>JAQPPZ010001813.1:4800000-7200000 GCA_028583015.1 Wollemia nobilis
AGATGATCGTAGATAGTCTAGGGGCTTTTTTATTTGACCTAGACGGTCAAAGACCGCTAGGAGCCTTTAGGGTGACCTAGACGGTCAACGACACTTAGAAAGTGTCTACGACTGCCTAGGAGCATTTGATTGTGACCAAAGGGCTTATAGATGCCTTTGGAGATTTTAAGGTTGACCTAGATGATCATAGATAGTCTAGGGTATTTTTTATTTGACCTAGACGGTCAAAGACTGCTAGGAGCCTTTAGGGTGACCTAGATGGTCAACGACACTTAGAAAGTGTCTACGACTACCTAGGGGCATTTGGTTGGTGCTCTAAGCATGAAATGGTTGCAAATGACTTATATTCATGGGTTCAGGCTCTTCACTTCCTTCGATGGATGCTAAGCGATAAGTTCCAGGTCCAATCTGGCTTGTGATGATGAATGGACCTAACCAGTTTGCTACAAATTTGTCTCGCAAATTGGAGGGAAAATTTGAGTTTTGTTGGTTCTCTTTTAGAACTAAATCACCTACTTGAAAGTCTCTTTGATGTACTTTCAAGTTGTAAGCTCTCTTAAGATGCTCCTGATAAACACGCAGATGCTCGAGGGCATTTACACGTCATTCATCAAGTAACGTTAACTGATATAAATGAGCTTGTCTAGTTGTATCATCATCGATGAATTCCTGCATGGAAATGCGCAGCGATGGAATCTCTAACTCTAGAGGCATGATGGCTTTAGCACCATACACTAGTGAAAATGGAGTTGCCCTAGTGGGTGTCCGAATGCTAGTGTGATAAGCCCAAAGGGCAAGAGGTAATTGATTATGCCAATATTTATGATTTTCCTTGATGGTTTTCTTCAAGATGGCTACTACTATCTTATTTGATGCCTCTGCTTGCCCATTGGCTTATAGATAATAGGGCATGGAAAAGCTATGCTTTATGTTATACTTTGTTGTTAATGCACACACATCCTTATTTTTAAAGGGTGTTCCATTATTCGATATTATTTTGGATGGAATACCAAAATGACATATGATATTATGTAGCATGAACTCCACAATGCGAGGTCCAGTCATTGTGGTAAGGGGAATTGCTTCCACCCATTTTGTGAAGTACTCGGTTGTCGTTATGATAAACATGTGATGGCCCGATGAGGCAGGTGAGATTTTTCCAATTAAATCAAACCTCCATTGTGCAAATGGCCAGACCGATTGAATCGGTTGTAAGGCATGTGAAGGTACGTGTGTCAAATTTTCATGATGTTGACACTTCACACACTTCTTAACATAAGCACAACAATCTTTCTCTAAATTTGGCCAATAATAGCCCATGCGAAGAATGTGCTTAGTGATGGCCATACCGCTAAAGTGGCCACCACATGTACCATCGTGTGCTTGGGTGATGGCCCAAGCTGACTCTTGTGAGTCTAAGCAACGAAGGAGGATACCTTCATAACTCTGATGATACATTATGTCTCCTAATAAGACATATTTTTCCACCTTTTTTTTGAATGCTCGCTTTGCGGCATGCAACAATCCAAGTGGAATATTACCCAGCTTAAGATAATATTTAATCTGGATGGCCCAATCTTGCTTTGAAGAAGCCTCAATATTATGAATCATACTATCCTTTTGATGTTTGTCTCATGCGAATGCTGATTGAGAGTGAACTTGGAGATATAGCGTTGTGCTAGTATCAAAAGGAGTATGAGGGAACAAAGCCCCCAAGTTAGCGTTATTCAAATATTGGTGTAGTTGAGAGAACCTTTCATGGGAAGGCTCAATCTGAATCATGTGAACAACTGGTATAACATTATGCTCTTCACGCTCAGTCACAGGTTGCGCTAGCATTTTTACTTGGATAGTTGTGATATCATCTGAAGGGTCATGTGGGATTAGCGATCCTAAGGAATCCATTGTATCCACAAAATTATTAGATGAGCGAGGGAGTGCCTCTATATCATACCATTCAAATTTGACCAAGAGTTTGTCCACTAGGGCTTTGTAGGATTGCAATATAGGACACCTACACTAGAATATCCCTTTAACCTAATTTACTATGAGCAAGGAATCACCAAAAATGTTCAACTTTGTTATGTTCATGGCGATTGTCATTTGAAGTCCTATGATGAGAGCTTCATACTCGACATTGTTTTTAGTACAAGGAAAATTGAGTTTAAATGAAAGAGGTATGGGAGCCCCTTGCGGTATAAAAAACACAATACCTACTGATGCGTAGTCATTATACCATCATTAATTCTCAATGAATCTATCAATCCATGGCAGTGTACAAGGCTATCTGTGGGAGAAGAAGTGAAACAGCTATAACTTAGGTCAATCTAGGGCAACAAGTCTTATTGGTCGAAACGGTTGTGTGGGGGGTTTTGGAACATTCCTATCTCTAAATTACATAAATTAAATCTTAATCTAAGTTGCAAAATTGGAAACTAATCATTAACTACATAAATGAAGTCCTAATTACAATTGCAAAATGAGACCTAATTATATTTTAGAATTAACAGTTGTAGAATTGAAAGTCTGATCCTAATTGCAGAAAGGAAATCTAATTACTTTTGTAGTAATGAAAGTCTATATCTAATGTGGAAATAAAAACTATCAAAATTTTGTAACAGAAGGTTGTCAATCTTCTGTTCAGATTTTGACAGCAAAACATAAAATGCAGGAAATTGCTAAAAAACAGTAAATTCTAAAAATAACAATCTGAAAATGAAGTGAAAAATTTTCTGAAAGTAATATTGCAACTAAAACTTTAAGCACAAGATTAATCTAAGCATAAATAAACTAATACTGCAAATATTGTCAACTATTTACAAGCAATTGAAATAACAAGTTCTACAACTCATTCTGCTGTAGCAAAATCAAAATAAAAACCTGCTTTGTTAGTCCTCCTCCTAGGTCTGGAAGCGGCCAGCCTCTTTGTACATAAGAAGGTGTAAGTCTCTCTCTTTTTATAAATCTTAATCACACTCATTTACAAGCATTTTGAAATAGAACTGGTGCACTTTATTGATCAAAATACATGATTACAAGAATTCTGTTGAAAAACTGTTACAGGACTGTAACAGTCAATTTCTAGTTATACTTTGTATTTTCTGCTAGCTTCTTTACTCTATTTTCTACCTCCTTTTCTACTTACTAGGCTCAACCTGAACGGGAGCAATATTTATAGCTATTCTATGATCTGATTACAAACAAAGAATATCTCAAAAGATCTAATCCTACAATGTTGCAACAAATTCTGGTTTTATCCTAGAAGAGGACTAAAACCTGATATTTCCCTTGATGATGTCTTTGGTCGGCAATGACGGCAAAAACAGATGGAAGATATTTCTCTTTACTTTTTCCAACCTTTATTTCCCTTTTTTTGGCTTTAGAAATCGATCAAAAGGTCAAAAACACATTCTGTTCTTCATTCCGAAGATAAGTGGCTTCATTCCGAAGACAATGCAATTTTCATTCCGAAGATCGCTCATTCCGAAGATACTGCATTCTCATTCTGAAGATCGCTCATTCTGAAGATACTGCATGCTTCATTCCGAAGATCCGCTCATTCCAAAGATGCTGCATTCTTCATTCCGAAGATCCGCTCATTTCGAAGATGTTGTGTTCCTTCATTCCGAAGATATCTGTTCATTTTGAAGATACTTTAGAATGAACAAATGTATGCTTTTCCAGTGATTTCTTCTACATCTCTCAGGTGGGTTATCTCCTAAGATCAAATTTTAATGGTCTTCATCCCTTTCCTCATGTAAATTCCATGCCTTGCTATTTATGGACAGCTGGCTGGAATTTATATGGGAAAGACCAGTTTTTGCTGCACAGCAACAGTTTGCTTGCACTGTTGCCAGATTAGGTGAAGTAAATGCTTTGTCAAATCAAAAAAAGATTAGTGAAATGCTGCTATTATTCTAAGCATATCCCATTGTAGCAAATCATAGCAAAAAGTACACAAAACTATGCAAAAAATTGTAAAATCAGCATATAATATTTCAAATACATTGATCATGCAAAATGGTTAATATACAACATATTGAATCAACTTAACTAACATATTAGATAAAACATAAGAGTTTATAGGCATTTTTAGTGTACAAAACATGTTATGATTGAGGCATTTCCAGGCCTCATCATTTTCCCTCCAACTTATATTAATGCATGCCCTCATGCATTCTGTTGGGCTATGGAATCACATATGTCCATGTTTAGATTCCATGACCTGTAGAATAACTTCTTGCCTATGTAATACCCCCTATTTTCTTGAATGTTTCTGAGCCAATTTTCAAATTGTTCATCAAGTCGGGCATCTTCCTCAAAGTAGAATGGAACTGGAGTAATGATGGTTGGAGGCCTGAACCTGAGACCTATCCAGTTATGTTGCATGATATGAATCAGTTGGACTACACCTTCTGCTATTCTTCTGGACCATTCTAAATTGATGGGGGAGATAGGTTCTCTTTTCCTCAAAGAAATGGAAAGTTCATTCCATCTATCTCTACATACTGACAATGCTGGAAAGAAATTGTGATCACAGAAATTGTTAAATCTGGCCACACAGTCCCTCAAATTGTTCAAGTACATTCTCTTAATATCATCCCTATTCATCATTGAGAAGTGCTGCTAAGTGATATTTAGGTGATTTGGCTGGATTGCTCTGACTAACAACTCAGCCCTTGTTTCAATCACTTTATTCTGCCTTTTCTCATGATCCCAATAAAGCTAATTTTGCAAAGTAGACATAAATGCTCTCAACTGAACATCTCCAATGTAGATTTGAGGATGAGAGTCAACTTCCTCTGGAATGAAGAAACTGTGTAAAAATAGTTCACACACGATATTTTTTTGCTCAAAAGGACTGTTAAAATATGCTTCCAAAAAATCTTCAATAGTGTCCAATTTATAGGGAAGATTTGAAGTAATCCTCATGACCTGCCATTTGAGGTACTTTTTCTTCAAAATAAGGCTGTAAAACCTGGCTGGTTGTCTAAATTGGACTAAAAATTCAGCAATTTGGCATAAGTCAGACACATTTTCTTTCAATGCCTAAATTTTTGTGTCCTTGGCTTCTAGCTATTTTGCTTCCAATTTGAATTTTTTTGTTTTATTGGCAAGCTGTTCATATCTAAGCATCCAGCTAGCTATGTCTGCATTGTACTGCTCTAGAGACACAGTATTATGTGGTCTTACTACAGGGGGGATCCTAGGCAATATATTTATCTGAACTCCTTTTTCTACCACTTCCACTGGCTGTTCATCTATCAATAACTCTACTTGCACCCCCTTATTTGCTATTTCTATAGGGTTGTCATCAGATAGTTTTTCTACTTGTACCCCCTTATCTGCCGTTTCTACTGGAAGTGTAGCAAGTTGAAATGCAGGGATCTCAGTAGGAGTACTTACTTGAACATTTTTTTGTTGTTGGGACTATTTCTATGTTGGTGGATCATTTTCAATATCCTCTGCAATATTCCTCATAATTTTTGAAGCATCTTCAGAACAAGAAGGCAATGCTTCAGAATAAGATGGTGTTGCTTCAGAATGAACAAACACTTCTTTGGAATGAAGGAGTGTTGTTTCAGGATGAACTCCCATGTCTGCTTCATCAGAATCATCTTCTCTTGATAAACCCAGAAGCAATTGAGCCAAATTATCTTCATCATGGGATATAGCTGGCTATTTTTTAGATTGTGACAACAATTTTTTTAGTTCTACCACTTCCTACTGAAGCTCTGCAATTTTTCTTTCTTGCATCTCAATGATGCTTTCTTTCTCTGTGATCCATTTGGTCTGTGTTTTGACAACACTCCTTGCTGCCCTCAGCTGCTCTGTGATGTCTTCCACTTTTGTTTCTGCTTCAGAAGCTGATGTAGACAAATCAGTTGTAGTTGGCTGCTCAACCAATATTTTCTCTTCTTCTGCAACAGTTTGTTCTTGTTTAGGAGGCTCTATGAGACTGTCTATAAGGATATCTACCATATCTGTAGCCTATTGAACTGTAGCCTCTTCCAAACCAATCTGCTCAGTTTTTGCCTCAGCTATCTGTTCAGGGAATTCTAGAAAGTTGTTAGATGCTAGTTGTATCTCTGTGACATCTGGGCTGCTTGGTCTATCTTCTTCCTCCATGACCCGTTCTGTAGTTTCTTTCAAATGGATTCTTGTAGACCTCCTAGTTCCAGATGCAAACTTCTTCTTTTTGCTCTATTTTTTGGTGACAACAGGGGTCATGGGGTCAGTTTTAGATGCCTTTGTTTCCCTTGTTTCACTTCTCTATTTTGATAAGTCAGTTACAGCTTCAGCAAACCGAACTTTCTTTTGTTTTTTTGCTCTACTGCTAGTTCCAGATCCTCTTCTCTTTTGTCTCTTAGCCTGTGAAGTTGAGGGTTCAGGAGTAAGGTTTTCTATTGCTGTTGTGGGGTGTAGTTTTGTAACAGCTTTAGGGGCACCTTCTGCAGCTTCTTCTGCAGCATCCTTTGCAACATTTTCTATAGCAGCTTCTGCAATATTTTTTGCAGTAGCTGTTTCCTCTTCTGCAGCAACATCAGCAGTATTTGGTTATTCTTCTTCCTCACTTTCATCCCAAAAAATGACATTATTTAGGTTAGAGTAAAACCTGTCAAAACTCCTAGGGTTTTCTCTAAAATGGTGTTGGCAAACTAATTTGATGAGGCCATGATGGCGAAGGCTTCCTTTACCCTCCTGATATCTTTTTGCCATGTTTTTTAACTCTTGATACAGATACAGGGGAAGATTTACCCTAAATTTTGGTTATTGTCCACCATGTCTGAGATGGTTCAAAATTCATAGATGATGCCCTAACAACAACACATACTGCCCTTCATAGGTTAAAAACTTAATTACCCAGGTGGCTACTTCATCCCAGGGTTCCTGTAGGCTGGCCCTTTTTAACCCTTTGCATATGTTGTTATGGGTTAAGTATTTAGGTTCTCTATCATTTTCTTCTACAAACTGATTAACTACATTTGTCAATGTGTTCTTTCCAGATCTAGTAATTGAAATCCCTTCTAATGGCAGCTCTGTAATATGACTTAAATTTTTAGGACTTACCTCAATAGACATGCCATTAACATGTGCTCGATTGTTTCTGAACATATGGGCGAACATGCCAGCTAAATCTTCAGAATACCCATTGAATTTATCCAAAAATGTCATAAACCCTTCGTCTTCAAAAATTTGCACAACTGCCAGATTTTCTCGGAGGTAAGTGGTATCTCCAGTCTTTGTTCTGATCTTTCGCCCCATTTTTCTCTGCTTAAAAATCGTACACTGCGGCTGCTTTTCTACTGCAGGATTTTTGGCTATTTTCTATTGCAAATTTGTAGAGTTTTAAGTTGAAACCTTCGTTGCCCTATTTCTCGTCTTCTTCTTTGGAATGAACCGTATCCTATGCACTGTACCTCGCAACACGTTTTCGGAAAGGAATATAGCACACATTTCTACTTTTGCACTATACACCTATTTGTTGATAATTGCATGGATGTCCTTGCCGTCAGATCCACCTCATTAGTTTTGCAGATTCTCACGTGCATGTTAATTGACATTAAAAACTGGTGGCATATGGTTGGTCATGTTCTCCGTATTTCCAATGAGTGCAAAAACAAACCATATGCTGATTGACACGTGTCCCTTCCTCACATGCAACTAAGAAAAAATCTTGATTTTGTCGTACCTTATCTTCTTGGATGCCACATGGAAATGCTCTTTTCAAAGATTATAACTTATTGCGCAAACAAAATTTCATTCCAAAGATTATGACCTCATTTCGAAGACAAGTCTTCATTTCAAAGACAAATCCTCATTCCGAATATTATGACTTCATTCCGAAGACAGGTCTTCATTCCGAAGACAAATCTTCTTTGCAAAATTTTCATTTTGAAGACAGATCTTCATTCCGAAGATCAATCCTCATTCCGAAGATTAATCCTCATTTCGAAGATCAGGCTGTATTGTGAAAGTAAATCGTCATTCCGAAGACAGACCCTCATTCCGAAGACAAATCTTCATTCCGAAGATAGATCTTCATTCCAAAGACATCTTCATTCCGAAGATGATGCAGCAAGTCGTCATTCTGAAGACCAAGTTTCATTCTGAAGACAAATTGTCATTCCGAAGACAAAGTTTCTTTCTGAAGACAAAGTGCAACATTCATTTTGCTATCATTCTGAAGACAATTTCATTCCGAAGATAATACAGCAGGCACTATTTTTGGCATTTCTTGTTTCGAAGATTAGGCAGAAATCAATATTTTCATTCTCAAAACATGTTTTTAAGTATGCCAACTCTTATGAATACCTTTTATGATAATGGTTAATTGTCACATACTATATACCAATAATTTTACAATGAAGAAATGTAAGAAATATATACCTGATAAAAACAGTTAATGCCAATTTTTGAAGAATGACTGCTTTTGTTGATATTCTGCTGAGATTTTCTGCAACATTTCAAAACAAGTTCACTAGGTGAATTTGTACAATGATGGTTCAGAAATTTCTCAAGGTTATGCATGCTAGAAAACTGGTTTTCATGCACACCAACTCAGTAGTGCCTTAAGAAAAGGTTTTCACTGCTGGGTTATTCATTTTTCTTTTTTTTTTTCTTGATTTTCCCCTTTTTTTTATTTTTAGCTCTCCTTTTCTCTCTTTTTTTTTTTTTGATCCTAAATATGCCCATGAAGGAATTTCATGATTTCCCCTGAAACCATGCCCATGAAGGAATTCATACTCAAAATTTATTCATCTTTTTGTTTTCTATTTTTCTAATTTTTTTGTATTTTCTATTTTTTCTTGAAATCCACTAATCATGTTGATTGTTTTGAAGTGGAAGAAGGAATATCTTCCACCTACTGTGTATCCAAACTATCAAGTTGCTGCAAGAATTCTTCTTTAGTCAGAGGTGTATGGTATACCCTGAGGCGATGTCCATTCACTACCAAATTTCTTCGTGACCCATCAATAGGGGATAAACGAGCTGCTCCGTTGTTAAATACCTCTTCAATCCAGTAAGGTCCCAACCATCTAGTTATCAATTTTCTAGGGAAGTCTTCATATTTATAATCAAACATTAAAGCCCAATCTCCTTGTTGAAGTTTCCTCTGCTGAATGTGACTGTCATGCCACAGCTTCCTCTACTCTTGAATTACCTCAGTTTGGTGCAAAGCATCTAATCTAAGTTCATCCAATGCATTCAGCTATAGAATCCTATTTTTTTGTGCCTGCAATAATTCAATTCCAATTTCCAATGCTGTGCACAATGTTAGTAGCTCAAATTCAATAGGTAAGACAGGATTTTTACCAAAGACTAGTTCATAAGGTGTGAATCCAGTAGTGGACTTCCAAGTAGTATTGTAGGCCCAAAATGCTTCAGGTAATTTGTCTAGCCAATTTCTCCTATGAAAAGCTACTATTTTTGTCAAGATGCGTTCTAGTTCCCTGTTTGTTACTTCAACCTAGCCATTTGCTTGTGGGTGGTAAGGTGATGATTTCCTATGTTTGATTTCATACAATTATGTAAATGCTTTTATGACTTTGGATGCAAATTGGGGTCCTTGGTCTGTGGTGATAGACCGTGGAGCTCCAAATTTCTAAAAAATTTGAGTATACAAAAAATCAGTGACCTTCTCTTCACGAGCATGTTTGAAAGCACACACCTCTACCCAGTTTGTCAGGTAATCAGTGCATACTAGAATATGCACCTTTCCTTGAGAAGGTGGATCAATAGGTCCTACAAAATCAAGCCCCCACCTCTCAAATGGTTCTAAAACCATTTGAGGCTGTAGTGGCATCTCATTTGTATGAGTGGGTTTCCCCATTCTTTGGCATGCATCACAATGCTTGATGTACTTTTTCACATCCTTGTGAAGAGATGGCCAATAATATCTTATCCCCAAGATTTTTCTAACTGTGCTTTTTACGGAATAGTGTCCACCTAAGGGTTCATCATGATAAGCTCTAAGGATATCATACACTTCATCCTTTCGGATGCACCTACGTAACACATGGCCAGGACTACACTTAAAAAGCATACCCTTAATTCATTCGAAAGAAGAACTCTGTTTAATCAATTGTTTTTTTTATTTTGAAGTAAAATGTGGAGGAACTTTCCCTATGACCAAATAATTGGCTATATCTACAAACCAAGGTGATTGAACTGATATAGAAAATAGCTTTTCATCAGGAAAAGTGTCATCAACTAATTCCCCTTCATCTGTGTTCTGCAACCTAGACAAGAAATCTGCCACAACATTAGCTTTTCTTGGTTTGTTGATTATGGTGATATCAAATTCTTGCAGCAACAAGCAACCAACGAATAATTCTTGCACTTACCATAGGTTTATTCATCAAATACTTAATGGCTGTATGATCTGTGTGAATAAATATTTGATAACCTGTGATATAATGCCTAAATTTGTTGATGGCATAAATTACTGCTAGGAATTCTTTCTCAGTTGTATAATTTTTCTCTACTCCTGTCAAGTTCTTGCTAATGTTGTAGATGGTATAATGTTCACCATTATCAATTTGTCCTAATGCTGATCTAATTGCTGTATTGGAGGCATCAGTCTGAATGTGAAATGGTAATGTCCAATTAGGTCCTTTGAGCACAGGTGGAGTTATCAATTTCTCTTTCAGAGCTTCAAATGCTTCCTGACACTTTGCAGTTTAGGAGAATTCATAATCTTTAGTCAATAAGGTAAACATAGGACTAGCTATTGTACTAAAGTTGGGAATAAACCTACGGTAAAAACCAATGTGTCCTAGGAAGCTTCTGACATTAGTCTGAGTTTTAGGAGGAAGGAGATTCTTGATAATTTCAACTTTCTTTGGATCAACTTGGATCCCTTCAGGAGAGATGTGATGACCAAGAACTATCCCTTCATCATCATGAAGCATTTATCTAGATTTAAGGATAAGTGGTATGTTTCACAGCGAGTTAAGACTTTTTCAAGATTTTTCAATGTAAAATCAAAAGTTTGTCCACATACTGTGAAATCATCCATGTAAATTTCAACACTTTTGGTGGTCAGATTAGCAAAAATTGCTAGGACTTTTCGCTGAAAAGTTGCTGGGGCATTACACAAACCAAAAGGTAAAACCCTATAGGCAAATTTTCCCCATGGACATGTAAAAGTTGTCTTTTCTTGATCTTCATGTGCAATCCGAATTTGATTATATCCACTAAATCCATCAAGAAAACAAAAGTATCTTTTTCCAGCAAGAGTATCTAACACTTGATCTATGAAAGGTAATGTAAAATGGTCTTTGTATGTCACCTTATTCAATTCTCTATAGTCTACACATACTCTCATTTTTCCATTTTTCTTAGGAACTATTACCAATGGAGAAACCCATTGGCTATCAGAAATTGGGTAAATGAATCCTACTTCCAGGAGTTTTTCAATTTCTTCTTTCATAATATCTCTTAAGGCAGGATTCAATCTTCTTTGAGGTTGTCTTACTAGCTTGACTTCTTCAGTATAGATTCTATGGGTACATATATCAGGATGAACTCCTGACATATCTTTGTAGTTCCAAGCAAAAGCATGAACATGCTTCTGCAAAACAACTATCAATTTTTCTTCCTCTTCCCTAGTAAGCTGGCTGTAGATGTTCAAAAAATTGCCTGGCTGGACTTCTATTTGTTTTGTATTTAGAAGGACTGAATTCACTTCTTCATACTTGGTGTTTAAGGGATTAAGAGGACATTTCTGAGATGGGAGAAAAGAAGTAGTTTCTGTTTTATTGCTACTTGAGGGAAGCATATCTTGTATGGAACAGTGAGAAAGAAAAATCAGATGATGGTGCCATCCATGTGGTAGTGAAACAGAGTTTCCCTATGATAGCACAGATGATTCATATTCAGATTTTTGATTCTCCTCATTACTTATCAATTGTTGGATATTTGTTGCTTCTCCTTCTAAACCTTGTTCATGCAGAACATTCATCGAGATTGTTTCATTTTCTAAGTTTTCTCGTGTCACTAAGGTCTTCTGTGTGTTCTCTTACTACTAAGGTAGCTAGTGTAGAAATGACCTCTTCTCGGTTCCTCATCCGAGTCGAAAACCATAACCGACCTAAAAATTTGCTAGATGGTTTTGCGGGAGGATATAAAGAAATTTGTTTCAGCTCAATACCATTTGAAATAGTCATATTTCTAGATCTCGTAGCCTATGAAGGTCGCTGCAGCTTGCAAGCCAAGGTCTTCCCAAAATAATGGGATATCCATGTGCTAAATTTCTTGGTCAGTAAAACCAGAAAATCTGTAGGGAATTCCCAAGAAGAAACTTCTATAAGGACATCTTCAATGATTCCTTCAGGTTTTGCAACTGACCTATCGACCATTTCTAAAACTGTAAATGTGGGGCTGAGATGTTTGAGCTATAATTTTTCCATTGTATCTTTAGTCATGACATTTATTGCAGCTCCTAGATCCACTAAAACATTTGATATTGGTACTGAACCTATGGTGACTGTGATAACTGGGCTTCTTGGATCACTATACTTTGGAGGTAGTAGTTTTCCAGATAAGAGATCAGCTATCTTCCCTTCAACCTGCACAGTCTTGGGGAATGCTTTCTTCTTTCTTCCTGCTCTTTTAATGCACAAATTTTGGATAGTACTATTAATTTTTGGTATTTCCTTAATGGCTTGCAATAAGGGCAATGAGATAGTCAAATTTTTGAGTTCTTTGACCAATTCTGACTCAGAAATTTTTGGTATTGCATTAAGTCTTTTAGGATATGGAACTATCCTTGGTAATTGTTCTGCTTGTATCTCTTTTTCTATTGTTGGATCCAATTTTTTTGTTTCTATTGTTGGTTGGATTCTCTCTGGTTCTGATGATTCTTGCTTTTCATTATCTTTGATTTCCATTAAAATTGGTTCAAGTACAACTGTCCCTGAATGGATTTGGATGTCACTACAATCAAGAACATTAATTTCAATATTTTCTTCAGCTTTAGCCACATAGACAAGAGGTGTCTGTCTTACATTGTTTGGATTAGTGACTGGCTGAGCTGGCAATTGAGGTCGTTTCACTTGCTATGTTTGTTGTTTTTTTTTGAAAATTCTGATTAGGTGTAGGCAACAAATGCTGAGTTTGACCTTGATTCCTTTGCTGCCTTGGATAAGACTGGTATTGCTGATTCCACTATGGTTGGTTTTGCACCCAATGTGGATTAGTCTAATTTTGATTCCAAGCTGGATTGTTTTGATTCCATGAGGGGTTGTTTTGATTCTAATTCCAGGCTGGGTTACTCCAATTTGATTATGGCCATTCTTGGGAATTTGTCCATTGAGGATAATTCCAAGGACGTTGGGGTGGTTCTGATTGTCCCCAAGGCATAGTACTAGGATTATGCCCCCAATTTGTAGGAAAAAAAGGGGGATTTTGATATTGAGAGAAATTTCCCCCTTGTTTTGGTCTAATATAGTTGAGTTCCTCAGTCTAGTTTTCTAACATAGTTTTGAGTTGTGGTAGCAGGTGGCATTGATCAATTGAATGCCTTTTTGAACAGATACCACAAATGGATGAGATAGATGTTTTATTCAAAGGACATTCCTGCAAAGCATGTTTACTTCTACATCTTGGGCAATAAATTGCCAAAGGTTCTATGTTTTTAGCTTTTGCAGAGATTTCCCCTAAAGTAGTGTTTAGATGCACTAGGATATCGGCTTTGAAATTTGCAAGTTCCTCTATCGGGTCCTTTACATCGCATCCATTTGTGTAGCTTTTTCTTCTTCTCTGCTTAGTGCGAGAGTAATTCCTATAGAGATCCATAATTTCCTCATTATTGAGAGTGGTTACATCCCCTTTTCCCATCAAATCCAAAACTTCTTTGGATTCATCTTGCAATCCTCTCAAAAAGATGGTTTTACATAATTCTGGTTCTACTAGTCCACATCTCCTTTGAACAAAGGAGAACCTATCAAGATAATCTTCCAAGGTCTCATCATCTTCCTGCTTGATTCTAAATTACTCATCTTTTCTATTCCTTACACAACAGTATTCCTGATATTTGTCTAAAAAGACAGTCTCCATTTGATCCCAGGTTCTTATGGAATTTGGCTCTAAGCTCATGAACCAACGTAATGCTGAATCCTTGAGAGTTGAGGGAAAAACCTTAAGTTTTTTATTGTCATTTATATAATCATAGGTCTGACACACTACCTTGAATTCAAACAAAAATTGGTCAGGATCTTCAGATACAACACCTCGAAAGGTTGGAAGTACTAAAGGTGAAATGGTCTTCATGGGAGAGTTTTGTGTTGGATTCAGATGAATAGGATATTCAAATGTTTTGGACGATTGGAGTATATCCTGATCATCCCCTTCATTATGAACATAGCCATGCTGGCCATCTACATTGCCTCCCTCTACCATAGTTTCTTGTTTCCTAGGAGAAGTTAAAGCTTTCCAAATTGTTCTCTCAAGAGGTCCAAGCCTTTATGTTGATGAGTCTGATGAATTATCTTCCTTAAGATATTTTGTTAATAAAATTGATGATTTTCCTTTCTCAAAATGTTCTACTGATGGTGAGACTGGTGATTTTTCTATCAATCTTTCAGGTAGTTCAAACACATGTGATTCACCCCTTAAGCATGAAGATCTCCTTAATGGGACAATCCAGGGATCCTTTGGGGTCTCCCTAGACTTACTCATTCATGTTTACTCCTAAATGACATAAATTAAGTCAATAGTTGTTATCTTACTCTACTATTATATTCAGATTTTAACCTGAATGTTTAGTCTGATTACAGCTATTGGACTATTTTTTTTCTTCTGACAACACTATTCCCCGACAATGGTGCCAAAATGATGCGTAGTCGTTATACCATCATTAATTCTCAATGAATCTGTCAATCCAGGGCAGTGTACAAGGCTATCTACGGGAGAAGAAGTGAAACAGTTATAACTTAGGTCAATCTAGGGCAATAAGTCTTATTGGTGGAACCGATTGTGTGGGGGGTTTTGGAACATTCCTATCTCTAAATTGCATAAATTAAATCTTAATCTAAGTTGCAGAATTGGAAACTAATCATTAACTGCAGAAATGAAGTCCTAATTACAATTGCAGAATGAGACCTAATTATATTGCAGAATTAACAGTTACAGAATTGAAAGTCTGATCCTAATTATAGAAAGGAAATCTAATTACTTTTGTAGTAATGAAAGTCTAGATCTAATGTGGAAATAAAAACTATCAAAATTCTATAACAGAAGGTTGTCAATCTTCTATTCAGATTTTGACAGCAAAACATAAAATGCAAGAAATTGCTAAAAAACAGTAAATTCTGGAAATAACAATCTAAAAATGAAGTGGAAACTTTGCTGAAAGTAAGATTGCAACTAAAAATTTAAGCACAAGATTAATCTAAGCATAAATAAACTAATACTGAAAATATTGTCAACTATTTACAAGCAATTGAAATAACAAGTTCTACAACTCATTCTGCTGTAGCAAAATCAGAATAAAAACTTGCTTTGTTAGTCCTCCTCCTAGGTCTGGAAGTGGCCAGCCTCTTTGTCCAGAAGAAGGTGTAAGTCTCTCTATTTTTCTAAATCTTAATCACACTCATTTACAAGCATTTTGAAATAGAACTGGTGCACTTTATTGATCAAAATACATGATTACAAGAATTCTGCTAAAAACTGTTACAAGACTGTAACAGTCAATTTCTAGTTATACTTTGTATTTTTTGCTAGCTTCTTTACTCTATTTTCTACCTCCTTTTATACTTACTAGGCTCAACCTAAATGGAAGCAATATTTATAGCTATTCTATGATCTGATTACAAACAAAGAATATCTCAAAAGATCTAATCCTACAATGCTGCAACAAATTCTGGTTTTATCCTAGAAGAGGACTAAAACCTGATCTTTCCCTTAATGATGGCTTTGGTCGGCAATGACGGAAAAGACAGATGGAAGATATTTCTCTTTAATTTTTCCAACCTTTATTTCCCTTTTTTTGGCTTCAAAAATCGATCAAAATTTCAAAAACACATTCTGTTCTTCATTCCAAAGATAAGTGGCTTCATTCCGAAGACAATGCAGTTTTCATTCCGAAGATCGCTCATTCCGAAGATACTGCATTCTCATTCCGAAGATCGCTGATTCCTAATATAATGCATGATTCATTCCGAAGATCCGCTCATTTCTAAGACACTACATTTTTCATTCCGAAGATCCGCTCATTCCGAAGATGCTGTGTTCCTTCATTCCGAAGATACTTCAGAATGAACAAATGTATGCTTTTCTAGTGATTTCTTCTACATCTCTCAGGTGGGTTATCTCCTAAGATCAAATTTTAATGGTCTTCATCCATTTCCTCATGTAAATTCCATGCCTTGCTATTTATGGACAGCTGGCTGGAATTTATATGGGAAAGACCAGTTTTTGCTGCACAGCAACAGTTTGCTTGCACTGTTGCCATATTAGGTGAAGTAAATGCTTTGTCAAATCAAAAAAATATTAGTGAAATGCTGCTATTATTCTAAGCATATCCCATTGTAGCAAATCATAGCAAAAAGTACACAAAACTATGCAAAAAGCTGTAAAATCAGCATATAATATTTCAAATACATTGATCATGCAAAATGGTTAATATACAGCATATTGAATCAACTTAACTAACATATTAGATAAAACATAAGAGTTTATAGGCATTTTTAGTGTACAAAACATGTTATGATTGAGGCATTTCTAGGCCTCATCACCTACACCACCACCTTGCTCACATTTGGAACCATCGAATAATAGAGTTATGTCTGCTTGTGACTCAGGATCGATAGAATTAGGTGATTCTAAGATGTGTATCGACCCAAATTTTTTGCATCCTTACCTTCAAGCTATAGGATCGATGTTCGAAAGGGGATGCGAGAAGTATAGGACAATACCTCATACTGAGAGGTCCTTTGAAGGTTGCACCTCTCGGGGGAGGGGTATAAGGGTGAATTTTCTATGGATGGTGGGTTCACCAGGAAACTTTGAGTGGCAGTTTCCATGCCTACATTGAAAATGGGTTTGATGTGTTCATTTTTATATTCAATATTTCAATTCATATGTTTGGAAAAGATGAATCTAAGCTATTATATATGCCAATGCTAATTTATATGGATACAAAAAGCATGAATAAGTGCTAAACACAGAAAGTGTGCTAAATAAGACAAAATGTACCTGATTCTGGATGTCTGATGAAGATTCTAAGGTTTGTAGAAGTCCAGATCATCTCAAATCATACATGATCATCTGCAATTGCACAAAATCATCTTAGATCATAGTCGACCATCTGATATCAGACGAGATCATCATTGACTTGACGAATTTGTCAGATGAATTCGTCAGAAACCTGCAATCACAGAAATAGATACCAAAGACCAAAAATGCAACTACAAAAGCAAGGGGAAATGATAGAAATAATAGTAAACCTACCTAAATGATAAATCTAGATAAAAATTAAAGGAAATGCATTAATTTAATAATTTATTTTTACTTTATCATGCATCTATTCTAAATGAGGGGAACTCCAGAATGCAGAAATAGAATAAACTAAGTTAATGCATAAGGAAATGAAGAGAGAAGATAAAAAAATGCAAACTTCGGGCTCTGATTGCCCCCAATCTGGACTATAGTTGAGATCACCTCCAATTGTATGAGATCATCGCCGATTTGCGACAGGATCATCCAAAATCGTTTGGAATCGCCAACGACGATCCGAGCTTGCTCCAGCTGAAAAATAATAAAATTCTTGCAAGAAAAACTTGAAATACACAATGCAAACAATGGTGCGAAGGTGTTCTAATGCACGAGAAACTAAAGTTGTAGGGAAAATTAGCCAGGGAATCATGGGATCAGCCAACCAGGGAGATAAACTAAGAAAATCCCAGTTTATATAGGATCAGGGGAAGGTTAGGAGGTTGGGGATCATCCCAATCTAGGAGATCCTCAGTGGAGGAATCTCCAACTGCATAGACACGCTTCTACCCAAGTTGGAGAGGCTATTGAAATAGAAGCTAATTATGAAAATTTAGTTTTGGGACGAAATCATCTAGACATTCTGTCCTAGACGAATTCATCCGATCTGGGATGATTTCGTCTGATTGGCGATGATATCGTCCAATGGTCAAAACAACTCCTAAAAATGGCATGAAAAATGGGGTGAGCGGTTAATGGGTGATTTTGAGGTTAAAATTCAAATTTTATCTTTTTACTAATGGTTTAACTGCACCAATTTTAGGGTGCTACATTTTTCCCCCTCTTTAGCGATTTTTTTGAAGAAAATGCATTAAAGACGAGTTCTCCACGCTTTACAAGAAAGCAAAAATTTACTCAATTTTTTAGATGATGATTCTAGGTCGAATCGTACGACTGCTTACTATGGTGCCCCCTCCGTGTTTTTACCCAAATCGAATGTTTGAGGTAAAAGCATGAAAAAGCAAAATTGTGGTTACTTTTTGATATATATATGTTCTTTTTGTGATATGACTTGTCCATATGTTTTATGATGCTTTAAATTTTGAATTGTTGATTGATTATTCATGTAATTATGTCGTTGAAAATAGCATAATTTTATGTCATGCTGTAAAATTTAAATGAAATAATCTGATGTAAACAAATTGGTTGTTTGTGGTGTGATTTGATGAAAAATAAAAGGACTTCTAACAATAATTTCAAAGGACATTGTCGCTGTTATATGACCATTTCATGGAGTTGTCGCTTGCTAGGTCGTCATGCTAATACCAGTATAGAAATATTGCTAAAAGTAAAAGAGTGCTTAAGAGACTGTCTTAAGACTTTGTGTTGTGATGATGAAAAATGATGATGGTGATAATTTGTTTTTAGATTGTCATGAAAATATTATGCATGAAATAGTAGAAATATGATTTTTTTTGCTAGGCATAAAATTCCTAAGTGTGAGAAAATTTTGAACAATTCCTTAGGAATTATACCATGGTTGCAAAATTGAATGTTAACATAATGAAATGAAATACAAAAACTGTGTTCATTCTTTTTAAAGCACAATTGTGTAACATAATGATATAAGCCATATGTTTTTATGAATTAAATAAATGAGAAATAAAAATAGAACAATGGTTTGCGCTAGGCATAGAATTATAGGTATAAACTTATACCATCATCACGAAATCCAAAGAAGAAATTGATATAATAATTGTATTGCATAGTTGATTTTTAATTTCAAGATAAACATAAAAAATATATAAACGTGACTTTATTTCTAGATTTTTGAATATGTTGTTGAAAGAAATTTTGGATTTTTGAAAACAATGTATGTAATTGATTTTATACGAAACAAATGTTCTTTTAAATAAGGAGATGAAATTATTCCAAAAAGAGTTGCAAAAATATTTTAAGTTATCTCAAAGACAAAACATAGATTTATAAGGAGCCCTCATGTGCATATGTGAGTTCATTTGCCGATCTTGATTTATCATAATGATACAAAATCTCTCAAATACAAATGTGTGTGCAATTGTATTGTTCATTTACCAATTTTGAGCAAGATAATTTGATTTACTTGATACTGAGATAATGCTAAAATATTGCTGAGATGGTACAAAATGATATTTTTCTTTTTCTCATGATTTTTATTGATTTTCTTTTTCTTCCTATACTAGGGATACTTGGTCGGATTGGCTATAGAGCAAGGGATGTTTATTCTGGGCAGGGGTGAGCTTGTCCTTTTGTCAATTCTCAAAGATTCTAGACCATGTGCATGATAGGATAGCAGGGGAAACTTTTTGCTCAAGAAACCATTTCTACTATGTAGCATCATATCGAACTTGCAATGAAATCATTTTAATTTGAAATGATATGCTTGGTTCAAGTAAATAACAAGATTAGTTCTCTATGATCAAAACTTTATTTAATTCAACTGTGGACTTTGATATAAGAGAGATTAATAATCATACCAAATAAAATCAAGAGATTTATTCATGTGAGTGTGAAAGTGCAGGATTCCAAATAAATGTTAATTTATCCAAAATAACTGAAAATATAACTGCAATACTTCAAGAACTAACAGGTGTGAAAATAAAAGATGTTTTTGAAGATTTTGATGTTTTTATATTTTGATTTTGATTGATGAATTGAGAAGATACACAATGTGATTGTTTTTTTTTTTGAAATTTTTATTTTTATATGAATTTGTAGATGATGGAATTGGTGGTATATACAAGATGATCTATATACACTATACAAGGTCATTTGAGTATATCTTGTCTAAGGTTGCTTCAAAATCAAAGGAGGTTTTGAAGGATAATTCGGTTGTGGTGACGGTAAGAACAAAACGTGATGAATAAAATGTAGCAGTAACAAAAACTGTGTTATAATGTAGAATAATGTAGCAAAAGATTTTACTTTTATATGTGTGAAATTGATTATGTTACAAAATAAAATGTCAGAAGGATAAGAAGGTTCTTCATTCTTATCACTATCTTCCAAGTCTTGATAATATGGAGGGAGAATATGTGAAAGATATGCATGGGTGTTATTTTGTAACCAAGGATGATCATATATGGATGAAGAAAAGTGATGGATAGAAGGTAATTGTGACAATGGAGAATGTAGAGAACTTGATGTTTCAATTCTTAAATATTCTTCAAATGGTGTTGGGTCACCATGTATGGTAAAAATTTTATTTGCAAGTTCAAACTTCAAACATTGGTGAAGAGTGGAAGGGACAACCCTCATCGTATGAATCCAAGGACTTCTGAGAAGTAGGTTGTAAGGTGAAGGGCAATATGCTACATAAAACAAAGTATCCAGGATCTTGGATCCAATATTAAGGGGAAGAATTATAATACCTTGAGCTTCTTGAATTTCATTGTTAAAATATTTTATAATAACATTTGATTCATTAAGATATTCTTCCTTTAATTTGAGTTTTTGAAATAAATGATAAGTGTATAAATTAAGAGAGGAGCCATTATCTACCATGATAGTTTTAACAGGTGTTTCTTTACTAGATCCTGTAATGTAAAGAGAGGAGTTTTCTTGTGGAGTAGAGGAAGGAATATCCTCATCATAGAATGAAATATGGTTAACTTCAAGAGGGATTACACCATTAATTATGTTCTTAGGGAAAATATCATGAGGAACAAATTGTTGGCTAGGTATCTTGAACAAATTTTCCTTATGAGAACTTTGTAATACTTCTAAAAGGGATATCTTTGCTTGAGGATTAATCACTTGTTGTTGGCTATCAAAGTGGATTTCAAATTGAGATTTTGATTCTAAAGATGAGCTTTCTATGCTTAAATTCCATTTTGGATCATTCTCTAGAGCCAAAAATAGTTTTGAAGGTTGGTCAAATGAGGAATCCATATCTTGAATATCAGATTGAGTTGATTGAACTTGAGGTTGCTCATTTGTAGTTTCTGTTACAATATTAGTAATATCATCATGATGGGACACATTAACATGCAATATTTGATTGGTTTCCTATTGTTGATAATTGAATAGGGGTTCTTTGGAGATCCCCATGTCTTGATTGATTATTGGTATTTGTTGTGTTGGATTTTGATTGTTTACTAGAGATTTATAATCAGTTGTAGATTGTAATTCCTTTATATTAAAAAGACCCTCATCAATCAAATCTTGAATTGCACATCTTTAATCTTTACATTTTTGTGTCATATGTCCATCTACTCTATGATATTCACAATGTAGCTTAGGTTTAAACCAATTTGTTGTGGTATCAAGTTGTCTTATGGAAGGGAGTTCAATCTTATTTGTATCAAGTAAATGCTTGAAAATTATATCCATTGGTTGATTGAGCTTTGTAAATGTACTTGATGAAGGTTTTCGAGAGGTTTTTGATACATGCCTTCGGAGTTCAGTCATAAAAGGACCTAATGGTTTTTTACCTCTCTTTTCTTTGTTATAGGTAGAATGATGATAGGAAGATTGTGAAGTATGATGTGAGTGCATGGTAGGATTGGAAGAATAAGCATTTTCTTGTTGAAATGGATGTGTTGTATTGAAAGAAGAATATTGAAAGGATGGAGGAGGATTATATGTGGATTGATAGACATAATATGGATATATGGGAGAATAGATAATATCGTTATGGAGAGGATTGGAAAAGGGATTGTCCTATTGGGTTATGGATGAAAAATGAGAAAAGCATGATGGAGGTGATGTTGAATAGGGATGAGGTTGGTCATAATAAACTAATGTATTTGGCTAAATTCTTCCAAAATTACTAATGGGTTCATATTGATTTGAGTAAAAACTCATGGTTTCTTTAGTACTTCTAAAAGTAATATTTAGTATCTACTATTTAGAATTGAATCTAAAACATACAAACTTGAAATGATGATTTTGTTGTTTTTGTTTTTCTTGTATACATATATATATATATATATATATATATATATATATATATATATATGTATGTATATATATATATGTATATATATATTTTATTTTTTTATATTTTTGAATTAGAAATATGCCTATGTTATTCACGTCGAGTTCACCAAAATGTATCGAAACAAATTTTTTGCATTCTTACCTTCAGGCTATAGGATCTGCTCCCGGAAGGGGGATGCGAGAAGGATAGGACAATACCTCAGACTGAGAGGCCCTTTGAAGGTCGTGCCTCTCAGGGGAGGGGTATAAGGGTGAATTTTTGATGGATGGTGGGTTCACCAGGAAATTTTGAGTGGCATTTTCCACGCCTAGGTTGAAAATGGGTTTGATGTGTTCATTTTTATATTCAATCATTCAATTCATAGGTTTGGCCAAGATGAATCTAAGCTATTCTATATGCCAATGCTGATTTATATGGATACAAAAAGCATGAATAAGTGCTAAACACATAAAGTGTGCTAAATAAGACAAAATGTACTTGATTTTAGATGTCTGATGAAGATTATGAGGTTTGTAGAAGTCTAGATCATCTCAAATCATACATGATCATCTGCAATTGCACAAAATCATTTCAGATCATAGTCGGTCATCTGAGATCATACAAGATCATCATTGACCTGATGAATTTGTCAAAAATTTGCAATCATAGAAACAGATACCAAATACCAAAAATGCAACTGCAAAAGTAAGGGGAAATGATAGAAATAATAGTAAACCTGCCTAAATGATAAATCCAGATAACAATTAAAGGAAATGCATTAATTTAATAATTTATTTTAACTTTATCATGCATCTATGCTAAATGAGGTGAACTCCAGAATGCAGAAATAGAATAAACTAAGTTAATGCATAAGGAAATGAAGAGAGAAGATAAAAAAATGCAAACTCCGGGCTCTAATTGCCCCCAATCTGGACTGCAATCGAGATCACCTCCAATCGTACGAGATCGTCGTCGATCTGCGACAAGATTGTCCAAAATCTTCTAGAATCACTAGCGATGATCCGAGCTTGCTCCAGCTGAAAAATAGTAAAATTCCTACAAGAAAAACTTGAAATACACAATGCAAAAAATGGTGTGAAGGTGTTCTAATGCATGAGAAACTAAATTTGCAGGGAAAATTAGCCAAGGAATCATGGGATCAGCCAACTAGGGGGATCAATTGAGAAAATCTTAGTTTATATAGGATTAGGGGAAGGTTAGGAGGTTGGGGATCATCCCAATCTAGGAGATCCTCAACGAGGGAATCTCCAACTACATAGACATGCTTCTGCCCAAGTTGGAGAGGTTGTTGAAACATAAGCTAATTATGAAAATTTAGTTTTGGGACGAAATCGTCTGGACGTTCTATCCTAGATGAATTCATCCAATCTGGGATGATTTCGTCTGATCAGAGATGATATTGCCCAATAGTCAAAACAACTAAAAATGGCACAAAAAATAGGGTGAGTGGTTAACGGGTGGTTTCAAGGTTAAAATTCAAATTTTATCTTTTTACTAAGGGTTTAACTGCACCAATTTTAGGGTGCTACAATATGAAATACTCCATAATCAAAAAGTTCTATATTTAGAGGTTGATCATCCTATAGAGGAGCCTCTACTAGTTGAACGACTATGACCTGTCCTTTGATATATTTTTGTCCTATGAACTCTAGGTCAAATTCTGTCAACAACATTATCCATTTCATCATGCAACTATTATGATATGTTCGACTCATCATGTAACGCAATGGATTTTATTTATATACAACATATGTGGTATGATTAAGCATATAATGGTGTAGCTTTTTGGTGGCAAAGACCATTGCTAAGCATAGCTTCTCAACGTATGCATATCTAGTTTTATAGTTGACCAGTGTACGACTAATGTAATAAGTAGCTTGTTCTTTGTGGAATTCATTCTTTTGGGACAACATGGTGCCCAAATCCAACTCAGTAGCTGAGATGTATGAATAGAATAGCACTCTTGGTCACGGTGGAGCCAATACAAGCGATGAAGCCAATACAGGCGGTGAAGCCAGGTATTGTTTAATTTCATCAAAGGCATTTTGACATTCTTCATCCCAATGAAATGATACCCCCTTGTGTAGCAACCTATTCATGGGTTGAAAATTATCCGATAATTGTGCTATAAAGTGTTTTATGGATGCGACCTTTCCTTACAAACTGCGTAGTTGCTTAATGGTTGTAGGGGGAGGCATTTATAATATTAACTTGAGCTTGTTTGGATCTACCTCTATGCCTTTCTTGGAGACTATGAATCCAAAAATTTTACCAGATGTGACACCAAAGACACACTTTTTGGGATTAATTCTAACATTGTGCTCTATGAGGTGATCTAGGATCTTACATAATACATCGATATGTTCATGGTGTAATAAATATTTTTCCAATAAATCATCCATGTAATCTTCCAAAATCTTGTGCATGTAGTCATGGAAGATATATGTCATGGCTCGTTGGTAGGTAGCACCAGAATTCTTAAGGCCAAAAGGCATGACCTTGTAACAGAATGTCCCCCAAGGTGTTGTGAACACCGTTTTGATTTGGTCTTATGGATTAATATGAATCTAATTATATCTAAAAAAATCCATCCGTTAGGGATAGCATTTCATCTCCTGCTATTGCATCTACCAACGTGTCAATGTTAGGTAAGGGAAATTCATCCTTAGGACTTGCTTTGTTAAGATCTCAAAATTTGATGCAAATACAAATCCTCCCATAAGGCTTTTTGATGGGAACCATGTTTGAAGCCCATGGTGGATAATCTGCTGAGATGATGATATCAGCATCCAATAGCTTTTGTAATTCATCTTTCACCATCAAGGCTACTATTGGGTGTATATTTCATAACTTTTCCTTAACAGGTTTGATATTGGGGTCTAATGTAAGATTATGCATGACTATATTTGGGTCTAGTCCTGGCATATATTTATATGACCAAGCAAAATATTTAATCCTTGCTTTCAATGCAACTGTGAAATCATATTGTTCACTTAGGGAGATACCTTCCCCTAATTTAATGGTACGAGGATTATCAGGATTTGTACCAGTATCCCTATCAATTGTTGGCTCAATTGACATGTGAGACCCATCCTCTAACTGATGTGGGGTGGGGATTAAGTGAATGTCATCAACTAGATTTGCTTCTTCCATAGGAAATTTAGGGTCAACCTCAGCTTGAAAAACATCCTGAGTAGTTCTTGAAAAAAACTTAAATGGTTGTAATATTTCCTTACAAGTCCAATACTATGAGGGCAATGGAGAAGAATCTCCTCGATCAAAGTTAATTTCCTCTAAATCAATATACAATAGCTTGGATGGGTTATTCGGATTCACCAATGGTGTCATTAAATCTATGGAAATCATGTTTATGGATACATGATATCTTGCTCTAGGGTGAGTGGGTCTAGAGACCTGATGTTATCTCATAACTTGCAGATGTGGCTCAGGTGGAAGTGGAATAACTGGTGGTGGCCTATGCAAAAGAGGGCAAGTATGCTCTTCATGAGGCAATAACTGGTGTCGGATGGGTCCTTGGATGGGGAATAACATACAAAGATAATACTAATCCTTGTCATCCAAGAGGAACACGCGCTCGTATTCATCATCTGAGTTATGGTAGTTAATGGGTGTGATGCCATAATCATCTTTGTCATCACTTGTCCATTCATGAGAAGGACCTTGGTCTTGTTCCTCACTGTTATATTGCAAGGTGTGTGAGCTCTCCCCCACTTCATGGGGTTGGGAAACATCACTAGAAATACCTTGATCTATCATTTCTATGGGGAAATGATCTCCCAAGGAATGAACATGATTCAGATTAACATATGGGTCATGGGTGAGCTTAGCCTGGTGACTTAGGCATAGGTGTTCGAGACTCTTAGTGAGGACATCCAATAGTACCATTTTATTGTGTTCCAACCCAGATATATCATACAAAAGTTGATATTGGGGTTGACATGGAACATGGTTACCCTTCTCATATAAACTGAGATGAAACCCATGCCAATTGCAGTGATCTAAGTACTGCAATGCATATTCTGGATTCGATAAATAATTTACATCCTCATAAAAAGGTTCATCATCATCTTCCTTCTGAGGAATGGGTAGAGATCCATACTCTAAACCTCTATATATGAAATTTGTTTGATTAGGAGGTAGACCAAGAGGTACAATGGTACCTATGGGAAGATGAGGTCTCCCCATATATTGCACTATCTCCAACGATGGAACTATCATGACATTTCTCACCAGATATTCTCCTTTCCTTGTACTAGACATTTAGACTCTGACCTGGGATGGTGAATATGGATGAGATGGAATGGAGGTTTGAGGTGATTCAGTAGTCACCTCTAGAGATAATTCCTCATTAATGACACAAGGAACATCCTCCATGGATATGGTGGAAACTAATGGTGGGCTCTCATTAATAGGCCTCTTCAACGTGTTCCTCGATGGAGGGTTTGACAATGTCGAAGCCTTATCTCAAGGTGGTGATGATGAGGATGGAGTGGATGGATATGAAGGTGGTGAAATGGGTAGACTCTGAATAGGTGTATTCAATCATAAGTCTATGTGAGTTAAAGGTAATGTTGACTCTAGTATCTACTGCAACATATTGCTATATTTGAAGGGCTATAGATAGGAAGAAACTACTTGCACTTGCCCTTCATGAGTGTGTAGACACCAAAACAGCACCAATCCGATTATGTGACTACAAGCACTGACCGAATTGGCATACATACCCCCTAGGGCAGCCTCCAGAGGTTAAACAATGGTCCTAACCACTCCCAAATCAGTTTTGGAAGGTCAGAGGTCAATTTGGCACCTTTTAAGCACTTTTCTCCCTATTCGTCCCACCCTGGGATGATTAGAATCCTATTCGTCCCACCCCAGGATGATTAGCAGCAATCGCTCCAGGGTGGGATGATTAGCAGGTTTGACTAGCAAAAAGTCAAGCCTTGACAAATGGCAGCCCAGATCCACCACCCAACTTCACCTTCAAGGCATGCAATTGTGAGGAACGGTTTCAAATCAGAGAGAGGGACTTCAGTCAAGCATGCCCTGATCATGGAGGCCCTAAATCAGGGAGGAATCTTCTCTCCCCCAAAAAGGCATGGTGAGCCAAGTGGCGCCCTCGCATGCGCATTCAAAGGAGACCCTGAGGTCTATAAAAAGGTGAGCCTCCTCACCCCAAAAAGAGAATAGAGCTAGAGCATTTGGAGCAATGGAGTGCTACCAAATTATACCCCCATTCCTCTTTGTGCTTCCTACATCCCTAATTTCTCTTTTGGAAGAGAGGTTATCGGGTGAACACTAGGAACGCAATCTAGACCCAAAACCCAAGAAATCAGCCACAATCCCACACCAAACTCATTGACACAACCCCCTAGGAGGTTTTGGACCCATCCCACTTGGATTGGTGCCAAAACTAAGCCCCAAACGGTGGGCGTCCTGCCCCTAGGTGCCCCCCACACTATTGCAGTCCTAATCGCCCCACCCCGAAGTGATTAGAAATATGTGAATGATTTCTTTACTATTATTTTTGCATTCTATCATATTTCATGTACTTATGCTGTTGTTCAAGTTTCATGGTATTCTGACTTGATTTGACCTTGTTTTTATCATTTTATGCGTTTACTAACATACAGGGAGCGCCTTCAGATACAGGATAATATGGGTAGAATCTGCCAAATATGACCTTTTGGGTCATCTCAAAATGCCCCTTTTAGTCTAACCCCAAGTTTTTAGGAGTTTTGGAGGCCTCTGGGTAGGACATTTGCAAGGTCGCTCTTGCACATTTTGTGACAGTCCTAATCGTCCCACCCCGGAGCGATTAGAAATCTATGCATGATTTCCTAACTATTATTTTTGCAATGTGTCCCTGATGATGTCTCCATGCCTCTATCAAATTTTGAATTCATTATGACATGTTTTGACCATCGTTTCATTCTTTTATGTACATTAACTAGTCGGAGGCTTTGGGGATTGCATGTTTTCCTATATCCGCATATGCTATTAACTATTTGCTATTTTTCTATGCATAGGATCTCACCACCAGGAACACCGAAGGGGCAGCAAGGAATGATGAACACATGGATGCAAGTGGCGGCAACGTTTGGCCCGCCCATTTCGAATGTGGGCATGCGGAAGACACTGGAAGCGTACCATCCATTGATGTAACGAACTGTATCAAACGTTCTGAGCCCTAGAGGGGGAGACGTATTGTAACTAGATTAAAAGCAACATTAATAAAAGAGGCCCCACTTTTTTTTTCTTACATCTCATTTCTGCGTCATTTCCTTCATGCATTTGTTCATCGCATTCGTAGGACTTAGCATCTATACCATATCAATTTTGTTTGCATCATATCTGGTACGCCATCATTCTGCATTCAGATTTCAGTGGTGATCATGGTGGGACCCTATCCCCTACTATTAAGATCAAGTTTTTGATCCAAATTTTGTGGTTTTCCTTGTAGGTGTTACTCCTTCGGGCGCTGGACTGCTACTCGTGCCACCCTGTGACGAATACAGACCTGCTATTCGTCCCACCCCGGGATGAATATGTATTCACCCCACACTATGATGAATGCAGACCTGCTATTCATCCCACCCCAGGATGATTAGAGCTCTATGCATTTTTTGAGCAGAAACTCAGAGGCATCTGGTTTAGACAGAGAAGAGGTAGGTTTTCTGAACATCCTCTATGTTTTTCTATTTTTTGTTTCTGCAATTTTCTGTTTTCTTTGCTTGCATAGAAAAGTTAAGTAGTTTGTTTTCCTTCTTGCAATAAGAAAAATAAAATAAAAACATAGAGTAAATTAAATGGAAGGAACTTGATTAGGAATGCATTCTTCTCTAGTTTGCTTGCATGATACTTGCACAAATGGCAAGTCCTCATCATAGGTTTCAGTTCTAGTTAGGTTTTGTGATTTCCTTTTGCTTACTAATTGTTTCTGAAAGATAAAACGTACTTTAAAGCATTGCATTAGTGAAAATCATCTTTTGTTGTATGTTTTCTTTCTTTACATGATTAAAAGGAACCACACACACACCACCTAATAAAATTAACATCAAGGAGTTGGTCTTAATACCCCAACACTTGATCAAGACCAACGGTGGATTTCATCACCACCTTGGCTTGGATTTTGCATACATATACCCCGATCGCGACTATTGCTAGACGTAAATCCTGATGAAAGCTGACCAAGTGTAACGGGGGTGATTCCCCATGCATGAGGATAAGTCTTCTATGGTAGGTGTCAAAAATAGAGTGATCCCCCTTTCGTACCGCCTATGTTCCACGTACTATTCTGCTCTCGCGTACCAATAGTTTCCCTCACGTAAGGGCGGGTATATTGAGAGGTTCGGTATAACGGCCTGGCAATGGTATATTGAAGGGGTGACCATTTTGGAGATACAAGAGCCCTCATTATGCATGTATAACAAAGTTTCCTTTACAAGATTCGCATAACAAAAATCAAACACATTGAACCAGATCTAGGGCACACATTTAATCTGTAAACGAGATAATCATTTCTTTGTTTGTGTGGTCCCCTTTTGTTTGGTATAGCATAAAAATTGTAAAGGAGATAAAAATATACATATCTTTCTAGAAAGACCACCACCATGGTGTATACCCGTAGCCAAGCCCAATCACGGGAAGAAGCTACAGAAAGTATACAAGGAGGCACAAGTCACCTCCGTTATAGCCCCAAGGACTTGGTTATACCACCTTGGCAGCCTAACCCACAACATAGTCCACACTATGCCACTACAAAAAAGGACTATAGAGGCACCCCTTTGAGGGGCACTCCCATTCAACACAGACCCTCTCAAGAGGAGTACACACATGGGAAGGCCCCCTTAGACACTCATTATGAGTGGCCACTACGTGATGAAGTGCTAGAGCAGCATAGGGTTCATAAGGAGGGACCACATGATTATATCATTCCTCCTCCACCCCTCATTACTGTTAGAACTAATAGGCCAAATCTAGAGTGCAAGGCTCTTCAGATAGGGTGAGCCAACTCCGCCCATCCCTTTCACATGTATGAAAGGGAGCATGAGGAAAACTAGTATATTCCTCAAGAGCAATACACCATGTGGGAGCAATGCACCTCCGCACCTGCTAATTATCAAGATCACCTATTGAGGCCAGAGCCTCGGGTGAATGCTGCTAACCTCGATAGAGGAAAGTGACCCATAGAGATCTCGGATCACCATGACCGAGATAGATATGTAGGGGAGGCATCTAGGCCTCCTAGACATAGGATGACAGAACAAATTGACTTGGCATTTGCCAAACAGGCCACCCGCCAAGCGCAAATCACGTAGCTTAGGCAAGATCAACAATAGTTAGAGCAACTGTATCATCTTAACAAAGAGCGCATTCAATGCCAGATAGATGAGTTGCTCCAGAACACTATGCATGAGAGGATTCCAACCCCTCGCATGCATAGGACAAAAATTTATGAGAGGCACAACCCCTTAGTATGAGACAGGTCTCCATGACCTTATCAAGCGTTGCCTCCAAGACCTCCTAGACCTGAGCGGGAGGCCACTCCTAGAACCAATGATGGGCGTCTTCCTTGGGCACCCGTCCATGTTTATAGGTCATGCCCAAAAACTCCTCAAGAAGCCTATGAGGAATTTGAGTGAGAAGAAGAGCGGGCTGAAATGCCCTACCAAGGTAGGGGGCGCTACCCAGCTACCCCTCCATAGGCCTCAAGTTCCTCATAATTCACAATGGGAACAAACCAAAGAAGAGGAAATCAAATCCTCTGATGCATACAAAGCACTGCTAGAGTGCTTAGAGTCTATGGAGACTAAGACTTCGGGGCCCCAAAAGCCCACCTTATGCCAGCTCCGTAGTCACCCTGTGCATCCTTTAGTTTCGACACCCCCATACCCCGACCACTTCAAAATGCCTCAATTGGCAATTTTTAGAGGGGATGAGGATGCCCAAGAGCACGTAACAAGGTTCTTAAGTCAATGCTTTGGCATTCAGGACAATGATGCATTGCTTCTGAGAACGTTTATAACCATGTTCGTAGGCCCTACCTCGGATTGGTTTACCCAATTGCCGAAGCATAGCATCAATAATCTAGACCAGCTAGTGGACGCGTTCCTTGAACGTTTTGCCTTCAACACCAAGAAGAAGGCATCCTTAAGTGACCTAGCTGGCCTTAAGTAGTATGATGATGAGACCATAGCCGCTTATGGGAATCGATGGAGGACATTGCTTTCAAAGCTACCTTACCTCCCTCCCATGGCCGACATGACTCAAATGTTTTCAAAGAGTTGCATAAGGTCGATCTCCATGCTATTGTAGCTACAGCAATATGCCACCCTAGAAGAAGCCCTGGTGCAAGCCAGGATAATTGAGGAGATCAAAATTCAAGACGGTGAGATTGCCAAGCCATGCAAGAAAGAGTGGACCAAAAATGCCAAAATTGGGCCCATGCAACCGAAACCCACCATGGTCAATCAGGTTGCCATAAATATACCAAAGCCTACACAAATGACATAGCCCCCAAAGGCTAATTATCAAGCAGTTCCTCTTGATAACTATGAAAAGGAAAATCATAAACAAGAGCAAAATCAGCAGCGTCACCCTAAGCGACAATTCACACAATTCACGGAGTCTAGAGACTCCTTGTTTGACTGCTTGTTCATGGAAAACCTGATAAACTTGCCGAAAAGTCGACCCATAGACCCCAACGTGCCAAAACCCAAGGGCTATAGGGAAGACTTATATTGTAGATTCCATCGAAGAAAGGACATGACATCTTCACTTGTTGGAAATTCAAAAACTTAGTGCAGGACTTGATAGACAACAAAACGCTCATGGTAGATAATCCCGTAGCACTGAGCAACCAACAGATGGAAGTCTTCAAAGACCCCCTGCCTACCCATGATGCACAGGCAAAGACTTTACAAGTGAATGAGGTAACACAAAACTACCCCATGCAAGGATACGTGGGGATGATAAGCATCGTGACATGGAACAAAAGATACCCAAACATGGCTGCACCCGCTGTAGCTATAGGAGATGTTCCATCAATGTCACAACCTCCACAACACCCTACACAACCTCCCCCACCTAGACCAATGGCCATGATTTGGACTAAGCTTACTCAAATTTTAAGGACCACGTCGGCTAGGCTCTCCATTTATGAGCTCATCCAACAATCATCGCCCCATCGGGAGGCTCTGATGGAGATACTCAAAGCCATTGAGCTACAGCCCCATGAACCCAATTCTTTCAACAACTTTGTGGGACATGTGAGACAATGCATAGAACCAGTCATAACCTTCAGGGAAGATGAACTAAAATTGGTGACTAGTGATATGGTGGATCCACCCCTGCACGTCATCGTGCGGGTCAATGAGATTCCATTCAAGAGGGTGTTGGTGGACACTGGCTCATCCAACAACATAATCATGACAATGACATTAAAACATCTTAAGTTGCCAGCATCCCACATTGTGGCATCCACTTACACTCTTCGAGCATTCAACGACGCGTTATGCTCGACGGTTGGCACAATTGTCCTGCCCATCCAAGTAGGACAAAAGACCATTCCTACATTGTGTCACATCCTTGAGGGTGAGATGGCCTACAATATCTTGCTAGGCCGGCCTTGGATCAGGGACATGAAGTGTGTCCCTTCGATAGCCCATCAATGCCTCAAATACACATACGAAGGGCAAGTACATGTAGTCCCAGTAGACTTAGAGCCCTTTAAGTTTTGCAATGCGGTGTAGCTGATGCCACAATCGACCCTCCCATCGACACATTTGGACTTTCAATTGAATCCGTCCACTCAGGGTCCGATTCCGCCTACATCCCCATTGTTGAGTCCCTCAACTAACCGACCTAGCCCATCTTCATCATCTATTCCTTCACCAACAATGCCACCTATGGTGGCCACATCGAAGGACAATGGGAAGAAGCCCCTAGAGGAGGCACCACCATTAGTCTCAACCATATCTACCGAGGAGGTGCCCAGCCGAATGGAAGTCGAGACACCTGATTCACCCAACATGGAGTGGACTCAGGGAGAACTCCCATTCCCTCCCCCTCAACCATCGATGATTACCATTGAAATGGCCAATACGGGCCTAGGGGAGTACCTAGTGTAGAACATTGTGGCAACACCCACGCTCGAATCCATGCAAGACATGGGGAGACCTCGCCTCCCCATCGACACTATCATCCCTTTAGGCTACCCACAAAATCAGACCAACTTTGTATATGGGGGCCTCGAGAATGGCATTGAACCCTACCTACAAGAGGAAGAGGATGAAGAGCCATTTGTTGAGAATATTGATTATCTATCCAACCCAGAATTTACCTTGAAATACCTAGACCAATGTAATTGGCATGGATATGGATTGGGTAGATATGAACAAGGAATGCGCATTCTTTGTCAACCAAGATACCAGATGCCATATGATAAATCAGGAGTAGGGTTCAACCACCCTTTGCCCCTCGACATCTTGGTAGAAACCATGCAAGGCTTAGGTCTAGGCAATAGGGATGGGTTGGCACAAGATCCATATGCCAATCCCAACACTACATACACATTGGGGAATTATTTCCCATTGTTAACAACAAACCTTGTTGACCTCAACAACCCCTCCCCTTTGATCGAGGAAGGGGAAAGTTCAAGAAGTAACCTCCAAGAAGGATATGAACAAAATCAAGGGAGGTCTTTGAAAGATGAGTCAGATTATGAGGTAGCACCTTGGGACCCGTTTGAGTCCGATAGCAATCACTCGCAGGTGACACCCATTGATGACTATCAGGAGGACTTCATGGCAATGTTCCCCTTTAATGTTCCAATCGGGCAATTGCCACCTCCAGAGAATCCAGCCCTCCCATAGAGAGCGAAACAACCCAGAAGGGACCAAATCAACATGCTCAAACAAAATGAGCCTCCCATGCCGGCCATAAGGCCAAGTGATCAAGAAACGCCTAGTGGGAGGCTATACCAGCCAGAGGGGCACATAGTTGTCGGAGCCAATGAAGGCCTATGGATCTCCGATAGCGACTATGAGGATGAGACTGAGATGGCATATCTCAACCATATGAGGCAACAGGAATACCCCATAGACATCGATGATATGTTTGAACATTTAAATATGGGACCAAGGCATAGGTGGCATTTAAACCAAGTACAGTTAAACCAAGTGCTTCATCCACCACTTTGGGCATACAGAGAGCACCTCCCACCTAGAGACCCTATAGGGCCACCAGTGCCAAGGGTAGACCCTATCCTTCTATCCACACATAGGGCCGATCCTTTTGTGCCAGTACCCACAGAGCCAGATCCGAGGATCACCAAGGATGTCAGAATCAACACCCACATGGTAATGGAGACCAAATTCAGTCCATCAACATGATCTCCATTGATTTAACCACCCCCATCCACAATCCAACCGATCCAACATGACCATTGTATCTAGACCTAGATGCCATAGACTGGGATCATGCTGACTCACCACCATCCCCATAAGAGTACTGGCCTTGCGGTGAGATGTTTCATTTCACCCCAGGACAGACTCAGGATATCTTCCATGTTGAAGAGGAACCCGACGTTCCCAACGTAGATCTAAATTCAGAGAATGATATCCACCTGATCCCAACTCCACACTAGTTGGAGGATGGATCCCACATGTCAGTCGAAGAAATGATTGATGTAGACATCGGTTCTGATCCAATGAATCCATAAATCATCAAGCTAGGGGTAAGTCTATCCCCCAAAGAGCAAGCCGATTACATTGCCCTTCTCAAAGAGAAGAAGGAGGTTTTTGCATGGTCCTACAAAGACATGCTAGGGCTAGACCCATAGCTAGTCATGCATAATCTAACACTTGATCCGACAGTCAAGCCAGTCAAGCAAAAGCTACGTAAGATGCACCCAACAGTGGCCTTAATGGTCAAATATGAGCTACAAAAGTTGTTGGATGCATAGTTTGTCATCTACGTGGATTACCCACCATGGTTGTCCAACATGGTACCCATCAAAAATCTAGATGGGAGGATTCGCATATGCACCAATTTTTGAGATTTAAACAAAGCGAGTCCCAAGGATGATTTCCCCTTGCCTAGCATCGATGCATTGGTAGATGCTACAGCAAGCCATGAAATGCTTTCCCTCATGGATGGTTTCTCGAGATACAACCAGATTCGTATCAATCTTGATGATCAACTAAAAATGGCGTTCACGATGCCTTGGGGGACATTTTGTTATAAGGTCATGCCCTTTGGCCTTAAAAATGTTGGTGCCACTTACCAACGCGCTATGACATACATCTTCCATGATCACATGCATAAAACTTTGGAAGATTATATGGATGATTTGTTGGCCAAATCTCTTTTGTACCAAAATCATCTCGATGACTTACGCAAGATCCTTGATCGCCTCATCGAACACAAGGTTAGGCTAAACCCCAAGAAGTGCGTATTTGGCATCACATCTAGAAAACTCTTGGGTTTCATAGTCTCAAAATGAGGCATCGAGGTAGATCCAAATAAAGTCAAGGCAATCCTTGAAATGCTTCCCCCAACCACCATCGAGCAGCTTAGAAGCTTGCAGGGTAAGGTCGCGTCGATCAAGCGCTTCATAGCATAGTTATCTGACAAGTGCCGACCCATGAATAAATTATTACACAAGGGGGTAGCATTTCATTGGGATGACGAGTGCCAGTCAGCCTTCGATGACATCAAACAATACTTGGCTTCACCACTAGTATTGGCACCACCTAGACCAGGAGTGTCATTCTACTTATACATCTCAGCTACTGAGGTGGCACTGGGTGCCATGCTAGCCCAAAAAAATGAATTACATAAAGAACAGGCTAATTATTATCTTAGCCGCACCCTAGTCAGTTATGAACTTAACTATGCATACGTTGAGAAGCTATGCTTGGCAGTGGTATTTGCCACCAAAAAGCTATGCCATTACATGTTGAGCAATACGACGTATGTTGTGTCTAAGGAGAATCCATTATGGTACATGATGAGTCATACTTATCATAGTAGTCGCACGACAAAATGGATCATGTTGTTGATGGAGTTTGACATCGAATTCATTGGACAAAAGTCCATCAAAGGTCAAGTCATCACCGATCAACTAGCAGAGGCTCCTCTCGAAGATGATCAGACCTCGACCATAGAGCTACCCGATGATGGGGTCTTCCATGTCTCAAAATCGCCAGATTTTGATGAGCCTGAGTCACAGGCCGACATAACCTTATTTTTTGATGGTTCTAAATGTGAGCAAGGGGGTGGCATGGGAATCATGTTTTTCACACCGCAAGGGGCTCCAATGCCTTTATCATTTAAACTTGATTTCTCGTGCACCAATAACAATGTTGAATATGAAGCCTTGCTCATAGGTCTTCAGACAACCATCACCATGAACATCAAATGCTTGAATATCTTTGGTGATTCACTATTAATTGTCAACCAAGTGAAAGGGGTATTCCAATGCAAATGCCCAGTTCTACAAGCCTACAAAGCCCTTGTGGATAAATTCTTAGAAAATCTTGAATGGTACGACATCGAGGCACTCCCTCGATCATCGAATCATTTTGTGGACACTATGGCCTCCTTGGGGTCACTAATCCCGCAAGACCCTTATGGTGAGATGACAACCATTCAAGTCAAAATGTTATCGCAATCCATGATGGAGCGTGCAAGCTCTGACATAATTCCAAGAATCCACTTGATCCAGATTGAACCATCTCAGGATAGGTTCTCTCGAATCCATGATAGTCTGAATCATGCCAACTAGGGGTCTTTGTTCTCTCCAACCCCTCTTAATAGCAACACAACGCTATTTCTACAAGTTCTTTCCCGCTCAACTTTTTCTAGGGATGAACTTCAAGAGGGATCGATCATTCATACCATCGAGGTTTTTGATCAGCAGGATTGGTACACACCCATAAGAGACTATCTCAAGTTAGGTAGCCTCCCACTTGGATTGTCGCACGCCACAAAAAGATCATTCAAATAGAAAGTGGCAAAACATGTCTTGCTAGGAGACATTTTGTACCATCGAAGCTACGAAGGGATCCTCCTCCATTGCTTGGACCAACAGGAGTCCACTTGGGTGATCACCCAAGCGCACGATGGTACATGTGATGGCCACTTCAACGGTATGGCCATCGCAAAGCGCATTCTTTGCATGGGCTATTATTGGCCATCTTTAGAGCGAGATTGTTGTGCATATGTGTGGAAGTGCATGAAGTGTCAACACCATGCTAACTTGACACACGTACCTTCTCAGGCCTTGCAGCCGATCCAATCGGCTTGGCCATTTTTATAGTGGGGCTTAGATCTCATCGAAAATATCTCCCCTACATCATCAAGTCATCACACGTTTATCATAACGGCCACAGAGTACTTCACTAAGTGGGTGGAAGCAATTTCGCTTACCTCTACGACTAGGCCCCGCATTACGGAGTTTATTTTACATAACATCATATGTCATTTTGGTATTCCATCCAAGATCATCTCGGATAATGGGACGTCATTTAAGAACAAATATGTGCATGCTTTGACAACAAAGTACAAAATTTAGCATAGTTTTTTGACACCCTATTATCCGTAGGCAAATGGGCAAGCAGAGGCGTCAAACAAAATGCTAGTTGCCATCCTTAAAAATATGGTCATAGATAATCATAAGGATTGGCACATCCAAATACCACTTGCCCTATGGGCTTATCGCACTAGCATTCGGACGCCCACTAGGGCAACTCCATTTTTGCTAGTGTATGGCTCCGAGGCAGTCATGCCTCTCGAGTTGGAAATACCCTCCCTATGCATATCAATGCAAGAGTTCATCGATGATGACACTGCACGGTAGGCCCAGTTAGACCAGCTTACGTTACTCGATGAACGACACGTCAATGCTCTCGAGCATTTACGTATCTATCAAGAGCGACTTAAGAAAGCATACAACATGAAAGTTCACCTGAGGGACTTTCAGGTTGGTGACCTGGTCTTAAAAGAGAACCAACAAAATTCTAACTTGCCACCCCATTTAAGGGACAATTTCATGGCAAATTGGTTAGGTCCTTATGTAATCGATAGTAAAATAGGACCTGGAACATACCGACTCACCTCTCTTGAAGGAATCAAGGAACTAGAACCCTTGAACATCAGTCATTTGAGGCCATTCAACATTTAGAGAGCCATAGCCCACCCCAAAAGCTCCAAGGATTCCCCATAATCACTTGGTCACCCCAAACATGCCCCAAAGGTATCCATAATCCCTTTGGTCAAACCAAAAGCTCCAAGGATTCCCACAATCGTCCAACAAAAAATCCCTTGTCAAACCAAAAGCTCCAAGGATTCCCACAATCGCTTGGTCAACCCCAAAATGCCCCAAAGGTATCCATAATCCCTTTGGTCAAACCAAAAGCTCCAAGTCCGGTTCAACCAAAATCCCCAAAGGTATCCTATAATCCCTTTGGTCAAACCAAAACTCCAAGGATTCCCACCTGGTCAACCAAATGCCCCAAAGGTATCCATAATCCCTTTGGTCAAACCAAAAGCTCCAAGGATTCCCACAATCGCTTGGTCAACCCAAAATCCCCAAAGGTATCCATAATCCCTTTGGTCAAACCAAAAGCTCCAAGGGTTCCCACAATCGCTTGGTCAACCAAAATGCCCCAAAGGTATCCATAATCCCTTTGGTCAAACCAAAAGCTCCAAGGGTTCCCACAATCGCTTGGTCAACCAAAATCCCCAAAGGTATCCATAATCCCTTTGGTCAAACCAAAAGCTCCAAGGGTTCCCAATCCACTGTTCACCCAAAAAACCCCAAAGGTATCCATAATCCCTTTGGTCAAACCAAACCAATCTCCAAGGGTTCCCACAATCGCTTGGTCACCCAAAATGCCCCAAAGGTATCTATAATCCCTTTGGTCAAAACCTCCAAGGATCCGTAAGAATCACTTGGTCCACACCCATTCGGGTTAAACCATCCATAACGAATATTCAAAAACAACAGATAATCAAAAATAACAAAAAAATTGCATCTCACTTTCATGCATATTCTTAAAAATCAAAACACAAAAAAGAAAAGAAAAGTTGCATTAGGCATCGCATACATACATTGCATATTTGTTGGTCATACATGTCAAAAGCACCATAGACTGTAATTACTCGGCAATTCCATCATTTTCCAAATTCAATCCATTTTGTAAAAAGATCCATCAAGAATAACGCCCTTCGCATTTTCGCCATATCATAGTCAGTTGTCTTCTAATGTCTTTAGGGTTTTCGTCATTCAACTGTCTTTAGATTTCTAGTCAAATGTTGTACAAAGTCAGACCAATTTTTACAAGGTAGAGTTTTACTTGGATCATGCCTTGTTACATAGCATCCCAACACAAGCTTAAAACACATAAAAATTCCCAAGTTGTGTGAACGAAAGATGAAACCTACAAAGCGGTCTAGGGTACCATAAGTGAAAAATGTTATCCTGCTCATCCCCCTATGCGAATGGTTCAAGAATGCTAAGAATTGACAAAAGGACAAGCTCTTCCCCATCCAATTCCCCACAATAAATAGTGGTTTTCACCACTATCAAAAATTCCAAACACCTTTGATCCCCAAAGTCATAAGGATTCATACTACACGCCCCTGAGAAGGATGGGTAGTCATCCCCAAGGCCTTAAAGGATCAATGCCATTCCACAAGCAAAATCCCAAAAGTTCACCATCAAAAATCCCAAACACCTTTGATCCCCAAAGTCATAAGGATTCATACTACACACCCCTGAGAAGGATGGGTAGTCATCCCCAAGGCCTAAAAGATCAATGCCATTCCAAAGCAAAATTCCCAACCACCTTTGATCCCCAAAGTCATAAGGATTCATACTACACGTCCCTGAGAAGGATGGGTAGTCATCCCCAAGGCCAAAAGGATCAATGCCATTCACAAGCCAAAACCCACGAGCTCAACTTTGAAATCAAAATTCAAAATCTAAATCCTCAAAAGGCAACAATAAAAAATAACAGTGGTTATCACCACTACTCAAACCCCTTGCTCAAGAAAAAAAAAGAGAGAAAAATAAACAGTGATTTTCATCACTATATATGAGAGCAAGTATCCCAACAAATTGAACAACCGAAAGACGCCTGAGCTTGAATCCCTAGAATTCTCAGCATTTGAAAAACCATTTAGGTGATCCTCATTACGGGTTTGGTGGATAGCCTACCTGGCAATGGCGGTATCCTAAATGCATGATGATATGTCTATCACATTAGCTTTGCGTGTGTGTAGACCAATGTTTGCATGTGGATGAGCTAGCTTATGGTATCCTAGATTGCACCATAGATTAATCTTACTAAATACAACAAAGGAGTTAGTGGAGCTAATTAGGTGATCCTCAGTACAGGTTTGGTGGACAGCCTACCTGGCACTGGCGGTATCCTTATGAATACCACATAAACGAACTCAATCGCACACACAAGGATGTGAAATAACTTGGTCAAACTCAAGTCTGATTCGTACCTTGTTCGAAAGTCTTGTAAGATAATGTACAGTCTTGATTAGTTAGTTAAAGCATCCGAGTCTCAGAAAAACCTTAACTACATTCTAAAACAATTGTTGTACATTTCATTACTTACATCACCATCAAAAAATACAAAACAAAAATTACAAATGCAAAGTTATTCCATAAAGCAATCACATAGTACAGAAAGCCAGTAAATCCTGTATAGTCTATGGTGCCATCGCCTGTATACCAACAAATCATTCCATCCATTCCATATGCATACATCTATATCATATAGCTAACATCATCCACAGTCATAATAGCATATGCATACATCAACATAAATAAATATGCATAAAAGAACAATAAACCATGACAAGCATATCATCAAACCAAAAATGAGTCATGTATATATATCAAGTCAAAATGCCCTCAGGCTACAATAAGAAGGTCCTCTGACCTCACAAAAAACCAAAAACTCAAAATCCCCAAAGCCTAGGGAGTCGGCCACCATGATCACGTAGGATCGGTGTGACTGGAACTACCCCCAGTAGTATGGGTCCTATGGGACCTCTCAGGGTGGCTGCTACCAGCCCGCGCACCCTGCCCACCAACGCTACCCTCATCCAGCCGCCTGCGATGAGAGGATGCAGACTGCTCAGTCTCACTACCTCTCGTACGGTGTGATGAACCACCTCCATCGAGCTCAGGTAACTGTCCACCGAGGTGGACAACCTCTATCTCTAACTCTACCCGGTACCGCCCCCACTCCACATCTCATCGATGATACACAGCCAATGCGTTGTCCCATTGTGCCAACTGAGCCCGTAGGAGATCCCTCTCCTACAAAATATCTCTATGCTCCTCCTCCCATCTCCGTAAGAGACCCTCCAATCATGCTATCTCAACATGAAACCCAACCTCCACATCCCCTGAGATAGCCTGAGGCATGGGCACCTCCGGGATGGCCTGCTGCTCTGGCACCCACTGCTCCGGGACATCCTATACATCTGGCTACTCCGGAACCCCCACATCATCTCCATCACCAGTGAAGTCATCGACCTCCACCATGTCTGCATCATCAAGCGGAGCCCCCAACCCTCCATCGGTGCCTCTGCACCCCCACCTCCTATTGCTACCATATCCATGCCTCCTAGAGGCCCCTCACCCCGCCATCACCGCATAGTCCACCATCGGTCATACTCTATAGTTACCCTGACATCGTCCATGTTGGGTACATCAATAACTGCATCAGACCCCTCACCCAATGGCTCAATGATCGGCCAGACTAGGGTCCTCTCATCATCGCACATCGATAGATCAAGGGATCACCAGGAAATCCCTAGTGCACCCCAAACTACCATGTCACCCAAACATACGGGAAGTACTCCTGCTCTGTCCCATGCTGCCCAATCAACCACCTACCCCTATGCACACATCGAAGCCACTCTCCAGCCTCAGGCCAGGCTGGACAGTCCCGATACGATCACCAAAACACCTACCCTAGCATTAGACGAGAGAAGGCATTAGTATAGTGACCTACGTCACCTGCCCATCATCGACTCTATCCATGCTCCTCTGACCGTCACCATAAATTGGCATACCCAATCTCCCGATCCACCATCTCACCTCGGGTGGTCCAAGGCAAACCCTACGACCGCTCCACAACTATGTGCTGCCACCCCCAACACTACAAGAGATAGCTGCACCCGATCCCCTTCCACCTCCGATAATGGACCTCGTACAACTCATCGTACAACTATGCCAACAATGTCTGACCCCATCTCATAATAAGTGGAGCTGATGTAGGACACTCCACCAAAGTGAAAACCAACTCAAGTAGGTTCCAAGGGAACCTCACACCTGAGGAGTCAGGAAGCAGCATATTGGAAATGAGGGCCATGAGTAAAGCATGCCTCACCCCTAATACGCCCTTCTCTAGCCACCACCGCACCAGAATACCACCTATCTGGCAATCAGCCTCTACCCTCTCCACAGCCCTCTCCACCCCCATCTCCCCGCCGACCAAAACACCATGTCAATACTACTATCCATTGGTCCCGATGGGTCATCCGGATAGGAAGCCCATCTATCAAAATCCGTAGAATCCGATACACATCCTCTAGAGTCACAGTCATCTCCCCTATTGGAAGATGAAAAGTGTTGGTGCGAGGATCCCACAGATTGATCAGGGCAGTCAAATATGCTTGATCCCCCACCACAGGCTCCAAATGCGTCACCTGCTTGAGCCCAAGGGCATCAAGCCACTCCCAATCCCCAACTATCAAGGCATCCCGGGCATCAGAGAAAATAGTCGACTGGCGGTACCGACTCTTCACAACCTAAAAAACAATAAAAGCAAAAGATATTAAGTACATACTTAATATAAACAAAAACAATACAATAAAACTATACAGAAGAACAACAAAGTACAAAAAGTATAAAAACAAAGTACAACAAAAGTATAAAAACATTAAAAACAAACTGTACAACAACGACAGCAGACATAAAAATAACTGTACAAAAACAAAAACAAAACAAAACAAAAAAAATCATCCTAGGGTTTCAACCTTAATATGAACAAAAAACAAAACAAAACAAAAAAAATCATCCTAGGGTTTCAACCTTAGTATGAACAAAAAAAAATAAAACAAAAAAATCATCCTAGGGTTTCAACCTTAATGTGAACAATAAAACAAAAAATATAAAAATATAAAAATTAATATTAGGGTTTCAACCTTAATATTAACGCAAAACAAAACAAAAAAATAATAAAAAAAATCATATATTAGGTTTTCAACTTGATATACGAATAAAAACAAAATAACGCAAACAAACATTTATATGTAAGTTTTTAACTTCATATAAAACAAAAATGAATAACAGGAAGGGAGAAGGAACATCATACCGGTCTCACCTCGGCTCCTCCACTCGAAGATCTAGTTCTCGCACTCATGATGTCCATAAAATTTTGGCAGCGCTCCGCTACGCACACTCGCACTCCTCCTCCTCACTGCTCCAAATCGCCAAGAAAAAATTGTTGCAAATGAGCCCAAAACCTAGTTTTGGTCCTTTTATAGGTTGTTAGGCCTGTAATCGTTCCACCCTAGGATGAGCACTCTAGTTAGCACTCATCCCACCCTGGGATGATTACAAAATTGGTATTCGTCCCACCATGGGACGATTACAGAGCAAGAAATAAAGCAACAAAAACTGCATCCAAAAAATGCACCAAAAATAACAATAAATCTGCCGAACAAAGGTGCCTTTGCACCTGACATTCATGGCATGAAAAACCATCATTGGGGTCACAAATAATCACTATCCTACTCCCTAAGAAGGCTAGCATAGCCGGACCGCTCCACGGGAAGGAGGATTTTTGATAATTTCTACCCCAATAGGCATCAAAAAAAGGGTCAAAACCCACCAAAAATAGGTCCGATTGTTGGAAAATTGCATAAGCGTTCAACGAAAACAACTGAAGGCACCCTTACAAACGTCATCTTGGGTCAAGTGACTCATCGCTTTTCTCATTTTGGTCATTCCCTCATCGATTCGTCGCTTGAGGGGGTAGTCACACTTAGTCACCAAATCAACAAATACACACCCAATCAAGGAAATGGCATGCATTCAAAGAATCATTGACAAAGACAATCACGCTCCTGCTTGGGGCAGCAAACAAGCAATAATCACAAGCTAAACAAACACTTGGCATTCTGGAAGCATGAAGACAAGGTTCCTCAGACAAAAGGTTGCGCCCTTTGCCTATTCATGATTGAACAATGTCCAAGATCAAGTACACCTCATCGAAAAAGGTTACACTTGACTTAAGCTCCTTAGCTCGTCGAAGCAAGGATTCAAGAATGCGTGCCCTTTCCATACTTGGGGCATCAAAATTTGGTTAGGTTACTAAGAAACCCTAATCATTAAGTGCTTTGGTCATCTATTTTTGCTCAGCACTGCGCCACACACAGCGCATCCCAAAAAGGGGCATCTATAGACACCAAAACAACACCAATCCGATTATGTGACTACAAGCACTGACCGAATTGGCATACATACCCCCTAGGGCAGCCTCCAGAGGTTAAACAATGGTCCTAACCACTCCCAAATCAGTTTTGGAAGGTCAGAGGTCAATTTGGCACCTTTTAAGCACTTTGCTCCCTATTCGTCCCACCCTGGGATGATTAGAATCCTATTCGCCCCACCCCGGGATGATTAGCAGCAATCGTTCCAGGGTGGGACGATTAGTAGGTTTGACTGGAAAAAAGTCAAGCCTTGACAAATGGTAGCCTAGATCTGCCACCCAACTTCACCTTCAAGGCATGCAATTGCGAGGAACGGTTTCAAATCAGAGAGAGGGACTTCAATCAAGCATGCCCTGATCATGGAGGCCCTAAATCAGGGAGGAATCTTCTCTCCCCCAAAAGGGCATGGTGAGCCAAGTGGCGCCCTCGCATGCGCATTCAAAGGAGACCCTGAGGTCTATAAAAAGGTGAGCCTCCTCACCCCAAAAGGAGAATAGAGTTGGAGCATTTGGAGCAATGGAGTGCTGCCAAATTATACCCCCATTCCTCTTTGTGCTTCCTACATCCCTAATTTCTCTTTTGGAAGAGAGGTTATCGGGTGAACACTAGGAATGCAATCTAGACCCAAAACCCAAGCAATCAGCCACAATCCCACACCAAACTCATTGACACAACCCCCTAGGAGGTTTTGGACCCATCCCACTTGGATTGGTGCCAAAACTAAGCCCCAAACGGTGGGCGTCCTGCCCCTGGGCGCCCCCCGCACTGCTGCAGTCCTAATCGCCCCACCCCGGAGTGATTAGAAATCTATGAATGATTTCTTTACTATTATTTTTGCATTATATCATATTTCATGTACTTATGCTGTTGTTCAAGTTTCATGGTATTTGACTTGATTTGACCTTGTTTTTATCATTTTATGCGTTTACTAACATACAAGGAGCGCCTTCGGATACAGGATAATATGGGTAGAATCTGCCAAATATGACCTTCTGGGTCATCTCAAAATGCCCCTTTTAGTCTAACCCCAAGTTTGTAGGAGTTTTGGAGGCCTCTGGGTAGGACATTTGCAAGGTCGCTCTTGCACATTTTGTGATAGTCCTAATCGTCCCACCCCGGAGCGATTAGAAATCTATGCATGATTTCCTGACTATTCTTTTTGCAATGGGTCCCTGATGATGTCTCCATGCTTCTATCAAATTTTGGGTTCATTATGACATGTTTTGACCATCGTTTCATTCTTTTATATATTAACTAGCCGGAGGCTTTGGGGATTGCATGTTTTCCTACATCCGCATATGCTATTAACTATTTGCTATTTTTCTGTGCATAGGATCTCACCACCAGGAACACCAGAGGGGCAGCAAGGAATGACGAACACATGGACGCAAGCGGCGACAACTTTTGGCCCGCCCATTTCGAATGTGGGCATGCGAAAGACACTGGAAGCGTACCATCCATTGATGTAACGAACTGTATCAAACGTTCTGAGCCCTAGAGGGGGAGACGTATTGTAACCAGATTAAAAGCAACATTAATAAAAGAGGCCCCACTTTTTTTTGCTTACATCTCATTTTTGCATCATTTCCTTCATGCATTTGTTCATCGCATTCGTAGGACTTAGCATCTATACCATATCAATTTTGTTTGCATCATAATCTGGTACGCCGTCACTCTGCATTCGGATTTCAGAGTGTATTTAAGACATTGATGTGCTATGGAGGGGACACACTTCATATCTCATATCCAAGGCCTACCTAGCAAAATGTTATAGGCCATATCACCTTCTAGCACATGGCACAACGTCGATATAGTCTTTTTCCCCACCTAAATGGGTAGAACTATGGTACCGACAATAGAGCATATTGTGTCATTAAAAGCATGAAGGGTGCAAGTTGACACCACAACATGAGATATTGGCAACTTAAGGTGCTTTAGTGCTTTAGTTGTTATGATATTACTTGAGGAACCAGTGTCTATGACCACTCTTTTGTATGGTATCTCATTTATACATGCAATGATGTGTAAAAGAGGATTGACCACGTCGTTAGCTATTTCCTTAAGCTCATGCTCATGAAATTGTATGACTGGTTCCTTCCACTATTGCACATGACCCATAAAATATATAAAGGAGTTGGACTCCTATGGTTGCAACTCTATTTATTTTAGAATTTCTAGCATCTCGATGTGGAGGTGATTGTTGGATCAACTCATAGATGGACAATCATGTTGATGTGGTCCTCAAGATTTGTGCAATGTTACTCTTAATTGTCACTATTGGCCTATAAGGAAGGCCCTGTACTATAGGTGGTGTAGTTTGTGACATAGTTGGAACATAATTCGAAGCTACAGGTTGTGCAACTTGACTTGGATATTTCTTGTTCTTGGTCACAATACTCACCATCCCAACATACCCTTGCATAGGGTGTTGTTGCTTCACCTCATTCATCGGTTTAGCAGGCGCTGCATGTACCTCATGAGTTGGTAAAGGGTCTTTGTATATAACCATATAATTATTGGTAGGAGCTAATGGAGCATCCAATTGAAGCTCATTCCTCTCAATCATATCTTATACTACGTGTTTAAAACCATAACACAATTGTAAATCATGGCCACCTTGCCGATGAAACTTACAATATTGATCCTCTCGACATCCCATAGGCTTGGGTTTGCCTATTTATGGACCATTGTTTTTAAGATCTGGTAAATTAACCATCTTTATAGCCCACAATCAATCAAAAAGATAATCCATAGATTCAACGATGGGAGTAAATTATCACTGAGGGTGACGTTTTTGTTCTTGGTTCGCTGTACCATTATTGTTATAACTCATAGGAGGAGGTTGAGTCTGATAGTTCACCTTTTGGGGAGGCGTAACTTGAGTAGGCACAAGTACATTTATGTTCTTGATTGACCATAGTTGGATTTGCAGGTGCCGAGCTATTCTTAGGATTCTTTGTCCACTCCTTACAAGGTTTTATTACTTCTCCCTCTTGGATTTTGATTTCCTCTATGTTTCTAGCCTGTGCTAGAGCTTCTTCCAAGGTAGGGTATTGCTGTAATTGCAATGTCAAAGAAATGGGTTTCAAGTAACTCTTTGAAAACAAATGAGTTAATTCAGTCACTGGCAATAAATAAGGTAGCTTAGCCAACAACGTTTACCACCTATTTCCATAATCATTAATCGACTCATCCTAAGTTTGTTTCATCCCCATGAGGTTGGTTAATGTCGTAATCATTTTGGTGTTGAAGGTGAAACGTTCCAAAAATACATCAACGAATTGTTCAAATGTGTAGATGCTATGTTTTGGAAGTTGGTTAAACCACTCAATGGCTGGACCAATGAGGGTACTCAGGAAATTTCTTAGGAGCAATGTGTCATTGTCCTATATGTTAAAGCACATATTTAGAAATATTTTGACGTGCTCTTTAACATCTTCTTCGCCCTTGAATATAACAAATTTGGGCATTTTTAAATGCTTAATATAGACCGGGGAAGGAATGGATGGATGTAACGATTTGTTGCAAGGTAGGCTTTTGAAGCCCATTTCCAGTTGTCTTACCTTCTACAGTTTCTAAGCATGGAAGAAAATATTGATACGCATCTGAGGATTTGATCTCCTCTTCCTTGCTTTGAACTCGTAGAGGTGGACAAGGAATATTAAGCCTAGGTTGGGGTGGTTGATTGACATAATCCATGCCTCCATAAGGTACTTCTACATAATCCTCATTCTATTCCAAATCATTGTAAGCCCCATAAGGTGTTTCAGGTATGAGCCTACAAGGAGGAACAAATACCTATTGAAGGTGATCTATGTTTGGCCTATCATATGCATTCTATTCAGGCCTACGAGGTCTAGGAGGCAACACAATATTAGGTCTAGGAGACCTATCTTGTTGGAAATTTGGTTGCCTTGGGTGAGCCTCTTGTCTACATATGCTTGGAGTTATAGCTCCATGATGCAAAGTTTCTTGAATTTGTCGTTAAAGCTTTTATTTCTCTATTTGCTACCGTTGATCTAAGAGATGTAAGTGATGTTTATCTGACCTAAGTCGATTAAACTCGGCTTGGTGGTCAGCATATCTTTGGACCAAATTATTAATTTGATATATTGTATTAGGTCTAAGTACTTTAGCATTATTGCCTTATTGTCTATCCTATTCATGAGGATCTGTGAGATCAATTATGTGCTTCCCTTGATCGAGGGTGATCGCATTGACTTGAGGTTATCTCCTAAACAAATCTTTTTGAAAGACTACTGGCACAGAGGCACAACATGCTTTCATTGAAACATTTTCATGAGGATAATATGGATGTTCCTCATGTCTTCCCTCATAAACAAGGTAAGGTAAGGTGGAATAAGGTCACCTAATTTTATGAGTATCATACTCGTTGTTATTTTGATACCTTGGAGTAGGGTGGCTTGAAATATTGAGATGATCATTCAATCCTAATCAAGGTGTGAGCTCTTGTTCCTGTATATGATCAGTAGTAGAGGATCGAGAGGGAATGCGAACGTGTGGTATTTCTCTATGTGGAGGTGCCTCATTACGCGGTGACTCTTCTTGAAAGAAGGTGTTTGTAGCATATGAATTAGGGAGATATTTTACCAAACTAGGACTACGACCTGTAGGAGTACCCTGCGAAGGAGTCCCCTGTAATCTAGACCTTCTAGTTAACTCTCTAGGAGTAACTATCCACTCATCAGTAGGTCTATGACTAGGAAGAGTAGTTGATTTCCAGGGAGGAATGATCCTATCTCTAGGCTCAACATGAGGACGTTCTATATCCTCTTCTCTATTGCCCATAGCTTCTTCCCCTGAATGGGCTTGGCTAAGGGTATGTACCATAGCTATATACTATAACTACTATGCATTTATCTTCTTTACAATTTCTATGAATTTGAAACAACCAAACAATAGAGACACACAAGCATAGAAGTGATTATCTCATTTTAAATGTTTTAAGTGTGAATCCTAAACTATTTGATGTGTTTCAAGATGTGTTGCTTTGTAAAGAAAATAATTTTCTCGTGTTTGATATTTTGTTGAATGATATTCTCAAATTTTAAGTGGTTTTCACCTATATACTCACAAATCGACAATCGAAAGTGAATTTCTGGTCATGCGAACCAACCAAAGTATGGATATGAAATCCATACCCGATCAGGGAGCATAGGTTTTACCGATCCTCACCCAGCACCCCGTGCACAACGATACATCCCTCCAAAGTGGAATGCATACTATTTTCATGGTTAGGATAGATATTAGAGTCGATATTGGGCAATAGAACAAGTTTCATAGGATTTGAGTCAATGGATGGAGATGAAACCCATTGTCATTGAACTCTATTAGTGGTTGGGAATGAAGTCCAACTCACCAACATTTAAGTGGATCATGGTGTGTGTGTGTTCCTTTTAAATATTTGAAAGAAAACAAAATAGCACTCAATGATTATTTACTAAATGCATGAAGGTGCATTTTTCTTTCAGACTTGTTAGTAGCATAAAAGGAAAGCACTGAAATCAAACACCTATATGAACTTAACCCTTTTTGGGCAAGTGGCAAGTAGTCAAACTAGAAAAAAAGCAAAAATTCTACTATATTTTTCTTCTATTTTTCTTAATTAATTAATGCAATATTTTGGGAAGAGATAGTCTAACCTTTTCTATGCATCCATAAAGCAAGAAAACATGAAATTTAATCATTTTAAACAGTAAATTTACAAATTGACAGTGCATAAGGGTGTAAAAATGAACCTGAAAGTTGTTATTTTTGCAAATTTTTGTAGAAACCCTCTAGTTTTATGGCGAGATCTATCAGGGATAGTCACATATTGGGGGTCGTCCCACCCAGTGCCATGTAGGTGGTCGTCTCACCCAGTGCCATGAAGTAGCAAAGAGGTCATTTCTGCTCAAAATGATTAGTACTTGCAACAGAGAAAAATAGAAATATAGGTCCAAATTAGCATCTTTCAATGGGATATTGAAAAAAACTTAGATACCCTGATCGCCATCGAAGAAGTGAAATTCACGATATTGCCTTAAGGGCATTTACTTGCAATTTATATCAGTTATAAAGCATTAAAAGGAAATATGGCATAAGAATGTAATATGCTTGAAATGAAACAACATAGACAATGAAGATAATCAAATTATCTATCTATTAATTCATAAAAGTGTTCCAAACTATATTACAAGAAGTCCCCTTTGAGGGATTTACAAAAGTGATACATTTCAATTACAATAACCAAGGGATCTAGTCCCTTTGAAGGAGGCCTTTAAGGCGATAAAATAATAATGTGAACTCCTGATTCCCACACTCAAGAGATATTGTTGGGTTGAAAAGCTTATGCCTCCTTAGCTCCTCCTCTTTCCTAGCATTCCTAATCCTGAAGACAAGGGATTGAAAGGGGATTAGTAGCACCTGCGTTATATAAGAAATCCATAAAACCATGAAAGGAGAGCATATTCTAAAATAATAACAGGTGATCTACATGCATCTAAACTGATTTGTATTAATTAAAAACATATTTTAAGATGATCTAAATAAAAATAAGTAAATTTGGAAGCAAGATCTAAGGCTAAACTATGCAGAAATGGTGACCATTCTTGGGTGAGCCAGATAAACCTGTAACATTGGGGATCACAAATCCTGCATCAAAACTCCTCCAAATTGCTTCAAATTTGGACCAAAGGTTCCTCTAGATATTCCTAAGGGGACTATGGAGGAATTTATCTAAAATTCTAAACTATTTGGTAACCGTACCTAGGTGTGCCATGGATAGATTGATGACCATCCCTAGGTGGGATGGTTACAAAACTGACTTATTTTTGTCACTTATGGCCATGGGAATTGGTCCAAAACTTGGTAAGGGTGTTGTCGATATATGGGGCCAAATAATTATTCAATTTTTCCTGTTTGGTTTTGAAATTTCGAGACTATTTCCCCTAAAATTACCTTCAAAAGGAAGAGGGTTTCAAGGCCAAGGAAAATGCATGTTTTGGTTTGGGTTTGGTTTGCAAAAGGGTGAGGATAGAATTGGGCAACACTTCATTGCTAAAATGCTCTAATTATCTTGTTTTAAATTGGGAGTTTGAAGCTCATTTTATAGCCAAAAAGGACATCTAGGGTAAAAGGGCATGTCTTGCCATGCGAGGCAAGTACCACCATGTGTCCTAATCACATCATGGGGTGATTGGGAGAAGGTTGCCCCTTTGGGTGCTCCCAATCAACTATCCCACTATCCATTAGTAGGTCCCCAATAAATTTGGGGTGATTGGACATGCTAATGGTAGTATTTGATTGTCATTTAGCATGTCCTTTGACTTTTTCAAAGTTCCAATTAGGGGTTGTCCCACCCAAGGACGGTTGTTGATGGCCATCCCTGGGTGGGACGGTCATCAACTATGACCGTCCTTGGGTGGTACGGTCACCAGTAGGAGCCCAAAAACTGCCCCAGACTGCTAGGAACCCTCCAAAATAAGTTTTAGAGGCTTTTGGAAGCCTTTTCCTAGCCTAGAGGGGTGCCCAATAAGGCCATATTTTATCGTTAAGAGGGAATATGTGATGCACTGATAGTCTTATCCGATTTACGCAATTTAGATGTCTACAGTTATCATGCATTTCATTGCATTCATTAATTAGTTGCATTAGGCAAATTCATATATTGTACTTGCATTAGGATAGGTTGCATTTACATTTTGATGAATGACACCATGTTTGTATGCTATTCATAATATTTAAATCATCCTTATCCATTATTACCATTTGTAGTTTTCCTTATGAGTTTTTGCTTATTAAGGGGTCCTCATAAGATAGGTTAAATACCGAATGAATATCAAAAATGATATTTAGATGACAAATAACTATTTTATGCACACATTTTAGTTTACAAAAGAGCATAGAGGAAACCCCCACATAGAATGTATCATTATCATCCACATTCCCCTTGTGAGTAATTATGTTTGTCAAAACAATTGATGAGTTGCTTTAGGGTGTTCACTAGGGTTTTTGGTCATTCAGCCATCCCTAGTTATATTTTTATATTTTATAGAAATTTATCTTGTATTTTAAGGTAAGGTCTTGCTTTGATAGTACTTTGCATATGTCAAAATCCCAACACAATTTTACACATTTAAAATCCAAGTTTTGGACAAGGAAATATAACACTACAACATAGTCCTTGCCACTTAGAGCAAAATATTTTCCTTGCTCATCCTATTATGTGCATGGTCTAGGATGCTGGGAATTAAAAAAAGGACAAGCTTCCTCCTACCCAAGAAATCCCCTTTGCTCTTCCACAAAACAAGCAAGTTCCCAAAATAAAACAAAAGTAACATTGATTTTCATCACTAATCAAATTCCTTGCTCCAAAAACCAAAAATGGTGTTCACCACTAAGCATGATCAAGTATCCCAAATAATCAAAGAAAATAAAGGGGGTAATGAGCTTGAATCTTTGGAATCCTTAGCTATTCACAAGCCATGGGGTAATCTCCATTACACTAATGGGTTGAATAAAATTTTCTTGGCAATGGAGTAGCCTTACGCATGGTGATATGTCTATCACATTAGTGACCTTCTTTTATATAGAGCAATATTGGATTACAATTGAGCTAAATTTTGGTGGTTTGTATTGCCTAGTATTCTAGTCCAACTACATCTAAACTCAGGATTATGATAACCATAATGTGATCCTCATTACAAAAATGGGTTGCATGAAACCCGCTTGGCAACGAGGTAGTCTTATGCATCATATAATACATTCAATTTGCATACACAAGGATATTGAATATTTGGGTCTTTTTACTAGACTTATATCTTTTATAAGAATCATGTAGTCAATATACAACTTTTGATTAATTAACTAGGGTGTTTCAATCTCACAGAAAAACTCAAAATTTCCTCATAGCTCCTAATCATCTCATCATCATTCACATTTTTTCTTATAAGCTTTTTATTATTAATGGGTCCTCATAATATAGGGTAGATACTAGATGAATATCAAAAATTATATTTAGATAGTCACTGACTGTTTTATGCACACATTTTAGTTTGCAAAAGCTTATGGAAAAAAACCCTACATTGCACTTATTTCATCCCACATTCACATACAAATGTATAACTTTTGTGATAAGGTTAACATTTTAATTTATGATTTCTATACATTTTGTTGTGTCTTCCATTAGTTTTTTAGAACACAATTAGGTTCATTCGTTATGTTTCAAGCAATTAAAACATACATCCATAATTTTCATTGAAAATATCCATACAACAATTAATGCATCTCATAAGCATTATATTTGACAGATCAATAACATGAGTTAATATTCATGATCAAATAAATAAATATAAAACATGCATCTAACACTAGTACATCATCTACATACATCATCTAGGCATACATCTATGCATCCATACATATGGCATCTAAGCATTACATCCATCAATGCATCCATAACACATAACACATAATACATAAATCTTAACACAATGACACATGATGAATCATAAATAAAAGATATCATTTATATATATGTGAGGAAAAAGTAGATCATGAGACAAAATGTATGTAGGCTACAATACAGTGGGTCCTCAAACCTCACACTCTCAAAAAATAAGAGCACACATAGAGAAGTTAGGCTGGCCCTGCACCACTGTTCTCACCTCCATCCTTCACCTTGTTCTAATGAGGCTGAACCACTAGCCTCTAATATTTGTGGAGGGTCTCAAAATATTAGAACTTACTACCTCACTAACGAATGCCTTGAATCAGTGCATCAGCTTTGATGTGATACCCTTGATGAGGATCGTGTTGGTAGTATACCTCCACATCGCTCTACCTCATCCTCTAAGATAATAATGTATGCTCAAGTTGATCACCATAGAGAGGAGTATCGATCCACCTATTCCTATACTATTTTCATATCACCTGTGGCCTATACACCTACACTTGTATACCCCTAAGCTATGGTCAAGGTCCCTCATTGACCCTATAGAGTATCTCACTCAGCTATCACTCTATCTTACTCTATGAACACCCTATCAACATCCACCTGGGTTGTGTCTATCTAGGCCTTGAGTAGATACCTCTCCTTGAATATCACCTCCACTACTCCTACCCCTTATTGACATAGCTCTCTAGTACTATAATAGTCATATCCCAATTTACCAGCTACCCCTGAAGGGTCTGCACCCATGCCCTCAATTAGGCTACCTCATCTATAGGCTCCTCATCATCATCCCCCTCATCTTGTGGCTGATCTACCCTCTCTATGGACAGGCCCCACTATCCCTCTATTCAATTATGCACTCATCACCCATCCCCACCTGTATGATCTTCTAAGGATGCACCTACAACATCCTCTACTATTGTAGCCCCAACTAGCATACCCATAGGTCCCTCTCCCTACCATAATTTAGTAGCCCACCATGTATCATACTATACTATCATCTCTAGATCCTCTAAATATAGAAATGCTAGTGATTCATCCTCCTCATCCTCTAGTGACACAACTCATGGCCACTCCAGCTCCACATCATCTCCTCAAGGATGATAGATAGTAGAATCCTCATGGACACCCTAATGTATCTCAAACTATCATGTGATGTGAGTGTAGTAGAAGTACTCTCTCTATATACCATGTTGCCCTATGAACCATTTCTTGTGTCTCAAACACCCTAAATATACCACCACCTATGCCCAAGGAGGATAGTCCATATAGGGTCTCCAAGTGATTTACCCTACCCTTAGTCCCTTAAAATATCTAGCATAGTGGTATAGCATACCTATGTAAGGTCTACTCTAACCTCTCTCCATCAATTACCTCCACCTGGTCACGTATCCAATCTCTACATCATCCAAGTTTGCTTGTGGTATAAGTAACTCTCTAGTTGATCCACTGTGATGTGCTTCCATACCCAAACCTAAAGAAGGAGACTACAACCTACTCTATGCCAACCTTGATGTCTAATATCATACAACTCATCATACAAGTGTACCAATAAAGTGCTATACCATTCCATGATTAGAGAATGCTGGACGTCACACTCTATCAGGTCTTGTACCATTTCGAGAAGGTTCCATGCGAACCTCACCCCTAAAGAGTTGGGTATCAAAATGTTGGATATCACACACATCGATACAACATGTCTTCACTTTAATACCCATGCTTAGTAACATACCACAATGAGCACCCCACCATGGTCTATCTACTACCTTGCAACCTCATCATCTTCACTAAAAACCCTATAGGATTTTGCTCTATGTTGTGTTAGGGGAATAGAAATGATCAAGAATCCATCAATAGGAATATGAAATATCCTGTAGACCTCCTCTAAGGCCACTATCATCTCACCAGTAGGGAGATGGAAGGTGTTGGTTCGACTATCCCACTAATCAACCAAGGCCATTACGTAGGCCTAATATGATATAATTGTTGGTAACTGAGTCACCTACTTGAGGCCAAGCACCTCAACCCACTTCTAATCCTCATTGGTGAGCTCATATCACAAATCCTTGAATAAATTAGGCACTCTATGTCGAGACTTTAGTACCAATCAACAAAAATTCAAAAATTCAAAAAAAACCACAAACCCTACCATTGTCTAGGGTCACAATGGCCTACAAGTGTGATCGTTTCACCCTGGAATGGCATCCCCAATGGCTAGAATTTTGATTTTTGGTTTTCAAAAGCTATCGTCCGACCCCAGGATGGCCCCCAATAGGCCAAAGGGCAACCATCCCTACCCATGATGGCCCCATAGTGGCACCAAAAAAAAGGTCCCACCCCATGCAAAATTTCAAAAATTTAAACAAAAACAATAAAATTTATACCTAAACTAGACTAATCTACATTCCTAATCTAAGGTGAGGTTCATTTCCAATAGTTTAGTGTGATTTATTTTCTGCATTACTTAGTGAGGTTCATTTTAATTTATAAAATTAACAAGAGAAGGGACAAGGTTTCCACCTTCCTAACATCGGCTCCTCCATTGGTCAAAGTATCAATTTGGTCCATTGTAGGTTTGAGTCGGGTTTGCAACAATAGTTCACTTCATAAATTCTCTCCTCCACCTTACCTCTCCTTTTCTCTCACTACCAGATGTGCAAATGATAACAAAAATTTACAAAATTTTCTTTTATATTTTCCAAATTTTGAGACCATCTCTCTATGGGGTGGTCACATTTTTGTGCGATTATCCTACTACAATATGACCCTAGGATTTGCAAAATGCAACTGTCCTACCTCGAGACGACCTCAAAATGGCAAAAAATGCAAGTATTCTATAAGCATATTTAGCCTGCACTGGGGCATGTAACAACACTTAATGGTCCATATTACTCAAAAAATCCAAAAATATCCAAAATCATCAAATCAAAAATTTCAAGTGGTCCTAGTACCTAGTAATTTACCCTATACACCTAGCGGTTGCAGTGACTAATTATCCATGCAATTTGTTCATATGGGTAGATTATCATAAGGCCACTTGAATAAAAAATAGTTCTACCAGAATCAAAATGGTATTATCTCCATTTCCTAAGAAAGCCATGTAGTTGGACTACTCCATGGGATAGAGATATACATTTCCTTTGCCCACTCAATTTTTGATATCATAGAATACAATGAGTCACATTACGCAAGGAATGAATTGTTATCATTTCAATTCCCTAAGAAATCCATGTGGCTAGATTGATCCAAGGTATAGAGAGATACAACTACTAATAAAGGTGAAATCATAATTATAACAAGAAATTCCCCTTTTCAATTTGTAAAGGTCCTAGAAAAACCTAAATCAAGTCATCTTGGTAAAGCGACTCATCGCTTTTATCAATTGCCATTTTATCATCGACTCATCTCTTGAGGGGGTAGTCATACATCATAGAATTCACAATCAAAATCAATAATCAAATACTTAATCATGCAAATTACGTTCATCCAAAAATCATTGCCAAAGACAATCACACCCTTTTTTGGGAAGACAAAAAGCAAAAACCAACTCAAACAAAACCCATTTGGTATGCTCGAAGTCATTGTTTGTAGAATAAAATAGTCAGCCAATGGATAAAGCTAGCTACCACTGCATGTAGACTAATAATGTCTACCCATGACTAAAAAATTTATCAAAAGCTCAAGTTCTTCAATTTTTTGTAAGCAATGATTCAAAAATGCATGCTTTTTCTATGATTGGGGAATCTAACATTGACTAGATCAATGAACATGATCAACCCTCAACTTGACTTTAGGTCATATATTTTTGCTCTCCATTGTGTTTTCACACAATGCATCCCAAAAAGGGTTATTTGTAGACAATTAAAATATATCATTTTGAGGAGACTACCTATATGGACACCTTTTTAGGCCATATGACTCACCTTGGGTAACCTTAGGGCTTAACAGTGGTTTCTACCAGTCAAACAGGGGCAAAATGCCTTTTGTAGCTTGGACCACCCTATTCAGATATGAACTGTAGAGGCTGTCCTATCCTGAGATGGTCAGCAGTCATGGCCACCCTACCCTAGGATAACTGCACTTATAAAAATGAAAACCTAAACCTGAGCAATGGCCTGAGCAATTATGTGCCAACCGAGCATAACTAATTCTTGATAATGGTTCTTGGCAACCATTTCTTGAGTCTAATATCTTCTTGGCTTCTCAAGGAAGCCTTGGAATTCCATTAGGAAGTCTATTTAAAGGCACCTATTCTTAATTGAATATATCTTAGTTTGTCATCTAATGAAGTGCTATCAGATTGAATACCAGAGAGATTCTACTCTCATAAGCAATGAAGTGCTTCCCAAATCCAATCATAAAGCTTCCAAGTGCAACAATGGAGTATCTCAAAGCTTGAAGATAAAAATCAACATTCTTGCACCATCAAAAAATTTATTTTCATGACAAATTTTTCCCATTAAGTCATTCTTCACAAACACACCCTTGGACATCAATTTTGCAGATTGAAACCATGTGTCACCCTACATCGATACAAAGGATTCACTCATAGTTCAGTGGTCATATCACCCTAAGACGATTTTCCTGGTCAAGGACGACCAGTAGGATGGACTTATTTGCATGAGGATGGTCTCATGGGTAAATATGCTTTTCCCCAATTTCTTATTTTTAGTAGTCTTAACAAAATTTGATTTCTTTCTAACACAATTTTACTTCAATTTTATGCATTTTTTTACTATATTTCAGCATTCTTGTCATTTATTTATCATGGACATGGGCCTAATCATGAGAGGCTTTGAATTTACTATTAATGTCTTGTGAGTGTTCTTATATGTAGATTTTAGGTCTAAGAAGTATCTATCAGCATAAAATATTCTTCACATCTTCATCATACCTTGCGGAGGTCACAAGAAACTCCTCTCAAATCAATTTGTGGGATTGCAAATATTCTACGAGATACAACTACCATTATTTCTTGATTGTAAAATTATATCAAATTGGTATTAAATCCCTTAGAGGTATATCATATAACCTCATTTCAATGGTATGATTCAATATTAATGAGAAGGGCAGTATTTATTTACTTCTTGTCTTTATCTTGATGGTTACATGATTATGCTTTGAATTTTATTTGTTAATAATTGCATATGTGTACGATTTTTGCATATATAAATCCACATTCATATCCAAAAAATTCATTGAGGGTACATCAATGTCCAAAAAATTCACATTTTGTAAGCCACTCGTATCTACTTTCTTAGGACAATTAACCTCCTTGTGGATACTTAGACCACACCATCTACACATGAGTGTAGCATTATTTTACATTATCTCCTGTGTCTAGGGAGAAGGACAATTATTTGTAAAATACCCCCATTCTTGGTAATTGTGGAATTGTATGATTGGCCTTCCTTCTGAATCATACTACAAGTGGATCTAACCTCCTTACCTATTGCTTTGATATGGCCTTCCCCTCTTCGGTTATTTATATAACCTCCACTAGTTGCAACTTTTTTTTTTTTGGTAAATAAGGTACAAATTCATTACTTTCGAGTTTTCCAGGTTGACCCAAAACCTTTTACAAAAATCAGCACTATGCTACTATGGATCAAAAACTCAATATGGATAGACTGTCCTTCACTACTAGTACCCTTCTGAGGCCACCCAGCCAAGAAAGATCACAACCCCTTACACATGTTTACAAACACCTTAGACCACAGGAAGCGGCCCACCGCTATGCTTTCTTGCTGCCCCAACCATGAATATGTGACCTATCACGAAATCGTGACATCCTTAAGTCTTCTCCTTCATTTGCTCTGGAGAGTCATGAAATGGTGACATGTCACGAAAATGAGACATGTCGCGAAATTGTGACATTTTGCCTTCGTTCTGCTCCTTTGCCGCTATAAGTCACGAAAATGCGACATGTCACGAAAATGAGTCATGTCACGAAATCGTGACATTCGTCTCCCATTTTGCACTCTTTCCACTTCCAGCCGTGAAAATGCGACATGTCATGAAATCATGACGTTCTTAAGTCGTTTACATATTTTACTTTGGATAGTCGCGAAAATGCGACTTGTCACAAAAAAGAGACATGTCACGAAATCACAACATTCTGCCTGCGTTCCGCTCCATTGTCGCTTCATGTCATGAAAATGCGACATGTTGTGAAAATGAGACATGTCGTAAAATCATGACATTCATCTCCCATTTTGCACTCTTGCCACTTCCATCCATGAAATTGTGACATGTCACGAAATCGCGACGTCCTTAAGTCTTTTCCTTCATTTGCTCTGGATAGTCGTGAAAATGTGGCATGTCGTGACAGTGAGACCCATCACGAAATCATGACAATTTGCCTTCATTCTGCTACTTTGCCGCTGCCTATCACAAAACTAAGACATGTCATGAAACCACGACATTCGTTTCCCATTTTGTTCTCTTGCCGCTTCCAGCCGCGAAGAATCGACAATTCACAAAATTGCGTTGTCCTAGAGTGTTTTCCTTCATTTGATTTGGATCATCGTGAAACCGTGACATGTCGAAAATGTGACATGTCACGACATCGCGACACTTCTACCTCTTTGTGCTCTTTTGTTGATTTTGGACACGAAAAGGCAACATGTCGTGATATCGCGACACAATCGCCTCCTTGCTCCTTTTCTTGGCTTTTGCCCACGAAAATCCAACATGTCGCGATATCGTGACACTTTCGCCTCTTTACTCTTTCTCTTCTATTTTGGTCACAAAAATGTGACATGTCGCGATATCACGACACTTTTTCCTTCCTACTCTTTCTCTTCTCTTTTGGTCGCAAAAAAGCGACGTCACGATATCGCGACATTTTTCTTGCTTACTCTTTCTCTTCTCTTTTGGTCGTGACAATGCAACATGTCACGATATCATGACACTTTTTCCCTCTTGCCATTTCTCTTCTCTTTTGGTCACGACACAGTGACATGTTGCAATATCGCGACACTTTTTCTGTCTTGCTCAACATGTCCCCAAAACGTGACATTTTTTCCTTCTTGCTCAACATGTCGCGATATCGCGACATTTTTCCTTCTTACTCTTTCTCTTCTCTTTTGGTCGCAAAAATGCGACATGTCGTGATATCGCGACACTTTTTCCCTCTTGATATTTCTCTTCTCTTTTGGTCACGAAACTGCGACATGTCGCGATATCGCGACACTTTTTCCATCTTGCTCAATGTGTCACCCAAACGCGACACTTTTTTCTTCTTGCTCAACATGTTGCGATATCGTGACACTTTTTCTCACTTGCTCAACATGTCGCGATATCACGACACTATTTCTTTCTTGCTCAACATGTCGTGATATCACGACACTTTTCCTTTCTTGCTCTACCTGTTGTGAAATCGTGACACTTTTTCTTTCTTGCTCAACATGTTGCAAATTCGTGACCCTTTTTCCTTCTTGCTCAACATGTCACGATATCGCGACACTTTTTCTTTCTTGCTCAACATGTCACGATATGGTGACACTTTCTCCTTCTTGCTCAACATGTCGCGATATCACGACATTTTTCCTTCTTACTCTTTCTCTTCTTTTTTGGTCATGAAAATGCGACATGTCGTGATATCGCAACACTTTTTCCTTCTTGCTATTTCTCTTCTCTTTTGGTCGCAAAACTATGACATGTCGCGATATCGCGTCACTTTTTCCGTCTTGCTCAACATGTCACCAAAACGCGCCTCTTTTTCCTTCTTGCTCAACATGTCACAATATCGTGACACTTTTTTTTCCTTACTCAACATGTCGCGATATCGTGACACTTTTCCTTTCTTGCTCTACCTATCGCGAAATCGTGACACTTTTTCTTTCTTGCTCAACATGTCACGAAATCATGACCCTTTTTCCTTCTTTCTCAACATGTCGCGATATCGCGACACTTTTTCTTTCTTGCTCAACATGTCGTGATATCGTGACACTTTTTCTTTCTTGCTGTATTTTTCTTTTCCTTAAACTATGACATGTCACAAAATCGCGACATCGGTCCTTGGCAGTTGCCTTTGCCCCTAACCCCATAACATGAGGCCACCAAGCCACCTGGGTCCTTCCCCCATTGCAAAGAAAACTAAAGCCATAACAAGGACCAAAGCAATACTGACAAAACAAAATTGAAACTCCTCTCCCTTTTTTTGAACCCCATAGTTTCATCATCATTGGCGATCATTTTGAATAATTTTATCCACATCACTTGGGACCCCATGTTCCCAAGTGATCATACCATCGGCTTCCATCCCTATATTGACCAAGATATTAGTTGTTTTATTTGCTTCCCTAAACATGTGTTTGGCCTTCCGATCATTCCTGGCTTGGTAGAGGATCCTAGCCTCTTCGATGACAGTATTAACCTGCCACGAAGGATTTTTCCCATTGCTGAGAAGGTTTATGACATGCATCGAATCTCCTTCGATAATTAGTTTACCTTCAATATCCTAAGCCAACTGAAGACCCCTCCATAATGCTCTTGCTTCTACCTCATTGTTAGTCCTTGTTCCCAACTACTCAGAAAAGGCCATCACCAGCTTGCCTTGATGGTCTCTCACTACTCCTCTAGCCCTTGCTTTGCCAAGGTTACCTTTAGAAGCCCCATCGAAGTTGAGCTTGAACCAACAAACCGGGGGAAGTTTCCAATTGAAATCTAATCTAGGATTGACCTTGGTAGACACATGTTTCTCACCCAGAGTAATATTTAAGGATTGAGCGATTAGCCTCTCCTAGGGGGAAGGATTTCGAGCTTCATGAGGAATAAGGCTGACGTTTTCATAGGCCAAGGTAAGAATATTATTGGTGATGGAGGTGACATCATGGCTCGACTCATGGAAAGCTCTTTGGTTTCTTTCTGGCCACACCTGCCAAAGAAAATGATGGAGACAAAACTTCCAAAAAAACCTCAGCCTCTGGATAACAAAGGGATTTGGCCATTGGTGGAAGAGGTCAAATATGGTAGCTGGTATGACCTAGCAAATGCTAAAGGCTTGAAATAACCCATTGAGGATACTCAGAGAGACCGAGCATTCAAGGAAAATATGGAGGGTGGACTCCCAATTGGCCCTGCACAAAAAACAACAGTTAGCAACTATCACATCTCTCCTTATCAAGTTGTCAATAGTAAGAATCCTGCCTTGGATCACTAGCCATGAGAACATTGTAACTTTAGGAATAAGATTTTTGACCCACACCAGTTGTGTCTAGAGTGTGGGGTCCTCAGTATCTAACATTAGCATGTATGCATATTTTACTGAGAATTTCCCATTTTCGGTAGCTGCCCATATTACATGATCCTACTCAGGTCTCATAGAAATGAATTGTTGATGCAAGATGCTTTGGATTTCTTCTGATTCAGCTTCACATCTTGAATCCTTATCTATTTCCAAATAAGCCTTCCTCTTTCCTGTCTCATGAAATCAGCTACTTTCCTTCCTATGAGATCCTCTATGATTATTTTGATCCTCGCTAGGTGAGGAAACTAGGATAAAGCTTCATCCTTGGCCCACCTGTCATCCCAAAACCTGATCTTCTACCCGTTACCTAGAACCCATCTTAGGCCTTTCTTTATGACCTCTCTACTTGTTAAGATTGCATTCCAGAATGTCGAACCTCCCCGAATGAGCCTGATTGTGCAACTTGTCCATTCCCTTGAGGTTTCAATTTTTCCTCATATTCTTGAATTGTGAGAGTTTGCTATCAAAATTTTGAATTGAATGGATATTTTACTACTTCATGTCCTAACATATTACATATGTGGCAACATTCATTTTGAGATTAATTCACATTGGTATGTCCTTTGGTCATACATTTTGTACACCAAATATCTTTTTGATATCAACTTGTATCTCCTTTATCTTCCTTTATTATATTAACAAATTCCTTTTAGAATAATTGGATAGTCTGATGTATCATATCATCTTCACCTATCTGAGTCTTCATGCCTGGAATGTGTCACAATTTCTACTATCGTATACTTTGCCTCACTTTAATTTTTTTTGCTTTCTCTAGTGCTTCTTCATATGTTGAGGATGATACTAACTTCATCTTCTTCTTATATCTTGGAAATAACCCATAGAGAAACCATCATTTAACCAGTGCATCTATTGGTGATTGTGCAACCTCGGGGAGTGCGCACTGCACCTAACTCGACTTGCAATGTATTTATTGTTGTATCAAATTGAATGGAATGAACATGCAAATGACACATAAATAATAAAAATAAATACATGTGATTTTTATTGATATTTCAAATCCACGGTTACATATTTGTCCCTCTGAGGGATACCCAGTGTGTGATACAATTAGTTACAAGTGGGGTACAAATTGTGGTGGAATAAATTCCCTTGTAAAGGGGTGGTGTGATTTTGCAGGCTTCCTGATCTCACACATAAAATTGTACGAGGCCTTAAATATGTTTCATTCTCAAGATATGCTTCTTGAGGGATCCTTGTGCTCCTGATGCTTTGATCCGATCCTGTAGACTTGTACCTGCATTCATGGAAACAACAAAGCATGATAAGTAGAAATAGTAGCCTCTCCAGATGAGGCCTTTTGTTAGCACATATGATAATCTAGATAAATAAGCATGAAATGCATTAAAACAAAGCAGATGTAAGTAATGTGCATAAGGAAACTAGGAATACTAATCTAAATACGATAAAATATTCAGATCTATGCTAAAGACATGTAAATGAAATAATAATAAATGCAGATCTATTACTAAGAACAAAGGAATCAACCATTTTAAAACTTGGCTATGACTATGGGCCACTATCAAAGATAGTGGCCTCTGACTTAAAGGTTACCTCAGGTTTTATGGGCTATGGCAATTGATCCCTTGCTCAAATTTATGTTCAAGGGTTACCGGATGTGTCTCCTACACTGATTGGTGGTTAAGAATGATGGATCTAAATGCATGTGTGTGGACGTAGCTCAACCGGACGGTGCTCCAATGCTCCTCAAGGGGTGTGGATTGGCTCTCCATTTTGATAGGGCTTCACTACACATAATTTGAACTCTCTCTCTTCTCTATTTTGCCTTACTATAAATCTACATATATAAAATTCTATGTTTTAGGTTTAGATCTAGGGCTTGGCTTCTTGGGAAAGTCAAACTCCAGATATACATGCCAACTAACTATTCTAGAGGGATGGTTTAGTCTTGGATTGGCATGGAAGGGGTAGTGAGGAGGAAATCTAGGACTTCCTCATCAAGATCCCTTCAAAATGCATGCAAACTACCATTACTACCCGTGATTTGGGTAATCCCTCATGGTAGTTCACATTTTAGTGCTAGTCACTGTCATTAGTAGCAGCTAGCTATGGCCGATTTTAGCTTGAGCATCTAGCATTGTGGCTACTCTCAGCTTGAGTGGCCAGGATTGGCGGTCGCTCTAGTTGAGAATGGCCAAGCCTAAGTTATCTAGAGCTACCCCTTTTGAGTGGTTAGGACCACTGCTTGCTCTTGGAAATGTCCAAGATTGGTCATATGGTCTGTGGATGTGCCCATATGAGTAGTCTCCTAAACATGACATATTTTAGGTGTCTATAGATACCCCTTATGCGTTATGGGACAACACAATGCAGAGAAAAAATAGACCACCTAAGGCCACATTTTAGGGTGTATGATGATCATTGATCTGATCAATATTGGATACCCCAAGTCATGGACTTGATATACCTTCAGTATATTTTGCTAGTTGAACAAAGGGCTTATGATGCCTTTGGGGCTTTTTGGGTTGACCAAGGGCTTATGATGCCTTTGGGGCTTTTTTGTGAGTTGACCAAAGGGCTTATGCTACCTTTGGGGCATTTTTGTTTTTGACCAAAGGGCTTGTGATGTCTTTGGGGCATTTTGTTTTTGACCAAAGGGCTTATGCTACCTTTGGGGCTTTTTTTTTACCAAAGGGCTTGAGATACCTTTGGGGAATTTTGTTTTTGACCAAAGGGCTTATGCTACCTTTGGGGCTTTTGTTTTTGACCAAAGGGCTTATGCTACCTTTGGGGCATTTTTTTTTTACCAAAGGGCTTATGCTACCTTTGGGGATTTTTGTTTTTGACCAAAGGGCTTGTGATGCCTTTGGGGAATTTTGTGAGTTGACCAAAGGGCTTATGCCCTTTGGGGCCTTTTTTTTTTGACAAAAGGGCTTATGCTACCTTTGGGGCTTTTTTTTTTGACCAAAGGGCTTGTGATGCCTTTGGGGCATTTTGTGAGTTGACCAAAGGGCTTATGCTACCTTTGGGCCTTTTTGTTTTTGACCAAATGGCTTGTGTTGCCTTTGGGGCATTTTGTTTTTGACCAAAGGACTTATGGTACCTTTGGAGCTTTTTGTTTTTGACCAAAGGACTTGTGATGCCTTTGGGGCATTTTGTGAGTTGACCAAAGGGATTATGCCCTTTGGGGCCTTTTATTTTTGACCAAAGGGCTTGTGATGCCTTTGGGGCATTTTGTGAGTTGACCAAAGGGCTTATGCTACCTTTGGGCCTTTTTGTTTTTGACCAAAGGGCTTGTGATGCCTTTGGGGTATTTTGTTTTTGACCAAAGGGCTTATGCCACCTTTGGGACTTTTTGTTTTTGACCAAAGGGCTTGTGATACCTTTGGGACATTTTATTTTTGATCAAAGGGCTTATGCTATATTTGGGGCTTTTTGTTTTTGACCAAAGGGCTTATGCTACCTTTGGGGCATTTTGTTTTTTACCAAAGGACTTATGCTACCTTTGGAGCTTTTTTTTTTGACCAAAGGGCTTATGATACTTTTGGAGCTTTTTGTTTTTGACCAAAAGGCTTGTGCTACCTTTGGGGCTTTTTGTTTTTGACCAAATGGCTTATGCTACCTTTGGGGCTTTTTATTTTTGACCAAAGGGCTTGTGATGCCTTTGGGAAATTTTGTGAGTTGAACAAAGGGCTTATGCCCTTTGGGTTATTTTATGAGTTGACCAAAGGGTTTATGTTCTTTGGGGCCTTTTATGAGTTGACCGAAGGGATTGTGCTACCTTTGGAGATTTTTGGGTTGACCAAAGGGCTTATGATACCTTTGGAGCATTTTTTTTGACAAAAGGGCTGGTGATGCCCTTGGGGCATTTTGTGAGTTGACCAAAGGGCTTATGCTACCTTTGGGGCTTTTTGTGAGGTGGCCAAAGGGCTTATGTTACATTTGGGGCATTTTGTTTTGACCAAAGAATTTATAGATACCTTTAGAGCTTTTTGGGTTGACCAAAAGGATTATGATGCCTTTGGGGCATTTTGTTTTTGATCAAAGGGCTTATTCTACCTTTTAGGCATTTTGTGAGTTGACCAAAGGGCTTATGCTACCTTTGGGGATTTTTGTTTTTGACCAAAGGGCTTATGATGCCTTTGGGGCATTTTGTTTTTTACCAAAGGGCTTATGCTACCTTTGGGGCATTTTGGGTTGACCAAAGGGTTTATAGATACCTTTGGGGCATTTTTTGAGTTGACCAAAGGGCTTATGCTACCTTTGGAGCTTTTTGGATTGACCAAAGGGCTTATGATGCCTTTGGAGCATTTTGCAAGTTGACCAAAGGGCTTATGCTACCTTTGGAGCTTTTTGTTTTGACCAAAGGGCTTATGCCACCTTTGGGGATTTTTTTTTACCAAAGGGCTTATGCCACCTTTGGGGCTTTTTGTAAGGTGACCAAAGGGCGTATGCTACCTTTAGGCCATTTTGTTTTGACAAAAGGGTTTATAGATACCTTTGGAGATTTTTGGGTTGACCAAAGGGTTTATGATGCCTTTGGGGCATTTTCTTTTTGACCAAAGGGATTATGCTACCTTTGGGGCATTTTGTGAGTTGACCAAAGGGCTTATGCTACCTTTTGAGCTTTTTGTTTTTTACCAAAGGGGTTGTGATGCCCTTGGGGCATTTTTTTTTTGACCAAAGGGCTTATGCTACCTTTGGAGCATTTTGGATTGATCAAAGGGTTTATAGATACCTTTGGGGTATTTTTTGAGTTGACAAAAGGGTTTATCCTAACTTTGGGGATTTTTGGGTTGACCAAAGGGCTTATGATTCCTTTGGAGCATTTTGTGTGTTGGTAAAATTGCTTATGCTACCTTTGGGGATTTTTATTTTGACCAAAAGGCTTATAATGACTTTGGGGCATTTTGTGAGTTGACCAAAGGGCTTATGACCTTTGGGGTATTTTTTGAGTTGACCAAAGGGCTTGTGCTACCTTTGGGGCTTTTTGGGTTGACCAAAGGGCTTATTATGCCTTTGGGAATTTGTTTTTTTACCAAAGGGCTTGTGATGCCTTTGGGGCATTTTGTGAGTTGACCAAAGGGCTTGTGATGCCTTTGGGGAATTTTGTGAGTTGACCAAAGGGCTTGTGATGCCTTTGGGGTATTTTGTGAGTTGACCAAAGGGCTTATGCTACCTTTGGGACATTTTGTGAGGTGGCCAAAGGGATTATGCTACCTTTGGGTATTTTGTTTTGACCAAAGGGTTTATAGATACCTTTGGAGCTTTTTGGGTTGACCAAAGGGCTTATAATGCCTTTGGGGAATTTTGTTTTTGATCAAAGGGCTTATGCTACCTTTGGGGCATTTTGTGAGTTGACCAAGGGGCTTATGCTACCTTTGGGGATTTTTTTTTACCAAAGGTGTTGTGATGACTTTGGGGCATTTTGTTTTTGACCAAAGGGCTTATGCTACTTTTAGGGCATTTTGGGTTGACCAAAGAGTTTATCAATACCTTTAGGGCATTTTGTGAGTTGACCAAAGTGCTTATGCTACCTTTGGGCCTTTTTGGGTTGACCAAAGGGCTTATGATGCCTTTGGGGCATTTTGTGAGTTGACCAGAGGGCTTATGCTACCTTTGGAGCTTTTTGTTTTGACCAAAGGGATTATGCCACCTTTAGGGCATTTTTTTTTACCAAAGGGCTTATGACACCTTTGGGGCTTTTTGTGAGGTGACCAAAAAGCTTATGCTACATTTGGGGCATTTTGTTTTGACCATAGAGTTTATAGATACCTTTGGAGCTTTTTGGGTTGACCAAAGGGCTTATGATGCCTTTGGGGCATTTTGTTTTTGACCAAAGGGTTTATGCTACCTTTGGGGTAATTTGGATTGACCAAAGAGTTTATAGATACCTTTGGGGTATTTTTTGAGTTGACCAAAGGGCTTATGCTACCTTTGGGGCTTTTTGGGTTGACCAAAGGTCTTATGATGCCTTTAGGGTATTTTGGGTTGACCAAAGGGTTTTTAGATACATTTGGGGAATTTGTGAGTTGACCAAAGGGATTATGCTACCTTTGAAGCTTTTTGGGTTGACCAAAGGGCTTATGATGTCTTTGGGGAATTTTATGAGTTGAACAAAGGGCTTATGCTACCTTTGGACCTTTTTATTTTGACCATAGGACTTTATGATGCCTTTGGGGCATTTTGTGAGTTGACCAAAGGGCTTATGCCATTTGGGGCATTTTGTGAGTTGACCAAAGGGCTTGTGCTACCTTTGGGGCTTTTTGGGTTGACCAAAGGGCTTATTATGCCTTTAGGGCATTGTTGTTTTTGACCAAAGGGCTTGTGATGCCTTTGGGGCATTTTATGAGTTGACCAAATGGCTTATGCTACCTTTGGGGTTTTTTGTGAGGTGGCCAAAGGGCTTATGCTACCTTTGGGGATTTTTGGGTTGACCAAAAGGTTTATGGATACCTTTGGAACATTTTGGATTGACCAAAGGGTTTATAGATACCTTTGGGGAATTTTGAGAATTGACCAAAGGGCTTGTGATGCCTTTGGGGATTTTTGGGGTTGACCAAGGGGCTTATGCCATTTGGGGCCTTTTATGAGTTGACCAAAGGGCTTATGCTATCTTTGGAGATTTTTATTTTTGACCAAAGGGCTTATACTACCTTTGGGGCTCTTTGTGAGGTGACCAAAGGGATTATGCTACCTTTGGGACTTTTTTTTGACCAAAGGGCTTATGCTACCTTTGGGGTTTTTTGTAAATTGACCAAAGAGTTTATAGATACCTTTGGGGCTTTTTGTGAGTTGACCAAAGGGCGTATGCTACCTTTGGGGCTTTTTGGGTTGACTAAAGGGTTTATGGATACCTTTGGAATATTTTGGGTTGACCAAAGGGTTTATAGATACCTTTGGGGAATTTTGAGAATTGACCAAAGGGCATGTGGATACCTTTGGAGCTTTTTGGGTTGATTGCTTATTAGGGGAGGTATGATACGAATAATACCCCAATTGATGTTTAGAAAATATTTTTATTTTTATTTTATTTTATGGATGCAATGATGGATACTATGCTTAGGTAACTATGTGATGATGAATGTACTAATGACATGTCCTAGATAGATGATGAATGTAAATGTACTAATGACATGTGCTAGATAGATGATGAATGTACGCTTAGGTGTTATGACTTAGATGTATATGGACTACTTATGATGTATGCATTTATGGATGCAATACTTATTGTTATGATATGGTAAATGATATGTAATGCATTAATTACATGAGGATGATCTAATGCAAATGACCCTATATGCTTTAATCACTTAAAACATAAGGTATGAATGTAATATGGGTTTAACAATCTAATGGGCGACACCATAGAATGTATAACAATCATGAATGTAAATAATAACTTTTATCATAAGAATTAATTATTTTAGCATCCAAATGTAATATGAGATGATGTGATACGTATGTATGATTTGACTGATGGAATGATTTATTGCTATGAATAGATTTTTGAGGTTTTCCATGAGACTCAAACACCCTATTTGCTCAATCAAAGTTGTATACTGAATATACAGAGCTTCTAAAGGATAAAGTTCTTGTTTTGAAGACCTAAATACTCTTTATCCCTATGTGTGCAAATGAATATATTAGATAAAACATAAGCATACCCTAGTGCCAAGCAGGATTCATTTAGCCCATTACTGTATTGGGGATTCTCAAATTTTTATCCTGATCCTAAGATGGACTCAGTTGGATTAAACCACTAGGCGGTATAGGACACCTAAAGCTAGTTATTCCACATGCAAATATTGGTTTGTATAAAAGCGAGATGCTAATGTGATAGACATATCATCATACGTAAGGCTCATTCATATTCATAATTCTAGGTATTCAAGTTTAATACTCCCTTATTTTATTCATATCTATTTGGGGATACTTGCTCATGCTTAGTGATGAAAACCACTGTTTATTTTGAATTTTTTATTTTTCTTTTGAGCAAGGGATTTATGTAGTGATGATAATCATTGATTAATTGGTTTTTGAATTTTGCTTTGTTCAAGATTTTTGCTTGTTTTAATTAAAGCAAGGGGTTTCTTTGGGTAGGGGTGGACTTGTCCTTTTGCCAATTCTTAGCATTTTTGAGCCGATCGCACAGGGGGATGAGCAAGATAAACCTTTCACCTTAGGATACCTAATACCACTTTGCAGTGTTCATATTTCCCTTGTTTCAACTAGGATTTTAGTGTTTTTATTAGTGAGAGGATTTTGAAATATACCAGGTGCTATCAAAACTAAACCTCACCTATCAAAAGCAAATATAACTTTCTACATAGTTTGATAAAACCACTAGGTATGGTTGAGTGATCGAAAAACCCTATTATATTTCTCATAGCAACAGGAAGGGGTTGTGTTGAAAAAAATAGTTACACACATGGGTGAATGGATGATGATGATTTTGAAGATGCATGATTGAGGTACAAACGTGGTGTCATTTGTAAGATTGTAAACACACTCTACTCTAATGCAAATGCAACAAATGGATTTACCTAAATGCAATAAAACTACATGAATGGAAATGCAAATACATAATGCAAATATTTTTGTATTTTTGATGCTTTTAGTTTGTTTTGAGATTTTTATTATTTTGAATGTTTTTGATTATTTTGAATGTTTTTGATATTTTGATTTTAAATTATTTTTGACCAAAGGGCCTATGGTGCCTTTGGGGCTTTTGTTAATTGACCAAAGGGCTTTAAGATACCTTTGGAGCTTTTTGTTAACAGACCAAAGGGCTTTAAGATGCCTTTGGATCTTTTTGTTAATTGACCAAAGGACTTTAATATGCCTTTGGATATTTTTTAATTTACCAAAGGGCTTTAAGATGCCTTTGGAGCTTTTTGTTAATTGACCAAAGGGCTTTAAGATGCCTTTGGAGCCTTTTGTTTTTTATTTTAATGTACTATGATTTATTTGGAACTTTTCTTCATTGAACTTGACGTGGATTATGGTGAATTTACATTACCTTTAAGAACTTCATTGTGTATGTTTTCCACCACAATGTAATCATCTTGCTTAGGAAGAGTGACAAAAATCAGCTCTCTCAATTGGGGCACAGACTTCTATGGGGTGCCCCTATCTTTGTGGGATGAAATGAGTGAACCATCTATGTGGAACTCATTTTGTTCTAATAGACCTTGGACAACCTTTCAAAATGAATGGTAGCTATGGATATCATGTCCCTGTATACAATGATACATATAATAGAGGCTTTCATCAGTGGACCCATGCTTGGGTGCTCTTCGCTTGACCTCGGATAATTCAAATGCATTTGCCTTGTATAACTTTTGAAATAAAGACGCAGTAGTCATATCTAATGTTACCTCTTGTTGAGGTGGCTTGTTAGACCTACGAGGCTACGAATGACCTTGTGATATAAATTGGGATTATGTAGCCTCTATTTTGGAAGGTTGAGGCACTATGGATGAACAATTTATGGGAAAAGCCCCACTATTTATGAGATCCTGAACCACATTCCTAAAACCATAACAATTGTGAATGCCATGGCCCTCTATTCAATGATAGAGATAATAATGGTCCTCCCTATAATCCTTAGTTTTAGCTCTATTTTGGTCTTAAGGATTTATTTCAGGTAAGGTGATGATCTTAGCTTCCTGCAACTTTTGAAAAATGTCAGACATAGTCTCGTTTAAAGGAGTCCAAATGCATTTCTATTGTTTTGAGTGTTTAGCACACTTTAGCCTGGTATGAGGACTATGTTGAGCCCTAGGTATGTCACTTGCTGGCTCAGGGGGCCCTTATTGCCTTTTTTATGCAAGATATGGTTTGCTGACTAAGATCATCTATTGGTAGACAACTCGAAGCTGCTTCTTTTCAAACATGTTATATACTATAGCTCTAAAACATCGACATGATTGAATATCATGACCATTTTGACTATGATATAAACAATGTGACTCTTCCTCATACCCTCTATATTTTGGATGTTAGTCTCACAATGACACTGAGAGGGGGGGTGAATCAGTGTAGCTATTCAAATTCAAATCTACAACTCTTAATACTGAAACAATGAAGATTTAAATCAGATAATGCAAATATCACAAGAGAGCATTCCACAACACATGATGTAACGAGGTTCACCAATTTGGCTACTCCTCAAAAATGATTGCTTGGATTACCGTCCAAATCTAGCCTTTGCAAAACACCAATTTTACAATCACTTTACCAGCACCAACTGGAAGGAGCACCAACCCCTAATTTATCTGCACCCATAGAAAGGAGCACCAACCCCTAATTTATTTGCACCCACAGAAAGGAGCACCAACCCCTAATTCCAAGCACCAACTTGGTCTACAAATATGAAGCTATAAGATTGACATAAAAATGCCTTCACTTATTCAAGACCCTGACTGGTCTATTGCTAACCCAACCTCTCTCACTATTCACCAAAATACCACACACTGAAGGCTCTGCTTGCTGCACTTTTTATGGCTCTCACGGCTCTGCTCAGCTCTCTCTTGCGGCACTCTTTCAACCCTCTTCTAACAACACTTTTTCTCTCTTTCAGCGGCAATTTAATTCTCCACGCAGACCTCCTTTTATAACAGAATTCTGATTCTATTTTTAGCTTCCATATTTTCACATGCAGCTCATTAATAGAAAATTCTATTTTCAACTTCCTTTATCTCACAGTATTCTTTCATGCATCCTATAAATAGTTACGGTTCTTTGTTTGGTCTTCGACTGATGACTTTCAGTTTAACCGCCGCTAGATGCATTCACTCCGTAATGTGACCTTGTAACTATCGTTCTGACTCCAGTTCACTGTTCTTATTTTAGCTGCATGATTTTTCTCTGTAAATGCACTTGTAACTATTGTATAACTTTAGTTAACTCTTCTTATTTTAGCTGCATGTATTTCTTCTACAACTACCCCTATAACTGTCATGGAACTTCAGTTAACTGTCACATATCTTATTTTGGCTGGGTTCTCTTCTTGCTCGCGCCAACGAGACCTGTCGCAAAATCGTGACACTTCTGCCTCTTTGTTCTCTTCTCGGCTTTGCACCCGTGAAAACATGACATGTCGCGATATCGCGACACTTCTGCCTTCTTACTTTCTCTCTCCTCCTTAAGTCACAAAAATGCGACATGTCGCGATATCGCGACACTTTTTCTCCTTGCGCTTTCTCTTTGCCTTCGGGTCATGAAAACCCGACATGTCGCGATATCATGACACTTTTTCTCCTTAGCTCTTTCTCCTGCAACATGTCACGAAATCATGACACTTTTTCTTTTAGACTCTCTCTCCTACAACATGTCACGAAATCGTGACACTTTTTCATCCGTACAATCTTCCTTGCAATATGTCACGAAATCGTGACACTTTTTCGTCTGTACAACCTTCCTTGCAATATGTCACAAAATCATGACACTTTTTCATCCGTACAACCTTCCTTGCAATATGTCACGAAATCGTGACACTTTTTCGTCCGTACAACCTTCCTTGCAATATGTCACGAAATCGTGACACTTTTTCATCCGTACAACCTTCCTTGCAATATGTCACGAAATCGTGACACTTTTTTGTCCGTACAACCTTCCTTGCAACATGTCACGAAATCATGACACCTTTTTCTCTCTCCTCTTTTCTTCGCTTTGGATCGCGAAAATGAAACATGTCGCGAAATCGTGACACCTTTTTCTCTCTCCTCTTTCTCTTCGCTTTGGATCATGAAAATGAAACATGTCACGAAATCGTGACACCTTTTTCTCTCTCCTCTTTCTCTTGCAAAATGAAACATGTCACGAAATCGTGACACTTTTTCTACTTGTCTTTTTCTCTTCCAACATGTCACGAAATCGTGACAGTTTTTCTTCCGTACTATCTCTCTCCGAACATGTCGCGAAATCGTGACAGTTTTTCTTGCTTGCGCTTTCTCTTTGAACATGTCACGAAATCGTGACAGTTTTTCTTGCTTGTGCTTCCTCTTCGAACATGTCATGAAATCGTGACAGTTTTGCTTGCTTGCGCTTTCTCTCCAAACATGTCGCGATATCGTGACAATTTTTCTCTCTCCTCAATATGTCGTGATATCGTGACAGTTTTTCTTTCTTGCGCTTTCTCTTCAAACGTGTCGCGATATCGTGATAGTTTTTCTCTCTCCTCAATATGTCGCGATATCGTGACAGTTTTTCTCTCTCCTCAACATGTCGCGATATCGCGACAGTTTTTCTTTCTTTCAACATGTCGCGATATCGTGACAGTTTTCTTCCTTGTGATTTTCTTTTGATTTTTTGCATATGGGCCACTTCTATCTTTTGGATAATCACTATACATATTCTGAAGAATCTCTTAACTCCTGTCCACTGCATCAACCGATCTGTCTGACTGTGTTGACAACAATGACAATACTATTTCTGCATCTTGCTCAACAATCTCCCCCTTTGGAATTGTTGGCAACACACATGCAATTTCCTGTAATTCTTCTCCCCCTTTGACAATAATACCAAAGGGCTGCTGCAGACTCCCCCTGAGTCCATGCACATCATTCTCAGGCACACGTTATGACAGTTAGCAAAAATTACAAATATGAGCAAAAAGATAATCAAATATATAAATGCTCCCCTTGAGAATGTGATCCCGATAGCTAGTCAATACTTGGGAAGCATGACCACTCCCAATTTATTGCGAAGGTACTCAAAAGTTTCTTTGGGCAGCGGTTTTGTGAAGATATCCGCTACTTGCTCTGTAGTTGGGACAAAATCCAACTTTACCTCTTCTTTCGCAACTTTCTCCTTCAGAAAGTGATATCGGATAGCAATATGTTTTGTGCGAGAATGCATAACTGGATTCTTTGAGATATTTATGGCACTGGTGTTATCACACTTAACTGAAATTGGCTCACTGAAGTTAATGCCAAGATCTTTCAGGGTTTGTTTCATCCATAAAACCTGCGTACAACACGTAGTTGCTGCAATATATTCTGCCTCTGCTGTAGATAAAGAAGACGGACTCTTTTTTTTTTTGTGCCATGCAACCAACCTATCTCCAAGATAAAATGCCCCTCCACTGGTACTCTTTCTATCATCGACACATCCTGCCCAATCTGCATCTGAATACGCAATAAGGGTGAAGTCCTTACCTTTCGGATACCATAACCCATACTCCATAGTACCCTTCAGATATCGAAGAATCCTCTTTACTGCTGTCACATGAGTCTCCTTGGGACTCGCCTGAAATCGTGCTACCATGCAAACTGCCTGCAAGATATCTGGTCTGGTAGCTATCAAATACAATAGGCTCCCAATCATAGATCTGTACATGGTTTGATCAACATCTGGAGATTTGTCATCCTTGCTCAACTTGCAACCTGTCATCATGGGAGTGCTAACAGGCTTACAATCCTCCATTGTGAATTTTTTAAGCATCTCTTTCACATATTTGACTTGAGAAATGAATATGCCCTTCTCATTTTGATTAACTTGCAGTCCGAGAAAATACGAAAGTTCACCAATCATTGACATTTCAAATTCTTTCTGCATCTTAATCGCTAAATCTTTACACGAATTATCATTGTTGCTGCCAAAGATGATATCATCTACATATACAACAAGGACAATGAGATGGCCATTTCCTGTTTTGACATACAAATTGCTATCCACCATACCTTTTTTAAACCCTTGTTGAGTAAGATAGTTGTCTAGTCTTGCATACCATGCTCTGGGTGCCTGTTTCAAGCCATACAATGCTTTCTTCAACTTGCAGACGAAATTGGGATTATCACCGATTTGGAAACCATCTGGTTGTTCAATATAGACCTCTTCTTCAAGTTTTCCATTCAAAAATGCTGATTTTATGTCCATTTGATAAACTTTGAAATTCTTGTGAACTGCTAAAGCCAGAAACATTCTTATTGCCTCTAGTCTAGCCACTGGTGCAAAGGTTTCCTCAAAGTCAATACCTTCAACTTGTGCATAGCCTTTACAGACCAATCTTGCTTTATTCCTTACTACTTGTCCATCTTCATTCAATTTGTTTCGAAAAATCCATTTAGTACCGATTATATTTTTATTTGCAGGTCTTGGTACTAACTCCCAGGTTTTGTTTTTCTCGATCTGATCTAATTCTTCATTTATTGCTGTCATCCAACTTTCATCTTTGCTTGCTTCAACAATATTTTTGGGCTCAATGCTGGATAATAGAGAGTAGTTACTTACTACTCTTCTTCTTGTCTGAACACCAACTGTGGGGTCTCCAATTATTTGCTCTCTAGGATGATTTTTCTGCTAGCTGCCTGTTTTGAATTTCTTGTTTTCTTCCTCTTCTGAATCACGACTTAAATCATCTGAGTCTATTTTCTGTTTCTGTTCGGTTTCATCATCTCCTTCAATAACTTCTTCATATATTGGGTAGTTTTCTTTATAGCTTCTTTCTTGTTCCCTACCTTCATCAACTTTAACATCGGCACTCTCCACAATTTTCTTTAGCTTCTTGTTGTAGCAAGTGTAGGCTTTGCTTTTTGTCGAATAGCCTAGAAAAATACCTTCATCAGCTCTATCTTCAAATTTTCCAAGATTATCTTCAGTTCTTTTGATATAACACTTGCTTCCAAAGACTTTAAAGTATTTTGTTGTTGCCTTTTTACCGAACCACAGTTCATACGGAGTTTTGCTTTCATGCGTCCTCAACATGCACCTATTTTGGATGTATACCGTAGTATGGACTACCTCTTTCCAAAATCTGTCTGCTATTTTGCTCTCAGTCAACATAGTCCGTGCCATTTCCTGCACTGACCTGTTCTTTCTTTCTACCACTCCATTCTGCTGAGGTGTCCTTGCTGCTAAAAACTGTCTCCTAATCCCATATTTTTCATAGTACTCTGCAAACTCTTCTGAAATGAACTCTCCTCCTCTGTCTGATCTTAAGCATTTAATCCTTTTTCCTGTTTGATTCTCAACTTGTTTTTTGAAAATCTTGAACATTTCAAAGGCATCTGATTTAAGCTTCAAAAATAGTACCCATGTCATCCTGGAATAGTCATCTATGCACAACATAAAGTATTTGTCACCATTTATGCTTTGCGTTCTCATGGGTCCACATAAATCAGTATGTATTAGTTCTAGAGGTTTGCTTGTGAAGTATTCTTTTGTTTTAAATGTGGCTCTAGTTTGCTTCCCCTTTTGGCATGAAGCACAAATGCTATTTAAAGGTTTACCAATGGTGGGAATATCTCTCACTTGCCCTTTTTGAGCTGATTCTTACTAGATTGTCAAAGCTAATATGACCGAGCCTCTTGTGCCACAACCAATTTTCTTCTTCCTGTCCAATCAAGCATGCTCTTTCTGAAGTCTCTGAGAGAGTATACAAGTTGCCAGATGTCCTTGATCCAGTTGCTATCAACTTTCCACAGTTTGTTGTTCTGACTTCACAACCCTGCTTCTTGAAAATTACTTCATGACCTCTGTCACAAATTTGACTTACGCTTAATAAGTTATGCTTCAGACCAATCACAAACAGGACTTCTTTCGACTTGATTTTTCCATCGTTGATCTTAACTGATCCTTTTCCAACTATCTTAGCTCCATCATTATTTCCAAATTTTACAGAACCACCTTCATAATTCTGTAGCTTTTCAAATTTTTGTTTGTCCCCTGTCATATGATCTGGAGCATCCACTATCAAGTATCCAAGGTGCAGATTTGTTCTGTGCTTTAAATGTTGTCTGTACAATCAAGGATTCCTTTTCTTCCTTGGGTTGCTCCTTTTGTTTCCACTCTGATTTGATTGCAGTTTTGGTCACTTGCTTTGACTTTTCTTTGTCAGTAGCCTGTGCCTATTTTTTGAGAAATTTTCTATTTTGTTTCCAACCATTTGGTTGAAATTTTCTTCCCTGATGTTTATTTGCTGCAAATGTACTTCGACAATTTCTCGCAATGTGCCCATAATTATGACAGTTATAACATTCAACTGCATAATCCATTAATGGTGAAAAAACATTTCTACTGGAAAAGTTCCTTTGTCCTACTTTATACTTGCAATCAGAAATCTTATGTCCATAACTATTGCATTTAAAACAATAACCAGAAAAGGAATGAGTGAACCTGGGTGATGGTCTCTGCCATTTTGTAGTGGGAGCCATAAATCTTCTTTTCCTCTGATGAGTGACTTTGGTGAATCCATCATTGTCAATACTCCTCTCTTGCCTGGCATTATTGCTTTCTTTTGAATGATTCATTTTTTCTTGATTAACCCTGATCTTGTCTTCATTCTTTATGGGTTCTATAGTTATGGCCTTTGATCCATTTGATGATTCTCCTTCGATGAAGCCTAACCCAAATTTGATGCCTGTAGACCTTTGGTTAGTTAAAATCTCATCCAGCTTCATAGAACTTCCTTCAAGTTTGTGATAGCAAGTCATTTTTTGATTCATCTCTTCTAGTTGTATCTTTAAACCAACAATCTCTTCTTCTAGCTTGCTGCACTCATCTATTTTCATGGTTAATTGTACTTCGATATCTTTAGATATTTTCTTAAATTTGTCTATCTATACTTTTAAGTTGGTTATGATCTCATTGGCATCCTCAAGCTTTCTTGAAGTTTTCTTATTCTTTTTCCTTTCTATACTTAGCTCTTGAAGTGCAGCGACCAACTCACCTTCCAGATCTACTTCAGCCTCAGCCTCAAATTTTTTATCACCTTCCTATTTTTCTTCTGTTCTTTCTTCTTCGAATGCCATGAAAAGAGCTTCACCTGTTTCTTCTTCAGAATTCTCATCAGAGTTGTCTTTTGAAGAACTGACATTCTTGGATATGAAACTTTTCTTCTTGTAGTTTCCTTTTCTAAAATTTGGTTTCTTCTTCCAGTCACTTCTTTCTTGATGTGAACCTTCATCACTTTTGCTTTTCTCATTAAGTGGACATTTAGCTGCAAAGTGTCCAACGCTTCCACAGTTGAAACACTTAAATGGTAGCTTTCCTCTGTATTTTCCTTTTCCCCTTATTAGTTTTCGAACAAAGTTTGCTTCTGTTTCATCTGATGTCTCTTCTTCCTCGGATTCTTGCTTTGCTTTTACATTTTTATGTGCTTTAAAAGCAGCTTCTCTGTCTGTGGGTTTAGTTTTTCCTATTCTCATTTCATATGCAGTCAAAGAACCATGCATCTCATCCATACTAAAAGTATTTAGATCTTTAGCTTCTTCTATTGCTGAAACTTTAGAATCAAATCTTTGGGGAAGAGATCTTAGTACCTTTTTCATGATGACAACATCTTCCATTTCCTCGTCGAGTCCTCTAATCGCATTAATGATTCCATTAACTCTCAGCATGTATGCCTCAATGTTCTCATCGTCATTCATCTTTAATGCTTCGAACTGAGCTCGATGCGTTTGTAGCTTGGCCTCCTTGATCTTGTCGTCTCCTTCATGAATGCTCTTTAGTTTGTCCCACATGTCCTTTGCCATTTTGCAACTCATAATCTTTATCAGTTCGTTGTCCACTAAACCGCACATGATAGCATTTTTGGCTTTAGAGTTATTCTCAAACAATTTCTTATCGGCAACATCGGTTGGAGGAGTGGTGGGTATTGTGTATCCACTTTCTACTGACTCCCAAATGTCGAATCCCAAAGCACACAGATATGTCTGCATCCTGAGTCTCCAAAATGAGTAATTTGTTCCATCAAACAATGGTGCTTTGTTTGAAGAGAATCCTTCACCACCTGCCATTGTCTTACTTCCAAGATCACCTTAGCCGATTAAGCTTGTTCAGGAACTTAGCTCTGATACCAATTGTTAGTCTCACAATGACACTGAGAGGGGGGGTGAATCAGTGTAGCTATTCAAATTCAAATCTACAACTCTTAATACTGAAACAATGAAGATTTAAATCAGATAATGCAAATATCACAAGAGAGCATTCCACAACACACGATGTAACGAGGTTCACCAATTTGGCTACTCCTCAAAAATGACTGCTTGGATTACCATCCAAATCCAGCCTTTGCAAAACACCAATTTTACAATCACTTTACCAGCACCAACTGGAAGGAGCACCAACCCCTAATTTATCTGCACCCACAAAAAGGAGCACCAACCCCTAATTTATCTGCACCCACAGAAAGGAGCACCAACCCCTAATTCCAAGCACCAACTTGGTCTGCAAATATGAAGCTATAAGATTGACATAAAAATGCCTTCACTTATTCAAGACCCTGACTGGTCTATTGCTAACCCAACCTCTCTCACTATTCACCAAAATACCACACACTGAAGGCTCTGCTTGCTGCACTTTTTACGGCTCTCACGGCTCTGCTCAGCTCTCTCTTGCGGCACTCTTTCAACCCTCTTCTAACAACACTTTTTCTCTCTTTCAACAACAATTTAATTCTCCACGTAGACCTCCTTTTATAACAGAATTCTGATTCTATTTTTAGCTTCCATATTTTCACATGCAGCTCATTAATAGAAAATTCTATTTTCAACTTCCTTTATCTCACAGTATTCTTTCATGCATCCTATAAATAGTTACGGTTCTTTGTTTGGTCTTCGACTGATGACTTTCAGTTTAACCGCCGCTAGATGCATTCACTCCATAACTGACCTTGTAACTATCGTTTTGACTCCAGTTCACTGTTCTTATTTTAGCTGCATGATTTTTCTCTATAAATGCACTTGTAACTGTTGTATAACTTTAGTTAACTCTTCTTATTTTAGCTGCATGTATTTCTTCTACAACTGCCCCTGTAACTATCATGGAACTTCAGTTAACTATCACATATCTTATTTTGGTTGGGTTCTCTTCTTGCTCGTGCCAACGAGACCTATCACAAAATCGTGACACTTCTGCCTCTTTGTTCTCTTCTCGGCTTTGCACCCACGAAAACATGACATGTCACGATATCGTGACACTTCTGCCTTCTTACTTTCTCTCTCCTCCTTAAGTCGTGAAAATGTGACATGTCGCGATATCACGACACTTTTTCTCCTTGCGCTTTCTCTTTGCCTTTGGGTCACGAAAACCCGACATGTCACGATATCGTGACACTTTTTCTCCTTAGCTCTTTCTCCTGCAACATGTCACGAAATCGTGACACTTTTTCTTTCGGACTCTCTCTCCTACAACATGTCACGAAATCGTGACACTTTTTCGTCCGTACAATCTTCCTTGCAATATGTCACGAAATCGTGACACTTTTCGTTCGTACAACCTTCCTTGCAATATGTCATGAAATCGTGACACTTTTTCGTCCGTACAACCTTCCTTGCAATATGTCACGAAATCGTGACACTTTTTCGTCCGTACAACCTTCCTTGCAATATGTCACGAAATCGTGACACTTTTTCGTCCATACAACCTTTCTTCGCAATATGGACCGCAAAAAAGAAACATGTCACGAAATCACGACACCTTTTTCTCTCTCCTCTTTCTCTTCGCTTTGGATCACGAAAATGAAACATGTCATGAAATCATGACACCTTTTTCTCTCTCCTCTTTCTCTTCGCTTTGGATCACGAAAATGAAACATGTCACGAAATCGTGACACCTTTTTCTCTCTCCTCTTTCTCTTCGCTTTGGATCGAAATGAAACATGTCGCGAAATCGTGACACTTTTCTTTTTCTCTTCCAACATGTCACGAAATCGTGACAGTTTTTCTTCCATACTATCTCTCTCCGAACATGTCGCGAAATCGTGACACTTTTTCTTGCTTGCGCTTTCTCTTTGAACATGTCACGAAATCGTGATAGTTTTTCTTGCTTGCGCTTCCTCTTCGAACATGTCGCGAAATCGTGACAGTTTTTCTTGCTTGCGCTTTCTCTCCAAACATGTCGCGATATCGCGACATGTTTTCTCTCTCCTCAATATGTCGCGATATCGCGACAATTTTTCTTTCCTTTCTCCTCAACATGTCGCGATATCGTGACAGTTTTTCTCTCTCTTCAAACGTGTCGCGATATCGCGACAGTTTTTCTCTCTCCTCAACATGTCGCGATATCGTGACAGTTTTTCTTTCTTTCAACATGTCGCGATATCGCGACAATTTTCTTCCTTGTGATTTTCTTTTGATTTTTTGCATATGGGCCACTTCTATCTTTTGGATAATCACTATACATATTCTGAAGAATCTCTTAACTCCTGTCCACTGCATCAACCGATCTGTCTGACTGTGTTGACAACAATGACAATACTTGTTTCTGCATCTTGCTCAACATTGGATGATTTGGATCTAAAGGTTGCACCTCAGGTAGGGTGATGGCATTTTTCACAGCAGGCTCAAGTAATGAGGGATTCTTTATAGGTTCTTGAGGTGGTTGAGTTGGTGTTTGTTCTTAGTTGAGGCTTTTCCTATGGCTATGTAGGATATAGTTTGACCTTAGATGAAGGTTGCTTCTGTAATTCTAGGCTCTGAATTTGTTTCATGATAAAGTGCAATGCCTCATTTTGTTACTCCATTTGTGCCTCTATATTATAGAGGTAATTTTACATATGATGCAATACTGATAAGTCTCCCATGTGTATTTGTAGTGATTGGTCTGAAATACCATTTTCGAATGAGGTGATAAAGTAGGTGCTAAAAATCCACCAGGTAATTGTAACTCACCCATTTCCTTTATTTGAGTCAATGTGGACACTTCATGATGATCCACTTTATTAGTGGTATCCACATGCTCATGTTTATGACTCAATTCGTGTTTTTGTTTCATCTTGTGGTGTTGCACTATGCTAGCTTTGGTACCCCCCATATGATGTGGGGGGAACACTTGTTATTGTTCTTGAGGAGGCACCATGAGAAGTGAATCAGGGGTGACTAATTCCAATGGTTTTGACCCCTTCAATGTAGAAGTAGCATCTGGTTGCACCATATCTTGTTTTATCTACTTTAGAGTCACTTGGTTTTCTATCTTGTTGTTGAAAATTGCCACAAACTCTTGAGGAAGAACTTTTTCTTATGTCTCATCGATCTTCTTGTAATACTTGAACGGATTAGGATCATGGGGGACCACATACACTTTTCCTTGGTGTATGAATTTTAGGTTTTGGTGCATTATGGAAGGCACACATTCCATATCCCTCATCCATGGTCTACCTAGAAATATGTTATACTATCTCTCACCCCCCAGGATATGGCACAATGTAGGTATCATATTTATCCCAACTTGTATAGGTAGGATTATTGTGCCAATTTTTGGGGAAGTAGCATCATTGAAGGTTCTCAATGTGAATGTTGAGTCCGCAATGTGTGATGGTGGTAAATTTATGTAGACACCTAAAATACGTCATGTTTAGGATAACTATTTACATAGGAACATCCATAGGTCATGTGACTAAACCTTGGACTTTCCAAGTATCAAAAGTGGTTCTCACCACTCATTTGGGGTAGTCTTAGCCCATTCAAGCTTGGATGCTGTAAACCAGAGTGGCCAGACCTTAGCCTCTCAAGCTTAGAGTGGCTAGATCTTAGCCACTACAGATGACACTGGCCAAACCTTAGTCACTACAGATGACAATGACTAAGCTGTAAAAGTAAATTGCTGAAAAATCGGCCCATTCATGGGTGGAAGTGGTAGTCTACATGTCATAAAGGTGAGCAGGGAAAACTTTGCATTCATTCTTAGGATTTTGAACATAGACCATATGTGTTAGTATTCATTGCTAACAACCTCATCCGGGGAGGCAATCTCGGACATCTAAGTGTGTGTTGTTGTTTCATTGCTTGTAGGGCTATAGGTTCATCGGGAAAATCCACAACATACGAGAGCAAGAGGATCCCTCTAGCAATCAGACCTAGAGAAGGAGGCATCTGTAAGCCCTCATACATTTCTGTGTGCATCATCGAGAAGCCTGATAAAGTGCACCCCCTATGCGAGGGGATATTTTATACACCTGCTGCCCTCTTTGTGTGTAAAATCATGTATCAAATGAAGGGTATCCCTTAGAGGGATTCATATGTAACCGGATCTTGGAAATATCAATACAAAAAGCATTCATTCATTTATTTCTTCGCATTCTAGTTATATCTGCTTTATGCCTTTCATTTATTGCATGTTTAACATTAAAGGATTCAAATTAAATCGTAAGTAGAGTAGTTAGTGGGGATGACACACCGCTTCCCTAGGGTCGCTACAGATGGTGATCACGATGGGACCCCTACCCAGTTCTTTAGTTTACTTTCATTTTCTACCACTTTACTAACTCAGGTTTTGTGTGCAGGTTTAGCCGCTCTGATCTACAATGGCCAAAAATCAGCTACTCTAGTCTACAATGGCCAAGAGTCAGCCACTCTAGTCTACAATGGCCAGAAATCAGTCACTCTAGTCGACAACGGCCAGAACTAGAGTGCAGTAGAGGTCAAAACATTGATTCTCTAAGCTAGATTAAAGGTTGGTACAACTTTTTTGATACTTTATGGTTTTCTATCTATTTCTATTTTCTTAAAAATAGTGATAATTAAGACATATTTCGATTTGGAAAACTAAAAGAATGAAAGAGAAAGAACTTGCATCTTGCACATCTTAGGTTTCTTTTTAGATTTTCCACTAGGCATTGCTAGGAACAATGGCTTATGTTTGTAAAGTTCGCCCTAGAATCCAATGTGCTAGAAACTATGTGTTGGTTTGCTTGCTTTGAGGCCTTTCTAAAGGCCATACTTGCACCTAATAGAGTGCATCCATTAATCTCATAGTAGCTATGCATATTTCTAAAAATTGAAATGTATTTTGCATTAGGCATATAGGAAAGAGTCATTGCTGTTGTATGATGCATTCTTATTCATGCAAACTTAAAATGAACCCCACACACACATGCATATTTTAAACATTGGGGAGTTGGATTTCATCACCAACCCTCAATTCAGTCTGGTGACGTTGGCATTCATCTCCTTCCACCGGTTTACCCCCTAGAGCTTCCTAGAAATGGATTGAGGAACTTACTTATAGTGGTACTAAGTTACTTGTGTTCAAACTATCTCCCACTATTGGAACAATCATTGGTTTAGAGTGGAAGAGCTAGGTAAACCCCCCACTGGGATTTAAGTGGTGTACCCTAGTCTCTTTTGAGAAATCATGTTTGGCATGAGTGTTCTTGATTATCACTATGGATGAGTCTCCTCATTCTAAATCCAAAGCAAGAACAAGAAACAAGAAACAAAAAAACATCAAAATACAACAAACAGTTTAGGGCACACTTAAATTGGTAATCAAGATAAACATTTGCTTGATATTGTTTGGTTATATTTAAGTGCAACACAAAAGCTAAACTCCCAAAAACAATGGTCAAAACAAGAAGTAAACATCCTCGATCTGATATCGAGGGAGAATCTGAAGCAACACATACCCTTAGGCGAAGTCGTAGTAACATTGAAAGACCTACTCGTAAGACCGTGAGATGCAGTTCCATGAGTCTAAGGGGTGATAACTCAACCCTTGGGGGTTCTCCTCGAGAAACCCCAAATAGGGAACCACATCATGAAACTACATCACATAAACACAAAGAGGCCTCATGGCCATCATCATCAAGGAGACATGGGGAAACCTCAAAGGCTTCCTCTAAACACACAAAAACTTCTCAAAGACATGAGGAGGCTTCAAGAGCTTCCTCCCCACATGGACATAAGAGAGGTTCTAAAACCCATTCTTCACACAGAGATGATGAGGCAACCATACCTCCATCCTCATGGAGAAGGGGGGTGACCACAAAGCCTTCATCATCAAAAGGACATACAGGGGTTACAACATCCCAACATTCACATGAGACACTTAGAATAGATCAACCCACTGAGGGGCATGAAACTAGAGATACATCTAGTCATAGACATCAAACAAAAATAAGATATCCTTCACACAAGAGGAAGGATTCCAATAGACTATGACCTCATTGGAGTAAATGGCACCCCATGGGATCAACCATGGAAAACAAGATAGTTAGATGAGTTGGATCAGATTTATTCGAGACCACCTCCCAAAACCATAGCTATAGAGAATTCTGCATCTAGAAGTTCATGAACCATGACTTCTAAGCCCACTTCTCAAACTAGGGGTGCCTCAAGGTGACCCCATAGTAAACATACAGAGTCTGATCATAGAGACACTCAAAAATATACTAAACAAGTCACATTAGCTAGCAAGAGCAAAGAAATAGTAGAAACCTCTTCGAGGAATCTATGAATCAAAACTACTAGAACAAGATCAGATAAGCATGAGTCTTCTATGACCATACAAGTTAACCACATGCGATGGTTAGAAAATGCCTTACACAAAGAGTGAGAGCTTGTAGAAGCTCTCGAACATGATAAAAAAAGAGAAAGGATTTTGCACCAACATGAGCAATGGTTAAGAGAGCAAGCTGAGTAGCTAGCTCGTATCAACCAACAAGCAAATAGAAATGATCATCAAAGAGATCAACATGCTGACTCACCAAGAGAGGAGTGCACTAGACAAGAAGGAAACCCACAACAAAACCACCCTCCAAATCATGAATGAAATCCAACTAGAGGAGAAAGGGTAAACCTGATAGAGTAGGATCAGACACATCTTGAATCCCCTCATAGGAGGGAAGAAAATAGAACAAATCAAATGGATAGAGGGTTACCTCCACTACCACCACAGGGGGGTTTGCAAGAGGAGGAACTCCTCACCTCAAAGGTATTCCAAGAACTTGCTAAAAATATGAAGTCCTTTGAAAAACAAGAGATGGTTGGGAACCAACCGACATTGAGAAAAATACACAATCAACCATTATGTCCATCTATCCCTAGCCCCGCATACCCTAAGCATTTTGAGATGCCTAGGTTGGAAAATTTTAAGGGTGAAGAGGATGCACAAGAGCATGTTACCAATTTCATCAATGCATGTTTTCATCTTGAAGACAATGATGCTCTTATGCTAAGGACATTCATAATGACATTTTTGGGTGTTGCCACTCAATGGTTCAACCAGTTGCCCAAGCATAGCATATCCAATTTTGAACAACTAGTGAACGCTTTCCTAAAGCATTTCTCTTTTGGTGCTAAGAGGAAGGTGAACCTTTTAGACCTAGCCAATTTGAAACATTATGATGATGAGCCAATAATGGATTATGGGAATAGATGGAGAAAAGTCATGGTAAAATTATCATTCTTCATCCCCATAGAAGAGATTATTCGGATGTTCACCAAGAGTTGTTCCAAACACATTTCCCTCTTGCTACAACTTCAACAATACCCCTCATTTGAGGAAGCCTTGGCACAGGCCAAACTCATCGAGGACATAAAAGTAGATGAGGGAACCATCAAACTCTGAACCAAGGAGTGGAACAAAAATGACAAATACAAGTAGAAGCAGGCAAACCCTACTCCAGTTAATCAAGTGGTATTGGTTGTGCCTAAGGACGGGGCTGTGCACCAACCCCAAAATTATCAAGCACAACCCCCACCAGCCAATTATGATCAAAAGAACAATCAAGGGTGAAACAAAGAATGCAAACCCCCTCGCTATTTCACACCATTGATAGAATCAATGCAATCAATCTTCAACCAATTGAGCGAGGCGAGAAATATCAGGTTCCCTGATATACCTCTTATAGATCCCAACCATCCTAAGCCAAAAGGATATAGGGAAGATCAATTTTACCCTTATCATAGGATACCGGGGCATAACATTGAGGTTTGCATTGGTTTCAAGCACCAGGTGCAAAACATGATTGAGGCGGGAGAACTTAAAGTTGACAACCCACTGGCTCCTGACAATAGAGATATGGGCATCTACAAAAACCCTCTCCCAAACCATGAGGTCCCTAGAGGGCAAGGTGCACAAGTCAATCAGGTTCGAATTGATACACCTACCCATGGGTGCATTGGGATGGTTGAAATTATCAATATAGCAACCAAGAGTAGACGGTATGGTCAACCACAACCTCCTGTAGCTCCCATTAACATCCCTACTGCACCTAGGTAGAGGTAGGGGTAAAACAACCTTCCAGGTCCACCAACCCGACCTATGGTAACTATTCGAAGTAGACTTGAGAAAAACTTACAAATGACTCTAGCTAAGCTATCCATCTATGAGCTCATACAATAGTCCCCAAAGCACAGGGAGACCTTGATGGAGATTTTAAGGTCGATTGAGCTCCAACCACAAGATCCAAATGCATTCACCCATTTTGTGGGACAAGTACAAGAATTCCAAGAACCTGTAATTCGATTCTATGATTATGAGATTAAGATAGTACCTACTACCTTACCAGACCCTCTATTGCACATTGTGGCATCAGTCAATGATTTACCTTTTAAGCGGGTCTTGATCGATACAGGTTCATCAATCAACATCATCACAACAACAACCATAGAACACCTTAAGATCCCCAAGTCCAATATCATTCTAAGAGCCTATACATTAAGGGCTTTCAATGATGCTTTATGCAATACTATGGGAATGATAGTCCTACCTATCAAGGTGGGGCATAAGACCATCCCCATGATGTGTCATGTCTTGGAAGGGGCCATGCAATACAACATCCTCCTAGGGAGACCTTGGATAAGGGACATGAAGTGTGTTCCTTCGATCTTACACCAATGTGTCAAGTATGTGCATGATAACAAAGTCTACATGGTGTTGGCTGATGAAGAGCCATTCAAATATGTTCATCAGGTGGATTTTCTAAGAGAATTTGTGATTCCTTCTACCCACTTGTATGTAGGACCTTCATCTCTAGCTATACAACTGAATGATAAAGACAAAGGGGTACAAAAAGACCCATCTGCATCAACACCTCATCTAGCGCCCAAATTGACTAATGCTTCTAAGAGACCATCAACATCTAAACCAAAATACAATCAGAAGCTAAAGGTACCTTTAGTTGAGGAAAGAAATCTCAAGGAAGCGCTAACCATAGCCATTGAGAAAAGTCCAAGTCCCATGGAAGAAGAAGATCTCCAGGATCAAGCTGAGGAGATACTAGAACCCACTTCACCAGTGTCATCTGTAGGATCATCCACATCGCATGTGACTATACACTTGGCAAGTACAGGGATAGGAGAGTATCTTGTGTAGAACATAACATTCATACCCATCATAGAGTCCCCACAAGACATGGGATGACCAAAAGACTTAAGACCACTAGTGGGAATAGTGGTTCTACTTGGAATCCCTCCCAACCAGATAAACTTTGTCTATGTTGGACTAGACTATGCCCATAAGTCTACCGATGAAGAAGAGGACAATGATGAACTATTCACTGTTAATGTTTATTACCTCTCTAATCCTGAGTTTGCTCTAAGCTACTTTGAACGTTGCCATTGGCATGGTTACGGTCTTGGTATATATGAGTAGGGGCGTAGATGGCCATTCGAGCTGCAATACCAGCTTCCCACTGATAGGTTTGGGTTAGGCTATCACATCAGAGGTCGAGATGACTCTCTAGAAGTAGCCTTGGATAGATTGAGCTTGGGGTTAGGAGAAGACATCGATTTTATTCCTTATCACCCACCAAGTACAAAATATTTGAGCAACAGACAAGTGGTCATGGTGAACATACCACCACCTGAAACTTATCATCCAAGCTCCACAATTGATGCCACCCCAACAGGTTACAACTCATGGGATGATGAGCAAGAAGAAAATGGATATGTGGCAAGTGATGATGAAGCACGAGCAAGCTTGGCATATCATGGGCCTCGCTATTTACACAGATTTACCTAGTCCATCCACAATGAGAGTGGATTCATATCGGAAGAAAGTGGCTATGAGTCAGAGGACTCAATAGAGAGAGGCTACCTAGGACCAAGGCAGTGGCCCCATAGCTTGGGGAAAGAAACTAATGCAAATGGCTTCTTCATAAGTGATGAAGAATATGAGGATGAAATAGAGATGGCCTACTTGGGGCCAAGACATGAGCCTTTTGTCTTAGGGCCACATACCAATGCTAATAGTTTTTGGATAAGTGATGATGACTTTGAAGATGAAACTAAGATGGCTTATCTTGGGCCTCACCATTTGTAGCAAGTCAATGCATTAGTAGAGAGAGAGGTGACACTTCATGCCATAGACCCCAATTTATGATTTCTAGGAAGACCTATCAACTTAAATGTCATTCATCGCATGGTCAATCCCCCTCCATCGACATTCAGAGAGCTCCTAGAGCCCAATGATCCTATTATCCAGCCTAGCTCATGGGCTAGATCCAGAGATTCCTTTTCCTCCAGAGCCTCATCATGAGTATAGAAGGGAAACCTCTAAGACAAGATTTCACCCATGTGGTTCTAGAGATTTCATTCCATCCATCAACACAATCTCCATTGATTTGACCACTCCAATTCATAACCCAATAGATCCCACTAAACCTTTGTGTCTTGATACGAAGGCTATTGATTGGGATCATGTTGATTCACCCATAGAGCCTGAGGATATTTTCTCTAATGAAGAGACATTACAACCATTCCATTTTGCATCAGGCTATTTTTATGATGTGTTCCATGTTGGTCTAGATCCTAAGTCAGTAGGACCTATAAATCCCATCGATGACATTCACTTGATACCCATGCCTCACCAATTGGAGGATGGGTCTCATATGGCTATAGAAGTGACTTTCGAGGTGGACATCAGTGATGATCCTTCTCAACCAAAGAAATTCAAGTTTGGAGAAAGTCTATCTCCAGAGGAACAAGCCATCATTATCCCTCTCCTCAAGGAGAGACCAAATATTTTTGCTTGGACTTACAAAGACATGCCAGGGATCGATCCAAAGTTAGTTGTTCACAACCTCTCATTGGATCCCATAAAGAAGCCAATCAAGCAAAAATTGAGGAAGATGCATCCAACCATCACTTTGATGGTGAAGAACGAGTTGCAAAAACTATTGGATGTGATTTTCATAGTTCCCATTGACTATCCTGAATGGGTCTCAAACATGGTGCCCATAGGAAAACCAGATGGAAGAGTCCACATTTGCATGGATTTTAGAGACTTGAATAGGGCAACTCCAAAGGATTCATTCCTATTGCCAAACATAGATGCTCTTGTTGATGCCACCGTAGGTCATGAGATGCTCTCCCTAATGGATGGGTTTTCTGGATACAATCAAATCTAGATCAAACCTGAAGACCAACACAAGACTACTTTCATTACTCCATGGGGGACATTCTATTACAAAGTGATGCCATTTGGCCTTAAGAATGTTGGTGCCATGTATCAGTGGGCCATGACATATATATTTCATGACTATATGCATAAGATCTTGGAAGACTACATTGATGATTTATTAGCCAAGTCTTTATTACGGCAAGAGCATGCTCAAGTCCTCACAAAGGTCTTTGATCGCCTCATTGAACACAACATTAGATTGAATCCTAAGAAGTGCGTGTTTGGCATAACTTTTGGTAAGCTCTTAGGGTTCATCATTTCAAAGAGAGGCATCGAAGTCGATCCTGCAAAGGTAGAAGCTATATTGGGAATGGTTGCCCCTACCAACATTAGGGAGTTGAGAAGCCTACAAGGCAAGGTAGCATCCATCAAATGGTTCATTGCTCAATTATCAGACAAGTGTCGACCCATGAACCGGTTGCTATGCAAGGATGTCCCATTTCATTGGGATGAAGAGTGCCAACAAGCCTTTACAGAGATCAAAACATACCTAGCAACACCGCCAGTGCTGGCTCCACCAAGGCCAGACATACCATTTTTGCTATACATATCGGCTACTAATTTTTCTTTGGGCACCATGTTGGCCCAAAAGAATGTGCAAGACAAAGAGCAAGCCATATATTACATCAGTCGCACCTTGGTGAGTTATGAGCTAGGATATGCGTATGTAGAGAAGTTGTGCTTAGCAGTGGTCTTTGCAACCAAAAAGTTGTGACACTACATGTTGAGCCATACGACCTACGTCATATCCAAACAAAATCCTTTGCAGTACATGATGAACAAGACATATCACAATACATGTACTACAAAGTGGATCATGCTATTGATAGAATTTGATCTAGAATTCATAAGCCAAAAGTCCATCAAGGGACAAGTCATAGCAGATCAATTAGTAGAGGCACCTCTTCAGGATAGCAAGCCTCTCACTATAGAATTGCTTGATGATGCAGTCTTCGCATTATCAGATCCATCGAAACTTGAAGAACCTGAGAAAGAAAGAGACATGGCATTGTTCTTCGATGGTTCAAAGTGTGAGCAAGGGGGCAGAGTAGGGATAGTCTTTATCACACCGTAGGGCGCTCCATTACCCTTATCATTCAAACTAGACTTCCCTTGCATGAACAATAACACAGAATATGAGGCCTTGATTTTGGGACTTCAAATGACTATGGCAATGGGCATTAAAATATTGAATATCTTTGGTGACTCCTTGCTCATAGTTAACCAAGTCAAAGGATTGTTCCAATGTAGGTGCCCACTCCTGAAAGCTTACAAAGAGCTTGTTGACACTTACCTAGCATGACTAGAATGGTATGACATCGAGGCAATCCCTCGTACATCAAACAGATTTGTAGACACCATGGCATATTTGGGATCCTTAATCCCTCAGAATCCATCTACTGATTTCACAACCGTTCATGTGAAAGTGCTCGCATTTTCAGCAATACAACGTGAGGTTATTGACAACCTAGAGTCAGTCAACATGATCCAAACTGAACCAAGTCAGGATTGGTCCTTCAAAGTTAGAGCTTTCTTGCAAATGGCCCCTTGGGAATATTTGATCTCTCAAGGTCCTACGGAGTGTGGAACAACCATTCATCATAGGATTGTTTCCCAATATATGTTCACAAATGTTGGATCACAAGAGGAACATGTCATGTTATCCATAGAAGTTGTGGCCTATCAGGATTGGCTTTCCCAAGTGCGAGATTTCCTGAAGCTGGGAATGGTACCGCAAGACCTGTCGCATGCTGAAAGATGAACCTTTAAACAAAAGGTGACAAGATACATTTTTCTAGGAGACATCCTCTATAGACGAGGTTATGATGGAATGCTCCTTCATTGTCTTGAGCCCCAGGAAGCATCTTGGGCAATTTTGCAAGCTCACGATGGTACGTGTGGTGGTCACTTCAGTGGCATGGCCATCATTAAGCACATCTTGAGAATGGGTTACTATTGGCCCACTATGGAAAAATACTATTGTGAGTATGTCAGGAAATGTGTCAAGTGCCAGCATCATGCAAACCTCACCCACTTGCCATCACAAGCCTTGCAACCCATCCAGGAAGCATGGCCCTTCTCATAGTGGGGATTAGACTTGATTGGGAAGATCTCTCCCCCATATTTAGGTCGACACACATTCATTATAATGGCCACTGAGTATTTCACCAAATGGGTCGAAGCGATCCCCTTGACATCGACAACTGGACCAAGGATTGTGGAGTTTATACTCCACAATATCATAAGTCATTTTGGGGTCCCTTCGAAGATTATATCAGATAATGGGCCATCTTTCAAGAACAAAAATGTGCATGCTTTAATGAACAAATACCACATCCAGCATAATTTTTCAACACCCTATTATCCACAAGAAAATGGGCAAGCAGAAGCCTCAAACAAAACAATCATCTCCATCTTGAGGAAAATAGTGAGAGATAATCATAAGGATTGGCATTTGCAGTTACCTCTTGCATTATGGGCATACAGGACTAGTGTGCGGATGCCCACTGGGGCAACACCATTTTCACTTGTATATGGCACTGAGGCCATCATGCCCCTAGAATTGGAGATTCCAACCTTGCGCGTAGCATTGAAGGACTTCATAGATGATGACACTGCATGGCAAGGCCACCTTGATCAGTTAATGCTTCTTGATGAATGACGAGTCAATGCCTTGGAGCATCTCCACATTTATCAGAATCACCTTGCACGAGCATACAATAGTAAAGTCCATTTGAGGGAATTCAAAGTTGGGGATCTTGTGCTCAAAGAGAACCAACAGAACTCAAATCTGCCACCGCATTTGCGAGACAAATTTATGGTAAATTGGATAGGCCCCTACATGATTTCAGAAAGGGTTGGGCCTGGAGCATATCACCTCACATATTTGGATGGTGTTGAAGAGCCTGAACCTCTCAATATCATTCATTTGAAGGCGTTTCATTCATAAAAATAAAAAACATTCAAATATATCATAAAAATAAAAAACATTCAAATATATCATAAAAATAAAAAACATTCAAATATATCACAAAAATCAAAAACATTTCAAACCCTATTTCAAATCAAATCACAAAAATCCAAACAACTAAACCCTTTGGTCAAATCAAATCACAAAAATCTCCAAAGGCATCTTAAAGCCCTTTGGTCAAATCAAATCACAAAAATCTCCAAAGGCATCTTAAAGCCCTTTGGTCAAATCAAATCACAAAAAGCTCCAAAGGCATCTTAAAGCCCTTTGGTCAAATCAAATCACAAAAGCTCCAAAGGCATCTTAAAGCCCTTTGGTCAAATCAAATCACAAAAAGCTCCAAAGGCATCTTAAAGCCCTTTGGTCAAATCAAATCACAAAAATCTCCAAAGGCATCTTAAAGCCCTTTGGTCAAATCAAATCACAAAAAGCTCCAAAGGCATCTTAAAGCCCTTTGGTCAAATCAAATCACAAAAAGCTCCAAAGGCATCTTAAAGCCCTTTGGTCAAATCAAATCACAAAAAGCTCCAAAGGCATCTTAAAGCCCTTTGGTCAAATCAAATCAATCAAAAATCTCCAAAGGCATCTTAAAGCCCTTTGGTCAAAAATCAAAAATACAAAAAAATATTTGCATCTTACATCCACATCCACATAGTTGCATTTCATTATGACATACATATCCATTGCATTCGCATAAGTTATGATCACATTCTTACAAATGATGCCACAGTTTGTATCTCAATCACAATATTCAAGTTCATCCTCATCCATGCATCCATGTGTGTAATTGTGTTTTTCAACACAACCATTTCATGTTGCTATACGAAATATACTAAGGTTTCCTAGTCTTTCAACCATGTCTAGTGGTCTTATCAACTTTTGTAGAAAGCCACCTTGATTAGTAGAGAGCAAGGTCTAGTTGTGATAATACCTTGGATATTCAGGATCCCATCACTAATTGAAACACTAAAATCCTAGTTGGTACAAGGGAAAGATGAAAACTACAAAAGTGGTCTAGGTTACCTTAAGCGAAAAGGATCTTCCTTGCTTATCCCCCTATGCAACCGGTTTAAAGGTGCTGAGAATTGGCAAAAGGACAAGTTCTGCCCTACCCAAAAATGAGTGATTATCATCACTACATAAATCCCTTGCTTTCATCAACAAAAGCAAAAATCTCAAACAAAGCACAAATTCAAAACCCCAGTTTTCAAAGTCATAGTTCAAAGAATGCAAAAACAAAGCAAATAGTGATTATCATCACTACATAGGTCCCTTGCTCAAAAAAAAAAGTCAATCAAAATAAATAGTGATTCTCATCACTACACATGAGCAAGTATCCCAAATGAAATGAAGAAAAGAAGGGAATGGAGCTTGAATCCCTAGAATTCTCAACATTGCACAAAACTGGAAGGAGAAATCCTTACGCATGATGATATGTCTATTACATAAGCTTCTGGCATTTGTATAGACCAATGTTTGAATGTGGATGAGCTAGCTTAGGTAACCCAATACTGCCTAGTGGTATAGTCCAACTAAGTCCAACATAAGGATGAGATGAACTCTTGAGGATCCCTGATCTTAGAAATGGGCTGAAAGAATCCCACCTAACATCAGAGGAAATGCTTGAGTTCTATCTCAAAATATATATTCATTTGCACACACAGAGATAATGAATATCTAGGTACATGGTGAAAGCCTTGCTTTTCAAAAGTCTTGAATGGTCAGTACATAGTTGTTGATAGGGTAACTAGAGTGTTTGAAGTCTTAGGGAAAACCTCAAAAATTCCTACATAGCAACAAATCATATCATCAATCACATCATCAAATTTCTTTATAAGCTCTTGTAAATTAGGGGGTATTAATAAAATACATTAGATATCGGATATATGTCAGAAATGATATTTAGACGACCACTGATTATTTTATATCTTTTAAATTACAGAAGCTTATCCAGAAAATACATACATTCCACACCATTACATTGCACATATGGATGGTTTAAATAATTAGTTCTTATGATTAGAATGATTATTAAACATTCATGGTTGTTATACTTTATGTGGTATCACCCAGTAGATTGTCAACATCATAGCATATGCATCCATTATGTTTTAAAGTGATTAAAACATACAAGTTCATTCACATTAGATTACATACTGCATTCACCATATCATAGCATGAGTTAGATGCACACATTGAAATCAAAATCAAACATGCATTATAACAATAAACATTACATCCATAAATACATAGTTCATAAATCATCCATTTACATCAAAAATCACATCATAATCCACCTATGCATACAACCATAAATCCATCATTAAGTCAACACATGATGCATCACATCATGTCACAATAATTAAATCATATTGCACCTACATAAGCATCCATATAAAACATCCACATCATCAAAAATATCATCTATCATATAACACATACATCAAATCATCATAATGCCATCATCACATCGCATAATAAAACAAAATAAAACAAAAACATGAGCAATAAGTGATACACATAATGAGTCATAATGCAAAGATATCATATAAATATGTGTATCAAGTACATGGGTATACAAAATTGCCCATAGGCTACAGTCATATAGGTCAAGAAGACCTCAAAAATGAAATCCAAGTGCATCATCAATCAAACACAAGGCTTGTGCCCCCGACATCACCTCCCCCTATGGTTGTGTCATGCGTAGAGTGATGTGACCCTGCTGGTCTCTCTGTGCGAGTCCGAGTCCTCTGGCTAGGATGGATGGAAGACTGCCTAGAGGTGGAGCGCCTACTGACCTGTGAGCCACCTGCACCTGGTGCCTCCCTAGGGACAACTCCATGCCTCCTAAGCTACATCTAGAGAGAGGCTATATGGGAGACATACCCATGGATCTGCCCCTCGTACTCATATAGCAATGCCTATAGGCGTAGAACCTCTGCCCCTATGTCTGCCCTAGGATCTACCCCGGTATCACTCTATGGTGTAGAAGGAGGAACAACAAACTGCATCCTAGAAGCACCACCCTCGATAGTAGCCTACAAAGCCTAGATCTATAGCGTGAGCTACTCTATAGTAGCATCTCACTAGGCTATGGTAGCATCTCGCTGTTGTACCTAGATCTTGGTCGACTGAAGCTCAGCCTCGACCTCATGCAACTGTGCTCTCAGAGGAGAATCTCTCTCCTTGAGATCTAGCTCCTCCTCATCCTCCTCAAGAGCCTCCTACTCCTCCACTACCACCTACTCTACTAGCTGGCCCCATACCTCGATCCTAGCTCAGACTCTATGCCCTACTGGATCTACACCATCATCCCCACCATCATCCTCATGGCCCAAGCTGCCATCACCATGCCACATCAGATCCCCCCACCACTACACAAATGCATCTATGACTCCCCCAATGACTCTTGGGTCAACTACTGGGGCATCCTCCTCATCAAAAAGCTCTATGATCCATGGAGGAGGAAGGTCTCCCTCTGTTGTGAGATGCCTATACAAAAATAGAACTAGTGGCACATCCTACTGCAGCCCGTACTGATGAAGAACCTAGGAGTAGAAGAAATACTCCCTGATGCCAACCTTACGACCGATGAGCCACCGCTCATGCCGCATCCTAGCTGTGAAACTAGTTAGGTCATCCCAAGTTGGGCACTCATGATACGGATGCCACATGATATCATCGGCCTTCAGCCTAGTAAAAGTAGCAGTGTAGTGAGAGAGCTCCCTCGCATGAGGATGGCTCTTGCGCTCCTCATACCCTCAAGCCCATCTAGAAGCATAGCACTGCATCCACTCCTCAATGACTATAATCTTGGCAGGAAGCCCTCTGGGATGATCTACCTTGATGTGCTCCCATCCCCAAACCTATAGGAGCAAGCTGCAAGCGATGCTGATGTGACCCCATCGATGGATGTGATACAACTCATCATAACATTGGGCCAACAGGGACCTCCCCCATGCATAGATGATGGGCTCCTCATTGTCCATCAGATCCTGGACCATCGCAAGGAGGTTCCATGAGAACCTCAAGCCTGAGAAATCTAGAATAAGAATGTTACTGATAACCATCAGCAACACTGCATGCCTCACGGAGAAGACCTCCTCCCGATACCAACGTATAACAGATACACCACCAGATTTGGTGTCCTTGAAGGCATCTGTAGCATGCCTTTCAAACACCCAAAGAAATACAACATCATGATCATTAGTGGTTGAAGAGACAATGGCCACTCCATCAAAGGGGATCTAGAAAATCCTATACACATCCTCCGACATGATAGTCATCTCATCGGTAGGAAGGTGGAAGGTATTAGTCCGAGAATCCCATCGGTGTACCAGGGCCGTGAGGTAAGCCTAATATGACATAATAGTGGGCAGCCTAGTGATAAATTGTAGCCCATGGGCCTTGAGCCAGGCCCAGTCCATAGTACTCAAAAGGGGTAGAAGGTCATTCATGAGCTTCGGGTCCCGAGCCCGAGTAGTGAGAATCTAAGAGCAAAAGAGAAAACAAAGCATAACTACAATGCATCTAAGGCATGAATCACAATAAAGCATGAAAAATGGTATGAATAATGATAGGCTATTCTAAAGTCTAGGTGAAAGAACAATAAATGCACCCAATCATGCAACAAAAATCAATAAATCACTTCAAAATTAAAAAAAAATCAAAAAATTGCCTAAGTGTTTTCAGTCGTTGTCGCCCACAATGGCCAAAAATTGGCCGCTAAAGCTGGGAGCGGCCAAGCCACCAATGGTCAGATTTTTGACCATTGAGATTCAAATCGGCCACTACCATCGATAGCGTCCAAGCTACCAGCCAAGATAGCCGCTCTGAGAAGTAGCGGCCAACGGGCAATGTGGCAGATGCATCTACCCTAGGCCAAAAATACCAAAAAAAATAACAAAATAACAAAATGGGGGTAAGCCCACCAAAAAAAATCCTAAACTAAACCTAACTACGGGTTTGGTTCATTGCCAACAAGCTTAATGAGGTTCATTTACTGATTACTTAATGTGGTTCATTTTACTAAAAAGTGAGCAGGGTTAAAGGTTTTGAAGAGTACCCGAGAAGCTCTGGCTCCTCCGCTCGATGATGCCTCACCCCACGCAACCATGATCCTCCAAATCGCAACAACACTCCAAATCATAGAAGTCGCTTTCACTACAGAGTTTTGAGAAGCAAGTCGCCAGCTAGGAAAGTGAAAAGTCAAAAACCCTAGGGTTGTTTTTTATATTTTTGAATTATGCCTTGGCTACTACTGTCATCAGCAGCCCACATTTCTTGGTCGCTCAGTGAAGAACACAAGCTTATACTGAGAGGGGGGGGTGAACAGTATAAGACCTCTTTTTACTTTTTCCTTTATACTTTAAAATAGTAAAGCAATATACCCAAAGCAATATCAAAACAATGCACAATATCATCCACAAAGTGACACCAATTTTAATGTGGTTCACCCAGAATGCCAGGCTACGTCCACAAAACTTTTCTCTAAAAGTTATCTCAAAGTTCTTTGGGAAACCTTCCCAATTACAATGTTTATGAGCCTCAGCCCAAAGGAGATACCTTCCCCCAATCTGAATTTATGAGCCTTTGCTCAAAGGAGATACCTTCCCCTCTATATGAATTTATGAGCCTCTACTCAAAGGAGATACCTTCCCCTCTGCTCTAGAAATGATCCCTCAGAAGATCAACTGCCTCTACCTCTTGCTAGCACATGGAACTCCTTTCCATAAAAGACCTCCTATCCTTAATGCTCTGCCTTCTATGATCACGTCCACAACATCTTAGCAACTTGTACCAAACATAGTCAGTCAGTCTAGTACAAGTCTTCCTCTGTCTGTCAGATCTGTCCAACTCTTGAACAAATCAATCCTCTGCATACAAGCCTTCTAAAATACTTGCCAACTATCCTCATGTTCTTCTCAAAGAATCAATGCTCTCTATCCTCAAGTTCTCTGATAGAACTAACAAACTCAGCTCACAAGTCCTCTGCTAGGACCTGTCCAACAACCTGCTCACAAGTCCCCACCGAAACCTGTCCAAAACCTCGGCAAGCTCACCAAGAAAAACTTGCTTAGCATGAACCCACAAAGAGAATTGTTAGAGACCCAACGTGATTCATCAACCTCATAGAAGCATAAAGAGAATTGTTAGAGACTCAATATGTTCTATACGTAACTCCCAATCTCAATCTCAAATCTCATAGAAAATAAAGAGAATTGTTAGAGACTCAATATGTTCTATAATTAACTCCCAATATCAATCTCAACTCAATCTCAAATATCAAAAGAATAAGATAGATGTAGTATGCTTTTCTCAAGAACATGAAACACAACCCAACAATTGCCAACCATGCAATATCTCATATAACAATGATACTCATGTTCTTTTCACCAATTAGGGTTTCAACAACAATGCTCATCAAACAAGGTTTAGTCAACCAACACCATTCAACTCAACATCAACCTTGAAGCATACAACCAATCATCACAAGAAAAGGAAACAAGTAGAAATCCTTTTCCCTCCAAGGATATTTGAACAAAATAGCCACCAACACAATTTCACCAAATGCAAAGAATAACTTGCTCAAATCAACTCAATGGAATAATCCTAAATCATGTATCAAGTAAAGCACTAACTTGATCAAAACAACCTCTATGGAAGCAACTCAACCATTAATATCAAAACAGCCAACTAAGGGTTTCACCATCTCAATGCAAGTAGCAAGACTCACAAATATCAACCCTAGTGCACAAAGCTTCCACTATCTCAAACCAGAAATTATGCATTCACCAAAAACTCTCCTTAAGGATAACAATGCATAAGTAGTCTTCAACAAACCAGAAAATAGGATTTACACCTAGCCATTAGGATACCTAGTAGAATACCTTTTCACTCCAACCTTATTTCAGAAAACATACACCAATCATACTCATAAGAAGAATGTGCCCATACCTTTTTCTTGATGATGAAGGGGTCTCATACATTTGCCACAACCACAACAAACTTCTATGCCAATCTCAAGAAGGTTAGAAAATAAATCTTTCTCACAATGTAATGTAAATCCACAATTACACCTTATTACTCCTCTCACTCAACTTATTACACCTCTCCAATTAATTTTAACATAAAATACCTTTTAATTTCACAAATATCTAAACTCTTATAACTCCCAATTGAAAGCTTTAAATTAAAGTTTAAACAAAGCCTTATGACTCCCTCTTTGTAAAACTTATTTCTCTAAACTTTAATCACAAAAGAAACTTTGAGTCATACCTTTGAAAATAAAACATTGGTGTGGATGGATTTTGACCCTCCAACCTTCATCAACTCAAAACTGTCCGCGGCCACCTTAGGACCTCCTAGATCGTAGCACCTTCATTCGAACAAGCAACCGACTCCTCCACACTATCGGATGGAAACGAAAAACATGAATAGCAACCTTATTTTCTTTCGTAAATTATATAACCCTCACTTACTGCCATGTCGCTGAAAATTTTGAATCACATGCTCTATACTTGCTCGAAAATCGATATTGTTCGTCCCTTCTTTAACTGCACCTTCCAATGTTATATCAAATTTTCGATCGCATCATTAGCATTTTCAAATATTAAAACAATGGCTCAACAACCAACATTTGATTTGCTCCCTTTATATATAAGGTATATGATTTAATAAAAGCATCAACCCTTTTTAACATGATTTCCGTCGATGGAAAATATTTTAATTTAATTTTAAAATTTTAATTTAAATTTTAAATAAATAAAATTTAAACTAAATATTTAAAATTAAATATCTCCATCATCGGGGCACCTTTTTCAAAGAAACGAAAATACAAATTGGGTTTTAAGAAAAACCCATTTCAAATCTGTTGTTCTTGGTTTTAAATAAAACCTTTTATTTTGTCTACCTTGGTTTTCACAAAAACCCTTCCTTGAACTTAGATTCTTTTGACATCAAATCAAATTCCTTCAAAAGCTTCTTGACATCAATGAAAACTTATATACTTGAGCAAAGGCAATGTACCCAAAGTACCCAAAATTGCCAACACTCAGGACAAGAGTGGCCATGGGTAAGCATTTGGGAGTCACTGGACCTGACAGCAGCCAGCAACCTAAGGGAAAAGAGGAGGATTTCCCTCCATGATGAGTAGCAAAAATATTAAATAAACACATTTAGATGAATCATGGTTATCATAATGTTCAAAATAACAAAAAAAATTACATTAAGACAAATCTCAAGTAAGCCTCATATCAAGTTACCTGCTTTATCAACTCAACTTTTGCAGTAATTTGCACTCCATGCAACTCAGCGAGATGAGTAAGTTACCATAAGGTTACTTGGGGAAAAAAAATCATTTTGGAATTATGATGTGCCTCCTTCAATCCCGAATAAGACCAATATGGTCGGACTACTCCACGGGTATGAAAGAATCATCCTAATTCCTTCATGACACAAAAACACTAAGCCAAGTGATGCAATACAAGCATAAGTAGAGTGAACTCCTAACTCCCTAAGAAGTCTATTGATAAGTCGGACCGCACCCTAGGATAAGGATGAATGATTATCACAAATAATTGAAATCACACTTGGATAGGGGTTTTTTTATTAAGAGAACAAATACTAGAAAGAAACCAAAACCTCTCATGTTTGATCAAGTGACTCATTGATTCATTCATTGTCCTTCCATCACCAATTCATTGTGTGAGGGGGTAGTTCAAATATTCAAATCATCATAATCAAAATCAACAAAAGATCACTCGATCATATCAAAATTGTGTTCGTCCTACAAATCATTTTAGACAACAACTACAAAGTTTTCCTTGTTTGCTAGGGTCATAAGCAAACTATGATAATATTAGTTTGTAGCTTTCCTACCGATCAGATCTAATTGTAGCAATAGAAGCTCCCTGATTGTGTTTGAGGAATGAGTGTGATTGAACATGAACAAGCCTTGTGCTAAGTTAAGACTTCCAAAATTTGAAGTAATGATTCAAGGATGAACACCATATTGCGTGATTGGGACATCTAGCATTGATCAAACTAATGATCATCATACACCTTACAAGACATCAGTCTACATTTTTTCTTAGCATTGTGTTTTTCCACATAATGCATTGTAAAAAGGGGGATCTGTAGACACCTAAAACACGTCATTTTTAAGATAACTACATCCATAGGAACATCCATAGGCCATATGACTAAACCTTGGACTTTCCAAGTATCACAAGTGGTTCTCACCACTCATATGGGCCATTCTTAGCCCATCCAAGCTTGGCCATTGTAAACCAGAGTGGCCAAACCTTAGCTGCTCAAACTTACAGCAGCCAGACCTTAGTTGTTGCAGATGACGGTGACCAAACCTTAGTCGATGCAGACAATAGTGGCTAATCCATAAAAGCAAATTGCTAACAAATTGGCCCATTCACGGGAGGAAGTGGTAGTTTGAATGCCATAAAGGTGAGCGAGGACAACTTTGCATTCCCCTTTCATGACCAGTTCACATGGGAGTCTTAAGTCCAAATTTAGACTTCAATTAAACATAGAAAAACAAAAAAAGCTTCTCATGCTACCACCCAGTATGTATGAGGGATTCAATATTTGGGTTTTGAACATAGACCTACGACTTCACACACTTTATAAGGAGTAAACCTAAAAGCACTAGGAGAACTTCTTTGATAAATTAGAAGGGAATTATTGATAGACCTAGAGAGATATTTTAGAGACTTGGAAAGCTTTTTATCGTAGCAAATCCCTATCATATTGGAGAGCATATTGGAGCATCCTTAAGGAACAACAAAGTGCTAGCCGATCAAGGGTCTAACATACACAGGATATTCAACACATCAAGCAAATCAACCACCATTTCAACATCAAATACAAGCTTTGATCCATAGACTTGGAACAAAGAAGACAAGTTTCACTTTAGCATTCGATGTCTTGGACAGTGGCCTGCAGGCCTAACTTAGGGTGTAGACACTAGTTTCTTTTATTCTACTTTCTTCATGTTTTCATATTATTAGCATAGATTTACTTGATTTCATAGCATTAGTTCATTGCATTTTCATTAAGCTTATTCATTGCTAACAACCTCATCCGGGAGGCAATCTCGGACATCTAAGTGTGTGTTGTTGTTTCATTGCTTTCAGGGCTATAGGTTCATCGAGAAAATCCACAACATATGAGAGCAAGAGGATTCCTCTAGCAATCAGACCTAGAGAAAGAGGCATCTGTAAGCCCTCATACATTTCTGTGTGCATCACTGAGAAGCATGATAAATCGTGCCCCCTATGCGAGGGGATATTTTATACACCTGCTGCCCTCTTTGTGTGTAAAATAATGTATCAAACGAAGGGTGTCCCTTAGAGGGATTCATATTTAATTAGTTCTTGGAAATATCAATACAAAAAGTATTCATTCCTTTATTTCTTCACATTCTGGTATATCTGCTTCGTGCCTTTCATTAATTGCATGTTTAACATTAAAGGATTTAATTAAATCACAAGTAGAGTAGTTAGTGGGGATTGCGCACCACTTCCCCGGGGTCGCTACAATTTAAATGCTTCAAGGCTATAGCTGTGATGATGTTGATATATGACCTAGTGTCAATCAAGACTCTCTTGTATAGAATATGATTGATGCTTTCTATGATGTGTAGTGGAGGATTGAATTCATCTTGAGAGAGTGGCTTAATCTCTTTTCTGTGAAAGGTGATCACATGGTCCTTTTGTAAGTGCATTGAACTCACCGATCATGATAGATTATTGGCTTTAGTTGATCTCTTCGGTATGTTATGCTGATAAAGGCATCTTTCGATTCCTATTGTAGTATTTATCATACCAATAAAACCCTCATCAGGTGGGGCTATATGCACCTCGTTGATGTGCTCAAATTGAGTTTTTTTAGCCCTATGATTTGGGAGATTATTTTTGAATATGTCGATAATCTGCAATTCATTCTTATCCAATATATTCTACATTACATTCTTGAATGCAACACAATCTTGTATATCATGGCTATTTTTTCAATGATAAACACAATAGATATCTTCCCTATACCCCTTAGGTTTGGGGCAATTAGGATCCAGGATGCGCTCCTTAGGCAAGTTTAAAACCTTGGGCTTGAGAAGGCATTTGAAAACTAATGCCGAGGATTCATGCAATGGTGTATAGTTGTGAGGGGGTTATTTCTGTTTACCCCTGGGTTGATTCTTGTTGCACTGGTTGTAATGCATAGTAGGAGTTTGAGCCTGATAGTTTTCTTATTGTTGGCTCTATTTTGCTTTTGGAATGCTTAACATGATCTGGTTGACATGCGTAGGCTGGGCCTATTGTGATTGATATCACATGATCATGTTCCATTATTCCTTGCTATGGAGCTTTAGGTCTCCTTCTTCCACGTTAATGTATTCAATGAGCTTGCCTTGATCCAAGGCTTCTTCAAATGATTTCATATTACTATTATTGCAATAATAGGGAGATGTGCTTTGCGCAGCTCTTGGTGAACATCTAGACAAGTTCCTCTGTGGGGACAGAGAATGATAATTTTGCCATGATTTTTCTCCATCTATCCCCATAGTCCATCACTAGTTCATCATCATATTGTTTCAAGTTGTCCAGATCAGATAGGATCACCTTCTTCTTTGCTCCAAAGGAAAACCGTTCAAGGAATGCATTCACTAGTTGTTCAAAATTGGTGATGCTATTCTTGGGTAGCTGGTTGAACCATTATGTTGCCATACCTGAGAATGTTGTGATGAATGTCCTCAATATTAGGGCATAATTCTTCTCAAGGTAGAAGCACGCATTCATGAAGTTGGTCATGTGTTTGACTTATCCCAAAAAACGTACACCTAACTATTGCATTAATGGAAATCAACATAAAAGCATGACAAGATAAAAATATTTCATGAATCAAATAAAATGTGTGTTTCTTTATTGATATAGCCAATGAATATCGATTACAATATTGCCCCTCTTAGGGTCACCCAAAATGTTGATACAATCAATACAATTGCCAAAGCCCCCAACGGGGTAGGTGCACTTATTAATGCCTTTCCAAATAGTCGTAAACTACTCCAGGGTGGAGTTAACCCTCTTCTTTGCATTGAGGAAGGTGTTTGAACAATTGAAGCTCCATTTAAACCTATTTCCTATGATCAAGAAACAACACAAGAAAGTTATACAAATAGGCAGCCTCTCGTGATGAGGCCCTTTTAAGGATTGATGCATGAAAAAGCCATGAAAATCATATAATAAAGAAAGCATGAAAAACACATCTAATATATGCTAAATTAATAAAGATTCATGGAAATGCATAAAATACTATTGCAGCTAAGTATTCAATTATCTAATTAGATGAAATAGAGCATGAAAGCATAAAAGGAAATAATTCTTGAATATTCTACTCTAATGTAATAGAATTTTTCTAAACACTAAATCTACGGGTCAAAAATATCTAAAACCTATTTCAACCATGCAAATGATTAATCTAATATAATTAAGTAATATAAAACAAGAACAGTAAGGATATTGTATATCTGTGGTAAACCCCATCTCTAATGAGCGGTTTGCACTGTAAACCACGACTAAAATCCATGGTGAGAAACAAAGTAGGTTTGCCCTCCAATTTCGAGGGTATTGGGCTTGATCCTCCTTGTCAAATTGATGATCAAGGGTCACCTCAGTTCCTCTGATAGGTTTGGTGGTTGAATTATTGAATAGGGCCTCCATTTGCCCGAATTTGTGTTTCTTAGTTCTCCTAGGTCCTTAGGGCATCCATGGCCTAATTTGTCATGATGCTTGACAAATTGATAATGGTGATGGCAACAAGGCTCTCTCGTATGCACTCAAGTGAGTCCCAAATTAAACAGGTCTTCATTGCTTTGATCTCCAAATGCACTCTTTACATATTTTGATAGTGCTTCACTATCAAAATGCTCTATATCATTGCCCTAATTTGAAGGGGTACTTATAGGATGTCCCAGGTCTAGGGGTGGTTAGTGTAGACACCAAAACAGCACCAATCCGATTATGTGATTGCAAACACTGATCGCTTTGACAAACACAGCCCCAGGGTAGCCCTCAGAGGTCAAACAGTGGTCCTAACCACTTCCATAGCAATTTTGTAAGGTCGGGAAGCAATTTGGTACATTTAGACACTTTGCCCGAGTACTCGTCTCACCCGGGGACGATTACTAACTTGCAATCGTCTCACCCAGGGACGATTGTTGTAATCGTCCCACCCCGGGACGATTACCAAGTTTAACGGGCAAAACGACAAACGACGCCAAGTGGCAGCCCAGAACAGTCAGTTGATGACTCCTGCCTTGCACGCGTGTGTAGGTGGACAGAAGGGCCGTTAGAGGACTGTCACAAGAAGCAATTATGAAAACACAAGTCAATGGAGGACTCCCCTCCCTCATGGGGAGACAAGACTGCCACATGGCGCCTATGACCAACACATGGCATTTGTGCTTCCCTCCCAAAAGAGACCCCTTGGGTCTATAAAAGGTGGGACTTTTCTCACCCAAGAGAGACAAGGTTGAAGGAGTTTTCAAGCAACGAAGTGCTGCCGAATTGGAGACCCACTTGCATCCCCTTTTATTCATCTTCCCACATCCACCAATCTCTTTTGCAAGGGAGGTTGTTGGTTGGCTTTTGGAAGCTTGAATCCGACCCAATTCCAACACATGGACACCTGAACCAACCAATTCGCCGACCCCCCACTCCTAAGAGATTTTGGGCCCATCCCAAGTGGATTGGTGCCAAAATCAAGTTCCATCGGTGGGCTGCCCACTTGGGCACCCCGCACCTTTTGGATTTAGTTGTAGTTCATTTTCTGTCATTTGTTCATATTCCATGTTATTCTCTGTTGTTCAATAGTTCAGAATCTTGAATCTTGATTTCAAAAGGTTTTCATCGAATATTATCATGCTTTTGTTATTTTGGTTGTCCCAGCGACTTGCGGGGTAACAACGTCCAATTTCTCGGTGATGGAGGCCAAATTGGGAGAATCCGACCATCCGGGTCGTCCCAAAATGGCCCCAATTACATAACCCCCTTGTTTGCGAGGCATTTTGCGAGGTCTCGGGAATCGACATTGGAGCAGCGGCAGGTCGGCTTCTTCAACACAGTATCAATCGTCCCTGCAGGGGATGATTAACAGCAGCAATCGTCCTGTCGAGGGACGATTAACAGTAGCAATCGTCCTTACCAGGGACGATTACCAGGTGACAGCAGATTGGCCGGCTGTCTCAGGGGCAATGGCCTTTTGGTAACATTTTTTGTCTTCTGTCAAGTTTTCAAGCCATTTGGACTCACTTTGTATTCTTGTTTCGAGCAGATGTTTACATGCATATTTCGTTGATTTTAAGAGAATGAACCCCTTTCATTTGCAGCAGGTGCTACTGACATTTTCATTGTTTCTTTGATTACAGGAAAAGCAATCAGAGGTGAAGAACTTATCCACATCAGCGGCGGCAGCATCTTGGCCCGCCCATTGCAATCGTGGGCACGCGGGAAGAGGAAGACTAGGTCACACATTGTAATGAAGACAAATTTAACGCTCCTAGCCCCCAAAAGGGGAGGAGACGTCTATGTAACCGAGGATAAGATATTTGAATAAAGAGGGCTGTGATTTCTTTACATCTTGTCTTTCGTTTCCAAGTTGTCTCCTTTCTCTGTTTTAGTGCATAGGATCAAAGCGTTACATTTTCGTCTTATGTTGCATAACTAGTGTTTCCTTTTCCCGGAATCTCGTGCTTTCAGTGGCGATCACGGTGGGACCCTGTCCCCTATTTTTAAAATCATAGAAACTGATTGAATTTTTGTGTTTGTGCTTGATAGGTACATTTTTCTTCTTGCAGACTGTTAATCGTCTCTGCAAGGGACGATTTCTATTCTAGAAATCGTCTCACCCTGGGACGATTGTAAAATCGTCTCTGCAAGGGACGATTTCTATTTTGGAAATCGTCTCACCCTGGGACGATTGTAAAATCGTCTCTGCAAGGGACGATTTCTGTTCTGTTAATCGTCTCACCAAGGGACGATTTTCTGTCTGCAACTTTTCAGAGCAAAAATTTAGAGGCAACTGGAGCAGGCAGAGAAGAGGTAGGGATTTTCATCATCTCTGTTGAAATTTTCTATTTCTGTTTCTATTTCTTTGACTGTTTTCATTTTAGCTTGCATTGCTTAGGAAAAGTCATTCATGCATGTTTCATTTTCGTTGGATAAAATGAACCTCACACACTCCACGAAACAATTTTAAACCAAGGAGCTGGTCGTAAGACCCCAGCCCTTGATCAAGACCATTGGTGGATTTAATCACCACCTTGGCTTGATTTGCATACATTTCACGATTGTCAAGCTGTTGTTAGGCGTAAATCCTGACGAAGACGAGACCGAGCGTAGGTGGGGTGATTCCCATGCGTGCGAGGATAAGTTTTCTATGGTAGGTGCCATTAATAGGACAATCCCCCTTCTGTACCGCCTACGTACCACGTACCTTCTGCTCTCACGTACCTATAGTCTCCCTCTCGTAAGGGCGGGTATATAGAGAGGTTGGTATATCGGCCTGGCTGGTATATTGAAGGGGCGACCTTTTGGGAGTTATAAGAGCCTACATGATGCATTTAAACGTTCTACAAAACCTACAAAAACAAAACAAAACACCAAAATACACTAAACCAGTCTAGGGCACACCAAGAATCCTTAAAAGAGATAATCACGGTTTTGTGAATGTGTGTGTTTAATTATATTTAGTGTAGACAAAAAAAAAAAATCATTAAAAACAAGATAAAAATCTACTTAGATAGTGTGGACGCACCGCAATGGTGTACACCCACAGCCAAGCCCAATCAAGGGCAGCAGCTCCGGAAGGTACACAAGAAGCAGGCACAAGTCGCCTTCGCTTCAGTCCTGAGGATTTGGTCATACCGCCTTATCGGTCTAACCTACAAAAGAATCCAATTCAAAATCCTCGGTGGGGTATGCCCATTCAAAGCAGCCCCTCTCGAAAAGACGCCCTACATGCGGACCTTAATGTAAATAGAGAATCGCCCTCTCAAGCTAGACATGAGTGGCCACGGTGCGATGAAGCGCTAACGGGGCACACTGTCCATTTGGAGGGACAACGTGGATATGGCGTCCCTTCTTTACCTCTCATCAAAATAGAGAGACCAAATCCAGAGCGTAGGGCTCCTTACACAGGGCGACCTAACTCCGCCTGCCCCTTACGCACCTATGAGAGAGAATATGAGGAAGATCATCGCATTCCTCAAGGACAACAACATACAACGCGGGAACCTTATGCTTCTGCACCAGTCGGATATCATGATCACCCCTTGAGGCCAGAACCTCGAGCACATACCGCCTACCTCGACAGAGGGAAGCGACCCCTTGAGATTTTAGAGCATCAAAACCGAGGTAAACCCATAGGAGGAACATTTGAACCTTCTGAACAAAATAGGGTAGATCAAATTGACCCGGTTGTCGCCAGATATACCACCCGTCAAGCCCAAATCATGCGGCTTAAACAAAGTCGACAAGAGATAGAGTATCAATACCGCTTGGATAAAGAACGCATGCAACGTGAAGCGGATGAGTTACAATATGAAATACTTGAGAGAGGGCCAACCCCTCGCGTCCAAAGAGCCGAACAACATGAGAGGCATAACCCTTTAACGCAGGACGGGTCTCCACGACCTCGTCAAGCTCTGCCTCCGAGACCTCATAGATTCGAGAGGGAGGCAACTCCTCGAAACAATGATGGGTACCTTCAGCAAGAGCTTGATCAGGGTCAGAGGTTTCGCCCAGAAACTCCTCAAGAATTTTATGAGGAGTACGAACCAGAGATAGAATATGTTGAAACTCCCCATCAAGGCAGGGAGGATGCCATTCGGCCACCCCTCCATAGGCCTCCGGTTTACCGTAACTTGCAACAAGAGCGAACAAGAGAGGAAGAAATAAAATCTTTCGATGCATACCAAGCGCTATTGGAGCGTTTGGAGTCTGTGGAGACAAAAGCTGCTGGGCATCAAAAACCCACATTACGTCTACTCCGCAGTAATCCGGTGCATCCTTCAATGCCTGCGCCTCTTTACCCTGAACACTTCAAGTTGCCTCAATTGGCAGTTTTAAAGGTGAGGAGGTCGCACAAGAGCACGTTACAAGATTTCTAAGCCAGTGCTTCGCAATCCAAGATAATGACGCGTTTTTGCTTAGAACATTCATAACCACATTCGTAGGCCCTGCCTCGGATTGGTTCACACAACTGCCCAAACACAGCATAAGTAGCTTAGATCAGCTAGTAGATGCGTTTCTTGAACGCTTCGCCTTCAACACAAGGAAGAAGGCATCACTTAGTGATCTTGCTAGCCTTAAACAATTTGAGGAGGAAACAATGGCTGCGTACGGGAACCGATGGAGAGCTTTGCTTTCTAAGTTACCCTACCGTCCTCCCATGTCGGATCTCACGCAAATGTTCACAAAAAGTTGCTTAAAATCAATCTCCGGTCTATTGTTGCTTGCGACAATACGACAGCCTAGAAGAAGCTTTGGCCCAAGCCAGACTTATAGAAGAGATTAAGATAGGCGAAGGCGCAATTGCCAAGCCTAAGAAGAAAGAGTGGAACAAAACCACTAAAACCGGGACAACGCAACCACAACACGCTGCAGTCAATCAAGTTGCGATAAATGTTCCCGCGCCTGTGCAAGAGACGCAGCCCCAAAGGGCTAATTACCAAGCAGTGCCTCACCGCTACGAAAGAGATAACGAGAAGACGGGAGCGAGTATCGGCGGCGTCGCCCTAGGCGACAATTCACCCCGTATGCGGAGTCTAGGGACTCCTTATTTGACCGCTTGTCAGCGGCAAATTTAGTTACTCTGCCAGAAATCCAAATTTTTGACCCTAACATTCCCAAGCCTAGGGGGTATAGGGAGGAATTGTATTGCGAGATTCCATAGGCGCGAGAGGACATGACCTAAATGGGTGCTGGAAATTCAAAGAACTAGTCCGGGATTTGATCGACAACAGAACATTGGTCGTGGACAACCCCTTCGCACCAAACAACCAACAAATGGGGGTATTCAAGGACCCCTTGCACGCCCACGAGGCACGAGACAAAACCGCTCCAGATTAACGAGGTGCGACAAGATCTTCCCGCGCAAGGATTTGTGGGAATGATTAGCATTGTAACAAGGAACGAGAAGATACCCGGCGAGTTGCCCCAGAGGTAGGCTGCGAGGGAAGTTCCGTCGACATCGCGAGCCTCAACAACGCCCAACGCGGTTACCTCCGCCTAGACCCGAGGTCACGATACGGACCAAACTCACGCGAGTTTGCGGACCACGTCGGCTAGGCTGTCCATCTACGAGCTTATCCAACAATCGGCTCCCCATAGAGAAGCTCTTATGGACATTTTAAAATCCATTGAAGTACAACCCCACGAAGCAAATTCTTTCAACGCCTTCGTGGGACATGTGAAACAATGTACGGAGCCTGTCATCACATTCAGAGAAGACGAGGTCAAAACGATATCAAATGACATGGCGGATCCACCCCTGCACGTTATCGCGCGGGTCAACGGGATCCCGTACAAGAGAGTGCTGATAGATACTGGCTCGTCCAGTAACATTATAACCACTGCAGCGTTAAAACATTTAAAACTGCCAGCCTCTCACATCACCGCTTCCACGTACACACTGCGAGCTTTTAACGATGCAATTTGCTCGACGATCGGCACGGTTGTTACGCCTATCCGAGGTAGGACAAAAGTCAATACCCACACTTGTGCCATGTCTTTGGAAGGCGAAATGGCTTATAATATCTTGCTAGGGCGGCCTTGGATCGGGGACATGAAGTGTGTCCCCTCGATCGCACACCTGTGCTTGAAGTATGCCTATGAAGGGCAAATACATGTAGTCCCAATGGACTTAGAGCCCTTCAAGTATTGCAATGCGGTACAATTCATACCTCAATCGACCCTCCCATCAACGCATTTGGATTTTCAATTAAATCCATCTAAACAGGGTCCGATACCACAGGCACCACTGGTGGCCAACAAGGCAAAATCCCAGCCAGGTGAGACTTCATCACCTACTCCTTCATCATCAATGCCACCTATCGTGGCCCAACAGAAGGACAAGGGAAAGCAAATCATGGAAGAGGTTAAGCCTCTAGAAGAGGGGTTGCCCATGATTTCAATGATATCAACAGAGGAAACACCCAACACAACACAAACCAAGACTCCTGAACAACCAAACATGGAATGGACTCAGGAAGGACTACCGTTTCCTCCTACCCAATCATCAACAATCACTGTTGAGATGGCCAGTACGGGCCTGGGGGAGTACTTAGTGCAAAATGTTGTGGCAACCCCCACATTGGAGTCAGTGCGGGACATGGGAAGACCTCGCCTTCCCATAGGGACAATTGTTCCACTAGGCTACCCTCCCAACCGGACGAATTTTGTGTATGGGGGCCTTGATCATGGTTATGAACCATGCGAACAAAAGGAAACAGGTGAAGAGCCTTTTGTCGAAAACATCAATTATCTGTCGAACCCAGAATTTGCCCTAAAATATCTCGAACAATGCAATTGGCATGGGTATGGGCTAGGCGAGATATGAGCAAGGGATGCGGATCCTTTGCCAACCAAGATATCAGATGCCATATGACAAGTCGGGGGTAGGGTTCAACCATCCCCTGCCATTAGACATCTTGGTTGAAAATATGCAAGGCCTAGAAATAGGCAACAAGGGGGGATTGGCACAAGACCCGTATGCCAATCCAAACACAGAATACACATTGGGGGACTATCTCCCATGGTCTACAAACACCCCTGGAAATAGCAATAATCCCTCTCCTTTGCTAGAGAGAGGTGAAAGTTCAGAGAGCAATCCTCAAAGAGAACAACAACGGCTTCCGGACATTTTTCTGAAGTTGTTTCCCCTAGAGGTTCCAGATGAAATAACACAGTCTCAAAAGAATCAGGTCCCTCCACTAAGAGTGGAACAACCGCAATGGGACCAGATTAATTCATTGGAACAGGGAAGAGTCCTCAACATCACAAGCAACGAGATCTTTGAAGAGGATGAACAATTTTGGATCTATGAAAGTGAGTCAGAAGACGAGACTGAGATGGACTATCTCAGACATGCACGATGACATCATCGCGCTGTAACTCATGAAGATCTAATGGGACAAATGGGTATACGGTTAGGACATGAATGGCACGTAGACCCAGCGAGGTGGGACCAAGTGTTAGACCTATGGCTCCAAATTCAAGATGAGCATCGTCCACCTCGAGATCCCATCATGACAGCAGTGCCGAGGGAAGACCCCGCCTTCCTTTTCACACATAGAGATGAATTTGCACCTAGAGAGGATCCATTCGTGCCCGTTCCCGTAGAGCCAGATCCAAGGTATAGGGAACATCTAAAAGAATCAAGTCATCACACCCGCGGTTATGGAGACCAAATTCATTCCATCCACATGATCTCCATTGATTTGACCGCACCCATCCGCAATCCGACCGATCCATCACGGTCATTGCATCTAGACATGGATGCCATCGGCTGGGATCGCGTCAATTCACCATTGTCACCATCAGAGTACTGGCCTTTCGGTGAAATGCTTCATTTTACCCCAAGGACAACTCGGGATATTTTTCAAGCTGAAGAGGGACCCGAGGTTCCAAACGTAGATCTTAACTCGGTGATGATATCCATTTGATCCCAACTCCACATCGGTTGGAGGACGGATCCCACATGTCGGTCGAGGAGACGGCGCGTAGAACATCGGCACGAGATCCAATGAATCCACGGATTCTCAAGGCTGGGGGTAAGCCTTTCCCACGAAGAGCAAGCCGATTACATTGCCCTTCTTAAAGAAAAGAAGGAGGTTTTTGCATGGTCATACAAAGATATGCCGGGACTAGACCCGTGACTAGTCATGCACAATTTAACGCTTGATCCGAAAATCAAGCATGTAAAGCAAAAACTAAGAAAGATGCACCCAACGGTGGCCTTGATGGTCAAAGACGAATTGCAAAAGCTGTTGGATGCACAATTTGTCATCTGCGTGGATTATCCGCCATGGTTGTCCAACATGGTTCCCGTCAAGAAGCCCGACGGGAGGATTCGCATATGCACCGACTTTCGAGACCTAAACAAAGCGAGTCCTAAGGATGATTTCCCCTTGCCAAGCATCGACGCATTGGTAGACGCTACGACGAGTCACGAAATGCTCTCCCTAATGGACGGTTTCTCGGGATACAATCAAATTCGTATCAATCCTGAAGACCAACTCAAAACGGCATTCACAACGCCTTGGGGGACATTTTGCTATAAGGTCATGCCTTTTGGCCTTAAAAACGTTGGCGCTACATACCAACGTGCTATGACGTATATCTTCCATGATTACATGCACAAAACTTTGGAAGATTACATGGATGATTTGTTAGCCAAGTCTCTCTTGCGCTCAGATCATCTCGGTGACTTAAGCAAGATTCTCGATCGCCTCATAGAGCATAAGGTCAAACTGAATCCCAAGAAGTGCGTGTTCGGCGTCACATCTGGAAAACTCTTGGGTTTTATAGTCTCAAAGAGAGGCATCGAAGTGGACCCAAACAAAGTCAAGGCAATCCTTGAAATGGCTCCCCCAACCACTATCAAGCGGCTCAGAAGTCTGCAAGGAAAGGTCGCGTCGATTAAACGCTTCATAGCGCAATTATCTGACAAATGCCGACCAATGAACAAATTATTGCACAAGGGGGTCACATTTCATTGGGATGACGAGTGCCGATCGACCTTTGACGAAATCAAACAATACTTGGCTTCGCCGCCGGTATTGGCACCACCTAGACCGGGTGTGCCGTTCTACTTATACATCTCGGCTGCGAGGTGGCATTGGGCGCAATGCTAGCCCGGAAGAATGAACTTCACAAAGAACGAGGCTACTTACTATCTTAGCCGCACCACAGTCGATTACGAACTTAACTATGCATACGTTGAGAAACTACGCTTGGCGGTGGTGTTTGCTACCAAGAGGCTACGCCACTACATGCTTGAGCAACACTACGTATGTTGTGTCTAAGGAGAATCCATTGCGATACATGATGAGTCGTACTTATCATAGTAGTCGCACGGCGAAATGGATCATGTTGTTGACGGAATTTGACATTGAGTTTATTGGGCAAAAATCTATAAAAGGACAAGTCATAGCCGATCAACTAGCAGAGGCTCCTCTTGAAGACGATCAGCCTCTAGTCATAGAACTACCCGATGATGGGGTCTTCCATGTCTCAGAATCGCCGGATTACGAAGAGCCTGAGTCTCAGGCCGACATAACCTTATTTTTTGATGGTTCTAAATGCGAGCAAGGTGGTGGCGCAGGAATTGTATTCTTCACACCGCAGGGCGCTCCAATGCCCCTGTCATTTAAATTAAACTTCCAGTGCACCAACAACAATGCAGAATATGAAGCCTTGCTCCTAGGTCTTCAAACAGCAATCGCCATGAACATCAAAAGACTGAACATCTTTGGTGATTCGTTGTTAATCGTCAATCAAGTCAAAGGGGTATATCAATGCAAATGCCCAGTTCTGAAGGCCTATAAAGCCCTCGTGGATAAATTCTTGGCAAAACTTGAGTGGTATGACATCGAGGCACTCCCTCGATCATCGAATCATTTTGCGGACACAATGGCCTCCTTGGGGTCACTAATCCCGCAAGACCTTTCCGGTGATATAACAACCATTCAGGTCAAAACCTTATCGCAACCCGCGATGGAGCGCGCAAGCTCAGACTTGACGCCGGGAGTCCACATGATCCGAGATCGAACCATCTTCGGATAAGTTCTTTCGAATCCGAGACTATTTGAAACATGCCAACTGGGGGTCTTTGTTCTCCCCCACTCCCATTAATAGCAACACAACGCTATTCTTACAAGTTCTATCCCAATCAGCATTTGTTAGGGAAGAACTCCAAAAGGGATTGGCTGTTCAAACTATCGAGGTATCCGATCAACGAGACTGGTATTTACCCATAAGAGACTACCTCAAGTTAGGTAATCTACCCTTTGGATTGACGCATGCCGCAAAACGAACATTCAAACAGAAAGCGGCAAAATATGTCTTGATAGGAGACATTTTGTATCGTCGCAACTATGACGGAATTCTTCTTCGTTGCTTGGACCAGCAAGAGTCCACTTGGGCAATCGCCCAAGCGCATGACGGTACATGTGGCGGCCACTTTAGTGGTATGGCCATTGCAAAGCGCATTCTTCGCATGGGCTATTATTGGCCATCTTTAGAGCGAGATTGTTGCGCGTATGTCAAGAGGTGCGTGAAATGTCAACATCATGCCAATTTGATGCACGTACCTTCCCGGGCCCTATAGACAGTCCAGTCTGCTTGGCCATTTTCGTAGTGGGGCCTCGATCTAATCGGAAAGATCTCCCCTGCATCGTCAGGCCGTCACACGTTTATCATAACGGCCACAGAATACTTTACCAAATGGGTGGAAGCAATTCCGTTAACCTCTACGACAGGACCCCGCATTGCGGAGTTCATCTTGCATCACATCATATGTCATTTTGGTATTCCATCCAAAATAATCTCGGATAATGGGCCATCATTCAAGAACAAAGACGTGCGTGCTTTAACCACAAAGTACAAAATTCAGCATAGCTTTTCAACACCCTATTATCCGCAAGCAAATGGGCAAGCAGAGGCATCAAACAAGACACTAGTTGCCATCCTTAAAAAGACCATCGTAGACAGTCATAAGGATTGGCACATACAAATCCCACTTGCACTTTGGGCTTATCGCACTAGCATTCGGATGCCCACTGGGGCAACTCCGTTTTCACTAGTGTATGGCTCAGAGGCAGTAATGCCTCTCGAGTTGGAAATTCCTTCCCTCCGCATATCAATGCAGGAATTCATCGATGATGACACTGCACGGCAGGCCCGGTTAGACCAACTTACGTTGCTTGACGAACGACGCGTTAATGCTCTTGAGCACTTACGTATCTATCAAGAGCGACTTAAGAAAGCTTACAACATGAAGGTTCACCTAAGGGACTTTCGGGTTGGTGATTTGGTTTTGAAGGAAAACCAACAGAATTCTAATTTGCCGCCCCACCTGAGGGATAAATTCATGGCAAATTGGTTAGGTCCTTATGTCATTGATAGCAAAATAGGACCGGGACATACCGGCTAGCTTCTCTTGATGGTATCAAGGAAACAGAACCCTTGAATATCAGTCACTTACGACCATTTCATATCTAAGAAAGCCATATCCAAAAAAAAAAAAAAAGCTCCAAGGATTATCGCAATCTCTTGGTCAAATCCAAAAAGCTCCAAGGATTATCACAATCTCTTGGTCATCCAAAAAGAGCTCAAAGGATTTATCCAATCTCTTGGTCAAATAACAAAAACAAATCCAAGGATTATCACAATCTCTTGGTCAATTCCAAAAAGCTCCAAGGATTATCACAATCTCTTGGTCAATCCAAAAAGCTCCAAGGATTATCGCAATCTCTTGGTCAATCCAAAAAGCTCCAAGGATTATCGCAATCTCTTGGTCAAACCAAAAAAAAAAAAAAAATAAAAAAATCAAAAACAACAAAATACATCAAAAACAACAAAAATTTGCATCTCATTTCTACGCATTCTCAAATTCATCAATTGAGAGTTTTCTCACATCTCATCTTCATACTAGCCAAACTCAATTCATCAAAAATACAAAAATATGTAGTTGCATTAAGCATTGCATTCATACATTGCATATTTGTGGTAGTATAGGTCAAAGGCACCATAGGTTGTAATTAGCTACGACACGTCCATCTTGTTCCCCATGTTCCATTTCATAAAAACAACAAACACACCATGCATTACTTCCACCACACTAGAGTCAGTGGTCTTTTAATGTATCAAGAGTTTTAGTAATTCAGCCAAAATTTTCCTCTTTAGCCATGTAATGTATCAAGTCGAACAGATTTTACGAAGGTAGAGTCATACTTGAAATACACCTTGATACGTAACATCCCAACACAAACTAAACACATTAACAATTCCAGAGTTATGTGAAAGAAAGATGAAACGCACAGTAATCTAGGTCACCATAAGCGAAACGGTTATCTTGCTCATCCCCCTGTGCGGATGACCCAAAGAATGCTGAGAGTTGGCAAAAGGACAAGCATCACCCCTACCCAATTCCCAAAAATCCCTAATTCTCAATAGTTGCAAAAAAAAAAAAATCACAAAATTTGCAAAACGTCAAAACATCAAGATTTGACATCCTACAGTGCACACATCAAAATGCACTAAGAAACAGTGATTTTTATCACTCCAATCCCTTGCTCAAAAAAAAAACAAATCAAAATAAACAGTGATCTCATCACTACAATGAGCAAGTATCCTATTACAATTGAAGAAAAGAAGGGAGTTGAACTTGAATCCCTGGAACTCTCAGCATTCTAAAGGTCTTCTCGCATGACGATATATCTGTCACATTAACTTGCGTACAGATCAATGTTTGCATGTGGATAAGCTAGCTTATGACATCCTAGAAAACATCGCGGATTAATCTAACTAAACATAACAAAGGAGTTAGTGGAGCTAGTTAGGTGATCCTCAGTACAAGTTCGGTTGAAAGCCCATCTGGCACTGGCGGTATCCTGATAAATACCACATAAATGAACTCAATTGCACACACAGGGATGTGAAATAGCTTGGTCAAAAACAAGTCTGATTCATACCTTGTTCAAAAATCATGTAAGATAAAGTACAGTCATGGCTAGAGAGCTAAAACTGTCTGAGTCTCAAAAAACCTTAGCTACATTTCTAAACCAACTGCGCTACTTTTCATCTTTGCAATACCATCAGAAAATACAAAAAAAAAAAACCACATGTATACATACAAATTCATGCATCATAGCAATCGCCTAAAAACAAAATAACAGAGTTCTAAACAGTCTATGGTGCCATAGCCAAACATCACAAATCCCATTCATCCATTTCATCTATGCATATCACATATAAATAAAAAACATTTGCATTCATCATAGCATATGCATCCATCAAAATAAATCAACATAATACATCCATATTCATCAACCATCATACACAAGATCAAAGAAAATCAAAACAACAAAAAAAACAAATAAATGCAACACAAAAACAAAAAGCAATAAACATTTCCAGACACAAGTGCTCTTGCACTTAACCTCTTGGCATAGCAAAACTGATATCGAGGTTTACATTGTCACTATCCTACTCCCTAAGAAGGCTACCATAGCTGGACCGCTCCATGGAAAACGGATTTCGACAATTTAATCCCCAAATGGTGTCACAAAACAACAAAAACATCCAAAAAAGCAACACAAAAACATAGCAATAAACATTGCCAAACACAAGTGCTCTTGCACTTAACCTCTTGGCATTCTAAAAAAGAAAATAGATGTCGAGGTCCAAATTATCACTCTCCTACTTCCCCAAGAAGGCTATCATAGCCGGACCGCTCCACGGGAATAGGTTTTCGATGATTTCACCTCATTATGACATCACCAAAAGGGTTAACACCCACCAAAAATAGGTCCATATGTTGGAAAAATTGCACACGCTTAACGGTAAACCCTCTAAAGGCACCCTTGCACAAGTCATCTTGGGTCAAGCGACTCGTCGCTTCTCTCACGAAGGTCATTCCCTCATCGATTCGTCGCTTGAGGGGGTAGTCACACTTAGTCACCAACCAACAATCACATACCCAATTAAGGAAAAGGACATGCATTCAAAGAATCATTGACAAAGACAATCACGCTCCTGCTTGGGGCGATAAACAAGCAACAATCAAATCAATCAAACACTTGGCATTTCGTGAATCATGAATACAAGGTTCCCCTGAGGTAAAAATGCCCTTCGCCTATTCATGCTGATCAATGTCTAAGTTCAAGTCACACCTCACCAAAATAGGTTAACACTTGAAATCAAATTCCTTAGCTCGTCAGAAGCAAGGATTCAAGAATGCATGCCCTTTCCATACTTGGGGCATCAAAAGTTGGTTAGGTTACCAAGAAACCCTAATCATTAGTGCTTTGGTTATCTATTTTTGCTCAGCACTGCGTCACCCGCAGCGCTTCCCAAAAAGGGGCATCTGTAGACACCAAAACAGCACCAATCCGATTATGTGATTGCAAACACTGATCGCTTTGACAAACACAGCCCCCAGGGCAGCCCTCAGAGGTCAAACAGTGGTCCTAACCACTTCCATAGCAATTTTGTAAGGTCAGGAAGCAATTTGGTACATTTAGACACTTTGCCCAGTACTCGTCTCACCCGGGGACGATTACTAACTTGCAATCGTCTCACCCAGGGACGATTGTTGTAATCGTCCCACCCGGGGACGATTACCAAGTTTAACGGGCAAAACGACAAACGACGCCAAGTGGCAGCCCGAACGGTCGATTGATGACTCCTGCCTTGCACGCGTGTGTAGGTGGACGGAAGGGCCGTTAGAGGACTGTCACAAGAAGCAATTATGAAAACACAAGTCAATGGAGGACTCCCCTCCCTCTTGGGAAGACAAGAGCGCCACATGGCGCCTATGACCAACACATGGCATTTGTGCTTCCCTCCCAAAAGAGACCCCTTGGGTCTATAAAAGGTGGGACTTTTCTCACCCAAAACAGACAGATTGAAGGAGTTTTCAAGCAACGAAGTGCTGCCGAGTTGGAGACCCAATTGCATCCCCTTTTATTCATCTTCCCACATCCACCAATATCTTTTGCAACGGAGGTTGTTGGTTGGCTTTTGGAAGCTTGAATCCGACCCAATTCCAACACATGGACACACTGAACCAACCAATTCGCCGACCCCCCACTCCTAAGAGATTTTGGGCCCATCCCAAGTGGATTGGTGCCAAAATCAAGTTCCATCGGTGGGCTGCCCACTTGGGCACCCCGCACCTTTTGGATTTAGTTGTAGTTCATTTTCTGTCATTTGTTCATATTCCATGTTATTCTCTGTTGTTCAATAGTTCAGAATCTTGAATCTTGATTTCAAAAGGTTTTCATCGAATATTATCATGCTTTTGTTATTTTGGTTGTCCCAACGACTTGCGGGTAACAACGTCCAATTTCTCGGTGATGGAGGCCAAATTGGGAGAATCCGACCATGCGGGTCGTCCCAAAATGGCCCCAATTACATAACCCCCTTGTTTGCGGGCATTTTGCGGGGTCTCGGGAATCGACATTGGAGCGGCGGCGGGTCGGCTTCTTCAACACGGTATCAATCGTCCCTGCGGGGACGATTAACGGCAGCAATCGTCCTGCGAGGGACGATTAACAGTAGCAATCGTCCTTACCGGGGACGATTACCGAGTGAGGCAGATTGGCCGGCTGTCTCAGGGGCAATGGCCTTTTGGTAACATTTTTTGTCTTCTGTCAAGTTTTCAAGCCATTTGGACTCACTGTATTTACTATTTCAGGCAGATGTTTACATGCATATTTTGTTGATTTTAAGAGAACGAACCCCTTTCATTTGCAGCAGGTGCTACTGACATTTTCATTGTTTCTTTGATTGCAGGAAAAGCAATCAGAGGTGAAGAACTTATCCACATCAGCGGCGACAGCATCTTGGCCCGCCCATTGCAATCGTGGGCACGCGGGAAGAGGAAGACTAGGTCACACATTGTAATGAAGACAAATTTAACGCTCCTAGCCCCCAAAAGGGGAGGAGACGTCTATGTAACCGAGGATAAGATATTTGAATAAAGAGGGCTGTGATTTCTTTACATCTTGTCTTTCGTTTCCAAGTTGTCTCCTTTCTCTGTTTTAGTGCATAGGATCAAAGCGTTACATTTTCGTCTTATGTTGCATAACTAGTGTTTCCTTTGCCCGGAATCTCGTGCTTTCAGTTAGGCAAGTTGGATTGGAAGCTTCCATCCTTTAACAACCTTCTTCTAGAATAAATTGCCATTCAAACCAATTTGTATCAGATGAATGCCAACTGAACTTCAGTTAAGACTATAGGTTATAGTTGCGGTCCAGATTGTAAATCGTAGGTCTCAGCCATGGTTCAATCTGTAGACCATAGGTATTAGCTGTAATTTATACTGAATAGGCCAAAGAGCCCAAATTGAGTGGTTAGAAACACTACTCTATCTTGGATTCTATCCAAAATCTTCCATATGGTCTTGTAGCATGTTCATATAAGTAGTCACCATCGACATGACACATTCTAGGTGTCTATAGATGCCCCTTTTGAGATGCGTTGTGAGATAGAAAAATGCTGAGCAAAAATAGACCTCCTAAAATGATGCCAAAGGTTCTATGATGATCATTAGTCAGATCAAAATTAGATGCCCTAGGTCCTGCAAAAGGACACACATCCTAGAATCATTGCTTCCAACTCTTTGGAGGCTTAAACTTGAAAGAGTTTGCACTCGTCATCAAAAATTTGAGTAGCTTTGGTGCTACAATAGGAGTTAGGCCTATATAACTGCAAGGATGAGAGATACAAACTAATTATCATATTTTCTATTTTCCCTAATCAAAGGGGTAAGCTTATGATAGCTGTTGACAATGATTTGCAAGGATGAACGTAATTTTGACAAGATCAAGGGATCTACGATCTTGGGTATCTTCTGTAGATTTTTATTATGATTTGATATTATGACTACCCCATCAAGCAATGATTCTATGAGGGTAATGACAATGTATGAAGTGAAGAGGTTGCTTGACCATAATGAATGATCTATCCAAACTCAGAATTGAGCACTTAATTACTTGGCTAAGCCTAGTTCAGCTTATGATTCCAATTGTTAATAGTAATTGCACATTCCTATTCCATGGAGCAGCCGGCCTACAATAGCCGTCTTAGGGAATCAAAATTATACAACTCCAATTATTTTTATGTTGAATCAATTCATCGATGATTTACTAAAAAAATATCATAGAGGAAATGACATGAAATGCCTTGTTCCTGTGAAACAGTCCAGCCTCAAAGGCCTTCTTCAGAATTGAAAAGGAACATGTCAAGTCGACGATGACAATTTTGCCCAAAATGTCCTTATGGTTATTTACTCATCTTACTGGATTTCATGGAGCATAAGTCACTACAACCGCCAAGTGTATAGGGTAAATAACTGAATACAAGGTGCAGTTGGCTGTTGAATATTTGATTTTTTTTGTTAATTTTGAATTTTTGATTAATCTTTGTGCTTAAAAATAACCAAATTTTCAAATTGATTGCTTTTATTAACATTTTATCTGGTAGGAGACATTAATTTATCATTTAAGACCCTCCCATGGTGTTATTTTGCTATTTTTGATACTCTTTGCAAACCGTGGGTGCAGTCTGTGATTGGAATTTTCAAATTTTGGGAATTGCATGTCAGACCCGCGGGAAAAAAACCCTAATCTCAGGACCATGGGTGTCAGTTGCGTTTTGACAAAAATAGGAAAAGCTTAAAAAATTTGTTATTTTCAAAATTACTCATTATTCCTTGACAGTGACTGCCATCTGAAGAGCTCTGAGAGGTGTGAGAGTTTAATTTAAAGCAATTGAAACCCTATTACCTTTCAAACATCAGAATGGTAGACCGTGAAAAACCTTCTTCCAACCGAGGCCTCAGTGCAGGCAAGGTAATTCGAAACCAAGACCTCACATTCATTACCAATTAAATAAACCAAATTAATAAATTGGTTAATTAATCACACTAAACTATTGACAATGAACCACACCCTAGGTTAGGCTAGCTTAGATTAATTTTAATTAATTTTGTTTTTGTTTTTCGGCTAGGAAAAGACCCAGAATGGGTCATATCCCTAGACCATAGCTACCAGCTATGGTTCCCATTTGATCGATATGGGGCCACAGGTATCATCTGCGGTTAGTTTTGAGTTACAATGGTCAAAAATTTGACCATTGGGCGGACCGCGGGTTTGATCTATGGTTCCCCTTTTTTATGAAAAGTTTTTAAAATTTTCATTTTTTTTGTGATTTTCTTAGCAGTTACTACCATTTTATTGCACCTATGAGATGTATTTTTAAATTTTTTGATCATGCTTAGCATAATTTTGCATTGTTAGCTATTTTCTACTTGATCTATCTCATTTTAGGTCATTTTTTAGCTATTTAATTAGCATTTAGTTAGATTTTTCCTTATACTATATTTCTTTGCAGATACTAACCTCTAGAGCTAAGGAGCTAGAGCTACTTAACACTCTCCACCCACTACTAACTGATAGGGAGTGAGAGTGGTTTGGATTCATAGGCTTTGGCTATGTATTTGTGTAGAAACTAAAATATGGTCAATCCAATTAGGCATCCACAAACAATGACTAAATTGACACCATATGGCCCCTTGGGAAGCCCTTAGAAGGCTCACAATGGTTCTAGCCACTTTGGGAGAGGTTTTGGAGGCTTCTGGCACAATTTTGGGAGGTTTTGGCCCAAATTCATCACAATTCCACCCTGGGATGGTGGCAGATTCCCACCGTCCCACCCTAGGATGGTGGTCAGCCATCATCCCAAGGTGGGATGGTGAGCAAGTTTGACTAATAAAAAGTCAAATCTAGGACAAATGGTGCCCAAAAACTACCATTTACCCCACCAATTGAAGCATCTAGGTTAGAGGACACTACATACTTATGACATGCTTCATAATTAAGGCTAAAAATGGATATTACCTTCCCCTTACAATGCATGCCTCCTGTTTGACAAATGTCGCCTCCTGCCATGCCTGCCCTAGCATGCTATTTTGCAAATGAGCCCCTTTGGGATATAAAATGGGTACAATGTTAAAAAAAAACACATATATAATATATAGGTGTTCTAGGATATGCAACATATTGCTACCGAGATTTCCCCTCACTTTATTGTGCTCTCTTTCCCTCGGAATCTCTTCTTAGCGAAGGAGGTTACCGGGTAACTTCAAGAGGGTATTTTGAGCATAATTTTACCATATGGGTGAATTTATTCAAATAATTTGATGAAAATACCCCTTAGAGTGTTTAAGACCATTCCCCAGTGGGATTGGTAGCAAAAGATATGCAAAATTGGTGGGTATCACCCCCAAGGTGCCTCCCAATTAGTTGTAGTTACCATCGTCCCCCCTAGGAAAAGGAGAAATATGTGCACAATTTATTTACTATTTTTTTAGGCTTATTATAGACTATCATAGGATGCTATAGTTCAAATTTCATAAACTGTGGAGTTATATTGACCAAGATATCACATTTTGAAGTTTTTGTAGGTTCGTAGGGCCCATCCGGGAACCCCAGGTGCATGCATATGGATATGCACCTCATTTTGAAAATATAACCACATGGGTAGTCTTAAAATGTTGATTTATGTATTATGTTCAAGTTTCATGAGTTTTGGACATGTTTAGGGATAGTAATTGCTTGTCTTTATCTTCATAGGTTGCAGACGAGCGATGCAAAATTGAGGAGCCTACAGATGCAATTTCAGATCTGTTTTTAGTGATATCCCTTAAAAAACTCTTATTTAATATATCCATAAAATTTCAAGTCATTCTGAGTTTATTTCATATGTTTTTAATATATATACCCTTTACTAGTCTTTTGGTGCTTGTGGGGATTGCATGTTTTCCATCACACATGTTTATATGAAGACAACAAACATGAATGAATCCTAAATATAGAGACTATATGAAATGGAGAGGAATACACCTGATTCCTGATGTCTGATGAAGATTCTAAAGCTTGTAGGAGTCCAGATCATCCCGGATATGACAGGATCGTCTGTAATTGTACAGAATCATCCCAAATCATAGGCGATCATCTGAGATCAGACAAGATCGTCGGCGACCTGACGAATTCGTCAAAAACCTGCAATCATGGAAATAGACACCAAAAAACGAAAATGCAATTGCAAGAATGATGCAAAATGATAGAAATAATAGTATAGATGCTTAAATAATAAATCTAGATAACAGATCAAATGGGATGCATTGTTTTAATAACTTATTTTAAGTTTTATCATGCAAATATGCTAAATGAGGTGAACTCCAAGATGTAGAACATAAATAAATCGATCTAATGCATAATTAAATAAGAGAGAAAGGTAGAAAATGCAAACTCAGGGCTCTGGTTGCCCCCAATATGAACTGCAATCGAAATCGTCTGCAATCGTACGAGATCATCGTCGATCTCATCAGGATCGTCCGAAATCGTGTTGGATCGCCTGTGACGATCCGAGCTTCCTCCGGCTGAAACACAATAAAATCCTGCAATAAAACCTACAAATACAAATGCAAATGATGCGGGCGAGGATGTTCTAATACAACACAAAACTAGAGTTGCAGGGAAATGATCATCCAGGGGGATAAACTGGGAAAATCCCAAGTTTATATAGGATTAGGGGGAGGTTAGGAGGTTGGGGATCATCCCAATCTGGGAGATCTCCAATGTAGGAATCTCCAACCGTGCAGACACGCTTCTGCCCGAGTTGGAGAGGTTGTTGAAACATAAGCTAATTATGAAAATTCGGTTTTGGGATGAAATCGTCTGGACGTTCTATCCCAGATGAATTCGTCCGATCTGGGACGATATCGTCAGATCGGCGACGATATCGTCCAACGGTCAAAACAAATTCTAAAAATGGCATGAAAAATGAGGTGAGCGGTTAACGGGCGGTTTCGAGGGTTAAAATTCAAATTTTTTATCTTTTTACTGATGGTTTAACTACGCCAATTTTAGGGTGCTACATTTTGCCCCCTCTTTAGCGAATTTTCCGAAGAAAATACGTTAAAGACGAGTTCTTCATGCTTTACGAGAAAGCAAAAATTTATTCAATTTTTTAGACGACGATTCTAGGTCGAATCGTACAACTGCTTGCTATGGTGCCCCCTCCGAGTTTTTACCCAAATCGAACGTTTGAGGTAAAGGCACGGAAAAGCAAAATTAAAAAAAAAAATGTTTTTAAATAAAAATAAGAAAAATAGGGTAAAACCCTAATTCATTTTTACTATTCACTTTCACTATTTTAGAGCTCTATAGGCGAAATGGTGGAAACAACACACAGATCGACAGAGGTCCGATGCGGGTTGCGGGGCTACTATCATTCTTTGTTCGAGGGCTAGAGGTTATAGCTACCATCGACATTGTGGAGCTGATCAAGATGGGGTCATCGAGGACATCCTCACGATCGACGTCAAGGACCCATGACACAGGATGAACTTCGATGGGACCACCTCCTCCACCTCAGGGCGGGAGAGGAGATGAGGCTGAGAGCTCGAGGGCTTCTCGAGACTAGCTGCACATTGACTATAGACTGTATAGTTTTGAGAGGATTGAGTATGCCAGGGTATAGATTGTGGCATACCAATCCATTTTGATATGATGTACATATATTTCTTGATATATATATATATATATATATATATTCTTTTTGTGATATGACTTGTGCATATGTTTTATGATGCTTTAATATTTTAATTGTTGATTGATTATTCATGTAATTATGTCATTGAAAATATTATAATTTTATGTCATGCCATAAAATTTAAATGAAATAATCTGATGTAAACAAATTGGTTGTTGTGGTGTGATTTGATGAAAAAATAAAGTGACTTCTAACAATAATTTCAAAGGACATTGTCATTGTTACATGACCATTTCATGGAGTCGTCGCTCGCTAGGTCATTAAGCTAATCCCAGTAGAGAAATATTGCTAAAAGTAAAAGGGTGCTTAAGAGACTTTCTTAAGACTTTTGTGTTGTGATGATGAAAAATGATGATGGTGATGATTTGTTTTCAGATGTCCATGAAAATATTATGCATGAAATATTAAAAATATGATTTTTTCTAGGCATAAAATTCCTAAGTGTGATAGAAATTTGAACAATTGCCTAGGAATTATACCATCGTCGCAAAACTGAATGTTGACATAATGAAATGAAATAGAAAAGGTTTTCATTCTTTTTAAAGCACAATTGTGTAACATAATGATTTAAGCCATATGCTTTTATGGATTAAATAAATGGGAAATAAAATTATAACGATGGTTTGCGCTAGGCATAGAATTTTTAGGGATAGACTTATACCATCATCGCGAAATCCAAAGAAGAAATTGATATAATAGTTTTATTGCATAATTGATTTTTGAGTTTAAGATAAACAAAAATATAAGATGAGGACTTGCACTAGGCATAAAATTCCAATTTAGGTTTAGGAACTATACCATCGTTGCGAAAGTCAAAAATATATAAATGTGACTTTATTGCTAGATTTTTGAACATGTTTTGAAAGAAATTTTGGATTTTGAAAAAAATGTATTTAATTGTTTTTACGCTAAGCCAATATTCTCAAGTAATAAAATCAAATTATTCCAGAAGATTTGCATAAATATTTTAAATTATCTCAAAGACAAAATTTAGATTTATAAGGAACCCCATGTGCATATGTGAGTTCATTGCCGATCTTGATCTATCATAATGATACAAAATCTCTCAAACACAAATGTGTGTGCAATTGTATTGTTCATTTACCAATTTTGAGCAAGATAATTTGATACAAGTAATTTGAATTAACCAAATGAGTGTTCGTTGACCATGATTTATATGCATATAACCGTACCAAACTACTATGTAAGTCGGGTCATCAAGAGCTAGCTGATCCATAAGCAGACATAGGTCTGTACAAAAGAAGGTCGCTAATGTAACAGACATATCACCATGCTAGGAGTTACCCAAGGCCAAGCGGGTTGGGCACAAACCACCTGTTATGGGGCTTACCTCACAGTTTTTGAATAATTGAGAATTCCAGGGATTCAAGCTCATTCACCCTTCTTTTCTTTTCAAAGGGTAGGGGAAGGGATTTTATTGCTTTTTGCTTTTTCTTTTCTTTTCTCTTTTTTTTTTTTTGTATTTTTGCTTGATACTGAGATAATGCTGAAATATTGTTGAGATGGTACAAAATGCTACTGAAATAATGCTTCTTTTTCTCATGATTTTTTTTCTTGATTTTCTTTTTCTTTTTCTTCCTATACTAGGGATACTTGCTCGGATTGGTTGTAGAGCAAGGGATTTTTATTCTGGGCAGGGGTGAGCTTGTCCTTTTGTCAATTCTCAAAGATTCTAGACCATGTGCATGATAGGATAGCAGGGGAAACTTTTCGCTCAAGAGACCACTTCTACTATGTAGCATCGTTTTGAATTTGCAATGAAATCATTTTAATGTGAAAAGGTATACTTGGTTCAAGTAAATAACAAGATCAGTTCTCTATGCTCAAAACTTTATTTAATTCAACTGTGGACTTTGATATAAGAGAGATTAATAATCATACCAAATAAGATCAAGATATTTATTCATGTGAGTGTGAAAGTGAGGGATTCCAAATAAATGCTAATTTATCCAAAACAACTGAAAATATAACTGCAATACTTCAAGAATTGACAGGTGCAAAAATAAAAGATGTTTTTGAAGATTTTGATGATTTTGATTTTTTTTTTTGATTTTGATTTATGAATTGAGAGAATACATAATATTACTATTTTTTATTTTTATTTTTTGATGATGGAATTGGTGGTATATACAAGATGATCTATATACACTATACAAGGTTATTTGAGTATAGCATGTCTAAGGTTGCTTCAAAATCAAAGGAGGTTTTGAAGGATAATTTGGTTGTGGTGAAGGTAAGAACAAAAGGTGATGAATAAAAGGTAGCGATAACAAAAGCTTTGTTATAATGTAGAATAATGTAGCAAAATATTTGACTTTTATATGTGTAAAATTGATCATGTTACAAAATAAAATGTCAGAAGGATAAGAAGGTTCTTCATTCTTATCACTATCTTCCAAGTCTTGATAAGATGGAGGGAGCATATGTGAAAGATATGCATGGGTGTTATTTGGTAAACAAGGATGATCATATATGGATGAAGAAAAGTGATGGATAGAAGGTAATTGTGACAATGGAGAATGTATAGAACTTGATGTTTCAACCGTTAAATATTCTTCAAATGGTGTTGGGTCACCATGTATGGTAACAATTTTATTTGCAAGTTCAAACTTCAAACATTGGTGAAGAGTGGAAGGGACAACCCTCATCGTATGAATCCAAGGACTTCCGAGAAGTAGGTTGTAAGGTGAAGGGCAATATGCTACATAAAACAAAGTATCCAGGATCTTGGATCCAATATTAAGGGGAAGAATTATAGTACCTTGAGCTTCTTGAATTTCATTGTTAAAATATTTTATAATAACATTTGATTCATTAAGATCTTCTTCCTTTAATTTGAGTTTTTGGAATAATTGATAAGTGCATAAATTAAGAGAGGAGCCATTATCTACCATGATAGTTTTAACAGGTGTTTCTTTACTAGATCCTGTAATGTAAAGATAGGAGTCTTCTTGTGGAGTAGAGGAAGGAATCTCCTCATCATAGAATGAAATATGGTTAACCTCAAGAGGGCTTACACCATTAATTATGTTCTTAGGGAAAATATCATGAGGAACAAATTGTTGGCTAGGTATCTTGAACAAAGTTTCCTTATGAGAACTTTGTAATACTTCTAAAAGGGATATCTTTGCTTGAGGATTAATCACTTGTTGTTGGCTATCAAAGTGGATTTCAGATTGAGATTTTGATTCTAAAGATGAGCTTTCTATGCTTACATTCCATTTTGGATCATTCTCTAGAGCCAAAGATAGTTTTGAAGGTTGGTCAAATGAGGAATCCATCTCTTGAATATCAGATTGAGTTGATTGAACTTGAGGTTGCTCATTTGTAGTTTTTGTTACAATATTAGTAATATCATCATGATGGGACACATTAACATGCAATATTTGATTGGTTTCCTGTTGTTGATAATTGAATAGGGGTTCTTGGGAGATCCCCATGTCTTGATTGATTATTGGTATTTGTTGTGTAGGAGTTTGATTGTTTACTGGAGATTTATAATCAGTTGTAGATTGTAATTCCTTTATATTAAAAAGACCCTCATCAATCAAATCTTGAATTGCACATCTTAAATCTTTACATTTTTGTGTCATATGTCCATCTACTCTATGATATTCACAATGTAGCTCAGGTTTAAACCAATATGTTGTGGTATCAAGTTGTCTTATGGAAGGGAGTTCAATCCTATTTGTATCAAGTAAATGCTTGAGAATTATATCCATTGGTTGATTGAGCTTAGTAAATTTACGTGATGAAGGTTTTCGAGAGGTTTTTGATAATTGCCTTAGGAATTCAGTCATAAAAGGACCTAATGGTTTCTTACCTCTTTTTTCTTTATTATGGGTAGAATGATGATAGGAAGATTGTGAAGTATGATGTGAGTGCATGGTAGGATTGGAAGAATAAGTATTTTCTTGTTGAAATGGATGTGTTGTATTGAAAGAAGAATATTGAAAGGGTGGAGGAGGATTGTATGTGGATTGATAGACATAATATGGATATATGGGAGAATAGATAATATCGTTATGAAGAGGATTGGAAAAGGGATTGTCCTGTTGGGGTAAGGATGAAAAATGAGAAAAGTGTGATGGAGGTGATGTTGAATAGGGATGAGGTTGGTCATAATCAACAAATGTATTTGGCTGAATTCTTCCAACATTACTGATGGGCTCATATTGATTTGAGTAAAAACTCATGGTTTCTTTAGTACTTCTAAAAGTAATATTTAGTATCTATTATTTAGAATTGAATCTAAAACATACAAACTTGAAATGATGATTTTGTTGTTTTTTTTTCTTGTATACATATATATATATATATATATATTTTTTTTTTTTTATATTTTTGAATCAGAAAGATGCCTATGTTATTCACGTCGGGTTCACCAAAATGTATCGCCCAAATTTTTTGCACCCTTACCTTCGGGCTAAAGGATCCGTGCCCTGGAAGGGGGATGCGAGAAGGATGGGACAATACCTCGGACGGAGAGGCCCTTTGAAGGTCGCGCCTCTCGGGGGAGGGGTATAAGGGTGAATTTTCGATGGATGGTGGGGTTCACCAGGAAACTTTGAGTGGCAGTTTCCGTGCCTAGGTTGAGAATGGGTTTGATGTGTTCATTTTATATTCAATCATTCATATTCCTAGGTTGGCCAAAATGAATCTAAGCTATTCTATATGAAATTTTGGGTTTATATGAAGACAACAAACATGAATGAATCTTAAATACAGAGACTATGTGAAATGGAAAGGAATACACCTGATTCCTGATGTCTGATGAAGATTCTGAAGCTTGTAGGAGTCCAGATCATCCCGGATATGATAGGATCATCTGTAATTGTACAGAATCATCCCAAATCATAGGCGATCATCTGAGATCAGACAAGATCATCGATGACCTGACGAATTCGTCAGACAAATTTGTCAAAAACCTGCAATCATGGAAACAGACACCAAAAACCAAAAATGCAATTGCAAGAATGATGCAAAATGATAGAAATAATAGTATAGATGCTTAAATAATAAATCTAGATAGCAAATCAAATGGGATGCATTGTTTTAATAACTTATTTTAAGTTTTATCATGCAAATATGCTAAATGAGGTGAACTCCAGGATGCAGAACAAAAATAAATCGATCTAATGCATAATTAAATAAGAGAGAAAGGTAGAAAATGCAAACTCAGGGCTCTGGTTGCCCCCAATCTGAACTGTAGTCGAAATCATCTACAATCGTACGAGATCATCACCGATCTCGTCAGGATCATCCAAAATCGTGTTGGATCGCCTGCGATGATCCGAGCTTCCTCCGACTGAAACACAATAAAATCCTACAATAAAACCTAAAAATACAAATGCAAATGATGCGGGTGAGGATGTTCTAATACAACACAAAACTAGAGTTGCAGGGAAATGATCAGCCAGGGGGATAAACTGGGAAAATCCCAAGTTTATATAGGATTAGGGGGAGGTTAGGAGGTTGGGGATCATCCCAATCTGGGAGATCTCCAACGTAGGAATCTCCAACCATGCAGACACACTTCTGCCCGAGTTGGAGAGGTTGTTGAAACAGAAGCTAATTATGAAAATTTAGTTTTGGGACGAAATCGTCTGGACGTTCTGTCCCAGATGAATTCGTTCGATCTGGGATGATATCGTCAGATCGACGATGATATCATCCAACGGTCAAAACAAATTCTAAAAATGGCATGAAAAATGAGGTGAGCGGTTAACGGGCGGTTTAGGGGTTAAAATTCAAATTTTTGATCTTTTTACTGATGGTTTAACTGCACCAATTTTAGGGTGCTACAACACGCACTTGCTATTTGACCCTTTTGGCTTCCTTGTGTGTAGGTGTAGGTTCCTAGAAGGCATTGGGAAGGAAAACAAGTAATCAAAGATCAAAGATACAAGTAATGATGACATTGGTCTGCCCACCTCGATTGTGGGTACGAGGAAGGACACTAGATGTGCACCCAAATTTCTTGAAGGATTTGATCCTTAGGCACCCGAACTTTGTAACAATTGTATCACCTTTGATACATAAAGGGGACTATTGTGTAACCTTGTATTTGATCCACCAAATTAATAAGAAGGTTACTTTTTTCATTTCATTCCTTATTGTTTTGTATAGCCTCATTTTCACATGCATGCTTCCATTTGATTCTCATAAGCGATAGGAGATAGATACACATATTGTTATTTATCATTAGGTTCATCATTTTTCCCTACTTCATTAGGTGCATCATTTTTCCCTACTTTGGTGCTCCCCTCCCCACCCTGGAACAATGGAAGAACCTTTATCTGGCTCACCCTAGGATGGTGACTTCACCATCCCACATTGGGAGGGTGGTAGGGCTTCTAATCATCCCACCTTGGAGTGTTGAAGAAACAAAGAAATTTCTGCCCAAAAATCCAGAATTTGGAGGTCTCAAAACTGTTATGGTGAGTGCCTAAATATTCTATTTTTTTGCTACATTTTCAGAGACTATTAAAATTGGTTTTTCTTGCATCATTTGTTTGCATAGAAAGGTTAAAATTCATATTTTTACTTTTCTTATAACATAAAGCAACAAAAGGAAGAAGAAAATTTGAAAGAAACTTGTAGGAGCAATGCATATTTGTGGCTTGATTGCTTATGGCTTACCCAATGGGTAAGTTAGCATTTAGGGCTTGCATCTATAAGTGATATCTATAAGTTCCTTTTATCCTAGATTTTTGAAATTAAAACACACCTATTGTATGCATTTAGTGAATGATCATTGAATGCTTCTTTGCTTACTTTATTTGGGCTTAAAAGGAACCACACACACTTGCACATTCCACTATAATATTGGCAAGGTTGGGTTTCATCACCAAACCCCAATTCAAACTGGTGACGTTGGATTTTACCTCCTTCCACCATCTTGTCCTCTAGATTCCTTAGATATAATAGGGCACTCTCTCAAGATGGAATAGGTCACTAATGTTCAAACTACCTCCCACTATTGGAAATATTATTTCAGAGTGGAAGAGCTAGGCAAACCCCCCACTGGGATTTAAGCGGTGTACCCTAGAATATTTTGAGAAATCATGTTTGGCACTAGTATCCCTAGTCACCACTTTGGTTGAGTTCCCTCATTCTAATTCTACAACAAGAGAAAAGAGCAACAACAAATCTAAACACCCTGAAACCAGTTTAGGACACACATTTAATCAGTAAAAAGGTAATAATATTGTCTGCTTTGTGTGTTTCTTTGTTATCTAGGACCAAACCCCAACTCTTTTTTTTCAAAAAATAGGGTTTCAAAAAAGTTATTTTTGTTTTATGATTACTCTATTTTCAAAGCCGAAAATAGAGAAAAACTGCACTAAAATGGTCATATAATGGTCTAGACAACTCCAAAACTTGCCAAATTTGTTTTGTTGTCTTAGTTAGACCCTTTTGCACCTCTCCCAAAAATTTTGAGTCCTAAATCTTCACGGTTCAAAATTTCCCAAAAAATCCTAAAAGTGGGCATTTCCCCACAAGCCCCGGTTGGCCAAATATTCCAAAAATACAATTTTTTGATCCAAAAATCAAATTTTGGAGACCTATCCCATCATGATCATCTCTTTGCACTAATCATTTTGATATATAAAACTTATAGCACTTTTTGGAATTCAAAATTTTCTCTAGTGTGGGTTTCCTTCAAGGTTTGCCTAGTCAACACATTATGACAACTATGCATGGCCGAGCTCACTCACGAGCTAGTGAAGTAGAAAACTTTAGAAGAGGCCTTGAGCACCATCATTATAGGTATGAGTATCTCCTCACTCCTACATGGAGCCCTGATAGTAGTCACCTTTGCTATTCTCCTCAAGATCTCATCATTCTTGCACGACACCCTGAAAGTCGTCGTGAGGTCCACTCCTCATTTAGAGGACACGAACACCAAGGTACATTTACCAATAAAGCATCAATGGGTCATCCACATGATCCAATGGATTATTTTATTAACCAACATCGATTCCAGTCCCAAACCAGATATAGTCAGCCTTCTAAGAGGCCTAGTAGGGAGGTCTACACTCCCTCTACATCGTGGTCTTCACCACCTAGAACTCCCTTCCAACAAGTGTTAGCAACCTAGATTAAGCCTATGCAAAGTTCACATGCACCATCAGTAAAAGTGACCATGAGCGAGCTTCTACTATAGTCCTCCAAATATTGGAAACCTTTCATAGGGTCTTGGATTCCATGGAGGTACAATATCATGACTCTGATGCTTTCACAAACTCTATGGAATACATACAAATGTACAAGAAGCCTGCTATATCCTTTCAAAATCATGAGGTCAAACTTGTACCTACCAATTCACCAGATCCTGCTTTGCACATCATTGCAAGCATCAATAGGCTCCCCTATAAGCAAGTAATGGTTGACACGGGTTCCTAAATAAACATTATTACCACTTCACTAAAGTAGCTCAACCTCCCACCCTCGCGCATTACATCATCCAAGTTCACCTTGAAAGCATTCAATAATGTTTTATTCTCCACTATGGGCACAATAATACTACTTGTTTAAGTGGGACAAAATATTTTGCCTACATTGTTCTACATCTTGGAGGGTGCAAGAAGGTATCTCATACTACTTGGAAGGCCATGGATAAGAGACATGGAATGTGTTCCATCTATAGTGCATCAATGCATTAAATACACTGATGAAGGTAAGCTCCACATAGTCCATTTTGACCCAGACCCCTTCAAGTATTATAAGTAGGTGGATCATCCAAAAGGGCCTACAATGTCACCCAAGCATTTGGATACTAAACCCAACAACCTTATCCAGAGTCTAGATGCAACCCCATAATTAGTCGTGAAGCTACCTTCACCACTGCTAGTACCATCCTCTATATCTTCAAGCAAGGAAGAATCAGAAGAGACAGATATAGAAGCTCCCATAGATATCATCAATACACCTACAAAATATTTTTTCACTCCTACCAAAAAGGGGGAAGAGCCCACTATTGATACAGGTGAATCAAACCATATCATGTTGGAGGACACAATTCCATTGACCTACCAAAAATTGATGTGTGCATAGTACCCAACATTGCATTCACACCTATCATTAAGTCAATCAAATATCTGGGTCATCCTCCTATCGAGTTTCCATCCATTGATAGTATTGTTGATGCACCCCTTGAGCAGGGGGACCAAGCAGATCACCTTGGACAAGTTGATGAGGTAGCCATGACTCATTTAGATGCAAATGCATCTTCTCATGAGTTTTTGGGAATTATCAATATGATGATAGAGAACCAAAGCCCTCTGAATCCATTTATGCAACTTGCAACTCCATCCAACATCCCATCCACACCACAGGAGATACCATTGATGGATTTGGTCACACCTACTCCATCTCACTCAACATATCCACAATATCAAGAGTAGATGTACCCCTTAGACCAAATTTGGGGTAACTCAACTACCACAGTTGAAAAATATTAGTTGGAACATGAGCATGAGCTAAATCAAGAATGAGAATATGTGGATATAATCGCTAGCTCCAATCATCATGAAGCATCCACATCTACTCAAACATTAGGGACTTTTGATCCACCCTTGATCAATTATCTTCTAGCTCCCACACCTAGTTCACATCCACCACATATAAGTTTCCATCCAACTCCCTCAATAGCCATCTAGTCATTGCCTCCACTAGTACTACAACATATCTTGGATAGGCTAGATGATGTGGAGTTACAAGTGAGTTATCAACATAATGATTTACAACAGATCATGGATCGACTCACAAGCATTGAGTTACGATTGAGTCATCCAAAACCTCAATCCCTTGATTGTCGGGACCAACCCATTCCTACACAGTCTAATGTTAAGTCTCAAAAAAATCAAGGGCTAAACCAACAACATCACCCTAAGTGATAATTTATGCCCATTAATGAGTCCATGGACTCTCTATTTGAGTGACTCTATGTGGCAAAGACAATTACTTTACCCGAGAGTTGACTTATCGATCCCTATGCACCTAAGCCCTATGGATATCGCAAAGACCTATACTAAAAATACCATAGGCATAAGGGGCATGATGTACATAGGTGCTTTAAATTCAAAAACCTAGTACAGGATATGTTTGACAAGAATAATCCTCAAATCAACAACCAACAAATTAATATAGTGCAACATATGTTACCTATAGATGGTAGTCATGAAGAGCAACCTAAATAGGTGAGTGAGATACATACAACCTCATCACCTCATAAAATGAGTTAGTCATGTTCACCTTGTTTAAGGCATCAATGTCATACCTGGACTCCATTATCTGAGCCCATGTCGATCATTTTTCACAACCTACAAGATACTAAGGCAATTTGAAGAACACAAGCTTATACTGAGGGGGGGGGTGAACAGTATAAGACCTCTTTTTACTTTTTCCTTTATACTTCAAAATAGTAAAGCAATATACCCAAAGCAATATCAAAACAATGCACAAAATCATCCACAAAGTGACACCAATTTTAACGTGGTTCACCCAGAATGCCCAGGCTACGTCCACAAAACTTTTCTCTAAAAGTTATCTCAAAGTTCTTTGGGAAACCTTCCCAATTACAATGTTTATGAGCCTCGGCCCAAAGGAGACACCTTCCCCCAATCTGAATTTATGAGCCTCTCGCTCAAAGGAGATACCTTCCCCTCTGCTCTGGAAATGATCCCTCGGAAGATCAACTGCCTCTACCTCTTGCCAGCACGTGGAACTCCTTTCCACCGAAGACCTCCTGTCCTCAATGCTTAGCCTAAGAGACCTCTCGCCTTCTATGATCACGTCCACAGTGGCTCGGCTACCTGTACCAAACACAGTCGGTCGGTCTAGTACAAGTCTTCCTCTGTCTGTCGGATCTGTCCAACTCTATGAACAAATCAATCCTCTGCACACAAGCCTTCTCAAAGACTTGCCAAATCTGTCCTCGGGTTCTCTGAAAGAACCAATGCACCTCTGTCCTCAAGTTCTCTGATAGAACTCTCAATCTCAGCTCACAAGTCCTCTGCTAGGACCTGTCCAAATCTACTCACAAGTCCCCATCAGAACCTTTCCAAATCTGCTCACAAGTCCCCACCGAAACCTGTCCAAAACCTGCTCACAAGTCCCCACTGGAACCTGTCCAAAACCTCAACAAGCTCACCAAGAAAAACTTGCTTAGCATGAACCCACAAAGAGAATTGTTAGAGACCCAATGTGATTCATAAACCTCATAGAAGCATAAAGAGAATTGTTAGAGACTCAATATGTTCTATACTTAACTCCCATTAATAATTAAAATATTTTCTATACTTAACTCCCAATCTCAATCTCAAATCTCATAGAAACATAAAGAGAATTGTTAGAGACCCAATATGTTCTATACTTAACTCCCAATCTCAATCTCAACTCAATCTCAACTCAAACTCAATCTCAAAAGAATAAGATAGATGTAGTATGCTTTTCTCAAGAATATGAAACACAACCCAACAATTGCCAACCATGCAATATCTCATATAACAATGATGCTTATATTCTTTTTACCAACAACTAGGGTTTCATCATCTCAATGCAAGTAGCAAGACTTACTAACATAAACCCTAGTGCAAAAATGCTTCCTCTTACTCAACCAGAATTATGCATTCACCCAAAAATTCATCAAAGACTTTAATGCATAACCAATCTTCAATATCCAGAAAATAATACCTAGTAGACAACCTTTTCACTCCAAACTCAATTTCAGAAAATATACCATAAACAACATACATGGAAGAAGTTGCCCATACCTTTACTTTGATGAAGAAGGAGAACTCAAAATCTGTCACAACACTAACTCTCAATTTGCCACCAATTAGAGTTAGCAACTATACAATAATACACAATAATAAAGATCCAAATATAACACCTTATTTCTCCAACTTAGTAAAAACACCAAAGTACAATAACATACAAAGTAAAATCTCTTTACACCTTATTACTCCACATAAACATTAACCATCAATAAACCAATGTCAAAATAAAAAATGATACCTTAACCTTATACCTCCCGCGCAATCACAACCACCATTCTTTGCACACCGCGACCAAAAGGAAATTCCCAATGAAGAGAATCGAACTCGGCACCTCTGTCGTCTAGCGCTTTCGCTTAAATGCCACCGCCATTGGGTCACAAGTGCCCAACGAAATAAAACACCGCTGCCCTCTCTTTTATCTTCCTTTGATGCCAAGAACCTGGAAAACGTAAACGTCTTCCACAAACCGCATGCAACAATCCACTGCCATCAAGCCAAAAGGTAAGGATGCAGCCCAAGCTCAAATCTGAGTTTGCCAAGCATAGTCTCCAAGACACAGAACAAGCACGATATCAAAGACGTCAACGGAGATCGAAAACACAGAGCAAGCTCAACTCGAATATACCAAGCGTTGTTCGAAGGAAATAGAGCAAATGCAAATTGCGGACGCCAAGCGCAAATCGAATGAAATAGTGCAAATGCAAATCACGGATGCCAAGCGCAAATCGAACGAAATAGTGCAAATGCAAATCATGGATGCCAAGCGCAAATCGAACTAAAATAGAGTAGCCACAAATCGTAGATGTCAACATTAATCGGAGGTACTCACTTTTGAAAATCATGCCACCTTATATAGCAATTTTTCCTTCATTGTTTGACGTCGGTGCTCTTCCAACGATGGCAACAAATCGGTGAAAGAATTCTTGTTTCTTCCATCGCTTAAGGGTTGAAAGACCCTTTAATAATAATTAAAATAATAATTATTATTATTTTATTAATAATAAATTAAACTTGGACCTTTGACAAAGGTTTGAGTTAATTTAATTATTAATAATACACATGGACCTTTGCATTAAGTTAAGCTTGGTTTTAATAAAAACCCTTAATGAGTCCAAATGGTTTTAAGAAAAACCTTTAGCCTTGCCACCATGGTTTTAATAAAAACCCTTTATTCTTGACATCACACTCTTTTGAAATCAACACAAAAATGCCTTTTGACATCAATGACAACTTATACATTTGAGCAAAGGCAATGTACCCAAGGTACCCAAAATTGCCAACAATCTCCCCCTTTGTCATTGATGGCAAACCTTTATTGACAACACTTCTCAAGAGCCAAAACTGAAACCAACTGAAACCAACCGTGCTAGCAACTGAGAATCTTCCTTTGAAGTTTTGCTCCCCCTGACTTGAAGCTTTCCTCTTCACTTTGAAGCTCTCCCCCTTACTTATATCTCTCCCCCTTTGTCATCAATGGCAAAGGGCCACCTTTGGGGCTCGGGACTAAGAATTAGCCTCTTAGCTTAGTCCCTCCCCCACCTCCTGATGAGGTGATTAATTCTGGGGTGGGAGTAAAACTCCCATTAGGCACTGATCATCATCAGCGTCTATAACTTCCTTGTCGGGCCTTCTCTTGAATTCTTTGTCCATATTCCTGTTCCTGTCACTGTTCTTGTTCTTGTTCTCATCCCTGTTCTTATCCATGCCTTGATCCTTGGACCCGATCATGCCACTGTTCCTGTTCTTGTATTCTAGAATTTCAGCTCTACACTGTCTGACTGTGTGACCTTCATTGTTGCACTTATAACAAGTAACAATGTTATTTCTTTTAGGCATACCTGTTCTTTGAATCCACCAGTTTTGACCAAACCTGTTTTGACCAAACCTGTTTTGACCAAACCTGTTCTGACCAAACCTATTCTGACCAAACCTATTCTGACCAAACCTATTTTGATCAAACCTGTTCCTGATATTTGCCTTGCAATAAACTGCCTTGTGCCCAAACTGTTGACAAGAGTAGCAATACCCTTGAAAGAAATTACCACCTCTGAAACTGTCATTTACCTTCTTCACTTGAGCCATGCAATGTGAAGCTATGTGACCAAACCTGTGACAAGCAAAACATCTGCCTTGAAACTTTCCTTTATTTGACCTCTTAGGCTCGAAAACTTCTTCTTCTCATTCTGAATTCTATTTTCTATTTCTGTGCATCTATCATTCAAGGACTCATGATCTGAAATACTTTCCTCATCAGAACTCTCTTCCTTTTGGAGTCTCTTACTAGACTCTCCTACTTGTTCCTTGTGAGGTTTAACAAAACCAAGGCCTATTTTATCTGTTGTCTTTCTTTGTCCTTTGATGAGAGACTTAACCTTTTTGGAGCTATCTTGGAACCTGTGAAGCTTATCCTTGTACCCTTTAGTTTCCTCTTTCAAAGAAGCCATTTTCTGTTCTAACTCACTATACTCAAGAACCTTAGACTCTAACTCATCCTTGAGTTCTTGTGTCTTAGCTATAGAGAAGTCAAGACTTTCTATAAGATCATCTCTCTCCATACAACATTCATCTAACTTATCCTTGAGTCTAGCATTCTTCTTTCTTTCCTTTTTCAAAGCACTAAGAGCACTAATAAGTTCACCTTTAAGATCTACTTCACCTTCCTCTATATGTTTGCTTTTAGAATCATCAAAGCATTTTTCAGATTTCTTATCACTAGAGGTGCTACCCTTTTCAAAAACCATACATGCATCTTCCTTATAGTTTTCTGAAGCATCCTCATACATACTAGAAACCAAATCATTATTTGTGCAATCATCCTCAAGGTGACCAAAATTTCCACATCTAAGACATTTCATGATAATGAATCTATGTTTTGGTTCTTCCTCTTTTTATGATATGAACAACATCTCATTTTCATTATCACTTGAAGAACTTTCACTATCACTACTAGAACACTTACTTGCTTTGTCTAGGTAGAAACTCTTCTTGTGTTTGTGAGAATACCTCTTTCCTTGATTGTTGTGCTCATCTTTGTTTTTCCTATGATGCTTGTGCTTTTTAGAATCCTTGCTCTTACGAGTCCTGTTTATCTTCATCACTTTCATCCTTGGCAACATGATACGTCAGTAGCATAATGACCAAACTTTCCACAATTGAAACATCTTACGTTTTTCATATTTTTGTGCTTTCTAGAGAACTTGCCTTTCTTGTTGTAATATGCCTCTTCATCACTAGAAGACTCATCACTCTCTTGAAACTATTTACCTTTGGATTTCTTGGTAGCCTTGAAAGCTGCCTCCTTCTTGACATCAACTTTCACTTGAGTTCTTAACTCAAATGCTGCAAGTATACTATGGAGCTCATCCTTTTTCAACTTATCCAAATCTTTAGCTTCCTCAATAGCAGAAATATTTTCACTAAATCTATTAGGAAGAGATCTTAAAATCTTATCACAAACATCATTTTCAGCAAGCTCAAGACCTAAGTCTTTCATGGAGTTAACAACCTCATCCATACGAAGCATGTAGTCACTAATATTTTCATCATCATTCATCTTGAGTTGTTCAAACATACCTTTGAAGTGTCTCAACTTGGCCTTTCCGACATTTGTATCACCTGTATGAACCACCTTCAACTGATTCCACATTTCACTAGTTGTCTTGCGGTGAATCACTTTGGTGAGATCTGCTTTACGTAAGCCTTTCGGGATTGCATTCATTGCTTTTGAATTGTTGTGATGTAGGAGCCTTTCTTCTTTAGTATTAGGACCAAGTTCAGGAATAGTGTACTCATCTTCAATCACTTCCCAAACCTCATTCCCAAGTGCCATTAGATGAACCTTCATCCTTGCACTCCAAAGACCAAAATCTGACCCATCAAGAATAGGTGTTGCATTGCCACTTGAATGATCCATTGTGTTCTTTACTAGCTTTTCCTTCAAGTTGTTAAAATTTTCGAAGGCACCCGCTCTGATACCAATTGAAGAACACAAGCTTATCCTGAGAGGGGGGGTGAACAGTATAAGACCTCTTTTTACTTTTTCCTTTATACTTCAAAATAGTAAAGCAATATACCCAAAGCAATATCAAAACAATGCACAAAATCATCCACAAAGTGACACCAATTTTAACGTGGTTCACCCAGAATGCCTGGGCTACGTCCACAAAACTTTTCTCTAAAAGTTATCTCAAAGTTCTTTGGGAAACCTTCCCAATTACAATGTTTATGAGCCTCGGCCCAAAGGAGACACCTTCCCCCAATCTGAATTTATGAGCCTCTGCTCAAAGGAGATACCTTCCCCTCTACTCTAGAAATGATCCCTCAGAAGATCAACTGCCTCTACCTCTTGCCGGACACGTGGAACTCCTTTCCACCGAAGACCTCCTATCCTCAATGCTTAGCCTAAGAGACCTCTGCCTTCTATGATCACGTCCACAGCAGCTCAGCTACCTGTACCAAACATAGTCAGTCGGTCTAGTACAAGTCTTCCTCTATCTGTCAGATCTGTCCAACTCTATGAACAAATCAATCCTCTGCACACAAGCCTTCTCAAAGACTTGCCAAATCTATCCTCAGGTTCTTCTCAAAGAACCAATGTACCTCTGTCCTCAAGTTCTCTGATAGAACTCTCAATCTCAGCTCACAAGTCCTCTGCTAGGACCTGTCCAAATCTGCTCACAAGTCCCCACCGAAACCTATCCAAATCTACTCACAAGTCCCCACCGAAACCTGTCCAAAACCTGCTCACAAGTCCCCACTGGAACCTGTCCAAAACCTCAACAAGCTCACCAAGAAAAACTTGCTTAGCATGAACCCACAAAGAGAATTGTTAGAGACCCAATGTGATTCATAAACCTCATAGAAGCATAAAGAGAATTGTTAGAGACTCAATATGTTCTATACTTAACTCCCAATCTCAATCTCAAATCTCATAGAAACATAAAGAGAATTGTAGCAAAAAAAGAAAAAAAGAGTTAGAGACCCAATATGTTCTATACTTAACTCCCAATCTCAATCTCAACTCAATCTCAACTCAAACTCAATCTCAAAAGAATAAGATAGATGTAGTATGCTTTTCTCAAGAATATGAAACACAACCCAACAATTGCCAACCATGCAATATCTCATATAACAATGATGCTTATATTCTTTTTACCAACAACTAGGGTTTCATCATCTCAATGCAAGTAGCAAGACTTACTAACATAAACCCTAGTGCAAAAATGCTTCCTCTTACTCAACCAGAATTATGCATTCACCCAAAAATTCATCAATGACTTTAATGCATAACCAATCTTCAATATCCAGAAAATAATACCTAGTAGACAACCTTTTCACTCCAAACTCAATTTCAGAAAATATACCATAAACAACATACATGGAAGAAGTTGCCCATACCTTTACTTTGATGAAGAAGGAGAACTCAAAATCTGTCACAACACTAACTCTCAATTTGCCACCAATTAGAGTTAGCAACTATACAATAATACACAATAATAAAGATCCAAATATAACACCTTATTTCTCCAACTTAGTAAAAACACCAAAGTACAATAACATACAAAGTAAAATCTCTTTACACCTTATTACTCCACATAAACATTAACCATCAATAAACCAATGTCAAAATAAAAAATGATACCTTAACCTTATACCTCCCGCGCAATCACAGCCACCATTCTTTGCACACCGCGACCAAAAGGAAATTCCCAACGAAGAGAATCGAACTCGGCACCTCTGCCGTCTAGCGCTTTCGCTTAAACGCCACCGTCGTTGGGTCACAAGTGCCCAACGAAATAAAACACCGTTGCCCTCTCTTTTATCTTCCTTTGACGCCAAGAACCTGGAAAACGTAAACGTCTTCCACAAACCGCATGCAACAATCCACTGCCGTCAAGCCAAAAGGTAAGGATGCAGCCCAAGCTCAAATCTGAGTTTGCCAAGCACAGTCTCCAAGACACAGAACAAGCACGATATCAAAGACGTCAACGGAGATCAAAAACACAGAGCAAGCTCAACTCGAATATACCAAGCGCTGTTCGAAGGAAATAGAGCAAATGCAAATTGCGGACGCCAAGCGCAAATCGAACGAAACAGTGCAAATGCAAATCACGGATGCCAAGCGCAAATCGAACGAAATAGTGCAAATGCAAATCACGGATGCCAAGCGCAAATCGAACGAAAATAGAGTAGCCACAAATCGTAGATGTCAACATTAATCGGAGGTACTCACTTTTGAAAATCATGCCACCTTATATAGCAATTTTTCCTTCACTTTTTGACGTCGGCGCTCTTCCAACGATGGCAACAAATCGGCGAAAGAATTCTTGTTTCTTCCATCGCTTAAGGGTTGAAAGACCCTTTAATAATAATTAAAATAATAATTATTATTATTTTATTAATAATAAATTAAACTTGGACCTTTGACAAAGGTTTGAGTTAATTTAATTATTAATAATACACATGGACCTTTGCATTAAGTTAAGCTTGGTTTTAATAAAAACCCTTAATGAGTCCAAATGGTTTTAAGAAAAACCTTTAGCCTTGCCACCATGGTTTTAATAAAAACCCTTTATTCTTGACATCACACTCTTTTGAAATCAACACAAAAATGCCTTTTGACATCAATGACAACTTATACATTTGAGCAAAGGCAATGTACCCAAGGTACCCAAAATTGCCAACACAATTGTCTTACCAGATATACCCTTGTTCAACCCAAATAAACCTAGATCTAAACTATATATGGAGGATCATTCTTACCTCTATCATCGAATGAGAGAGCATTACATTAACACTTGTCATGTTTTTAGATGCAAGGTCCAAGATCTTATTTATGAGGAAGCTTTATCCATGAGTGGGTCACTCATTCTACCCCCTCAAGACATTAGAATTACCCAAGATTCCTTGCCAAAATAGGTGGGGTCAATTCCTATTGCTCCTCCTAGCCAAGTCAGTGACATCACATCAATCATAGTAAATTTTGGGGGTATACAAGGTATTGCACCTTATTTCTAAGAACACAAAGTAAGCAAAGTTACAAAATGATCCAAGGGTATCTACATATCGCTTGGTCAACCTAGAATGCTCCTAGGAAGTCTATGACCATCTAGGTCACCCCAAAATGCTCCAAGGGTGCCTACATCCCGCTTGGTCAACCTAAAAGGCTCCTAGGTGGTCTAGAACCATCTAGGTCACCCCTAAATGCTCCAAGGGTACCTACATCTCGCTTGGTCAACCTAAAAGGCTCCTAGGCAGTCTAGAACCATCTAGGTCACCCCAAAATGCTCCAAGGGTGCCTATATCCCGCTTGGTCAACCTAAAATTCTCCTAGGCAATCTATAACTGTCTAGGTCACCCCAAAATGCTCCAAGGGTGCCTATATCCCACTTGGTCAACCTAAATGCTCCTAGATGGTCTAGAACCATCTAGGTCAACCAAAAAGCCCCAAAGGCATCCATAAGCCCTTTGGTCCCTTCAATTGCCCCAATGGTACCCAATAAGCCCGTTGGTCAATATGTTATATATATATATATATATATATATATATATATATATATATATATATATATATCAATCAAAAATTCAAAAACATCATCAAAACATCAAAAAACAAAAACATTGCATCGCATTGCACTTTCATACATATATCAATCAAAATTTCAAAAAAAACATTATCAAAATTTCAACACATCACATTGCATCCCATTGCATTTTATCGTCTCTTGCATTTAGGCATTTTCATAATTAGCAATTTACATTTTAGAGTTGCTCATACATGTCTAGCACCATGATGGTACACTATTTACCACTCAAAATCAATGTAGTGAAAGTACTCATAGTTCAATTCTGCAATTATCATTTTTACCCACATTTTTCACATTCCATATTTGTTTCCACCCCTTCACCTAGTCATTTGTTTTAGAATGTCATTAGGGTTTTTGGTCTCTCAACCATTTCTAGCTTCTATTCAAGTTTTGTAGAAATCTAGCTTGAATTTTAGGAGGTAGAGTCTTGCATTGATTATGCCTTGTGTACATCAAATCCCAAACACGTTTAAACGTTAATAATCCAAGTTTTCTGCAAAGAAAGATGAAATCCAAGAAGTGGTCTAGGTTACCTTAAGCAAAAATGTAATCTTGCTCATCCCCTTGTGCGAATGGTTCAAGAATACTGAGTTGGCAAAAGGACAAGCATCTTCCCTACCCAATTCCCCAAAATAAATAGTGGTTTTCACCACTATCAAAAATCCCAATTCCCACAAATCCCCATCCAAAAAATATCAAAATTTCACAAAAAATAAAAGCAATCAAAAGTCAAAATCAAAAGAAATCCCAAGAGTTCAATATCAAAATCCTCAAAAAAAAAAAGCAAAAGCAAATTCAATAGTGGTCTGCACCACTAATACCAAATCCCTTGCTCAAAGAAAATAAAATAATAATACAAAAATAAATAAATAAATATAATGATTATCATCACTACCCATGAGCAAGTATCCTAACAAAATTGAAAAAAAGAATGGAGCTTGAGCTTGAATCCATGTAATTCTCAGCATTTGACAAATCATTTAGGTGATCCTCATTACAAGTTTGGTGGATAGCCTTCCTGGCAATGGCGGTATCCTAAATGCATGACGATATATCTGTCACATTAGCCTTGTGCATGTTTGCAGACCAATGTTTGCATGTGGACGTGCTAGCTTTTGTAACCTAGATTTCATAGTGGTCTAGTCCTACTAAGTACAGAACCTAGGATTATGATATTCATAGGGTGATCCGCATTCCAGGTTTTGTGGATAGCCTATCTGGCAATGATGGTATCTTTATGCATTTCATAGGAATGAACTCACTTGCACACACATGGATATGATGTACCTTAGTCGTCCTAGTAGATTCATACCTTGTAAAAATGCCCCAAAGGTATCCATAAGCCCTTTGGTCATCCAACAAGCCCCAAAGGTATCCATAAACCCTTTGGTCAACCCAAAATGCCCCAAAGGTATCCATAAACCCTTTGGTCACCTAAAAAGCCCCAAAGGTATCCATAAACCCTTTGGTAAATCAAAAAATCCCCTAAGGTATCCATAAACCCTTTGGTTAACCCAAAATGCCCCAAAGGTATCCATAAACTCTTTGGTCACCCAACAAACCCCAAATGTATCCATAAACCCTTTGGTCAACTCAAAAAACCCCAAAGGTCTCCATAAACCCTTTGCTCAACCCAAACAAGCCCCAAAGGTATACCTAAACCCTTTGGTCACTCAAAATGTCCCAATGACATCCAATAAGACCATTGGTCAAGTATACATACATATATATTAATCAAAAATAAAAAAAAAACAACAAAACAACACAAAAGCCAAAGAAATGGTTCAACACCAACCAAAATAAGTTAAATATGATGGAATTCATTCAGGGTGGAATGCAAACTTCTCATGGATGCATGGACAAGTTACTACTTCACTCCCAAAGAAGGCCATTATGGCTAGACTGCCACACGGGAAGGAGGTTTTCAACTCTTTTCTTCCATGAAATCTCCATTGCTTCATCCAAATCCTTTCAAAATTGTGCCATTTTTCAATGAAAACAACTGAAGGGAACCTTAAAAAATATCATCTGGGTCAAAGGACTTGTCGCTTTTCTCACTGGTAATTCCCTCATTGACTCATCGCTTGAGGGGGTAGTCATGCCTAAAAAAATCATAATCAAAAATAAAAAATTAAACACTCAATCATGCAAATCGCATTTGTTAAACGAATCTTTGAGAAAGACAATCATGCTTCTGCTTGGGGCAGTAAACAAGAAATAATTTAAATTAAGCACATAAAAGTGTAGATGAACCTGCCTATTGGTAACCTCAAAAGTTACCAAAATACTTGGTTTTCTCTAACGCCTAGGGTTATAAGTCCCATGAGCATACCTAGAAGCTGAAGAGAAACCAAGACCAATGTCTTTACCGAGTCAAAATCTAGGATTCAAGAACGCATGCTCTTTCCATGATTGGGGCATATAAAGTTGGTTAGGTTATCGAGTAATCTTAATCATTGAACATTTTAGTCATCTATTTTTTCTCAATGTTGTGTTGCACACAATGCATCTAAAAAAGGGGCATATATAGACACTAAAATATGGTCAATCCGATTAGGCATCCATAAACAACGACTAAATTGACACCATATGGCCCCTTGGGAATCCCTTAGAAGGCTCAAAGTGGTTCTAGCCTCTCTGAAAGAGGTTTTGGAGGCTTCTAGCCCAATTGTGGGAGGTTTTAGCCCAAAATTCACCATCGTACTACCTTGGGATGGTGGTAGATTCCCACCACACCACCCTGGGATGGTGGTAGATTCCCACTGTCCCACCCTAGGACGGTGGTGAGCCATCATCCCAGGGTGGGACGGTGAGCAAGTTTGACCAAGAAAAAGTCAAATCTAGGACAAATGACACCCATAAACTACCATTTACCCCACCAATTGAAGCATGCGGGTTAGAGGGCACTACATACTTATGAAATTCTTCATAATTAAGGCTAAAAAGGATATTCCTTTCCCTTACAATGCATGCCTCTCGTTTGACAAATGGTGCCTCCTACCATGCATGCCATTTTGCACATGAGCCCCTTTGGGCTATAAAATGGGTACAATGTCCACACAAAACACACATATAATATATATATGAGTTCTAGGATATGCAAGGGAGTGCTTCCCAGATTTCCCCTCACTTTATTGTGCTTTCTTTCCCTCAGAATCTCTTCTTAGCGAAGGAGGTTACCGGGTGACTTCAAGAGGGTCTTTTGGGTGTAACTTTACCATCTGGGTAAATTTCTTCACCAAATTTGATGAAAATACCTCTTAGAGTGTTTAAGACCATTCCCCAATGGGATTGGTAGTAAAAGATGTGCATAATTGGTGGGTATCCCCCTCCAGGATGCCCCCCAATTAGTTGCAGTCACCATCGTCCCCCCTAGGATGAGGAGAAATCTATGCACAATTTCTTTACTATTTTTTTAAGCTTATTCTAGACTATCATAGGATTCTACAGTTCAAATTTTATACAATTTGGAGTTATATTGGCCGCACATTTTGAAGTTTTTGTAGGTTCGTAGGGCCCATTCGGGCATCCCAGGTGCTTGCAGATGTATATGCACCTCATATTGAAAATATAACCACATGGGTAGTCTTAAAATGTTGATTTATGTATTATGTCCAAGTTTCATGAGTTTTGGACATGTTTAGGGGCGGGAATTGCTTATCTTGGTATTCATAGGTTGCAGATGGGCGACGCAAAATCGAGGGGCCTACGGATGCAATTTCAGATATTTTTTTGGTGATATCCCTTAAAAACCTCCTATTTAACATATCCATAAAATTTCAAGTCATTTTAAGTCTATTTAATATATTTTTAATATATATGCCCTTTACTAGTCTTTTGGTGCCTGTGGGGATTGCATGTTTTCCATCACACGCACTTGTTATTTGACCCTTTTGGCTTTCTTGTGTGTATGTGTAGGTTCCTAGAATGCATTGGGAAGGAAAAAAGACATCAAAGATAAAATATACATGCAGCGATGGCATTGTACTGCCCACCTCGATTGTGGGTACGAGGAAGGACACTGGATGTGCACCCGGATTTATTGAAGGATTTGATCCTTGGGCACCCAAAATTTGTAACAATTGTATCACATTTGAGCCCTCAAGGGTACTATTGTGTAACCTTGGATCTGATCCACCAAATTAATAAGAAGGATACTTGTTTCATTTCATTCCTTATTGTTTGGTATTGCCTCATTTTCACATGCATGCTTCCGTTTGATGCTCATAAGCGATAGGAGATAGATACACATATTGTTATTCATAATTAGGTGCACCATTTTTACCTAATTCACTTGGATCTACTGACTATTAGGGTAGATAAATCTTACATCACTGTGTTTGCCTAGAGTTTGAATACCTAGACCAACACATTTCACCTATCGATAGGTGAAATGACTATCACCCTTGAGGATGTCTATAGGATCTTTTAGATCCCTATTGATGGCGAGCCCATAATCTTCTCTACCTATTGGAGTAGGGGAGTTATGTTTCATGAGATATTCAGTGATTAGAGCTAGGAGGCCCAATGTAATATCGATCATGGTGGCGTTCACATCGAGGAGTGGTATGATGAGTAGGTCTTCTCCATTCGCGAGGTAGTTTTCATGCATCTATTCATGCAAGTTGTGCTTCCAGATTCCTCAGGTGTGAGGATCCCTTGGAAACTTCTAGCCTACATTAGGAGATTCATTCAGATCTCCACACAATGGCCATTACTCCTAGCCTAGGGGAGTGCCTTATTGTGCCAATTGTACTGCAAGATGTACCAGATTACCTATCGAAGTTGAGTTGGGATCAACTGTAATCTATTACTACATATCTAGGGTTGGAAACACATCCTGATCAAGTGACCAACAAATATACCCCTGGAGGTCACTACGATTTATGATGCGCATCAATGTTATGCTACATTATGGCCTTGTGAGGAGGAGGGATTCCAAAGTAGGTCCCATGTTAGGGATGTTGATCATTACATTAGCTATTTTGTAGCACTAAGCCCTAAGGACATTGAGTGGCATCCATACATTTATTTACCTACATGGATGGAGGCTAGCAAGCATCTACACTAGGATCGATGGAATATATGGTTACTCAATCACAAGGTCAAGATCTGTGAGTACCAGTTCTACTCATGGGTCGAGTGACAGTTTGGCCTGGTACTGGACATGTCAGAGCTACCTATTATCTATAGGTAGCTAGTTCTAGAGACTCATATGCAGTGGGTACTACCTACAGCTTTGGGTGATGTTGTAGATGATTTCCAAAAGTTTGGAGTTGCTATTTTTGGGAACACCCCATCATATGATACCTGGTGGTCCCTACTTCGATGGTAGAGATCTGGGCCTCTCAGTCGGGTTGAGGAGGCAATGGAGGCTGATCCATAGGGGTGCAATATGTGCTTGTAGACTGAGGGTGGATAGGATGCATCACTAGTGGAGGCTGAGGATGAGGGCCTAGATGAGGGTGAGGTACCTCCAAAAAGTGAGGTAGGGCAGCTTGCTAGCCCAAGTAGAGCCAATTCAGGAGGCTATAGTCTTAGCAGATAAAACATGACACATCTATAGCCATGCTAGTAGTGAAGCTATCTGATAGGGAGAGGCAACTCCAGGAGGCCCAAGATTAGGCCATAGCTACAATAGAGTGTGCTACAGTAGCATAGGCATGATTTTAGGAGCTAACTAGATCACTTGAGCTAGCAGAGGTATGACGAGCAGTGACTATAGTAGAGAGGAACTTGGCTTAGTCCTAGGGTCAGAGAGGTGACCTGTCATCTTCTCATGCTATCATGGCAGCACCAGCACTCGAACTGCCAGGAGGCTGTGACCCTATGGTAGAGATTAGGTGTCTTACTTCCCTCATATAGGAGGGGAATGATTTAAGCAATATGAGGGTAGCTCACATATCTTAGTTGGAGGGATGGATTAGACTGATAGGTGGGTAGGTTCTAGAGGATCCACATGCTTTAGGGTCCCAACGGACTAGATCTAGGACTATAGTGCAGTCATCCATGAGCTTGAGTCACATGACTCACAGGACTAAGAGGACACATAGGTCCTCTATTACACATGGCACTAGCTCACATGGGAGGCACAAGGATGACAGAGGTGATACAAGTGACTCTTTGGATGGGGGTGCAGACCCTCCATAGCATACACATGGGTTGCTATTTTGATGTACTATTTTGTGTAAGGTCGAGGACCTACACGGATGTAGCCTACGGGCATTTTGATGTACCCCGATGTACTCTTGAGACACACACACACACACACACACACACACACACATATATATATATATATGATTTGATCATTTATGGCTCATTATGTGTACTTGTATATGTTTTTAATTTTTTTTTATGTTATGCACATGGATGCAATGCTTATGTTAATTTGATGCTATATGATGTGATGTATGGATGACATGCACTAGATAGCTACTTAATTTATGATGATGATGATATGCAGTGATCTATATGTTTAGATGTGCTATTTATGATGGATGCATATGGATGCAATGTTTACTTAAATGTATATTTGATTTTTATTTATTGTATGCATTTAATTTTGTGACACTATTATGATATGCTGATGCAATGTATGTAATGCATTATTTACATGATGGTAATCTAATGTAAATGAACCTGTATGCTTTAATCACTTAAAACATAAGGAATGAATGCAATATGTGTTTATCAATCTAATGGACGACACCACAAAATGTATAAAAATTATGAATGTAATTAGAAATCCTCATAATAATAATTTGATCAATTAATCACCCCTATATGAAATACAATGATATGAAGTTGTATGATGCGAATGATATAATGTGTCATTCTATTTTCCTTTGTGAATTTGAAATATATGCACAATATAGTTAGTGGCCATCTAATTATTATTTCTAATATCCATCTGGTATCTATCCTATATCTTGATTGTGCTTTGTATAATGATGTATCATGAATTTTATACTTTGTAGTTTGATTATTTTATTCTATATGGTTTGCGATATTTGGCATTTTGTTGCTATTAGAGAACTTTTTGAGGTTTTCCATGAGATTCAAACACCCTAGTAGACTTATAAAAAGTTGCATACTGACCACACTAGACTTCTAAAGTGTAAGGCTTTTGCTAGGATAGGCCCTAACTGTTCATTATCCCTGTGTGTGCATGAGTATATTAAGATAAGACACGAGCGTTCCCCGATGTCAGGCAGGATTATTTCAGACCATTGCCAAGATAGGGGCTCCAAAAATATCTTATCCAATCCCAAGTTTATATTTTAGTTGGACTAAGTCATTAGGCAATGCAAGACACCTGAAGCTAGCTCTTCCACATTCAAACATTGGTATGCACATAAGAAAAATGCAAGTGTATCAAACATATCATCATGCGTAAGCTATAGTAGTGCTAACAATTCCAGGAATTCAGGCTTATTTCTTTTTATCCTTCAATTTTTGGGATACTTGCTCATATGTGTAGTGAAGCAAGGTATTATATTCTTTTTCTAGCTTTGAACTATCTCTGGATCTTCATTTGATCTCTCTTCGAACTAGATTTCTGATCTTCATTTGATCTCCACTCGAACTTTGATTTATGATCTTCATTTGAGCCTGTTTTCTGATCTTCATTTGATCTTCACTTTTGGCATTTACATGTGATAATTTTCTTCAGAAACTTACCTTTGGGGATTTAATTTGGGGAAACTATTTTTGGTATATCAATTGAGTATATCGATCTTATGATATCAATATGGGATATCAATCTGGGAAGTAGATCTGTGATATCGATCTAGGGTATCAATATTGAGGATTGATGTGGGATATCACTCTGGGATATTGCTCATTTTATCATAAGAAAGGGATTATGAATAGGGAACTAACCTATCCTTTTACCAATTTCAAATATTTCCCATATCATCCACATAGATGGATAATCAAGAATAACTCTTTTCGCCTCAGGATACCTGGTCCTACTTCGTGACTTTCATCTTCCCCTAGTCCTTGTCAGGATTGTTTAATTTGTTGATTAGTGATAGGATTCTGATATGCTAAGGGCTATACTAACTAGACCTTAGCTACAAAAGCAAAGCAAGCTTTCTATTAACTCTTGAGAAGAACTCTAGGTATGGTTGAATAACCATAAAAGCCTAATATATTCTCCATTGCAACAAAATGGGTTGTGTTGAAAAACATAATTACTCATATGATTGATGGATTTATGATAAATGCAAAGATGCATGATTGAAACACAAACATGGCATCGTTTGTAAAATTGACAAACACAATGCATCCTACTATGGAATGCAACAGATGCAGAATACCTATATGTAATGCGATGCAGTGAATGCATGTGTGAATGTAAAATGAAAATGCAAAATGCAAATGCAAATGTTTTTGGATTTTATGCTTTACCAATTTTTTTGGATTTTATTTATTTTATAATTTTTATGAGTTTTTTTTAGCCTCATATATGACCAAACGGTGAGTACATGCCTTTGGATCCTTTCAAAGTGACTAAACGATGAGGAAATACCGTTGGAGCCTTACCATTGGAGCCTTTAGATTGACCAAGAAATTTTTTAGTAAAATCCTTGGAGCTTTTTAGGATGACTGAGCGGATTTAAGCAAACCCTTGGAGCCTTTTGTGTTTGACCAAAGGGATTATAAATACCTTTGGAGCTTTTTAGGATGACTGAGTGATTTTGTAGAAACCTTCAGGGCATTTGGGTTGACAAAGTGAGTTCTCAAAAACTTTTGGCACCTTTTGAGATGACTGAGTGGTTACACCCTCAGAGCCTTTTACTAACATTACCAAGTGATTTTAGAAACCCTTGGAGGATTTTGGGATGATCAAGCAGTTATAAGCAAACCCTCAGAGCCTTTTACTATGATCTCAAGCATAAAATACCTTAAGATGGATGATGTTGAGAGGTTCAGGCTCTTCAACACCTTTTAGTGACATTAGGTGATAGGTACCCAGATCGATCTTTCTAGATATGATATAGGGTCCTAGCCAATTAGCCGTGAATTTGTCTCGCATATATGGTGATAAATTAGAGTTCTATTGGTTTTATTTCAATATGAGATCCCCAAATTCAAAGTATCTTTGATGGAATTAGATATTGTAAGATTATTTTAGTCACTCCTAATAAATGTGGAGATGCTCCAGGGCATTCACGTGATGTTCATCAAGCAGCGTCAGTTGACCCAATCGAGCTTGCCATGTGGTGATTGATGAGGCCTGGAAATGCCTCAATCATAACATGTTTTGAACACTAAAATTGCCTATAAACTCTTATGTTTAATCTAATATGCTAGTTAAGTTGATTCAATATGTTGTGTATTAACTATTTGCATGATGAATGTATTTGAAGTACTATATTCTGATTTTTACAGATTTTTGTATAAGTTTTATGTTGTTTTGTTATGACTTGCTAAAATGAGATATGCTTAGATTAATAGCAGCACTTCACTAATCATGTTTTGATATGTCTCAAGCATTCATTTTACCTAAATCTGGCAACAGTTCAAGGAAACTGTTACTGTGCAGCAAAAACTGGGTTTTCCCATGTAAATTCCAGCCAGCTGCCAATGAATGGCAAGGCATGGAATTCACATGTGGAAAGAGATGAAGACCATTGGGATCTGATCCTGAGAAGTAACCCACATGAGAAATGCAGAGGAAATCATTTAAGGAGCCCACATTTGTTCATTCCGAAGTCTCTTCGGAATGAACAGATATCTTCGGAATGAGAAAACACAGTGTCTTCGAAATGAGCGGATCTTCGAAATGAGAACTGTAGTGTCTTCGAAATGAGCGGATCTTCAGAATGAGAACTGTAGTGTCTTCGGAATGAGTGGATATTCGGAATGAGAACTGTAGCATCTTTGGAATGAGCGGATCTTCGGAATGAGAATTGCAGTATCTTCGAAATGAGCCACTTATCTTCAAAATGAAAACAGAATGTGCTTTTTGACTTATTGACCGAATTTTGATGCTGGAAAAAGGGAAATAAAGATTGAAAAGGATAAAGGGAAATATCTCAGATCTGACTTTGCCGTCCTTGCCGACCAAAGTCACCATTTATGGAAAGATCAAAAGATGATCTTCTTCTAGGATAAAAACCAGGAATTGTTGTAAACATAATAGGATTAGATCTTTTCAGCTTGTTAGTAAATCTTAGGACATCTATAAATAGGGCTCCCATTCAGGTTGAGCTAGTAGAAGGTAGAAGAAAGAAAGTAATAGAAAGTAAGAGGAATAGAATAGAGGAATCAGTAATAGGTGATAGTCAAAAAGTGACTGTTACAGTCCTGTAATAGTTTTTAGCAGCATTATTGTAATCATGTTTCTGAATCAATAAAAGTATATTGTTTCTATTTCATATTGCTTGTAAATGAGTGTGATTAAGATCTAAAGAGAGAGAGACTCATACCTTCTTCTGGACAAAGAGGCTGGCCACTTCCAGACCTAGGAGGAGGACTAACAATAGGTTTTTATTCTGATTTTGTCTGCAACGTAATGAGTTGTAGAACTTGTCCTTTCATTCCTTTGTAAACAACTAATGATATTTGCAATCTTAGTTTATTTTATGTTTTGTGATTAATGATTTGGTTGTAATCCCCACTTTCAGCAAAGCTTTCAATTTAGTGCAGACTTTCATTCCCATAATTTACTATTTTTTGTAATTTCTTGCATTTTATGTTTTGTTGTCAACCCCTGCACAGAAGATTGACAACCTTCTATTACAGAGCCTTGACAGTTTTCATTTCCATATTAGAATTAGATTTTCATTACTGCAAAAGTAATTAGATTTTCCTTCTACAATTAGAATCAGACTTTCAATTTTGCAATTGTTATTTATGCAACATAATTAGGTCTCATTCTGCAATTGTAATTAGGACTTCATTTCTGTAGTTAATGATTAGTTTCCAATTCTGCAACTTAGATTAAGGTTTAATTCATGCAATTTAGAGATAGGAATGTCCTAAAACCCCCACACAATCGGTTTCACCAATAAAACCTGTTGCTCTAGATTGACCTAAGTTATAGCCCTGTTTGCCCCTTCTTCCATAGATAGCCTTGTACACAACCCTGGATTGACAAATTCATTGAGAATTAATGATGTGTATAATGACAATGCATCATTTTGGCACCATTGTTGGGGATACATGTTGCTAGAAGGTAACAACAGTCCAATAGCTGTTAGTTAGACTGAACTGTGAAAATTCAGGATAAAATCTGAATAGAACAGCTGGTTAAAATAACAACTATTGACATATAATTTATGTCATTTAGAGTGAACATGAATGAGTAAGTCTAGGGATGAAAAAGGTAGAATTACCCAAAAGGATCCCTGGCTTGTTCCATTAAGGAGATCTTCACGCCTAAGGGGTGAATCACCTGTGTTTGAATTACCAAAAATATTGAAAGAAAAATCACCAGTCTCACCATCATTAGAACATTTTGAGAAAGGAAAATCACCAGTTTCACCATCACTAGAACATCCTGAGAAAGAAGAATCATCAGACTCATTATCAACAGAGGGTCTTGGACCTCTTGAGAGAGAAATTTGGATAAGTTTAACTAAGAAACCAGAAACTATGGCAGAGGGAGGCAATGGCCAACATGGCTATGTCCATGATGAAGGAGATGATCAGGATATTCCTCAACCTTCCAGAACATTTGAATATCCTATCCATTTGAATCCAACACAAAACTCTCCCATGAAGACTATTTCACCTTCAGTACTTCCAACCTTTCGAGGTGTTGTATCCGAAGATCCTGATCAGTTTTTATTTGAATTCAAGGTAGTGTGTCAAACCTATGATTATGTAAATGACAATAAAAAACTTAAGGTTTTTCCCTCAACACTCAAGGACTCAACATTACGCTGGTTCATGAGTTTAGAGCCAAATTCCATCCGAACTTGGGATCAAATGGAAACCGTGTTTTTAGACAAATATCAAGAGTATTGCCGTGTAAGGAATAGGAAAGATGAGTTATTCAGGATTAAACAAGAAGATGATGAAACATTAGAAGACTATCTTGATAGGTTCTCCTTTGTTCAAAGGAGATGTGGACTTGTAGAACCAGAGTTATACAAAACCATATTTTTGAGAGGATTGCAAGATGAATCCAGAGATGTATTGGATTTGATGGGAAGAGGAGATGTAAATACTCTCAGTAATGAGGAAATTATGGATCTCTACAGGAATTACTCTCGCAACAAGCAAGGAAGAAAGAAAAAAATACAAATGGCACTGATGTGAAGGAACTAATAGAAGAACTTGCAAATTTTAAAACCGATATTCTAGTGCAATTAAACACAACTTTGGGGGAAATGTCTGCAAAAGCAAAAAACATAGAACCTTTGGCAATTTATTGCCCAAGATGTAGAAATAAACATGCTTTGCAGGAATGTCCTTTGAATAAAACATCTATCTCAGCCATTTGTAGTATCTCGTTCAAAAAGGCATTCAACCGATCAATGCCACCTGCTACCACAACTCAAAACCGTGTTAGAAAATCGGACCGAGGAACTCAACTATATTGGACCAAAACAAGGGGGAAATTTCTCTCAATACCAAAATCCCCCTCGTTTTCCTACAAATTGGGGGCATAATCCTGGTACTATGCCTTGGGGACAATCGGAACCACCCCAACGTCCTTGGAATTATCCTCAATGGACAAATTCCCAAGAATGGCCACAAACAAATTGGAGTAATTCAGCCTGGAACCAGAATCAAAACAACCCATCATGGAGTCAAAACAACCCATCATGGAGTCAAAACAATCCATCATGGAATCAAAACAATCCACCCTAGAATCAGAATCAGACTAATCCACATTGGATGCAAAATCAACCACAGTGGAATCAACAATACCAGTCCTATCCAAGACAACAAAGAAATCAAGGTCAAAATCAGCATTTGTTGCCTGCACCTACTCAAAACTTTCAAGACAAACAAAACCAACCACAACAAACACAATAGGTGAAACAACCTCAACTTCCAGCTCAATCAGTCACTAATCCAAACAACATGAGACAGGCATCCCCTGTCTATGTGGCTGAAGCTGAAGAAAATATTGAAATCAATGTTATTGATTGTAGTAACATCCAACTCCGTTCAGGAAAAATTGTACCTGAACCCATTTCCAATAAAAGCAAAGAAAATGAAGAACAAGAACCCTTGGAACCAATTATAGTGGAACCAACAATAGAGAAAGAAGAAGAAAAAATAGAACCACAAGCAGAACAATTACCTTCATCAAGGATAATTCCATATCCCGAAAGATTCAATACCACAACAGAAAATTTCGAATCAGACCTGGTCAAGGAACTTAAAAAGTTGACTATATCATTGCCCTTATTGCAAGCCATTAAGGATATACCAGTGATTAAAAGTACTATCCGAGATTTGTGCATTAGAAGAGCAGGAAGGAAAAAGAAGGCATTTCCCAAGACTGTTCAGATTGAGGGAAAGATAGCTGATCTCTTATCTGGGAAACTATTACCTCCAAAGTATAGTGACCCAAGAAGTCCAGTTATCATAGTTACTATAGGTTCAGTACCAATATCAAATGTCTTAGTAGATCTAGGAGCTGCAATAAATGTCATGACCAAGGATATAATGAAACAATTACAGCTCAAGCATCTCAGCCCCACATTTACAGCTTTAGAAATGGCTGATAGGTCAATTGCAAAACCTGAAGGTATCATTGAATATGTTCCTATAGAAGTTTCATCTTGGGAATTCCCTACAGATTTTTTGGTTTTACAACCAAGAAATTCAACACATGGATATCCCATCATTTTAGGAAGACCTTGGCTTGCAACTCGCAGCAACCTTCATAGACTCGAGATCTAGAAAAATGACTATTTCAAATGGTATTGATCTAAAACAGATATCTCTGTATCCTCCTGCAAGACCCTCCAACAATTTCTCAGGTCAGTTATGGTTTCCTGATTCAGATGAAGAATCAGAGGAGGTTATTTCCACACTAGCCACCTTGGTAGTAAGGGAACACACAGAAGACCTCCATGACACAGAAAACTCAGAAAATGAAACTATCCTAATGAATGTTCTGCATGAACAAGGGTTAGAAGAAGAAGCAATAAATATCCAGCAATTGTTAAGGAATGAGGAGAACCAAAATTCTGAAGGTGAACCATCTGTACTATCACAGGAAAACTCTGTTTCACTACCACATGGGTGGCACCATCACTTGATTTTTCCTTCTCACTGTTCCATACAGGATATGCTTCCATCAGAAAATAATGAAACAAAAATTTCTTACTTTCTCCCATCTCAGCAATGTCCTCTTAACTCCCTAATCACCAGGTATGAAGAAGTGAGTTCAGTCCTTCCAAATACAAAACAAATAGAAGTCCACCAGAAAATTTTTAAACATTTACAATGGCTTACTAGGGAAGAGGAAGACAAATTGATAGTTGTCTTGCAAAAGTATGTTCATGCTTTTGCTTGGAACTATAAATATATGTCAGGAGTTCACCCTGATATATGTACCCACAAAATTTATACTGAAGAAGTCAAGCCAGTAAGACAACTCCAGAGAAGACTGAATCCTGCCCTAAGGGATATTGTAAAGGAAGAAATTGAAAAACTTCTGGAGGTAGGATTCATTTACCCAATTTCTGATAGCCAGTGGGTCTCTCCATTGGTTATAGTTCCTAAGAAAAATGGAAAAATGAGAATATGTGTAGACTACAGAGAGCTGAATAAGGTGACATACAAAGATCATTTTCCATTACCTTTCATAGATCAGGTGTTAGATACCCTTGCTGGAAAAAGATACTTTTGTTTTCTTGATGGATTTAGTGGATATAATCAAATTCAGATTGCACCTGAAGATCAAGAGAAAACAACCTTTACCTGTCCATGGGGAACATTTGCCTATAGGGTTTTACCTTTTGGTTTGTGTAATGCCCCAACAACGTTTCAGCGAGCAGTTTTAGCAATCTTTTCTGATCTAACTACCAACAATGTTGAGATATACATGGATGATTTCACAGTGTGCGGACAGACTTTTGACTTTACATTGGAAAACCTTGACAAAGTTTTAGGTCGCTGTGAAACATACCAGTTATCCTTGAATCCAAAAAAATGTTTTATGATGATGAAGGAAGGAATAGTTCTTGGTCATCACATCTCTCCTCAGGGAATCCAAGTTGATCCAAAGAAGGTGGAAATTATCAAGAATCTTCTTCCTCCAAAAACTCAGACTAATGTCAGAAGCTTCCTAGGACATATTGGTTTTTACCGCAGGTTTATTCCCAACTTTAGCACAATAGCCAATCCCATGTTTGCCCTATTGACTAAAGATTCTAAATTTTCCTGGACTGCAAGATGTCAGGAATCATTTGAAGCTCGAAAGAAAAATTAGTAACTCCACCTGTGTTAAGAGGCCCTAATTGGACATTACCATTTCACATACAGACTGATGCTTCCAATACAGCAATTGGAGCAGCATTAGGACAAATTGACAATGGTGAACACTATGCCATCTACTACATTAGCAAGAATTTGACAGAGCTGAGAAAAATTATACCACAACTGAAAAAGAATTCTTAGCAGTAATTTATGCCATCAACAAATTTAGGCATTATATCACAGGTTATCAAATATTTATTCACACAGATCACACAACCATTAAATATTTGATGAATAAACCTATGGTAAGTGCAAGAATTATTCGATGGTTACTGTTGCTACAAGAATTTGATATCACTATAATCAACAAACCAGGAAAAGCTAATGTTGTAGCAGATTTCTTGTCCAGACTACAGAACACAGATGAAGGGGAATTAGTTGAAGACACCTTTCCTGATGAAAAACTATTTGCTATATCAGTCCAATCACCTTGGTTTGCAGATATAGCCAATTACTTGGTCACATGGAAAGTTCCTCCACATTTCACTTCAAAACAGAAGAAACAATTAATCAAGACAGAGTTCTTCTTTTGAATGGATCAAGGGTATACTCTTTAAGTGCAGTCTTGACCATGTGTTACGTAGGTGCATCCGAAAGGATGAGGTGTATGATATCCTTAGGGCTTGTCATGATGAACCCTCAGGTGGACACTACTCTGTAAAAATCACAATTAGAAAAGTCTTAGGGACAGGATATTATTGGCCATCTCTTCACAAGGATGTGAAAAAGTACATCAGGCATTGTGATGCATGCCAAAGAATGGGGAAACCCACTCATACAAATGAAATGCCACTACAGCCTCAATTGGTTTTAGAGCCATTTGAGAGGTGGGGGCTTGATTTTGTAGGACCTATTGATCCACCTTCTCAAGGAAAGGTGCATATTCTAGTATGCACTGATTACTTGACAAAGTGGGTAGAGGTGCGTGCTTTCAAACATGCTCGTGAAGAGAAGGTCGCTGATTTCTTGTATACTCAGATTTTTCAGAGATTTGGAGCTCCTCGGTCTATCACCACAGACCAAGGACCCCAATTTGCATCCAAAGTCATTGAGGTATTTACAGAATTATATGAAATCAAACATAGAAAATCATCACCTTATCACCCACAAGCAAATGGCCAGGTTGAGGTAACAAACAGGGAACTGGAACGAATTTTAACAAAAATAGTAGCTTTTCATAGGAAGAATTGGCTAGATAAATTACCTGAAGCAGTATGGGCTTACAATACTACTTGGAAATCCACTACTGGATTCACACCTTATGAACTAGTCTTTGGTAAAAAGCCCCTCTTACCTATTGAATTTGAGCTACTAACACTACGCACAACATTGGAAATTGGAATTGAATTGTCACAGGCATAGACAGACAGGATTCTACAACTGAATGCATTGGATGAACTTAGGTTGGATGCTCTGCACCAAACTGAAGTAATTCAAGAGCAGAGAAAATTGTGGCATGATAGTCACATTCAACAAAGGAAACTTCAACAAGGAGATTGGGCTTTACTGTTTGATTCTCGCTATGAAGACTTCCCTGGAAAGCTGAGAACTAGATGGCTTGGACCTTACCGGATTGAGGAGGTATTTGACAATGGAGCAGTCCGTTTATCTCCTATTGATGGGTCACAGAGAAAGTTGGTAGTGAATGGACATCGCCTCAGGGTGTACCATACACCTCTGACTAAAGAGGAATTCTTGCAACAACTTGACAGTTTGGATACACAACAGGTGGAAGAAATTTCCTCTTCCACTTCAAAACAATCAACATGATCATGGATTTCAAGAAAAAAAAAAAATACAAAAAAATAAAAAAAATAGAAAACAAAAAGATGAATAAATTTTGATTATGAATTCCTTCATGGGCATGATTTCAGGAAATCATGAAATTCCTTCATGGGCATAGTCAGAATCAAGAAAAAAAAAAAGAGAGAAAAGGAGAGGTAAAGAGAAAAATGAATAACTCAACAATGAAAACCTTTTTCAAGGCACTATCAGGTTGGTATGCATGAAAACCAATTTTTTGGCATGCATAACCTTGAAAATTTCTGAACCATCATTGTACAAATTCACCAACTGCACTTGTTTTGAAATGTTGCAGAAATTCTCAGTAGAACATCAACAGAAGCAGTCATATTTCAAAAACTTGCATTAACTTGTTTTAATCGGGTATATATTTCTTACATTTCTTCATTGTAAATGATTGGTATATAGTATATAACAATTAACCATTAGCATAAAAGATATCCATAAGAGTTGGCATACTTAAAACATGTTTTGAGAATGGGAATATTGATTTTTGCCTAATCTTCGGAACAAGAATGCCAAAAATAGTGCCTGCTATCTTCTTCAGACTAATTGTTGTGTTGTCTTCGGATTGAAATTGTCTTCAATGACAGCAGATTGTTGCACTTCATCTTCGAAATGACAATTTGTCTTCAGAATGAAGCTTTGTCTTCGAATGAAGCTTTGTCTTCGAATGAAGCCTTATCTTCAATGAGCTTTTCTTAATGAAGCTTTTTTTCAATGAAGCCTTATCTTCGAATAAGATTTGTCTTCGAATGAAGCAGGATTTGTCTTCAAAGATTTGTCTTCGAAATGAAGACTTCTTCGGAATGAAGTTATAATCTTCGAAATGAGGATTTGTCTTCGAATGAAGACTCTTATTTGGAATGAAGTCATAATATTCAGAATGAAGTTTTGTTTGTGCAATAAATTATAATCTTTGGAAAGAACATTCAATGTAATATCTCCACGTGGCATCCAGAGAAGGAAAGAAATACAATCAAGTGAAAATTCTTTTGACGCATACGATAAAGGAACACGTGTCAGTCAACATATGGTTTGTTTTTGCACCCATTGGAAAATACCAGAATCATGGAGGATGTGACCAACCGTATGCCACCAATTTTTGATGCTAATAAACATGCACGTGAGAATCTACAAGAAAAATAGAAAAACTAAAAGCGAATAAGGTGGATCTAACGGCAAGGACATTTGCATAATCATTGATGGACATGTGTTCGAAGCAAAAAAAGTAGAAATGTGTTCCACTCTTCTTTTCGAAGACATATTTGCTAACACAAAATTATTACGAAGTACAGTGCTCAGATTACGGTTCATTCCAAAGAACAAAAAAATAGAGAAACCACATGACACAAACCCTACAAAGTTGCAAACCAAAATCAGAGATCCAAAGAGGAATAGCGGTAGAAGAGAGAAGTTTGTGATGAACAAGACAGGAAAATGGGGAAAAAACAAGAATGGAACCAAGATACCACCCATCTCAGAAAATCCAAAAGTAGTGCAAATTTTTGAAGATGGAGGGCTTATGCCATTTTTGGATAAATTTAATGGGTCCTCTGAAGACTTGGCCAACATGTTCACCCACACATTCAAAAACAACCGAGCACACGTTAACGACATGACTATTGAGGTAACCCTCAAGTTCTGAGTCAAATTATTGAGCTGCCATTAGAAGGTCTTCCAATTTCTAGGTCCGAAAAATACATTAGTAAACACAACAATCAATTTCTGGAAGAAAATGATAGGGCACCAAGTATTTAACACATAATAACACATGCAAGGGGGTAAAAGGGCAGGAACCCTAGGATGAAGTAGCCACATGGGTAATCAAATTTCTAACCTATGAAGGGTAGTATGTACTATTGTCAAGGCATCACATAAAAATTTTAAATCATCTCAGACATGGTAGGCAACAACCAGAGTTTAGGGTAAATCTTCCCTATACTTGCACAGAATTAAAAAACATGGCAAAAAGATATCAGAAGGGTAAAGGAAGTCTTCGCCACCATGGTCTTATCAAACTAGTTTGCCAGAACCATTTTAGAGGAAACCCTAGGAGCTTTGAGAGGTTTTACTCCACCTTAAATGATGTAATTTTTGGAGATGAAGATGAAGAGGAAGAAACAGATACTCCGATGTTGCGAGAAGAAGAAACAACTACTAAAAATGTTAGAGGAAGCTATAGAAGGTGCTACAAGTTGTAGAAAGAAAACACACCCAACAAAGAACACCTTGCTCCAGAACCTTCAACTTCACAAGCAAAAAGACAAAGAAAGAGGATCTGGAACTGGAAGAAAAAAAAATAGAAAAAGGTTCATTTTTTCTGAAGTTGCAACCGATTTGTCGAACAGAGAAATGAAGCACCTAGCCCAACAGGGGAAGAAACAACAAGGGAAATAGAGGCATCCGAAACTAACCCCATAACCCCTGTTGTCACCAAAAAATAGAGCAAAAAGAAGAAGTTTGCATCTAGAACTCGGAGGTCTACAAGACTCCACTTGAGGGAAATGACGGATCAGGTCATAGAACAAGAAGATGGACAAAGCAGTCCAGATGTCACAGAGATACAACCAGCCCCTGAAAACTTCCCAGAATTCCCTGAACAGATAATTGAGGAAGAGGCTGGGCAGGATAATATGGAGGTGGCTACAGTTCAACAAGCCACACAAATAGTAGATGCAATTATAGATAACTTCATAGAGCCTACTGAACAGGAGCAAACAGATATTGCAGAGGAAGAACCAGTTATTGAGCAACCTACTATAGCTGACTTGTCTGCATCTGATTTTGAAGCAAAAAAGAGGAGGAAGATATCACAGAGAAGCTGAGAGCAGCAAGGAGTGTTGTCAAGACACAACCAGATGGATTTTAGAGAAAGAAAACATCATTGAGATGCAGGAAAGAAGAATTACAGAGTTACAAAGAAGTGGTAGAACTAAGAGAGAAGCTGTCACAGTTTGAAAAACAACCAACTATATCCAATGATGAAGATAATTTGGCTCAACCGCTTATGGATTTATCTAGGGAGATGACTCTACTGAGGAGACATAGGAGATCATTCAAAGAAGCACCTTTTCATTCTAAGATGTGCCTTCTCATTCAAGCACCCTTTCATTCTGAAGATGTTTTAGAATTGGCAAAAAGCACAACATAAAACATTGGAGATGAGCCACCAAAGAAATCAAGAACATGAAATAGATCAAGTACTCCTATTGATGTCCCTATATTTCAAACTATTACACCATCAATAGAAGTAGCGGATAAGGGGGTGCAAGTAGAATTACTATCTGATGACAACCCAATAGAAATAACACATAAGGGGGTGCAAGTAGAGTTATTGACAGATGAACAACCAATGGAAGTGGCAGAAAAAGGATTCAGATAGATTTGCTACCTAGAATTCCACTTGTAGTTAGACCACCTAATATTGTGTCTTTAGAACAATACAATGCAGACATAGCTAGCTGGATGATTAGGTATGAGAAGCTTGCCACTAAAACTGAAAAGTTCAAAGTAGAAGCAAAACAACTAGAAGCCAAGGAAACAAAAATTCAGGCATTGAAAGAAAAGGTGTCTGATTTATGTCAAATTGTTGAATTTCTAGTCCAATTCAGACGGCCAGCCAGATTCTACAGTCTTATTCTGAAGGAGAAATACCTCAGATGGTAGGTCATGAGGATTAGTTCAAATATTTCATATAAATTGGACACCACTGTAGATTTCCTGGAAGCATACTTTGACAACCCTTTTGAGCAAAAAAATCTCCTGTGTGAGCTGTTTTTACACAGTTTCTTTATTCGAGAAGAAGTAGAGTTTCATCCACAGATCTACATTGGAGATGTTCAATTGAGGGCATTCATGTCCACCTTGTAGAATCAGTTTTATTGGGACCAAGAAAAGAAGCAGAATAAGGAGATTGAAACAAGAGCTGAATTGTTAGTCAGAGCAATTCAGCCAAATCACCCCATTATCACAAGACAACACTTCACCATGATGAACAGGGATGATGTGAAGAGAATGTACTTGATAAACTTAAGGGACTATGTGAACAGATTCCATAATTTTTGTAATGACAATTTCTTTCCAGCATTATCAGTTTGTAGAAACAGATGGGCTGAACTTCCCATGTCTTTGTAGAAAAGAGAACCCATTTCCCCCATCAACTTAGAATGGTCCAGAAGAAGGGCAGAAGGAGTAATACAGTTGATTGAACTCATGCAACATAATTGGATAGGTCTCAGATTTAGGCCTCCAACCATCATCACTCCAGTCCCATTCTACTTTGAAGATGATGCCCAACCTGATGAACAATTTGAAGAATGGCTCAGGGACCTTCAGAAGAATAGGGGATTTTATATAGGCAAGAAGTTGTTCTACAGGTCATGGAATTTGACCATGGACATATGTGATTCCATAGCCCAACGGAATGCATGAGGACATGCATCAATATAAGTTGGGGGGAAATGATGAGGCCTGGAAATGCCTCAATCATAACATGTTTTGAACACTAAAATTGCCTATAAACTCTTATGTTTAATCTAATATGCTAGTTAAGTTGATTCAATATGTTGTGTATTAACTATTTGCATGATGAATGTATTTGAAGTACTATATTCTGATTTTTACAGCTTTTTGTATAAGTTTTATGTTGTTTTGTTATGACTTGCTAAAATGAGATATGCTTAGATTAATAGCAACACTTCACTAATCATGTTTTGATATGTCTCAAGCATTCATTTTACCTAAATCTGGCAACAGTTCAAGGAAACTGATTATCGTGCAGCAAAAACTGGGTTTTCCCATGTAAATTCCAGCCACCGCCAATGAATGGCAAGGCATGGAATTCACATGTGGAAAGAGATGAAGACCATTGGGATCTGATCCTGAGAAGTAACCCACATGAGAAATGCAGAGGAAATCATTTAAGGAGCCCACATTTGTTCATTTCGAAGTCTCTTCGGAATGAACAGATATCTTCGAAATGAGAAAACACAGTGTCTTCGAAATGAGCGGATCTTCGAAATGAGAACTGTAGTGTCTTCAAAATGAGCGGATCTTTAGAATGAGAACTGTAGTGTCTTCAGAATGAGCGGATCTTCAGAATGAGAACTGTAGCATCTTCGAAATGAGCGGATCTTCGGAATGAGAATTGCAGTATCTTCGAAATGAGCCACTTATCTTCGAAATGAAAACAGAATGTGCTTTTTGACTTATTGACCGAATTTTGACACTGGAAAAAGGGAAATAAAGATTGAAAAGGATAAAGGGAAATATCTCAGATCTGACTTTGTCGTCCTTGCCGACCAAAGTCACCATTTATGGAAAGATCAAAAGATGATCTTCTTCTAGGATAAAAACCAGGAATTGCTGCAGCATAATAGGATTAGATCTTTTCAGCTTGTTAGTAAATCTTAGGACATCTATAAATAGGGCTCCCATTCAGGTTGAGCTAGTAGAAGGTAGAAGAAAGAAAGTAATAGAGAGTAAGGGGAATAGAATAGAGAAATCAGTAATAGGTGATAGTCAGAAAGTGACTGTTATAGTCCTGTAATAGTTTTCAGCAGCATTATTGTAATCATGTTTCTGAATCAATAAAAGTATATTGTTTCTATTTCATATTGCTTGTAAATGAGTGTGATTAAGATCTAAAGAGAGAGAGACTCATACCTTCTTCTGGACAAAGAGGTTGGCCACTTCCAGACCTAGGAGGAGGACTAACAACAGGTTTTTATTCTGATTTTGCTATAGCAGAATGAGTTGTAGAACTTGTCCTTTCATTCCTTTGTAAACAACTAATGATATTTGCAATCTTAGTTTATTTTATGTTTTGTGATTAATGATTTGGTTGTAATCCCCACTTTCAGCAAAGCTTTCAATTTAGTGCAGACTTTCATTCCCAAAATTTACTATTTTCTGTAATTTCTTGCATTTTATGTTTTGTTGTCAACCCCTGCATAGAAGATTGACAACCTTCTGTTACAGAGCCTTGACAGTTTTCATTTCCATATTAGAATTAGATTTTCATTACTGCAAAAGTAATTAGATTTTCCTTCTGCAATTAGAATCAGACTTTCAATTCTGCAACTGTTATTTATGCAACATAATTAGGTCTCATTCTGCAATTGTAATTAGGACTTCATTTCTGTAGTTAATGATTAGTTTCCAATTCTGCAACTTAGATTAAGGTTTAATTCATGCAATTTAGAGATAGGAATGTCCTAAAACCCCCCACACAATCGGTTTCACCAATAAAACCTGTTGCTCTAGATTGACCTAAGTTATAGCCCTGTTTGCCCCTTCTTCCGCAGATAGCCTTGTACACAGCCCTGGATTGACAAATTCATTGAGAATTAATGATGTGTATAATGACAACGCATCAGTGATGTCATCAATGAAATATTTCAATGTGATGTGCAATGTTGGAGTTTCCAATTCCAAGGACATAACGACCTTAGTGCCATATACTAGTGAAAATAGCGTTGCCCCAATGGGCATCCAAATATTAGTCCTATAAGCCCATAATGTGAGGGGCAGTTGGATATGCCAGTCTTTGTGGTTTTCATGGACCATATTTTTTAAGATGGCCACCACTGTCTTATTTGAAGCTTTAGCCTACCCATTTACCTACGGATAGTATGGAGTCACAAAACTGTGTTTGATTCTATATTTAGATGTCAAAGCTCTCATAGTTTTGTTCTTGAATGACATTCCATTATCTAATATTATTTTGGATGGAATCCCAAAATAACTTATGATATGCTCCAGTATAAAATCTGCTATATGAGCTCCAATTTTTGTTGTTAAGGGTATTGCTTCCACCCACTTTGTGAAATACTTAGTAGCCATGATTATAAATATATGTCAACCCAATGATAGAGGAGAGATCTTGCCTATAAGATCTAATCCCCACTAAGAAAATGGCCAAGCCACTTGGATGGGATGTAAGGCCTGCAATGCCAAGTGTGTAATATTAGCATGATGATGACATTTGATGCTTTTAATGACATACACATTGCACTTCTTCTCCATAGTGGGCCAATAGTAGCCCATTTGAAGGATGCGCTTGACAATGGCCATGCCACTAAAATGAGCACCGCACATACTGTCACAAGCTTGTGAAATCACCCATGATGCCTCTTGGGGCTCTAAGAAATGAAGGAGAAATACATATAGCCTTATTGATATAATATGTCTCTTATTGATACATATTTATCCACTTTCTATTTAAATGTGCATTTTGTGACATGCAACAATCCCTTTGGGATTACACCAAGCTTAAGGATGTCGTGGATTTGCGACATCCAATTTTGATAAACCTCAACTTTGACTACCAAGATGAATTGCTCCCCCTACGTATTTACTTTTGCAAATGTAGACTGGAAAATAACCTTATGGTGAATGGTGGTACCACTCCCCATCAGACTCTAAGAGGTTAATGACCCCCAAGATGCCTTCTTTAGAAAGTCTTCATATTTGGAGAACCATTCAGCTTTTGGTTCTACGCTGATCATGTTGATTGACATTCTATTATCAAAGGCTTCATGTTCCATCGTAGGGTGCAAAATCATTTTAACATGAATGGTAGTGAAATCAGTAGATGGATTTTGAGGGATTAAAAATCCCAAAGATGCCATGGTGTCTGCAAACCTATTTGATGATCGAGGGATTGCCTTGATGCCGTACCATTCCAATTTAGCTAGATATATAGCAATAAGATCCTTGTAATCTTTCAATACAATACATCGACACTAGAAGACCCCCTTAACTTGATTTACTATGAGCAAGGAGTCACTAAAGATGTTTAATATTTTAATATTCATGGCAATGACTGTGTGGAGGTCCAACAATAGGTCTTCGTACTCAATGTTGTTGTTGATGCATGGAAAGTCTAGTTTAAACGACAAGGGCATAAGAGCTCCATATAGTGGGAAAAACACTATTCTTGCACCACCCCCTTGCTCGCACTTTGAACCATGGAAAAACATAGTCATATTAGCATTATTCTATGGTTCTTAGGGTTCAGGAGCTTCAAATACGACAAATACTGCATCGTCGTGAAGATCTATGGTCAGAGGCCTAATGTTTAATAGTGGTGCCTTAGCTAATTTATCAGCTATGACTTGTCCTTTAATGGACTTATGGCTTATGAATTACAGATCAAATTCTGTCAGTAGCATGATCCACTTCATAGTACGTGTATTATGATACATCTTACTCATTATGTATTGCAAAGAATTTTTTTTGAATATAACATATGTCATATGACTTAACATATAATGTCGTAATTTATTTGTAGTGAACACTACTGCTAAACATAGTTTTTCCACATATGCATATCCAAGCTCATAGCTCACCAAGGTTTGACTAATATAATATATGGTTTGTTCTTTGCCTTGCATGTTCTTTTGGGCTAACATGGTTCCCAATGCAAAGTTAGTTGCCGATATATATAGTAGAAAATGCACCTCTAGCCTTGGTGGAGCTAGCACTGGAGGCATTGTCGGGTATTAATTTATTTTAGCAAAGGCTACTTGACATTCCTCATCCCAGTTGAATGGGACCCCCTTATATAGCAATCGATTCATGGGTCGATATTTATCCAAAAATTGAGTGATGAATCACTTTATCGATGCTACCTTGCCCTTAAGACTTCTTAACTCTTTAATATTGATGAGAGAATGCATTTCTACGATAGCATTAACCTTTGTTGTGTCAATTTCTATGCCTCATTTAGAAATGATGAATCCTAGTAGTTTTATAGAAGTTACGCCAAATATGCACTTCTTAGGATTCAACCTGACATTGTGCTCTATCAGGAAATTGAATACCTTCCTTAAGACCTTTGCATACTCTTCTTGCAACAATGACTTGACCGACAAGTCATCGATATAATATTCTAGAATTTTATGCATGTAGTCATGAAAAATGTATGTCATGGCCCGCTGATATGTGGCACCAGCATTTTTGAGGCCAAATGGCATAAATTTATAGCAAAAAATTCCCCATGGAGTTATAAACACGATTTTATGGTGGTCCTCGGGTTTAATCCAGATTTTATTGTAACCAGAAAAACCTTCCATTAAGGAGAGAATTTTGTGAGAGCATCAATATTGGGCAACAAAAATGAATCTTTGGGTGTTGCCTTATTTAGGTCTCTAAAATCCATACAAATACGAATTCTTCCATCAAGTTTTCCTACGGGTACCATATTGGATACCCATTCTGGATAGTCGATAGAGATTAAAAATTCTATGTCCGATAGCTTTTGTAGCTCATATTTCACCATTAAGGCTACAGTTGAATGCATCTTTCTAAGCTTTTGCTTGACCAAATTCTTCGTTAGATCTAGATAAAGGTTATGCGTAACCAATTTTGGGTCTAGACCTAGCATATCATTATACATCCAAGCAAAAATATTTGGTCTCTCTTTTATCAGAGGGATTAGGGTGGACCATTCATCTGGAGTGATAATCTCTCCAAACTTAACCTTCTTTGAATTGGTGGCATCATTACTGATATCCACCTCGAAGGTTTCCTCTATTGACATATGCAATCCCTCCTCAAGCTGATGAGGCATAGGGATCAAATGGATGTCATGATTCGGGTTGATAGGTTCCATGTTGGAAATATTTTTGGCATGATAGACATCATATGCATAACTTAGCAAAAAATTAAATGGTTGTAACATTTATTCATTAGGGAAGAAATCTTTAGGCTCAACGGGTGAGTCAGTGCGATCCTAGTCGATAGCATATTTTTTGAGATACAACAGTTTGGATGGATCTACTGGATTACGGAGTGGGGTGGTCAAATCAATGGAGACCATATTTATGGAATGGAATTGATATCTAGGACCACATAGACCAACTTCTATATCATCGATACAACTCTCATACTTGAGATCTGGCTCTAATGAAACTATCACAAATGGGCCCTCTCTATGAGGACTGCGAACTACTGGATCCTCTTTATGCATTGGTTGCATTATGGGATCGTTTGGCTCATGAAGCTCCATATATTTATGTATATGGGAAAAAATATGTGATAAATCACATTAAAGTTTGGTGGTATTCCACTAAGATGAGGGTCGAGATTGATTTATCTTCATAGATCCTCGATCGTATATGGTGAATGGTGGTGACGTAGGTAAGGAGGCCCTAAGTAGGCTCTCTCTATTTCATCCCCTTCATAACTATAATAGTACAGTCCTTAATTTATCCCTATAGGTGGGGGATGCTTTTGTAGGTGCGGTCCCATGAATCTCATGTCCTAGTTGTTATCACCCATGTTCGGAAAAACCAATTAATTAGTCCATATGTATGATGCTATTGAGAAAACTGGCTCTACTTCTTCCCACAAATAATCAATGTTGGGAAGAATCTCCTTGGTAACATGTACTAACTCTGTAGGCAGTAGGTGATGCGCATACAAAGGCCTTAAATAGCCCTCCTCATCTTCCTCATATTGATCATCACTTAAGGATTCACAGTTGACATCATAACTTGGTCCACTCATCTTGGAGATGGACTCCTCTCCATCATTGTTGTAGAGATATCCTAACTCGATATCGCATAAAACTATGGGGTTATACCCCTACACACCTGTGTCATTAGTTGCATTATGGATTTGATGACCCAGGTTGCCTCTAGAGTTCTGCTCTATATTAGTCTGCTCGAGGAGCCTTCCATGATGCTCTTCAAGTGGCTCAAAAGTGATGACATATACGATCAGGTTAGTCCTCCAAAAGCTAGAAATATTAGGATGATATTGGTTGAAGTCCACATCATCCCCCAGACTAAGGTACAAGAGATCTAAGGATGCTATGAGAAAATCATCTTGTCCTTGTATCTGTAACCCCAATTCAAACCTACCAGTTGCTAGCTGATAATGTGGCTTGAACAAAGTTCTATGCCCTTGTTCAAACAAACCAAGTCCATACCCATGATAGTGATACAACTTAAAAATACACATGGAGTACTCTGGGTTGGATAAATAATGAACATTTACTACAAAATGTTCGTCACTATCTTTATCCATGGGCTCTCACATTGCAAGCTAATCCAGCCCAGCATATATGAAGTTATTCTGATTAGGTGGCTCTCCCAACGGTACCATTGATCCAATCGGATAACGATGAGTAGGCGGTCGGACCATATCTTGCACAGTCTCTAGAATTGGTCTGAAGGTTACATTTTGCACAATGTACTCACCTAATCTAGTGTTGGGAAGATGTATAGTCACCCATAGTGTGGATGACCCTACTGATGATGCAGGTGAGGTAGGTTGAGGTACCTCCTTGGCTATATCTTCCTCTAATTCCATGGTGATGGGAGCCTCCTTAGTGACTGGTTTAGGAATTTATTTCTTCTCTTTTTCACCCATATTTATGTTTAACTTCCTATCATCCTGAAGCATCACTGATGCAGTAAAATTCAATGAAGTAGTAGTAGTGTGCTCAGATCTGTGTGACATAGATATCAATGGTTGAGCACGTACTGTTGGTTTACCTCCTAATTTTTTAACTGGTGATGCAATTCAGATGTCCAGGTACATTGATGGGAGTATGAAACCCCCAGGCAAATTCACTAGGTTTATGAACTTGAAAGGTTCTTCATCTGATGACACTATGTGAACCCATCCCTCATGCAGATATTTTACACATTGGTGTAATATAGAGGGAACACAACATATTTCATGAATCCAAGGACTCCCGAGTAGGATGTTGTATTGCATGACCCCCTCAATCACATGACACATCATAGATGTGGTATTTAGACCTACCTACACATGTAGGACAATTGTACCAACCATTGAGCATAGGGCATCATTAAACACTCTCTATGTGAAGGTGGGGGGCACAATGTGTGATTTTGGTAGCTTTAGATGATTCAATGCCTTGGTCGTTATTATATTAATTGACAAACTAGTTTCTATCAAGACCCTCTTGAATGGTACGTGATTGATGCACGTAATGATATGCAGTGATGGGTCAACCGTATCTGTGGGAACTATCTTAATTTTATGATCATAAAACTAGATCATGGGCTCCTGACACTACTATACATGTCCCATAAAATTAGTAAATGCTTGTGCATCCTGATATTGTACTTCAATGTAACTTAGAATATCCATAAGAGTCTCCCTGTGCCTAGGGGATTGCTATATTAGTTCATATATAGATAGCTTCATAGGAGCTATCTACAGGTTTTGGACTAGCTTGCTCCGTATGGTCACCATCGGTCTCGTTGGTGGACCTGTAATATTATGTGTTGGCCGCTGATTTAGCATGGCTTGTATTCTTAAGGTATAACATGGTTGATTCGACTGCTCATATCTCCCATGTATTGTATCAACATTCACCATGTCTATGAACCCTTGGGTAGTCAGTTCAATGCACACTTGGTTGACCTGGCCAACGTTGTTGCACTATGCCTCATGGTTTGGTAACGAATTTTTGTAAATCCCTATGTTTTGGTTTTCAGGTGCTTGTGGATTACTTGGTATTACAAGCTCATCCTTTTCAATCATGTTTTGCAAAATATGGTTAAAGGACCAACATACCTCTATGTTGTGGCCCTTCGTGCAATGGAAGATGCAAAATAAGTCGTCTTGATACCCCTTCGACTTGGGTTGGTTCGGATTGACTAGCTTAAATTTGGGTAGTCTGATCACCTTAGCCTCGCATAACTGGTGGAATATTAACATCAATGATTCTATTAGAGGTGTGAATTAGTGAGGCGAGCGTTGTTCTTTGTTTTTTCCCTTATAGTTATTATTGCGCTTTTCGTACTACGTTGGAGGAAGTTGGGCTTGATAATTCTATTTTTGCTGCACTTTATCGTCTCTCTAGAGGTTTAACACTACCTGGTTGACGTGGGCTTGCTTGCCCTTTTGATTCATGAAGCTCTTCTTAGGCCCCTATTTCCTATTCTTAAGCTTCAAATTACCTTCCTACAACTTGATGTTTTCAATTACCTTGGCTTGCGCCAAAGCCTCCTCGAATTTTGGATACTGTTGCAGTTGCAATAGTAGTGAGATGTTCTTGGCACAACTCTTGGTGAACATTTAGGTTAATTTCATAGCAGGAATAGGGAATGGTAGATTTGAAATAAAAATTCTCCACCTCTTTTCGTATTATTCAATTGGCTCGTCATCATGCTAAGCTAGCGTCACTAAATCAAAAAGATTAGCCTGTTTCTTGACACCAAAAGAAAAGCGTTTAAGAAAAGTGTTAGCCAGTTGCTCAAAACTGCTAATGTTATGCCTATTTTTATGATTGAACCACTCTTGGGCTAGGCCTGAGAGGGTTGTGACAAATATGTGAAAAAGCAAGACATTATTTCTAGAAATTTAGAAATAGGGATCCAAAAATTCTATGACATACTCCTATGCATCTTCGTCACCTTTAAATTTGTCTAACTTGGACATAACAAAATGCTCAGGGTACACTAGAGTAGGTATCGAGGGTTCCAAAGGTTAATTATGAATCTTTATTAATATCATATTTTGAAGTGTTGCTCCTTGCCTCTCAATCACTTTTAACTTCTTATATAGGGCTTTATAAGCCTTTGAGGATAAGGGGTCCTCCTCCCTAAGCTGACGTGAGGGTGGTCTTGGAGGTACATTCTTCCTCTATCGAGGTGGAGGTCGTTGCTCTTCCTCCTCCTCAACTTGGGATTCTTCAGGATACTCTTGATTATTTTCCTCTCCATTTTATTCCTCATATTGTTGCTACCTCTCATGTTTGAACAGTGTTGGACGTTCTCTTTGTTGGGCACTAATATGAGTATAAGCGTCCCTGTGCTCCTGCTGCACATTGTCTTGTGAGAAAGCCTTTCTATGAATGTTCTCTCTATTATCGACATGAGTATATACACCAGCCTTGGCTAGCATATCATCCTACTCTACGCACTCCTTTTGGGTAAGGATGCATTCCTCACACATGCGTTGCTCGTATAGTCTTTGTCTGATGAGCCTTTGTTCCTAAATATTCTAATCTTTAATACGCTATCTTTCTAGGCGAGCATCCTCCAATTGATCTTGGAGGAGCCATCATTGCTGCTCAGATAACATTCTGTGTGATCTATCAAGGTCATTGGTCATGATAGGCCTCTGGTATGCATGTTATGTGTGAGCGACTTTATGGGTTCTGTACCCATATGACTACTTTGTGATGCTTTTACCTTTATCTGTAAAGACATCATTGGTGTCTTGCTGAGCTATGTGATTTGTGACACCATGCATGTATGGTGGATGTGTCACATGAGGGTGCTTAGAAGCCTCTCCATGCTCTCTAGCAGTCCTAATAGAACCCCCACTATGCTCACTTGGAGTATGGGTGGTGGAGCTGAAGGCTTATAGCCTAGCTACTCCAACATGCTACCTAATCCATACAATTGTCTGGATCTCCATCACTCGTGTGATGGTGTGTCATTGGCTCCCACCTTAGCCATATCAATAGTGATATTTTGATGTTCACCACATGTGGGATTTTGCATAGGCCTATGCTCAGCGATGGCCCTGTCTACATGCCCCTAAATGGACAGGTCTTGATCACATCTGTACTTCGAAGGTGGAGCCACGAATCCTCTTGTAGACCTATGATGTAGGGGTACCAACTTGGATCCCTGTATAACATACTCTTCAGCTGATCTTGTGGATGCACGTGTAATGCAATCCTAGTAATGGATTTCGAGTGGAACACCCTCATTCTAAGAGGCTCCCTACCCTATTATGTATCTAGAGGAATGCACAGAAGCTCCTCTAACGGGGGTACACTCAATAGGTTCCTCTCTTTTCGAATTATCTCCTCTAATGCTCGTCGAACGACATTTGGGAAGTGCATGTGGGTGAGTATTCGACATGTATTGATGTGAATCTATTGGGGCTTGGTCATCGACTTCAGGCTTGTGCTTTTTTCGACCACTCCATGTCTCCACCATGGTGCACCTAGTGTTTATATTTGTTCTTTATTAAGCAAACAAGGTATACAATGGTGTTTATCTCGTATTAATTTTTAAAAGTTATCCCTAGACTATTTGATGTTGTTTCAATGATTTTTTTAATTAGTATAGAACTCCTTATCATGTTTTGAAAAGTGTTGAATGATATTCTTAGTTTAAATTGGCTTTCACCTGTATGCTCCTAGCTCGACAACCTGGATGTGACTTCTAGGCTGCATAAATCCCTCGTGTGTGGTGATGAAAGTCCACACCCAGACAAGGAGCACATGTCCTCCCAGATCCTCACCCATTTTCCCCCAGTCAGTGTCATAACCTATGAAGATAATACATGCAAATTTTCTAGGGTACGAAAGGTTCTTAGATGCGATATTGGTCTAGTATCCAAGGGTATGTGGGATTTGGGTCAACGGATGGAAATCACCCCCACCGTCATTGAACCCTACTATTGGTTGGATGTCAAGCCCAACTCACTAGCGTTTAAGTGAAACATGGTGTGTGTGGTTCGTTTTAATTTGCATAAAATAAAAATGTGTAATACAACACAATGATTGTTTCCTACATGTAAATTTAAAAGAAATGTTTTATATTCAGAGATGCATGCTATACTCTACATGATTTTTGACAATGCAAACTAGTATGCAAATGGCCACTACTTGGGCCTCAAACATGCAAACCCACACACAATTCTAATATAGCACGTTGTATTCTAGGGCAGACTGTAATCAGAGTTCCACTATTCCTAGCAGCGCCTATCGAAAATTAAGAAATCGATAATCCTAAGGACTTATTTCCTTTTAACCTTAATTTTCTTATTATCCTACTTAATTTCTATTTTTATAATTTTGGAAAAACACAGGTAGAGAGAAAAATGACAGAGGGTGAAAACGGAGCCTATCTTAGGTCCTCATCTAATATGCACTCTGTTTTCTACTGTCTACTCTACCAGCTATAAACTATGGGTTTGGTCTGTGGTCCAATATGTAGACCGCATGTCTCATCTGCGGTTCAGACTGAACAGGCCAAGGAGTCCAAATTGAGTGGTTAGAACCACTGCTCTATCTTGGAGTCTATCCAATATATTCCATATAGTCTTGTAGCATATCCATATGAGTAGTCGTCATCAACATGACACATTTTAGGTGTCTACAGTGTTATTGCATGTATTCCTCTCCCTTAAAATTTTCTAACCTAGGCATCTCAAAGTTCCTAGGATAAGCAAGACTCGGTATCGAGGGGTACAAAGGTTGATTATGTATCTTACTTAAGGTTGGATTTTGCCCCACTGTGTCCTGCTTCTCGAGATACTTGAATCTCTCAGCTAGCACTTTGTATGCTTGAGAAGAAATGATCTCTTCCTCTTGAAGAGGTATTTGGGGTGCAAGTGGAGGTAAGTTTCTTTGAGTATGGGGTGGTTGATTGTATTCATTGGCCATACTTATGGAAGATAGTTAAGGATATTGCTGATCCTAGCCATCCGAATCTGATCTCTCATAATGCCTATGCTCAGGCTTATTTGGCACTAAATGCTCATGTGGCCGAGAAGCATGTTAAGAGGTATGGCGAATATAATCATCTACTCACCTATTATGTAGCTCAAGGTGTGAATTAGCATGTCTCTCATTGTGTTTTTGTCTATACTCAGTATGGGGAGGTAATTCTAATTGATCCAACCTGTTTGATCACCCTTCACTCTCCTTTAGATCAAGGAGACATCGCTCTTCTAGGTGGTGTTCATATAATCATTGTTGGTGCAACTGTTTTTGTTTTGCACTTTCTCATTCTATGTTTTTTAAATGCTCACACTCAATGCGTAAATCCTCTAATTTATCTTGGAGCATTTGTTCTCTTTGAATTGCATTTGACTTATGTGATTGATTTTATTGGTTTGTTGTGCTTGGTCTATGACTCTGCAACTATGTGCGAGGGTTCTTGTTTGCTTCAAATTGCACAACAAGGTTGGAAACTCTCTTCCCTCGATGCATCGAGATTGCATTGATATTATTCTCTTCCCTAGGGGTGTAATCCTCATGCAAGGATGTTGCAAGGGTGCCATGTGTTCGTTGAGAACACTCATTGTGGGTTCGGATAGGATGCAACTAAGTTATGGTTCTTTCATCCATGGTGTATTCTTTAGTAGATCTAGTAGATCCATGAGGGGTACAATCATGATATTTACTACCATGCTCAAATGTCCCATGTTGGGATCTTCTAGCACCTTCATCTAGGAAGTCAAGGTGATGGGTCTTCCAAGGTTGAGCAAGAGGAGTTCCTTCCACACCAATACAATGGTCATAAAACTAGCATCCCCCATGTTCAAAAGTATTTGGCATTACAATGGGCATGTGAATGGTTGGCTTCCCTCTATCTCACCCCTCATTGGGCTGATTTTAACTCTCAATGTAATGAGATGTGGTGGGTCTAGAAGTATTCTCATTTAGGTCACAAGAAGATCTAGTGATAGTTCTCCTGAGCAGGGTCTCTTGATAAGATCCACTATGAGTGGTGTTGTCTCCCCTAAGACTACTTAAATTTTGTTCAGATATGTTCTGGGTATGTGTGCTACCACTAGGGCAGTCTGGGCCCTCTTGTGCATTAGATGCAACCTCCGCCTTGGACCGGGGATTACCCCACATCTTGACCATAACCTTGTGATATTTGACTTCAAAAAAATTTTGTAAGTGTTATATACCAAAACAATCAGTGTGACGAATTGATTGCAATAGGATATGACTCCAAAAAGTGACTGTCGGGTCAAAATTTTGTATTTTTTAAATAATTGGCCAACCGGGGCCCATGGGGAAATGCCCACTTTTAGGAATTTTTAGGAAATTTTGAAGCATGAAGAGTTAGAACTCAAAATTTATGGGAGCTTCCCTAGGGGCTAACTAAGACAACAAAACAAATTTGGTAATTTTTGGAGTTGTCTAGCCCATTTTATGACTGTTTTAGTGCAGTTTTTCCCTATTTTCAGCTTTGAAAATAGAGTAATCATAAAACCATAATAAATTTATTGTTATAGCTTTTATTTTCATGATTTTGGGTCTGTTGGATGCAGAATCAAAAAGTAGCTTTTCCCTAAATTTCTTGATTCATTTTTTTTTTCAATTAATTTCCTTGAAAAATTGGGGTTAGGGTTTGGTCCCAAACAATAAAGAAACACACAAAGCAGAAAACATGATTATCTCTTTTAAGGATTAAATGTGTGTCCTAAGAACTTGTTTTGTGTGTTTAGATTTGTTTTTGATCTTGATTTCTTATTCATATTTTGGAATTAGAATGAGGGAACTCAATCAAAGTGATGACTAGGAACACTAGTGCCAAACATGATTTCTCAAAAGAGTCTAGGGTACACCGCTTAAATCCCAGTGGGGGGTTCGCCTAGATCTTCCAATATTATTTAAAATTAATGGGATATATCTTGAACACAAGTGACCTATACCAACTTAAGGAATTCCCTATTCTATCTAAGGATATCTAGGGGCAATTTTGTGGAAGGAGGTGAATTCCAACGTCACCAATTTGAATTGGGGGTCGGTGATGAAATCCAACCTTACCAATATTATTGTGATATGTGCAAGACTGCAAGTGTGTAGGGTTCATTTTAACCTTTCATGTAAAAAAAATGTATCACCAAGAAAACATGATATTTCCTATATGCCTAAGATAAAAGATGTTTCATTTTAGAAAGATGCATGTATTCAACTTATATGCTCTTTAAAGAATGCATTCTATTTCATGAATAATTGGCCACTGTCTGGGCTGCATGCAAGAAAAATAATCACACAGAAGCCTAGCACACTAGATACTAGGGCAGACCTTACAAGCATAGGTCTGCTTATCCTAGCAATGCCTAGAGGAAACTAAAGAAATCTAAGAAATGTACAATGTAGTTTTATTTTCATTTTATTAATTTTTTCCTAATTAAACTATGATTTTTCTTGCTATTTTTAGAAAATAAATGTAGATAGAAGATCATAGAGAAAATAGAGGATAAAACCAACCTCAAATCCCACTATGGTGATGAAAATTTTGAGCCCTACTGCATTCTAATGCTGGATCATGTCGACTAGAGCGACTAATTTTGGCCACTGATAGCTATAGCGGCTAAGATCTACTAGCTACTATCGATCAGAGCGGCCATACCTACACATAAAAACATACCTGAAATATTAGTGAAATGACCAAAAACAAAAACCTAATGGGGGTCCTACCATGATCACCATCTGTGTGACCCCGAGGACTGCACACCACACCTAACCTAGCTTGCAATGTATTTATTATTATATGAAATTGAAAGGAATGAACATGCAAATGACACATAAATAAGAAAAACAAATAAATATGCTTTTTATTGATATTTCCAATCCATTGTTACATATTCATCCCTATGAGGGATACCTAGTGTGTGATATAATTAGTTACAAGCAAGGCACAAACCATGGTGGAATAAATCCCCTCACAAAGGGGTGGTGCGCTTTCGTAGGCTTCCCAATCCCACACACAAAACTGTACGAGGGCTTACAGATGCCTCCAAATTTTCTCCTAGAGGGATCCTTGTGCTCTTGATGCTTTGATCTAATCCTGTAGACCTATACCTGTATTTATGGAAACAACAGGGCACAATAAGTAGAATGAGTAGCCTCCCCAGATGAGGCCTTTTGTTAGCACATATGATAATCTAGATAAATAAGCATGAAATGCATTAAAACAAAGCAAATGTAATTAATTTGGATAAGGAAACTAGGAATACTAATATAAATACGATAAAATATTCAGATTCTATGCTAAAGACATGTAAATGAAATAATAATAAATGCAGATATATTACTAAGAACAAAGGAATAAACTATTTTAAAACCTGGCTATGACTATTGACAATGGCCTCTGACTGAAATGTTACCTTAGGTCTTATGGGCTATATCAATCAATCCCTTGTTCAAATTGATATTCAGGGGTCACCTAATGTGTCTCCTACACTGATTGGTGGTTAATAATAATGGATCTAAATATACATGTGTGGACGTAGCTCAACTAGACACTACTCCAATACTCCTTAAGGGGTGTGTATCAGATCTTCATTTTGATAGGGCTCTGTTGCACACAATTTGAACTCTCTCTTCTTTATTTTGCCTTACTTGAAATTTGCATATATATAATTCTAGGTTTTAGGTTTAGATCTAGGGCTTGGCTTCTTGGGGAAGTCAAACTCCAGATCCTCATGCCAACTAACTATTCTAGAGGGATGGTTCAATCTTGGATTGGCTTGGAAGGGGTAGTTAGGAGGAACTCTGGGAGTTCCTCATCGAGATCCATTTGAAATACATGCAAACTACCATTACTTCCCATGATTTGGGAAATCCCTCATGATAGTTCACATTTTAGTACTAGCTATTATCATCAGTAGTGGTTTGATGTGACCGCTCTTAGCTTGAGCAGCCAAGATTGTGGCCACTCTCATCTTGAGAGGCCAGGATTGGAAGTCATTCTAGTCGATAGTGGCCAAGCCTAAGTGGGCTAGAGCTACCCATTTTGAGTGGTTAGGACCACTTCTTGCTCTTGGAAAGGCCCAAGATTGGTCATATGGTCTACGAATATGACCATATGAGTAGTATCCTAAACATGACACTTTTTAAGTGTCTACAATGAAATTTACATCTTATTTGCAAGTTATCTTAATTAATGGTTGTATGTTTTAATGTCCCCATCAACACCTCATTTTGTGGTGTATATTTATATTACAATGTTACCATCATCCCTCAAATGATGAAATTCCTCAATGAAGGCATATTTCATCATATTCCATACTTGAAATGTTGGTGTATTTTCTTGCTTGAGATACCAATCTATTGCTAGTCTGCATAATGTAGTAGGTGTTGGCAATTTTTGTTACATTGGGTACATTGCCTTTACTCTAAGTGTAGATGTTGTCATTGATGTCAAGAAGGTGAAGAAATTTGGTTTGATGTCAAAGAATGTGTCTTAATGAAGGTTTCAGCATGGACAGTGAGTTTCCAAGAAGATTAGAGTAGCCCAGTTGCAAAAGATCAAGAAAAAGACAAGTAAGAATAAGTATGCAGGTGGCTGGAAAAACTGTCATGATTTCATGACATTTTTGAGGAGAGAGAAATTGATGGCAAAATTGTCGTGATTTCACGACATGCTTGAGGAGAGAGAAAGTTTAGGCAAAACTATCATGATTTTGTGACATGTTGGTAGGGAAGAAGAGCAGATGGAAAGTGTCGCAATTTCGTGACATGTCGCATTTTCGTGACTCGAACAGTGCAAGAAGGTAGAGAAAGAAAAGTGTCATGATTTTGTGACATTCTGCAAAGGAGGCTGTACGGACAAGAAAGTGTCGTGATTTCATGAAATGTTGCAGAAGAGAAAGTCCACAGTATGATCTGTCATGATTTCGTAACAAGATTGAAGAAAGAGAAAGTGATTCAGGAATTGTCACGATTTCGTGACATGATGCAAAGTACCAAGTAAGGGCTGTCACATTTTTGTGACATGCTGTAGAGGTCGAGTTGAAGACTGTCATGATTTCGTGACATGCAGCAAAGAGAAGATCCTGAAAGGATAAGCATCACAATTTCACGACAAGCAATGGAGAAAGCCTATGGAAGTCAGAAGTGTCGTAATTTCATGACAGGCAGTGGAGAAAGTGTTTGAAAGCCAGAAGTGTCACGATTTCACAACAGGTTGCAGGGAAAGCTTTCAAAAGTTGAAAGCGTCATGATTTCACGACAGGCTACAAAGAAGTTGTATGGATGTAGAAAGTGTTGCGATTTCATGACAGGTTGAGTTGGCAGCTTGCAGTTGGAGAAAGTGTTGCAATTTCATGACAGAAATAGTTAGCAAGTCTTAATCAGAAGAAGCATCATGATTTTGCGACAAGTTGAAGAAGGAAGAGCTTGAAGGCAAAAGTGTCACGATTTCATAACATGTTCCAGTTTCGTGGGCATATGGAAGAAAAGAGCTTAAGGTAGCGAAAGAGTCACGATTTCATGACAGAGTTACAGATGACATCAACAGAAGTAGATGTGTCATGATTTCATAACAAAAGTTGAGAGGAAGGCCATGAAGACTAAAGCATCACGATTTCATGACAGAGTGAAGATGACGTCAGCAAAAATCATAAGTGTCACGATTTCATGACAAAAGCTGAGAGGAAGGCCATGAAGACTAAAGTGTCACGATTTCACGACAGAAGTGAGATGACATCAGCAAGAGGCAAAGGTGTCATGATTTTGTGACAGAAGCACAAAGGAAGTTGACAAAGGCCAAGGTGTCACGATTTTGAGACAGTAAGCTATAGAAGGTGTACGGTAGGCAAAGGTGTCACAATATCATGACATGTTGAAGTTTCATGCTAGAAGCTACAAGGAGGTAGTGAAGCCGATAGAGTTAAATCTGGGCCGATGCAGCGTAGGGTTTTGTAGCCGATGTGGTTAAAGGGTAAACGCTAACTAAGAAAAAGATTTCAATCTTGAGATTGTGAGTATAAAAGGAAGGTTGCTTGAAGAGTTTGGTATCGATTGAAGTATGCATCGAATGGGCACTTAAAGTGCGAAGTTCATAGATAGTGCACAGAGAAGAAGTTTCGATCGTCGAGAGCAGAGTGCAAAATTTGATAGTAATGTATAGAGTGCATTTCGTCGAATATTCTAAGTGAGAGAGATCACAGAAGGAAGTAGAGTGTGCAAAGACAGTGCTGCTGTGATTGCATGAAGGTGCATAGGTTGATGTTCAATCGAGTGTGGTTGTGTTTGCGTAGATTTGAGCAAGCTATTGTTGAGCTTGTGGAGCAGTTTGGGTAGGTTCTAGTGAGAACTTGAAAAGCAGATCTGAGACAAGTCTTGATGAAGACTTGGGTGACGATCAAGCAAGATTTTAGTGAAAGCTTGTGAACCACTTCTGTGAACTAGATTTGAGGACCTGTTGTGGACAGAGATTGGTGTAGACTTGAGGACAGATTTGTGCTAGACCTAAGGACTGTGTTTGATGTAGATATGAAAAAGAGATCAAGGAAATTTGTGCTAGACTGAAGTACTGTGTTTAGTGCAAATTTTAGGACTAGCTTTGAGGTGATAGAGTTGAGGACAGAGGTCTCCAGCTAGAGCAGGGAAGACAGGTGTCTTCTGTGGACAGAGTTCCATTTGCTAAAGGCAGTGGAGGTAGAGGTTTTCTAGAGGATCACCCTCCAAAGCATAGTTAGGGGATTGGTGTCTCCTTTGGGTTAGTACCCATAAACATTGTAATTGGGAAAGGTGTTCCCAGAATTTGATTTGATAAAATTTAGTGAAATATTTTATCTGTAAATTGGTGTCTTTTACGTGTGTGATGATTTGTACATTGCTTGGTTTCTGCTATTGATATTGCCATTGATATATTGAATAATACTGATTGGGATAATAAAAGTAAAAAGTGGTCTTATACTGTTCACCCCCCCTCTTAGTATAAGCTTGTGTTCTTCATTTGGTATTAGAGCGGGTTCCTTCCAAAAGTTTAACAGCTTGAAGGAAGATCTTACAAGAACACAAATGGCAAGGAAAGGCAAAAGCAAAACCATAAGACACAAGAAGAAAAAAACACACATGGTCATGAAAGAAAATAAAGATGAACTCAATGTTGCTGTTTTGGGAAGAAGAATGGAAATAGATTCAAGAGATGAATCAAATAGTGGAGAACATGCCAGATTAATAAAGTTTTGCACCAATTGTGGGAAGACAGGTCACTTTGTAGCTGATTGCTCACAAGGTAGAGAATGTTTTGTTTGTGGTCAACTCCATCATGATAAACATCATTGCCATGAGTCTAGTAGCAGTGAAGATGAAGATGATCCGTTCAAATTTGGTGAAGAAACAGACTCAAAACAGGAATGTGATAAAGAAGAAAGTGATGCAGAAACAAATTGGAAACAGAAACTAATTTTAGCTCTGAGTAAAAAGGTTGAGGATGCAGAAGATATAATCACCAGTTTGAAAGCACAAACAGAAGAATACAAGAAAATTTTTGAAGATCTCAAAATGTAATTAACCAGGAAAATAGAATATTACAGTAAGCTAGAAAAAGAAATTGACGATGTAAGAATGCAGACAGAAGAAATGAGTAATAAAGTCGATATATGCAGCAAAAATGAAGAGGAATCTAACAAAGTTGTTAGCAATCTGAAGCTGAAAATAGAAGAGTTCAAAAGGAGTGAAGAAACTCTCAGGTCTCATATCAATGAGAAAGAGACTATTTGCTGCAAACAAGAAGAATATATTGTGTCATTAAAGAAACAACTAGAAGAGGCCAATACAAATCTTAAAATCAAAGATGAGCACAACAATCAAGGAAAGAGGTATTCTCACAAGCACAAGAAGAGTTTCTACCTAGACAAAGCAAGTAAGTGTTCTAGTAGTGATAGTGAAAGTTCTACTAGTGATAATAAAAATGAGGATGGTTCAGAAAACTGTAAGGAAGATGCATGTATGGTTTTTGAAAAAGGTAGCACCTCTAGTGATACGAAATCTGAAAACGGCCTTGTTGATTTAGAAAGCAAACAAATAAAGAATCTTGAAAGTGAACCTACTAATGCTCTTAGTGCTTTGAAAAAGGAAAGAAAGAAAAATGCTAGACTCAAGGATAAGTTAGATGAATGGTGTATGGAGAGAGATGATCTTATAGAAAGTCTTGACGTCTCTATGGCTAAGACACAAGAACTCAAAGATGAGTTAGAATCCAAGGTTCTTGAGTGTAGTGAGTTAGAACAGAAAATGGCTTCTTTGAAAGAAGAAATCAAGGAGTATAAGGATAAGTTGTACAGGTTTCAAGACAACTCTAAAAAGGTTAAATCACTCATCAAAGGTCAAAGAAAACCAACAGATAAAATAGGTCTTGGTTTTGTTAAGCCGCACAAGGAACAAGTTGGGGAATCTAGCAAGAGATTCCAAAAGGCAAAGAGTTCTGATGAAGAAATTACTTCAGATCATGAGTCCGTGAGTGATAGATGCGCAGAACTAGAAAACAAAACTCAGATTGAGAAGAAGAAGTCTTTGGGACCCAAGAGGTCGAATAAAATAAAATCTCACGGTAGATGTTTTGCGTGTCACAGGTTTGGTCACATGGCTGTACATTGCATGTCTCAAGTGAAGAAAGTAAACGACAAATTCAGAAGTGCTAGATTATTTCAAGGGTATTTCTTCTATTGTCATCAGTTAGGGCACAAGGTAGTCTATTGCGAGATAAATAATAGGAACAGGTTTGATCAAAATAGGTTCGACCAGAACAGGTTTGGGCAGAACAGGTGGTTTAAAAGAACAGGTATGCCTCAAAGAAAAAACATTGTTATCTATTATAAGTGCAACAATGAAGGCCATACAGCTAGACAATGTAGAGCTGAACTTCCTAGATACAGGAACAGGAACAGTGGTATGAACAGGTCGAAGGATCAAGGCATGGATACAAATAGGAATGATAACAGGAACATGAATAGTGACAGGAACAAAAACAATAATATGGACAAAGAGTTCAAGAGAAGGCCCGATGTTGAGTGGTGTTTTCACCCAGTTGTGAAAGCACACTCTCCGGTAGGATCTGAGTCCCAAAATCCTCTGCTTGCAAAGAAATTATAACAAAGTAATTTCTCCAAGGTTCCTATTATGTTGGTTCTAAAACACCAATGATGTTGTTCAATGTAAATGCAGGGAATACCTTAGGGTTGCAAGTGGATGTTAACAAGGGGCACTGTAGTTTACTTTAATTTGGATTTGTAATGGACTCTGAGCTTTAATGGATTTTCAGTTATTTATTTAAATGACTGTAATTAAAATGCAGAAAACAAAATAAGGGTTTGAAAATGAAATACATGCAAATGAAGATGCAACTAAACTACATCCAGAATGTTGTCATCAATTCGATGAAACCGAAGATAATGAGGTTTTCTGCATGCAACCTAACCTATTGAATCTGCACTTACGCACAATCCTGATAAGCTAGGTGCGGGTTTCTAGGGGTTTTACTGTAATTTCAAATTTTAGGCCTTCGCATGAAGCAACCGAGAGGACTCGCATTAAACTCCATCTATAAACCTAAAATCTGAAAGGGAAAGATAAACATCAAATTATACATGCAAAAATGACTCCTTCTTTCTCATCAATGAGATGCCAACTCTCTGTATTTCTGTATTAAATGGTATATCAATTGCAATTACAGAATGTTCCAGGTATAACAAATCTAGAACAAATGAAGGAAATTGCTCCAAGTGCAGGCCCAGAATGGCATGCAGCCCTTGTCTCTGCAACTCTGCTAGCAGCAATTTCCAACCCCTATTCAATCTGCGCTTCCAAGCTTTATACTGTTTGGCACGGCTCTTCGGTTCACCTGCGTCGCTTCGTTTCACCTCCTAGAATGCGTCTTTTCAAATTCTCGCCTTTTCGATGCTTTTACTTCATGCTCGATTTTGAAACGTTCGAAATCTGTCGCTGCATGTAATGCTTCTGCAACTCTGACACCTGTATGCCACGTGTCTCATGCTTTCTGCGCCTTCTGTAATGGTCCCATGAAAATCATGACAAAAATAGCATGCAGCTTGTTCGCCTTCCTGGCCGTGAAAACGTGACATGTCGCAAAATCGTGACATGTCGCGATATCGCGACGCTTTCTCACCCTTTCTTGCCGTCACGCCTACATGTCACATTTCTGACTTCCAAATCGTGACGCTTTCCATCTCCGTACGCCTTCGTCTGCTTCTTGTCGTGAAATCGTGACGATTTTTCATTCGGTATCCTACGCTTTCTATCGCGAAATCGTGACACTTTTTATTCCGTACCATTTGCTCGCAACCTATCGTGAAATCATGACCATTTTTCCACTTCGGGCGCCTTCCGCATCTATGTCACGATTTCGCGACTTTTTTCCTTCCGTACGCCTCGCTGTTTCTGTCACGATTTCGTGACGCTTTTTCTCGACCCTTTCGCTCGATTTTGTCACGATTTCACACATTTCTTACACTTCATGCCTTTCCTCCGATCCCTTTTTTTTACTTCTTCCTTTCTACATTTCTCTTTTTCTCCTTTCTCACTTCACGATTCCACCTTTTTCTCATCCTTGCTTTCTGTCGCGATATTGCGACATTTTTTGCTTCTCTGTTTGACTGGTTTGACCCATGATTTTGCGACATGTCGCGATATCGCGACACCTTTCTGCTTCGTCTTTCTCTCCTCTTTCGGCCGCGACGGAGCAACATGTCACGATTTCGTGACACTTTTTCATTTTGCTACATGTCGCGATTTCGTGACACTTTTCATTTTTTCGGCGATGGCGCGACATGTCGCGATTTCGCGACATGTCGCGATTTCGTGACACTTTCTATACTTGTGCATTTTTTGCCCCTTTTTCTTGATTTTTAGCATCTGGGTCACTGAGATTCCTTTTGAAAGCATGCAAAAAAGGTGGGTCCCCAATTTTGGGGTGTGTTGTGGATCAGCCACAACAAATGGTGACTCTGCTGTCAAATGCTCTTGAGCATTTTAGTGAGAACCCAACCTGAAACATAGCACAAACTCGAAAACATGTGTTAGCACATAAGCAATATAAACAAATGCCCAAAGATCAGAAGTACATGAATCATTAGAATCATCAAGTATTAGCTCAGTGTGTGCAATGAATTTCTTTCCCCATCATTTGAAATTGATCAACATTCCATTGTCAGTTTTGCATGAATGCATATGCGAGATTGTGAATGATTTGTGTACCCTAATGAATATGCTAGGAGATTTTGCTTTTATAAAAGGCATAGTCATTCTTCTAGTATTATGTACAAACATTCAAGACTGCCAAACCCTCTTAGGATCCACTAATGAATTGTTTTATTATATCCCAAAGTTGGTTATGAGTCCCTACTATCTTGAACCCATGTGCAAGTGAATGTGAAATCAGAACTTTGGGGAATCAGACTCCCAACCAACCGAGATGAAAGTTTAACCCTATCCTTACTATTCTGATTTAGAATTCGTTACCTCACTTTGAGCAAAATAATTTAACCAATTATGGAAGAAATGGTCATGCTAGTCTAACCCTTTTGGACAAGCAGTGGTCTTGTTTTTAGACAAGACATGCTGCCATGCATGGGCATATCTAACCCCACAATCCAAAACTTATCTTCATTTCTTTGGACCTTGGGGATGACTACCCATCCTTTGCAGAGGACATGTAGTACGATCCTTCCAATCCAATATAAAGATGAGATGGGAAAAATTTATTATTTTTTTTTTTACTTCTTGGACCTTAGGGATGACTACCCATCCTGGCTAGGGACATGTAGTACGATCCTTCCAATCCAAACTTTAGGTGTAAATGGAAAATATTAATTTTATTGCTTAGACCTTGGGGATGACTACCCATCCTTTGCAGAGGACAAGTAGTACGATCCTTCCAATCCAAGATTTATTATGAAATGAGACATAAGAGCTTTGGGGAATCAGATTCTCAACCTAAGCGAGATGAGAATTTATGCCCTATCCTTACTACTCCATGTAGGTCAAATCAAAGCTTTGGGGAATTGGATCCTCAACCTAAGTTCGATGAGGATTTAACCCTATCCTTACTACTCTGATTTTAGGCTTTAAGCTCTATGGAAGTGGTCAAAACCACTGTTTTAAGGATCATGTTGCATAATAGGATAGACATGAAAACCACTTTCGCCCAACCTTTTCTTCCAAGTTAGGTTTTGATCATTTTGCTTAAGATCTTTTTTAATGTATGAGACGTGCTTGGTTCTAGATATCTCAAGACTCAGTTTCCAACCTTAGGATTTTTCTTACATTTATGTTATAACACAACCCTAAGAGGATTTGACATACTTTAATGATTTGTACCTAAGATGCATATGCAACTAAGATGAAATGTATGTAAAGTGAGATGGAACATGAATGCATTATCTCTTGAATTGCAAATGAAATGGTTTGTCATGCAAAACTGACTCTTTCATGCATCACAAAATCAAACAATATAACTTAAGATGCTTGTGTTACTTGTGGAGCTTTTACAGGACAATTCCAATATTTCATATTCTCCTAACCTTAAGCATAAGTTGACATCTCAATTTTTTTTTTTTTTTTTCTATCAAAATAAACCAAAACATGTCAATTGAAATCAAATCCACAACCAAAATCCTAGCTAGACTAACAATCCTAAACAATAAAAACAAAAACTGAAAATCCCCACCAAAACCGAAAGAATAATATCAAAATCTCACAACCTAAGGGCTAAAATAATGCTTTAAAATCTGCCCATTAACCGGTAGCATAAAATCTCTCCCTTCTAAAGTTTTTAGCCTGAAGGTATTCTTCCCAAGAATCTCTGAAATCTGATATGGGCCTAACCAAAGACAATCAAACTTTTGATGATTCCCTTTTTCCTCATGTCTTTTGTCCCATAGTAATACCAAATCTGAAATTCTAAATGATTTAACTTTGGCCCTTCTGTCAAACCATCTTTTGATAACTTCCTGGTGTTTATTCATGTGACTCATGGCTTCTTCTCTCTTTTCATCAAGGTGCAGCAAATGACTTGACCTGGCTTCAACTTGATCATCTGTCCCCAAGTACTCTTGTATGAAATGTAAGGTCTGCAACTTCAAATTTGCAAGAAATATCGGGTCTTGCCCATAGACCAAATGATAGGGAGTATTCCCTATGGATTCTTTCACTCTGGTCCTATCTGCCCAAAGGGCAAACTTCAATTGGCTGTGCCAATCCCGAGGGTTCTTTTCCAGCAACTTCTTAATGGTATTCAACAAATTTTTATTTGAAGATTCGGCCAACCCATTTCCTTGAGGATAATAATTGGATGCAAATTTTAAGCTCACTTTGTTATCATATGCCCAATCTGCAAATTGCGTAGAAATAAACGCTTTACCATTGTCACTGACAATAGCATTGGGCATTCCAAATCTTGTTATAATATGGTCCTCAAGGAATTTAATTACAACGTCTGTGGTGGCATGTTTAGTAGGAATCGCTCTGTCCACCTTGTGCAGTAATCTATAGCTGTCAATATGAATTTATGAGAATCAAAAGAATTTGGGTTAATAACCCCAATGAAATCTAGTCCCCACTGTGCAAATGGCCTCATTTCAACTACAGGTTGTAACGGCATGGCTGCATTTCTTTCTCTATTGGCAGCCACTTGACAGATATGACAAGATCGTACATGGGCATGTGCATCTTTGAAAATATGTGGCCAGTAGTATCCTGCTCTCGGGATTTGATGTGCTTGTAGCATTTGCCGCACCATGACCAGTTCCATGTTTCCCATGAAATTCTTGCAACACCCTGGCGGCTTCTTCTTTGTTCGAGCACCTCAGGTAGATCCCTTCATGATTCTTCCTGTAAAGAACACCAGATTTCATCAGATAATTGATAGACTTAAGCCTTAAAGCTCTTCTCCGTGTTGAATTCAGATTAGAAGGACACTTACCAGTCAATAAAAATTGCACAATATCAACATACCAGTCATCCTTAGCAATGTATTCTGTGTTCGAGTATTGGCATGTTATTTGAGGATTATTTTCTGCGATCGCCTTCGCCAGTCCTTGTCCTCGAACTAGTCTCATAGGTTGGATTTCGAGATCAAATTCTTGGATGGTGGAAATCCATTTCCCTCTTTTCTCACCTAGTTCATTTTGTAAAAACATGGTCTTAACAGCAGAGTCAGGCACGATGGCAATAACTCTGCTGTGTACAATGTAGTGCCTAAATTTTTTCACCGTTTTAAAAAGTGCGTACATTTGCTTATCAAGGATTGAATACCTTAATTGAGCATCTTTCAAGGGGGCACTTAAAAATGCTATGGGTTTTTCTGCACTATCCTCGCCTTTTTGGGTTAAGACACTCGCAAAAGAGTGTTCTGATGCAAAAGCATAAATATAGAAAGGCTTGGAGTAGTCTGGACTTATAAGGACCGGGGCCCTGGAAATGGCATCTTTGATGTTCTGGAAGGCCACTCTACTTTCCTCGTTCCATTTTACATCCACATATTTCTTGAGCATCTTGTTCAGAGGTTTGGCTATCTCAGCAAAGCTAGAGATAAACTTCCTCACAAAATTAACCTGCCCAAAGAAAGATCTCAATTCCTTTTTACTACTCGGGAGAGGTAGGCTTTGGATAGCTTGTATCCTTTTTGGGTCGATGGATATGCCCTCTTTTGAAATGATGTGACCAAGCAATTTTCCTTCTGTAACTCCGAAAATGCACTTTTTGGGATTTAAGGAAATTCCATGTTCTCTGCATCTTTGAAGCACTTTCTTTAAATCTTTGACATGGTCCTCTCTCTTTTTCGAGAAAATTGGGATATCATCCACATACACGATGATACATTTGCCTATGAGCCCTTTGAATGCATAATCCATGGCGCGTTGAAAAGTTGCACCAGCATTTAACAGTCCGAACGACATTCTCTTATATGCAAATGTCCCCCACTTGGTAGTGAAGGCTGTTTTCATCCTGTCATTTGGATGTATAAGAATTTGGTTGTATCCAGAATACCCATCAAGAAAGGACATCATTTCAGATCCATTTACCATTTGTAGAATTTCATCAATTGATGGCAATGGATAATTATCTTTTTGAGAGGCTTTATTAAGATTTCAAAAATCTATGCACAGCCTAATCTCTCCACTCTTTTTCCTTACTGGGACGAGGTTAGCAACCCAAGTTGAGTGCCTAACAGGAAAAATGATTTTCGCTTCCAATAATATTTTAACCTCCCTTTCGATCAAAGGCTCCAATAGCGGGTTAACAACTCGTTGTCTTTGCCTAAAAGGCTTGGAGTCTGGCTTCAAAGGGATGGTATGTGTGATAATGTCTTGGTTGTATGTCTTTAGCTCATTGTAATTCCAAGCAATGCAATCTATGTAATGCTTCAATGCCTGCATTATGTTGCTCCTTTCTTCATCTGTACATGCCTTTGCAATGTACACCTCCTTTGGATTGTCTGCACTCCCTAGATTAATTGAATCACATGCATCTTTGGGGAGTGGGACTCTTTTACCTTTCTTGGGCTTGCATCCCATGTCGAACATTTTTTCCAATGAAACCACGTCTTTAGGTACTTTGTTGGATTGATACGCAGTTTCAATTTCATTCTCTATTTCATCTTGCCACCTTTGCTCCTCATCAATCACCTGATTTTCAAAAATACCCGAGTTCGTGACAAACTTGAAGATGTGTCTGTCATTTTCGAAAACCTGAAAATTCTTGACATTGTCGGGTATTGATGGACAAGGAACCAATTCAATGGAGAAATTTTTACATCTTTTTATATCAACCGGGTTTAACATGCCCGCGGTGATTGCAAGAGAGTCTGCTATTCGATTTCCTTTCCTAGAAATAAGGGCTATATTGAACGCATCGAACTCCTCAATGAGGTCCATAACCCTAGTTCTATAAAGGCTTAGTCTCCTGTCACGGCATGTATATTGTCCTTTGATTTGCTTGACTACCAACTTAGAATCTCCCAAAACCTTCAAGCATTTGACTTGTTTGCTCAATGCTAGACGTAAACCAAAGATCAATGCTTCGTATTCTGCCACATTGTTCGTGCAAGGAAATTGCAGTCTGTAGGCAGCCAATAATGGTTTACCTCCTGGGCCAGTGAGCTCGACTCCAGCTCCTGCTCCCTGTCTAGATTTTGATCCATCGAACCTGAGCAACCATGTGCAATCATTCTCCTCAGAAGAGCCACCATGACATATTTCCTCTTTAGGCTCTTCAGCAGCTTCCTCAATATCAAGTGCATAAACCCCCAGTTCTGGCTCAGAAAACTGAACTTCATTCGGCTTGTTAAATTTTGTTATGATTTCTTTGAGCCTCGGTTCATTTTCCACTCTGATTTGGTTTGCAATTCCTTTCCATGGTAGCCACATATGTGAGCAGTCTGTTGAAAAATAGCCATTCAGAGTTTTCATCCAATCCCTCGCAAGTAACATTCCATACCTACTTGGGATATTAACCACCAGAATGTCTACAACCTGTTGGACCCTGGGTTCAGAATTTAATTGAATCTTGACATCATATAAGGTCCCTACCACATTTACCTCTGAACGGTCCAATTGCAAGACCTTACATTTGGATGAAACAGGTTGCAGACCTAGCATTTTACATATCTCTGAAGGCATGAGGTTGCTCGTGGCACCTGTGTCCACCAAACAGTTATGCAAATTCTTACCCGCAATTCTCAGAGTCAGTAAGAATGGCGGGACATCCCTTCTCTCCTTTCGCAAAATCAGATGGGACTCAACTCCCTTTTCCTTCCACATTTGATCAGGTGAGTTCAAAGCTTTTATCAACGCCTCCTTTTGGCCAGGCAATCTAGCCGCGTCCAAGAATGAAAGGCTAGATTTGGACTTCTTTAGATCCTCCACTATGTCATAGTTTGGTTTTTCGAATTTGACTGTCTTCTGCACGTCATTAGACATTTCTCTTCTGAGTGGAGGAGGATTATTATTTGCCTTAGTATCCGGAGGAAGAATAGAATTGTTTGGAGGTGTTGATGAGGTTTTAGGGGCTTTAGATTTACTTCTCAAATGGTATCCATGATTCCCCTTTCTGAAATCTCGAAAAGCTTGCACCTCTTGTTCCAAAATTTCGTCTTCTTCTTCCTCGCTCTCACCTTCTTGATGATATACTGTTTCCATTACCATAATATTATCATCTTGATGTTGCGATGGACCCTCATTTGATACCAGTTCCAAATCATCGACTTGTGCTTGAAGACAATGAGTGTATCTAGCAATTTCAGGACAATTCCTCTCATTGTGTTCTTTTGTGTTGTGCAACCTGCACCCCCTTTCCCACGCCAAATCTGAAAGATTCAAAAGAGAATTGGATTGGCTAGGTCCTGCGGAAGTATCTAGTTGATTAGCAATGGGAGCGGGAACTCCCCCATTGTTTGGCTTGGTGTTCCAGTGCCTCCCTCTATTGTTAAAATTTTGATTTGAGTGAGGGGCATGGGACTCATACTTCTACTGTTGAACCCTGTCATTGCTCAGTTTATGAACTAATTTCTTGAGCTCTTCGACTTTGAATAAATCTCCTTTGGTGGAATCACATTGTTGTTAACCCCCGTTGGATTCGCATAATTGATGGGGTCTTGATTCAACACTTGGGTCGGGTTCTGAGGAATTTGATTCCCGTATGGATTGACACTTTGAATCGGGGTTGGATTTGGAAAAGGAACTATGGCCTGAGGATTGACTTGGCTAGTTCCTTGCATAGTTGATTGACTATTCTACAAAAATGCGAGGACAGGTGGAATGGATGTGATTGGTTGGATTGGAATGGGTGCATATGCAGGTGCTGGTGGATACGGCTGCTGATATGGGAAGGCGTTCATGCTTGGCATTTGAGGTGCCATGACTTGACTTGCCAAGGGAGCTTGACCATATGGAGCATACTGTCCCATCATAGGCATCTGGGTAAACCCGTAGCCTTGTGGTGTCATTTGCTGCTCGATAGTCATGGCTTCATTATAGGCTAGAGCGAGCGTGGTGACTTGAGGATTTCGTCTTGCAAACATGGCTGTCATGGGGTCCAATGCCCCAAAATATATCTGCAAAGCCACTGCGGGATCGATGGCAAAGTGCCTAATTGCTCTATTATAGCACTTTTGGAATCTCTGATTAAACATTCTGATCGGTTCCCCCTGGCCCCTTTTGCATGTAATAAACTGATTGTAAATGGTTGCGGGATCCAAGGGTGACCTAAATTGATTAACAAAGGCATTTTCCATTTGTGTCCAAGAAGTGATTGAACCAGTTGGTAAGCATATATACCATTCATATGCTATTGGATCTAAGCTCATGGGAAAAAGTCTGCAAGCCACATCTTCATATTGAACTTGCAGCCTAATTAAAACATCCCTATAGGCTTGGATATGTTCTTCTGCTATTCTTGGGCCATCTGGTTTATATTTAGGCAGAAATATTTCAATGTTCTTGGGGATTTCATGGATATCCCCAGCAATATTCAAAGGAGTATTGTTAGCTCCATACCAAGGAGCTGTTGGAGCTTGAGCCATTTGACTCAAAATTGATGAAGACAAACCTACAATAGCAGTAGAAATATTACTGACAATAGGAACACTAGTGGCAACTGATATTACGGGCGTAGGTCCACTCGATGTTCCTGGAGAAAACAGGTCTTTTGTGACTGGTGAGCTTACGACTTGCTTGGTTTTATTCTTGGGAGTACCAGTAAGGTCATGAAAAATGGTTTCTCCGGTTGTTTGGGACCTGGTCGCAATACGACGCGGTGGGTCCAGCCTGCCTGATGAAACCCTCGATTATTTCAAAGAAAAAAAACCTGCAACCAAAGAAAACAAAAGCTACAGTTTAGCTGTTTGTGAGCTTTAAGAAAAGATTTCAAAATTAAATCAAAAGATATTATTCATGTATGAAAACCAAAATAAAGTAAACCGATTTGGGCCCTCCTTCTAGCGCCAATCTGTTGAGTGGTGTTTTCACCCAGTTGTGAAAGCACACTCTCCGATAGGATCTGAGTCCCAAAATCCTCTGCTTGCAAAGAAATTATAACAAAGTAATTTCTCCAAGGTTCCTATTATGTTGGTTCTAAAACACCAATGATGTTGTTCAATGTAAATGCAGGGAATACCTTAGGGTTGCAAGTGGATGTTAACAAGGGGCACTGTAGTTTACTTTAATTTGGATTTGTAATGGACTCTGAGCTTTAATGGATTTTTAGTTATTTATTTAAATGACTGTAATTAAAATGCAGAAAATAAAATAAGGGTTTGAAAATAAAATACATGCAAATGAAGATGCAACTAAACTACATCCAGAATGCTGTCATCAATTCGATGAAACCGAAGATAATGAGGTTTTTTGCATGCAACCTAACCTATTGAATCTGCACTTACGCACAATCCTGATAAGCTAGGTGCGGGTTTCTAGGGTTTTACTGTAATTTCAAATTTTAGGCCTTCGCATGAAGCAACCGAGAGGACTCGCATTAAACTCCATCTATAAACCTAAAATCTGAAAGGGAAAGATAAACATCAAATTATACATGCAAAAATGACTCCTTCTTTCTCATCAATGAGATGCCAACTCTCTGTATTTCTGTATTAAATGGTATATCAATTGCAATTACAGAATGTTCCAGGTATAACAAATCTAGAACAAATGAAGGAAATTGCTCCAAGTGCAGGCCCAGAATGGCATGCAGCCCTTGTCTCTGCAACTCTGCTAGCGACAATTTCCAACCCCTGTTCAATCTGCGCTTCCAAGCTTTATACTGTCTGGCACGGCTCTTCGGTTCACCTGCGTCACTTCGTTTCACCTCCCAGAATGCGTCTTTTCAAATTCTTGCCTTTTTGATGCTTTTACTTCATGCTCGATGCCGAAACGTTCGAAACCTGTCGTTGCATGTAACGCTTCTGCAACTCTGACACCTGTATGCCACGTGTCTCACGCTTTCTGTGCCTTCTGTAATAGTCCCACGAAAATCATGACAAAAATAGCATGCAGTTTGTTCGCCTTCCTGGCCGCGAAAATGCGACATGTCGCGAAATCGCGACATGTCGCGATATCGTGACGCTTTCCTGTCAGTAGCCTTTCTTGCCGTCACGCCCAGTGAAAACGTGACATGTCACGATTTCGTGACATGTCGCGAAATCGTGACGCTTTCCATGTCCGTACGCCTTCGGCTGCTTCTTGTCGCGAAATCGTGACGATTTTTCATTCGGAGTATCCTGCGGCTTTCTGTCGTGAAATCGTGACACTTTTCTGTTCCGTACCATTTGCCCGCAACCTGTCGTGAAATCGCGACGTTTTTCCACTTCGGGCGCCTTCGCTGCATGCTGTCGCGATTTCACGATGTTTTTTCCTTCCGTACGCCTCGGCTTGTTTCTGTCACGATTTCACGACGCTTTTGTGCTTCGGACCCTTTCGCTTGATTTTGTCACGATTTCGTGACATTTCTTACACTTCATGCCTTTGCGCAACTCGTTTTCTTTTTCGATTTGCCTTTTTCACTTCATGCCTTTGGCTGCAACCTGTCACGATTTCGCGATGTTTTTCCCTCGACGCTGCTTTGGCTGCAACCTGTCGCGATATCGCGACGTTTTTCCCTCTTCGTGCTCATCCGCTGCTTTCTGTCGCGATATCACGACATTTTTTGGCTTCGTCCTGTTTGACTGGTTTGACCCGTGATTTTGCGACATGTCGCGATATCGCGACACCTTTCTGCTTCGTCTTTCTCTCTCCTCTTTCGGCCGCGACGGAGCAACATGTCACGATTTCGTGACACTTTTTCATTTTGCCTTCTCCTCTTTCGACGGAGCTACATGTCACGATTTCGTGACACTTTTTCATTTTTCGGCAGCGATGGCGCGACAGGTCGCGATTTCGCGACATGTCGCGATTTCGTGACACTTTCTATACTTGTGCATTTTTGCCCCTTTTTCTTGAATTTTAGCATCTGGGTCACTGAGATTCCTTTTGAAAGCATGCAAAAAATATGGGTCCCCAATTTTGGGGTGTGTTGTGGATCAGCCACAACACCCGGCAAGGAAATATTAGATGCTGATGATGATCAGTGTCTAATGGGAGTTTTACTTCCACCCCAGAATTAATCACCTCATTTGGAGGTGGGGGAGGGACTAAGCTAAGAGGCTCATTCTTATTCCCAAGCCCCAAATGTGACCCTTTGCCATTGATGACAAAGGGGGAGAGATATGAGTAAGGGGGAGAGCTTCATAGTAAAGAAGAGAGCTTCAAGTCAGGGGGATCAAAAACTTCAAAAGCAGATTCTCAGTTGTTGGATCAGTTGTTTTCAGTTTTGGCTCTTGACTAGTGTTTTTAGTTAAGGTTTGCCATCAATGACAAAGGGGGAGATTGTTGGCAATTTTGGGTACATTGGGTACATTGCCTTTACTCTAAGTGTAGATGTTGTCATTGATGTCAAGAAGGTGAAGCAATTTGGTTTGATGTCAAAGAATGTGTCTTAATGAAGGTTTCAGCATGGACAACGAGTTTCTAAGAAGATCAGGATAGCCCAGTTACAAAAGATCAAGAAAAAGACAAGTAAGAATAAGTATGCAAGCGGTTGGAAAAACTGTCATGATTTCACGACATGTTTGAGGAGAGAGAAAGTGCTGGCAAAACTGTCGTGATTTCATGACATGTTTGAGGAGAGAGAAAGTTTGGGCAAAATTGTCACGATTTCATGACATGTTGGTAGGGAAGAAGAGTAGATGGAAAGTGTCACTATTTTGTGACATGTCGCATTTTCGTGACTCGAACAGTGCAGGAAGGCAGAGAAAAAAAAGTGTCATGATTTCATGACATTCTACAAAGGAGGCTATACGAACAAGAAAGTGTCATGATTTCATGATATGTTGCAGAAGAGAAAGTCTGCAGTATGATCTGTCATGATTTTGTGACAAGATTGAAGAAAGAGAAAGTGATTTAGGAACTGTCGAGATTTCACAACATGATGCAAAGTACCAAGTAAGGGCTGTCGTATTTTTGTGACATGCTATAGAGGTCGAGTTGAATACTGTCATGATTTCACGACATGCAGCAAAGAGAAGAGCCTGAAAGGAGAAGCATTGTGATTTCATGACAGGCAGTGGAGAAAGCGTACGAAAGTCAAAAGTGTCATGATTTCACGATAGGCAATGGAAAAAGCGTTTGAAAGCCAGAAGCGTCATGATTTCATGATAGGTTGTAGGGAAAGCTTTTAGAAGTTGAAAGCATCACGATTTTGTGATAGGCTACAAAGAAGTTGTACGGCTGCAAAAAGTGTCATGATTTTGTGACAGGTTGAGTTGGCAGCTTGCAGTTGGAGAAAGTGTCACGATTTTGTGATAGAAATAGTTAGCAAGTCTTAATCAGAAGAAGCATCACAATTTTGTGATGAGTTGAAGAAGGAAGAGCTCGAAGGTGAAAGCGTCACGATTTTGCGACATGTTCCAGTTTTGCGGGCATATGGCAGAAAAGAGCTTAAGGCAGTGAAAGCATCACGATTTCATGACAGAGTTGTAGATGACGTCAGCAGAAGTAGATGTGTCATGATTTCGTGACAAAAGCTGAGAGGAAGGCCATGAAGACTAAAGCGTCATGATTTTGCGACAAAGTGAAGATGACATCAGCAAAAATCATAAAGTGTCACGATTTCGTGACAAAAGCTGAGAGGAAGGCCATGAAGACTAAAGTGTCATGATTTCACAACAGAAGTGAGATGACGATAGCAATAGGAAAAGGTGTCACAATTTTGCAACAGAAGCACAAAAGAAGTCGACAAAGGCCAAGGTGTCGCGATTTCGTGACAGCAAGCTATAGAAGGTGTACGATAGGCAAAGGTGTCGCAATATCGTGACATGTTGAAGTTTCGTGCCAGAAGCTACAAGGAGGCAGTGAAGCCGACAGAGTTAAATCTGGGCCGACGCAGTGTAGGGTTTTGCAATCGACGTGGTTGAAGGGTAAACATCTGACTAAGAACAATATTTCAATCTTGAGATTGTGAGTATAAAAGGATGGCTACTTGAAGAGTTTGGTATCGATTGAAGTATGCATCGAATGGGCATTTAAAGTGCAAAGTTCACAGATAGTGCGTAGAGAAGAAGTTTCGATCATCGAGAGCAGAGTGCAAAATTTGATAGTAATGTATAGAGTGCATTTCATCGAATCTTCTAAGTGAGAGAGATCATAGAAGGAAGCAGAGTGTGTGAAGATAGTGCTGCTGTGATTGCGCGAAGGTGCATAGGTTGATGTTCAATTGAGTGCAGCTGTGTTTGTGTAGATTTGAGCAAGCTGTTGTTGGGCTTATGGAGCAGTTTGGGTAGGTTCTAGTGAGAACTTGAAAAGCAGATCTAAGAAAAGTCTTGATGAAGACTTGGGTGAAGATCAAGCAAGCTTTTAGTGAAAGCTTGTGAACCACTTCTATGAACCAGATTTGAGGACTTGTTGTGGACAGAGATTGGTGCAGACTTGAGGAAATATTTATGCCAGACCTAAGGACTGTGTTTGATGCAGATAAGAAAAAGATATCGAGGACATTTGTGCTAGATCAAAGGACTGTGTTTAGTGCAAATTCGAGGACCATCTTTGAGGTGATAGAGTTGAGGACAGAGGTCTCCAGCTAGAGCAGGGAAGACAGGTGTCTTCTATGGATAGAGTTCCATTTGCTAAAGGCAACGGAGGCAGAGGTTTTCTAGAGGATCACCTGCCAAAGCAGAGTTAGGGGATTGGTGTCTCCTTTGGGTTAGTACCCATAAACATTGTAATCGGGAAAGGTGTTCCCAGAATTTGATTTGATAAAATTTAGTGAAATATTTTATCTGTAAATTGGTGTCTTTTATGTGTGTGATGATTTGTACATTGCTTGGTTTCTGCTATTGATATTGCCATTGATATATTGAATAATACTGATTGGGATAATAAAAGTAAAAAGTGGTATTATACTGTTCACCTCCCCCCTCTCAATATAAGCTTGTGTTCTTTAGTAGGAAATAGTTACAACCATTCATCTTGTTTGTCTACACCAATTTCTTTCTATATGGTTATACATGTACTAATATGTCTTGTTGGATCCTCCTTACCTTCTCCCATGAAAGGTAGACATATTTTCTTTCCTAATCTTATGGCTACGTTAGCCATCGATGAGGTTCCTCCTTCATCACTTGATGAAGTATCCTATGGAATCCTTGACAAATTACTCCTTTGTGTGGGTGATATACTATGCTACTGCTCATCATATGTTTCTATTATTGGTACCTTATTTTCACCAAACAGTCATCTCTTAACCTTCTGTGCATCCTCACTTTGTGATATTATTTGTTGGTATGTCGACTATGTTCCTGGTCCCACTTTCTAAGGCCTTGCACATTGTTGCTCTAGTGCTTGACTCCCATCCTTTGAACTCCTTTGCAACCTTCTTATCACTTTTTAAGGTGTTACCATCTATTCACCATATCCTTGCATAGTTTCTTCATTAGTATCTCCTCTTATGCCAACATCCTCCTTGATTCTTGGTGACTCTTGTATTTTTTCTTTTGTTTCTATAAAAAATGCCTCCCATATTTCAATATCTCCTTTATCTAAAGTCCATACTTGTTCTATCACTGGTTTGTTTGTATTTTTGTGTGGAATTGTTCACATTCCCTCTTTGAGCAATTCTAGTACTTCTCCTTACTAGAATTTTCTCCTCTCCTTGATCTCATATCCCATTTCTTCATAAACGTATATGTATCATTCACCTCTAATTAGTTCTTACTCAAAATTATCATTCGTAGGTCCTTCTCAATTGCAATAATTTGAATCAATTTCGATAATACCACTTCAAATCCTCTAATTTTGATTAGGAAAAGATACCAAATGTAGAATGGATGAGATTATTCCTTTAAGGGAAGGTGAAAAGGGAGGTTTTGAAATGAATTCCAAATTTTTATAACTATTTTGGGCCAAATAATACAGTTGTACAATTTGTAACTGTACAATTTAAAAAACTTAAAAAAGGGATAGCACAGTTCCAAATCATACAATTGTAAATATATAACCATACAACACCCTAAAATATATGATTTACCACTTTTTTAATGTGCCAAAAGTTAGTTTACAGGTGGAAACTTGGCATTTTTGCAATCATTCATTTTGAAATCCTTATTTTCCACCTTGAACAAGTTCAACTATGCAATTGTGAACACAAAACAAGGCAATTGATCAAATGTACAATTTAGAGAGGCTAAATGTATAGTTACAACAAACCCTTGCTACAATTCCTATGCAAGAATTTATCACAACAAAGAGTGATTGATCCTAATGGTGAAATTGCCACTATAGTAGTCCAACATGCACATATAGGATAATCATTCTTAGTCTGTACAAATCATTACACTTCCCTATTTATTTCTAGAAATAATACAATAGTATGCAAACATATCAATTATCATTTCTCAAAATAGTTATAGGTCAATATTTGCATCCACATCATCATACATGGTTGGAAATCAATTATCATTTTAGTTCTACTATAGAATCACCCAATTACACTATCATTCTAGACATACTTTTATAAGGATTAGTATTGTATTGCATTTAATATTAACATGGATCATGCATATTAAATACCTCCTTGTAAAGACAAACATGCCTATAAATATATTTTTGATTAATGTAATTCTAAGTTTTCATTTGTACCATTTTGTGTTGTCTCTTAAGAGTGTTTCCCACATCATTGGTATCAGAGCAAGGTGCAAGGGTTTGGAGAGTATCTTATTCCTAAGACTAGATTGGTTCAGAAAGGAATGAGAAAACCAACCCATGGATCTTGAGTGGTGAACATTATTTTCCTTTCGTAGACACCTTTAAGCACATCCATTCATGAAAACTCTCAGCTTGGGTCCCTCAAAATCCTGACCCTCAGCTCTTGATCTGAGCATGCATGGATTTGTAATTTATTGAACTTATTTATTTGTGATCATTATTCATAATGTTTAGTTCATCCATTTCACTTATTGACTTCACCACAAAATTTCAATAATTCTGTGTTGAAATGATTATCATTTTTTAGTAGCTTCAATGTAAAATCACTGTCGCTATCACTACTGATGAATATATCATTGAAGAAGATCGGGATTCCACCCTTGATCCAAAACATAAATAATTTATAGCCACACATGGATTTGAACCAGGGTATCTGGGTGAAATAACTAGCATCTTTCCACTAGATGATGTGGCTCATGATGTGTATCTAAGCTTATTTGAAGCTCTTGTTGCTTAGCTAGAAGATGTTTCACCATTTTCCATGGTTCCTATGAATCCTACCCCTTTGTAGCCTTAGCATTCTGATTCTTACATTAATCCAGTACCATCTATCCCCCACAACCCTTAATGTTTATTGTTTGAATCTCATGGTCTTATGCCTTTGTAGATCACGATACATGAATACTTGCAAAAAAGTGATGAAATGGAAATATACAAGCTAGAATACCAAGTATAATGAATCTAAAATGATCTAAATATGATTCTAAATAGAAGAAATGGGACTATAGAATGCAAACACTGAGGTCTGGATACCCCCAGGTAGCTAAACAACATGGATGTGTGATGCAAACAAAATCAGGCAATTTTGTCAAAATTGGGTGAAACGATATCGAAATCGGACGATATGATATCGTATAAATCTGATCGATGCACAACTTGAACCTACAAAAACATAGCAAAATGGTAGAATGAAAATATGAAAATATGCAGATGTTCCAGGGGGAATCCGAGGTGAGGAACCTAGATTAAATAGGAAGAGATCAACTAAGGGGTTGGGCTAAAAATGAAGGGGGGTTACAACCTCCTCTATTTTGGACAAAATCGGTCGAACCGATCCCACAACCGCCATGCGGTTACCTAGGTAGAGACAAGGAGGTTACAACCAAATTTTGTCACCTAGCTAAGGCAAGCATTTTTTGGTTTTGGATAAAATTGGGTGATCTGATTTTGTGCAAAATCTACTGGTTTTGCACTAAAATCCTATGATTTTGCACAGGGGTAAAACAAACTTGTAACGGGCATGAAAATCTAGGCAATAATTTGAGGATAGTTAAATTTTATTTTTCAAATGTTTTTGACTTAGGTTTAAATTAATGTGAGTCATTTTTAAGGTGCTATAGATAAGCTTTTATATCCTTAATTGGATTGTCTGTCTCTTTTCTTTAAGTATGATACTACTAAGTTCACTTTCCAACTAGTATTTCATACAAGCAATATTATTCAACTTTGAATCAATGAAATGATAGGTTTCTAAACTTATAATATATAGGTTTGGTGTGGGATTCCTTATATATCCCAAGTTAGAAGTTTTTAGAAATATTATATATTTGCAAATTGGTTTTACTAACCTTATATCTCCTTGTTAAAATTTGCAAATAGTTGAAGCACTAATAATGAATATTTTAATGCTACTATTTTCTTCTTTCTTCTCAAAGTAAACGGTGTGCTTTCTAGGGTATCTTTTATTACCTTATAACTCCTAATAAATATCCCTAGATTATGAACTCTTAAGCAATATCAAATTTAATATGTATAACCTTATTACTCCTCAAAGCTTTGTAAAAGTAATAAAACTTTAATATTACCTTTATAACATGCACTGTTCATTGTGATATACGCTCAATTGAACCTAGCGATCACCTTGTGCTCTTATCAAATAATAGTATTTTGAATGATGCTATTTACTATGATGGTCTATGTTCTTTAGAGGTTGACCTATGTTCTTATTTATTACGACCTCTATTCTTTGATGCTACTACTATCTCCTATCAATCGACATTCTTCACTAATGAGATTTGTTGTGATCTATGCATTTATTTGTGACTAACTTAGCTCCTTTAATTCTACTTGAATTTGTTTTATATTCTCAATTTCCTTCTCTCTTAGTTACGTGCTATTGTATATGTCTTTAATATGGTTGTCTACTATGACAAATGTCATGATTATCCAAGGAAATGGGTGTTCCTTTTGTTGGGCATTACTAGATGAGTAGGGCTTAAGAAAAATGGCACAAACTTAAATGTGAAACTAAAGTGTGCTACAAACTATTTAAAAGTGAATACAAGTGATATTATCCCTTGAGGCATTGTTGTATTGCACTGGTCTCCTTCGAGCATTACTTTGAATGGGTACCCTTCTTCCTAGTCATGGGTGTTATGTGATAATATATTTCTTGTGCCAAGTGGAACTCTCTTCCTTGCAAAGTATTGGCAAGTGTCCAATATTTCTTTTGCATGCGATTTACCTTCAACATATCCAAGAAGACTTCAAGCTTTAGTGCTTGCCTTTGGCCAACTATTCTAGGTTATTTTGCTCTTCTATGATAGAAAACTCTAATATGCCTTTCTCCTTCAACTTGGATGATTCTCTCGATGTGGATGGCATGATGTGCAATGGCTTTCTCTACTACTTTGGTAATGATTACTCGAAGAACACAAGCTTATACTGAGAGGGGGGTGAACAATATAAGATCAACTTTTACTTTTCTTTCCCAAACAATATTATCCAATATTATCAATGGCAATATCAATAGCAGTAATCAAAGCAATGCACAAATCATCACACACATGAGAGACACAAATTTAACGTGGTTCACCCAATGTGGGTTACATCCACGGAGAAAATATTTCTTCTAAATTTTCTCAACAAATCTCTTGGGAATCAATTCCCTATTACAATGTTTATGGACCTCTATCCAAAGGAGACACCAATCCCCTATGCTCTGATTTGTGGATCTCTCTCCATAGGAGAACTCTATCCCCTTGCTCTGGTTCGTGGATCTCTCTCCATAGGAGAACTCTTTCCCCTTTGCTCTGGTTCGTGGAACTTGATCCAGGAGAACTCTATCTCCTCAACTAGTTCATGGATCTCTCTCCATAGAAGAACTCTATCTCCCCAGCTGGTTCATGGATCTCTTTCCATAGGGAAACTCTATCCCCTCTCTGATCTGGTTCATGGATCTCTCTCCATAGGAGAACTCTATCCCCTTTACTATAGTTGATGAACTTCTAGAAGACTTATATCCCCACTACTCTAGCTTGTGGATCTCTCTCCATAGGAGACCTCTATCCCCACTACACTAGCTTATGGACCTCTATCCACTAGAGACCTCTATCCTCTTTTCTCTATCACATCCAAATCTTGATCTCAACTCTATCTCAAATATACCCCAAGACTTAACACAAAGCTTGATCAAATCAACAACCAAACTTACTCTCAACTCTATCTCAAATCAGCACCAAAACCTTCACAATTCTAGCACAAATCTACTCTATCTCTACTCACAAATATACACCAAACTATCCCAAGTCTTCTCTCAAGACTTTCTCAAATCTACCTTCAAGCCTTCTCAAAATACTTGCTCAAATATACCCTCAAGCCTTCTCAAAAGACTTGCTCAAATCTACCTCAAAGATGCTCCAAGTCTTCTCACAAGACTTGCTCAAATCTACCTCAAAGCTGCTCCAAGTCTTCTCACAATACTTGCTCAAATATTTCCAAATATTGCATACAAACAAATGCTTATATCTCTTTCAAAAATACTTTCTTCAACTAGGCAATTCAGATATATTCTACTTAGAATTTGTTTAACCTCTAGAACATATAGAGAATGATATGCTCTATCAAAAACCCAATATGTTCTTCACATTCACAAATCTTGCATTCAACTAATCCAATCTCTCTCTCTTGCAAAAACCCTTTCAAATCAAATCAAAACAATGTATAACTTGTTTCACAAAACTGGTCTATCTTTCTTGCAAATTTTCTCTCAAAGATCAATCACACTAATGCACAATTTTCCCTCACAAAATTGATCTCAAACACTTTCACAATTGCTATCAATATCTCTCAAACCAATGTTCAAAAGGTTTCACAATGATGCACTAACTTGTCTTCAACCCTAGCACAAGTAGTTCACAATCTCTAGCACAAATGTCTCAATATCTTTCAACAATGGAAGCACAATATTGTTCTCAAACTCTAATGCAATTGTTTCAACTTTATCTCAACAATTTATGCACATGTAGGTCTCAAACCCTAACTCAAATATTTTCAACAATGCTTACCAAACAACCCTTTTATCTCCACCTTATGTTCCAAAAACATTCACTCAACAAAACACCTTAAACAAGGAATGATGTGCCCATACCTCTTAATTTGCTCTTATGGAGATATGTCTTCAAAAACCTGTCTCACAAACAACTGATTTTTCTAGTGCCACTTCAAGGGTTAGATTGCAAGATACTCTCTCAAAACATCCACATGAACTTTCTTCTCAAAAAGATATGCTCAATGAAATCTGAAATTGATGTTCAATCACTCTTCTTTTGTTCTAAAAAATAAAGCATTAATACCCAACAAAACCTTTCATATCTTCCTTTCACCATGCAAGAGTTATAATAAAATGTCAAGCAACTTATCACACCTTATTACTCCTAATATTGCAAAATAAAATTCAACCCAACAACACCACAAATTACACACATAAATTTTCTTATACACCTTATACCTCCTACTTAAAATAAAATATTTCAATGCACCTCAATTCTTCAACAAGACCATAACATCATTTACTTAACACACCACACATGGCACTAGGCAAAACTCCTTTTTAATTCAACCAACCTTAATTACTCCACATTGCCCTTTTTAATTCAAAAATAAAAAATAATAAAATAATCACCTTATGACTCCCTAAGCAAGCGCATACCTTAGCCTTAGCAAATAATTAATTCATCAAAAATTATTGCCCCCTTGCTATCACCACCATGATTCGAACCGATATCACTTGTTAGCCCATGCCCTAGCTTTGGCTAGGCCACCACATGGGCTAGCCACCCACACAAAATAAAACTTCCACATCCTCTACTTTATTCCCTATCTCTGATCCTAACAAAGCTTTTCAACAAAAACTTTAACTCTTTGCCTCTATCATGTCTCGAACTCGAGACCTCCCTACTACTACGACTTAGCGCCAAGGGATCTACCATCTAGGCTAGCTACCCAGATGGGATTTCTTCTCACTATCACCACTCCTTATCCTAAATTTGACCTCGAAAAAGGTACTACCCCTTTGTCCTTTCTCCCACATGACCATGAACGAAGCGCATACCACTCTCACAAATTTTGCACATGCATTAACACCAAATTTTTGCATGCATAGCCCATCATTCACTTTACAATAAACTTTATGTTATAAATATGCATTTGCCCTTATGATCCTTCACATCGATGCTTGGGGAGGTATTTGAAATTTCAACATTGGCACCCAACTAAACCTTTAAAATTATTATAATAATTTAAATCTAAAGTAGATTTAAATATTATAATTTATATTTTAACCTTTGGGCCCTTTTAATTTTTTAATTATTATAATTATTTAAATCTTCATAGATTTAAATATTATAATTTTTTTCTCCTTTGGGCCTTTTCTTTGGATAAAGTCTTTGCCACCATAAAACATCTTCCTTTTTCTTTTGCAAGCACCACCATGGTAAAACCATTAAACCTTTATTTTCCTTGACATAAATGACAACTAATGTCATCAACTTATGACATTAAACCTTTGACATCAATGACAACAATATACTCAAAATTTCCAACAATCTCCCCCTTTGTCATTGATGGCAACCCTTTCTAAAAATTCCTTTTCCAACCACTGGATTCCAAATCTGCTCCCCTTGAGAAACTGCTCCCCCTGACTGAATGCTCTCCCCCTTACTCAAATATCTCCCCCTTTGACATCAATGGCAAAGGGACTCCTTTGGGGCTAAATATAAGACTCTTAGCTCAGCCCCCTCCCCACCTCCTCTCCTTGAGGTGATTAATTTTGGGGTGGGAGTATCTCTACTCCCAACATACAATGCTCTTTTTCTTTGTCAACCTTCCTTTTCAACATACCCTTTTGATCCTTTTGAGTGTCCCTATTCTTGCTTATCTCTGGAAGTTCTGGAAACTCTGTTCTACACCACTTGGCCTTATGCCCAAGATTATTGCACTTGTAACACTTAATGTTGTAGTTCTTGGAAGGTGCAAATATCTTGAAGTTCCTCCTAGTGAAGCCATAATCATTTCTATCATGAACCCTGCAATGGATCGCTTTATGACCAAAGTGATTACAAGAGTAGCAATACCCTTGGAAGAAATATCCATATTTGAAAGAGTTGACATTCCTTTTAGTGAGGCCATACTCTTTCTTTCCATGAGTCCTGCAATGCATAGCCTTGTGACCAAACCGATTACATGAAAAATAATGTCCTTTGAAGAAATCTTGTCTTGAACCTTCTGGTCTCTTAGTCCTTTCTTTGCCTTCTCTATGATGATCCATATTTCTTGTTTGTGCATTGTTTCCTTTCTTAGTGAAGCTTCTATTCTTCAACTTATCCACATAAGTCTCAATTTCTTCTTCACTCTCTTCCTCTAAAACTTCCTCTTCTTTTGAGCTTGAGCTTGACCCTTCTTCTTGTTTCCCTTGTCCTTCTTCAAAACCAAGTCCTATTTTGATAGATGAAGATCTTTGTGCATTGATAATCTTATCCAAAGTCTTTGAACTTTTCCCAAACCTGTGTAGCTTGTCCTTAGAATCTTTCACTTCCATCCTTAGTGAAACTATCTCATGTTCTAATCTTTCACATTCTAACTCTTTTACCTCTAACTTTTCACTCATGACCTCTTTAATTCTCCTTGCCTTAGCTTTTGAGTTTGTCAGGTCTTGTAGAAGCTTTTCCTTTTCTTCCTCACATTCTTGAACTTGAGTCTTTAGTCTTGAATTCTGCTTTCTAACCTTTTTCAATTCTCTGAGAGCAACAATAAGTTCTGCTTCTAGATCTACTATGCCTTCCTCTTCATTTTCTGAATCTTTTTCTACTTCTTGGTCTTCAAGAGCATCTTCATACTTTTCAACTTTATCTTCAACAGGAGCATTTTCTTCCTCTTCTATTACCAAAAATAGAATCTCTTCTTCTTCACTATCTGAGGGTCTTTCATCACTATCACTTGAAGCCTTGCTTGCCTTGTTAACATAGAAACCTTCTTCTTCCTTTACACTTTTTTTCTTTCTTCCTCCTCTTTCCTATTTTTCTTTTCATACCTAGATTTTCTTGCTTTCCTTTTTCTTATGATCCTATTTCTCTTCACTACTACTACTTCTAGCTTCTAGACAATTAGATGCATAGTGACCAAAATTACCACAATTAAAATATTTCATAGTCTTCATACCTTTGTGCTTTCTTGAGTCCTTCTTGTTTCTTCTCCCATAGTTAGCTTCTTCATCATTGCTTGACTCACCACTTGATTCTGATCTCTTATCTTTTATCTTCTTTGAAGCTTTGAAAGTTACCTCTTTCTTGGAGTTGGGATCCTTTACTATTCTCATCTCATAAGCTGTGAGAATTCCATGTAACTCATCCATAGTCAACTTTTCAATATCTCTCATCTCTTCTATAGCTGAAACCTTTCCATCATACCTCATAGGAAGTGACCTTAATACTTTCTGAGCAACACTGGAGTCTTCAATTTTGAATCCAAGTCCACGCATGGTATTAACAACCTCATCCACATGAAGTAAGTATGTAGCAATATCTTCCTCATATTCCATATTCAAATCTTCAAACCTTTTCTTGTGGTTTTGTAGTTTTGCCATCTTGACCTTTTTATCTCCCTCATATGTTTGCTTCAATTTTTCCCATATCTCTTTTGCTGATTTGCAGTGCATAACTTTCACAAATTCTGCTTCACATAATCCACTTAAGATTCCATTCATAGCCTTGGCATTATTCACATGTAACATCTTACCATATTTATCTATGGGAGGAGTAGTTGTAGGTGTGAACCCATCCTCAATGGATTGCCATGTCTCATATCCTTGTGCCATCAAGTAAGTCTTCATTCTTATACTCCAGAAAGCATAATTGTTCCCATAAAACAATGGTGCCTTATTTGATGAAGATCCATTCTGAGATGCCATCTATGTTCCTGTAATATCTTCCTTCAAGCTGTTAGACTTTTCCGAAGGAACCCACTTTGATACCAATTGAAGAACACAGGCTTATACTAAGAGGGGGGGTGAACAGTATAAGATCAAATTTTACTTTTCTTTCCCAAACAATATTATCCAATATTATCAATGGCAATATCAATAGCAGTAATCAAAGCAATGCATAAATCATCACACACATGAGAGACATAAATTTAACGTGGTTCACCCAATGTGGGTTACATCCATGAAGAAAATATTTCTTCTAAATTTTCTCAACAAATCTCTTGGGAATCAATTCCCTATTACAATGTTTATGGACCTCTATCCAAAGGAGACACCAATCCCCTATGCTCTAATTTGTGGATCTCTCTCCATAGGAGAACTCTATCCCCTTACTCTAGTTTGTGGATCTCTCTCCATAGGAGAACTCTTTCCCCTTTGCTCTGGTTCATGGAACTTGATCTAGGAGAACTCTATCTCCTCAACTAGTTCATGGATCTCTATCCATAGAAGAACTCTATCTCCCCAACTGGTTCATAGATCTCTTTCCATAGGAGAACTCTATCCCCTCTCTAATCTAGTTCATGGATCTCTCTCCATAGGAGAACTCTATCCCCTCTACTCTAGTTGATGAACTTCTAGAAGACTTATATCCCCACTACTATAGCTTGTGGATATCTCTCCATAAGAGACCTCTATCCCCACTACACTAGCTGATGGACCTCTATCCACTAGATACCTCTATCCTCTTTGCTCTATCACCTCCAAATCCTAATCTCAACTCTATCTCAAATCTACCCCAAGCCTTAACACAAAGCTTGATCAAATCAACAACCAAACCTGCTCTCAAATCTATCTCAAATCTACCCAAATTATCCAATCTAGCACAAATATACTTATCTCAAATCTACATCAAAACTATCCCAAGTCTTCTCTCAAGACTTGCTCAAATATACCTTCAAGCCTTCTCAAAAGACTTGCTCAAATATTCCCTCAAGCCTTCTCAAAGACTTGCTCAAATATACCTTCAAGCTTCTCAAATACTTGCTCCAAGTCTTCTCACAAGACTTGCTCAAATCTACCTCAAATCTTCTCCAAGTCTTCTCACAATACTTGCTCAAATCTGCTCAAATATTTCCAAATCTTGCATACAAACAAATGCTTATATCTCTTTCAAAAATACTTTCTTCAACTAGGCAATTCAGACATATTCTACCTAGAATTCATTTAACCTCTGGAACATATAGAGAATGATATGCACTATCAAAAACCCAATATGTTCTTCACATTCACAAATCTTGTATTCAATTAATCCAATCTCTATCTCTTGCAAAATCCCTTTCAAATCAAATCAAAACAATGTATAACTTGTTTCACAAAACTGGTCTATCTTTCTTGCAAATTTTCTCTCAAATATCAATCACACTAATGCACAATTTCCCTCACAAAATTGATCTCAAACACTTTCACAATTGCTATCAATATCTCTCAAACCAATGTTCAAAAGGTTTCACAATGATGCACTAACTTGTCTTCAACCCTAGCACAAGTAGTTCACAATCTCTAGCACAAATATCTCAATCTCTTTCAACAATGAAAGCACAATCTTGTTCTCAAACTCTAATGCAATTGTTTCAAATTTCTCTCAACAATTTATGCACATGTAGGTCTCAAACCCTAACTCAAATATTTTCAACAATGCTTACCAAACAACCCTTTTATCTCCACCTTATGTTCCAAAAACATTCACTTCAACAAAACACTTTAAACAAGGAATGATGTGCCCATACCTCTTAATTTGCTCTTATGGAGATATGTCTTCAAAAACCTGTCTCACAAACAACTGATTTTTCTAGTGCCACTTCAAGGGTTAGATTGCAAGATACTCTCTCAAAACATCCACATGAACTTTCTTCTCAAAAAGATATGCTCAATGAAATCTGAAATTGATATTCAATCACTCTTCTTTTGTTCTAAAAAATAAAGCATTAAAACCCAACAAAACCTTTCATATCTTCCTTTCACAATGCAAGAGTTATAATAAAATGTCAAGCAACTTATCACACCTTATTACTCCTAATATTGCAAAATAAAATTCAACCCAACAAAACCACAAATTACACACATAAATTTTCTTAATACACCTTATACCTCCTACTTAAAATAAAATATTTCAATGCACCTCAATTCTTCAACAAGACCATAACATCATTTACTTAATACACCACACATAGCACTAGGAAAAACTCCTTTTTAATTCAACCAACCTTAATTACTCCATGCTGCCCTTTTAATTCAAAAATAAAAATAATAAAATAATCACCTTATGACTCCCTAAGCAAGCGCATACCTTAGCCTTAGCGAATAATTAATTCATCAAAAATTATTGCCCCCTTGTTGCCACCATGATTCGAACCGATGTCACTTGTTGGCCCGCACCCTAGCTTTGGCTAGGCCACCACGTGGGCTAGCCACCCACACGAAATCAAAACTGCACATGCTCTACTTTATTCCCTATCTTCGGCACTAACAAAGTTTTTCAAAAAACTTTAACTCTCTACCTCCATCGTGTCTCGAACTCGAGACCTCCCTACTGCTATGACTTAGCACCAAGGGATCTACCATCTAGGCTAGCTGCCCAGATGGGATTTCTTCTCGCTATCACCACTCCTTATCATGAATTTGACCTCAAAAAAGGTGTTACTCCTTTGTCCTTTCTCCCACGTGACCACGAATGAAGTGCATACCACTCTCATGAATTTTGCACATGCATTAACATCAAATTTTCACATATCATTTACCATCCTTCACTTTGCAATAAACTTTATGTTATAAATATGCATTTGCCCTTATGATCCTTCACGTCGATGCTTGGGGAGGTATTTGAAATTTCAACATTGGTGCCCAACTAAACCTTTAAAATTATTATAATAATTTAAATCTAAAGTAGATTTAAATATTATAATTTATATTTTAACCTTTGGGCCCTTTTAATTTTTTAATTATTATAATTATTTAAATCTTCATAGATTTAAATATTATAATTTCTTTTTCTCCTTTGGGCCTTTTCTTTGGATAAAGTCTTTGCCACCATAAAATATCTTCCTTTTTCTTTTGCAAGCACCACCATGGTAAAACCATTAAACCTTTATTTTCCTTGACATAAATGACAACTAATGTCATCAACTTATGACATTAATCCTTTGACATCAATGACAACAATATACTCAAAATTTCCAACATACTCCTTACTTTATGTTGTGCTTTGTCAACTAGGATATCTTTCCTTGGTTTATTTGTGGTAACAAGATATACTCTATTTTTACTATGTTAATCTTGCTATCCTTGTGTCAAAATAGGTTTTTGATGTGGTAGTTGACTCTCACTAATATGCTACCCTTGTGTGACTTGTTGCACCTAGATATGGTGCTTTTAGTGCCTTGAGATGGTAGATGTCAAAAATTTTGGACATCTTCTTTGTGTGGCAATGTATGCCCACTATAACTTCCTTTCAAATGTTGGGTCTTTCAACTTTGTTTATGCAACTTGAATGATATTTCTTAAGGTATACTTTTCTATACCTCTTTGATGTGTGTTCCCCATGGACTTTTAGATGAAACTTCACCAAAGGCTATGTACTGCACCTTCTTATGTCTTCTCCAAAGACTATTTTGATGCTAGACATATTCAATCAAACATATTTCTCCTGCTATTGCTATCACCTCCTTGATATATACAACTTGTACATAATATTGCTTTGTTTGGGTGATGAATGTAGGTGGATGCTATTAGACCACAACTATCTTCCTTTACTTGAGGAAGATTAAGTTTAGATCCCTTTTGAATGGTTCTATTTTGATGCTATGCAAACGTAGAGTAGAATGATATAGACAGATTTCTCCCTGTGCTCTTAAAATGAGCCTCTTTATTTATCAAAATATAGGTTTCAATTCCCTTTGATGGTTGATATGGATTGAAGCAACTATTACCTTCACACTCTTGGTAATACCTTCCTTGCTTGGTTATTATTTTCACTTACAAATTCAAGATTTTTAATATTGTATTTTGCACTATAGAATATGCAAATATGTAGAGACTCATTTTCCTTAGAATAAGTAATAGAATGTTGATATGTTTATTTCTATCAAAATATACCTAACTTTTGTTTTCTTCTATGTGCAGGTTTGAACCTTGTAGACTATAACTTCTACACTTACCTTGAAGACTTGAATAACTATTATCTATGCAACCTTTAAAATTTCTAATAGGTGCTTAATAGATTTGAAAAGAAACCAAATATAAAATCTCAACTAATAAAAATTTTGCACCTTTTTGTCGTGTACCTTTCTATCTTCATAGATGTTGATGATGATGGTGATTTAAGTCACCTTAATTATTGCATTTTATAGACTATATTGCAGTTCTTTTAGCCTATCCAAAAATAGCTCTCTTGCACACCTTTTTGCAGCTTCAACACTTCACTAATATGCTGCCCAAAAATATAACTTGGCGGCTTCAATACTTCTCCCTGATGTACCTTTGAAATCTGATCTTTAGCAGCTACTAACGATGCCCAAACTGCTGCCTTTTTATGTTCTCAAATTTGAAAATTTTTAGATTGTAAAGCAGTCACCAAAATCACTGAAATCATGGCTAAAATCTCTCTCAAGAACCCTTTAGTGATGATCCCCAAATATCTTAGATTTGGTGGTTTATATATCTTCTTTCTCTTGTCAAATTATGACTTCCCTCTTGGCCTATCTAATGGCCTTCTTCTCAATATTATGTTTGTCTTGACGTCTCCTCCAAAGTATTTCAAATTTTGAAAAACTTCTTGCCAAATCCTCCTACCTTGGGCTTGTTGTCGAATGGCAACAATTGTCCCAAATATTTTACTAACAGGAGCTTCTTATTGATAGTAAATTTATCCAATGAGTTCTTCTAGGAACTATTCTAATGAGGCTCACCAAGCCTTCTCCTTGTTTTTCCTTGAGACCTCTCCAAGGTCTTCAATATTGCAGATTCTAAAAATTCAATGAGACCTTCCTTGATCTCTTCAATATTTAGCTATGGAAGTTTTACAATGAGATATTCTCCTTGTATTTCCTAAATCTACTTCTAATAAAACCTTGCAATAGGACTTTTTATTAGTCCTTTTCTATTCTCAATCTTCCACTATGGAAGTTCTTCAATAGGGCCTTCTATGAACCTCTTCTTCAATGTGAAGTTTTCAATATTCAATGGAGATCACCAATATCCAATATTCACTAGGACTCTTATCCTTGAGTCTCTTCTTAAATGAGATCTTATTTCTAGGACCTCCTCCTTGATTTGTAGTCTTCAATGTGGATTCCTTGGCCACTACATCACTTCTCAATCTCCCACTTGGAGTCTTCAATTTGTAAATCATTGCTTCTAGTACCAGAATGATTCAAAGAAGATATTCTTCCTAGATATTGTAGGAAGCTTCCCAACTCTATTTGAATCTTATTTCTTCTGTAAAAAAGTGTTAGGCAATAATAATATAAAATTCTATAAAGCTATAGAAAAAACTTCACTAGTTGGATTTCCAATCTAGTGGATTCAATGCAAAGTTCTAGTATTCACAAGTTTTTATGCAACTTTGTGGATAAACTCTAGCCAAAAATAGTTTTTAGAAATATGAAAATGATATTTACAAACTCCTTTCAATCACTCTTGTGGTTTTACTTTTATCTATCGTAGTTGTGATACCACTATTATCTTTTGAAGCTTTAAACTTAAAGGAAATGCAACCACAAGTATAGAAATAAGCATGCAATGTTATAACAATGATAATGGCTAACTAATATGCATGAAAATATGATATAAAACTTGATACAATGCTCTAGAAATGCTCATATATGAAATATCATGAAAATATACAATGCTCCTCTAATGGAGTTTACAACCTCTCCATATTAACAAAATGGAGCTACATTGTGTCTACTACTACTCAACCTACACACTCCAAAAATATCTCTCACTTCTATTCTATGAAGGACTATTTATAATGAGAAGCATCTCTTTACCTTAAATATATCTCACTATTCTATTCTAAGACTCATGTACATGTGGAATTCATGTACACTTACAATCATTGCACATTCTTACACGTGCATTTATTGCAATAACTTCATAAAACACTTAACTCCTAGTATACTCCTAACCAAAATATGTACCCATGATGGTACATTAGTAAAGAACCAAATAATATAATATATTTGAACATAGGGGGTAGTGAGGTGGAAATGATATGGAAACCAAGTGGCTTGGTTAGGGGGAAGAAAATTTAGGATTTTTTACTTGGGTGGTCAAATAGGCTTGTGTGCACCTACTTTATTAATTTCCTTAGGAATATTGATTCCTTACCCCACTCAAGTGGCATGTGTGCACCATGCCTCATTAATTATTCTGGGTGGGGAGAGTCCTTACCCCATCCAAGTGGCATTAAGAAGCATCGAGGTTGTAAGGGTGCATGGGTATGTGGAGAATAGGGTTAGACCAAGATAGGGTGAGGTAGACCTAAGCTATGATCAAAGGGTAGACTAGGGGATGTGCACATAGGCTAGGGGAATGTGCACATAAGTTAGGGAGGATAGGGTAGTCACATGATGACCAAGGGTTAGGTGTAGGAAAGGGATTAGTGGGCTAAATGGGCTAGAGAGGGCTGGTTTTATTTTTCTAAGGTTGCCATAATACATTTTTGGATTAATTGGGGCTATGACAAAATTATTAATTATTAAACTTATGCAAATGCTAAATTAACATTTTTAGGTGTCTACATGAATATCTTGGTCTCATAAGCGAATATGCAATATATTCACCTAATGACTCCACACTTATTTTAGTTTTTTATAATATAGTTTTCATCAATTCCTTTCATTATATATGAATAATTTACTTTTGGCAAACTATTAGTTTGTAAATTCTTAGAAATATTTCTAAACCATATTGGTTCTTCTCTTCTAATTGTATTTTCCTTATTTTTATTTCTAGAATAAAGCACGTATCTGAACCATTTTGATTTCTTGAAACCTGTATACTTAATAAGCTTTTCCATGGTTCTTTTGAAGTTGTCTTTCTTTTTAAGAAGGAACAATTTTGATAGGATTTTAAATTTCTAAACCTTTGAGGTTGACTACCTTATGACTCCCTAGTTTAGAGTATGTGATCAAGTTTGATAAAACCTTATAAAATCTAAGGTTTTGTAGAATGCCTTATATCTCTCAAGTGTAGATTATGCTATGGTCTTGATTAAGTTCTTGATTTAATTTTCTTTTTGAGTTGACTCTTGAATGTTTTGTTCAACTCCTATTTTTCCTTATTTCTCCCTATTGATATTTGCAATTTTAATTTGATGAAGTTCTCTATTTTTCAAGACTCTATAGTTGGATTCCTTTTGTCCCTTTAGTTTGTATGAGATACAAGTATGAATAATAAATTCCAACTTCTAAGCAATTAATGAATTTGCTTCCTTTATCCTTTACTTCTCAATGGTTTAGTTTTCTAAATTCCAATGATCTAAAGTTTGGTGTAGAACTCCTTATATCTCCCTAATTTGGAAATTTAGAAAATGATAATATTTGCAAAATAATGTTTTAATTTTTCCAAGGTAGAAAACCTTATATCTCCTAGTTTAATTATTTGCAAATACTTTGATATAAATAATGCACTTTGAAATATTTCTTAAAGTTATGAACTCCTTGATTTAATTGCTTTCTATTCTACTAAGGTTGTAATTTCTCCAATGCAATATAATCTTAACCTTAGATATAATGCACCTTATATCTCCTTTTGCACTTTAATGAAAGCAAATATTAAAATCAACGTAAATATACCTTTCTAATGTTGCGTGCTGATTGGATTTAATCTTGTCTTCACTTTTCAAGCTTTGGAGCACTGTATTTATTTTGTCTTCACAACATGACAGTGAGCATTCAATGCTCTACTTTGAGTGGTGCTCTAATATGATAATATTTACTCTCTTTAATACACTTTGGCCTCTATATTCTAAATATGCATGCTCTTCCTGTGTGGGGCTATTAATACCTCTTATCCTCATTTGAAATGTATTCCAAGTGGCACTTAATTACCCTAGAACATATACCTTATTTTTAGGTGGTGCAGGGATGTTACTACCTTTTAGAGGTATTAATTTATGTGGCGTAGGCATAGTAATAATATTTGAGCATTGAATTGATGATTAATGAAGAGCATTACTCCAGATTGGGTGCTCTTTGAATTGACTGGAGTTTTACTTCAATCTAGGTGCTTTTTGGCTCCTTTTTGTAAGTTAATGAATAATATGTAGATGCTCTACTTCCTTTGTTCCAAGTGGCACAAGATTCCTTTCATTGATATGGCAAGTGGAGGCTCTTTTGTTTGCATGCAACCAAACCCTTCAATGTCCTTATCACCTTAATGCACTTCCAACTCCTTTGCAAGTTGTTTTGATTCTTTTACAATGTGCTTTATTGAGATTCAACATTGGTGGCTCCTCTTCCAACCAAGGTGGCTCCTCGAGATGGTTATTTCAATGGTGTTTTAATACTTTATTCATGGTGGCCATTTTTCCAAGCTCCTTTCCATGTCCTCTTGGGTAATATTTAAAGTTATCCTCCTTTGCATCTTGTCTTTACCACTTGTATTATGTTATGAAGCTTGCACTATTGTTGCTTTATGCTATCCTTGATTTGTATTACTTAGTCTTCTTCTTGCTATAGGTTCCTTTTGCTACGACAAGTGTATTTATTGTAGTGCTACATTCATGAGACTATGGCATCAAATATGGTGTCTTTTGACACCTTGAAGAGGATGGTATTGAGCCCTTTATATGGCTCTATCTCCTTAACACCATAGCTTATGATTTAATATTGATAAAGACTACCACTTATTGACTATAATATTGTACTAAATTGGTGTCTTAAGACACTCAAGCTTTGTCTCCTTTTGTGCTTTGTATAATACTAATATGGTTCTTATTAAAACCTATAATGAATCTACAATAAACTAAGATGGATTACCTTAGTTGCACCTTGAATTTTGAGACTCTTTTAGTCTCTTTATGTAGCTTAATTCCTTGCTTGAATATGGTGGTTTATTCTCTATTCCTTGGTGGTTATAATGCTCCTTTTTGGTGGCTTCTCTTCACCAAGATTTATTGTTGTTCACCTGCGTTTAATGGTGTATTTTTACACTCCAATTCAACCGTGCTTGTGCACTAATCTTCCTTCCTTTGGTAAATAATTAATGCACTTTAATAACTCTTGGAGATAATGTGTATTAAGAAATAAAGTCTATTCAACCTTTAATTTAGAATAATATCTTCTTTGCTTTCAATAGAAGGTAGAATGTTGATATTTTCTTTGTTTTAAAATATATCTAACTCATCTTTCTTATGTTTAGGTTTTAACCCTTGTAGCTCATATTTCTTATGTTTAGGTTTTAACCCTTGTAGAAACTATCTTCTGCACTTCCTTGAAGACTTAAATATGAAATCTTATCCTTTGAAACTTTAAACTTTAATTTGGTGCTTAATGAAACTTAATAATGAACTTAATATAAGTGTTCAAATAATGAACCTTTTGCACCTAAGTTGCATGTCTTTTTAACCTTTGTAGATGATGTATTTCTTGGTGATTTGGATCACCTAATTTCTTCTCTATGTTAGATGAAATCATAGATCTTTATTTTCTGTCCAAAATAACTTTTTAACTCACCAATTTGCAGCTTTAACTCTCATCTAACTTGCTTCCCGAAAATATAGTTTGGTGGCTTAAAATCTCCTTCATGATGCTCCCTCAAACTCTGAAATATAGCAACTATTAAATCTGCATAAATTACTATCCGTAACTATAAATTTTTTATATTCCAACACAACTAATTTCTCCTCTGAAATGCTATCCTTGAATCTCCAAATTTGGTAAGAAACTTCCTCCAAATTGCAGCTAAAAATTTTCTTCTAGAAACCTTCAACTTTCTACTATAAAAACAACAATCTCCTTTCTTTGAAATAGTCTTCAAGCCTTCAATGAAAATCTTCAAATATCTCAGATTTGGTGGCTTCTTATAACTCCTTTCTCCTTCAACATCCTTATCAAATTATAGCTAATTTTATGGCCTTCTTATCAAGAATATGAATATCTTGAGGTATTCACTATTCTCCTCCAAAATTTGGCAAACTCCTTGTCAAATCCTTCTCCTTTTGGGCTTGTTTTTCGATGGTGACAATTATCTTGAAATCTCCTTTATCATGGAACTTCTTCTAGCTAGCTATATTCTACAATGAGTTTTCCTAGAAACTCCTCCAATGGCCTTCTCAAAATATCCTTCAATGGTCTTCTCTAAAATCCTTCAATGAGGCTCTCTCCAAAATATACAATGAGGCTTTCCTTCTTTCTCCTTTTTGGATGGTGACAATTATCTTGAAATCTCCTTTATCATGGAACTTCTTCTAGCTAGCTATATTCTACAATGAGTTTTCCTAGAAACTCCTCCAATGGCCTTCTCAAAATATCCTTCAATGGTCTTCTCTAAAATCCTTCAATGAGGCTCTCTCCAAAATATACAATGAGGCTTTCCTTCTTTCTCCTTTTTGGATGGTGACAATTATCTTGAAATCTCCTTTATCATGGAACTTCTTCTAGCTAGCTATATTCTACAATGAGTTTTCCTAGAAACTCCTCCAATGGCCTTCTCAAAATATCCTTCAATGGTCTTCTCTAAAATCCTTCAATGAGGCTATCTCCAAAATATACAATGAGGCTTTCCTTCTTTCTCCTTTTTGGATGGTGACAATTATCTTGAAATATCCTTTATCATGGAACTTCTTCTAGCTAGCTATATTCTACAATGAGTTTTCCTAGAAACTCCTCCAATGGCCTTCTCAAAATATCCTTCAATGGTCTTCTCTAAAATCCTTCAATGAGGCTCTCTCCAAAATATACAATGAGGCTTTCCTTCTTTCTCCTTTTTGGATGGTGACAATTATCTTGAAATCTCCTTTATCATGGAACTTCTTCTAGCTAGCTATATTCTACAATGATTTTTCCTAGAAACTCCTCCAATGGCCTTCTCAAAATATCCTTCAATGGTCTTCGCTAAAATCCTTCAATGAGGCTCTCTCCAAAATATACAATGAGGCTTTCCTTCTCTCTCCTTCTTTCTCCTTTCAATCCTTCCTTAAGACCTCCTTCTTGATCTATAGTCTTCAATGTGATTTTTTTGGCCTCCTCATTTCTTCTCAATATTTAGCTATGGAGTCTTCAATTTGTAAATCCTACAATGGGAAATTTTTCTTAGGCCTCTAAATCTTCAATATTTCATTTGTTGCTTCAAGTACTGGATTGATTCCAAAGAAGATATTATTCCTAACTCTTGTAGGAAGCTTCCCATTTTTTTTTAAATCTTTTTTTTCTACAATAAAATATTATAAATTGTAATGGAAGAAATTCTAAATCTTGAGATAATGTATCTTCACTAGTTTATTTGTCAATCTAGTGGAATCAATATCGAGTCCTAGCCTTCACAAGTTTTTTTACAATCTTATGGAAAGAATATAACCAAATATAATTTTAAAAATTTGAAAATGAGATTTCTTATCTCCTCTCAATCTCTCTTATGTCCCTCCCTATTTCCTATTGATCTACCATGTGCTCTGATACTATTTTTAGCTTTTGATGATATATATTAAATGAAATGCAAGTACATGATGTAAAATGAGCAAGCAATGATAACTATATGATAATGACACTATAATATGTAGGAAATTTATAAGAGAAACTTTTGTAATAACTCGTAAATATACCATTAATGAAAGCTCATGAAAATAGTATAATGTAATATAATGGAGGACATGAACACTCCATAAACACATGAAGAAACTACATTGTACTCACTCTAATTACTAATGCAACTAGTAACTATTGTATCTTTTGTTCCTCTTTTTCTATGTCTCTCACCTCAAAGGCATATACATAGGGAGATAACTCCCTTGGCCTTTCATCTACCTAACCTATGACTCATGTACATATGGATTACATGCACATTTACATCATTGCATATTCTAACACTTGTGAATTTATTACATTGCATGAAGTAACTACTCAAATATTACTCTAAGGTAAACTCCTACTCTAGTTATGTACCCAAGTTAGTACATTAGCATGTACCAAATAATTTAATATACTCCAACAGGCTATACTTAAAACTTTATCCTCATATGGTGGTTGCAAGAAAGTTACATGTAAGCATTTCCAAGATATAAATACTTTATCTATTGTACATAACATTATTCATGAAGATATATTGGTGATTTTATTGGTCTTGTCCTTTAGAGTAAATGTACTAGCCTAGTATAACTCTTTAGAATAAGGTAGCATTAGCATATGGGATGAATTGGATGAGTCTTTTATCTTAAAATTCAATGGTCTAGGGGATTCCTTTTCACTTCTCACATAGTTTACTTTCATACAAAGTCATCCTTAGGAAAATATCATAGATTTTAATATCTAGTTTAATAATACATGGAGGATCACCCAGGTGTTGTAGGTGAGTTGGAGAGGAGGGGGCAATCCTCCAAGGGATGTCCCAGGTTCGAATATCCACCATACCAAAAATTTGAATTGGGTACCCAAAATCCAATTGATAATGTTGGTGCGGGCAGGGTCGGGTGCGACTCTAGGGTGATTTTGATGGTGTAGAACCCTCTATTCGTGGTCTCTCAGACCAAGGCGACCCCACAAGGGGTTTTTTGCTTTAAAAAAACAAAAAATACATGGATGATAATCCCTCAGGAGGTGAGACATTCTTAGCCCCATGCTTATATCTATTACATTTGGGATTTTTTTCCTAGATCTAATCTTATGGAACAACAATCAAATGAAATGAGATTTCCTTAGATCTTTCAAATTTCTTTTATAAAACAAATATCCTCATCTCAGTTGATAAGCTTTATCTAAATGTTTGTGGTGCCATAATTTATAAAAATTTTGTAGCACAACCAACAAGTATTGCTTTAGGTTCCCTCAAACCCATTGCTAGATACTTTACGTAAACATAGGTAATATCCTTAACCTACCACTCTAGCTATTACAATGTAGTCTTGACCTACTTTTTAAGCCAATGAATTAATGGATATGTAGGAGCTTAAGGTATTAATTAAGAATCTAAAAAATAAGACTACTATGATGGAGTGATAGGATGCTAAAAGAATATTTGAAGGATGCCAACAAAGAATATACCTCTATGTCACAAAAGACAAAGGGGATTCAACTATCAATGCATTCAAAAAGAAAAATGCTCTCGGTAAATGCTAGGAGGGAGAGACATCTACAACCTAGGAGGATTATTGGTGTGTATATTTTTATGATACCAATAATTTTGATGCATGTATGGTCTCTCAACACCAATGCTATTTGGCTATAGCTCATAAAGTAGAAAAATAATAAAAAGGGCTAGTGGGTATACTTATGGACTCAAACCATAATTTTTTTGATAAGGAATTTAAGCTCTAGAACATATCACATGCTGACAAAATATGGGAAGAGACCTCTCCTATCGGACCCCTTGGAAGGTTGATACTTCAAAGTGATGGTCATTTTCATCCTATCTAAAAAACTAGGTATTATTCGTTAAAGTCCATTTAGTCACTTAAAATAGTCTTTCTTAAAGTGCTTGTAGGCATTGGTTCTAGACCTTGGAAGAAAATATAGGGAATATAGTAGAATTAAAGTGCAAAATGCACTAAATGTAAATAAATTGTAAATGTAAATATGATTCAAATGGAAAAATTTCTGAGTAGGCGATAGGCGATGTTCTAGGGTTTGTGGAGTGAAGGAAAATCCAGGGCATTTGGTGGGTTGATGTAGTGTTACTATGGTTACTGTGGATCTAAAGGAATGTTTTCTACCCCAGGAGGGCCCAATGGGGTCTCCTCTAGATCCTATCTCTGGGAGAAAGAGCTCATATGCTAATTTGCTAAAAGAAAATTCTTCGTCTTCCAATGACGAAGCTCAGAGGAATGCTCTTCATACGCTCTTCAAGAATGTTGGAAAGAGCTCAATAGCACATCGAGTTAATGGATGCCTCCCATAATCTGCCTCAAGACCCAAGATTGTCATCAAACCAAAGATGGTCGAAGACACAATCATATACAGAGCTAACCATGATCTGATTTGTAAATTCATGGGTATCCGACCTACCCTAAATTTTTTGCATACCTAGGTCAAACAGAACTGGGAGCCTCACGGTGAGTACTCCTTATGGTTTATTAGAAATGGGTATTTCATTGTTAGTTTTTCTTCTCTAGCCGATAGAAATAGGGCGTTTGAATCAGAAAATAGGAACCACGGTCCAACAGGGTTATTTGTTCAACCCTGGAGAGTGGGTTTCGATCCTCGTATTGAACCCACAGCTGTCCCGATTTGGATCTAGTTGTATGCTCTTCTGATGGAGTTTTGGGGTGAGCAGGTTCTGGAAATGATCGATAACTCCCTCGATAGACATCTAGGCGTCTCCAAGGACACCATAGAAGGTAACACAACTGTCTTTGCAATAATTTGTGTGGAAATGGATATTAGCCAGCCTCTACCGCCAGAGGTGGAACTTGAACTGGCAGGAATATCTTGGATCCAACAGTTAGATTATGAGGCTCTACCCTTCAGATGTAGAGTTTGCCACAAACATGGTCATTTGGCATGGTTTTGTCCAAATATTTTGAACACAAAAGCAGAGGCTCCACTTGGAATGCCAAATCACCCCAGAGAGGGTAAGTCTAATCTTGTCAAAGAACCATCCAATACTCATCAGGGTAATGATGTTCAGAAATATGGCTTTGAACAGCCCAAAAGAAGGAGAAAGCAAAAGAAAAATGGTAAGGAGCAATCACAACTCAAGCCAACAAATAGGTATGAAATTTTTAAGACACTAGTGGATCAAGAGGATCAATTCATGGAAGGAGTGGATGGGAATATTGAGGATAATAACATCTACACTCATGCTTCTTCTTCATCTCCCCCTATCTTAGAACAGGTGATTGAATCCACTGAGTTACCGTAGCCAGAGAATGCAGGGGCATTGATAGTGCACTCCCAAGCATAGCCAGTAATTAAGGATGTTAGCATGGGAATTACAGAAAAGAACAGAGAAAGGCCAACCCTAGGGATAACTTAGGTGGAAAAGAGATCCAAAAATAGCAACTCTCAAGGAGAGGGAAGAAAGTCTAATAAGGACCTGCTAGCAGTTCAAGGAGACAAGCTGATCACTGGAGGATCGGTGAGGACAATTGATTCTTACTGCTCTCAAGGTTTTCAATGATTATTCAATCTTGGAATGTTAGGGGTTTAAACAGTAGAACCCATCAATATGTTGTTCAAAGACTCTTAGGAAAATGTAAAATAGACTTTTTGCTCATCTAGGAGACAAAAATGTCTTTAGATCTTATGTGTAAAAAAGTTGGTAGAATCTGGAGGGGCACTGGTCATATGGATGTGGCTACCCAAGGTGCATCAAGGGGGATTGTTACTCTTTGGAACCCTCTGGAATGGACTGCAATAGAACATATAGCTTGGAGGGGTGTTCTCACATCTCATTTTAGGAATAATGTCACATCTGAACATGTTTTAATCACAAATTTTTATGGGGCTCAAAGCCTTGATGGCCAGAGGCTCCAATGGAAAGTTGTACACAACATGAGGTCCTCAAGGGAAGATTTAGACTGGATTATTGTTGTACACAACATGAGGTCCTCAAGGGAAGATTTAGACTGGATTATTGTTGTACACAACATGAGGTCCTCAAGTGAAGATTTAGCCTTGAACCCCAGTTTTGAATCTAGGGGACCGTCTTTTGATTGCCCAAGTCCAGGCCTTTCACCTAGTGGATATCAAAGGCCCTGGAACCTACTTTACCTGGACTAACAAGATGAGGGATCCACACAGTAGGAGGTAAATCTAGACCATTTTCTGGTCTCATAGGAGGCATTTGTAAAGTGGAATATTAAATTCTAGATTTTGGAGGGCCCAGTTTTAGATCACTTTCCCATTTTGATGGAGGGAGGGACTATGACAGGGCAGCATCACAAACCATTTAAATTTGATAATTTTTGGTTCAAAAGGAGGATCTTCAAAAGAAAATTACACAGTGGTGGTAATAAGGTCGTCTACCTTTTGGGACAGCAATGTTTAGATTCCACAAACAACTTCATTTTGTCAAAGTTAAACTGAAACAGTGGAGGCAAGCTAATAAGTCAGATTTCCAGCTCCAAAGAGCTCCCTTGGTGGCCAAATGGGAATAGGTTCAAAAACACTTCAGGGAAGGAACAATTACTGAGCAGCTCAAAACCGAGGATGATGCCTTGCGCAAAGCGGTTGAGGACATTGATAACCAAGAGGAGACTTATTGGAAACAGAGAGCAAGAAACACTTGGTTATTAGAAGGAGATAGAAATACAAAATTTTTCCATCGATCAACCTGTGCTAGGAGACAGATGAATAAAATGGAAGTCCTTCAAGATGAGAATGGACACTCCTTTGATACTCTTCCTAGTATGCATTCCCATTCAATGGATTATTTTTCTAAACTTTTTAAGGAAAGTATGGAGCAAGATGTAGAGGCTCAAAACAAAGTTATTGATGTCATACCCTCTGTTATCTCTGAAGAAGAAAATCAGGCCCTTCTTAGACCCATTGATAGAGATGAACTGAAGAATGTGGTCTTTGGAATGAGCACTAGAAAATATCTAGGTCCAGATGGTTTTCCTATTGAGTTTTTTTAGGCCTTTTGGGATACCTTGGAGGAGGATGTTTTGGATGTCACAGAGGAGTCCAGAACTAATAAAAGAATGCTTAAGGCAATAAATCATACCTTCATCACTTTAATTCCAAAAGGGGAGGAGGGGAATCATATCTTTGATCTCAGACCTATTGCCTTATGCAACGTGATTTATAAAATAATCACAAAGATAATGGCTGAACGGCTAAAACCTCTCCTTCATAACATCATTTCCTCAGAGCAAGGGGGTTTTGTAGAGGGTAGATAGATCTTGGATGGGGTGGTTCTCACCCAGGAGGCAATCCATACAATGCAAAAATTTGGTAATAAAGGAATGTTCATTAAACTGGATATGTCCAAGGCTTATGATAGGGTGGAGTGGGGTTTCTTGTCAAAGATGTTGGCAGCCTTTGGTTTCTCTCAGGACTGGATAGATTGGGTCATGAGTTGTGTTTCTACGCCTTCTTATTCTGTTCTAATCAAGGGTCTTCCCTCGCAACCTTTTGGAGCCACACTTGGTCTTCATCAAGGGGATCCTTGCTCTCCCTATATTTTCCTCATTTTGGTTGAAGGATTAGGTAGAATCTTCTTGAGGAGAAGACATCAAGGTCTGATAATAGGTATCAAGGTGGGTGAGGAAATTTTGACTCACTTACAGTTTGTGGATGATACTGGACTGGTTGGAGTGGCCAGCTTTAGGGAAGCTATAGGAATCAGAGATACTCTTAATGTCTACCTTAGGGCCTCAAACCAAGTCATCAATGATAAAAAATCCAAAGTGGTCTTCTTCAATCTTGACCAAAGGCTACAGGACAGAGTTATAGAGATCTTGGGATTCACTAGGAACTCTCTTCCAGTAGTTTACTTGGGGGTTCCTTTGAATTTCAAAAAATGGAAAATAGATATCTGGAAGGATATTTTGGATGGTATCAAAGATAGAATGAATCATTGGTCTCATAAATGGTTAAGCTATGGGGGCAGATTAACTTTATTACAGTCAGTTATTCAGGCCATGCCAATTTATAAATTCTCTATCCTGGCTGCCCCACATACTATTTGGAAAGAGCTGGAAAAAATGGCTAGAAGATTTTTATGGGAAGGAGCAAAAGAGAAGAAGAAATGGGCCTTGGTTGGTTGGGATAAATTTACCCAGCCCAAGGAAAAAGGAGGGCTGGGACTGAGAAGCTCCAAGCTTAACAACAAAGCTTTGGCTGGAAAACTGTACTGGAGGTGGATTTCCCAACCAACATCCTTATTCAGTAGAATCCTAACTAGTAAATACTTGGGTCATGTTCACCCCAATGAAGTGGGCCTTTTAACTCTAGATGGTACTGGATCCTTAGTGTGGCAGACTCTCAATCTTGGATCTCAGGTTATTAAATACCAATTATTTTGGAAAGTTGGGAGAGGGGAGAAGGCATGCTTTTGGACTGATTCATGGAACCAGTACCCTCCCATAATTGCTGAGTTTCCCAAACTGCAACCAATTAAATCTACCATAGAAGGCAAGGGCTGGGTCCAAATTGAAAGTTATTTCAACACTAGCCAAATGGGGGAGTATAAGTTCAAGAAGTTTAAGAGGTTGGAGGAGTGGCCAATTACAATCCCTCCGGAGCTGGCACCCATCTTGACCAAAATCTTGACAGAAAGGTTTCTCACAGGGAGAGACGAGGAGGATGAATTAGCTTGGGGCTATGGGAGCCTTGGGGTATATATAGTGAAGGACAGATATGATAAGATCCTCCCAGAGCCTCCCCCACATTCATTTTCGGTTCAAGATTGGAGGAAGATATGGCATTCCAAGGGCTGGTCGAAAGTGAATTTCTTTGCCTGGTAGTTTATGCACAATGGAATTCTCACTTTTGACAATCTCAAAATTAGAGGAATCATCGGTCCTTCTTAGTGTGTATTATGCACAAGAATAAGGAAACAGCTAATCATATGATGTTTTAGTGCCCTTTCACGCGTCAGATTTGGAAGCGTTGGTTCTCTCACTATAAACTCCAGGCTAATGGTGATCTGACTCAAACCAATATTTGGGAAAGATGGAAGAGAGGTAGATTTAAATCTAAAGCTCTTTGAATTGGTTGGGAGCTTGGCTTACTTTTCATTTGGTGGTAGGTGTGGTTGGAGAGAAATGCTCGTATTTTTAGAGAAACTTTCTCCTCGCTAGATGGAGTTTGGCAGGTCATCTGGAGCAAAGTCACAGAAACGGTTGCCATCTATGCTGAAGAGGAAAATTAGGTTGGTCCTAGGCCACTGGAAGAGGGAGCTGAAGAGCAAGAGAGACAGGACAGAGCTAGCTGGAAACCTCCCCCAGAAGGTTGGATCAAAATCAATACTGATGGAGCTGTAAAAGGCAATTCGAGTAGTGCCAAAATTGGTGTAGTTTGCCGGGATCATGCTAGTTCAGTGCTCTATTGGGAACTGCAAGGTCTGGGAAGAGCCACAAACAATGAAGTAGAATCCATTACTATCAAATATACTTCCATATGGGTTGTTAATCAGGGCCACAGGAGGATAATTCTCGAGTCTGATTCTCAAATTCTAGTTGGCGCTCTAGACTGCATGAGGAACTTTGCTTCAAAAGCATGGAGGTTGCGAATTCTGGTCTCTCAAATCAAGGAACTATGGAGGGAATTAGATGATGTGATCCCCGTCTATGTGAGTAGAGATTTAAATAAAGCGACCAATTTCCTTACGAAGATGGGTGCTGAGAAAGAGGTAGGGGTGCAGCTGCACAGTGACATGCCTTTGGAGGATGAAGTGATTAGGCAAGGTCTTGAACGATCCTTGAGACAATGAGCAAAGATAATGCTAAGGGTGATTTTTTTCATGATGTCACAACCTGTTGCACCATCGCGGCCTTTGGAGGGAAGCTGTCATGATATCGTGACATGTTGCATCGTCATGGCCTTTGGAGGGAAGTTGTCGTGGCATCGTGACATTTTGCGCCATCGCGGCCCTTGGAGAGAAGTTGTCACGATTTCGTGACCTGTTGCGCCATCGTGGCATTTGGCAGAAAGTTGTTGTAATTTCATGACCTGTTGTACCATCGTAGAATTTGGTTGGAAGCTGTCATGATTTCATGACACTTTTGGAGAATGGGCACCAAGGGGGATAATCGTCGCGATATCATGACACTTTTGGAGAACAGAAGCCAAGGGGAAAAGTCGTCACGATTTCATGACACTTTTGAAGAATGGACTCCAAAGGGAAAAATTGTCATGATATCACGACACTTTTGGAGAATTGGCACCTTGGGGAAAAGACGTCGTGATATCGTGACACTTTTGGAGTATGAGCGCCAAGGGGAAAAGTCGTCGTGATTTCGTGACACTTTTGGTGACTGGGCACCGAGGGGAAAAGTTGTCACGATATCGCGAAATTTTTGGAGAATTGGCACCAAGGGGAAAAGTCGTCGCGATATCGTGACACTTTTGAAGAATGGGCGCCAAGGGGATAACTCGTTGCGATATCGTGACACTTTTGAAGAATGGGCGCAAAGGGGAAAACTCGTCGTGATATCGCGACATTTTTTGCGAATAGGTGCCATGAGGAAAAATCGTTGCGATATCGTGACACTTTTGAAGAATGGGCGCCAAGTGGAAAACTCGTCGCGATATCATGACACTTTTGAAGAATGGGCATCGAGGGGAAAACTCGTCGTGATTTCATGACACTTTTGGAGAATAGGCACCATCTGGAAAAGTCGTCGTGATATCGCGACACTTTTGAAGAAAGGGCACCAAGGGGAAAACTCATCGCGATATCATGACACTTTTGGAGATTTAGAAGCATTGGGAAAACTCGTCGCGATATCGCGACACTTTTGGAGAATTGGCACCATTGGGAAAACTCATCGCGATATCGCGACACTTTTGGTGATTGGGTGCCAAGGGGAAAAGTCGTCATGATTTCATGACACTTTTGGTGAATAGGTGTCGTGGGGACAGACTATCGTGATATCGTGACATGTCATGATTTTGTGACTTGTTGCTCTAGCGTGGCCAAGGATGGTTTGATTGTTTTACGGTCTGCGATGGAAAGTGTCGCATTTTCGTGCCTTGTAATCATGTTTCTTTGTTCTCGGCTGGGATGTGTTTACTCCCAGTTGTAACTGATCTTTGTTTTAATACAAGTTTTTTCAAATTTTTCAAAAAAAAATATGATTCAAATGCCTTTGAAATGAAAATGCAAATATTAATGAAATGCAATTTAATCATGATTTGATAAGTTATAATAAACTATAGTAAGCATGTAAACTTCCAAATAAGGAGATAATTGGGTGGTGTGTTGTACTGAAATCCATTATTGAAAATGGTTAGGATATAAACATAAGTAGACCTCCTCCCTCATTTAAGATATGGGAGAGTAGACTATCAATAACCCATGTAGAGATTATATATGTGTATTGGTAAACCATATTTATGTGTATATAGTGCAATATGTATGCATATGTTTAGAGTGTGTACTAGGAGAGAGATTATGTATGCATTATATGAGATCCTGTAATGTTGTACTATTGAGTAATGCAAATGACTCATTTTATATACATAATGTGTGTAATCCATATACAATATAATTGCCATCGGTAGTTGGTAGTTATGTGTTGGATTCTATGTGCAGGTATCATTATTATAGTTAGAGCATGGAACAAGGGAGTTATAGTCTAGAATTCCATACAAGTGGAACTATTGAGGTTTTCATTCTAGTGGTATTAAGCATGCTATTCTAGTATATTGACTATGGTCATTCTAGTACTGTAGTGCAAGTTTCTATTCCAAGTAGGATGGTGCACTTGCTATTCTAGTAGAGTTGATCCTTCCATTCTAGCAAGTGTAATTCTAGAACTTGCCATTTTGATACACTACCATTCTAGTTCAAGTGTCATTATAGTGTTTACCATTCTAGTGCATACTCTTCCAATGCTAGTGTTATTCTAGCACTTTGCTATTCTAGTGAAAGTGTCATTCAACTCATATTATTATATGATTCAAGGATTGATGCTATTCAAGTATAGAATATTGAGTAGAATTGCATTAACTACAATATTTTTTTGCCTCTAATCTATCAACTTGTCATACATTATTGGAATACTCACCAACATGATATATTTAGCATTGTTGCCATTTCTAAATTGGAATTGTGTCCATTTGAAGAATAATTAGCATACATGAAGTTGAAATATATGAATGATAGATTCACTACTGGGGAAATGTGGTAGGGTACCTAGGAATATATAAATGGAATAATTGGTAATAGAGATAGTCAAATTCCTATGAGGAGGAATATGAGGATTACTATACAACAAGGTGTTGAGCAAAACATTGCCAATCAAGTACTATAATATTGAGAAACTAGAATTGAAAAGCAATAGTTGAGCATGTGTGGAGTCCTTAGGAGGATATGAATCCAAGTGAATCATATGAGGGGTGGAAAATGAGTTCACTTACATCATTCAAAATGAAGTCCATGTTCATCCTAAATAAAAACTAGGTATTTATCCTTAAAATTCCATTTAGTTACTCTAAATAGTCACTCCAAATATGTTTGAGTTTGGACCTATAGAGATTTAAAATAGATACCACCAAAACTATGTGAACATTATATTTAGTTGATTCTAGATACACTATAGGTAAGAAGATCGTACAGGATGAATCCTAAGTATGTAACCTTAGTTAATACAAATATTTAGAAGATGCTAGATGCATGAATAATATTCAAGGACATACTGAGTAAGTGGATGTCACTAATTTTGATCAACTTGAATAAAGAAGCAAACCAAATTTTCATGTATATAATTTTGGAGTCTAAATTCTATAACAATCAAGGACCCCTTTCCAATACCTTTCATTGATTCCATTCTAGAGGAGGTAGCTAGACATGATAGTTGATTAATTTTGGATGGATTCTCCCACTACAATCATATAAGCATTATTGAGGAAGATAAGTTAAAAATAATACTCATGGTAGAATATGGTAATGCTATTTGGTGTATGTCATGTTATTACCATGTTTTAGAGAATTATTCTATATATATTAGAGAAAATATACATGGGAAAGTTCAAAGTCTTCTTGGATAACTAGCCATTGTATAATATAAAGGATAAACATTTGAAGATATTGGAGGAATACACGATACTATGCATGAATGCTTGTTTGGTATTAAATCCAAAGAAATGTAAGTTATTGGTATCACATGGCAAGCTTTTGGGACATAGTGAGTAGAGAGGGGTTGAAGATGGATCCTAATATAATTCATGTCATAATGAATATGGAGGATTCATATGATGTAAGCTCATTGAATTTCTTTCTAGGTATATTTGGGTATTATAGGAGGTTTATTAGGAACTTCACCTAGGTGTCCCACCCACTGGATGCATTGACATGTAATAATGTTCCTTTTTGATGGATGGAGGAACATCAAAATACCTTCAAGGAGTTGAAGGAAAAATTTGTGTACTTATATTCTAGTTTTTATAGATTGTAATAAGGGATTTCATGTCCACATAGATGCATCATATTTTATGATTAGATGTGCATTGGACCAGGGGGAGAAATTTGGGCTAGATCATCTCATCTATTTTTCTAGTCAGTTGCTATCAAGAGTTGAGAACTACAACATGATAGAAATATAATCATTAGGGATCATCTATATAGTAAAAATTTTAGACACTATATACTTCCCAAACCTTTTTATGTGTACCATTAAGCATTATTGTACCTAATAAATAAACTAACTATTCATAGATGAGTTAGTAGGTGGCTCCTCACATTGCAAGAGTTTGTATTTTGGGTAATGGTAAGGTGTATAAAGAAACACATGATAGTGAATCAACTATCAAGGATTCACTCAAGTAAACCTATGGAAGGAGTATCAAACACTTTTTTTTATGCTTGGCAATACTCTCGATATAACACAGCTCGAGGAACCCTATTCCATATTTCCCTATCTATAAGAACAACCTCTTGGTCTTCTACACGACCTAGGAACTGGTGTACAATGGTTGCGTTCTCAAGGTATTCCTCGAAGGTGAACAATTTTGAAGATACAAGAGCTCTCCTATAAGCTAACCATCTATGGCAGGCTCTCTGAAGTTCATGATAAAAGATAAGTTGATGAGGATCCAGGATTCTATCTAGGACTAGCCTCTTGATTTGTTTAAGTTTTTTTGACCTAGATGAAATGACACTAAGTCTTCTATCAAGTTCATCCCACAAGAGTTGATTTCTATCTGTTTCAGGCACACTAAGCACATAATTGATTTCTATGGCTGCCAATTGGTTTTCAACATTTATAGTAACTACTAATATTTTATTAGGAGCTACCATCTAATATGCAACTTATTAGTTTGAAATGATCCGAAATGCATCTATGTTTTAGTTGTTTTATTTTTTGTCTTGTTTTCAAAAGGTTTACAATGCATTCACGTCGGGTTCACCAAAATGTATCGCTCCAAATTTTTCACACCTTACCTTCAGGCTATAGGATCCGTGCCCAGAAGGGGGATGTGAAAAGGATGGCACTGTACCTCGGACTAAGAGGCCTTGAAAAGGTCCCGCCTCTCAAGGGAGGTGTATATTGGTGATTTTTCGACGGATGGTGGGTTCACCAGGAAACATTTAATGGCAGTTTCCACGCCTAGGTTGGGAATGTGTTTTATGTGTTTGTTTTAGCCTTAAGAATTCAAATCCTAGATTTGGCCAAAATGCGTCTAAGCTATTCTATATGAAGATGCAGATTAAATGAATACAAAAAATAGTATTAAGACAGAAAACAAAGAAATTAAATAATGTTAAAAGAAAAATACCTGATCCGGATGTCTGATGAAGATTCTGATTCTTGAAGTAGTCAGGATCGCCTCTGATTTGACAGGATCATCTGAGATCAGACAAGATCGTCTGAGATCTGATAAATTCATCAGACGAATTTGTCAGAGACCTGCAAACAGAGAAATAGGTGCAAAACATAGAAAATGCAGCAATGCTAACATAGGGAAACAATGTAAAATGACAGTAGCACTATCAAACTGAAACTTATAAGTAGAAACATGCATGCATTATACTGATTTCATAATAATTATGACTTAATTATGCATTTAAAGCTATATGGGTGAACTCCAAAATGCAGAATAGCATAAAATACTGAATAAGCTAGCTAATTGCAAAATAAAACAACAAAAAAAGGGAAGAAGAAATGCAAACTTTAGGCACTGATTGCCTCAATGTTGACTGCAGTCGAAATCATCTCACATTGATACAAAATCATCTTTGATTCGACAGGATCACCTTCGATCTAAACAGGATCGTCCGTGACGATGTAAGCTTGCTCCGGTTGAAAAACACTATGGTACCTACAACAAAATTGGTATAGAACTACTACAAATATGAATTTGGGATGTTTTAACGTATATGAAGTTGGGTTACAGGGAATTATCAGCTAGGGGGATGCTAAGGGGAGGGCTTAGGATTAAATAGGCTTAGGAGGGTGGTTGGGATGTTGGATATCATCCCTATTTGGGAGATCTCCAATGGGGGAGGGTCTCTAACGGCACAGACATGCTTCTACCCGGATTAGAGGCCCGTTGGAACAGAAGCTAATTGTGCAAAATTAGTTTTGGGACAAGATCGTCTGGACATCCTAGCCTAGACGAAATCGTCATATCTGGGGCAATATCGTCTGATCGGCGATGATATCATCAAACGGTCAAAACAAACTCTAAAAATGGCACGGGAAATGGGGAAATGGATTACACGACGGTTAACGGGCAATTTGGGAGGTTAAAATTTGAATTTAAATTATTTACTAGAGTAAATGTAATTATTAAGATTTCACTGTGCCAATTTTAGGGTGCTACATATAGTAATCCTTCTATTATCTGTAAGGGTGTTGACTTCATGATTATTTTCTTCTTTTTTGTTGTTGTCATCTCTTGTGGCAACTCGTCTGTGGATAGATATTGGCTGACCAACTTGTACCATGATGGAACAATGTTGATGGTGAAAAATTATGCATCTAGAAATTCATCAAGAACTCATGTTCCTATTGGCTATCTTGATTGTATCCATGAAAACTAATCTGCAATCACGTGCTTCTTACTAGGTCTCACCACTACTCAGAATACAAACTCTTGGAGGGTGACGAGCCACCTACTAACTCATCCTTGTATTACTGGTTTGTTTATTAAGTACAACAAAGCTTGATGATCAACATAGAATGCAAAAGGTTTGCTAGTAGTTAATGCCTAAACTTTTGGACTATATATACCATACCCAAGGCTTCCATTTCTATTGTACTATAGTTTCTTTTTGGCCTTGACAAAAGGTGACTAGCAAAGAAAATCGACTAATCCAGCTTAAACTATCCTTCTTGTGCTAATGCACATCCGATTGCAAAATTTGAGGCATCAACATTGACATGGAATTCCTTATACCAACTAGGAAACACCAAAATTGGACTACTTACCAACTTAGCCTTTAACCCCTTGAAGGCTCCTTGGTTCTCCTCTGTCCATTTGAAAGGAATATTCTTTTTCACCAAAAAATCTAATGAGTAAGATACATGGGCATAATTTCTGATAAATCTTTGGGAATATTCTGTTGAACCAAGGATTTTTTTTAGTAAAATCACATCAAAGGGTTATTCCATGTATAATATCACACAAATTTTATCAAGATCTATCTTCAATCCTTCACTGCACACAATGTGTCCTAACAATTTTCCATATGACACCATTAGAAAATATTTTCCTGGGTTTAATGATATCTGTGAATTTATGCACCTACTCATACATTCACTAAGGGTAGGAAGATGCTCCTTAGTCTTCCCATAGATGGACCAATCATCCAAAATGCTTTGAAGTTCCCTATTGTCATCTGATCAAATATATACGGTATGATGCATTGAAATATAGTTGGGGCATTACAAATCCCAAATGGCATTCAATTATATGCGTTGATGCCATTCTCTACAATAAATGTGGTCTTCAGCTTATCCTGCTCAGTGATTCTAATTTTATTGTATCCTGAGAATCCATATAGAAATGAATAGATCTCATGCCCTACAACTTCTTCCAAGATAGAGTTTATGAAGAGAATAGAAAAGGGATCCTTAATGGTCACTGCATTTAGACTCCTAAAGTCTACGCATATTATGATCTTATCTGCTTTCTTCTTCAAGGTGATTACTATAGGTGAAACCCATTCACTATTTTTCACCCTGAATATAATTCCTACTTCCAACATATTTCCTATCTTCATGTTTACTAATGCTACATACTTTGGATTCATTCTATATGGCCTTCTCCTTACAGGTTGAGCACCAGGAATTAGGGTGATCTTATGGACACATAATTTTTGTGGGATTCCTTTCAAGTCCTTATATGTCCATGCAAAGACATCCTTGTACTTCAATAATGTAGACACCTAAAACGTGTCATGTTTAGGAAACCACTCATATGAGCACATCTGAAGACCATATGTCCAATTTTGGACCTTTACAAGAGCAATCAGTGGTCCTAACCACTCAAAATGGTAGTTTTAACCCATCCAAGCTTAGCCGCTATAAACTAGAGTGGCTGGATCCTGGCCGCTCAAGCTGAGAGCGGCCAGACCTTAGCCACTGCAGATGATAGCGGCCAAATCTTAGTCACTACATACGACAGTGGCTAAGTCATAAAAAGCATTTTGCCGACAAACAAGCCTAATCAGGGGTGGAAGTGGTAGTTTACATACAATAAAGTGAGCGGGGACAACTTTGCATTCCCCCTCACAACCAGTTTACATGGGAGACTCAAGTCCAAAGTTAGACTTCAGTTAACTGGCCTTCAAACATAGACAAAGGACAAAAGCTTCTCATGCTAACAACCAGTTTGCATAGGAGACTCAAGTGGGCAGTTAGACTTTAGTTAACTAGCCTCCAAACATAGACAAAGGACAAAAGCTTCTCATGCTAACAACTAGTTTGCATAGGAGACTCAAGTGGGTAGTTAGACTTCAGTTAACTAGCCTCCAAACATAGACAAAGGACAAAATCTTCTCATGCTAACAACCAGTTTGCATAGGAGACTCAAGTGGGCAGTTAGACTTCAGTTAACTGGCCTCCAAACATAGACAAAGGACAAAAGCTTCTCATGCTAACAACCAGTTTGCATAGGAGACTCAAGTTGGTAGTTATATTTTAGTTAACTGGCCTCCAAACATAGACAAAAGACAAAAATATTCTCATGCTAACTCTCACTACGCATGAGAAATTCATTCCTAGGGCTTGGACATAGACCTAGGGTTTCACACTATAAAAGGTGCAAGCCTGAGAGCACCAAAGGATAGAAGAGGATCAGATATCAATTCTGAGACCAAGGATGATCTTTTAGCAGACTTCTTTGAGAGAGCTTTTCTTGGAGAAGATACACAATGAAGCCCTATCGGATTGGAGAGCAGATCTGAGCACCCTTGAGGAGCAACGAAGTGCTAGCCAACTGAGAGGTAATTATCCATGCACATACAATAATCATTTAACATTAATAGCAAGCTTAAGATCCATAGCCTTGGAGCAAGAGAACAGGTTTCATTCTAGCGGTCATTGTCTTGGACAGTGGCCCGTAGGCCTAGTCTAGGGTTTTGGTATTAGCTTCTTTCATTCTATTTTCCTTATGTTTTCATGTCATTAGCATAAGATCCATTTTAGCATTAGTTTCATTACATTGAGCATATTTCCTTTCATTATCAAATTTATTGCTAACAAGCCTCATCCGAGGAGGCAATCTCGGATAACTAAACGTGTATTGTTGTTTCAATTGCATACAGGGCCATAGGTTCATGAGACATAATCCACAACATACGAGAGCAAGAGGATCCATCCAGGAGACATACCTAGAGAAGGAGGCATCTATAAGCCCTCATACATTTTTGTGTGCAAAACTGGGAAGCATTTTAGAGCGCACCACCCTTTTGCAAAAGGGGACATCTCTTCATCCACTTGTAAATCATTGTATCAAGATGGGTATCCCTAAGAGGGACCGACATGTAACCGGGTTTCAATATTAATGAAAGATCCATTCTTTGTCATTTTCATGTTATATGCTTCTCATAATCTTTTAGCTTCATTTTTGGTATAATAATAACATCGCAAGTAGAGTAAAGTGGTGCGTGCATCCCGGGGTCGCTACAGATGGTGATCACGGTGGGACCTCCACTAATTTTTCATTTTTTTGCCTAGATACTAACTTATTTTTATGTGTAGGCCTAGCCGCTCTGGTCTACAGTGGCCAGAAATCAGCCACTCTAGTCTACAACGACCAACAATCTTAGTCGCTCCTACTCATCCAAACACCTATTTTAAATCACCGCTCTGATCAACAATGGCCAGTAGAGAAGTGCAGTAGAGGGCAGAATTTCTATCATCTGAGTGGGATTCAAGGTTGGTACCCCTTCCTTGTATTTCTCTGATTTTCTATTTGCATTTTATTTCGAGAAATAGCAAGCATAAACATAGATTAATTAGGGAAAATGAAAGAAAAAAGAAATAAAAATTGCATTTTGCATTTCCTAGGTTTCTTTTAAATTTCCTCTAGGATTGCTAGTGGACCTCTACCTGTAAGGTCCACCCTAGTCTCCAGCGTGCTAGGCCATTGTGTTTTGGTTTGCTTGCATGTGGCCCAATCAGTGGCTATTTTCATCATAAAATAGGAGAGTGCATTAAAATCATATAGACTAGTTATAGATGCATTTGTCTGAAAATGAAACGTTCTTTTTAGGCATTGTAGGAAAATAGTCATGAATGCTAGTTGATGCATCACTTTCTATTTCAAAATCTAAAAAGAATCACACACATTCACACGTATCATTTTAAACATTGGGGAGTTGGATTTCATCACCAACCCCCAATTCAGTCCGGTGACGTTGGAATTCACCTCCTTCCACCGGCTTGCCCCCTAGATATCCTAGAATGGAGTAAGGCACTTACTCATAGTGGTACTAGTTACTTATGTTCAAACTATCTCCCACTATTGGAACAATCATTGGTTCAGAGTGGAAGAGCTAGGCGAACCCCCCACTGGGATTTAAGCGGTGTACCCTAGTCTCTTTTTGAGAAAATCATGTTTGGCATGGGTGTTCTTGGTTCCCACTATGGATGAGTCCCCTCATTCTAAATCCAAAGCAAGAGCAAGAAAGCAAAAGCAACAACACATCTGAAACACACTAAAACAAGTTCTTAGGATACACATTTAATCCTTAAAAGAGATAATCATATTGTTTGCTTTGTGTGTTTCTTCATTACTGGGGTAATCAACCTAACCCTAATTTTTCAAAGAAATATATGACACCCACAACCTTTTTTAGAAGTCAAAAATTTTATAACAAAAATTATGGTCGGGAGACCTCCCATGGTGAGCAAGACCTTCAATATAGAGAGGGAATCAGGTTCCATACCCACCACATCTCATTACACTGAGAGTTCAAATCAGCCCAATGAGGGGCAAGATAGAGGGAAGAGAGTTGCCGACCTTGTTGCACAATTTGAAGTAGACAAGAACCCTCACACGGAGTTGTAGAGGCATAGACCCAACACAACAAACTGATCAAATCAATCACATGGGTCACATGCAATTCAGAGAGAACAAATGCTCCAAGATCAATTGGATGAGTGGGATCGAATTTATTCAAGACCGACTTCCAGAACCATAGCCATAAAATATTCTACATCTGGAAGCTCACAAAGCATGACTGCTAAATGCACCACTCAACCTGGGGATGCTTCAAAGTGACCCCATAAATCTCATACAAAGTCTGACCATAGAGACACTTATCACCATACAGAGCACACTGAACAAGTTACCTTAGCTAGTAAGAGCAAAGAGACAACAGAAACCTCTTCGAGGAATCTATGAATCAGAACCACAAGAACAAAGTCAGAAAAACATGAGTCTTCTATGACAACACAAGCTAACCACATGCGATGGTTAGAAAATGCATTACGTAAAGAGCGAGAGCTAGTGGAAGCTCTCAAACAAGATAAACAAAGAGAAAGACTCTTGCGCCAACATGAGCAATGTTTAAGAGAGCAAGCTGAGCGGCTAGCTCTTAGCAATTTACAGGCAAATAGTGATGATCACCAAAGAACTAGATGCATTGACTCACCTAAGGAGAGGCACACTAGACAAGATAGCCCACAATGAAACCACTCACCAAACCATGAACGAAATCCAACTAGTGGGGAAAGGGTAAACATAACAAACCAGGATCACAATCTTGAGTCCCTTCATAGGAGGGAGGAAAATAGAACAAATCAAATGGATAGAGAGTTACCTCCATTACCACTTTGAGTAGGCCTACAAGAGGAGGAAATCCATGCATCAAATGCATTTCAAGAGCTTGCTAAAAATATGAAAGCCTTTGAGAAACAAGAGGCAGCTAGGAACCAACCAACATTAAGCAAAATACACAACCAACCATTATGTCCATCAGTTCCTAGCCCTGCATATCCTAAGCATTTTGAGATGCCTAGGTTGGATAAGTTTAAGGGTGAAGAGGATGCACAAGAACATGTCACCAACTTTATCAATGCATGCTTTCATCTAGAAGATAGTGATGCCCTTATGCTGAGAACCTTCATTATGACATTTTTGAGGGCTGCCACCCAATGGTTCAACCATCTTCCCAAGCACAACATATCCAGTTTTGAACAACTAGTGAATGCATTCTTAAAATATTTCTCTTTTGGTGCTAAGAAGAAGGTGAACCTCTCAGACCTGGCCAACCTAAAGTAGTATGATGATGAGCCAGTCATGGATTATGGGGATAGATGGAGAAAAATCATGGCAAAGTTATCATTTTCCATCCCGATCGAAGAGTTAATCTGAATGTTCACAAAAAGTTATGCCAAGCATATCTCATTACTATTGCAACTACAGAAGTATGATACATTCGAAGAAGCCTTGGCTCAAGCCAAGCTTATTGAAGATATAAAGCTCGAAGAAGGAGACCTAAAGCTCTATAGCAAGAAAGAATGGAATGAGAGTACGCAACATCAATCACAATAGGCCCAACCTACAGATGTCAACCAGATCATGTTAAGCATTCCAAAAATAGCACAGAGCCAACAACAAGAAAACTATCAGGCTCAACCTCCTACTATGTATTACAACCAGTGCAACAAGAATCAAGGTAGGGGCAAACAGAAACAACCCCCTCACAATTATACACCATTGCCTGAATCCTTGGCATCAATTTTCAATCGCCTTTGTGAGGCCAAGGTTTTAAACTTGCCTAAGGAGCGCATCCTATATCCTAATTACCCCAAACCTAAGGGGTATAGGGAAGATCTCTATTGTGTTTACCATCGGCAAAATGGCCATGATATCCAGGATTGTGTTGCATTCAAGAATATAGTGCAGGATATGTTGGATAAGAATGAATTGCAAGACATCAACATATTCAAAAATCTTCTCCCCAATCATGGGGCCAACAAAAATCAAGTTGAGCATGTCAATGAGGTGCACATAGCCCCACCTGAGGAGGGTTTTATAGGTATGATCAATACTACAATAAGAAGCAAAATATGCCTTGATCAGCCCAACATACCAAAAAAGTCAACTAAAGCTGATAATCTATCACAGTCCATACCAACAATAAGTTCAATGCACTTACAAAAAGACCATGTGATTGCCTTTCATAGGCAGGAGATTAAGACAATCTCTCAGGATGAACCTGATCCTCCACTCCACATCATAGTAAGAATCAATCAAATTCATACAAGAGAGTCTTGATTGACACTGGGTCATCCATCAACATCATCACAACTACAGCTTTGAAGTATTTAAATCTGCCACCTTCACGCATTAAGGACACAACATTTACATTAAGGGCCTTCAATGATGCTACTTCCCCAACAATTGGCACAATAATCCTACCTATACAGGTTGGGATAAATATGATACCTACATTGTGCCATATCTTGGAGGGTGAGAGGCAATACAACATATTGCTAGGTAGACCATGGATAAGGGATATGGAATGCATACCTTCCATAGTGCACCAAAACCTAAAATTCATACATCAAGGACAAGTGTATGTGGTCCCCCATGATCCTGAGCCATTCAAGTATTACAAGAAAGTTGATGAGACACAAGAAAAAGTGCCTTCTCAAGAGTTTGTGGCAATGGTCAATAGCGAGATAGAGGACCAAGTGACTCTAAAGCAGATAAAACAAGATGTGGTGCAATCAGATGTTGCTTCCCCATTGAAGGGATCAAAACCATTGGCATTAGTCACCCCTAACTCACTTCTCATGGTGCCTCCTCAAGAACAAGAACAATTGTTCCCCCCACATCAGATAGGGGGTATCAAAGCTAGTACAATGCAACACTACGAAGTGAAACAGAAACATGAACTAAGTCATAAACATGAGCATGTGGATACCACTAACAAAGTGGATCATCATGAAGCCTCCACATCAACTCAAAGGAAGGAAATGGGTGAGTTACAGTTACCTGGTGGATCTTTAGCATCTCCTTCAATAGATAGTGTTATTTCAAACCAATCACTAGAAATACACAGGGGAGCCTTATCAATATTGGAGCATATGCAAAATCACCTCTACAATATAGAGGTCCAAATGGAGAAACAAAATGAGGCATTGCACTTTATCATGAACCAACTTGAGAGACAGAAGCAACCTTTATCTAAGGTCAAATTGTCTCCTGGGCAGCCACAAGAGAAGCCTCAACAAGAGCCCCCTAAGCCAGCAAGTGACATACCTAGGGCTCAACCTGGTCCTCATACCAGGCCAAAGCATGCTAAACAATCAAAGCAACAACAACGCATTTGGACTCCTTTAAATGAGTCTATGTCAAATATTTTTCAAAAGCTACAGGAAGCTAAGGTCATCACCTTACCTGACATAAAGCCTCTATACCCAAACAGAGCTAAACCCAAGGGTCATTACTGTCTCTATAGGGAGGACCATTACTGTATCTACCACCGAATAGAGGGCCATGACATTTGCGATTGTCATGGATTCAAGAATGTGGTCCAAGACCTATTAGAGAGAAATGAGCTCCATCCAGATGGTTCACTCATTCCTCCCTACCCAGATAGGGGCACCTCACAAGGATCTATGCCCCAATTAGGAGAGTTGATTTTCATCACTCTTCCTAAGAAGGTTGATTACATTGCAGTGGACAACATGTGCACTGGGGATCTTAAAGGTCAAATACCTTCCCCATCATCCACATCAAGTTCAATGAGACAAAGTGAGGGTTCTAAAGGTATCACACCTTCCTCACTTTCATTAAGTAGCACACACATTGGGGGTATTTAAGGTGTCACACCTTCCCCCCATAATATATCAAAAATTCAAAAACATTCAAATATATCAAAAATACAAACAAATCATAAAACATAAAAAATCAAAAACGAAAGGCACCAGGGGCATCTCTAAGCTGCTTGGTCAAATCTCATCAAAAAAATGCTCAGCACTCGGTTCTAACCTTAATCAAAAATGCTCCAAGGGTATCTTTATGCCGCTTGGTCAAATTCAAATTAATCAAAATGCTCCAAGGGTATCTTTATGTCGCTTGGTCAAATTAATCAAAATGCTCCAAGGACATATTCATGCCACTTGGTCAACCCACAAAAAGCCCCAAAGGCACAATAAGCCCTTTGGTCAAGACAACAAAAGGCCCCAAAGGCATCTTAAAGCCCTTTGGTCAAATTAAATCACGAAAGGCCCCAAAGGCATCTTAAAGCCCTTTGGTCAAATCAAATCATAAAAGTCTCCAAAGGCATCTTAAAGTCCTTTGGTCAAAAGCAAAACATAAAAGCATAAAAACAATTTAAAATCAAAAGTTCAAAACATTCAAAATAATCAAAAGATCAAAAAATTGAAAGCATCCAAAAATACAAAAACATTTGCATCTCACATTTGCATCCACATAGTTGCATTGAATTAAACATTCATATCCATTACATTTGCATATGTTATGATCACAATCTAGCAAACGATGCCATAGTTTGTATCACAAATACTCAAATCCATCTACATCCACTCATACATGTGTGTAATTGTGTTTTTCAACACAACCATTACTTGTTGCTATACATAATATACTATGGTTTTCCGGTTATTCAACCATACCTAGTGATCCTATCAACTTTTGTGGAAAGCCATATTGGTTAGTAGAGAGTAAGGTCTAGTGGTGACAAAGCTTAGCATATTTCAGGATCCCATCACTAATTACAAACACTAAATTCTAGTTGGTACAAGGGAAAGATGAAAGCTGTAAAAGTGGTTAGGTTACCTAAAGTGAAAAGGGTCTTCCTTGCTTATCCCCCTATGCAACCGGTTCAAAAGTGCTGAGAATTGACAAAAGGACAAGCTCCGCCCTACCCAAAAATCCCTTGCTTTAATCAAAACAAGCAAAAATCCTAGAGTCAAAGCAAAGTTCAAAATCCTCAAAAGTCATACATCGACATCCAAAGTCATAGTTCAAAGTATCAAAAGGAAAAAAAAAAAATAAATAGTGATTATCATCACTAAAAGAATCCCTTGCTCAAAAGAAAAAAATCAATCAAAATAAACAGTGATTTTTATCACTAAACACGAGCAAGTATCCCAAGTCAAAAGGAAGAAAAGAAGGGAATGGAGCTTGAATCCCTGGAATTCTCAGCATTATACAAAACTGGAAGGAGATCTCCATTACATGTTTGGTGCATAGCCAGCCTGGCAATGGTGATATCCTTACGCATGACGATATGTCTAACACAATAGCTATGCATTTGTGTAGACCAATGTTTGAATGTGGATGAGCTAGCTTTAGGTAACCCAATACTGCCTAGTGGTATAGTCCAACTAAGTCCAACATAAGAATGAGATGAACACTTGAAGATCCCTGATCTTAGCAATGGGCTGAAAGAATCCCGCCTGACATCGAAGGAAATATTTGAGTTCTATCTAAATATATTCATTTGCACACACAGGGATACTGAGTATCTAGGTCCATGATGAAAACCTTACTATTCAAAAGCCTTGATATTGTCAATACACAATTTTTGATAGGGTAACTAGAGTGGTTGAATCTCAAGAACAAACCTCAAAAATTCTTATATAGCAACAATCATATCATCCATCACATCATCCATTTTATTTATAAGATTCTATAAATTAGGGGGTATCAATAGAGTAGGCTAGATACCGCATATATATTAGAAATAATATATAGACGACCACTGACTATTTTGTATCTTTTAATTTACAGAAACTTATCCAGAAAATACATACATTTCACGCCATTACATCTCACATATGAATACTTAATCAATTCTTATGATAAGAGTGATTATTTAAATTCATGATTATTTTTTTACTTTTTGTGGTGTCGCCCATTGGATTGTTAAACTCATATCATATGCATTCCTTATGTTTTAAGTGATTAAAGCATACAAGTTCATTTACATCATATCAAAACCATGTAGATAATGCATTAGCACACAACACATTTACCATATCATAACAACATGAGTTAGATGCATACAATACACCAAAATTAAACATGCATCCACATATGCATCCATCATCATCATCTAGATCATACCATCTAATCATATATCTGAAGAACACAAGCTTATACTGAGAGGGGGGTGAACAGTATAAGACCACTTTAAACTTTTTCCTTCAACTTTCAAATTAATATTATGCAATGAATAGATAGCAGTATCAAAAATAGTAATCAAAGCAATGCACAAGATACCATCCACAATAGAGACACAACAATTTACGTGGTTCACCCAAAGTGGGCTACTCCACGGATAAAATATTTCACTAAATTTTATCACCTCAAGTTCTGGGAAACCTTTCCCGATTACAAAATTTATGGGCACCAACCCAAAGGAGACACCAATCCCCTAGCTCTGCTATGGTCGGTGATCCTCTAGAAAACCTCTGCCTCCACTCGCCCTTAGCAAGTGGAACTCTATCCACAGAAGACACCTATCTTCCCTGCTCTGGCTGGAGACCTCTGTCCTCAACTTTTTCACCTCCAAAGTTGGTCCTTGAATTTGCACTAAACATAGTCCTTCGGTTCAGCACAAATGTCCTCGTTCACTTCCTCTGTTCTACACCAAACACAGTCCTTCGGTCTGGCACAAATGTCCTTGAAATTGCACCTCTACGCAATCACAGAAGCACTCGATCAAACATCAACTTATGCACCTCTGCGCAATCACAGCAGCATGATCTTCGTGCACTCTGCTTCCTTGCAATCTCTCTCACTTAGAAGATTCGATGGAATGAACTCTGTACACTGCAATCGAATTTGCACTCTGCTTCTCGACGATCAAACTTTTCCCCGCACTCTATCTACAAAAGTCGCACTTTGAACGCACACTTCGATCGATACAAAAACTCTTCAAACAACCCTCCTTTTATACTAACATAATCAAGATCTAAACCTTGGTCTTAGTCGGTTGTTATGCAAATGCAAACCCTAACTCCGTCGGTTGCATGCCCTAATCTTCGTTGGCCTAGTTTTAACTATGTCAACTTCAACTGCCTCTATGGTTTAGTAGCTTCTGCCACGAAACCATAGCATGTCACGATATCGCGACATTTTTGTAGCCGTACACTTTCATTTGGCTATTGTCACGATATCGTGACACTTTTGCTTTTGTCTGCCTTGACTACGTTCTTGTCATGATATCATGACACTTCTATCTTTGCTGACGTCATCTTCACTCCTATCATGAAATCGTGACCCTTTTGTCTTCATGGCCTTCTTTTCTGCTTGCACTAGCAAAAATGGAACATGTCACGAAATCGCAATGCTTTTGCCTTCGAGCTCTTCCTTCTTCAATTCATCACGAAATCATGACGCTTCTTCTATGGAAGACTTGCTTACTGTTCCTATCATGAAATCGTGACACTTTCTCCAACTCAATGCTATCATCTCAACCTGTCATGAAATCGTGACACTTTCTACATTTGCAAGCTTTCTCTTCGACCTGTCGCAAAAACGTGACACTTTCTGCATCCATACCACTTCTTTGTAGCCTGTCGCGAAATCACGACGCTTCTTATTTCAGACTCTTCCTTTTGCTGCATGTCACGAAATCGTGACAATTCTCACTTCAATATTTTCAGCATGTCACGAAATCGTGACACTTTTCGAGATACTTTCTCTCTTCGAACTTGTCACGAAATCATGACAGTTCACACTGAAGACTCTCCCTTCTGCATCATGTCGTGAAATCGTGACACTTTTTCGTCCGTACAACCTTCCTTGCATTATGTCGTGAAATCGTGACACTTTTCCTTCTTTGCCTTCCTGCACTTTTCGAGTCGTGAAAATGCAACATGTCACAAAATCATGACACTTTCCACCTTGCTCTCTTTCTCTGCCAACATGTCGTGAAATCGTGGTAGTTTTTCCAGCTTCTCTCTCTTCCAACATGTCACGAAATCGTGACACTTTTTCAAAAAGCTTTCTCTCTCCTACCTAAGTCACGAAAATGAGACATGTCTCGATATCGCGACACTTTTTCAAAAATCTTTCTCTCTCCTGCCTAAGTCGCGAAAATGTGACATGTCGCGATATCGCGACACTTTTTCAACTTACTTTCTTTCGAACCTGTCAAGCCGAACCTTCAAAAAAACACATTATTTTTACATCAAATCAAATTCTTTCAAAAGCTTCTTGAAATCAATGACAACTTATTCACTTGAGCAAATGCAAAGTACTCAAGGTACCCAAAATTGCCAACAATCTCCCCCTTTGTCATTGATGGCAACCCTTTACTAAAAACACGTCTCAGGAGCAAAAACTGAAACCATCTATGCTAACAGCTAAAAATCTCCTATTGAAGTTTTGCTCCCCCTGACTTGAAGCTTTCCTCTTCACATTGAAGCTCTCCCCCTTACTCATATCTCTCCCCCTTTGTCAAATCTCCCCCCCTTTGTCATCAATGGCAAAGGGTCACCTTTGGGGCTTGGGACTAAGAATGAGCCTCTTAGCTTAGTCCCTCCCCCCACCTCCTCATGAGGAGATTAAAACTGGGGTGGGAGTAAAACTCCCATTAGGCACTGATCATCATCAGTGTCTATAATTTCCTTTCTCGGCCTTTTCTTGAACTTTTTGCTCGCATTCTTGTTTTTGTCACTGTTCTTGTTCCTGTTCTCATCCCTATCCTTTTTCATGCCTTGATACTTGGACCTGATCATGCCACTGTTCCTGTTCCTGTTCCTGTACCTTGGAAGATCAGCTCTACACTTTCTAGCTGTGTGACCTACATTGTTGCATTTATAACAAGTAACATTGTAATTTCTTTTAGGCATACCTATTCTTTGAATCCACCTGTTCTGACTAACCGTGAACCTGATATTAGCCTTGCAGATAATTGCCTTATGCCCAAACTGATTACAAGAGTAGCAATACCCTTGGAAGAAATTACCACTTCTGAAATTGTTGTTAACCTTCTTCATTTGAGACATGCAATGTGCAGCCATGTGACCAAACCTATAACACGCAAAACATCTGTCAGTTAATTTTCCTTTATACGACCTCTTGGGTCCTAAAAACTTCTTCTTCACATTCTGAATTTTGTTTTCTATTTTGTGCATCGATCACTCATGGACTCATGTTCTGAAGTACTTTCTTCATCAGAACTCTCTTCCTTTTGAAATCTCTTGCTAGATTCCCCAACCTGTTCTTTGTGCGGCTTAACAAAACCAAGACCTATTTTATCTATTGGATTTCTTTGACCTTTGATGAGAGACTTAACCCTTTTGGAGCTATCTTGAAACCTGTATAGCTTATCCTTGTACTCTTTAGTTTCCACTTCCAGAGAAGCCATTTTATGTTCCAACTCATTATACTCAAGAATCTTAGACTCTAACTCATCCTTGAGTTCTTGTGTTTTAGCTATAGAGAAGTCAAGACTTTCTATAAGATCGTCTCTCTCCATACAACATTCATCTAACTTATCCTTGAGTCTATCATTCTTCTTTCTTTCCTTTTTCAAAACACTAAGAGCATTATTAAGTTCACTTTCAAGATCTTTTATTTGTTTGCTTTCTGAATCCTCAAGGCCTTTTCCAGATTTCTTATCACTAGAGGTGCTACCTTTTTCAAAAACCATACAAGCATATTCTTGATAGTTTTCTGAAGCATCCTTATACATACTTGAAACCAAATCATTATTTGTACAGTCATCCTCAAGGTGACCAAAATTTCCACATCTAAGACATTTCATAATAATGAATCTATGTTTCGGTTCTTCCTCTTTTTCTGATATGAACAACATCTCATTTTCCTCATCACTTGAAGAGCTTTCACTATCATTGCTAGAACACTTACTTGCTTTGTCTAGGTAGAAACTCTTCTTGTTCTTGTGTGAATACCTCTTTCCTTGATTTTTGTGCTCATCTTTGTTCTTTCTGTAATACCTGTGCTTTTTAGAATCCTTGCTCTTAACATCCTATTTCTCTTCATCACTTTCATTCTTGGAAACAGTATAGTCAGTAGCATAATGACCGAACTTTCCACAATTGAAGCATCTTATATTTTTCATGCTTTTGTGCTTTCTAGATAACTTGCCTTTCTTGCTATAATATGCCTCTTCATCACTAGAAGACTCATCACTCTCTTGAAGTTGTTTACCCTTAGATTTCTTGGTAGCCTTGAAAGTTGCCTCTTTCTTGACGTCAACCTTCACTTGAGTTCTCAACTCAAATGCTGCAAGAATGCTATGAAGCTCATCCTTTTTTAGCTTATCCAAATCTTTAGCTTCCTCAATAGCAAAAATATTTTCACTAAATCTATTAGGAAGAGATCTTAAGATTTTATCACAAACATCATTTTCAGCAAGTTCAAGACCTAAGTCTTTCATGGAGTTAACAACCTCATCCATGTGAAGCATGTAGTCACTAATATTTTCATCATCATTCATCTTGAGTTGTTCAAACATACCTTTGAAATGTCTCAACTTGGCCTTTCTGACATTTGCATCACCTGTATGAACCACCCGCAACTGTTTCCACATTTCACTAGTTGTCTTGTAGTGAATTACTTTGGTGAGATCTGCTTTCTGTAAGCCTTTTAGGATTGCATTCATTGCTTTTGAATTGCTGTGATGTAGAAGCCTATCTTCTTTAGTATATGGACCATTTATAGGAATAGTGTACCCATCTTCAATCACTTCCCACACCTCATTCCCAAGTGCCATTAGATGAACCTTCATCCTTGCACTCCAAAGACCAAAATCTGATCCATCAAGAATAGGTGCTGCATTTCCACTTGAATAATCCATTGTGTTCTTATCAAGCTTTTCCTTCAAGCTGTTTAAACTTTTTGAAGGAACCCGCTCTGATACCAATTGAAGAACACAAGCTTATACTGAGAGGGGGGGTGAACAGTATAAGACCACTTTAAACTTTTTCCTTCAAATTTCAAATTAATATTATGCAGTGAATAGATAGCAGTATCAAAAATAGTAATCAAAGCAATGCACAAGATACCATCCACAATAGAGACACAACAATTTACGTGGTTCACCCAAAGCGGGCTACTCCACGGATAAAATCTTTCACTAAATTTTATCACCTCAAGTTTTGGGAAACCTTTCCCGATTACAAAGTTTATGGGCACCAACCCAAAGGAGACACCAATCCCCTAGCTCTGCTCTGGCTGGTGATCCTCTAGAAAACCTCTGCCTCCTCTACCCTTAGCAAGTGGAACTCTATCCATAGAAGACACCTATCTTCCCTACTCTGGTTAGAGACCTCTGTCCTCAACTTTTTCACCTCCAAAGCTGGTCCTCAAATTTGCACTAAACACAGTCCTTCGGTTTAGCACAAATGTCCTCGTTCGCTTCCTCTATTCTGCACCAAACACAGTCCTTCGGTCTGGCACAAATGTCCTTGAAATTGCACCTCTGTGCAATCACAGCAGCACTCGATCAAACATCAACTTATGCACCTCTGTGCAATCATAGCAGCATGATCTTCGTGCACTCTGCTTCCTTGCAATCTCTCTCACTTAGAAGATTCGATGGAATGCACTCTGTACACTGCAATCGAATTTACACTTTGCTTCTCGATGATCGAACTTCTCCCCACACTCTATCTATGAAAGTCGCACTTCAAACACACACTTCGATCGATACAAAAACTCTTCAAACAGCCCTCCTTTTATACTAACATAATCAAGATCTAAACCTTGGTCTTAGTCGGCTGTTATGCAAATACAAACCCTAACTTTGTCTGCTGCATGCCCTAATATTTTTTGGCCCAGTTTTAACTCTGTCGGCTTCAACTGCCTCTGTGGTTTAGTATCTTCTATCGTGAAACCATAGCATGTCATGATATCATGACATTTTTGTAGTCGTACACTTTCATTTGGCTATTTTCGTAATATCACGACACTTTTGCTTTTGTCTGCCTTGACTACATTCTTGTCGTGATATCACGACACTTCTGTCTTTGCTGACATCATCTTCACTCTTGTCATGAAATCATGACCCTTCTATCTTCATGGCCTTCTTTTCTGCTTGCACTAGCAAAAATGAAACATGTCACAAAATCGTGACTCTTTCACCTTCGAGCTCTTCCTTATTCAATTCATCGTGAAATCGTGATGCTTCTTCTATGGAAGACTTGCTTACTATTCTTGTCATGAAATCGTGACACTTTCTCCAACTCAATTCTACCATCTCAACCTGTCACAAAATTGTGATACTTTCTGCATTTGCAAGCTTTCTCTTCGACCTGTCACGAAAATGTGACACTTTCTGCATCCGTACCACTTCTTTGTAGCCTGTCATGAAATCACGACGCTTCTTATTTTAGACTCTTCCTTTTGCTACATGTCACGAAATATTGAAAATTCTCACTTTGAGATTTTCAGCATGTCATGAAATCATGACACTTTTCGAGATACTTTATCTCTCTTTGAACTTGTCACGAAATCATGACAGTTCACACTACGGACTCTCCCTTCTGCATCATGTCGCGAAATCGTGACACTTTTTTGTTTGTACAACCTTCCTTGCATTATGTCACAATATCACGACACTTTTCCTTCTTTGCCTTCTTACACTTTCTGAGTCATGAAAATTCCAACATGTCACGAAATCATGATAGTTTTGCCAGCTTCTTCTCTCTCTTCCAACATGTCGTGAAATCACGACACTTTTTCAAAAAGCTTTCTCTCTCCTACCTAAGTCACGAAAATGCGACATGTCGCGATATCGTGACATTTTTTCAAAAAGTTTTCTCTCTCCTACCTAAGTCGCGAAAATGCGACATGTCATGATATCGTGACACTTTTCCAACTTACTTTCTTTCAAACCTGTCAAGCCGAACCTTCAACAAAACACATTATTTTTACATCAAATCAAATTCTTTCAAAAGCTTCTTGACATCAATGACAACTTATTCACTTGAGAAAATGCAAAGTACTCAAGGTACCCAAAATTGCCAACATGTCCATCATCTATCTAGCACATATCACCAACATATTACATATATATAGCAAAATCCAATCATTATCTAGGCATAGCTTCCATAATTACATCCATAACAAAAATTCAAAACAAAAACATTTCTAAACATCAACTAGGGCAATATTGGTATCATACCTCTCCTAGTCAAAAAAATTAAATAGTTAAGCAATCAATGTATAAATTCCCCAAAGGATGCAAGCCCTTTGGTCAACTTAACAAATTCCCCAAAGGACATAAGCCCTTTGGTCGACTTAACAAAATCCCCAAAGGTATCACAAACCCTTTGGTAAAAAACAAATGCCCCAAAGGACACAAGCCCTTTGGTCAACTTAACAAATGCCCCAAAGGACACAAGCCCTTTGGTCAACTTAAAAAATGCCCCAAAGAACAAAAGCCCTTTGGTCAACTTAAAAAATGCCCCAAAGGATGCAAGCCCTTTGGTCAACTTAAAAAATGCCCCAAAGGACGCAAGCCCTTTGGTCAACTTAATAAATTCCCCAAAGGATGCAAGCCCTTTGGTCAACTTAAAAAATGCCCCAAAGGATGCAAGTCCTTTGGTAAAAAACAAATGCCCCAAAGGACACAAGTCCATTGGTCAACTTAACAAATTCCCCAAAGGACACAAGCCCTTTGGTCAACTTAACAAATGCCCCAAAGGATGCAAGCCCTTTGGTCAACTTAACAAATGCCCTAGAGAGCATAAGCCCTTTGGTCAACTTAACAAATGCCCCAAAGGATGCAAGCCCTTTGGTCAACTTAAAAAATGCCCTAAAGGATGCAAGCCCTTTGGTAAAATTAACAAATGCCCTAAAGGATGCAAGTCATTTGGTCAACTTAACAAATGCCCCAAAGAACGCAAGTCCTTTGGTCAAAAAAATGCCCCAAAGGACACAAGTCCATTGGTCAACTTAACAAATGCCCCAAAGGACACAAGCCCTTTGGTCAACTTAACAAATGCCCCAAAGGACACAAGCCCTTTGGTAAAATTAACAAATTCCCTAGAGAGCATAAGCCCTTTGGTCAACTTAACAAATTCCCCAAAGGATGCAAGCCCTTTGGTCAACTTAACAAATGCCCCAAAGGACGCAAGTCCTTTGGTCAAAAACAAATACCCCAAAGGATGCAAGCCCTTTGGTCAACTTAACAAATGCCCCAAAGGATGCAAGCCCATTGGTCAACTTAACAAATGCCCCAAAGGACATAAGACCTTTGGTCAACTTAAAAAATGCCCCAAAGGACATAAGCCCATTGGTCAACTTAACAAATGCCCCAAAGGATGCAAGCCCTTTGGTAAACTTAACAAATGCCCCAAAGGAAGCAAGTTCTTTGGTAAAAAAAAAATGACCCAAAGGATGCAAGTACATTGGTCAACTTAACAAATGCCCCAAAGGACACAAGTCCTTTGGTCAAAAATAAATGCCCCAAAGGACGCAAGTCCATTGGTCAACTTAACAAATGCCCCAAAGGACGCAAGTCCTTTGGTCAAAAACAAATACCCCAAAGGATGCAAGCCCTTTGGTCAACTTAAAAAATGCCCCAAAGGACATAAACCCTTTGGTAAAAAAAAAATGCCACAAATTATGCAATCTCTTTGGTCAACTTAACAAATGCCCCAAAGGACATAAGCCCTTTGGTTAACTTAACAAAAGCCCCAAAGGTATCACAAACCCTTTGGTCAAAAATAAATGCCCCAAAGGATGCAAGCCCTTTGGTCAACTTAAAAAATGCCCCAAAGAATAGAAGCCCTTTGGTCAACTTAAAAAATGCCCCAAAGGACACAAGCCCTTTGGTCACCTTAAAAAATTCCCCAAAGGAATCACAAACCCTTTGGTCAAATCACCCCACAAACATAGCAGTCTATGTTTTTGCTTAGCGTTGTGTTTTTCCACATAGTGCATCACAAAAAGGGGCATCTATAGACACCTAAAATGTGTCATGTTTAGGAAACCACTCATATGAGCACATCTGAAGACCATATGTCCAATTTTGGACCTTTACAAGAGCAATCAGTGTTCCTAACCACACAAAATGGTAGTTTTAACCCATCCAAGTGTAGCCATTGTAAACTGGAGTGACTGGATCCTGGCCACTCAAGCTGAGAGCAGCCATACCTTAGCCACTATAGATGATAGTGGCCAAATATTAGTCATTGCATACAACATTGAATAAGTCATAAAAGCATTTTATCGACAAAAAATCCTAATTAGAGGCGAAAGTTTTAGTTTGCATACAATAAAGTGAGCGAGGACAACTTTGCATTCCCCCTTAAAACAAGTTTACATGGGAGACTCAAGTCCAAAGTTAGACTTTAGTTAACTAGCCTTCAAACATAGACAAAGGACAAAAGCTTCTCATGCTAACAATCATTTTGCATAGGAGACTCAAGTGGGCAGTTAGACTTCAGTTAACTGGCCTCCAAACATAGACAAATGACAAAAGCTTCTCATGCTAACAACTAGTTTGCATAGGAGACTCAAGTGGGCAGTTAGACTTCAGTTAACTAGCCTCCAAACATAGACAAAGGACAAAATCTTCTCATGCTAACAACCAACTTGCATAGGGGACTCAAGTTGGTAGTTATATTTCAGTTAACTGGCCTCCAAACATAGACAAAAGACAAAAATCTTCTCATGCTAACTCTCACTATGCATGAGAAATTCATTCCTAGGGCTTGGACATAGACCTAGGGTTTCACACTATAAAAGGTGTAAGCCTGAGAGAACCAAAGGATCTATAACCATCCATCCATGATCAGATATCAATTCTAAGACCAAGGATGATCTTTTAGTAGACTTATTTGAGAGATATTTTTCTTGGAGAGCATAGACAGCGAAGCCCTATCGTATTGGAGAGCAGATATGAGCATCCTTGAGGAGCAACAAAGTGCTAGCCAACTAAGAGATAATCATCCATACACATATGGAAATAATTTAACATTAGTAGAAACTTAAGCCCATATTCTTTGGGTCAATAGAGAGGGATTTCATCTTAGCAATCGTTGTCCTTGATAGTGGCCCGCAAACCTAGTCTAGGGTTTAGGTGTTAGTTTCTCTTATTTTGCTTTCTTTATATTTCACATCATTAGCATAAGATCCATTTTGCTTCATTTATTTGCTTTCATAGCACTAGTTTCATTACATTTATTATCATTGAGCATATTTCCTTTTATTTTCATATTTATTGTTAACAACCTCATCCGAGGAGGCAATCTCGGACACCTAAATGTGCATTGTTGTTTCATTGCTTGTAGGACTACAGGTTCATTAGACATATTAGAAACATTCAAAAGCACAAATATCCCTCCAAGAATTAAACTTGGAGAAGGAGGCATCTGTAAGCCCTCATACATTTTCGTGTGTGAAACTAGGAAGCCTTTAAAAGTGCACCACCCCTTGCAAGGGGACATCTTACCCACTTGTAATTCATTGTATCGAAATGGGTATCCCTAAGAGGGACCAACATGTAATCGGGTTTCAATATCAATAAAAGGATCTATATTTGTTATTTCTACATTACATGCTTTTCTGTGGTCTTTTATTTCATTTCGGTATTAATATTGCAAGTAGAGTAGAGCGGTGCGTGCATCCCGGGGTCGCTACAAATAATATCTTGAAAGTTGTTGCCTTCAATACCGGATTCCAATCATCACCACAATGGACGATTCTAGGTTCCTTCTTCATTCCTAGATTGATGTCCACTATCTTAGGTCCTTCATACTTGATATTTTATGGCTCACTTGTAGCTTTCGTTACATTCTCAAGGTGTTTCGGTCTTGTATCAATCTTTGCATATCCTACTGTATACTCTGTAAATTTTTTTGGAAATGTTCACTTCTCTTCTATTTCCTTCTTAGTTTCTTTACTGACTTTTTTTTTATCTTGTTTTTCCTTGATCTTCTTTGACTCAATACAGAGGTAGTTGGGCTGAAACATTTTGTACTCCTCCATTTGCCAATGAAGAAGTCTCTATCATATCGAGCTTCATATTCACTACATTCATCTAGGTACAACATTCCCTCTCCATCAAGTTCATGTCCTTCATCCCCTAAGGAATTTTTTGATTCATCGGTTGTAGCTACATCTTCACTAACTCTTTGATTAGCTATATTAATCATGTATTTATGTTGTCCTTTCTTAAAAATGATCTGATTCTTTCCCTAATTGTGATTAACTTTGGCTACTCGTAGCCAACCTCAACTAAGAGAGCATCTTATGTCAGTTTTTGCATTGTAATCACAACAAAATCCAAGAGAAATTCTTGTTCAGCTATCATTACCTATTGTGTTGTTAAGACTCCCTTTATATCAATACCATTCTGGTTAGCACCATATAACTAGAAGCTTGGTGCCCAGAGGGATGGAGTGCCTAATTATAGCCAAATTATCTCAGGTAAAACATTGACACTGGATCCTCCGTCCATGATAACTTGCATCAATTTGTACCCCAAGATCTCCATATGTACTAATGCAAGTTTCTTTCCCACATCAATAATTAGTATAGTAGAATCCATAAATTTATCTTTTCATTCTTCTTCCTGGATTGGTTGGCTCTCTAACTCCATCACCTTATGTGGTTGTAATTATTCCACAATTACCTTCTACAATTCTAGGATAGATTCTAGCAAGTCAGATATTTTAAGTTCAACTATGGTATCCAGAACCTGTGCTACCAGATTTTGCACAACTATCTCCTGATCTGATGGTTTTCTTAATTTCTTATATGCTCTTGATTCTATTGGTTTAGCTTTCTCAACTTCTTGCAATATTTTCTTTGCTAATTTCCAGCGTTTCTTTTCTTTTGTTGGCTCAGGATACTTATCCTTTTTAGCCTGATTCCTCATCATGGCTAAAAATTCCTAAGTTTCCTCCTTAACTTGAGGAAATTTAATGTCCAAATAACTAACATTCTATGAGTTACTCAAACTCACCTACTTTGTACAATTCTCTTCTTTGTGGTTCCCTGGACCACGCCATCAACACATATGTGTAGTGCTTGTTTGCGATGTCCCTTGCATTGGAGGTGCAGGACAATTTTTCACAAAATACCCTCACTCTTGGTAATTGTGACATTGTATGACCAACCTAAATTTTGATTAAAACTATAAATTACTTTGTCCTCCTTGTCAATTACCTTGGTTTTGTCTCCCACATCATCTGCTATTTTATAACCGCCACTTGTTGCTTGTTGCCTGCCTCATTGGGCCTTCAGTTTCTATTCCTCCTCTTGGATTAACAATACCTCTAGGCGTACTCTCGCATTATAGGGACATATCATTACCTCATGCTCCATCACATTAAAAATATGGCAGTAGTCATTCTTCAGACATTTCATATTTGTATGTCCTATTTTGCATTTTGTGCACCACAACTCGTTCCTGTCTAGCTTGATCTTTTGTTCTTTTACCATCTTATCAAAATCTTTGTAGAATGATGCTACCATCCTTTGTATAGTGTCATCTTCTTCACTATCTGAATATTTCAACTTGGGATGAGACAATATTCCCATATACATCTATTTTGACTCATTCTCAAAGTTATTTGTATGTTTAAGCGCTTCCTCATATGTTTCGGATGGTACTGCCTTCATCTTTTTATTATATTTTGGTAATAACCCATCTACAAACCACCATTTAACTAGAACATATTCCAATGGAATCTGCATCTTATCGACTAATTACTTCAGTAGATGGTTGTAGGATTTCACATCCTCATAAGCTTTATGTTTTGTCATGCAATGCTCGGTAACAATATCTCCATCATATTTTAAAGGTCAAAATTATTCGATGAACTTCTCCTTTATCTGATTCCAAGTTTGAAAATCAAAGTTATTTTCTCTCTTTAGATACCAATCTATTTTCAATCCTCTCAAGGTAGCAGGAAAAAGGATTACCCAATCCTTTGGTCTGTCTACACCATTTGCTCTCCAAATGGTTATGCAAGTCCCTATATGTCGTGTGGGGTCTTCCTTACCCTCACCTAAGAATAATGGACATATTTGTTTGGCTTATCTATTAGCCATATTAGGAGAGTCATCGCTCTCACTTGAGGTTTCCTATGGAATCTCTATTGGATTCCTCCTTGGAGGTGTCTTACTCTCGTTGTCGTCAAAAGTGTCAATTTGAGGTATCTTGTTTTATCCCACCACTCAATGACCAAATTCTCATGTGTCTTCACTTTGTGACCTCATTCGTTAGTGTGATGGAGATGGTCTTGGTCTGTCCTCCTAAGTCCTCATGTCCTATTGATATAGTGCCTGACTCCCATCCTATGCACCCCATTTCATTCCTTCTACCACTTCCTCATGTCTTACCATCTACTCTTCATCATCTTGCACATTTTCTTTGTCAACCTTCACCTCTACACTTGGTGGTTCTATATCCTCATTTTCTGTCTCAGTAAACAACGCCTCCGATGAGGCCCAAAAATGCCTCATTATTGCACAATGTTTGACTACCATATGATAAGTTAATTGCCAAATAGTTGACTAAAATATACTATTTGTTAAGTGTTTGCATGATTTTATGTTAGGAATACTATATCTCTGTTTTTGACTATTTTCAGCATTTTGTGACTGATTTTGCTTGATTAAGTAGCAAGTAAAAACATGCATTTCAATTAACCAAATGTGGTATGCTGATATCCATTAACTTCTCAATGGTTTTTGAATGTTTTCCTGCCCTTCAACTTGTTTCAAATCCACATTGAAGCTAAAATTTTAGGACTGTCATAAATCTGAAAATCTGAAAAAAATAGCCATATAAAAATCAGCAAGCTGTCACTTTATAGGAACACCTTGAAGTTGTCAAGAAAAGCATGAGGATATGGATGGAATGAGTTCAGAAGGACTACAGAAGACATCTGACCTATTTAGAAGCATTCCCACATGGTCTAAATAGGCAGCAACAAGGTATAACAGAGGAGGGACAATTGTGTAGCATTATTGCACTATTTCAGCATGGTTACTTGGTGAATGAAGTGTATAAATTCAGTAGCAACTTGATGTACTCCTTCATGTTGATATTTGAATAATTTTTCCATGTTCTAATTTGTTTGAATTTGCAAGAAATGCCAATATTTTACAACTATGCAGCAGAGTTGGAAAATGCAGTAATTTACCATGTAAATTCCAGCAAGCTACCAATGAATGGCAAGGCATGGAATTCACACATGGAGAGGAATGAAGGCTATTGCAATATGATCCTGAGGGCTAATCCACCTGAGAAATGCAGCTAAAATCACTTGAAGAGCACACAGTTGTTCATTCCAAAGATCTTCGAAATGAGCAGACATCTTCGAAATGAGAAATACAGTCTCTTCGAAATGAGCGGACATCTTCGGAATGAGAAATACAGTCTCTTCGAAATGAGCCACTTATCTTCGAAATGAGAACAGAAAGTGCTTTTTGACTTGTTGACTAATTTTTGATGATGGAAAAAGGGAAAGAAGGTTGAAAAGGTTAAAGGAAAATATCTCCCATCTGACTTTGTCGTCCTTGCCGTCCAAAGCCACCATTCATGGAAAAGATCAATTTTGATCCTCTTCTAGGATAAACCCAGAAATAACTGCAGCATAATAGGAAGTTGTTTGCAAGATAGAAATGGCATATTCTGAAGTGGAGAAATATGTGTGAGATATTTCTAGACTCCTCCCACGTACTCCCACCATTGAAGATGCTTTCTAAGGGCCAATGACTACTACTGCAACACAAACTGTCCAGATTTGCATTTATTTCAGATCCAAAATTATTGGCAAATCACTTGTAAAGTAGCACATAGGCTGATTTGAGCATGGGATATGTTGTAAATATTTATATAAATAACATAGCTCCCTCCTTGGTTGAGCCAGTTAGGAATTAGAATAGAGGAGAGTTTTCAATAGCAACAATTAGGACTGTACAACAATTTTCTGTAACAATTTTCAGCATGTTTTGTCATCAATAAAAGTGCAGTTATTTTATCATTTTCTATTCTGAGTGTTAATTAGTTAAGGAGTGCTTTTCACCTCCTTCTAGATCAGGAAGTATGGGCCCACTTTCAGATCTAGAAGGAGGGATTTTATGGCAGGTTTTAATCTATAATTTTGTTGCAAGCAGAATTAATAGATTGCTTGCCAGATTTCATTTTCTTGTTTTTATTTTGTATTATGTGATTGATGTTTTCTATTATGTTTGTGTACAATATTTATGTGTGTGTCAGCTGAAAAATTATATTAAACATTTATTTCTTGTTTCCTTTGCTTTCCATGTTCTGTTATTTTTATGTTTCAGCAGCTTTCAATTTCTAGCAGATTTCATTTTGTTGTCAATTCCTATAGCAGAAGCTTGACGACCTTTTGTGGTAGGGCATTGACAGGTGTTTTATTTCCAAGCATCACTTCCATTATGCAAGAGTAAAATAGGTTTCAATTTTGCAAGTGTAATTTAGGATTTCATTTCAGCAACATTTCAATTTAGCAATTTCAATTCTACAAAAGTAGATTAGATTTCAATTCAACAATTTCAATTCATGCAATTGTAGTTAACTTTAATTTTCTGAAATTAGAATTAGTTTTTATTTCTTATAAGTTTCCATTCTATAGATTAGGTTTAGTGTGACACCAAAAGGCTAAACCAAATCTGTCTCACCCAATAAATGCTTGAAATCTGAATGCCTGAATTGTACTCTGCCCTAGCCTTCTATCGTAGACAGCCTTGGACACCACCCCGGATTGATAAGATCTTTGAGATTTAATGATGTGCTTAACGACAACGCATCATTTTGGCATCATTGTTAGGGATCATGGTGTTGTTAGAGGGTAAAAGTAGTCAAATAATTATTATTGTGCTAAGTTATGAAGTTCAGAGTAAAATCTGAATGTAATAATTGGTATAAATAATAATTATTGATAGTTGCATTTCAGTCCATTTAGAAAACAAGCAACCACAGGGAGGTGATCTTCACACCTAGGGGTTAAATTGCTTATGTTTGAAATTCTTGATAAAAATTGAAAGAATTCATCATCCTCATTATCAAGAAACATAAGATCTCTTAAAATATTTAGAAGAGCCATCTGCTAGTACTGCCCTTTTTATATCCATATCATCAGGGTAGTATAAAAAATTTGTACTAGGTGTTGGGAAAGATATCATGGTAGATATACAAGACTATCCCTTGAACAAAATAGCCATATCAGCTACCTGTAGCATTTGTTCACAGGGACATATCATTGATGAATGCCATTTACTTCCACAACTCAGAGATGCAAAATTTGTTGCCTAATCTGAATTCTTCTCAAAGAGAGATCCCAACAACAACAAACAGGGCAAGTAAATCAACCACCACCTTCAGCCCAACCTATGGCCAATATGAATAATACAAGACAGGCAACCCCTGTCTATGTAAGCTGAATCTATTAAAAAAAAAAATCACAAAAACTTTTGCACAATCAAAATAGGAGTTTACAACTTAATGGTGATCCTAGAGTTTTGCCATTATTACTTAAATATTGTTAGGATTTTACCATGCTAAACCGCAACCTAGCAATTCTTAGCCTACATAGACAATAGTTGATCTCATTAGAGGTGATCCTACCTGACAAGTAGTTGATCTGCTAAAGTTGTACACTTCTTGTCTTATTGTGCAAACCAAAAATATTTCTTTTTTAGCCCAACTTGTGATCAATCTGAATAATACAGGATAGGCAACCCCTGTCTATGTAGCTGAATCTAGTAAAAAAAAAAACTATAGGAAATGTTATTGACTGCAACAACATCCAACTGTGCTCAAACAAGAACTTACCTGAGCTTGAAGAGACAAAAATCAATGGAGATACACAGAAAACCTTTAGTCCAAACACACAGAAATTAGCCTTGGATAAAGGAGAAAAACTAGAAAAATTGCACATAGAAAATTTACTTCCATTGAACTCCTTAGTAAGAAATTACAAAGGGGTAAATTATGTCCTCCTAGGAATGAAACAAATTGAAGTGCAGCCAAGAAAATTCTTGAACATTATTAGTTGGCTGACTTATAAACAAAAAGTAAAATTGTTGCTATTTTGAAACAATATTTCAATCCCTTTACATGGAATTACAAGGGTATATCAAGATTTTATCTTGATGTAAGCACTTAACATCTTTTGGGAATTGGTATTTAATTGTTTCAAGTACAGATTGACAAGATTTTGCAGACTAGGAGGCATGGACAACACTTGATTGAAGAAGTTTTCAGATATGGAGCAAGTGCTTCTTTCTCCCATTGGTAATTCATGGAGGATGTTAGTGGTGAATGGACATTGCCTTCGGGTATACCATGCACCATTAACTAAGGAGGAGTTCTTGAAGGAGATTCCATTGGATGTACACATAATGGAAGAGAATTTCTCTTCAATATCAGATTCAGAGTGATGATAAAAAGTTTGACAAAAAGAAAAAAAATACAAGAAAAGCAAAAAGAAGAATAGTCTTGTTTGTGAACTTCCTTCTTGGGTACAAGCAAGACAAGAAAAATTGAAAAAAAAAAAAGAGAGAGAAAAAATTGCAGCAAAGGCATGTCCCACAAAATGGGGATACATGAGGACAAGCATCAATTTCAGCAAGGAAGAGGAACAATGGAGCCAATACTTCATTTCCAGCAATAAGGAGGCAATTATGATGTAAGAAGATTCTTACTCCTCATCTAGAAAGGAAGGTTGCATCAATGTTGCAGGTTTCAACAGAAAGAGATGGTGTTTTCATACAACAATTGACATGTTTTTGCAGAATAAGGATTGGTCTTATCCAAATAAGAGTGAGAGATGTTCTCTCTCATTGAAGCACTTGAAAAAAAAAAAGGGACAGAAGTTGGTTGAAAACCAGAAATGGCAGCCTCTTCTGATGAAAAAAATGAAAAAAAAAGAGATGAAAAAAATAAAAAAATAAAAAAAATGAATAATTCAGTAGTGAAAACCTTCTTGGAGGCGCTACTGAGTTGGCTTGCATGAAAACCAATTTTTTGGCATGCATTGCCTTGTTGATCTACCCATCATTGTTCCACCATTGTACAAATCTCACACTGCACATGTGTTATGTTTATGTTTTCAGATAGCCTGCTAACAATCATCAAAAGCAACTTGTAAGGTGCATGACCAATTTTCAGGATAGTAAGGTATGTGTTTCTTGCATTTAATTCATAGTAAACATTTAGCATTTAGTGTATGATAATCGGTATTTGGCATAAACTATTCATACAATATTGGCAAGTTGAAAATGGAACATGTTCAAGATGTCAAGAAACACCCCCTTATGCCCTTAATTGCATGGAAATTCCAAAACTGTGCAAAAACCTGATTTTGGGACAGACATGGCAACAATTCTATTTCAATTTGTAGGGCAAGTTTCAGAAGGAGAACTACAAGTTTATATCTCACAATTGTCTGATAAATTGAAGGAGGATAATCAACAAAATGCACCTGAAGGTTCTATTTTAGTACTACTGGAATAAAATAGCAACATACAAAACAAAGAATAACATCTAAACAAAAGGATGAAGAAGGGATTTTTGATGTTATGGAAGGCTTATACACTCTAGAGATGGGCCCACAATAGAATCTGTAGCTAAATTTTGCATAGGAGGTCATTTTTGCATTTTTTGATGCATCTTCGGAATGAACAGTCATATCTTCGAAATGAACAAGCATATCTTCGGAATGAGTAGGATATCTTCGAAATGAGTAGAAACTGTACCAAAATTGCTGAAAATGCTACAGAATAGCAAAAAGAGTAGGGTACATCAAATATTGAGGTTCATAAGGCTCTACCACAAGTAAGTACATCCCTCAAGTATTTCAAATCCAAAAATTTTATCAATTTTGTTCAAAAGGTGCAAACAACAGAAATAAGCATTCAGGCTGAAATGTTGTTAAGAACAAAAAATTCCATCAGTAGTAGTGCATCTGCCAAATACGGTTCCACAATAAGACTATTGCAAGATGAATCACATGATATCAAGCCTTTAAGAGGTACCTTGCAACACTAAAACTTGTAGAAAGATAGAAAAAGAGTCATACATGTGCTTAATTGCAAAATACTTGATATAGTGCAGCAAGGAGGAATTTCTCAGTTAGCAGGTAGCAAAGGATGTTGTTCACAAGAATAAAACCTGCATATTACTATGGCCTACTAAGATGCATGAGGGCATGCATCAGTTCAAGTTGGGGGGGATGATGAGGCCCAAAAATACCTCATTATTGCACAATGTTTGACTACCATATGATAAGTTAATTGCCAAATAGTTGACTAAAATATACTATTTGTTAAGTGTTTGCATGATTTTATGTTAGGAATACTATATCTCTGTTTTTGACTATTTTCAGCATTTTGTGACTGATTTTGCTTGATTAAGTAGCAAGTAAAAACATGCATTTCAATTAACCAAATGTGGTATGCTGATATCCATTAACTTCTCAATGGTTTTTGAATGTTTTCCTGCCCTTCAACTTGTTTCAAATCCACATTGAAGCCAAAATTTTAGGACTGTCATAAATCTGAAAATCTAAAAAAAATAGCCATATAAAAATCAGCAAGCTGTCACTTTATAGGAACACCTTGAAGTTGTCAAGAAAAGCATGAGGATATGGATGGAATGAGTTCAGAAGGACTACAGAAGACATCTGACCTATTTAGAAGCATTCCCACATGGTCTAAATAGGCAGCAACAGGGTATAACAGAGGAGGGACAATTGTGCAAACACTGTTGCACTATTTCAGCATTGTTACTTGGTGAATGAAGTGTATAAATTCAGTAGCAACTTGATGTACTCCTTCATGTTGATATTTGAATAATTTTTCCATGTTCTAATTTGTTTGAATTTGCAAGAAATGCCAATATTTTACAACTATGCAGCAGAGTTGGAAAATGCAGTAATTTACCATGTAAATTCCAGCAAGCTACCAATGAATGGCAAGGCATGGAATTCACACATGGAGAGGAATGAAGGCTATTGCAATCTGATCCTGAGGGCTAATCCACCTGAGAAATGCAGCTAAAATCACTTGAAGAGCACATAGTTGTTCATTCCGAAGATCTTCGAAATGAGCAGACATCTTCGGAATGAGAAATACAATCTCTTCGAAATGAGCGGACATCTTCGGAATGAGAAATACAGTCTCTTCGAAATGAGCCACTTATCTTCGAAATGAGAACAGAAAGTGCTTTTTGACTTGTTGACTGATTTTTGATGATGGAAAAAGGGAAAGAAGGTTGAAAAGGTTAAAGGAAAATATCTCCCATCTGACTTTGTCGTCCTTGCCGTCCAAAGCCACCATTCATGGAAAAGATCAATTTTGATCCTCTTCTAGGATAAACCGAGAAATAACTGCAGCATAATAGGAAGTTGTTTGCAAGATAGAAATGGCATATTCTGAAGTGGAGAAATATGTGTGAGATATTTCTAGACTCCTCCCACGTACTCCCACCACTGAAGATGCTTTCTAAGGGCCAATGACTACTACCGCAACACAAACTGTCCAGATTTGCATTTATTTCAGATCCAAAATTATTGGCAAATCACTGTAAAGTAGCACATAGGCTGATTTGAGCATGGGATATGTTGTAAATATTTATATAAATAACACAGCTCCCTCCTTGGTTGAGCCAGTTAGGAATTAGAATAGAGGAGAGTTTTCAATAGCAGCAATTAGGACTGTACAACAATTTTTTGTAACAGTTTTCAGCATGTTTTGTCATCAATAAAAGTGCAGTTATTTTATCATTTTCTGTTCTGAGTGTTAATTAGTTAAGGAGTGCTTTTCACCTCCTTCTAGATCAGGAAGTATGGGCCCACTTTCAGATCTAGAAGGAGGGATTTTATGGCAGGTTTTAATCTGTAATTTTGTTGCAGTAGAATTAATAGATTGCTTGTCAGATTTCATTTTCTTGTTTTTATTTTGTATTATGTGATTGATGTTTTCTATTATGTTTGTGTACAATATTTATGTGTGTGTCAGCTGACAAATTATATTAAACATTTATTTCTTGTTTCCTTTGCTTTCCATGTTCTGTTATTTTTATGTTTCAACAACTTTCAATTTCTAGCATATTTCATTTTGTTGTCAATTCCTATAGCAGAAGCTTGACGACCTTTTGTGGCAGGGCATTGACAGGTGTTTTATTTCCAAGCATCACTTCCATTCTGCAAGAGTAAAATAGGTTTCAATTTTGCAAGTGTAATTTAGGATTTCATTTCAGCAACATTTCAATTTAGCAATTTCAATTATGTTATTTCAATTCTGCAAAAGTAGATTAGATTTCAATTCAGCAATTTCAATTCATGCAATTGTAGTTAACTTTAATTTTCTGAAATTAGAATTAGTTTTTATTTCTTATAAGTTTCCATTCTGTAGATTAGGTTTAGTGTGACACCAAAAGGCTAAACCAAATCTGTCTCACCCAATAAATGTTTGAAATCTGAATGCCTGAATTGTACTCTGCCCTAGCCTTCTATCGTAGACAACCTTGGACACCACCCCGGATTGATAAGATCTTTGAGATTTAATGATGTGCTTAACGACAATGCATCACCTCAAGGTCTCCTTTAGATGTCCAAACTTGCTCTATTTCTGGTTCAAACATACTCTGATATGAGTTACTCATGTTTTCTCTTTGATAAATCCTCATGCTCCTTCTTACTATAATGTTATCTCATGGTTCTCATCTTCCACAGCTTCGTGTACTAGTGTCCATCATAAAAATCACCTTTAGTCTTTAGTCAAATTCGATCCATTTTAACAAGAATGCCATATTCGATAAGGAAATAGTGCCAAATGTAGCATAGAGGTGGATTATTCCTAGTAGGGAGGTTTTTTCCAAAGTTCAAAATGATTATTAGGCTAAACCCAACTTGCTTGCCAAATCGTACGATCTCATGCTCACTCAAACTACCATTGTACTTATTGTAATCACCTTGTATGACCTTTAATTACGTACACTATATGATCTCAAATCGTATAGTGTCAAATATGGTATGATATTGTACTTATAAAAATTTACATATGTTGTTTTGAAGGCTATCGTATATAATTTTGTAATCGATCAAGTCGAGTTCCCAAAACTACCAAATCGGGTAAGTTTCTATCAATTGCCTGTTTTGCCAAATCGGGTAAATGTGCTTTGTACAATTTTTGCAAAAGTCGATGTATGATATGTACAAAATAATGGTACATAATGACATTATTTAAGATGCTCTACTGCTCAAATCTCTCTCCAATATGTTTTTTAAAGTTTTAATAGTCCAAACAATGCATTCTCCTTCATAGGCAAAACATCTTAACCGGGCTGGTGAGAGATTCCATGCACTTGAATACGCCTAGAAATAATAAAATGCTCTTTAATACATATTTATCAATGCCTTCATGCTTCTAAATAATTCTCCATGATTCACCAATGCCAATTTCCCTAACCAAGTTGCAACAATGCATAAAACTAACATATAACAGTAAGATAGAAAACACAATCACACAATATTCATCCACAATTCACTGTTCATATCATTAAAATTGTACACATTATCCCAAAAATTTCATTATGCTCATTAATTTCTATAGATTCGATTAAAATGTGGAAAACTATATCAATGTAATTACAATAATTCAGGAATCACACTATAAGTACTTAACTCTCTATTCTAGCAACCAGTAACCCATAAACTAGTAGCCAGGCCTATCAATTTGAAGGGCTTTATATAACATTGTATAGGTTGTTCCAAAGTGGTTCCTAAGATGATCTATTATTCACATCTATCCATGTACAACTAAATACATTATTTTGGATTTTTCCTAAGTCTAATACCTTAATTAGCAAATCCATGCACCATTTCATCTTGAAATTACATTTCCTTTGCATTTGAGTGAATTTCGGTGTGCCTTGTATGATTTTCTAATGCCTTGTATGATTTGCCAATCCAGTTGTATGATTTTTCCCTTCACTGTATGATTTTCTCCCCACTATACGGTTTACAAAACTTGAGCAAATTGTCACAAAACTGTCAAAATTGAGCAAATCACTTCTTCTTCATCTGGGAGGTGGATTTACTACCTATAGGCGAGGGTGCATGGGTCTTAGGAGACTAGCATGGGTGCACATGGCAATATCAGTGGCTCATTTGTAGCTCCAAAGCATTGATATAGGAGAAGATATGTTGTATATCATGATGTTGTGGTGATAGTGTCGATGAAGGTAGTGATCGAGGCCTTGATGTTTGCGGTGTTGCTTGATATGCATGAGAAAGTGGATGAGATCTCAATGATAAGGGGGAAGAGTGGAAAGGTCTTGAGGATTGGAGAACTTTTTGGGAAGGCAAGCCTCACATGGGGGAAGATGGTGTTTAGAGTACGGGTGGCATGGGGAATGGCCCTAAACAATGACACGCGTGGGATGGAGGCATGCCTACAGAGGTAGCTTGGTCAGCTTGTGCAGCATGAGATTGAAAATATTAGGAGTAGGTGGACTCACCATTGGGAAGTAAGGTGGGTAGACATGATGGATGATTTGGGTGATGGGTGTATGCTCTATTATAATGGTGATAGGCTCTTAAGGGGTGTTGGGGATGATCTGTCGATGAGTAGGGGTTTTTGAAATCATCAAGCGGATGATAGGGTGACCACTATTCTTGGGGATAGGAGGATTCCTCCTTTTCATCAAAATAGGACAGGGAAACCTAGCTATCTCTAAAGTGGGGTCAATAGGAAGAACCTCGATGGTGAGTTTCCATGTGGTGGGGTGATGTGTGATCTGAGTGTGGCAAATGTGATATCTGCCTAGGGTGAATGACAAGTACTGGTTGGTCTAGGTCATCCAGTGTAATGGCTATATACTATGACTACGGAGTGAACCTGCATGGTGTTGTTGTGTATTGTTGTTGTTGATGTAAATATGGATAATATAAATCCTACAAAAAGAGAAACAAATACCAACAATATATAAATGATAATAAAAGAGGAAATAAATATGTATGTATAATGTATTTTTAAAATAATAGAAATGTATGTTTGGTGCTGTGCATAGTAGCTAGTGTTCTTGTACCTAGCAATGTATACTGCTTATCATGGTGAATGCCTATGTGTATTAGGCATTGAATGCACAGAGATGCAAGATGTTTATGGTTTCAGGTTTTTTAAGGCCTTCAAGATCGGCCAAACAATATGCTCTTGAACTTTATTTATGTGTAACAATGAATGGGTCCATCCAGATTGGGGTAAACTTGTTACATTGCTAGTGAGGTTGACTCATGATTTGTTGGTTTTCCTTGAGAACCAAGTCATCAATTTTATGCTTGCATTGATGTACCTTACTATTTTAGGAATGGCTAAGATGATATTGATAGACTTGTGTGTGCTTGATTGTGTGAATGCAGTATTCATTGAGAAGTATTAATTGATCTAAATGAGCTTGGTGAGCAGTGTCATTGTCAATGAAATCCTTCATAGATATCCTTAAGGAGGGTATGTCAAGCTCAAGGGGCATGATAGCTTCTGCCCTGTATACAAGTGAAAAAAGTGTTGCCCTAGTAGGAGTATAGATGATTGTACGATACACCCACAAGACTAGGGGTATTTGATTATGCCAGTTGCGATGAGATTCTGCTATAGTTTTACGAAGGATGGAGCAAATGGTTTTGTTCATGGCTTTTGCTTACCCATTACCCTAAGGGTAGTATGGAGTAGTAAAACTATGATGTATGTGGAATCTATCACACAAGGCTCAGACAATTTTGTTCTTAAAGGATTTCCAATTATCAAAAATGATTGAGAAGGGGATTCCAAAAAATCATATGATGTGATATGTGATGAATGCTACAATTTTAGCTCCTGATATGTGGTGATAGTGTCGATGAAGGTGGTGATTTAATGTGTGCGGTGTTGCTTGATATGCACAAGAAAGTGGATGAGATATCGTTGATAAGGGGGAAGAGTGGAAAGGTCTCAAGGATTGGAGAAATTTTTGGGAAGGCAAGCCTCGCATGGGGGAAGATGATGTCTAGATTACAGGTGGCATGGGGAATGGCCCTAAATGACGACATGCATGGGAGGGAGGCATGCCCATAGAGGTAGCTTGGTCAACTTGTGCAGCATGATATTGAAAAGCTTAGGAGTAGGTGGACTCACCATTGGGAAGCAGGGTGGGTAGACATGATGGACAAGCTGGGTCATGGATGTATGCTCTATTAGGATAGTGATAGGCTCCTATGGGGTGTTGGGGATGATCTGTCGATGAGTAGGGGTTTTTGAAATCAGCAAGTGGATGAGAGGGCGACCATTATTCTTAGGGATGGGAGGATTCCTCCTTTTCATCAAAAGAGGATAGGGAGACCTGGATATTTCTAAAGTGGGGTGAATAAGAAGAACCTCGATGGTGAGTTTCCATGTGGTGGGGTGATGTGTGATCTGAGTGTGGCAAATGTGATATCTGCCTAGGGTGAATGACAAGTACTGGTTGGGCTAGGTCATCTAGTGTAATGGATACAGACTATGACTACGGAGTGAACCTGCATGGTGTTGTTGTGTATTTTTGTTGTTGATGTAAATGTGGATAATGCAAATCTTGCAAAAAGAGAAACAAATACCAACAATATATAAATGATAATAAAAGAGGAAATAAATATGCATGTATAATGTATTTGTAAAATAACAGAAATGTATGTTTGGTGATGTGCATAGTAGCTAGTGTGCTTGTACCTAGCAATGTATACTGCTTGTGATGGTGAACTCCTATGTGTATTAGGCATTGAATGCACAGAGATGTAAGATGTTTATGATTTCAAGTTTTTTAAGGTCTTCAAGATCGGAAAAACAATATGCTCTTGAACTTTATTTGTGTGTAACAATGAATGGGCCCATCCAGTTTGGGGTAAACTTGTTACACTGCTAGCGAGGTTGAATCATGATTTGTTGGTTTTCCTTGAGAACCAGGTCATCAATTTTATGTTTGCATTGATGTACCTTACTATTATAGGCACAGATAAGGTGATCTTGATAGACTTGTGTGTGCTTGATTGTGTGAATGCAGTGTTCATCGAGAAGTATTAATTGATCTAAATGAGCTTGGTGAGCAGTGTCATTGTCAATGAAATCCTTCATAGATATCCTTAAGGAGGGTATCTCAAGCTCAAGGGGCATGATAGCTTCTACCCTATATACAAGTGAAAAATGTGTTGCCCTAGTAGGAGTATAGATGATTATACGATACACCCACAAGACTAGGGGTATTTGATTATGCTAGTTGCGATGAGATTCTGCCATAGTTTTACGAAGGATGGAACAAATGGTTTTGTTCATGGATTTTGCTTACCCATTACCCTAAGGGTAGTATGGGGTAGTAAAACTATGATGTATGCGGAATCTATCACACAAGGCTCAGACAATTTTGTTCTTAAAGGATTTACCATTATCAAAAATGATTTAGGAGGGGATTTCAAAAAATCATATGATGTGATATGTGATGAATGTTGCAATTTTAGCTCTTGATATGTGGTGATAGTGTCGATGAAGGTGGTGATCGGGGCCTTGATGTGTGCGGTGTGGCCTGATATGCATGGGAAAGTGGATGAGGTCTCGATGATGAGGGGGAAGAGTGGAAAGGTCTCAAGGATTGGAGAACTTTTCGGGAAGGCAAGCCTCACATGGGGGAAGGTGGTGTCTAGAGTATGGGTGGCATGGGGGATGGCCCTAAATGATGACACATGTGGGATGGAGGTATGCCCATGGAGGTGGCTTGGGCAGCTTGTGCAATGCATGAGCTTGCAAAGCTTGGGAGTAGGTGGACTCACCATTGGGAAGCGGGGTGGGTAGGCATGATGGATGAGTTGGGTGATGGGTGTATCCTCTATTAGGAGGGTGATAGGCTCCTAGGGGGTGATGGGGATGATCTATCGGTGAGTAGGGGTTTCTAAAATCATCAGGTGGATGAGAGGGTGACCCCTATTCTTGGGGATGGGAGGATTCCTCCTTTTCATCAAAAGAGGATAGGGAGACCTGGATATCTCTAGAGTGGGGTGAATAGGAAGAGCCTCGATGGTGAGTTTCCATGTGGTGGGGTGATGTGTGATCTGAGTGTGGTGAATGTGATGTCTGCCTAGGGTGAATGACAAGTACTGGTTGGGCTAGGTCATCTAGTGTAATGGGTACGAACTGTGGCTATGGAGTATCCTGCATGGTGTTGTCGTGTATTGTTGTTGTTGGTGTGAATGTGGATAATGTAGATCCTGCAAAAAGAGAAACAAATACCAATAGTATATAAATGACAATCAAAGAGTAAATAAACATGCATGTATAATGTAATTGTAAAATAATAGAAATGCATGTTTGGTGATGTGCGTAGTAGCTAGTGTGCTTGTGCCTAGCAATGTATACTACTTGTGATGGTGAATGCCTATGTGTATTAGGCATTGAATGCATGGAGATGCAATATGTTGATGGGTTTAGGTTCTTTAAGGCCTTCAAGATCGGCCAGACGATATGCTCCTGAACTGTATTTGTGTGTAACAATGAATGGGCCCAACCAGTTTGGGGTAAACTTGTCGTGCTGCTGGTGGGGTTGACTTGTGATTTGCTAGTTTTCCTTGAGAACTAGGTCATCAATTTTAAACTTGCATTGATGTACCTTACTATTGTAGGCATGGTGAAGGTGATCTTGATAGACTCATGTGTGCTCGATTATGTGAATGCGGTGTTCATCGAGAAGTGTTAATTGATCTAAATGAGCTTGGTGAGTAGTGTCATCATCAATGAAATCCTTCATAGATATCCTTAAGGAAGGTATCTCAAGCTCAAGGGGCATGATAGCTTCTACCCCGTATACAAGTGAAAAAGGTGTTGCCCTAGTAGGAGTATAGATGCTCGTATGATATGCCCACAAGGCTAGGGGCATTTGATTATGCCAATCACGATGAGATTCTGCTACGATTTTATGGAGGATGGAACAAATGGTTTTGTTCATGGCTTCTGCTTAGCCATTACCCTAAGGGTAGTATGGGGTAGAAAAACTATGATGTATGTGGAATCTATCACACAGGGCTCAGAAAATTTTGTTCTTAAAGGATTTCCCATTATCAAAAATGATTTGGGAGGGAATTCCAAAATGACATATGATATGATCTATGATGAATGCTACAATTTTAGCTCCTGTGGTTTGGACCAATGGGATGGCTTCGACCCACTTTGTAAAATACTCTGTGGTAGTGATGATAAATTTGTGGTTGCTTGAGGAAGCTGGTGTAATCTATCCAATTAGATCTAGGCCCCATTGGGAGAAAGGCCACATGGACTGGATAGGTTGAAGTGCTTGAGATGGGAGATGTGTTAGGTTCGCATGTTGTTGGCATTTGATGTAATGCTTCACATATTTGCAGTAGTCATGCTCCATTTTGGGCCAGTAATAGCCCATACGAAGGATGCATTTGGTGATTGCCATGCCACTAAAATGGCCACCACAAGTACCATCATGGGTTTCTTGTACAACCCATTGTGATTCTTGTAGTTCTAGGCAATGCAGGAGCATGTCATCATAGCTGCGATGATAGAGGATGTCCCCCAGCAAGGTGTAGTGGATCACTCTTTGTTTGAAGGTTTGACATTGAGTGTGGGGTAAATCACATGGTAGGAAACCTAGTTTGATGTACTCTTTAATTTGTGAGAACCATGGATCATGGGGTTCAGTGTTTACCACATACACACCACCATCATCTGTAGGAGGTGTGGGTGATATGGCAGATCTAGTGAGTGTATGGATGGATACGGATGTTGTGTCAGATGTTGGGTTTTGTGGAATGAGGGATCCTAAGGAGGCCATAGTGTCTACAAAATGGTTTGATGATCATGGAGTGGCTTCGAGGTCATACCACTCAAATTGAGATAAGAGTTGTTGTGCAATTTTCTTATATTACTAGAGGACTGGGCAATTGCATAGCTAGAGTTCCTACACTTGATTGACTATTAGGAGTGAATCACCTATGATGTGGAGGCATTTGATGTGCATGGAATGTGCTTGTTTTAGTCCTAGGATTAGGGCTTCATATTCTGCATTGTTGTTGGTACAGGGGAAGTCAAGTTTGAATGAAAATGGGAGTGGTTCTCCTTTAGGTGTGAAGAAGACAATGCCTGCACCCCCAACATGGAGACATCTAGAACCATCAAAGAATAGGGTGAGGTCAGCTACAACTTTGGGTTCGACATATTCTTCAGCTTTGGTTATGTGGAAGATGGAATCATCTAGAAGCTGAATGAGGAGGGGTTGATTGTCAATCAAAGGGGCTTCGACCAATTGGTCTGTGATGACCTACCCTTTGATGGATTTTTGGGATATGAATTCTAGGTCGAATTCAGTTAAGAGCATGATCCACTTAGCTATGTGCATGAATTGTGGTAGCTCTTGTTCATCATGTATCGAAGGGGATTATCTCGAGTGATGACAAAGGTTGTGTGATTTAACATGTAGTGTCGTAATTTTTGAGTAGCGAATACTACTGCTAAGCATAGTTTTTCCATGTATCCATATCTTGTTTCATAACTGACTAGTGTGTGACTGATGTAATAGATAGCCTGCTCTTTGTCGAGTGCATTCTTTTGAGCTAGAAGTGTACCTAGCGCAAGTTCTATGGCTGAAATGTACAGAGTCAATGGTAATTTTGGATGTGGTGGTGACATAACTGGTGGTGATATAAGGTAGGTTTTGATAGCATCAAATGCTTCTTGATAGTTATCATCCCATTTGAAGTTTACTCCTTTTTGTAGGAGATGGTTGAATGGTTGACACTTGTTGGATAATTGTGCTATGAATCTATGGATAGAAGTGATCTTGCCCTGGAGGCTACACAATTGCTTTAATGTGGTAGGAGGAGGCATCTCGATGATGGCTTTCACCTTACTAGGATCAACCTCAATGCCTCACTGGGAGACAATGAATCCTAGTATTTTGCCTGAGGTAACACCAAACACGCACTTCTTTGGGTTCAAGCGCACGTTGTGTTCTAATAATCGATCAAAAATCTGATGGAGATCTTTGAGATGGTCTACGCATTTCTTGGATTTGGTGATGAGATCATCTACATAGTCCTCAACATTTTTGTGCATCAAGTCATGGAATATATAGGTCATGGCACGTTGATAGGTTGCCCCAACATTTTTGAGGCCAAAGGGCATGACCTTATAGCAAAAGGTCCCCTAGGGTGTTGTAAAGGAGGTTTTGTGTTGATCGGCTAGGTTGATTCTGATTTGATTGTATCCTGAGAATCCATCCATGAGGGAGATCATCTCATGGCCTACGATGGAATCGACAAGGGAGTCAATGTTAGGTAGGGGAAAATTGTCTTTGGGATAGGCTTTGTTTAAATCATGAAAATCTGTGCAGACACGAACTTCACCGGATGGCTTAGGTATAGGGACCATGCTAGATACCCACTCGGGATAGTCGATGGGTACAATGAAATCGACGTCTAGGAGCTTTTGGAGCTCGGACTTCACTATTAATGTGATAGTTGGATGCATGCATCATAGCTTTTGTCTCACCGGTTTGGCATTGGGATCGAGTATAAGATTATGAACCACTACGGTAGGGTCAAGTCCTGGCATGTCTTTGTAAGACCATGCAAAAACTTTAATGTACTTGCAAAGGAAGTTTGTGAAGGTGATGCACTCCTCGGGTGAGAGGCTAGCGACTAGTTTGAGGATGTGGGGGTTTTTAGGATCATCACCAATGTCGACATCGATAGTGTCTTCAATGAGCATGCGAGATCCATCACGTAACTGCTCGGGGATAGGAATGAGGTTAAAGTCATCGATGGCTTCGCTGAACTCATATTCATCATCTACGTAGATGCCCATGTGATGGACCTGAGGGGCTTGGGATGATGTGGATGAGGAAGGGGTATTTGCAGCTCGTAAGACATGAGGTGAAAGAAGGAAATCTCGAGGTACTGGTATGGGTGATATATGCATGAGATCTATAAAGTTTGGGTTTGGGGTATCATCCCAAATTCGTTGGTGGTTGTAACAGAGGGGAGAGCGCAAGTCTACCTCAACCATGTTGACCGATGTTGTAGGTGAAGTAGGTGGGGAGGAATCTGGTGAGTGGGGCTCCATGGTTTGTGCATGCCCTAAGAGACTCAAGGGAGGTCATAGAACAACTGGAGGTGAATGAGGATGAGTAGCTGCTCTCTGTAGTTGCCTATGTATAGGTGGGAACGTGGCTAAGCGCATCGGTGATGACTCAAGAGGGGTTGTATCAGGCTCTATTGGTACTGCATTTAAGGATAAGGTAGAAAAATGGTCTGCCAATCTACCAACATCATAGAATGAGGAGGTATCGGACGTAGGAGATTCCTAGAAAAAGTCATAGGGGACTGCAATGGTAGAACTAGGTGAGGGAGTGTCTTCTAGTATATCCATATCGATATACTCCTCCAAGGTATGTGTTGGACGTGGAGGAGGATGTAAGGATAAATCTTGGATCTCATATTCTAGTGTATAGATGATGGTTGGGTGATAGCCTAGGCCATTTTTGTCGATGGGTGATCGAACACGAGGGTTAATGGGTGTACGTAACCCTTGTTCATAGTGGCCAAGCCCGAATCCATGCCAATGGAAATGCTTGAGGTAGCGCAAGGCAAAATGAGGGTTGGCCAGGTGCGTAAGTGCATCACAAGAGCTAGCTTGTGGTGGTGGAGAAGCTGGTGGGGGGATCGAAGAGTCGACTCCTGCATAAAAAAATTGGTATGGTTTTTAGGACTTCCTAATTGGACAACGGTTCCAATAGTCAACATCGAGGCTGAGGGATGGCCAAAATCTTGGGTAGATTGGATAGGGGGGTCACATACATGGGCATCGCATACATTATAGTCTCCTGGGCCACCATTAGACATGAAAATGGATATGCGTGGTGTGGCATGATCTGGTGACTAGGGTGGGGTATCAGAATCATATGAGGAAGGTGAAAACTAGGATTCCTTGATGGTAGCGGCTGAAGGGTGTGGAAGTTGTTCATCTGAACTGGGTGTCGGTTGTTCTTGTTCATGGCATTTGGTTGTTGTAGCTTGAATAGGATGTTTGGTCTATGTGGGGGAAGGTATCGGCATAGGCATTGGGCTATGTGGAGATGAGAATGTCCTAGGCCATGGTCAAAAGGGAAGAGGAGGTGTTTGTGGCATAGGAAGGATAGGGGCTTCCATAGGTAAGGATGGAGGAGGTAATGTAATAGGTTGTGTAATGGGTGGCGATGGTGGTTGCGACACCATAGGTGGAAATTGGAATGGTATCGGTTGGGATGGTTATGGAGGCCATAAGGATGGTGATGAGAAAGGCATGCTAGAGGTTTTGGGTCCCATGGAATATGGTGCTAATGGTGCAGACATTGAGGCTTGTGCTCTTGATGAACATTAGGATATTGAGGTGGAAGTTGGGGAGGATATCGATGCTCCTACCGACTGATGAGAGGACATGAGGAATAATTGGGAGGATGAAAATGATGGTGCAGGGGGAAGGTCTACAATGTTGCAAAACTTAAATGGATCTCCATCGGTTGGGACACAATGAACTAGTCCATTGTGGATGTACTTAAGGCAATGGTGTAGTGTGGAAGGGACACACTGCATGTCTCTAATCCATGGGTGACCGAGGAGAATATTGTATTGCATTTCTCCTTGGATGATGTGAAAGAGGATAGAGATGGTATGAATACCTACGTGGATAGGTAAAACTATGGATCCTATGGTAGGTCTCATGGAGCCATCGAATGCACGTAGGTCAAGGGAAGGTATGGTGAAATGGGTTGGTGAGATATGCAGGTGATGTAGAGCTATTATGGATATAATGCTAATGGATGAGCCCGTGTCAATGAGTACCCACTTGTAGGTGATATCATTGATCATGGCTTGTATGTGGAGAGGGGGATCTGCTCCTTCTCCTACGAGTTCTATTATCTCATGGTCATGGAAGCTAATTGAGGGTTGGAGGCAACATGGGATATTTCCTATAAAATTGACAAAGGCATTCGTGTCATGTGTCTCTAAGTCAATGGAGCATAGGATGTCATTCAATGCCTCACGATGGGGTTGAGACTACTGTAGGAGATCAAATATGGATAGTCGCATGGGGGAATTATGTAACTGATGGGTTAGGCTACCATGGATGGTAATCACATTTTGAGGTGGTGGTGGTATGGTAGTAGGCATTTGAGGTACTTGTGGTGATGTGAACTGAGCTTGGTGGGAAACGATAGGTGTTGTCTGGCATGATGGGTACCATTGGTTCCTCATAGTAAGGTTGATCATACCTACTACACCACGTGATGGAGGATCATGTTGGACATTGTTCACTTGGTGAGGTGGTGCTAGGGGATTGTTTGGAGGTCTAGGAGGATTGGGTCCTCTGTGATCCGGTAGAGGGTTTTGAAAAATCCCTAAATTTTGATTCTATAGGGCTAGAGGGTTTGCTACCTGGATGGTGCCCCTATCGATTAGGTCTTGAACTTGCCCATGGAAGGAGTGACATGAATCGATATCATGGCCATATTGTCTATGGAAAGGACAAAAGAGTTGCTCATTATATCCATGAGGCTTGGGTGCATTTGGATCCAATGGGTGGATCTTGGGTAGGACGAGATGGTTACCCTCATACAATCTATGAAATAGAGCTAGTAATGGTTCAGATAATGGTGTGAAGTTGCATGGTGGAACCTATGGGTGCATGCCTCGGTATTGTTGTGGTCGAGGTGGGGTAGGAGCATTAGTTTGGAATGCTTGTGGCTGTGGTGTATAGGGTGGAGGAGTCGGTGCTAGCACTAGGGTAGCGGTTGTGACTTGGTTGGCTTGAGGTGGCTGAGGGTAAGGTTGATTTGGTGTGGTCCTATTGAAGTAGAAATTTGGGATTATAGTTGGATTTGGCTCTCAACTTAATCTTCCTAGATTGAACCTTAATATCTTCAATAACTTTTTCTTGTGAAATGGCATCTTCAAAGGTGTGGCTTTGGTGAAGTTGGAGGGATGTGGAGATGTGTTTGTGGCAACTCTTGGAAAAGAGTGTCACGAGCTCGATAGTGGGGAGGCTATGGGTGAGGTCATGGATAATCGCTCTCCATATGGAAATGAACTCAGTAATGGGTTCATCATCCACCTATCGTAAGGCGTAGACATCAAAAAATGTGGTCTTTTTCTTGATGTTGATGGAAAAGTGTTCTAGGAAGGAGTTGGCTAGCTGCTCAAAGGTATACAAGCTATGGCATGGGAGCATGTTGTACCAATCCAATGCTGGCCTAGTGAGGAAGAGGGAGAAGGTATGCAACATGAGGGGGTTACTACTATGAAGTTGGTAGTAGGATGAGCGGTAATTGCTCACATGCTCTCTAGGGTCTTCCTTACCTCTATACTTGTCAAATTTTGGTATTTCAAAGTGATAGGGGTAGGGAGGAATGGGAACTGATGGGTGGACTAGCTCATTGCATAACTCATCATAATAGGGCTTTTGTGGCCCATAACTAGAGGTGCGTAGGTTCAGCATTTTGACTTCATCTCATAAGAGTTGAAGTTCAGGTGTCATAGGAGTGGGGGACTGGGCTATGGTAGGCTGACCCTATGGATGTGGTGGATACTGGTATTGTTGCTCTTCCTAGTATTGTGAAGAGTATGGTTGCACCTGATCTTGATAAGGTGGGTACTGGGTGACATGTGTTGTCGTATCTATGGGCACACTAGGTTGTGGGGTAGGTGTCTATTATGGGTAATAGTATTATGATTGGGAAGCATGTGGTTGTGGCATAGGTACTTGTTGGGTTGGAGCCTACTATAATGGTTGGGCCATAGGTGGTGATGACCAAGATGGGGGAGGCATAAAGAAGCTGGGTGGATCTGGTAATGGTGTAGGTGTTAGAGCTACCGGTACTAGGGGTGGTCGAGATGAGGTATCAAAGGATGGGATCTATCTCTATCCTAGAGGGTAGGAAGTAGGGAAGCTAAACTACATAGAATAGCTTGGTTGGGTGGGTGGATAAGCTGTCAGTCTCGATCCATAGGTGGGAAGGATATTGGTAGTGGGAGCTTGAAAAGGAGGAGGTGGCGGTATCCTAAAAGTTGTCATAGACACAAGTGGCTCTAAAGGTTGGGTATCGTACACTCTGGATACCTAGGAGATTGGTGGGAAAGCTACTGAAAAGGTGGGGTAAGCTACCAAGGTAGGAGCTTGGGTTGAGGGGAAGGTGTATGTGTACACTCCCTCTTGGGTTTGTGCATCTTGCACCTGAAGGGGCGGCTGGTAGATGCCTTCAGATATGGTGAAAAATGGCTCTTGGGAAGGTGATGGTTGAGACTCCTGTGAAGAGTATGGGTGTGAGGTTTGAGGAAATGCTTGTGGTTCCTATTGGGGAGGAAGTTGTTGTGCAATTTGGAAGGATGGCTTCTGGTTTCCTATAGTAGAGGAGGATGGGTCGGACACCATTCCTACGGTAGGGGTGAATGATGTGACCTCTAGATGGGTACGGTTTAGGAGGGATGAGTCACTCTCAAAAAGGGATTGAGATAGATTTTGGAAGAAAGGGTGTGCGAAGGTGGGAGAAGTAGGTATGACCTCCTCATCTATGGTAAAGAATGGATGAGGTTGTCCTGGCTCTATGTAGATCACATGGTCGTAGAACGTGGTCGGTGGATTAGGTGAGGATGGGGATGATAGGAGCGGGTAATCCTCTACGAGTGAAGTAGCAAGGACTTCACTCAAGGTTGACGTCTCATCTCGAGGCATCATGTGTGTGAACTATACATCGGATTCCATGCATGAATCAGATGTATCTATAGTCTTCCCCTTCATGATCGAAGGAGTAAGAGTGGACTGACTAGAGGAAGTGGTAGGCAATTCCTCTATGAAGTGTGCTTGCTCGTGCACTCTACTACGAGTGACCATAGGCATTATGGCATGTGTACAAGGGTTTTAGAAATAAACCCTATGTGATACAGACTCGACTATGTATAATGTAAATGTAAAGCAAGTGACATGTTGTGTATGACAAAACAATATGTAGTGTAATGTGATGAGACCGGTCCGTGATCATGCAAACAATGGTAGACCGGAATCAATTCTAAATGCTGAAAAAGTAAAAGTGTTTTGTTCATTTTTGTGTGTTGTGATGTTGATACTCCCTATGTAGAATCATGGGTAATGGAGTGAATACTCTAGAAAATTAGGAATGTCATCGATATCAAACCTCCTGCAACACCCAAAGATGCATAGAATAGAATGGTATCACAATGTGCGAATGGTGACCTGTATGGAAGGTGCAGTAAAATGATATCCTAAAGGGGAGAACCCACTATGCTGAAGTGAGTTCACAAATTCCTCTCACGAAGAGAGGTGGCACTATCTAAGACCTGCTATTGGCATACCCATGCTTTCGCTTCACCCTCGGGTGGGCTTAGTCAAGAATGATAGTTACCAATTCCACTAATTATACTAGCCTTATGGATGAAGGTGCTAAATCCTATCCCACTCCATAGGTAACCACTGGTGATGAAATCCAGGGCCTAGTCACAAAAGTGGGGGATTTTTTGATGATGAAATCCAGAAAACCACTCCTATGGGGCTGCTAGGTGTCTAGGGGGGTGAGCTGATGGAGAGTGAAACTCGATCCACACCAGTCTCGAGCGATGGATTGGGGATGAAGTCCAATCTCACCACTTGTTTACAATACCATGTGAGTGTGTGTGGGTTTGTGTTTTGCTAACGGTGTATGCAAGGTAAGAAACTAACTAGTTGCCTTTTCAAAAGAAAAACTAACCCTAATGCCTTTTTGAAAGCAAATGATTAGATAAATGTATTCTTTGCAAAGAAATAATCTAGCCCTAGATGCCTTTGTGAAGCAAATTAATCTATCTTTGTAAAGCATGGAAACATGCAATCCAAGTGTGTGGAATAAAGGGGATTAGGAAACCCTAATTTTCAATCTTAGAATGCAAAATTTTTCAAGAATGAAATAACATGGAAGAGGGGATTAGGAAACCCTAATTTAAACTTTAGCATGTGCACTTCTTTTAGCAATAGATGCTATGAATGAAGGGGGAAACAATGTAGGCTTATACTACATGTGAAACAAAAAGGAAAATGTAAATTTATTTGAAAAATAAATTTGAGAAAGTTGCTAGAAAGTTGTAGGTTCTGAAACTTCAGAAAAATCTAATGATCCTACAAGCTCGAAAAGAAAGGAAACCTACACCTAGAAATTGTTATTCAACTAGTGTATGCTTCATACTTTCAAAATTTTCAAAACAGAGGTATAAAAAGGGAAATACCTATGATATAATGCTATGGGGGGTTTTCTTGGCCCCTGAATAGGTCACCCCTATGAATTTGGGGGTTTTTGAGGCTTTTATGTTCAAATCGCCACCCAAGGGGCAAATTGAGTTTTGAAGGGGCAGATCTAAAATATGAGAGTTCAAACAACTTCTGGAGGTTGCAGAGAGTCCTGGAAAACTAATATTTGTAGGTTTTGAGGCTCTAGAATGCAAATTACCACTGAGGTGGCAAATTGGAAACTGGTTCACGAGGCGGGGGAGAATCTAGTTTAGAGGCTTCAAATTTGGAATCTGATGGCCTAGGGTGGTTCCCAGGGCTTTGGAGATCTCTATGGAAAATAGATTTAGTACCTAAAAACATAGAAAATAGAGAACAATGTTAGATTCATGAGAGAACAGTTAGTCTAGCATTGTCCATTGTGGGTGGTCCCATCGAGCATGCCAGAATGAAATGGGTAGAAATCGACATTTGATCTATTAATACAAAACATGAATGTACCAAACGAAATAGTTGTATTTCATTAATATTGAGAAATATGTGTTACAATAGGGACATGATGCCCTTTTTCCATTTCTTCTTTTATAAATGTTACAACAAGTTCGATGTCATCTTCTATCATCCCTCAATGTAGGTGGGCTTCTTTGTATATGGGCCACCATGGGGTTGTGTTTGTAGATGCTTTCCCTCCTTGATTCTTGGTCAAACCTACAAAAAGGGGTTAGTTCATTGGGGGGCTTGCCTTAGTCAGGCCCCATATTTATAAAGATAAAATAGATGGTAAATATGCATTGAAAACTAAAATCAAAGGTGCAAAAGTTGATAAAATAGCAAAATAGAGCTTACCTACCAAATCTGAGGTGATTTGGGACCTGTAGAACCAATTCACCACCCGAGGGGTGAACTGATACTAGATTCATAGGGCAGGGGGTGAATCAGACCTTGAGAAGTCTTCTATAAAAATCCTTTGATGGTAAGGTTCCTTGTCTATTGTAATGTTGTTGTTCAGGTTTGGATTCACTGTATCATGCATCAGTATCCATTTGTGCAGTAGTTTCTATACTTTAAAGATAATATGGAGAGGAGGATAAGTGAGGTTTAGGACCCACTATATATAGAAAATGGCAAGGTGTAAGGGGGAGAGTTAAAGAAACTAACCCTAGGTTGAATTCTGACCAAAGTTAGGTTAGGATTTTGTGATATGGAAGTCTCATATTCCTCATAGAAAATATCCTATCCTCACACATGTGTGAGGATGGATTAGGTCTAATCATGATTAGGAGGTCCTAAGTCAATTTAGGGCATGATTACTTAGGAAAATATCCTAGCAAACCCTAATTACACACATGTGGGAGGATGCAATTAGTGTTAATTAAGGATTAAGAGTTCAATTAATCAAATTTGCCCTAAAAAGGTGACTTAAGTGAAGTCAACATTAAATTAGATTTTAAGAATTGACTTGGTAATTGTTTTTGTCAACTAATACCCCGTGGGGGCCTCAATTGAGTGCAAATAGGTTGTTGAAGGATATCCCAATGCTCGGGATGTGATTTTGAAGGCTTATTAGGGTTTTGGACCTGAAAGCTATCTATGGAAGTCTACACACTGCTATGGCAAACTACGGCAATCTACGCATGACTACGCATGACTACGCATGACTACGCATGACTACGCATGACTAAAATAGCCTAAAATAGCCTAGGGATGTCTAGAATCACCTATGGATATGTAGAGATAGCAATGTGTGACTTTTGGGTGTCTACACCAGCCTTAGAAAAGTCAATAGACTTAGCTTTCTCAATATGAAGTTGTTGTCTCAAAATTTGTATTTCTTTAGCTTGTTCATCATTCAGCTTCTTCTACTCTCCTAGTTGATATTTGAGCTTAGTGGCTTCTTGAAAATTTTATTGCCAGCACTTAGCCTCCTTTTTCAAATAATTTTTCACTTATTTTTTATTATTCACAGTCTTTTGAAGCTTTTCAATTTGTTTCTCCAGCTTGCCCACCTTCTACTTGAATATGTCATTCTTCACATAAAAAGTCTCCATATGGGCTCTGGACATTACCAATTCATCCTCTTAAGGTAACTTCTCAATATCCTCTGTGAATTCTTCAACTTGATAATCCTGGGTAGTCATCTTAATTTCAAGCTTATTTACAAGTGGGTCATGGATCTAGATATCCTTTGCCTTGAAACTAGATCTACAAACATGTTTCTTCTTCTTACAACCATCCTATTGGAAGGCTTGGATAGCTTTTCTACCCAAAAATAATTGATTCTTGATGTGGTTGCCTACTCCTTTTGCAAAGATACATGACATGTATAACTAGAAGCCAAGGGAGATGAAGACACTTGGAATGCAAAGGTGGAATCAACTATTGACGGTGGTTGTGTGGAAGTAGTTACAACAGTTTCTATGACAACAATGGACTCTATAACTATTGTTGTGGTTGCTACTAGTAAACTCATAGAAATTGAAGCAAGACTAACAATTGGATGAGTGGGGGTGCTTGGAAAAATTTGCTCCTTTGATGGGGGTGGCAATTTCAATGGTGAAGATGAAATAATGGGATATGATGAAGTGGGAACTTTAGACGATGAAAGTGGAATATAGGGAGACTTTGGGGGAGAAGGGATGACTTGTACCTCAATGGTGACCAATGAAATATGTGGTGTAATATGATAAGGAGGAGGTACCTTTATCACATTTTCTTGACCAGAAAGAGAGGGATACTTCCTTAGGGATTCAGGAGGAAGAGGAGAAGATGGATTCATATTCAGCTTTCTTGCTACTCCTATTGTGTCAATTCTTCTATAGCTAAAATAGTTACCTCTTTAGCAATATCTTCTTTGTCCAACCTTTGTTTCTTTGAAACATCTATCTCTTATATTTCTGGAGCTCTTTTAGCTATTCTATGAAATAGTTGAAAGGAAACCTCCTCTCTCTCTGTATCTTTCTTAGATACCTCTTGTTGTGCCATTTTTTCTAACAAAAATTGCTCAAAAATAGGATTCAACTCCACTGTCACTGCAGTTGTGAATGTGAGAGGTATGAATTTTAAGCTTTTATCTTTATTTCTCCAGTCTATGTCTGTATTTGGAGGTTGTCCCCCCAGGGCTAAGTGTTGAGGCCTAGATACTACTTATATGACTGGATTACTAACAGATCTTTCATATGAATATTGCATTTTGCTCAAAATTTGTTCTCCCTTAATAAACTTCTCTACTTGTTCAATGGTATGCTGAAACATCTTGAAGAAGCAAAATTTACGGCATCACCTTAAGGGCTCTTTATTAAAATATAAAGAATATTAAAGCAAGCACTCAAAGGAAAAGTGCACAATAAGTAATATACTAAAATGAAGAGTAGTATGCAATAAAATATGTGGATTTCTCCTTGTATTTATGCACTTCATGGATTCAAATAGGATTACAATGCATCCCCTCGGTCTTTATAACTTGATACATTTCAACATTACAAGATACAAAGGATCTAATCCCTTGTAAGGTCTTAATGGCGTGCTCTAATGTTCATTTCACATCCCACACTCGAGAGCTAGTATTGGGCCTATCCTTATATGCCTCTTATCTCCTCCCTCCTATATAGCATACCTACACCTACACACAAGGGATTGAAATTGGTTAATAGCATATGCGTTATAGATTTAAAACCTTGAAAACATAGAAAGCATGCATCTAGAAATAACAAAACTTATTTGCAGTAAATAAAAACAACTCCAAATGATCTATAATTTAAGAATGATGATATCTAGATGGTTTTGGAAATATTTGAGCATAAATATAATGGAAATTATTAGCAAAAACTATGACCATCCCTGATAGGGACAACTAGACCTGCAACAATGAAACCTCCAATTGGACCATCAAATCAGCTCCAAATATCACCAAATTTGGATGGGAGACTAATATAGACATCCCCAAATGACCTATGGTGGAATTTATCCAAATTTACCTACTATTTTCTAACCATCCCTAACAGGTGCAACTACCTACTGCTAACTGTCCCCAAGTGGGACGGTTACAAATCTGCTTGGAATTTATCACCAATTCTAATGGGATCTGGTCTAAAACTGTTCTAAAGGTTGTGTCAAAAAATATGGTCAAATTGCTCTCCAATATGACCAATTTTGGAATGGATTTAGTGGATTTGGGATACCCCTGAAAGTTCCTCAATATGAAGAGGGTTTCAAGCCAAAGTGAGGGTAAATGTGATGGTAAAACATGAGGGTAGAATTGGGTAGCACTTCATGGTTAAAATGCTTCAACCCTTCAATTTAAAATTGGGTGAACACACCTCATTTTATAGCCCAAATAGGGCATCTAGGGAAAAGGGGTAATTATTGGCATTCAAGGAAACTGTCGCCACTTGTCAAAACCCTTACCACAATTGGGTAGAAGAGGTTACCCATTTGGGGTCTCTAATTGGGAGTTCTTGGTCTCCATGATAGGTTCCCAATCAATTTTTGTTGATTGGGTGGAGAATATGGTAGTAATTGATTGCCATTTCTCTACCCCTTTGACTTTTGGGGTGTCTTTTTAGGGACCATCCCACCCAAGGTTCGGTTTTGGATGGTTGTCCCTAGGTGGGATGGTCACCATCTATGACCATACCTTAGTGGGACGACCATAAGGATATGCCCAAAACCTCCTAAAATTGTTGGGGACCTTCCCAAAAGTGTTATGGAGCTCTATATTATCCTAAAGGGTTGCCCAATGGGGCTATATGATGTCAATAAGAATTTTGCAAGTGGCACATTGGCAGTCTTATCCGATTTACGTGATTTTAGTGTCTACATATCTTCAAGACCTCAGTAGTTATCAAAGGATTTTCAAGCTCATCTTCTGGAAATTCTTGGTCTATAGGTGGAGAGGAGGAATCAGGCCTAGCTTGTGACTTAATCATAGTTAGCACTATGTTCCTTATTTCCTTAGGCCTCCAAGATCTGATATTTTCATCATATTTCTTAGAAAATTCATTATCAATCTTCATTCCAAACCTGGATTTTAGTTTCCCAATTTTGATTATCATTCTCCACCAATATGATATTTTGGCTACATTCCATTTTTCTCCTTTCTCAACCTCTTTTGTCTTCGAATCCTAATACTTTGGGTCCTTCTTTTTCCTCATTTTTTCTTCCATATCACTTATAATAGCCTATGTTAGCCAATGTTTTGGCTTCTTATCTGGATCAAAATGCATGATTTATTCATAAAAATCTAGCCATAGAGGTAGTTGATCCATATTTGACACATTCCACTCTAGAAGAGCATTTTCATTATTGTTTTTACCCTATTCAAAATGGGGCCTAGGTCTCTTTTCAAATTTGTAGGCCTTGTCTCCATTTAGGGCAATATTTCTTTTGTTGAAAATATCATCAGGATCATAGCTCCATCTCTAAGGAATATAAAATAGACCTAACCTATATAGGTATTGATCAATTTGCTCACTCTACCACTTCTTCATAATAGTTATGTCATCTACAGTGTGGTAGGTTAGCAGATATTTTATCTTCCTCCCAAATCCATAGTTCAAGTCTATGTATTCTTCCTGCCTCAAATATTCCAAGGCAAATAGCCTATCTATGACAAAAAGGGGTAGGAGAAAAGGCTTTCCCATGAATCCATATAATCTAATTACTATGCCCTTAGCTAGAAGATATCAATTTCCTTATTTAGAATCCTCTATCCTCAGTATTTTCTTATCCAGAGGTGGAAATTTGGGGTACTCTCCATACATTCTTTTTAATGCAGGTCCTAGAAATTCCAATTTGAAATGGTAAAAATATTCACTACTCCTTAAGTGACTTGTCTAATAATAAATCAGCAAGGGCTCCCCATCACTATTTTTGTCCTTAATCGGGATCCATGGCATCATATCTTTCACAATAGCATAAAACATCCAAACTAGGCTCGAGCAATACCTGAAACTAGGTGCATTAGAGCCCCTTTTCATTCTTACTAATTGCTCGTGTATCCTTTGGGCAAGGAAGGCTGGCCAATTAAAATAGATAACCTTAGTTCCTTTTTTCTCCACACCTTCCTCATACATTCTTTCATTTGAAATACAACATGTTGTGGCAATTTTTCAACCATGTACCATTCTATCAGAGTCTAAACCCTCCATGCATGCCAACATATAAAATAGCTCAAGGTTTGCAAATTCATCAATGGAAATTGGAACCTCAGGCAATCTTTTCCTAGGCTTGGCATCGAGTTGTTTATAAACCCATTTCTTAAATGACTCACCATCATTAAATCACTTCTCTAGAGAGTAATACTTTGCCTGGGTAGTCACGTTAAACTCTTTTGTCTTCATAGAAGGTTCTAACCCTAAGGCAAAGATTTTATGACAATTTGTAGAGGTGACACTAAATAGGGTTTTGCCTTTAGCGGTTTTCACTGCTTTGGCCATGGGGTCATAAAACTTAACTAAAAATGCTATCAACTTCAGACAAGGATGAACAAAATTACAAATATAAAAAGACAAGAGAGAGCACAACACATCTACCTTCAACCGACAAGGCTGCTCTTTGCCTAAATTTGTTGTTGATGTTTTTCCTAAGCTTTGTTCTCTCCATCAAGACCATTTCGGTATCCACCATAGCTTCTGCTTTATCAATGTATGGACCCACTGCCCTCCTCTCTAAGGTTTTAGCTTCTTGAGTATCCTCGAAAGCCATTTTTCTAGCAACAATCCTATGTTCTCTCTAAAATTCATAGCGAACACTTATGAGTACTATCTCGCTCTTTTTTCTCTATGAATGCGGTTTACCTTCGAATGAACATAGCTTGTGCTTTGGTGCTTCTATCTCTTGGTACATGCACGTTCTTCACCATTAATGTGGCTACTATGTGATCTACCTGCTGACATGCTTCTCAACTTCCATTCATTTCTTTTGGTGGCTTGAAGGTGGCATTCTAATCTATCATTGGTCAAAAATTAAAACTTGGCTACCACCTCTTGGTGTCACTTTGTCTACTCATTGGTTTGATCATGGGACCTTTAGCATTGAATATAAGATTTTTCCTTTCTCTCCATGTGGTACAATTGCAAAATTATTGCTTCGCTCCACCTTAGTCTTGAAACTGGTGGATTGAAGACGTGTTTGATTCCACTGACACTTGGCTCTTTTCACGCATGGAAAATAACCCTTGCACTATTTCGCTAAGAATTTAGTTCATTTCGGTGTGGAATAGGGACGCTCGCCGTTCCACTCCACTTTACATGTATTTGAGTGTGGAATGAATCCTCATTGTATCCTTTGGAACACTTAGCCATTTTGCAAATATTTTTCTCTTTTTCAACATGTTAAAGAAAAACTGAATACAAAGTGCAGAAAGAAAGGGAAATATGATACAATGTATATACATATGTTACAATGAGTTTATATTTCATTCATAGTAGAGTTTGAGATGAAAACCATTTACTGGAATCGGTTATATGTTCCCCTCTAGATATTTAAGTTGGAACACATTGGTCTCTTTGATCTCCACTATCTTGAAAGGGCCATCCCAAAAGGAATCAAATTTCTCATGTTTTCCCATTTTTGCTCTATCAACATTCCACCTGAGAATTAAATCTCCAACTTGGAATTTCTTGAATATTATCTTTTTATCAAACCATGCCTTGATGTCTTCTGAGTGCTTTTGAAAATTCTCATATGCCTGAGCTCTATTCTCTTCAAGTTGAAGTAAATGATTCAACCTTGTTTCCACTGGATTTCCCTCAGGTTCTTCCTCTGTATTTTCCAGCTTGAGTGTTGGAATTTCCAAATGGATAGGTAACACTACCTCTTTGCCATACACTAGAGCATAAGGAGAAGTTTTAATGGAATTTTTTATAGTAATCATATCTACCCATAAATCTTGGTCCAACTGTAGGTGCCAACTTCTTTTATTCCCTTCAAGCGACTTCCTCAAAATCCTTAACAAGTTTTTGTTGGTAGATTCAACAAGTCCATTACCCTGTGGGTAATAATTTGAAGTATTCTTAAGAGTGATGTCATACTTGATGGAAAACTCAATATACTTGGATCCTATGAAATCTAGGCCATTGTCACTCACCAAGGCTTCTGGAACTCCAAACCTTGAAATCAAGTTCTCCATAAAATTGATCACAACTTCCTGATTTGATTTCTTTGTAGGAATAGCCTCTACCCACCTGGTGAGGTAATATGTGGTAGTTAGGATAAACTTATGCTCTACCAAGGAATGAGGGTTGATGACCCCTATGAATTCTAGCCCCCATTTTTGAAAAGGTTCTTCAACTTGTATTGGCTTGAGGGGGAATGAAGCATTCCTTGTCCTTCCAACATATCGCTGACATTTGTCACAGGCCCTAGTAACCCTGAAAGTATCGACAAATATAGTAGGCCAGTAATAGCCAACTCTTATGATTTTCAAAGCTGTAACTCTACCTGAGCTATATCCTCCAGATGGTCCTCCATGGAACTCTTCAATAACCCTCTATTTTTGATCATATTTTAAGCATTTCAGAAGGACTCCATCCAAATTTATTTTATATAGGCCTTCTGGTAGCAATACATATTTCAAATCTTATAGCCTGTATCTTCTTCTTTGGGATGTATTTATATTAGGAGGGCATACTCTAGTTTGAAAGTATTTAATCATCTGATCAACCCAATTTGAGTCTACTGGTTGCACTCCTTCAACTTGATCCTCTTCTATTATCTAGAAAGCTGTTACTTCTACTAATGTTACTACCTCTGTTAGACCCTGGCATAGGGCCCTACCTCTCACCAACTTGGTGGGATGTATTTCTACATCATATTCTTAGATTTTGGTAATCCAACCAACCCTTTTATCTCCTAGTTCACCCTGCAGAATAAATCTCCTTACATCTGGATGAACAACATATACCAGGGTTTTACTCTGGACCAAGTATTGCCTAAACTTCTTCAGTGACTTCATCATAGCAAATACTTGTCTTTCAATAAAGTTATATTTGACCTGGTAGTCATGGAGTGTCTGGCTCCAAAATAATACAGGATGCTCCTCACCTTGATCATATTTTTGAGTGAGCACTGAGGCATAACTCTCTTCAGCTCCATAAGCATAAAGGATAAAATCCTTACTAAAATCTGGATTTACCAGCACTGGGGCTATTGCAATGGACTGCTTGATAATCTCAAAAGCTTACTTCTTGACTTCAGTCCACTTAAACTCAACATTCTTCTTGAGTAACTCAGATATGGGCCTCACTTTTTGTGCAAAGTCAGAAATAAATTTCTTGACAAATTTTATTTGACCCAAAAAGGACTGTAAGGTCTTCTTGTTTGTAGGCAATGGGAGAGCAAGAATGGACTTGATTCTATCTGGATCTATGGCCATACCTTCTTTTGAGACCACATGACCTAGCAGTTTTCCTTCATGTACTACAAAGAATGATTTCTTAGGATTGAGTGAAATACTAAATTCTCTGCACTTTTGAAAAACTTGCTCCAGGTGTGCTAAGTGATCATGCTTATTATGGGAAAACATAGTCATGTCATCCAAATAAATCAGAATGACTTTATTGATAAGTTCCCCAAAGGCGTAGTCCATGGCTCTCTAAAATGTGGCTCCCACATTGGACAGCCCAAAAGGTATTCTCTGGTAGGCAAATGTACCCCATTTGGTGGTGAATGTTGTTTTATACTGATCTTCATCTTTCACCCAAATATGATTGTATCCAGAGAAGCCATCTAATAATGAGAACCTTTCTACCCCTACCACTATCTGTAATATTTGATCAATCTATGGGAGGGGATAGTGATCCTTAAGAGATGCTTGGTTAAGATTTTTGAAATCTACACACAAACGAATATCACCATTCTTTTTCCTCACGGGTACCAAGTTGGCTACCTAGGTTGAATGTTTTATTGGATAGATGATCTTAGCCTTTAACAACTTTAAGAGCTCCTCTCTCATAATGGCTTCGATCCTTGGATTTACTGGCCTTTTCTTCTGCCTAAAAGGCTTTGCATCAAGCTCTAGCTCAATAGTATGTTGGATAACTTTCTTGTCATATACCTTGAGGTCTTCATATGACCAAGCCACAATATCTTGGTATTTTAGGCATAAGGCTTTGATATCTTCTACTTCCTCTAGTGAACATCGAACTCCAACATTGAGCTTCTTTTTAGTACCGACTTCAACTTCTTTATAAATTTATTTATTGACTTTCATGGCTCTGGTCTTTTTTCTGTCCTCATTATCAAATAAGCTCTCTAGGGTGACCATCCCTCTAGGAATGTGATTGTTCCTTAATTGAATAACATCTTGTTGATCAATATCTTCTGGATTCTCTTCTTGGATAGTGGAGAGACATGCTTCTCTTACCAAAAAGTCAATTATCTACTCATCACTTTCAAAAACCTACTAGAAAATTTGCTTATCTAGTACTGCAGGTCTAAAAATCATTTTGATTCCCTTGTCTTTCTTGATTCTATAGTCTGTAGAAGGGTTGAAGTTAGCTCCCTTCATTGCTAAGGAATCCACCAAAGTATTCTTTTCTCTAGGAATAAAATTTATGTTTAGGGCATCAAAGGATTCCATCAGATCCCATACCCTATTTTTGTATACTTTTAGGTAATGGTGCTTGCTACTGCACCTCTCCCTTACCTGATGGACAATTAACTCAGAGTCACCATATATGTTTAGAATATTAATGCCCATGCTTTCTGCCTGTATCAATCTAAGGCATAGAGCCTCATATTCTGCAGCATTATTTGTACATGACCATGTTAGTCTGTAGGAAAAACTCTTTGTCCCCTTTGATTGGGACTGTAGTATCACACCAGCTCCTGCATCATTTTTGCATTTAGCACCATCAAAGTGCATGATCCATGTTTCCTTTTCTCTCAGAGAATGATTAGATATATCAAGGATTTTCTTCTCTGATTCAGCTAAAATACTATATGTTCCCATACCAGTTCCAAACTAACTGTAATATTCTCTGAAGGGCAACTCATCCTCAATATCCAACTCCTCAAAATTTTCAACTAGCTCAAATTCTTCTAGGGGAGTAAGATTACACATATCCTCCTCAATCCTTTCAATATGATAATACACTGGATTTTCAGGTGTTATCCTTATTCTATTTCCTTTGAAAGGAATTACCATACTAGAATAATCCATATACATACATCCTCCTAGCTTTGCAGTAAATTCCCTTGAAAGGCATAAACCAAAATAAGGTTCAAGATCAACCACTACTATTTCTTGCACTATTGTCACCTCAGGGGCTCTATGTAGCCTCATTAAAACATCCTTTATGACTCCCACTATCTTAACAGGTGTCCCATCCAATTGTAACACTCCAGGACAAGATCGGGTATACTCCATGCCCATCTCTTCACAGACTGCTTTAGGCATAACTATAGTTGATGCTCCTGAATCTATCATACAATTTTGGACCACCCATCCTTCCATTCTTAGGGAGATATAGAAAGGAGGGGGTTTATTCTTGAAAGTCATAGGAGACATATCTTTATTATTTTAGGGTATACTAAGGATTGTGGTGGCATGCCTATCCTATGGATACTTGTTGAGAGAAGCCTTAAGTAGATCTATCTGACCAGGAATGAAAAGAGTATCATATAAACTGGCTTTTGATGGAATATTTTTCATCTCTTCAACAATATTATACTCAAGCTTAGCTAGGGTAGGTCTTTCAAGCCTTCTTTCTGGCTCACCATATTTTCTTTTATACTACTGAGTGGCTTCTATTCTTTACCTTTTTGTAATAGAGGGGAATCTAAGCCTTTCTTGTGCCTCATATTTAGACCTCATCTGGTCTCCTTCAGTTTCCTTTTCCAACCTCTTAGGAAGACTATCTATCTTCTCTTTCTCTTTAGCTTGTGGGATAGGAAAAGTATTACTGCTTTGGGGAAGCTGATCATTCCTCTTTTGGGATGGAACTTGGAATTGTCCCATTTTTTGTGGATCTACTTGTAAGATTTTCTTCCCAAACCTTGTCATGATAGCGATTGGGCCATCCTCATCTAACTCTTTCTCTACCATGACCTGATATTGCTTCCAGAGTATTTTCACTCTCCCCTTATAATTTCTCTCAGCTTGATCTATAGCCATTTGCACATGATGTTGGTACATAACACAAGATTATGAATCATGTGGATCATTACACACCAAGCACCAAATATTTGCAAGAGTAGTATCTAAAGAACATTCAGGTTCTTCATATATTGCATTTACTTTGATACCTGAACTATTTCTAGGACCAGGTCTCTGATATTTATTTATATATGGGAACCTTCTTTGTTGAGATCTCTCCATTTCTCTTTTCTCCATAGAATTCATCTTGTTACTAAGGGTTTTCAAGGTATTTTGGATATCTAGGAGAACGAAGGGTTCTTGAGAAACCTGAGCGGGAAGTGGAGGAAAAGGGATAGTAGTGGATGTGGGATTTTGCTAAGGAATGGGGGCCATTTGTGGAAATGGGGATGACAATGGAGGTGGATCCAAATATGATGTAGTTGTTGATAGACCCTAGAAACTGCTAGTCTCTTGATTGTAGGGCAAAGCAGTCTTAGGGGGTAATCTCCCTACATTGATTAAAATATTCTCTGCATGAACCACAAAATTATAAACTTGAGGAAAATCCTCTATTCTATATTGTTGGGTTTGCAAACCTAGCTCTGATCCCAGAGCTCTGATATAGTACATATAGGCTAAGCTTGCAGCTGGTCTCACTGTAGGGGGAATTATTTTCCAGGTTCTACTAAACCTTAAGTTAAAATTTGAGACTGATTCTTGGGGACCCTTCTGCATAGAAGTAAATTGATTAAGTAGGGAGAAGGGGTCAATAGATTCATTGAATTATTCTATGAATGGTTTAGCTAATGTATCCCATGAGGTGATAGTATTGTCCTCGAGAGTCCTAAACCAATGTAAGATCTTCCCTCTAAAATACAGGGCTAGGATCCTCACAATAACATCCTCATTTTTTATATCATGAATTGCTACCATATTTAAAATATCCTGACAGTGCTCATATGCCATCTTCCCTGATCCATCATAAGTGGGTATAGCTTTAGAAACCACTTGGGGAATGGCATTCATATGGGGTAATCTAAGTGGACCAGCTGTGTTCCAGTTGGGGTATTTTTGTAGGGGCTAATTAGGTGGTGCATTTCCCTGATTTTGATTTGCATTTGCTGCCATGTTTCTAGGTGTGGTTACTACTAGGGGAGGGTTCTGATTAACTACAGGATCTTCTTCAGGGTGATCTTCCTCTTCTAGAAAATCTCTATGCAAACTCCTTATAACAGTTGTCCCTCTATAAGGTAACTCATACAAGAAGAAATAATCTAGATTATTTCTCTTGAAAGACCTGGTATACATGAAATGGCACTGGTCTTCAGGGATGATTATTTTTTGGGATCACAGACTAGGGAGTCACTAGGTGAATTTACTATTCTTCACTTAGCAAGGACAAGATAATTCACCAAATCTTGATTCCTCCAGGTAGAGATAAACAATAACTCTTGTGATGGGTTTTCATGTTCCTTGTGAACTGGTCCCACCAGGTGTGCCAAAAACTATTGGGCACTGAATTGCATCAAGTTTTACTCGATACTACATCTATCTATCTTCCTACTTTCTATCCAGGCATGCACCCAATAACTATAGCTCAGCACTCAACATTGGATAGACCAAAATAAGGTTTCAGATCCAACCTCTAGAGTAGGATGGTTCCTTGTCAACTTAAAAGGATGTTGACACAATTATGCTCACTTAGGGTTTTGGGGATTAGGTGGTATGAAACTAAATAGTGTGGAAGGAGGAATCATTTTTATATTGAATCATTTTTTTATTGTAAGGTAGAAAAACCCACAATAGACTTAATTAATATATTTGTTCAATGATGCCTTATTATCATATTTTGATTGCATTTAAATACCTAGTCTAATAGTTGTAAGAGTGAAGGGTTATGACCCTAAAATATAATTAATAAATAATATAAGTATTAGCGTATGTTAGGAGGGTCCTAACATGACACCCCCCTTAAAGGAGATTTGTCCTCAAAGCTGGAAATTTGGAAATTGTTGCTGGATATCTTGAAAATTTTCCCACATTGCGTATTCTAAAGGTAGACCTTTCCAATGGATTAAAACTTTCGTAATATCGCGAGTATGAAGGTTATGAGAGCAGCGACCCAAAATATCTTCTAGCTCAACTAGAATTACTCCATCATCGATGAGTTCAGGGAGAGTGGTTTGTGTCATGATATGGGCTTCAACTGCAAGCTTAAGGCAAGATACATGAAATACGGGGTGAAGTTTGGAAGAGGGAGGAAGCTCTAGTTTGTAAGCAATGGTCCCAATACGTTGGAGAACTTTATACGGCTCGTAAAATTTGGGTGCTAACTTCTGAGAACCTTTTTATTTAAGAGAGGATTGATGGTAAGGTTGGAGACATAAGAAAACCATATCACCCTCGTGGAAACTACATTTACTTCATGCGATGTTGGGCTGCGTGTAGGTTCTCTTTTAGGATCCGTAGTATGTCATCTCTATTAGCAAGTTCCATTTCCATCGCATGGAATTTTGTAGTCCCTAGAATATAGGAAGTGAGGGATGGTTGTGTTTGACCATATAGTGCTTCATAAGGAGTCATTTTGATGGACGTATGGTATGAAGTGTTATACCACCATTCCACTAGTGAAAGCCACTTTACCCAATGGGGTGGTTGAGTGGAAACAAAACATCGAGGGTATGTTTCCAAGCATTTATTTACAACTTATGTTTGGCCATCGGTTTGAGGATGGTAAGCGGAGCTCATACGAAGTTGAGTACCTTGTAATTTGAACAATTCCTTCCAAAAGGTACTAGTGAAATTTGGGTCATGGTCACTAACAATTGTGAAGGGCATACCATGTAATTTAAATATGTTATCTAGGAATAGGTGGGCTATAGTGCTAGCGGTATAAGGATGAGCCATAGAACAAAAATGGACATATTTAGATAAACGATCAATGACTACGAAAATGGTTGTTTTCCTCCCAATTTTTTGTAATCCTTCAATAAATTCCATAGAAATATTTGCCCATGTTTTTGTGGGTATAGGAAGAGGTTGAAGTAATCCTGGAATAGCGAGGGTCTCCCCCTTTTGTCTTTGGCAAACTTCACATTCTTTTACAAAGTTTTGATGTAATTTTTCATTCCTACCCAATAGAAGGAGGTAGTGGCTCTTTTATAGGTTTTTAAGAACCCTGAGTGGCCTGCAGTGGGTGAGGTATGTAACTCATGAAGAAGTTTTTCATGATAAGTTGAATTGGGGGTGAGGACCATCCTCCCTTTGTATCTTAATATATTTTCCTTCCAAGTGTATGGAGGTTTGCTACTAGGATTATGTTGAAGTTGTTGAATTAAGGCATGGATAGTAGGATTATTTATCCATTCTTCATGCACCTCATCTACCCATTTAGGAATAAGGGAGGAAAGAGCATGGACTTGAGGCATATATTTAAATTTTCTAGAAAGTGCATCGACTGCCATGTTGTCCTTTCCATTTTTATATGTAATTTCATAATCATAGCCAAGAAGTTTAGTAACCCATTTTTGTTGTTCCAGGGTATTAGTCCTTTGTTCCAAATACTTCAAGCTATGATGGTTAGTGCATATAATGAACTGTTGGCCAATAAGGTAAGGCCTCCAATGTTGAATAGCATGGACAATCACCAACATCTCTTTTTCATACGTAAAGCGAGCTAAATTCTTAGGAGAAAATGCTTTTCTTATAAAAGCTAGAGGCCTTTCATTCTGCATGAGTATGGCTCCCATTCCTATTCCTGAAGCATCACTTTAAATGATGAACAGTTTAGAAAATTTGGGCATGGCTAGAATAGGGGTGGTACACATTGCAGTTTTCAAGGTGATAAAGGCCTCATCCGCTTTAGACGACCATTTGAAATCATTTTTCTTAAGTAATGTTGTTAGAGGAGCAACGATTTTACCATAATTTTGGACAAATTTTCTATAATATCCTGTTAGTCCAAGAAACCCACGTAGAGCTTTTAAGGTTTTTGGAATAGGCCAATTTTTTACCTCCTCGATTTTGGAAGGATCTACCATAACTCCTTCCTTTGATACAATATGCCCTAAGTATTCAATTTCTTTTTTTCCAAAGGAACACTTTGATCTTTTTGCATAAAGTTGATTTTCCTTCAAGATTTGGAATGCTTGTCTAACATGGTCCAAATGTTCTTCCCATGTTTTGCTATAAATCAAAATGTCATCAAAGAAAACTAATATAAATTTATGAATAAAAGGGTGAAATACCTTATTCATTAGACTTTGAAAGGTAGGAGCATTGGTCAGGCCAAATGGCATCACCAAGAATTCGTAGTGCCCTTCATGAGTGTGAAATGCCCTCTTAGGAATATCCTTTTCATTGACTCGTATTTGGTGGTAGCCTGACCATAAGTCTAACTTGGAAAAATAAGCTGCCCCATGGAGTTCATCTAATAGCTCATCTATGACCGGAATAGGAAATTTATCTTTGATGGTCATTTTATTAAGCGCTCGAAAATCGACACATAAACGCCATGAGCCATCCTTTTTTCTAACTAAAATAATTGGAGAGGAGTAAGGGCTTTTGCTAGGTCTAATGACTCCTACCTTAAGAAGCTCTTGTACTAATTTCTCTATTTCAATCTTTTGGAGGTATGGATAATGATAAGGTCTAATATTAGGAGGTTGATGCCCTAGAAATAGTGGAATAGTGTGATCGTGACTTCATTGTGGAGGTAGTCCTTTTGGTTCATTGAATACCTCCTTATGGTGGTCTAAAATATTTTGTAACTCTGGTGTCTCATCTTCTTTGTGACTAGGTTCAATTGAAAATAATTGGGCAACCATTCCTTTGTTTCCTTTTTGGATAATTTTCTCCATTCTATGCGATCTGACGGTTTGGGAAGGTCCTAATTTTAGGCCTTGGATAATATAGGTTTGGTTCATTGCTATGAATTTCATCCATAGTTCATCAAATTCCCATTGGACTACGCCCAAGGTTCATAACCATTGTACGCCTAGTACAATATTGCACCCACCTAGGGGTAGGACGTACATGTCGCCTTTCATGTTATAAACCCCGATAGTTAGTTTTATATTTCTACATTTTCCTTTGCATGCAATGTTTTCGTCGTTTCCAATCATCACTTTGAAGTTATTGCAAGGGTATATAAAATAATTTGCTTTTTTAGCCACCTTTGGATCGATAAAATTGTGTGTGCTACCAGAATATAGGAGCACGGTAATGTTTTGTTTCTTAAAATACCCTTTAACTCGCATTGTTTGAGGGGTTGAAAATTCGGCAAGGGCGTTGAAGGAAACCTTTGGTGCGTTTTCTTCGTTACTTTCAAGTGTGTTGGATAATACCTCTACTTCGAGTTTAGGTTCCTCTTCAGTATAATTCCCTTCCTTTGTGGAATCTAGAATATATAATTTTTGTGAGGCACATTTATGATTTATGTCAAATTTCTCATCGCAATGGTAGCAAAGACCCTTAGCTTGTCTTTCCTTAATTTCCTCAAAACTCAGATGCTAATTGGTAGAGCGGGGTTAATTTTTGTGGCTCTGTAGGAGTTTTGGGTTCATCCATTTTGCATTAGTTTGGGGTTGGTATAAGTGTTTGATGGTTTCCCCCAAGTTGGTTTTCTGAACCAATTCCGTGCCTTGATTTTGTAGTCCGCTAATTTCGCCAAGCCGATGGTCTCTAACATGTTTGTAGGGTTATACATTTGCACCTCTATTCGAATTTCTTCTTTTAATCCACTAACAAAACATTCTTGAAAGAAGGCAGCGTCTAATCTAGATGTTCGATTAGCTAGCCTTTCAAATTCTGCTTGGTATTCGCTTATTGAAGTGGTTTGGCATAATTTAGTGAGGGCCCCTGTAAAGCTTTGAAACTTGCTAGGGCCGAATCGCACTAATAGATTCTATGTAAAGGTTGACCACATCGGAGTGCCATTAGTTTTCTCGAACCATTGGTACCATTGGATGGCGTCGTTTTCCAAGTGGAAGGAGGCGATATGCACTTTTTGCATTTTCAAAATTTGATTTAGTGAGAAATATTGCTCTGCTTGGTAGATCCAATTTGTAGGGTCTCCTCCTTCAAATTTTGGGAAGTCTAATTTGGTCGTCCATGGTAGAATGGAAGTTTGTGGACCTCCTAACATTGCTCGGTTTGATGACCCATTTTTGGTTGAATTTGCATGTGGTGTTACCTAATTTTGACTGATGGCATCAATTTTAACATCCATTGCAAATATTTTCTCGAAGAGTTCTCTTGTGTTACGGGTATTCTCCTCTCTTTCTTGTTGAACTTCTTCAGTGAGCCTTTCATGTTTCTCATGAATGGAATCTAGTGATTGTCATCCTTCAACCATTGTGGTTGGTGTAGGTAACGATCAATATGACTTGGTATAGGTGAGCAAAAAATAAATAAATAAATAATTTTGTGGGCAATGTAGTATCAACTTTTTGAATTTGGTTCTCTATGTTATTTAACAGGTAGCTTGTATAGGCGTCAGGGTCGAGAGCGCACGGCGATCGGTAGGGCAGCAGGCGAAAGGTCGACTGGCAGGGCGGCAGCAGGCGACTGAGGCAGAGGCGTGACCAAATTCATGTTCTTCCTTATGCCTTTTGGTGCTTATAAATTTCTACAAAGATGTAGCACCACAAATATGGGACTTTAGTCCTTAAAAAAAAAATTAATTTTTTTCCTTTGCATTTCAGACGTCGAAAACCTTGATGCTGCATTGAATATTTTAGCTTTTTCAAAACAACCACCGATCACCACGCGAAAGGTCGAGCAATTTGGGTGTAAGACAACTTAATTCATACCTTAGGAGAAGGTTTAATTTTTTGCAAGGATTATGACATGGATCCATGAAGCGTGAATGTTGTTTGCGTCCTCGCGAATGTGGACTGGCTGAAATGTGCGGTGGGAAAAATTTTTAATGGTGAATTTACTCCTTGATCTAGCTCTGATCCAGATGGTATGAAACTAAATAGTGTGGAAGGAGGAATCATTTTTATATTGAATCACTTTTTTATTGTAAGGTAGAAAAACCCACAATAGACTTAATTAATATATTTGTTCGATGATGCCTTATTATCATATTTGGATTGCATTTAAATACCTAGTCTAATAGTTGTAAGAGTGAAGGGTTGTGACCCTAAAATATAATTAATAAATAATATAAGTATTAGGGTATGTTATGAGGGTCCTAACATTAGGGTTGAGAAAGATATTAGAGTTATAAAATGTGAACAATAGTGGATGGATAGGCTAACAACATTTTCACTACAGTAAAAAGCCCCCATAAACCAATTTAAATGCACATTACTCAGATCAACATTATCTCAAATCAAATGAACCTTCATTCATTAAAGCACAATAGAGAAATATTATAGATAGCAATTCCAATATATAAACAATGATAATCCAAATAAAATAATTAATCAATATTTAGATTTTATAGAAATGCACTCTCTACTAATATAGATCTAATCAAAAGTAGATTTCAATTACCCTAGCAACTAGTAATTTGTAGACACCTAAAACGCGTCATGTCGAGGGCGACTACTCATATGGACATGCTACAAGACCATATGGAAGATCTTGGATAGACTCCAAGATAGAGCAGTGGTTCTAACCACTCAATTTGGGCTCCTTGGCCTAATCAATCTGAACCGTAGCCCAGACCTACGGTTTACAAGCTGAACCATGGCTGAGACCTATGGTTTGCAGTCTAGACCATAGTTGTGACCTGCGGTCTTAACTGAAGTTCAGTTGGCCTTCAATCCGAGCCAAATCGGTTGAAATGACCATTGGATCTAGAAGAAGGTGGTTAGAGGGTGGAAGCTTCCATTCCAACTATCCTAACCACCCCTTCTTGATCTTGGCTTCTCTAGGAAGCCACCCCTAGCCCTTGGGTAGTCCTATAAGTACCCCTCAGAATTAGGGTAAACTATCAGAGAGAGCATTGGATATTTGAGCAGCGGAGCCTCGTCGAATTGTACACTCAATCGAGTATACTAAGAGAGAGCTATTGCACTTATCCCCTACCTACTTGCCAAGATTCATGATGAATTGCATTATGGATGCCCTAGGAGTCTAGGAGAGCCAAGAAATGCAAATCCAGGCAAATGAAGGCCCATCACAGTGATTTGACCACCAAACCTGTTAGAAGGACATCGAAGGTGACCCTTGAACATCAATTGGACAAGGAGGTTAAGCCCACTACCCTTGGAATTGAGGGTAAGCCTATCAGAGTGCTAACCATGGCTATCAGCCATGGTTTATAGTGCAGACCATGCACCAGAGCTACGGTTTGTAGCAGAGGTATAACCACCTTCCTATTTCTATTTTTGTCCAGCTAATTAGGTTAGATTAGATGTTTTTATGGTTTAATAGCATTTTAGAAGACTTTTGACCGTAGAACTAGGTTAGATTTACATTTTATGCTTATGCTTCAATTAGGACTTAAATGCTTTCTTTATGCATGTTTATGCTTCACTTTTCATATCTGATCCATGCATAGTGTAGCTGCTACTTTCCTTTATGCTATTACATGAATCTTGATTCACTTTGCATAGCTTAGAAGCATTCTTTATGTTTTCTTGATTATGCATGTTAATGGTGTCATTATGCAATTTACCTAAAAGGGCCTCATCATGAGAGGTTGCCTATATTTTTGACATTCTTGTGTTGTTTCTTGACCACAAGGAATAGTTTCAAAGGAGAGCAAACCATCAAGTTCCTTCCCCATCGTGAAGAAGAGGGCACCTCCACCCTAGAGCAGTTCGTGCCATTCTAAAAGGCATTTGGAAATCACACCTACCCTTAAGAGGGAAAACAATTGTGCACTCCTATTGTAATATTGTATCAAAATGAATATCCCTAAGAGGGACGTACTTGTAATTGGATTTTGGCTTTGAATACAATGGAATAAAGTGTTTTCTTTCTTGTTTCATTTGTTGTCAATTTTGTTTTCTTGTATGCATGTTATATCTTTACCATTTATCGCAATAGGAGCCGCTATCGGGTGTGACCCTTTCTGGTGGTTACAGAGGTGATCACGGTGGCACCCCATATTTTTAGGATCTGACTATGCTTTGTTGGATTTTGTATTTGTAGGTACAGACCGCAGCTATCAGCTATGGCCCAACAACTGAACCATAGGTACAAGGCACGGTTCACAGTTAGAACCGTAGGTCAGACCTACGGTTTCCTACTGACAACATAGATAGACAATTTTAGAATTCTAGATAGTGCAGGACATGAGGTAGGTCCTTTTTCCAGACCTCTATCACTTTTTTGTTCTCTGTGTTTTTATAGTAGGTCAAATTCGAATGCAAATTAGGAAAAGAACTAAAAAAAATGGTAAATCAATTGTCCTAGTTTGCTTTTCGTACTTTGCTTTCACTAGAAAGGTGTTGTTGGGAACAACGGACCTCTGATTGTAGTCCACCCTAGGCTACAGCATGCTTGATAGATATGTGTTGATGGTTTGCATGTGTGAGGCCCGATTAGTGGCCATTTAGCATCGTAATGTGCATAGTCTTAAAGAGCATCTAGAGTAACTTGCATTTTCTGAATCTGAAACGTCTTTCATTTGCATAGCATTTAGAAAATGAGCATGTGTGCTATATGATGCATTTCTTTTATGTACATTAAAAGGAACCACACACACCATGAAACACTTAAACGCTAGTGAGTTGGGCTTGACATCCAACCACTAGTAGGGTTCAACGACGGTGGGCGTAACTTCCATCCGTTGGCCCAAATCCTATGAACCCTTGATACATAGACCAATACCGGATCCAAGAACCATCCGTAGCCCAAAAAATTTGCATGTACTCCTCTTCGGAGGGTATAACATTGACTGGGTGAGATTGGGTGAGGATCTGGCAGGACCTGTGCTCCTTGTCTGGGTGTGGGCTTCATTACCACACACGAGGGATTTACGTGACTTGGAGTTCATAGCCAAGTTGTCGAGCTACGAGCGTATAGGTGAAATCCATTAAACCAAGAATAAAATCCAACAAGTTTTGCAAAACACGATAAGAGTTTCTACAACTGATACAACACATATTGAAAACACATCAAACAGTTTAGGGCTCAACTTTTAAAATATAAAGGAGATAATCACATTGTTTACTTTGTATGCTTCTTTATTGCTTAATACATCAAGATAAGGCCCTCCTTGAGGCCACAATTTTTAGTAAGAGAGGAAACCTCTCGAGTCTTGTTTAGTCGGTTCATCATGACGACTAGGCATGATAGAGCTCAATCACGAGCTAATGAGTCGGAGAGTTCATGGAGGGGCTCTGAACGCTCCCGATGTTCTCCTAAGGATCTTTCAAACCTCGTACGCCTCCTTGCTAGGCGTCACACTCATTGTGCACCTGAGGATCCAATCCTCCAAGCGTGACCTTATGAGAGTCATCATGAGCTCCCTTCATCACGCAGGGGGTTCACCCATACAGATCATGGGGTTTCTTCACATATGGTGAGAACCCAAGTCACTAGGTCTCCATCTAAGGAGATAGAGAGTCATGGATCATACTCCATGAGTCAGTCCTATAGGGAATCTGAGTCTCATGCAGCCCATGAGAGGCAACTACTCCAAGACCAATTGGAGGAAGCGCGCCGTCAGCGTAAGTGCCTAGAGCGTGAGTCCGTAGAGAGAAAGAGAGCGCATCAACAAAGGTTGGATGAGCTCCAACGATGTGAAGAGAGGATTTACCAATAGAAAGCACGTGAAGAACAATCATGTGAGGTAATTCCCGAAAAGAAGCTCATACCTAGAGTGTTCAGGCAACAAGTCAACGCGACGCACCCAGTGCATCGTCAAGAGTTGCCACTTAAGCAAGTAGATAGCCATGCTTATAGATAGATAGACATGCCTAGGGTTATCGAAGAGCAACAAAAAGAGACATCTAGGGATCCCATGCGTAAGCGTGAGGTCGAGAGTAGTCAAGTTCGATAGGTGAGCAGTGTCAATGCTCGAAGGTCATCACAATCCTTGGGGCATATACAGTCTATTCCACCATATAAGGAACCTGTGATTACTTTCCATAAATAGGAAGTCAAACCTATCCTTGTCAGGGAATCTGATCCTCCATTGCATATCATAGCGAGGATACAACAGATTGCGTATAAGCGAGTGTTGGTGGATACAGGATCATCGATTAATATCATTACCACCTCAGCATTCAAGCATCTCAAAATTCCACTTTCTCACATCAAGGAAACAAATTTCATATTGCAAGCCTTTAATGATGTGGAATCCCCTACAGTAGGCACAATAGTCCTCCCCATCGAGGTGGGATAAAAGATTATTCCTACATTGTGCTACATTTTAGAGGGATCAAGACAGTATAATCTGCTGCTTGGAAGACCATGGATAAGAGCCATGGAGTGCATACCATCAATAGTGCATCAATGCATTAAGTACACCCATGGGGGTGAAGTTCATGTAGTTGAAGTGGACCCAGATCCCTTCAAGTATTATAAGCCTAAGGATAATCCATAGGAACCAGGTGAGGTGCCTATGCATCTGCAAGCTAAATTGGATGAGCCTATCCAAAGTGTGGACGCAGCCTCACAGACGGTGTTGGAATTACCATCCCCACCGCTATCACCTATGGAGTCACCTACAACCCCTGCACTCTCGACACCGCTTAGCAGGGAAGGATTAATGAATGCCCTTACGGAGTTGCTCACAGCCACTTTGGAGGTATCATTAGAGGATCTTCACACTCCTATCAAGGAGGAAGAACCTAGCATGGTCATGGATGCACCCGAGTGTATCACACCCTCTTCATCCATCATGACACCAGATAGTTCTTACGAGGACTATGGTGAATATGAAGAGCTTATGGAGGCTAGTATTACGATGCTACCCACCATAGAGTCCACTAAAGATTTAGGTCAACTTTTCATCGAGTCTCCACCTACGGATCCTATCCCAGAGACATCGTGTGAGCATGAGGAAGGTTCAGTTATCACAACTAAAATAGAACAGCCTCAGTATGTTGATGAAGTACCCATGATGCATGAAGTTGTGGAGTTTTCTCATGAGTTTGTGGGGATGGTCGACATTAGGCCAGATGATCAAGTGATTCTTAATCACATAAAGCAGGAGATGGGGCAACCCAGTGGTGTTTCCACATTGCCAGGGCCAAAATTTTTGAGATTAGTCACTCCTGACTCATTTCTCAAGGCACCATCTTGAGAGCACAAACAAGTAGGTTCCTCACATCATATTGGGGGTACTAAAAGTGACACAGTTCAACACAACGAAGTGAAGCAAGAGCTTGAGTTGAGTCATATGCATGAGCATGTGGATAACATTGATGAAATGTATCATCAAGAAGCATCCACATCAACTCAAGTGAAGGAAATAGGTGATTTGCAATTACCTAATGGATCCATAGCATCCACTTTTCTGTTTCCTTCAAATGACAAAGGTATTTTGAATCAGTCATTGGAAATACATATGAATTCTTTGTCAGTCTTGCGATCCATTTTAAGTCGTCTAGAATGGATGGAGCATCGAATGGATGAGCAAGATAAGTCATTGCATTTTATCAAGAACCAGATTGAAAATCTGGAATTACAAAAGCAACCCTTGCCTGAGGATGAATCGCTTCCTATGCAAGTACAGGAAAAGCCTCGGTGGAAGCAAAAGCCCATGCGGCCAACTCAACCATTGGATTCTCAAAGCAAACCAATGCGGGGCAAGAGCCCAAAATAGTCACAACATAGTGGGACTCCGTTACAAGAGTCTATGTCTGATATCTTTTAGAAGTTGCAAGAGGCTAAGGTCATCACCTTGCCTAATGTCATCCCTTTAAACCCAAATAGAGTTAAACCTATGGGTTACAGGGAGCATCACTACTATCTCTACCATCGAATAGAGGGTCATGGCATTCGATATTATCATGAATTTAAGAGTGTGGTGCAAAATTTGATAGATAAGGGGGTTTACCATGTAGATGGTTCTCTTAGAGTGCCCCAATATGATGAAGTGGAGGTTACGCCTCTTCATGAGTGACCTCGGAGTCGTTAGTCACCTCGTAGGCCCAATAGGCCAGTGCAATGAGTAGTTTCATTTCAGATGACTACTCTAACTTTGTTTCAAAAGTTACACGAGGCACAGGCATTCATATTGCCTAAAGTTAAGCGTAGGGCATCCAAAACTGGGTCACCTGATAGAGGTCCCTTTTGTGTGTATCATCGAGTGCATGGACATGACATTCGGAGTTGTCAGTCATTTAAGAGGGTCATCGAAGACCTAGTCGAACGGGATGAGATCCATGAGGATGGCTCTCTCGTTCACCTATGCCAAAGCATAGGCACATCGATGAGGTCCAATATTCACCTAGGGGAGTTGAGTTCTGTCACTCTTCCTGAACAAGCTGATTACTTTTTAGTAAATAGCATGCACGTTGGGGGTCTTCAAGGTAGCATACCTTTCCCACCAGCCACGCCACATTCGATAAGGAAACATGAGGAATCTAGAGGTATTGCACCTCCCTCACCATTGTCGAATGGCACACTCACTAGGGGTATATAGGGCAGCATGCCCTTCCCAAAAGGCTCCAAGGGTTCCTAAAACTGCCAAAACTTTGGTCAACCTCAAAAGTCGTCAAAACCCTTCATCCCAAAAAGCTAAGGTCCAAACTAGTTAAAAGCCCTCGAGGATTTGCTTATAATCGCTCGGTCATCCTAAAAAGCTCCAAAGGCATCTGTTAGCCCTTTGGTCAAATGCAAAAGGCACCAAGAGTTTCTAAAAAACTGCTTGGTCAACCCCAAAGGCTCCAAGGATTCTCAAAATCGCTTGGTCATCCCAAAATGCCCCAAAGGTACCCATAATCCCTTTGGTCAATCCCAAAAGCTCCAAGGATTCCTAAAAATTGCTTGGTCAATCTAAAGGCTCCAGAGGCATGTACTCATCGTTTGGTCAATTATGAGGCTCAAAACCCATAAAAATTATAAAATCAATAAAATCCAAAAAAATTGGTAAAGCATAAAATCCAAAAACATTTGCATTTGCATTTGAATTTTACATTTTCATTTTGCATTTACACATGCATTCGCTGCATTATTGCATTGCATATAGGCATTCGTCATCCGTTGCATTTCGTAATAGAAGGCATTGTGTTTGTCAGTATTACAAACGATGCCACGTTTGTGTTTAAATCATGCATCTCTGCATTTATCATGATCCATCATTCATGTGAGTAATTGTGTTTTTCAACACAACCTATAATGTTGCTATGGAGATATACTATGGTTTTTCGGTCACTCAGCCATACCTAGTAGTCTTATCAAGAGTTGGTAGAAAGCTTGCTTTGCTTTTGTAGCTAAGGTTCAGTTAGTATAGCCCTTAGCATATCAAAAGCCTATCACTAATCAAAAAATTTAAACAATCCTAACAAGGACTAGGGGAAGATGAAAGCCATGAAGCAGGACCGGGTATCCTAAAGCGAAAAGAGTTATTCTTGCTTATCCCTCTATGCGGACGGTATGGGAAATGTTGGCAGTTGGCAAAAGGACAGGTTAGTTCCCTATTCAAAATCCCTTGCTTACGATAAAATGAGCATATCCCAAAGAGATATCCCATATCAATCCTCATGATTGATACCCTAGATCGATATCATAGATCGACTCCCAGAGTGATATCCCATATTGATATCACAAGATCGATATTCTCAATCGATATACCAGAAATAGTTTTTCCAAGTAAATCTCCCCAAAGGAAAGTTTCTGAAGAAAATTATCAAATGTAAATGCCAAAAAGTGAAGATCAAGTGAAGATCAAAAAATAGGCTTAAATCAAAGTTCAAAGTGAAGTTCAAAGTGAAGATCAAATGAAGATCATAAGTCAAAAGTTCGAGTGGAGATCAAATGAAGATCCAAAATCCAGTTCGAAGAGAGATCAAATGAAGATCCAAAGATAGTTCAAAAAGAATATGGAATCGACTCCCTTGCTTCACTACATATGAGCAAGTATCCCAAAAATTGAAGGATAGAAAGGAATGAGCCTGAATCCCTAGAATTGTCAGCACTACTGTACCTTACGCATGATGATATGTCTGATGCATTAGCATCTCGCTTATGAACAAGACCAATGTTTGAATGTGGAAGAGCTAGCTTCAGGTGTCCTGCATTGCCTAGTGGCTTAGTCCAACTAAAATCTAAACTTGAGATTGGATAAGACATTTGTGGAACCCCTATCTTAGCAATGGGCTGAAAGAATCCTGCTTGACATCGGGGAATGCTCGTGTCTTATCTTAAAATAATCATTTGCACACACAGGGATAATGAACAGTTAGGGTCTATCCTAGCAAAAGCCTTTTATCTCAGAAGTCTAGTGTGGTTAGTATGCAACTTTTGATAAGTCTATTAGGGTGTTTGAGTCTCATGGAAAACCTCAAAAATTTCTCCCATAGCAACAAAGTGTCAAAAATTGCAACCATATAAATCATCAAATTGCAAAGTATCAAACCCATGATACATCATTATATAAAGCACAATCAACATATAGGATAGATACCGGATGGATATTAGCAATAATATTTAGATGGCCACTGACTATATCATGCACATTTTTCAAATTTGCAAAAGAAAATTGAATGACACATTATATCATTCACATCATAAACATTGCATACCATTGCATTTCATATATGGGTGATTAATTGATTAAATTCTTATCTTAAGGATTTTCAATTACATTCATGATTTTTATACATTATGTGGTGTCATCCATTAGATTGATAAACATATTTGCATTCATTCCTTATGTTTTAAGTGATTAAAGCATACAGGTTCATTTACATTAGATTAGCATCATGTAAATAAAGCATTACATACATTAATGCATGAAAAGAAAGCAATATCAAATATGCGTTAAGAGAAAAACATCGCATCCATATGCATCCATCAAAAAGCACATCTAAGCATCTAAGATCACTGCATATCATCATCATAAATCAAATAATTAAAAACACCAAATGCACCTCATATTTAGTAATTTACCCTATACACTTGGCGGTTGCAACGACTTACGATCCATGCAATCCGGTAGGATGAGTAAATTACCATAAGGACATTTGGGGAAAAAATTGTCATAGTTGATCTGATATGCTTCTTTTCAATTCCTAAGAAGGCCTTCATGGTCGAACTACTCCACGGGACTGAGGCATTGCATGTCATTTCTTTTATGACCTATTTTTCAGCAAATCATCGATAATTTGATTCAACACAAATCTAATTGGATTTGTATCAATTCGATTCCCTAAGATGGCTATTGTAGCCTGACTACTCCATGGGATAGAAGCATGCAAATATTATTAACAGTTGGAATAAAAAGCTGAACTAGGTCTATCCAAGGCATTAATTTGCTCAAATCCAAATTTGTTCAAATCATCCATGGTGGTCAAGCACACGTCCTTATTCATTGTCATTACCCTCATCACCACGATGGGGTAGTCATAATATCAATCATAATAAAATAAAAGAAGATCCTTGAAATCATTGATCCCTTGATCTTGTCAAAATTGCATTCATCCTTGTGAATCATTGTAAACAACTATCATAAGCTTACCCCTTTGCTTGGGGTAAATAGAAAATATGATTTTGCTTGTTGTTCTCCACCTTTCGGATCTATGGGTCATAAGATACCTATGGAATGCATAGCTACACTGAATGAGATGAGAAGGGCACAAGATTTTCAAGTTTAAGCCTCCAAAGAGTTGGAAGCAATGATTCTAGGATGCACATCCTTTTGCTGGACTTGGGGCATCTAATGTTGATCTGACTAATGATCATCATAGAACCTTTGGCATCATTTTAGGAGGTCTATTTTTTCTCAACATTGTTTGATCTCATAACGCATCTCAAAAGGGGCATCTGTAGACACCTAAAACGCGTCATGTCTAGGGTGACTACTCATATGGACATGCTACAAGACCATATGGAAGATCTTGGATAGACTCCAAGATAGAGCAATGGTTCTAACCACTCAATTTGGGCTCCTTGGCCTAATCAGTCTGAACCGTAGCCTAGACCTATGGTTTATAATTGAACCATGATTGAGACCTGTGGTTTGTAGTCTAGACCACAACTGTGACCTATGGTCTTAACTGAAGTTCAGTTGGCCTTCAATTCGAGCCAAATCGGTTGAAACGACCATTGGATCTAGAAGAAGGTGGTTAGAGGGTGGAAGCTTCCATTCCAACTATCCTAACCACCCCTTCTTGATCTTGGCTTCTCTAGGAAGCCACCCCTAGTCCTTGGGTAGTCCTATAAGTACCCATCAAAATTAGGGTAAACTATCAGAGAGAGCATTGGAGATTTTAGAAGCGAAGCCCTATTGAATTGTACACTCAATCAAGTATAATAAGAGAGAGCTATTGCACTTATCCCCTACCTACTTTCCAATATTCATAATAAATTACATTATGGATGCCCTAGGAGTCTAGGAGAGCCAAGAAACACAAATCTAGGTAAACAAAGGCCCATCACAGTGATTTGACCACCAAACATATTAGAAGGACATCGAAGGTGACCCTTGAACATCAATTGGACAAGGAGGTTAAGCCCACTACCCTTGGAATTGAGGGTAAGCCTATCAGAGTGCTAACAATGGTTATCAACCATGGTTTATAGTGCAGACCATGCACCAGAGCTACGGTTTGCAGCAGAGGTATAACCGCCTTCCTATTTCTATTTATATCTAGCTAATTAGGTTAGATTAGATGTTTTTATGGTTTAATAGCATTTTAGAAGACTTCTGACCATAGAACTAGGTTAGATTTACATTTTATGCTTATGCTTTAATTAGGACTAAAATGCTTTCTTTATGCATGTTTATGCTTCACTTTTCATATCTGATCCATGCATAGTGTAGTTGCTACTTTCCTTTACGCTATTACATGAATATTGATTCACTTTGCATAGCTTAGAAGCATTCTTTATGTTTTCTTGATTATGCATGTTAATGGTGTCATTATGCAATTTACCTAAAAGGGCCTCATCATGAGAGGCTACCTATATTTTTGACATTCTTGTGTTGTTTCTTGACCACAGGGAACAGTTTCAAAGGAGAGCAAACCATCAAGTTCCTTCCCCATTGCGAAGAAGAGGGCACCTCCACCCTAGAGCAGTTCGTGCCATTCTGAAAGGCATTTGGAAATCACACCTACCCTTAAGAGGGAAAACAATTGTGCACTCCTATTGTAATATTGTATCAAAATGAATATCCCTAAGAGGGACGTACTTGTAATTGGATTTTGGCTTTGAATATAATGGAATAAAGTGTTTCTTTCTTGTTTCATTTATTGTCAATTTTGTTTTCTTGTATGCATGTTATATCTTTACCATTTATCACAATAGAAGCCACTATCAGGTGTGACCCTTTCTAGTGGTTACATAATCCAATAAATTGGCAAAAACTAACCATTCAAGTATTGATAGAAATGCAACTTCATACTTTGAACCTCTTATACAAAATAATGAAGACACAAATTTGAGGTGAAAATCAATGTAATGCTCCTTTCATTAGCTCACAAAAAAATTTACAATAGTGCAGGCAAACACACTAGAGCTGACCCCTAAAAATGAGGGTTTGACCTCTATTTATAGTTTGAAATTTAAATAATAACAAGGAACATTTAAAAGATTTATTTTTAAATAGTTTAGTAGAGAGTTCTTGTTGGCATTTTATTACTAGTTCAACCTTTAGTAAAATCGTTGCAAGTAGACCACCATGGCAGCTCATAGCCTCTACAACTTGTTGGTTGGTTGGTGTCAACTAGAGTCCAGGTCATTAGATACTGCATCTATGTCGTTAACCTTTCTTGGAAGCTTTCATCACCTTTGATCCACAACTTTATCTGGTTTTCATTTCTTGAAACCCTATGACTCTTTGGCTTCCAATACTCAACTGACTGTGCTTTGAATCCAACCAAGAAAGTGCATCTACACTTTAGAATCTTTGATAAAATCTCAACTATTGATCTTCCCCATTGCATGGTTATAATTTGATCTGGAATTAACTTAGTACAATGGCAGGGAAAGATCAAAGCACTATTCTACTTTTTAAAAATAATGATGTCACCTTAATGTTTTTGAATCTACGAAATTCTAATCTGACACAAAATGCACTAAGCATGAAGTAGGATGAAATATGCTCATTATCCTTTGTTTTTCTTTATTGGCAACGAAGCATTCAAAAATACACACTCAAAAGTCATTGACATTATATTTCCCTTCAAACATTTGTAGAATGCCAATCCGTACCCAAGCAAGTGTAAAAACTCATGTTACCAATCCATACTCGTTGTAGTGTTAAGTAGCTCTTCCTTCATTCTGCATTCGATTTAGTGTAAAATGTTGCTTGTCGCCAATCCAGAAGGAAATAAATCAAAATGACCTTTATCACTAATCCACATTCTTTTCATTTGCTTTTCGCCCTTTGTTACCATTTTAGGAAAAAATACTCTATAACCTCTCTAAAATTGGGCTCGCCAACATTAGCCACTTGTTGCATTTTTAAAATAACAAGCGGTCGCAAATTCACACTTCTTTTACACTTACATCGTCTTTTCCCAAAAAAAAATTTGGATTGGGGAAGCATCGCTAGTCCACTACCAAAAGTATTAGAAACCATGTGGAATTGTGCAAGTGCAAAAATACACTAAGTGTTGGGTGGATTCACAACCTTTATCATGGATCCGCTCCAAAATACACTGGAACATGTGCAGAATGGGAACTTTATGCCTTAGATCAAAATTTTCAAAATTTTCTAAGGATGTGGTCATTTTGGGCCTACAAGTTGCACCACCTATAGCTCTAATAAATATTCCTTCCATGTCATAGCTCTTCTCAACCATAAATATTGTCCAAGATCCTCCACCTCACATGATGGTGATGATCAGAAATAGACCTACTCAAATTCTAGTTATGGCATCAACCAAAATCTCCATGTAGGAGCTAATACAGTAATCACAACCACATAAAGAAGCTCTAATGGAGATTCTAAAGTTAGTTGAATTATAGCCATAGGATCCCAATTCTTCTATCAATTTTTTAGGGCACATTCAACATTGTAGAGAGACTATCATAACATTTCATGATCATGAGATCAAGGCAAATTCCATATGAGACAAGCAAAGTCTCCCCAAGATCGAAGAATGCTCCACAAGATCAATCACACATAAAAGAGGTAAACCCACAATACAAATATTGAGTGGTAAAACCCTACTTCAAATTAAGAAGGGAAACATACACTATGAAGCTCTCTATATTACTCAATGATTCAACAGTATAAGAATGCTTTAATGTTGTGCATCAACATAAACTACAACACAAGTCAATATGACAAGATATGATAAGATGTAGTAGACAACACTCCTATTTAAAGAGAAGCATTTCTACTACAACCCTAAATCTTATCATAATCTAATCTTATCACAATCTAATCTTGATATGTGTGACAAGTGGCATCTATCAAATATTAGAAAGTGCTTAGTTACTTTCTAATATTTGCTAGAAAAGGGGAAATAACTTTTTCCCATAAATTAAATATTCCTAGCACCCTTATTTTATTTATTAATTATGTGGAAATATTTTTACATAAAATAGAATTATTTTCTAATTCAAATATTATTCTTTAGACTTTAAATTTTAGTCTAAGAATAATTTAGACAATATTGCATTACATATTCCAACACTCCCCCTTAATGCAATATTGGAGAAAGGAATTATGAAACAAAGAAATATTCTCCCCCTAACGATACAAATGGAGATGAGAATCAAACGATTAATATAGTTACAATGAGCTTCTATGACCAAGAATGGTCTACAATAAGGCACCAATACAAAATGGGCCAAAATGAGACTGCAACTCCCCAATGGAGTAGCTTCAGATACAAGCAGCTTACAAATCCATCCATCAACCACAAGTGGTTGCAAATGACAAGAAGAAAACATCACAAGGGTGTCTTCAGTAAGCTTGCAAAACCCCAAATGAAAGTACTTGCAAGCTACAAGCAGCTCAACATAAGATCAGTTAGATACATCATCATAAATATATTCACCACAGCATATATGAATATCCAAAGATGATAACAAAACTAATATAACAAATAGTGAACTATAAGTCATCGCAAAAATATGCCAAGCCATACTTATAGTCACATGCTATATAGTTGATAAAAAAATATCATGATCAAAGTTGCATAAAGTAAACAAGGAGTACCATGATAATGCAAACTCTAAAGTACCATGTACAAAAGTTGCATAAGGTATATGAAAATAATAAAGTGTGCACACCGGTTGCATAAATCCAACCATAAAATATCATGTACAAAAGTAGCATAAATGCTAACAATAAAGTACCATGATAAACCAATTGCATAATGCAAACTACATAAAAACATGTACAAAGTTGCATAAGGCAACAAGAAAGTACCATGTAAAAGAGTCACATAAAGCAATTGCATCATATACCATAATTGCACAATGCCATCTACAAAGTAACATATATAAAAGTTGCACAAGGCAAAAAAGAAAGTACCATGTTCAAAAGAGATGCAAAAATTAATTATACCACCAAATATCAACTCATATATATAACACAAAACACCTCATAAGGATGAATTTGTCATCACACAAGTGTAACTACACTTCATTCCCCATTTAGGACTTCACCAAACCAAGTGAGTCCCTCAGCTTACAAAACTCCTCCTTGGGAAGAGGTTTGATGAACAAATCAGCAGAATTAGAAGATGATGGGCAATACTCCAACTGAATAGTCCCATCCAATACCTTCTCTCTGATAAATTGGGCTTAGATTTCAACATGCTTTGTCCTTTGATGTATTACAGGATTTTTAGCCAAGGCAATAGCTGATTGATTATCGGAGAGCAAACATGAAGGACCAAATTGCTCAAAGTCAATTTCCTTCATGAGGGTACGAATCCAAACCGCTTCCTATGCAACTACTATCGTAGCCTTATACTCCGCTTTCGTTGTAGAAAGAGTAATTGTATCTTGCTTCTTGGAAGACCAAGAGATAGTTGTAGACCCAATACTAAAAACATATGTTGTGGTAGACTTTCTGTCTATTCTATCCCCTCAAAAATCAAAATCAGCATAGCCAAAAATAGCAAAGGAAGGAAGCCTAGAATACTTGAGTGTCAAATATCTAGTACCTAAATGGTACTTAAGAATCTTCTTGGTAGTTTGTAAGTGCTCAATATAAGATTTCTGCATGAACCTAGCCATCATACCAACTACAAAAGTAATATCTGGCATTGTGATGGTAACATAAAGAAGACTACCAATGAGCTACCTATACAATGTAGCATCAGCTAACTGAGATTCTATGGATTTGTTGTACAAGGTAAGGAGATTCCATGATCAACCATTCTAGAAAGTGAACATAATCAAAACATAAGATGCATTGACAAAGGAAATAAATGATGCAATAAGAAAGTAGATAAACATACTTGCATATATAAAAAATATATAACTTTCAAGTAATCTACTTTTCAATCATCAAAGATAATCATCATGAAAGATAATCAAAATTAAGCATCATCAAGAGAGATAAGCATCATCATGAAAGATAATCAACATCATCATGAACTACTATAACCATCTTGCAATAAACAACTATAACCATATTGCAATTAAATAAAAGAAATAAACCAAGATCAACTTGCAATAGATTAACTTGCAATAAGAAGGTAACTAACCATAACAATCATCTTGCAACAAAATAAACTAACTTGAATTGAACCATAAAAAATTTGTTAAATGTTAGATAGTCAATAAGTTAGTAAGTTAGTGTTAATTTTAAGGTTTTGCTATAGCCTAATTAATTGCCAATTCATCTCACCCAAGGTCAACCAAGCTACCCAAAATGGTACGAGTACGAGGACCCGAAAAGGACTTGCTATCGATAGAGCGTATTATTTTAGATTCAATAGGTGTTTAGCAAATATAAATTGTGTTGCAATATTAAGTAAATTTTAATCAAATACTAAAGTTGTGGTTAGTAAGTTGATTCATTTGTAACCTTCTTGATTAACATGAAAATTAGTAAATTGTAAGTTATTTGGTTAGTAGATTGTTTAGTAGCAAGTTAATAAGTTAGTAGTTAGATTAGTTGAGATGTAAAATAAGTAAAACACAAATACACACACACTCTCTCTTTTTCTCTCTCTCACTTTCATTCTCTTTTACTTTCATTATGAGAGATACAAGTTACATTAATTTAAATTATGCTTCAAGCAAATGCTTGAGAGATATTAGAAGAAATTAATAAAAATAGGGGGAAGAGAGTGAAAAAATTGATCCAAAATTGCTTTGTATACTCCAAAACATACTTGGATAACCTTGCAAAACAAGCAAAATCACAAACAACCATTGTTAATGTGAGAAAAAAATATTGCATTTTAAGGAAAATAATAATAATTTTTTAATACCCAGGTGTTGTAGGTGAGTTGAGGAGGAGAGGGCAATCCTCCAAGGGAGCTCCCAGGTTCGAATCTCCACCCTACCAAAAAGTTGAATTGGATACCCAAAATCCAATTGATAATTTTGGTGCAGTCAAGGCTTGGTGCAACCCCCAGGTGACTTTGACAGTGTAGAACCCCCTGTTTGTGGTCTCTTTGACCAAGGCAGCCCCGCAAGGGGTTTTTCGCTTTAAAAAAATAAATAATAATAATAATAATAATAATAATAATTTTTTAATACAAAAATTGCTTAAAAAAATGCAATTAAATTAATAAAATTTGTTTTATTAATAAAAAAATTGACATGAAAAAGTTTAAAGATTTTTATAAAGCAAAACTTTTTCAAAAAAACAAAACTGTTTTTTTTTTATAAAGCAAAACTTTTTTTTTTTTTTTGTTTAAACAAAACTATTTTTTTTATAAAGCAAAACTGTTTTTTTTTTTTTAAACAAAACTGTTTTTTTTATAAAGCAAAACTGTTTTTTTTTTTTTTATAAAACAAAACTGTTTTTTTTTTTTTTAATAAAGCAAAACTTTTTTTTTAATTTATATATATAGAGTCAATTGTTTTTTTTTTAAATAAATAAAATAAATGACTATATATGGAAATAGGGGTTTTTGGGTCTTTTGGATGCAACCATGGGGTCCGTTTGGCTCCAAAAATCTTTCTAGCAAAAGCTTAATTCCAAAAAAAAAATTATAGATTTAAAATGAAAATACTATTTGCAAAAGATCTAACAACTAGATCTAAAAACATAATAAATATATAAACCCTAATGGTAGATTTGCAAAATAAGTTTACATAAAATACCCAAATATCAAATGTATGAAATATATATATATATATATATATATACCTTAATGGGTTTTTCACCTCAAAGGATTGAAGACACTTGATGGAGATCTCAACCGCTATGATACGAAATGTGAGACAAGCAAAGTCTCCCCAAGATTGAAGAATGCTCCACAAGGTCAATCACACATAAAATAGGTAAACCCACAACACAAATATTGAGTGATAAAACCCTACTTCAAATGAGGAAGGGAAACATCCACTATGAAGCTCACTATATTACTCAATGATTCAACAATACAAGAATGCTTCAATGTTATGCAACAATATACATCAACATAAACTACAACACAAGTCAATATGATAAGATATGATAAGATGTAGTAGACAAAACTCCTATTTAAAGAGAATTTTTTCTGCTACAACCCTAAATCTTATCACAATCTAATCTTGAGATGTGTGACAAGTGGCATCTATCAAATATTAAAAAGTTCTTGGTTACTTTCTAATATTTGCTAGAAAAGGAGAAATAACTTTTTCTCACAAATTAAATATTTCTAGCATCCTTATTTTATTTATTAATTAGGTGGAAATATTTTTACATAAAATAGAATTATTTTCTAATTCAAATATTATTCTTTAGACTTTAAATTTTAGTCTAAGAATAATTTACACAATATTGCATTATATATTCCAACACTCCCCCTTAATGCAATATTGGGGAAAGGAATTATGAAAAAAAGAAACATTTTCCCCCTAACGATACAAATGGGGATGAGAATCAAATGAGTAATATAGTTACAATGAGCTTTTATGACCAAGAATGGTCTACAATAAGGCACCAATACAAAATGGGCCAAAATGAGACTACAAGTCCCCAACGGAGTAGCTTCAAATACAAGTAGCTTACAAAGCCATCCATCAACCATAAGTGGTTACAAATGACAAGAAGAAAACATCACAAGGGTGTCTTCAGTAAGCCTAAAAAACCCCAAATGAAAGTACTTGCAAGCTACAAGCATCTCAACATAAGATCAGTTAGATACATCATCATAAATATATTCACCACAACATATATGAATATCCAAATATGATAACAAAACTGATCTAACAAATAGTGAACTATAAGTCATCACAAAAATATGCCAAGCCATACTTATAGTCACATGCTATATAATTGATCAAAAAATATTATGATCAAAGTTGCATAAAGTAAACAAGGAGTACCATGATAATGCAAACTCTAAAGTACCATGTACAAAAGTTGCATAAGGTATATGAAAATAATAAAGTGTGCACATCGGTTGCATAAAGCCAACTATAAAATATCATGTACAATTGTAGCATAAATGCTAACAAGAAAGTACCATGATAAACCAATTGCATAATGCCAACTACATAAAAACATGTCCAAAGTTGCATAAGGCAACAAGAAAGTACCATGTAAAGGAGTCGCATAAAGTAATTGCATCATATACCATAATTGCACAATGCCATCTACAAAGTAACATGTACAAAAGTTGCACAAGGTAAACAAGAAAGTACCATGTTCAAAAGAGATTCAAAAAGAAATTATACCACCAAAGATCAACTCATATATATAACACAAAACACCTCATAAGGATGAATTTATCATCACATAAGTGTAACTACACTTCATTCCCCCTTTAGGACAACTTCACCAAACCAAGTGAGTCCCTCAACTTACAAAACTGCTCCTTGGGAAGAGGTTTGATGAAAAAATTAGCAAAATTAGAATATGATGGGCTTACTCCAACTGAATAGTCCCATCTAACACCATCTCTTTGATAAATTGGGCTTGGATTTAAACATGCTTTGTCCTTTGATGCATTACAGGATTTTTAGCCAAGGTAATAGCTTATTGATTATCAGAGAGCAAACGTGAAGGACCAAATTTCTCAAAGTCAATTTCCTTCATGAGGGTACGAAGCCAAACCGCTTCCTGTGCAACTATTGTCATAGCCTTATACTCTGCTTTTGTTGTAGAAAGAGCAATTGTATCTTTCTTCTTGGAAGACCAAGAGATAGTTCTAGAACCAATACTAAAAACATATGTTGTGGTAGACTTTCTATCTATTCTATCCCCTCCAAAATCAAAATCAGCATAGCCAAAAAGAGCAAAGGAAGGAAGCCTAGAATACTTGAGTGTCAAATCTCTAGTACCTAAAAGGTACTTAAGAATCTTCTTGGTAGCTTGTAAGTGCTCAATATAAGGTTTCTGCATGAACCTACCCATCATACCAACTACAAAAGCAATATCTAGCCTTGTGATGGTAACATAAAGAAGACTACCAATGAGCTGCCTATACAATGTAGCATCAGCCAATTGAAATTTTGTGGATTTTTTGTACAAGGTAAGGAGATTCCATGATCAACCATTCTAGAAAGTAAACATAATCAAAACATAAGATGCATTGACAAAGGAAATAAATGATGCAATAAGAAAGTAGATAAACATACTTGCATATATAAAAAATATATAACTTTCAAGTAATCTACTTTTCAATCATCAAAGATAATCATCATGAAAGATAATCAAAATTAAGCATCATCAAGAGAGATAAGCATCATCATGAAAGATAATCAACATCATCATGAACTACTATAACCATCTTGCAATAAACAACTATAACCATATTGCAATTAAATAAAGGAAATAAACCAAGATCAACTTGCAATAAGAAGGTAACTAACCATAAAAATCATCTTGCAACAAAATAAACTAACTTGAATTGAACCATAAAATATTTGTTAAATGTTAGATAGTCAATAATTTAGTAAGTTAGTGTTCATTTTAAGGTTTTTCTATAGCCTAATTAATCATCAATTCATCTCACCCAAGGTCAACCAAGCTACCCAAAAGTGTACGAGTACAAGGACTTGAAGAGGACTTGCTACCGATAGAGCGGATTATTTTGGATTCAATAGGTGTTTAGCAAATATAAACTGTGTTGCAAGATTAAGTAAATTTTAATCAAATACTAAAGTTGTGGTTAGTAAGTTGATTCATTTTTTTTTTTAAGCAAAAAATCCCTTGTGGGGCCACCTTGGTCTAAGATACCATGAACAGGGGGTTCTACACCGTCAAAGTCACCCGGGGTTGCACCCAACCCTGCTCGCACCAACATTATCAATTGGATTTTGGGTACCCAATTCAGATTTTTGGTAGGGTGGAGATTCGAACCTGGGACCTCCCTTGGAGGATTGCCCCATCCTCTCCAACTCACCTACAACACCTGGGTAACTAATTTATAGTGGAAAACACCCCTTTCGAGGTGCCACTTTCAATAGTTTGGGCATAGGAGAAATGGAGCCTTGTCGGCATCTACCAGCACATAGGACATTCCTAACTATACCATATATCTGTAGGATGGAGACAAGGGGAATGGAACCTGGGTCGGCCTCTACCAGCACACAGGGCATTTACCACTGCACCACAACAAGCAGATCAAAAAACTAATTTATAGTGGAAAACACCCCTTTCGAAGTGCCACTTTCAACAGGTTGGGCATAGGAGGAATGGAGCCTTATCGGCCTCAACCAGCACATAGGACATTCCTTACTATACCATATATCTACAGGATGGAGACAAGGGGAATGGAACCTGGGTCGGCCTCTACCAGCACCCAAGGCATTTACCACTGCACCATAACAAGTAGATTAAGTTGATTCATTTTTAACCTTCTTGATTAATATGAAAATTATTAAATTGCAAGTTAGTTGGTTAGTAGATTGTTTAGTAGCAAGTTAGTAAGTTAGTAGTTAGATTAGTTGAGATGCAAAATAGGTAAAACACAAATACACTCTCTCTCTCTCTCTCTCTCTCTCTCTCTCTCTCTCTCTCTCTCTCTCACTTTCATTCTCTTTTACTTTCATTATGAGAGATACAAGTTACATTAATTTACATTATGCTTCAAGCAAATGCTTGAGAGAGATTAGAAGAAATTAATAAAAATAGGGGGAAGAGAGTGAAAAATTTGATCCGAAATTGCCTTGTATACTCCAAAACATACTTGGATAACCTTGCAAAACAACAAAACTCACAAACAACCATTGGTAATGTGAGAAAAAAAATATTGCATTTTAAGGAAAATAATAATAATTTTTTAATACAAAAATTGCTTAAAAAAATGCAATTAAATTAATAAAATTTATTTTATTAATAAAAAAAATGACATGAAAAAGTTTAAAGATTTTTATAAAGCAAAACTTTTTCAAAAAAACAAAACTGTTTTTTTTTTTTATAAAGCAAAACTGGTTTTTTTTTTTTTTTTAAAACAAAACTATTTTTTTTATAAAGCAAAACTGTTTTTTTTTTTTTTTAAAACAAAACTATTTTTTTTTTTTAATAAAACAAAACTGTTTTTTTGTTTTTTTTTTTTTTTATAAAGCAAAACTGTTTTTTTTTTAATTTATATATATATATATAGCCGACTGTTTTTTTTTTAATAAATAAAATAAATGACTATATATGGAAATAGGGGTTTTTGGGTCTTTCGGATGCAACCATGGCGTCCGTTTGGCTCCAAAAACCTTTCCAAAAAAAGCTTAATGCCAAAAAAAATTATAGATTTAAAATAAAAATACTATTTGCAAAAGATCTAACAACTAGATCCAAAAACATAATAAATATATAAACCCTAATGGTAGATTTGCAAAAAAAGTTTACATAAAATACCCAAATATCAAATGAATGCAAAATAAATAAATATATATATATATATATATATATATATATATATATATATATTGCATTCATTTGATATTTTATATATACCTTAATGGGTTATTCACCTCAAATGATTGAAGACACTTAATGGAGATCCCAATCGCTCTGATATCAAATATGAGACAAGCAAAGTCTCTCCAATATTGAAGAATGCTCCACAAGATCAATCACACATAAAAGAGATAAACCCACAACACAAATATTAAGTGGTAAAAGCCTACTTCAAATGAAGAAGGGAAACATCCACTATGAAGCTCACTATATTACTCAATGATTCAACAGTACAAGAATGCTTCAATGTTATGCAACAATATACATCAACATAAATTAAAACACAAGTCAATATGACAAGATATGATAAGATGTAGTAGACAACACTCCTATTTAAAGAGAAGCATTTCTACTACAACCCTAAATATTATCACAATCTAATCTTGAGATGTGTGACAAGTGACATCTATCAAATATTAGAAAGTGCTTAGTTACTTTCTAATATTTGCTAGAAAAGGGAAAATAACTTTTTCCCACAAATTAAATATTCCTAGCACCCTTATTTTATTTATTAATTAGGTGGGAATATTTTTACATAAAATAGAATTATTTTCTAATTCAAATATTATTCTTTAGACTTTAAATTTTAGTCTAAGAATAATTTACACAATGTTGCATTACATATTCCAACATTCCACTATTGGGTCTGATCCTACACTACACATCATTGCTAGTGTGAATCAAATTCCCTACAAGTAGGTTTTGATTGACATAGGTTTCTCAATAAACATCATAAAAATTGATGCACTAGAGCACCTTAGCATTTCAACCTCACATATTTTAGCATCTATATTCATGCTCTGAGTGTTTAATGATGCTTTATGCTCTACCATCGGTACAATAGTCCTTCCTATTTAGGTTGGGCTAAAGACTATTCCACGTCTTGGAGGGTGCAATGCAGTATAATATATTTCTTGGAAGACCTTGGATGCGATACATGAACTATGTCCCCTCTATTTTGCATCAATGTCTCAAGTATATACATGAAGGACAAGTTCATATGGTTCATGTTGATCTAGAGTCCTTCAAGTATTGTAATGTGGTGCACCACCCGTAGGACTCTATCTTACCATCCACCTATCTGGACATAAGATCTAATAATCTCATCAAGAGTCTAGATACAATAAATCTAGTACCACAGTCAATCATTGAATCATCTCCATATCCACAACAACCATCGATTTCTCCCAATATCCCTTCTTCCTCCTTGAATCCTTTGAGCAATAAAAATTTGAAGGAGCCAATAAAGGAGATTCTCCCATATATTTCCATCATTTCAATAGAATATGTTCCAACTCCTATGGATGAGGAAGAATTATTTGTTGCTATGGATGATTTAGTCCAAGCTACAGCCCCATAATTATCATCCACCCCACCATAGGTCACGGTTCATTTGGATAATCCTGGACTCGCTGAGTATCTAGTGTAGAATGTCATATTCATTCCACTCATTGAGTCTATGCAAGACATGGGTAGGCCTCGCTTGCCATAACTACCCATTTGTACCATTGTGCCCTTCGGGGTTCCCCCAAACCAAATGAACTTTATCTATGGGGGCTTTGATGATTTTATAAATCTATCACCTATGATAGTGAATGATGATGAGTTGTTTTTAGTAAATGTCAATTATTTTTCAAACCTAGATTTTACCCTATAGTACTTCTACCACTACCATTGGCACAAGAATGGTCTTTATCAATATGAATAGGATCTTCAAACACCTTACCAACCATAGTATCAACTACCTATAGATAAATTTGGCTTAGTCTATTCCATGTGTATGCCAGACGAACTCCATGAAGACTACTTCAGTGTCTGACCATAGGCTTTGAGGATGAGATTGATGAGAATGATTATATCGATCCTAGCTATTTTTATTTGCTAGGAGATCATCTTCCCATAACAATGGTTTCTATTGAGCCTTTTGACTCTTCTATTGATGTATCTGAAGAAGAGGAAGATGAGACAACTTTAGCGTATCTAGGTCCTCACCACATTTAGTGGCTTAATGACCAGGTTCACGTGAGCTCTATTTCATTCTCTAATAAAGAACACATAAGTGGTAGGTTCTCTAATATAGAAGAAGATACCAATAAGCAAGAAGAGGGTAATGACCCTAAGAATTATTCTATTAAAGAGGGTAATGGATCCACTCAATATCATGATGGTATGTCCATTGATTCCTCTTACCATGAGGCTAATGCAATATCTATTACTTTAGATAGCTTGAAATATGAATCAACTACCATTGAGCCCCTCAATTATCTTGACAAGTTATATATTTGTTTGTTCCCTAGGGGATGCCTATTTTGTAGTAGTTACTACCACTAGAGGATTTGATAATCCGGGCTCTTACTAGGTCTCATCTAGTCATCCCACCCCCACATTAGCCACCTCTTGTGCACATGGGGTCACCCACATATGAATGGAAACCATCTATCATCCATAAATATGGTTTCAATTTATCTAACCTTGCCACTTCATAATCCTAGCGATCCTTCAAAACCTTTGCACCTCAACCATGAGGCCATTGATTTTGATCACATTGTAATTCCTTCATTACCCATAGAGTTCTTCTCTTATAAAGATATTTTACAACCATTTTATTTCTCGCAAGGGTTGTTTGAAGGTGTTTTTCAAGCTGATATCAATCCTAATGAAATGATTGATTCTCCAAATCCATATGACAACATCAATTTGATCCCCACACCTCATCAACTTGATAAGGGTTCATACATGTCAATTGAGGAAACAATTGATGTAAAAATTGGTATCGATCCCACAATTCCTAAAATTTTCAAGTTGGGACATAATTTGTCCCCATAGGAACAATTTGAGATCATAGCTCTCTTAAAAGAAAATAGAGAAGCCTTTTCTTGATCTTATAAAGATATGCCAAGTCTTGACCCAGGTTTGGTCATGAACAATCTAATGCTCCATTTAAAAATTAAACCATTCAAGCAATATCTTATAAAGATGCATCTAACAATTGCATTAATGGTTAAATATGAGTTACAAAAGTTGTTGGATACAGGGTTCATCCAACCCATCGATTATCCTGATTGGGTCTCCAAATGGAACCCTTTAGAAAACTCGAAGGGAGGATTCACATATGCATAGATTTTTTAAATCCTAATAAAGTGACTCCTAAATATGAATTCCCATTTGCTAACATCAACGCTCTAGTTGAAACCACTGTAGGACATGAAATTTTATCCCTCATGGATGGATTTTTACGATACAATCAAATTTGAATGAATCCTAAAGATCAATCCAAGACAACCTTTACCACATCTTGGGGGATATTTTGTTACAAAGTCATGCTATTTGACCTTAAAAATATTGGTGCCACATATCATTGGGCCATGACATACATATTTCATGACTACATACACAAAATTTTAGAAGATTACATAGATTATTTACTAGCTAAATATATATTGCATCACGAGCACATAGATATTCTAAGGAAGGTCTTTAATCACATCATCAAGCATAATGTTAGACTTAACCCCAAGAAGTGTGTCTTTAGTGTTACATATAGAAAACTCTTGGGATTTATATCCTCAAAATGAGGCATCAAAGTTGATCCCACTAAATTCAAGGTGATACTCAAAATTCTTCCACCTACCAACCTTAAGCAGCTTTGTAATCTACAAGGGAAGGTAGCATCTATTCGATGCTTCATAGGGTAACTTTCAAATAAATGTCACCCCATGAATCATCTCTTGAAAAATGGGGTCTCATTCAATTAGTATGATGAGTGTCAAATGCATTTGATGAAATCAAACAACACCTAGCATATTCGATATTTTTATCTCCATCTTGACCATGTGTGCTATTTTTACTATATATTTCAGCTATCTACTTTGCTTTAGGGACCATGTTGGACCAAAATAATGAATTAAATAAGGAGCAAGTTGTTTATTACATCAGTCACACCCTGGTGAGCAATGAGCTCAAATACCCATATGTTGAGAATATTTGCCTAGCAATGGTATTTACCACTAAGAAAATGTACTATTACATGCTCAATAAAACAATGCAAGTTGTATCTAAGAAAAACCCTTTGCAATACATGATGAGTCATATGTATCATTATAGTCGTACCACAAAGTGGATCATGTTGATAGAATTTGACCTTGAGTTCATAATTCAAAAATCATTAAAAGTCAATTAATTGTTTATCAACTAGCAAAGGATCCTCTTTTGGACAATTAGCCTCTTACCATCGAGTCGCCTGATGATGTTGTAGACACTAAAATCATGTCAATCCGATTAGGTGATCGAAAGCATTGGCTAATTGACATCATATGGCCCCCTTGGGCAACCCTCAGAGGTTTAATAGTGGTCCTAACCACTCTTGGAAGGCTCTACCCCACTTTTGGGAGGTTTTGGGCCACATAGGCATGACCGTCCCACCCTAGGATGGTCACAGTTCATGGTCATCCCACCCAGGGACGGTGGCAAAGCGGTCATCCCTGGGTGGGACGACCACAAGGTTTGACTCCCAAAAAGTCAAATTTGGACAAATGGCACCTAGAAACTACCATTTATCCCACCTATGTGAGCATGCAAGACCTGAGGGTGCAGAATCCTTATGACATGCTGTAGAATGGAGGCCAAAATGGGAGATTCTCTTCCCCCTCCAATGCATGCTCAGTTTTAGACAAGTGGCACCTCTTGCCCTGCATGCCCATTTTCCCAAAGGCCCCCTTTGGCTATAAAGTGGATCCATTTTCCACCCAAAATATAGAGAGGAGTTTTGAGACATAGCAACGAAGTGCTGCCAAGATTTCCCCTCACCCTTTTTGTGCCTTTTTCCCTCGAAATCTCTACCTAGCGAAGGAGGTTTGCGAGTGATCTAGGAGGCGCAATTTGTTTGCAAAACTGAATCATCTGAGTGAATTTCACCACTAAATTTGATGACAACACTATTGAGGAGGTTCCTAACCAATTCACAGAGGAATTGGTGGTAAATTAGGAGCAAAATTGGTGGTCGTCCCACCCTAGGATGGTCCCTAATCTGTGATAGTCACCACCATCCCTGCAAGGTACGGTGATATATATATGCATTATTTTTCTACTATGTTTTTAATTAGGCATATTCTAGGGTATTATATGAACCTCCTGTCCAAATTTCATGCAATTTGGAGTTATATTGAGTGAGATATTGCATTTTTAAGTTTTTGTAGGCTTTCGAGGACCATCTAAAGATGCACATGAAACTGTGACTGATTTTGCAAATATGACCATATGGGTCCTCTTAAAATATCATTTTATGCATACTTTCCAAGTTTCGTTTGATTTGGAGGTGTTTTGGTCCAGAAATTGCTTGTTTTGGGTTTTGTAGGCTTTGTAGGTAAACTGTGAATGCGCCACATCATCGGATGCAATTTCTATTATTTTTGTGATTATATCTTCCCAAAATAATATATTTTAATAATAGAAAGAATGAGTTAGAAGGGATAAATATTAAGGAGAGGTTTTTGTTATCAGTATTTGAAAGGTTTTTTGTGTGTAGGTGAGGTTTAAGTGTAGGAGGAAGGAATAAAGATATAAAAATAAAATGAAGAGGTGGAATAAAGGATAATAATTATGGGTAGAGGAAAAATTGAAGTGAAAAGTTGTTGAAAGGACTTGATTTGGGAATTTTGTAAAAAGGCATAAACTAAGAGTCTAAGGGGAAATTTGTTGTAAAATTTTCTGATCTATCAAATAAAATAAAGAGAAACATATTTTTCTTAATTATTTGGATTATGGTTGTTTGCATATGTTTTGTAATGCTTGATTAATATGATATAAAGATCTTGTTTAACATTTAGGTGAGTTTTAATAATTTGAAATAAAAAATCATAAAAATCCTCTCAAAAATTATCCAAAATCATCTATTATGCATATCTCTACAATTTCAGATCATTTGGAGTTGTTTTAGATAGGCGCATTGCATATTTACACTTTCTATCTTATAGTTGCATGTATGGCTTTTGCATGTTTCACATTCTATGCACTTGCTATTTAACAAATCTGGTTTCCTTGTGTGTAGGTGCAGGTTTTACAGTGCATGAGGAAGGAATACAAGATCAGAACAGTGAATAACGAAGTGGCGGCATCATAGGTTCGCCCACCTCAATTGTGGGTACGAGGAAGAACATTGGAAGTGCACACGAGCTTGTTTGAAAGGACTTGATCCTTGGGCACCCATTTTTGTAAACAAGTGTATCAAACTAAGAGCCCTCAAGGGGACATCTATGTAACCATTGTTCTGATTTATCAAATGAAATAAAGAGAAACACCTTTTCTTGCACTTATTTGGCTTCCATGGTTGCTTGAATTTGTCCTTTTATAATGCTTGATTAATACTAGATATAGATGCATCTTGTTTAGCATTCTTAGGTGCACCATTTTTCCCCTACTTCAGTGGTGATCATGGTGGGACCCTATCCCTATTGATTTGGTTAAAGATTTAACCCTATTTTTGCCTTTGCTTTCTATTGTAGGAACTGGTCGTTCTGGCCTGAAACGACCTCTAGACTACTGATCGTCCCACCCTAGGGATGGCCACACAACCATCCCACCCTGGGATGGCCATCAAACTGGCCACCGTCCCACCCTAGGATGGTCACAAAATAGGAGCTTTTCTGCTCCAAATTCCAAAAATAACAAGCTTATAGGCCATTGAGGTAAGTGCCTAAACCCTCTGTTTTCATTTCTACTGTTCAAAACTGCTGAAATCTGGTTTTTCTTGCCTCTTTTGATTGCTTGAAAGGTAGAAAGATAGGTTTTACTTTTCTATAATTGAAAAAACAACAAAAATAAGAAGAAAAACTAAAAAGGAACTAAGTAGAAATGCACCTCTATGGTTTGATTGCTTGTAGCCTACCTAATGGGTAGGTTATCATTTAGGGAATGCATTTTGTAGGTTGCTTTTTATCTAGATTTTCTGAAAGTAAAACATCATTCTTCTTGCATTTAGTGAAATATCATTGAGTGCTTCATTGTTTACTTTCTTTAAGCATAAAAGGAACCACACACACTTGCACGTATCACAATAACATTGGTAAGGTTGGATTTCATCACCAACCTCCAATTCAGACCGGTGACATTGGATTTCACCTCCTTCCATCGGCTTGCCCACTCAACACCTTAGATAGAATAGGGCACTCTCTTAAGATGGAATAGGTCACTAGTGTTCAAACTACCTCCCACTATTGGAAACACTTGTCATTTTAGAGTGGAAGAGCTAGGTGAACCCTCCACTCATTATGGGTTTTAAGCGGTGTACCCTAGACTCTTTTGAGAACCTCATGTTTGGCACTAGTGTTCCTAGTCACCACTTTGGTTGAGTTCCCTCATTCTAAGTCCAAAACATGAACAAGAAAGCAAGAGCAACAACAAATCTAAACACACAAAACATCTTAGGGATTCACATCTAAAACTTAAAGGAGATAATCACATTGTTTGCTTGTGTGCTTCTTTGATCATTTGATTGTGTGTTCTTAAGATTTAAAAGAGATAATCATACACATCTAATCCTTAAAAGAGATAATCATATTGTCTACTTTGTGTGTTTCTTTATTGTTTGGGTAATCAACATAAGATCCTTGATCTAGGACCAAACCCTAATTTTTCAAAAAACTAAATTTTTATTACATCAAATGGATCGAGAATCATGCAAATTAGAGCTATAACAAAAAAGTTATGTTGGTTTTATGATTACTCTATTTTTGAAGTCGAAAATAGGGAAAAACTACACTAAAATAGTCATAAAATGGTCTAGACAACCCCAAAAATTGCCAAATTTATTTTTTTGTCTTAGTTAGCTCCTTCTACACCTCTCACAAAAATTTTGAGTCCTAACTCTTCATGCTTCAAAATTTCCCAAAAATTCCTAAAATTGGGCATTTCCCCATGAGCCCCGATTGGCCAAATATTTCAAAAATACAAATTTTTGACCCAGAAGTCAAATTTTGGAGCCCTAGCCCATTGTGATCAGCTCATCACACTGATCATTTTGATATATAACACTTATAACCTTTTTTTGAAAAGTCAAAATTTTCTAAAAATGGTCGATGGACCCCCCTTTTATGGATTTGGTCCAAATGCGGTTGAAAACAAGACCTCCAATTCAGAGAGAGATTCAAGCTCCATAACCAGTGAATATCTCCAAATAAGTCTAGAGGACATGCCCATCCCTGAATGGCATCCCAAGTTTTATCATAACAACAATACCATCCCTAGGGGGTAAACCTTCGAGATACCCCTACTAGGGAAGCACCCATAGGTCCTCTAGGAAACCTTCCTGACTTGGATACCCTGATGGAATTCTATATAGTGAATAATCCACCCATTGAGGGGTCTAGTAGGTCAATATCATGGATTCACATCCCAACTTGCTCTATACATCAATCAAAATATGAACATGAGACTACACCATGGCCTAGCTTGGATGAGCAAACCACCCCATCTGATCGAGCAAGTCACCCCCATACTCCTCACAGAGAGCACTCAACGTACACACATCATGCTTCTACATAGCCTAAATATATAGAGCTTACATCCAAAATTGAATATGAAGCTTTCCTCATAGATGAGGAAGAAGACCCAAGTCATCCTCCTACTCCTCATGAAGAGTACTTGGTGCAACCACATGATGGCTCTACATCATCGGACTATACAGATCTGATTCATAAACTAGAGTCTCAGGTCAATGCAACCTTTAGGGAGCATGGAAAACAAGCAATAGATCCTACTAAGGGGGAAAGACATGATAAACCCATCCATATTTCAAATACAAGGGCACACAAACCCCATACAACTGAGCAACGAAATCATACTCATCAAGCACTTAGGCCAAATCTTAATAGACAACAATATACAGATCAACTCCAGTTGGATCAACAACAAAGAAATCAACAATGGGTGGACTCACAATGAGCACACCTACAAAGGTTGTATCAACAAAAGATACAAGAACAACAAAAGATACAACAAGAGCAATTGCAAAATGCATTACATGAAGTGGTGCTTACACCTAGCACCTATAAGATGCAACGATATGCAAGGTGTCCAATACAATCTCAAATGTTACCCCTAGACCTCCTAGGCCTAATCGGGACTTGCCTCCTAGGCCTAACATAGATCACCTTCCACAGGTGCTTACCCCTCCTTATAGGCTAGTTCAAGAAACACCCTATGGGGCCTACAATGAGCTTGAACCTAGAGAAGAATACCATGAAGCACCTTATAGAGGCATGGTGGATGACATTCAACCACTATGATAGGCTTGGTATTCCTTGCCCTCCCTCATAGGGCTAGAACAAAGATGAGGAGCTTGAGTCCTCTGAAGCATTTAAAGCATTGCTAGAATGCATGGAGTCAATTGAAAACAAGACCTCTAGGTTTGGGTCTCAGAAGCCCACTTTGCACTAGTTACGTAGTCAACCACTCCATCCTTCCATACCTACCCCTTCCTATCCAGAATAATTTAAAATGCCCCACTTGGCTAACTTTAAAGGGGAGGAAGATGCATAGGAGCATGTCACCAAATTCTTGAACCAATGCTTTGGCATCTAGGATAATGATGCTTTACTCTTGAGGATATTCTTGACTACCCTCTCTAGCCTAGCCATGGAGTGGTACAACCAACTCCCAAAGCATAGCATCTACAATCTTGACCAATTCATAGATGTATTCCTAGAATGCTTTACCTTCAACACTAAGCGAAAGGTGACATTGGCTGACCTCATGGGGTTGAAGCAATATGATGATGAGTCAATCATCGACTATGGCAATAGGTGGTGAATGCTTCTTGCTAAGCTACCATACATACTACCCATGTCTGAGTTGACTGGCATGTTTTCTAAGAGTTATCTAAAGCCTATCTCCTTGTTGTTGCAACTCCAACAATATCCAACTCTTGAATATGCTCTAGCGCAAGCTAGAATAATCGAAGACATCAAAATTCAAGAGGGAGAAATTATGAAGCCATGCAAGGAGTGGACTAAGAATGCCAAAAACAACCTAGTACAACCAAAGCTAACATCAATCAATCAAGTTGCTATTAGTATTCTAGGGCCTATGCAACCCACACCACCTCAGAAGCCCAACTATCAAGCCACACCTAGAAACTATGACAACAACAATCAAACAAACCAAAGACAAGACCAACCGCATTAGCCACCATGACAATATACTCATTTTTAGAGCCCTTAGCATCGATCTTCAATCGATTGTATGAGGCACAAGCAATCATGCTTCCCGAGATCCATCCATTGAAACCTAATAAGCGTAGATCAAAGGTGCACAGGAAAAATCTATACTATGTTTACCATCAACAAAGAGGCCATGACATCCAGACATGTTATCCCTTTAGAGATGTAGTTCAGGATATGATCGAGAGGCAAGAGCTTTCGATGGGCAATCCTCTTGCTCCAAACAACCAACCAATAGGAGACTTCCAAGACCTTTGGCCCACACACGAAGCAAAAACAACACCTGCCAACCACGTTGAGAAACCCAATCAGGTGCATAACAACCCACCTCCCCAAGAGTTTATGGGAATGATCAGTATTGTAGCAAAGGACTAGGAATATCAAAATTGATCTACACAATCGGTGATTTCATCCAATGTTTCACCTTCACCCATCTCATCTCATCGAAACATGGGCATTGCTAACTATATTGCAGTGGACAAAATGCATGCTAGGGGTCCCAAAGGTAGCATACCTTCCCCACCATCCACATCACAACCAACGAAGCATAGTGAGAACTCTAAAGGTATCACACCTTTCTCACTTTTATTGAGTAGCACACACACTAGGGGTGCCTAAGGTATCATGCCTTCCCCTCACAAAACATTCAAAATCCAAAAACATTCAAAATAAAATTCCAAAAATCATTAAAATCATCAAAATCCAAAAAAAACACTCAAAATTTCAAAAACAATTTAAAACACCAAAAATCCAAACAAATCAGAAAACATCAAACTTTCAAAAACAATCTAAAACATTAAAAACACAAAAACATTTGCATTTACATTTTGCATATGCATTCATTTACTTGCATTGCATTAGGCATGTTCATCCATTGCATTTGCATTAGGATAGGTTGTGTTTACAATCTTACAAATGACACCACGTTTGTATGCCAATCATGCATCTATTCATCATCATCATCCATTCACCCTTGTGAGTAATTGTGTTTCTCAACACAACCCCTTCCTATTGCTATAAGGAATATACTAGGGTTTTTCAATCATTCAACCATACCTAGTGATCTTCTCAAATTTTATAGAAAGCTATCTTCACTTTTAGAAGATGAGGTCTAGTTCTGATAGCACCTAGCATATCTCAAAATCCCATCACTAATCAAACATTAATAATCCTAGTTTGAACAAGGAAATATGAACACTACAAAGTGGTCCAGGTCACCTTAAGTGAAAGGTTTTTACTTGCTCATATTGTGATGCGCATGGTCTAGGATGTTGATAATTGACAAAAGGACAAGCTCCTCCCTACCCAAATAAATCCCTTGCTTTCATCAAAATAAGAAAAATCCCAAAGCAAAAATCAAAGCAAAATAAATAGTGATTTTCATCACTAAACAAATCCCTTGCTCAAAGAAAACAAAATACAAAATAAACAGTGATTTTCATCACTAAGCATGAGCAAGTATCCCAAATCAATGTGAAGAAAAGAAGGGGGTGAAGAGCTTGAATCCCTGGAATGGTCAGTATTCTAAAACCATCGAGTGATCCCCAATACAACAATGGGTTGAATGAATCCTGCCTAGCATTGGGGTAGTTCTAAGCAATTTACAAAGTGAGCTAGCTTTAGGTGGCTTGTATCACCTAGTGGTCTAATCCAACTAAGTCCAAACTTAGGATCATGATGAACATAGGGTGATCCTCATTATAACAATGGGCTGAATGAATCTCGCTTGGCAATGAGGTAGTCTTATGTCTCATCTAATATATTCATTTGCACACATAGGGATAATGAATATCTTGGTCTTCATAACAAAAGCTTTTATCTTTCAGGAGTCCTGTATAGTCATTATACAACTTTTGATTAATCAACTAGGGTGTTTGAGTCTCATGGAAAACCTCAAAAATTCCCTAATAGCAATAAATCATTACATCAATCATACACATTTACACATCTCACAATCATCTCATTTCACATATGGATGCTTAAATGATTAATTCTTATGATAAGAGTTATCATTTTCATTCATGATTTTCATACATTCTGTGGTGTCATCTATCAATTTGTCAAAACACATATTAATTGCATTCCTTATGTTTTAAGTGATTAAAGCATACAAGTTCATTTACATTAGATCATCATCATGTAAATAATGCATTACATACATTGCATTCACCATATCATATCAACATAAATTAAGTGCATAAACAATTGAAACAAATTAAACATGCATTTAACATTCACCATTGCATCCATATATGCATACATAGTAGAGCATCTACACATCTAGATCACAACATCTAATCATACATTTATCATCTAGCTAGTGCATGTCATCAAGTACATCACATACATATAGCATATTCACATCATCAATAGGCATTACATCCATTAATGCATCCATAAATCATAACACATAATGCATCTAATGGTCCAAAATCACACAATTGCAAATCACACAAACATTTTTAAACATCAACTAGGGCATTATTGGTATCATACCTCCCCTAATCAGCAATCAAATAGTTAAGCAATCAACCTCAAAAATCCCCAAAGGTATTCCCATAAACCCTTTGGTCAACCCAAAATCCCCAAAGGTATCCATAAACCCTTTGGTCACCCAAAAATCCCCAAAGGTATCCATAAACCCTTTGGTCAACCCAAAAACCCCAAGGTATCCATAAACCATCTTGGTCACCCCAAAATGCCCCAAAGGTATCTATAAACCCTTTGGTCAACCCAAAAATCCCCAAAGGTATCCATAAACCCTTTGGTCACCCAAAATGTCCCCAAAGGTATCCATAAACCCTTTGGTCAACCCAAAAATCCCCAAGTTATCCATAAACCCTTTAGGTCACCCCAAAAAGCCCCAAAGGTATCTCATAAACCCTTTGGTCAACCCAAAATCCCCCAAAGGTATCCATAAACCTTGGTCACCCAAAACCAAAGGTATCTTAAACTATCTTAGGTCAACCCAAATAACCCCAAAGGTATCCTAAAACCTTTTGCCTCGGTCACCCAAAATGCCCCAATGACATCCACTAAGCCCATTGGTCATAATAATAACATGTATAATCCAAATCAATAATTGATAACTTAATCAAGTTAATCATGTTCATCTTACGAATCATTGTCGAAGACAATCATGCACCCTCCTTGCTTGGGGAAAATAAGCAAAATATCAAAATAAATTCAAGCAAACTGAGAAACTTGTCTCCTAATTGCCATCAAGGCTAGGATTTGACTTAAGCTTATCTCCTAATTGCCATCAAGGCTAGGATTTGACTTAAGCTTATCTCCTAATTGCCACTCAAGGCTAGGATTTACTTAATTTCCAATTGCCACTCAAGGCTAGGAAGTGATTTTTCTAATACCATCAAGGCTAGGATTTAACTTAAGCTTATCTCCTAATTGCCATCAAGGCTAGGATTTGACTTGAGCTTATCTCCTAATTGCCATCAAGGCTAAGGATTAGACTTAAGCTTATCTCCTAATTGCCACTAAGGCTAAGGATTAACTTAAGCTTATCTCCTAATTGCCATCAAGGCTAAGGATTAGACTTAAGCTTATCTCCTAATTGCCATCAAGGCTAGGATTAGACTTAAGCTTGTTTGCCAATATCCCAAAGATTACCAAAATCAAGTTCCTTAACTTATCGGAGGCAATGATTCTGAGATGCATGCCCTTTCCATGATTGGGGCATCTAACATTGATGAGGTATACATTTCATTTCCTTCTATGAAATCTCATCAAAAATAAAAAATTCAAAAACAATTGAACAATCAAAATTCAAAAACAACACAAATATCAAAGAAAAGGGTCCAAAACCCACCAAAAACAAGTCAAATCTGATGGAATTCACTCAGGATCAAGATGAACCCAAATTCCTCATGGATGAATTGAAAAGTCACTACTTCAATCCCTAAGAAGGCCATTGTGGCTGGACCGCCCCATGGGAATGAGGTTTTCAACTCCTTTCTTCCATGAAACATCAACAAAATCATCAAAATCCTCTCAAAAATGCTCCATTTTTCAATGGGTAAAATTGAAGGAAACCCTAACAAAGTCATATGGGTCAAGTGACTCATCACTTTTATCACTGGTCATTCCCTCATCGACTCATCGCTTGAGGGGGTAGTCATACTTAACAAATTCATAATCAAAATCAACAATCAAACACTCAATCATGCAAATTGTATTCGTTCAATGAATCATTGACAAAGACAATCACGCCCCTACTTGGGGAAGCAAACAAGCAAAAATTTAAATTAAACAAATGCTTGGCATTATAGAAGCATGAAAAATTGGGCCTCTACCTCTTCATGAATGAATAATGTCCAAGATCAAGTCAACCTTACATGAGAGGTTGTACTTGAAGCAAGTTCCTTAGCTCATTAGAAGCAAGGATTCAAGAACACATGCTCTTTCCATGATTGGGGCATCTAAAGTTGGTTAGGTTATTGAATAACCCTAATCATTTAATATTTTAGTCATCTATTTTTTCTCAGCATTGTGTTGCACACAACGCATCTCAAAAAGGGGCATCTGTAGACACTAAAATCATGTCAATCCGATTAGGCGACCGAAAGCATTGGCTAATTGACATCATATGGCCCCCTTGGGCAACCCTCAAAGGTTTAATAGTGGTCCTAACCACTCTTGGAAGGCTCTACCCCACTTTTGGGAGGTTTTGGGCCACATAGGCATGATCGTCCCACCCTGGGATGGTCACAGTTCATGGTCATCCCACCCAGGGATGGTGGCAAAGCGGTCATCCCTAGGTGGGATGACCACAAGGTTTGACTCCCAAAAAGTCAAATTTGGACAAATGGCACCCATAAACTACCATTTATCCTACCTATTCAAGCATGCAAGACCTGAGGGCATAGAATCCTTATGACATGCTGTAGAATGGAGGCCAAAATGGGAGATTCTCTTCCCCCTCCAATGCATGCTCAGTTTTAGACAAGTGGCACCTCTTGCCCTGCATGCCCTTGCATGCCCATTTTCCCAAAGGCCTCCTTTGGCTATAAAGTGGATCCATTTTCCACACAAAATATAGAGAGGAGTTTTGAGACATAGCAATGAAGTGCTGCCAAGATTTCCCCTCACCCTTTTGTGCCTTTTTCCCTCGAAATCTCTACCTAGCGAAGGAGGTTTGCGAGTGATTCAAGAGGTGCAATTTGTTTGCAAAACCAAATCAATTGAGTGAATTTCACCACCAAATTTTATGACAACACTATTGAGGAGGTTTCTGACCAATTCATAGAGGAATTGGTGGTAAATTAGGAGCAGAATTGGTGGTCGTCCCACCCCAGGATGGTCCCCATTCTATGATAGTCACCACCATCCCTGCAAGGGATGGTGATATATCTATGCATTATTTTTCTACTATTTTTAATTAGGCATATTCTAGGGTAGTATATGAACCTCCTATCCAAATTTCATGCAATTTGGAGTTATATTGAGTGAGATATTGTATTTTTAAGTTTTTGTAGGCTTCTAGGGACCATCTGAAGATGCACATGAAACTGTGACTAATTTTGCAAATATGACCATATGGGTCCTCTTAAAATATCATTTTATGCATACTATCCAAGTTTGGTTTGATTTGGAGGTGTTTTGGTCCATAAATTGCTTGTTTTGGGTTTTGTAGGCTTCGTAGGTACACTGCGAATGCGCCATGTATTCGGATGCAATTTCTGTTCTGTTTTCAATTAGATCTTCCCAAAATCATATATTATGCATATATCTGCAATTTCAGATCATTTGGAGTTGTTTTAGATAGGTGCATTGCATATTTACACTTTCTAGCTTATAGTTGCATGTATGGCTTTTGCATGTTTCACATTCTACGCACTTGCTATTTAACAAATCTGGTTTCCTTGTGTGTAGGTGCAGGTTTTACAGTGCATGAGGAAGGAATACAAGATCAGAATAGTGAATAACGAAGTGGCGGCATCATAGGTTCACCCACCTCAATTGTGGGTACGAGGAAGAACATTGGAAGTGCACACGAGCTTGTTTGAAAGGACTTGATCCTTGGGCACCCATTTTTGTAAACAAGTGTATCAAACTAAGAGCCCTCAAGGGGACATCTATGTAACCATGATTCTGATTTATCAAATGAAATAAAGATAAAAACCCTTTTTCTTGCACTTATTTGGCTTCCATGGTTGCTTGAATATTTCCTTTTGTAATGCTTGATTAATACCGAATATAGATGCATCTTGTTTAGCATTCTTAGGTGCACCATTTTTCCCATATTTAAGATTCAATTTTTACATTATCAAACTCACAAAAACTAGAAGAACCTAAAAATAAAGTTGATATTATGTTGTTCTTTGATGGTTCCAAGTATAAGCAAGGGGGTGATGTGGGAATCATGTTCTTCACACCGAAAGGGGCTCATATGCCCCTATCATTTAAACTTGATTTCCTATGCACCAATAATAATGTTGAATATGAGGCCCTCATTTTAGGCCTTCAAGAAGCTATCACTATGAAAATCAAGAAGTTAAATATTTTTTATGATTCCTTGCTCATTATCAACCAAGTCAAGGAAATCTACCAATGCAGGTGTCCAATATTGAAGTCTTACAAAGCCCTTGTGGATAATCTCTTAGCTAAATTGGAATGGTATAACATCGAGGTAGTCCCTCATTCATATAACTATTTTGTGGATACTATGGATTCTTTGGAATCCTTAATTTTGCATAATCCTTTATATGATATTACAACCATTCATGTCAAAATTATTTTGCAATCAGTGATTTCACGTGAGCCTTCAAACGATAACAAAGCTATTTACATGATTTAGATTCAATTGTACCAAGAATGGTTCTCTCCCATACATGACTTTTTGAAACATACTTCCTAGGGGTCTTTGACCCCAAATAGTCCTTTTTATAACAACACAATGATTCATTTTAGGTTATATTCCAATTAGCATTCATGCAGGATGAATCTCAAAAGGAACAAGCAGTTCATTCAATCGAGACTCAACAATATCAAGATTGGTTCGCCCAACTCAAATATTTTTTGAAGCTTGGTACTATGTCGGAGGGATTTTTGCATACTAAAAAATTAACATTCAAGAAAAAAGTGACAAAATATATCTTGTTAGGAGACATCCTGTATTGTCAAGGCTATGATGGTCTTATCCTTCGTTGTCTAAAGCTCCACAAATATGCTTGGGCAGTTTTGCAAGCTCACAATGGTACCTATGGTTGCCATTTTTAGAGGTATGGCTATCACTAAGCGCATCCTTTGAATGGGATATTATTGGCCTACTATGGAGAAATATTGTTGCACCTATATTAAGAAGTACAAATAATATCAGCATCATGCTAATCTTTTGCATGTACTTTCTCAAGCCTTGTAATCGATTCATTTGGTATGGCCTTTTTCATAGTGGGATTTTAATTTTATTGGGAAAATCTCACCCTCATCCTTGGGTCATCATACATTTATCTTAATGGCCATAGAGTACTTTACCAAATGGATGGAAGAAATCCCTCTTACCACTATGACTAAACTAAAAATTGCAAAGTTCATACTCCATAATATCATATGTCATTTTGGTATTCCATCCAAGATTATTTAGGATAATGGGCCTCCATTCAAGAAAAAATAAGTGTGAGTTTTGATTGCAAAGTATAACATTTAGCACAAATTTTCTATGCCCTATTATCTACAAGTCAATGGTTAAGAAGAGGTATCAAACAAGATTGTCATTGTTACTTAATAAAAGCATCAAAGATAATCATAAATATTGGCATCTACAACTACCTCTTGCATTATGGGATTACAAAACTAGCATTAGGATGCCCACAAGGGAAAATATTTTTTTCCAGTATATGGCATTGAGACCATTATGCCATTGGAATTATAGATTCCTTCATTGCACATATCACTCCAAGAGTTCATCGATGATGATACTGCATGACAAGCTCACATTGATTAGTTGATCCTTCTTAATGCATGATGCATTAATGATCTCGGGCACCTCTGCATCTATCAAGATCACCTTAAGTGAGCTTATGATATCAAATTCCACCTTAGGTAAATTAAGGTTGGGGATCTTGTGCTTAAGGAAAATCAGTAGAACTCCAACTTGCCACCATATGTGCAAGACAAATTCACGGTAAACTGGTTAGACCTATTTATCATCACATAGAAGATAGGGCATGGGACTTATAGGTTAGCTTTTCTTGAGGGTGTGGAGGAACCTGAACCTCTCAAAATTATTCACCTACGAGCATTTTATGCATAATGCACAATGCCTACAAAAAAAAACCATAAAAAAAAATCAAAAAATTACAAAAACACTACATTTCCATTTGCATTGTATTCCATCATGCATTTTGTATCACTACATTAGGTGCTCACTTGCATTAGGCATGTTCTTCCATTGCATTTACGTTAGGACTATTTTGTGCTTACATGCTAAGGTCTGGAACCACATCATCCACATTCCCCTTTGTGAGTAACTATGTTTTTCAACACAACCAATAAGTTGCTATAGGGTGTTCACTATGGTTTTTGATCATTCAGCCATTCCTAGTTTTCTTTTCAGATTTTATAGAAAGCTATCTTGGATTTTAGAAGGTAGAGTCTTACTTTGATAAGCACCTTGCATATCTCAAAATCCCAAACATAATTTCAAAATTAAAATCCAAGTTTTAACAAGGAAGGATGAACTACAACATAGTCCTTACCCCTTAAGTGAAAGGTTTCCCTTACTAATCCTATTATGTGCATGGTCTAGGATGTTGAGAATTTACAAAAGGATAAGATACCCCTTACCCAAAGCAATAAAATTCCTTACTCCACAAAAATGAGCAAGTATAAAAAAAAAACAACAAAAACATCATAAAAAAAAAGCTCCAAAGGCAATTAAGCCCTTTGGTCACGTCTTCACAAAAATACCTAAAGGTACTTAAGCCCTTTGGTCACATCATCACCAAAAGCTCCAAAATAATTTACAACTTTTTTTCAAAATAAAAAGGTCCCAAAGGAACCTAGATTCCTTTGGTCAAAATCAAAAGGCTCCAAAGGTACATAATTTTCTTTGGTCACAACCAAAAGGTCCCAAAGGCATAGAAACCCTTTGGTCACATCAAATATCAAAAAATTGAGTGAATATTGTATCTAGTGATTTTCTCTATAAACCTCATGATTGTAGCGATTTGTTGTCCATGCAATTTGGTTGGATGAGTAAATTACCATAACATTACTCACCAAAATGAAGTAATAAATGGCTCAAAATATAGGTTGTAAAGAGGACATAAGCCCTCTTAACTATCAAAATGTGTAATCCGAATGCAGTCACATCAACAGAAAAATAATGCAGGACAAATAATTAAAACAATTATTAATTTGAAGCATTCAACCCTTCAACATATTCAAATCACATAATATATAGAAAGGGAATAGGAAGAAAGTCGGCAAAGGAGAGATAAGGGGAAATAGGAGATAAGGAGGGAGAAGATAGGGGAAAGAAAGGCGCGGAGGGATAAGGAGGTTGGAGGGATAAGGGAAAGGGAGGAAAAGGAGGGATAAGGAGGAGGGAAAATAGGAGATTAGGGGAGACAAAATAGGAGATAGACTGCCGACAAATTCAAAAACAAAATCTGCCGACAAATGTAGGGAGATTTCACACTGAAGCTTAGAAAAGAGATTTTTCTAAGCCAGTTTCGAAACAACCCTATTCACACTTGTAACATTCTCCCCCTTAAAGTTGAGAGGACTGACTACACAGTCTCTCAGCTTTACAAATTGAGCTTTTGTCATCGCCTTGGTGAAGATGTCAGCGACGTTCTCCAAAGTGTGACAAGTATTGAAGCTCAACAATTTCATGTTCCACCATATCTCTCGATGAAGTGGTACTTCATATCAAAATGTTTCATTCTGCTATGGTGGACAAGATTATATGCCAACTGAATGGCACTGATGTTGTCGCAAGAGATTCTCGGTCGGACCACTTTGCTGTTCTCCAATCTCTTCTAGTACTTTCCTTAGCCACAAGGCTTGAGTACTTGCATAAGTAACCGCTATATACTCTGCTTCTGTTGAAGATAGCGCTACTACTGTCTACTTTTTTGAACTCCAAGTTATTAGTCCTGATCCAAGACTAAAACAATTTCCTGATGTTGACTTCCTGTCATCAATATTGCTACCCCAATCACTATCACTGAAGCCTACAAGCTTGATAGTGTTACATTTATGGTACTGGATTCCAAAATCCAATGTACCCTTCACATATCTCAAAATTCTTTTAGCTGCCTTCAAATGCAACTCAGAGGGGTTAGACATAAATCTAGAAACAAGAGATACAACATACTGAATATCTGGTCTGGTGTTGGCGAGAAACATCAAACTCCCAACCATGCTTCTGAAAGTGGTCACATCAACTTTCTGTGCTCCATCATCTTTGCTTAGTTGGATCCCATGTCCAACTGGAGTTGCAACTGGTTTGCAATGCTCCATAGCAAACTTCTTGATCATATCCTGAGCATACTTATGTTGACAGATGAAGATCCCTGAATCTGACTGATGAACCTCCATTCCAAGATAATAGTGCATTAAACCAAGATCTTTCATCTCAAACTGCGTCATCATGGAGTGTTTGAACTCCCTATTCATTTTTCCATTACTACCCATAAAAATAAGATCATCCACATACAAACAAACTATGAGGATGTCATTACCTTGCTTTAGGTAGTAGAGTGTGGGTTCATTTTTGCTCCTTGTGAACCCATATTCTTTGAAGTACCCATCAATGCGTGAGTACCAAGCTCTTGGTGCCTGCTTGAGGCCATAGAGTGCCTTCTTCAATCTGTAAACAAGGTGTTCCTTACCTTGTACTTCAAATCCCTGTGGCTGCTCAACATACACTTCTTCTGTCAAGTAACCATTGAGAAATGCACTCTTCACATCCATGTGTTGTACTTGCCATCCTTTGTGTGCAGCTAAGGCAAGAACTGTTCTGATTGTCTCCTGTCTGGCTACAGGAGCAAAAGTCTCTTCATAATCTATTCCATACTTCTGAGTAAAACCCTTTGCCACTAACCTTGCCTTATGCTTCTCAATGCTTCCATCAGCATTAAACTTGGTCTTGAAGATCCATTTACAACCAACACATTTCTTTCCTTTCGGAAGCTTCACAAGCTCCCAAGTGTCGTTGTTTTTTATAGAGGTTATCTCCTCTTCCATGGCATCTTGCCAAATCTTCTGAGTACATGCCTTCTCATAACTAGAAGGTTCAAGTTGTGCACTAGTTAACAAAGCATAGTTAACTTGATCTCCTCTGGGTTCTTGTTGTGATTCATCATCACCATACAAGTGCATACTTTCTAATCTATGTAACACAGATTCCATTTCACTAGCTTGACTCCTAGTATATCTTCTTGAAAAATTCTTATCCAACATCTGAGATGATGGATGATACTGTAAAGTTCTCTTACCTTTGGATGGAACATCAATATCCATTGGTGAGGAACTTACCGATCGCTGTGGAGAAGGACTTGGTGAAGCAGCTTGAATCGAAGATGGACTTGGTGGATGTGTGGGCGGAGACCGCTTTCCTTTCGTGGTAGTTGTGGTTGCACTCGCCGAGCAACTACATCGGTGGCTTCAACATCACCGAATATTTGGGGCTTACCCCACTCTCCCCCTTCATCAAAAATCACATCCCTTGAAACCACTATCTTTCGAGTTGTAGGATTGTAGAGTCTATAACCCTTTGTGTTTTCACAGTATCCTACAAAAATGCAAGCCTGACTCTTTGGATCTAACTTCTTTCTCAGCTCATCAAGAATGTGAGCATATGCCAATGAACCAAATACTCTGAAATACTTCACATTTGGTTTCTTACCATACCAGGCTTGGTAAGGTGTCTTCCCTTTCAAACTCGAAGTAGGACTTCTGTTCAAGATGTGAACACTAGTCCTTGTTGCATCTCCCCAATATGCATTACTCAAATGCTTTGTCTGAAGCATTGATCTCGCCATCTCCACAATGGTGCGATTCTTTCTTTCTCGCTACACCATTCTGTTATGGAGTGTAGGCAGCTGTGAACTCGCCTCTTGATGCCATGATGTTTACAAAAATTCAAAAACCGATTAGAGGAGTATTCTCCTCCTCTATCTGATCTAAGACATTTTATAGAATATCCACTCTCACTTTCAACTTTTGCTTTAAAATCAACAAAGCATGCAAATGCTTCATCCTTATGCTTCAAAAAGTATATCCAACACATTCTTGTGCAATCATCAATGAAAAGTAGGAAGTAAGAGTGATTACCTAGACTCTTGGTCTGCATCGGACCACAAATGTCCGAATGTACCAACCGAAGAGGATAGTTGGCCCTCCATGCTTGTCCACGAGGAAATTTCGATCTGGCATGCTTGCCCAAGGCACACCCTTCACAGACTTCCTTACTGTCTTGAACTTTGGGAAGTCCAGTTACCATTGCTTGTGAAGTTAGCAATTTCAAACTTGCAGAATTCAAGTGACCATATCTCAAGTGCCATAGGACACTTGGATTGGTAATAGCTACATTTGCTAACTTATTTCCTCCTGGCTGGCCAAACTTCAAAGGAAATAATCTATTTTTCGACATTGGCACTTGTGTAATGATTCTATTACTATTGTTTTTGTCAAAAATGGTGCATTTACCCTCATCAAAAATCAACTTATAATTCTTTTCAAGCATTTGACCAACACTTAACAGATTGTGTTGAAGATGAGGAGTGTAATAGATATCACTTACATGTTTTATGCCTTCTTTTGTTGGAACCTCCATAGCTCCAATGCCTTCAACTGCCAATGACTTGTCATCTCCCAACCGAATGCTCGGATTTGTATGAGGAGTCTATCTTAGCAAAGAGTTCTTCTTTGCCACTCATGTGATTTGAACACCCCGTGTCCAAAATCCATGTATCATTCAAATTTTGCTCTGTCTGGCCATAAGAGAGAAAGAGATTTGAGGACTCTTCCTCTTCTCCAAAATTCCCAAACTGACTGCTCTGGTTGCTGCTGCTTCCTTGCGAAGTCTTTGACCAACAATCACGAGCATAATGGCCAGGTTTGCCACAATTGTAGCAAACTTGTTTAGATTTGTCTCCTCCTTTTCCTTTTCTAGATTGTTTCCCTCTGTATTGCTGTTGTCCTCCTCTATTCTCGGTTTCCACCTCTGTTGGATGATCCTCCTCTGTTAGGAGTTCCCCCTCTTTGATTATTCCTGCCTCTGCCTCTTTTTTGACCTCTGCCATGGCCTCTACCTCTTCCTTCATGTGTGGCAAAAGCTTTGTCATCTCCTCCATAACTGGTGGTAGGAGTTTCCTGCAACCTCTCTTCATGTGAGAGAAGTGAACCAGTTAATGCATCAAAAGACAATGTGGATAAGTCTTTTGATTCTTCAATAATTATAGCAACAGAATTCCATTTTGGAAGAAGTGTTCTCAACACTTTCTTCACCATCATCTCTGGCTTGATATCTTCCCCTAGTGTGACCATTTTGTCGACTAATGCTTTCACTCTCACACAAGAATCACCGACTCTTTCATTCTCCCGCATCTTGAGATTCTCAAAATCTCGTTTCAAAGTTTACAGTTTTACCTGCTTCACTTGGTCACTGCCTCTATAGCTCTCTTTTAAGGCATTCCATGCATCTTGTGCAATTACATATGATGCAACCCTAGGGAAGATAGTTTTATCTAAAGCAGCATGAATGTGATATAAGGCAAAAGCATTATTCTTTTGTGCTTCTTTTCTTGTCCTTTTATCACCATTAGAAAATGTTGCCCATTCAGCAGTAGTTGGTTCTGTATAACCTTCCTCAACTACATCCCAAAGACCTTTTCCTATCAACAAAGTCTTCATTTTTATAGACCAGTATTCATAGTCACTACCATTAAATTCAGGGATTGGTAGACTAGTGTTTGCAGCCATTGCTAATAAACAAACTTTTATTCGAAGCACACAAGTACTTTTATTGAGGCAAACTGGAAATACAAAGTAGAATGCAGTACAGAATGATTTAATAATTTAAATCAAATCTCGCCTTCTTAGTACATTCATGTTCTGCTTCAGAACTGCTGCTAATGATGATGAACTCAGGTTTCACTTCCACTGGATCTGCTGTTGCTGCTGCTTCTTCTTCTTCTTCTTCTTCCTCTTCTGCTGGTTCAGATTCAGGCTTAGGAGAGCGTGGTGTATAGCCCACACTCAATTCATCTATTGGCACACCTGGTGTATAACTGGCACCAGTTTGTATGTCCGAAACAAATTGCACGGTTTCGGATTCTTCAATTCTCTTGTCCGAAGATATTGTCTTCGGAGTCTGCTTCGTATCCTGAATCCGGCTTTCTTAGGTGAGAAATCACCTGATTCTCCAGTTGACTAAACACAGTGTGCAGACTAGTTCGGCGAACCCTTTCATCAAAGGATTCCGACGATTCTCTCTTCAAAAGAGAGAGAAGTGCATGATAACACCCTTCAGATCGGAACATCTACCATTTCCACAAACACATTATTCCTCCTTTCACAAATTCTCTTTAGAAGAGTTGCAAAAAAAAGTTTTATAAAGTTTTTCTAAATAAATTTAATAACCTTTTTATTATTTTTAAATTACCCTTTTTAAAAAATGAATTTATTTAAAAAATATAATTTTAAAAATAAATAATATAAAAAAATTATTAAATAAATTAAAAAAAAACTTTAAAAAACAAAAAATTAAAAAATTTACCTTTCGTCGCGATTCGATCACGCGACCCACCGTATGCTACGCGAGTGCCTTTGCCGCGCGACCTCACGGCCTCGTCGTGAATAAGGAAGGTGTGCCTTCCTTTTATTCCCTGGGTGGCGCACGTAAACAAAAATAAAAAATAAAAAAAACTTGTTGTATCACGCGGGGCGGGATTCGATCCCTGACCCTCGTCCAAGCAATCGAATCAATAATCCAACACGCCAAGCGGGCGGATGGAAACCAATAGGGGCGAGGGTTGTTTTATATCAACGGCGGGCATGATTTTTTTTTTTTTTTAAATTCTGTGGATATATCCCACATGCGTCCTAAAAAGGACGCGCGAGGGTTTATTATCTGAAACCCTCGTAGATGATTTCGACTACCTTCGGGCAGTCGTGCGTCGACCGATCAAACTGCCACGCTGTCAACTAATTGTGCCTCGCCACGACGAATCGCCACGTGGCAAAATTTTGCCCACTCGCTGCCAACCAGACTACCAATCGCCCTGCGCCACGTGTCACGATCTGCTATCGCCACGTGTCGTCCAGTCACTGCCTCGACTGCTGCGTCGCTGCCACCTATCGCCTCGAGAGTCGTGCCATTGCCACGTGTCGCCTCGACTGTTAGGCTGCTGCCACCTTCGCCTCAGGATCCGTGCTCGAGTCTGCTCATGATCCGCCTCGAGATCCGAGCCCTGCTACGAACTACTTCGGGATGCGCGCCTGGTCGTGCCTCGAGAACCGTGCCCACGCTGACCTAACTTTGCCTCGAGAACCGTGCCCGACAGACGACGAAGTCTGGCTCTGATACCAGATATGAAATCCGAACGCAGTCACATCAACAGAAAAATAATGCAGGACAAATAATTAAAAACCTTTATTAATTTGAAGCATTCAACCTTTCAACATATTCAAATTACATAATATATAGAAAGGGAATAGGAAGAAAGTCGGCAAAGGAGAGATAAGGGGAAATAGGAGATAAGGAGGGAGAAGATAGGGGAAAGAAAGGCGCGGAGGGATAAGGAGGTTGGAGGGATAAGGGAAAGGGAGGAAAAGGAGGGATAAGGAGGAGGGAAAATAGGAGATTAGGGGAGACAAAATAGGAGATAGACTGCCGACAAATTCAAAAACAAAATCTGCCGACAAATGTAGGGAGATTTCACACTGAAGCTTAGAAAAGAGATTTTTCTAAGCCAGTTTCGAAACAACCCTATTCACACTTGTAACAAAATGGTCCTTAAAAAAACCATATCAAATCATCTTGGTCAAGCGACTCATCACTTTCATCAATTTTCCATTTCCTCATTGACTCGTTGCTTGAGTGGGTAGTCATATACTCACAACATTCATAATCAAATCAATATTCAAACATTCAATCATGCAATTTGTATTCGTTCAAGAATCATTATCAAATACAATCATGCCCTTTTTTCTTGGGGTAAATAACAAGCAAAGACTTAAATTAAATACATAGTATGACAGTTCTTCAACTACCTATTTTGCATGCATAAGTTAATCACCCTATGGACTAGACGAATATCGACCCTTGACTAAAAGGTTTACTAAAACTAAGCTCTTTAAGTTGTTAGAAGCAATGGTTCAAAAATGCATGCTATTTCTATGATTAGGGCATTTTACATTGATCATATCAATGAGCATCATCAACCCTCAATTTGACTCTGGGTCATCTATTTTTGCTTCACATTGTGTTTTCACATAATGCATCCCAAAAATAGGTATTTGTAGACACGTAAAATGCATCATACTAAGGAGACTACATATATGGACTCCCTAAAGACCGTATGACCCACCTTAGATAACCTTAGGGCTTAAATAATGGTCTTTACCACTCAAACAAGGGACATCTCCCTTTGCAACCTTGGGCATCCCTTCTAGGGATGGCCTCTAGAGGTTGTCCTACCAAGAGATGGCCCCTAGTCAAGGTCATCCCACCCTAAGATAGTTGCATCGAAGTAGAATTAAGAAAAAGAGTAGGAAATAAATAGTAGTCGATATTACTAGTTAAACCTTCACATGAACTCACACCATAATTTTACGTGTGCATGAGCCCGAATTAGACAAAAATTATGATGCAATCAATTTGCATGAGGTTTCAGAGAAAAAGCATTCACTTTCTCAATGCAAAATAATCCTTTGCTTTTTCATGCATAGGTTGGAACTATTATTATATTCCTTTAAAGGAATCTATATAATAGTGCTCACCCCTCTTTTGAAGATATACAGAGTTATAAAATTTTAGTAATGAAGTGCTACCGGATTTTGACAAGAGATCTAATAACTTTCATGGAAATCAAAGTGTTATTCATATCAACTCCATAATAAATCCATGTTTTTGGACTCAACCATGTTTGCTTTCTTTGAAGACCGATCCAAACCCATCAGGTTGCTCCCAAAGCGCAACTAATCTTCCTAAAATACCACAGATCAAATCCAAGAGTCACCATTGCATCGGCCTTAAAAAAGCACTCATGGATTAGCAGTTATCTCTCAAAGAGATCGGCCATAGGTACGGCCATCCATCACAGAGATGACCTCTAGGGTTCATATTTGTTCTCTTGTTTCTTTGCATAATAGTTGCTAGTAGTTTTATTATTTGCAATTCATCTTAGGTATATTTTATTCTATGTATGCATTTATCAATTTTTGATTATTTATCGCTTTCATTTATCATTTTATTCACACATGTTATTAATGTTTTTTGCGTTCCTTGTGTGCAGATTATATTTTATACAAGGAATGAGGAGCACAAGAGTTTGACGTCATCACCGCTTGTAGAGGTAATGAAGAAACCCTCTGTAGGATGGTTCATGGATACGAGAAGATTGCATAGTGTGCTGGAACTATTTTAGAGAGGGTCAAACCCTTGTATTGTGTATCTATTGTATCACACTATTGAACTCCCTAAAGGGGATGTGTTTGTAATTATTTTGATAAAAACAAGTTATTATTAATATAAAGAGATCTGATTCATTATTTTCTTGTTTTATCATAGTGTGTTACATTGCATGCTTTTGGTGTTCATTTATTGCTATCATTATTCCTTTATTGGTGCAATGATTTTTGAGCATTTCAATAAGCAACATGTATAAATGCAAATGACCAATATATGCAAATGCAAAAATGCAATGTTATGCAATTTTTTTGTACATATTTTACATCATGTTTTTTGAGGTGGACAAGGTGGCGGTGGTGGCTCACCAATTGGCTCAGCTCACTCCCTTGGGAGGAGTAAATGGAATATGGAATTATGGATGGAGAAAATTTTGAAATAATACTCATTTTATTTAGTGAATGGTGTGACTAGGATTGATTCTTCTTTAAATTCATCTAAAGCTATAAATATGATGTTGTATTCCTCATACAATTCATCTTTGAAATCATCATTATAAGTATTCTCCTCTTCTTCATTATCCCCTTAAATGAGTCATTGAAAATCTCAATCAAAATAGAAAGTGGAATATTATAGATTATACCCTAAGCCATAACGGGCATGCATTTCTCAATACTGAGGTTCAATGATATCATGTATGCCTTTTTCATGTCATCCTAACCCATATCCTTACTAGTTAGCCTGATGAAAATATCGTGATGGGATATCAAGGTTGGACATTTGTTCGATATTAGCACAAGATAGCTACCTAGGTTCATCTAGAGGAGGTGGATCGGATTATGTATCAACCCCTCCATATAGGAAATTGAATATATTTGGTAATGAAACTGAAAGCACGAGATTTCGGAAGAAAGAAACACTAATTGCGATGTATTCAAAATCAAAACTAACGCTTAAGTCCTAAAATGTGAAATGCATGAAATGAAAGAGACGAATTGAACGGAGATACAAGAAAATGGAGAAATCACAGCCCTTTTATTTAACTCTCTTAATCTCGGTTACAAAGACGCCTCCTCCCTTTTCAGGGGCTAGGAGCGTTAAATGGATTTTGGTTACAATCATGACTTAATGTTCCTCCTTCCGCGTGCCCACATTTGAAATGGGCGGGCCAAAGTGTTGCCGCCGCTTGCGTTGATGAATCCTTGATCCTTGCTGCTCCTCCTGCGATCAAAGAAACAACAAAGGTGTTAGTAGCACCTGTTGCAAATATGAAACGTTTGTTCTCTAAAATTAATGAAAGATGCATGTAAAAGATTAGCTAAATCGATAAATAAAATGACTCCAAATGACCTGCACATTTGACAGAGACCAGAAAACATTACCAGAGGGCCACTGCCATCGAAACAGTCGGCCAATTCGCATTCAACTGAAATTCGTCCCTGGTCAGGATGAATTCAACTGTAATTCGTCCTCGGGTAGGACGAATTCCTAATTCATCCTCGGGTAGGACGAATTCGACTGTGATAAAAATCCGAGATGATGCCGTCCAAATGTCACGTCTCGGGATCTCCAAATGACCTGCAAACATAGGGGTTAGCTAATTGGGGGCATTTTGGGATGACCTAGATGGTCGGATTCTCCCAATTTGACCTCCATCAGCGGGAATTTGACGTCGCTACCTGCAAGTTAGTGGGACAACAAAAGCGACGAGAACATGATGAAATCTGATCAAAACATTATGAAATCGAACATATGAACTATCTAGACAACATAAAATGAAATGAAAGATGAACAAATGACAAAAGAACAAATTAGAATGAAACTTAAAAAGTGCGGGGCGCCCAAGTGGGCCGCCCACCATTGGAACTTGATTTTGGCACCAATCCACTTGGGATGGGCCCAAAATCTCTTAGGATGGGGTTGTCAGCAAATTGGTGGATTAAAGTGGTCAAATGTCGGGTTTTTGGGTCCGAATTCACACTTCCAATAGCCACCCAATAACCTCTCTTGCGAAAGAGATTAAGGATGTGGAAAATGTAAATCAAAAGGGTAAAGGCGTGGTATCAAATCGGCAGCACTTCGTTGCTTGAAAATGCCTCCTACTTGTCCTCTTTTGGGTGGGAAAGTCCACCATTTTATAGACCCAGGGGGTCTCTTTTGGATGGGCATGCAGGGGTGCCATGTGGCGGCCATGCCTTCCCAAGAGGGAGGAGACTCCTCCCTGACTTGGGCTTCCATGACTGCCCTTGTGACAGTCCTCCAACGGCCAATCTACCCACCTACACGCGCATGCAAGGCAGGAGTCATAAATTGATAGTCTTCGGCTGCCACTTGGCGCCATTCTTCTTTTTGCCCGTTAAACCTGGAATTCGTCCTGACCAAAGACGAATTCAGAATTCGTCCCTGGGTGAGACGGATCCCAGTTAGAATTCGTCCTTGGGTGGGACGAATACTGAGCAAAGTGCCTGAATGTGCCAAATTGCCTTTTGACCTTCCAAAATTGCTACAAAAGTGGTTAGGACCACTGTTTAACCTCTGAGGGCTGCCCTGGGGGCTGTGTGTGTCAAAGCGATCAGTGTTTGCAGTCACATAATCGGATTGGTGTTGTTTTGGTGTCTACAGATGCCCCTTTTTGGGATGCGTTGTGCATGGCGCAGCGCCGAGCAAAAATAGATAACCAAAGCACTAATGATTAGGGTTTCTTGGTAACCTAACCAACTTTTGATGCCCCAAGTATGGAAAGGGCATGCATTCTTGAATCCTTGCTTCTGACGAGCTAAGGAATTTGATTTCAAGTATTAACCTATTTTGGTGAGGTGTGACTTGAGCTTGGACATTGATCAGTCATGATTAGGCAAAGGGCGCAACCTTTTGTCCATAGGGGAACCTTGTGTTCATGCTTCGGGAATGCCAAGTGTTTGATCAATTTGTGATTATTGCTTGTTTATTGCCCCAAGCAGGAGCGTGATTGTCTTTGTCAATGATTCTTTGAATGCATGCCATTGCCTTGATTGGGTGTGTGCTTGTTGATTGGTGACTAAGTGTGACTACCCCCTCAAGCGACGAATCGATGAGGGAATGACCTTCGTGAGAAAAGCGACGAGTCGCTTGACCCAAGATGACTTGTGCAAAGGTGCCTTCGGAGATTTAGCATTAAGCATGTGCAATTTTTCCGACATTTAGACCTATTTTTGGTGGGTGGTAACCCTTTTGGTGATGCCATAATGGGGTGAAAGTGTCGAAAATCCGTCTTCCCATGGAGCGGTCCGGCTATGGTAGCCTTCTTGGGGAAGTAGGAGAGTGACAATTTGAGCCCCGACATCGATTTTCTATGCCAAGAGGTTAAGTGCAAGAGCACTTGTGTCCGGCAATGCTTATTGTTGTTTGTTTGTGTTGCATTTTTTGTTGTTTTTGTTGTTTTGTTTTTTGTTGTTTTGTTGTTTTGATTTTTTTTTGTGACACCATTTGGGGATTAAATTGTCAAAAATCCATCTTCCCATGGAGCGGTCCAGCTATGGTAGCCTTCTTAGGGAGTAGGATAGTGACAATGTAAAGCCCGACATCAATTTTCTATGCCATTGAATGTCAAGTGCAAAGGTGCCTTTGTTCGGCACTTTTATTGTTGTTGTTTGTGTTGATATTTGATGTTTTTGTTGTTTTGATTTTCTTGCTTTGTGTATATGTCATAATTTTATGTTATGCACAATGATTGATGTTGATGGATGCATGTTTATGGTAATGGATGTATATGGTATGATAAATGCAAATGTTTTTGATATATATGTGATATGCAAAATGTAATGGATGAAATGAATTTGTGTTGATTGGTTATGGCACCATAGACTATTTAGGACTTTGTGATTTTGTTTTTAGGTGATTGCTGTGGTAAATGACTTTGTATGTATACATGTGGTTTTTTTTTTGTATTTTTTGATGGTATTTGTAAGGATGAAAAGTAGCGCAGTTGGTTTAGAAATGTAGCTAAGGTTTTCTGAGACTCAGACGATTTTAACTCACTAGCCACGACTGTACTTTATCTTACAAGACTTTTGAACAAGGTATGAATCGGACTTGTTTTTGACCAAGTTATTTCACATCCCTGTGTGTGCAATTGAGTTCATTTATGTGGTATTTGTCAGGATACCGCCAGTGCCAGATGGGCTTTCAACCGAACCTGTATTGAGGATCACCTAATTAGCTCCACTAACTCCTTTATTGTATTTAGTCAGATTAATCTATGGTGCTATCTAGGATACCATAAGCTAGCTCATCCACATGCAAACATTGATCTGTACACAAGTTAATGTGACAGATATATCGTCATGCGAGAAGTTTACCACCAATGACCGATAGGCTATCAACCAAACCGGTACCGAGGCTTGCCTCATGACCTGTCGAAATGTTGAGAGTTCCAGGGATTCAAGTTCGACTCCCTTCTTTTCTTCAATTGTATTGGGATACTTGCTCCTTTGTAGTGATAAAATCACTGTTTATTTTTGTTTTATTTGTTTTTCTTTTGAGCAAGGGATTTGGATATGGAGTGATGAGAATCACTATTGTATGTGCCTTTTGATGTATGCACTGTGGGATGTCAAATTTTGGAGTTTTGACTTTTGCAAATTTTTGATGTTTTGCAACTATTGAGAACTTGGGATTCTTAGGGAATTGGGTAGGGAAGATGCTTGTCCTTTTGCCAACTCTCAGCATTCTTTGGGTCATTCGCATAGGGGGATGAGCAAGATAGCCGTTTCGCTTATGGTGACCTGGATTGCTTTGCAGGTTTCATCTTTCGTTCACACAACTTAGGAATTTTTTATGTGTTTTAATTTGTGTTGGGATGCTACGTAACAAGGTGTATTTCAAGTAGAACTCTACCTTCGTAAAATCTTTCTGACTGTGTACAGTTTTGGCTAGAAATTTAATGACATCTAAATGATGAAAACTCTAGATACATTAAATGACAACTTGACTTATGATATGGTGACTCTATGTATGGTGTTGTTTTTGCGATATTGTATGGAAAATGTGAAAAATGGTATGCTTGCTAAGTAATGACAGTCCATGGTGCCTTTGACTTCTATGATCAACAAATGTGCGATATATGGATGTAATGGTTAATGCAGCTATTATGTAGTGCTTTGATTGATGAAGTATGCATGAGAATGAGATGCAGATTTTTTTTTGAGATTTTGATGGTTTTTGTTGTTTTTGAATTTTCTTGATGGTGACCAAGGGATTTCGAGAATCCTTTGGGGCCTTTTTGGGGTGACCAAGTGATTGCGATAATCCTTGGAGCTTTTGGGGTGACCAAGTGATTGCGATAATCCTTGGAGCTTTTGGGGTGACCAAGTGATTGCGATAATCCTTGGAGCTTTTGGGGTGACCAAGTGATTGCGATAATCCTTGGAGCTTTTGGGGTGACCAAGTGATTGCGATAATCCTTGGAGCTTTTTGGGTGACCAAGTGATTGCGATAATCCTTGGAGCTTTTGGGGTGACCAAGGATTGCGATAATCTATTAATAGTTTGGTGACCAAGCGATTCGATAATCCTTGGAGCTTTTGGGGTGACCAAGTGATTGCGATAATCCTTGGAGCTTTTGGGGTTTGACCAAGTGATTGCGATAATCCTTGGAGCTTTTGGGGTTTGACCAAGTGATTGCGATAATCCTTGGAGCTTTTTGGGTTTGACCAAGTGATTCGATAATCCTTGGAGCTTTTGGGGTTGACCAAGCGATTGCGATAATCCTTGGAGCTTTTGGGTTGACCAAGTGATTGGGATAATCCTTGGAGCTTTTGGTGACGGTTTTAAACCGATTCAATAATCCTTGGAGCTTTTGGTTTGCTCTTCAGGGGATAGATGTACCCCTAGCTTGATGATCTTTGTGCTCGGATCTGGCTCTGGAGGTATTGGCATGAATGGATCGGCCCTATGCATGGATAGGAGGACAGGGTCTACCCTCGGTACTGATATTGCTATGGGGTCTCTGGGTGGAAGTTGATCTTTGTGTGCCCAAAGTGGTGGATGTAATGCTTGGTCCCACTACGGTGGGTTAACGTGCCACTCATGCCCTAGTATTATGTTTATCTGTTGAAGTGCTTCATCAATATTTATGGGATGTCGATGCTGTCGCATGTGATTGTTGTGGGCTATCTCTGTTTTATCCTCACCTTCGGCCAGTGAGTATAGCTCATCAGAATCTGGAGATTCTGAGACATGGAGGACTGCATCATCAAGTAGCCTTACGGTCGGAGGTTGATCCTCTTCGAAAGGAGCCTCATGTAAGTTGGGCCTTGGGAGCTCTAAAATCTTGGTCTCTATCGACTCTAAGTGCTCTAGCGCTTTGCATGTATCAGGGGATTTGAGCTCCTCCTCTTTGGTTGGTTCTTGTTGAGGAACTTGGGGCCTATGGAGGGGTGGCCAGATAGCACCCCCATGCCTTGGTAGGGCATTTCATCCCGCTCTTCTTCTCGCTCAGATTCCTTAGAGGCTTCTTGATGAATTTCTAAGGGTGGCCCATAAACCTGAGTGGGTTCCTGAGGAAGGCGCCCATCATTGGTTATAGGAGTGGCCTCCCGCTCATGTCTAGGAGGCATCGAGGGCGGTGCTCGATAAGGTCGCGGAGACTTGTCTCGCACCCGGGGGTTGTGCCTCTCATAATGTTTTGTCTTATGCGTGTGAGGGGTTGGAGTCCTCTCCTGCATAGTGTGTTGGAACAACTCATCCTTCTGGCACTGAAGGTGCTCTTTATTTAGAAGATACCATTGCTCTAACTGTTGTCGTTCTAGCTCAAGTTGCGTGAGTTGCATCCGATGTGCGATATGCTCGACAGATTCTAAGATAGTTGGTCTTGTCGTCTCATGTCTAGAAGGCCTAGATGCCTCTCCTAGATATCTATCTCGGTCATAGTGATCCAAGATCTCTATAGGCCGCCTCCCTCTGTTGGGGGTAGTGGCATTCCCTCGAGGCTTTGGCCTCAGTAGGTGATCCTGATAGCTAGCAGTTGCGGAGGCGTATTGCTCTCGCGATGTATATTGCTCTTGAGGAAGGTAAGGGTTTTCCTCATGCTCTCTTTCATAAGTGAAAAAGGAACGGGTGGAGTTGGCTCGCCCCGCCTGAGGAGCCTTGTGCTCTGGATTTGTCCTTGTAGTCCTGACAACTAGAGGGGGTGAAGGAGGGATAATGTAATCATGTGGTTCCTCCCGTCGAACCCTATGTTGACCTAGCGCTTCATCGCATGGTGACCACTCATAGCGAGCATCTAAGGGAGCTCTCCTACGGATGTACCCCTCATGGAAGGGTGTGTGCTGGGTGCTATGCTGAACAGGAGTGCCCCTAGAAGAGGTGCCCCTATAGTCCCTTTTCGTTAAGGTGTGGAGGGGACTGCCTTGTGTGTCAGGCCGCCAAGGTGGTATGACCAAATCCTTGGGGCTATACCGGAGGTGACTTGTGCCTCCTTGGATATTCCCCATAGCATCCGCCCGTGATTGGGCTTGGCTACGGGTGAGCACCATGACGATGTCTCTCTAAAAACCCTAAAATTGAAAATGAGTCATATGGGGCCCAAAATTGGGGTGTGCATCCCTCTTACAATAGATAAGCCATAAATAAAGTTTCAAGTCCTAACTCTAAATACATTAGGAGATATTAACCTTCGAACAACTCAAAAAGCATAAAAAATTAGGTGAGTAATTTTAAAACCTAATTTTGGGGCACTAGATGATGGAATTTGGCCCCAAAACTAGTTTTTTGGAAATACAACTCAAGAGTTATATTTGTTTAAAAATCTCCCAACTAACTCCCTGTAAAATTTCACGTCAATCGGAGCTACGGTTGAGAAGTTATGGCCCCGACAAGATGCACTAAAATTTAGGGAAAAAAATAAGATTTCCCATATTTTGTTGGATGCTCCTGCATCACTTATGGGCACCTTTGGGGTACTTTTGGGTTGACCAAAGGGTTCATGGACACCTTTGGGGCATTTTGGAGTGACCAAGCGATTGCGGGAATCCTTGGAGCTTTTGGAGCGAGTGACAAAATGCATAGATTTTTATCTTTTGTTTATGATTTTTTTGATTTTTTTTGTTACACTAAGCATAAATGAACACACACATACACAAATGGTGATTATCTCTTTTAAAGATTAATGGTGTGTCCTAGACTGGTTTTAGTGCGTTTTGATGATTTTGTTTTGTTTTTGAAAGTTTTGAAGAACGTTTAAATGCGTAATGAAGGCTCATATGACTCCCATAAATGGTCGCCCCTTCAATATACCATTGCCAGACCGATATACCAACCTCTCTATATACCCGCCCTTACGAGAGGGAAACTATAGGTACGTGAGAGCAGATGGTACATGGTACATAGGCGGTACGGAAGGGGGATTGTCCTGTTAATGACACCTACCATAGAAGACTTATCCTCGCACGCTGGGAATCACCCCAACGACACTCGGTCAGCTTTCGTCAGGATTTACGCCTAACAACAGTGACAATCGGGGTAAATGGATGCAAAAATCAAGCCAAGGTGGTGATGAACCCACCGTTGGTCTTGATCAAGGGCTGGGGTCTTACGACCAGCTCCTTGGTTTAAAAATGTTGCGTGAAGTGTGTGTGATTCTTTTTATTAAAAAATTGAAACAGGCAGAAGCAACTACTTTCCTTAAGAAGGCAAAATTGACAAAAATAGAAACAAAAAACAAAAAATGACAGGAACAGTTTAGAACCCTTACCTTTCTCTGCCTAGACCTACTGTTTCTGATCCTCGGCTCTAAAAATTCATAGACAGAAATTTGTCCCTCTGTGAGACGAATTACAGAACAGAATTCGTCCCTGTCTGAGACGAATTAGAATTCGTCTCAGGGTCAGATGAATTACAGTAAAGTATTCGCCACAGGCAAAGACGAATAACAGTCAGAAATTGAAAAAGGTACCTGTAAGCACAAAACACACAAGTTTTGATCAGTTTCTTGATCTCAAAACTAGGGGACAGGGTCCCACCGTGATCGCCACTGAAAGCACGAGATTTCGGAAGAAAGAAACACTAATTGCGATGTATTCAAAATCAAAACTAACGCTTAAGTCCTAAAATGTGAAATGCATGAAATGAAAGAGACGAATTGAAAGGAGATACAAGAAAATGGAGAAATCACAACCCTTTTATTTAACTCTCTTGATCTCGGTTACAAAGATGCCTCCTCCCTTTTCAGGGGCTAGGAGCGTTAAATAGATTTTGGTTACAATCAAGACTTAATGTTCCTCCTTCCGCGTGCCCACATTTGAAATGGGCGGGCCAAAGTGTTGCCGCCGCTGGTGTTGATGAGTCCTTGATCCTTGCTGCTCCTCCTGCGATCAAAGAAACAACAAAGGTGTTAGTAGCACCTGCTGCAAATATGAAACGTTGGTTCTCTAAAATTAATGAAAGATGCATGTAAAAGATTAGCTAAATCGATAAATAAAATGACTCCAAATAACCTGCAAATTTGACAGAGACCGAAAAACATTACCAGAGGGCCACTGCCATCGAAACAGTCGGCCAATTCGCATTCAACTAAAATTCGTCCCTGGTCAGGATGAATTCAACTGTAATTCATCCTCGGGTAGGACGAATTAGACTGTAATTCGTCCTCGGGTAGGACGAATTCGACTGTGATAAAATGCCGAGATGATGCCGTCCAAATGTCACGTCTCGGGATCTCCAAATGACCTGCAAACATAGGGGTTAGCTAATTGGGGGCATTTTGGGATGACCCAGATGGTCGGATTCTCCCAATTTGACCTCCATCAATGAGAATTTGACGTCGCTACCTGCAAGTTAGTGGGACAACAAAAGCGACGAGAACATGATGAAATCTGATCAAAACATTATGAAATCGAACATATGAACTATCTAGACAGCATAAAATGAAATGAAAGATGAACAAATGACAAAAGAACAAATTAGAATGAAACTTAAAAAGTGCGGGGCGCCCAAGTGGGCCGCCCACCGTTGGAACTTGATTTTGGCACCAATCCACTTGGGATGGGCCCAAAATCTCTTAGGATGGGGTTGTCAGCAAATTGGTGGATTAAGGTGGTCAAATGTCGGGTTTTTGGGTCCGAATTCACACTTCCAATAGCCACCCAATAACCTCTCTTGCGAAAGAGATTAAGGATGTGGAAGATGTAAATCAAAAGGGTAAAGGCGTGGTATCAAATTGGCAGCACTTCGTTGCTTGAAAATGCCTCCTACTTGTCCTCTTTTGGGTGGGAAAGTCCACCATTTTATAGACCCAGGGGGTCTCTTTGGAGGGGCATGCAGGGGTGCCATGTGGCGGCCATGCCTTCCCAAGAGGGAGGAGACTCCTCCCTGACTTGGGCTTCCATGACTGCCCTTGTGATAGTCCTCCAACGGCCAATCTACCCACCTACACGCGCATGCAAGGCAGGAGTCATAAATTGACAGTCTTCGGCTGCCACTTGGCGCCATTCTTCTTTTTGCCCGTTAAACCTGGAATTCGTCCTGACCAAAGACGAATTCAGAATTCGTCCCTGGGTGAGACGGATCCCAGTTAGAATTCGTCCTTGGGTGGGACGAATACTGAGCAAAGTGCCTGAATGTGCCAAATTGCCTTTTGACCTTCCAAAATTGCTACAAAAGTGGTTAGGACCACTGTTTAACCTCTGAGGGCTGCCCTGGGGGCTGTGTGTGTCAAAGTGATCAGTGTTTGCAGTCACATAATCGGATTGGTGTTGTTTTGGTGTCTACAAAAACCATGTTGTAAAATGATCCTATAGATAGAGGTGGGTCACGTGGGTGACTGTAATTCCTAATAGTTTCAATATTAAGCGGTGTGATTGCAACATTTTGAACCACATACTCAACAATGCTAAGACTCATGAGGTGAACTACAACTTGTGTGGGTGATGATGTGGGTGGATTGGATATGGAAGTATGGGGGTCAAGGGTGACCTGTGGCTCAAAAGAGGTAAAATGTGTATGTTGGGATGGCCTCTTATGATCTGTAAGATCAACTTGTGATACATTGGCTGATTGAAACAAAGATGGATTTGGTTGAGTTATTTGATGAATGATTGGAAATTTAGGCTTGGATGAGATGATGATATGTGCTTGTGAAATTAGTTGGGTGGATGATGATAGATGAGTGATAATAAGTTATTTGGATGATGTGGAGGAATCCCCTCTTGTGTGGATGTTGGAGGTGATGATTAGATCTGACCACATGTACATGGTGTTGGTTGTGATGAATATTGAGATGTGGAAATAGTGTGATGAGGTATTGAACTAGAGTCTTGATGTGAATCAATGATGGGGAATTCTTCTAAAATAGGTACTTTGGATGAGCTATTGTGATGAGGGGTGGATGGCATGGTTTATGGCATTAAGTACAAATGAGAGAATGGAAGTGAAGGCTCGTAGGTATTGGAAATAAAGTTGTAGTGTTTGAATGGTTCAATATCTATTGGTATACATTGAATTTATCCCTCATGTACGTATTTCAAACATTGATGTAATGTGGAGGGAACAGATTTCATATCCCTGATCTAGGGGTACCCAAGAAGTACGTTATAGGCCATGCCCCCTCTAGAATATGAAACATGGTGTGCAACATTTTAACCCCCACTTGTATGGGTAAAATAATAGTGTCAACTATAGAGCATAAAGCATCATTAAATGCCCATAATGTAAAGGTGTATTTGGATATGCAGGAAGATAGAAGATTGATATGGTGGAGTCTTGATGTGGTGATGATGTTTATTGATGAGCCAATTTTAATTAGTACTCATTTAAATAGATTTCGATCAACTTGAGCCATGATATGTAATGGAGGATCTGGTGATTCTGGTGATATTGAATTGATTTCAAAATCATAGAATACAATCGAAGGCTCCATACATGTTCAGATACTCCCCACAAAATTTTTGAAGGCATTAAAGTCTTGAGTCTAGAATTTGATGGATTTCAAGATCTCCATTGATGCCTCACGATGTGGAGGAGATTTTTGTATAAGCTCATAGATTAAGAATTTGGCTAAAGCCATTTTGAGACTATTTGTCAGTCGACTGCTTAGTGTGATGATTAGTCTTGGTGGATGACTTGGAATATGAATGGATTGAGCTGGATGACTTGGAATATGGATGGGTTGAGGTGGATTAGCGAGGTTTAGCTATGAATACACACTTTTATGTGGTGCTATAGGATATTGCACTGCTTGTGATTGTTGTGGATGATCCATGCTTTTATGACCTTAGGTTACTATATGGATAGCATCCATAAAACCTTGGTATTATTGTACATGGTTGACTTGATTAGGGGAATTTATGGTAGTTGATACCCCCATTGCCTATTGTGTCTCTTCATGATGAGGAAGTGGTGTCTGGTAAATACCAAGATTTTGGTTTTGCTATGCTAAGGGATTATCCATATTAATGGACTCGAGGTCTACCAGGTCTTACACAATATCCTTAAATGTAAATCAATTGTTAATGTCATGGTCCTTCTATCAATTAAAGGGATAAAACAAATGCTCCTTATAGCCCTTGCCATGTTTATTTGGATCTTTTGGTTTAACTTTTGGCAAGGTAATTGTGTATGTATCATACAACCTTTGAAATATGGATGAATATGATTTAGGCAATGGCATGTAGTTGTGAGTTTATCGAATATATTGTTGACGTTGATTGTTATCTACAGTTGTCACTAGATTTTGCAATTATTGTGGGGGTGGAACCACTTGATATATCATTTGTTGTGATGATTGTTGAAGATGGACCAGAGATTTTTGAGTTTACATTTTTGGTTGACTCAAGACCACCTAGTTAACTTGCCCAAATTTTATTTGGTAGTTATAGTTTCCTTTGTTTTGGCTCTTGTTTTGCCATTATTTTTTCTTAGGTTTAATCCCATCCTCTTGAATCTTGATTTCCTTAATGACTTGAGTTGGATGAGAGGTTTATAGAATGTTTTGTATTGTTGTAATTGTAACAACAAGGAGATAGGTTCTAAAAAAATCCTTATGAACATTTGTGTTAATTCTTCCATGGGAAGGATGAATGGAAATTTGGTAATTACCATCCTCTAATAGTTTCCAAAGCCATAAACCGACTCTTCTTCAAATTTTCATAGATTATACAAGTCAATTAATGTATTTTTCTATCTTACATTTATGTAGAACCTTTCTAATAATTTGTCTACGAGATGTTCGAATGTATAAACATTGTGGTGTGGAAAATGATTGTACTATTATAAGGCATCCCCAAAAATGTCTGAGAAAATGTTAGGAGAATTAAGGCATCATTCTATTCAATCCTAAAACATGCATGGATGAATGCATGTATATGCTATCTAGGATCCTCATACCCTTTAAATTTAGCAAAATTTGGTAGTAAAAAATTGATAGGGTATGGTGGTGATGGTACCGAAGGATGAATCGGGTGATTGACCAGCTGTCTTAAGGTGGGATTTTGGTACATCATACCAGGTATATGCATCATCAAGCTGCCAATCTATTTTTACAAATATTGGATTTTAGGATCTTCCACTTGTGTTTGGAAGCCTTGGTTTGCATGACGAGTGTAGGTAGGTGGTATGTATTTTATGATGAGTTTTTGAAATGAAATTAGGTTCTAATTGGATAACAAATTGTTGGTAGTGGGTATGTGATGGTGTTGGATGTTCTATTGGAATTGGTTATGGAATGATTGGTGTTGATGAGATGGAGTTTGAGGTATTTGAGTGTTTTAGGTAGTGGTTATGGAATTGATGTAGTTGAATGGAAGTGTAGGTATAGTGACCATTGGTGGTCATGATACCCAAGATTGATCATGATTGAAAGAAGTATTTTGGATGGAGATGGGTGGATGATTGAAATCCACCTCCTACAACTATTGTTGCAATAAAGGATGGGCATTTTGATTGGAATTACCAACAAGCATTTGGCTTAAATTTTATCATACTTGTTGTATATAAATTGTGGATGCAAGTTGAATGGTTGTATAGGGGACAAAGGTTGGTGTGTTGTGAGTGTTAGACACATGGGTTGAAGTTGGTGGATGGTAATTTGTAAAGTGAATCACAACTGAATGAGGAATGTTATGCTAGGTTGAATCAAAAAACCTAGATTATGTGAATGGAATGATTGATGGTATCTACAAAGTAATATTAGCTTATGCTTTGTAGAGTGGTTTGGAATGAATGGTAGTATAGTTGGATGTGAGGGAAGTGCATTGGCTAAATTATGATGGAAGAGTTTTATGTGGAGGTGCAAATATGACCTCAAAGATAGGGTTGGTGATAACTTGGTATGAGTGTGAGGGTTCCTACTAAAAAGTAGGAACAAATCAGGGTGGAAGGATAAGATATTCCAGAACTAGATTGGGTGGTCTCAAATAGGCTCTAGAAGCCTTAGAGTCTATATATGTGATGTGGTGGTTGGTAGGTGTGGATGGTTTGGTTTCAGGTACGGAAGTATGGGTTACCCTCTACATCATATCTAAAGTGGATACTATATGTGAGGGTCCAATGGATAGGTCAAGATGCGTGGTATGCAACACACTCATTGAGTTAGCCATGGAAATGGTTGGGGTAGGAATGGAATTATCCATGGGTGATGGTGGTTCACTGATGGGTACATGACTCATATCTTTGGCTTGGTTACGCATCGATATCATAAGCTAGAGATAATTTGGTATGGCAAATGAAAGGGGGGTATGTGTAAAAAATGTAATGGTAATGAAAATAAACAATACACAAATCACTCAAGAAAATAAGTGTTTCCTATATCTTTGCAAAAAAAAAAATTATTCTTCTTTTTTTATTTTTTTTATTTTTTTGTTTTGTGTGTTTTGATGTTGAAACTCCTAAGTCTAGAAGAACTATGCAAGGTGAATTATGGAATGCAACTAAGAAGGTGTGTTTGAACCCACCCTTTTGATGAAGGATGAACCATGAATGGCTAAAAATAGCTTCCTAAGGTATGATTGGCTCATGGTAAACCTATGGAAACAAATAACCCCTAAAAGGGGCCACATTGTCTAATGTTATACTACTGAAATACCCATGTTTTCACTTAACCCACATGTTTAAGGCATAAACGAGAACAATAGTTCCGTCCACTACTTAATTAAAAAGCCTCATGGTAAAAAGGCTTGCTAATCCTTCTCACTCTGGGTGCACCCAAAAGTAGGGGACTTTTTGATGATGAAATCTAGAAAGCCACTCACTTGGGGCTACTATGGTATCTAGGGGATGAGCCAATGGATGGATATGAAGCCCACCGTCACTAGTCTCAATCAACAGTTGGTGATGAAATCTAACTTGTTGATGTTTAATGTGAATCATGCAGTGTGTGATGTTCTTTTTTTATAGTTCTATTTTCTAGGGTTTTTTTGAACAATAAAGTGCAAAGAAAACTATCCTAGAATGCAACTGTTATGCATTTCATATTTTTTGCATAAAGTGTAAGCAAAATTATACAAGTCACACAAAGAAAAAAATAGAACACCATATACAGTATAAAATCCGAGCCAAATATAGTGAGTTCCAAATAAACCCTAGAATATTTTTTATATACAGATATAGAAATAGAATAATATGAATTTGAAACCCTATTGCAATCTAAAACGTGTTTGCAAATGTAGGTCTATCCCTAAATGCAGTCTATATGACTTTTTATAAATAGTTAAATCGATACTCTAAAATGAACTTTTTATTCTGAATTCTTATAAAATGCCTAAGATATCTACAAAATACTTAATGTATTGCTTTTTAAAACACAAAAAAAAAAATTCTTTTAAAAAGCAACAAAATAATTAGCTTGGATTTTGGAAAATAACTAACCTGAAATACTAACTGTAGTGACCCCGAGATGCATGCACCGCTTCACTCTACTTGTAATATTATACCCAAGATGAAATGAAAGACCATGAAAAAGCATATAACATGGAAGTAAAAAATATAGATCTCTTTATTTGTATTGAAACTCGGTTACATGTCGGTCCCTCTTAGGGATACCCATTTTGATACAATGAATTACAAGTGAGGAAGAAGTCCCCTAGCAAGGGGTGGTGCACTTTCACAAGCTTCCCGGTTCTACACATAGAAATGTATGAGGGATTACAGATGCCTTCTTCTCTAGGTCTGATTGCTAGAGGGATCATCTTGCTCTCGTATGTTGTAGATTATGTTCGATGAACCTGTTGCCCTGTAAGCAATGAAACAACAACACACACTTAGATGTCTAAGATTGCCTCCTCGGATGAGGTTTGTTAGCAATGAATATACTCAAATGAAAGCAAGTACAAATGAAACTAATGCTATGAATGTGAATAAATGAAATTATGCTTATGCTAATGATATGCTAAATAGAATAATGAGAATAATATCTAAAACCCTAAGCTAGGCCTACGAGCCACTGTCCAATGATAGTGGTCGCTAAAGTGAATCTCGTTCTCTTTGCTCCAAAGCTATGGATCAAAGCTTGTATTCGATGTTGGAATGGTGGTTTCTATGCTCTCCAATTTATCAGGGCTTCATCGTAAATGTGATATCCAAGGGAAACTCTCCAAGTCTCAAAAGCTCTCCTCAATGATCTAATGTGTTCATGTATCTCTAGATTGATTGATTCTCTTTGATCTATCATCTATATCTCTTTTTTCTCTTAGGCTTGCACCTTTTAAAGTGTGTGAAACCCTAAATCCTATGCTCAAAACCCTAGGATTGAATCCCTTATGCGTATTGAATGTTAGCATGAGAATATTTTTGTTTTTTCTATGTTTAAATAGTAATTAAATGAAGTCTAAATTTAGACTCAAGTCTTCTATGTGAACTGGTTGTGAAGGGGAATGCAAAGTTACTCGTGCTCACCTTTATTGCATGCAGACTACTACTTCTGCCTTTGATTAGGCATGTTTGTTTTTAAAATTATTTTTATGGCTTAGCCGCTATCGTCTGCAGTGACTAAGATTTAGCCATTGTCATCTACAGTAGCTGAAGTATGGCCTCTCTGAGCTTGAGCAGCTAATATCTGGCCGCTATGGTCTTGAGCAGCTAATATTGGATGAGCTTAGAATTCCCCAAATGGGTGGTGAAAACCACTTTTGATGCTTGGAAAGTCCAAGATTATGTCTTATGATCTTATGAATGTGACTATGTGAGTAGCTCCCCTAAACATGACACGTTTTAGGTGTCTACAGATGCCCCTTTTTATGATGTGCTTGTGTGGAAAACACAACACTAAGCAAACATGGAGACTGATATGCTTGTAAGGTGTATGATGGTCAATGGTCTGACAAATGCCTGATGGCCCAATCATACAAGATGGTGCACATCCTTTGAATCATTACCTCAATGTTCAGATGACTTAACTTAGCCAAGTGGCTTATGTATGTTCAACTTGCACTCATTCCTCAAACTCAATCAGGTAGCTTTGACTGCTACAATCAGATTCGACCGAAAGGATAACTACAAATTGAAGATGTCATGTCTACTTACATTCCTAGCAAATAAGGGAAATTATGTGATTTTTGTATGCAATGATTCATAGGACGAACACAATTTTGATATGATCGAGTGATTTTTTGTTGATTTTGACTATGATTATTTTTAATATTTGAACTACCTCCTCACACAGTGAATTGGTGAGGAAAATGCGATGAATAAAGTGACAAGTCACTTGACCAATATGACTAACTTGGTTTTTTTCTAACATTTTTTCTTTCAATGGGTAAACCCCCATCCAAGTGTGACTCCAATTATTTATGATAATCATCCATCCTTATCACGAGGAGTGGTTCGACTATCAAGAGCCTTCTTGGGGAGTTAGGATGAGTGATTCTATTTATGCTTATATTGTATCACTTTGGCTCAATGTTTTTGATCTCATAAGGGATCGAAGATGATTTTATCGCACCCATGGAGCAGTCGACCATTTTGGTCTTCTTTAGGTTTGAAATGATGCATCGTGGTTCCAAAATGATTTTTTTTGCCCCGAGTAGCCTTATGGTAACTTACTCATCTTATCGAGCTGCATGGAGTGCGAGTCGCTGCAACCGCCAAGTTGATAGAGTAGGTAAATAAATATGAGGGCTGCTTGAGAATTTGTTTTTATGAATTTTTTTGTTATTTTGATCATTATGGTGATTATAAACCACCAAAATATGCTTATTTGATGTTTTTGTTTGCTTCTCTTAGAGGGAGACAAATTATTTTTTCTTAGGATCTCAGTCGTTGTTAGGTCCAACGACCACCAAGTGCCTGGACATGGCCGCTCTCGTCCTATGCAGCCATAACATTTGGGCTGCTAACGTCAAAAGTGGATAAGACAATATAAAATATACCCTAGGCATTTGTCTTTTCACTTTGCCAGTTGTCGATTCTGCTTTCCTGAGCTCTGAGGCAAAATTGACTTCTACAACTTGGTGTGCTTCTGTAATTTGGGAGGTTATGGCTATATGGGTTGAAGCGTCTTCAGGTGGAGGAGCCGGAGCTTCTTGAGTACTCCCTCAAAACTTAACCCTGCTTGTGTATTTTTGTTTTGGGTAAAACTAAACCACATTAAGTAATTGGTAATTGAACCCCATTAAGCTTACTGGCAACAAATCAAAACCTGTAGCTAGGCTTAGTTTAGGTTTTTATGTGGTAGGCTTGTTCCCATTTTGTCTTTTTGCTTTTATTATATTTTATTTTGTATTTTTTGGCCTAAGGTCGATGCGTCTGCCTCGCTACCCGTTGGCCTCTATTGATCAGAGCAGGTAGGAAGGCCTACAACTTGGTTGTTGTCACTGGCAGCGATCGATTTGAATCTCAACGGTCAAAAAATTGACCATTGGGGCTTGGCCGCTGTCAACTCCAACAGTCGATCTTTGGTCACTGTAGGTGACAACAACCAAGAAAACTTAGTGAAATTTTTTATTTTTGGTGCATTTTTTGGGTTGACTTATTGATTTTTTTTTAATTTTTACTTGTTTTATTAGGTGCAATTTTGTCCCTTTGCTTAGACTTAGGATAGCCCATCATATTTTGCATTGTTTTCATGTTTATTGTGAATTATGCCTTAGATGCATTATAGTTATGATGCATTTTATTTTGCTATTAGATTCTTACTGCTCGATCTCAGGACCCAAAGCTCATGAATACACTTCTGCCCCTCTTGGATGCCGATGATTGGGCTTTAGTATGTCACCATACTTCCCACCATTATGGAAGATCATACCTACCTCATGGCTTTGGTCCATCGATGGTACCCTTAGACCAATACCTTCCACTTTCCTACCAACGAGATGACCATCACGTTGGAAGATGTGTATAGGATATTATGGATCCCCTTCAATGGAGTGGCCATTGTCTCTTCAACCACTAATGATTAGACTATTATTTTAACTCAGGTGTTCAAATGGCACTTTGTGCAGGATCTCAAGGACACCAAATCTAGGGGAGTGTCCATCTCACAGTTGTATGAGGTGAAGGTCTTCTCTATGAGGCATGCAGTGTTGATGATAATCATCAAAAATATCTTGATTCTAGATTGCTCAGGTTTGAGGTTCCCATGAAACCTTTTTGTGATGGTTCAATATTTTTTGGATAGTGTGGATCCTATCATCTATGCATGGGATAGATATTTTTTGGCTCAGTGCTATGATGAGTTGTACCACATCTATCGGTGAGGTCACATTGACGTTGCTTGCAGCTTGCTTCTACAAGTCTGGGTATGGGAGCACATTAAGGTAGATCATCCCAGAGGGCTTTCTACTGATATTATAGCTATGGAGGATCAGATGCAATTTTATACTGCTAGATGGGCTCGAGAGCATGAGCTACACAAGAGCCAACCTCATACGAGGGAGCTTCCCCACTACAGTACTACTTTTACTGGGTTGAAGGCCAGTGACATCATGAGGTGACCATATTATGAGTGCCCAACTTGGGATGATCCTACTAGTTTCACAATGAGGATGTGATGTGAGTAGTGGCTCTATTTGACACACACATTTATATGATATCTTTATGTTTATGACTCATTATGTGTATCATTTATTGCTCATGTTTTTGTTTTATTTTTTTTATGATGAGATGTGATGATGGTATTATGATGATTTGACATATATGATAGATGATAGATGATATTGGTGGTGATGTAGATATTGATATAGATGCTCATGTAGATGTGATATGATATTGAAAGAACGAGGATACGAAAACAAAAAAGGAAAAACTCCAAGCACGATGCAAAAACGGAATTAAACTCAACGCTAAATCCTACATGAAATGGAGAAAAACATGAATTGAAACCCAAATGAAATAATAGCCCTTTTCTTTTATTGATGTATTTCACAACTCGGTTACAATTCGCATCCTCCCTTTTCAAGGGCGAGGAGCGTCAAATTCATCTCTTGGTTACATCCATGGATAGCCATCCTTCTTCCGCGTGCCCACATGTAAGATGGGTGGACCAAAATGTTGTCGCCACTTGTGTCTACGAATGTTGATTCCTTGATGCTCCTCCGATATCCAGACCCTGCGTTCAAAGGAACAAGAAATAGTTAGTAGCACCTGCAGATGAAACAAAGCATGCAATCCCCAAGCCTACGATAAATGAATGAGAAAAATGAATTAAACTATAACTAAAATGAATCCAAATGCTCTAAAAATTTGATAGGGGCATCAAGACATCACCAAGAGGGCACTACAAAAAGAATAATCAAGAAATTCCTCACCGATTTGAATTCACTCTGGGGCGGGACGAATTCACCTACAACAAAATGCCGAAAAGGTACTGTCCCAAATGTCCTGCCTAGGAAGCTCCAAAAGACCTACAAATTTGGGGTTAGCTAATTGGGGGAATTTTGGGAAGACCTAGATGGTCGGATTTTCCCAATTTGACCTCCGTCAATGGGAATTTGATGATGCTACCTGCAAGTTAGTAAAAGCGAACGAGGATAGAAACATGATCAAAATTGTTCAAAATGAGATGAAGTCTAAATGACAACCTATCTAAACATCATGGAATTGAATGCAAATAATGAAAATGATAGAAATAAAAATCTTCTATAGATTCCCAATTGCTCCTAAAAGGGACGATTAGGCCTGCAGCAGTGCGGGGGCGCCCGGGCGGGCCGCCCACCGTTTGGGGCCTGATTTCGGCACCAATCCACTTGGGATGGGTCCAAAATCTCTTACAAGGGGTTGTCGGAAAATTGGGTGGTATACTGTGGTCAAATGTCAGGTTTTGGGCTCAAGATTTGTCCTTCCAATAGTCACCCAATGACCTCCTCTCTAAAAGAGATCAAGGATGTGAAGGGCACAAATCGCACAAGGATGTATGGGGAAATAAAATGGCAGCACTTCGTTGCTCAAAATTGCTCTTACTCTCCATCATTTTGGGGTGAGAAAACCCACCAATTTATAGACCTGGAGGTCTCTTGGGATGAGCATGCAAAGGTGCCACTTGGCAGCCATGCCCTTCCAGGGGAGGGAAGATTCCTCCCTGAATAGGGACTCCATGACTGCCCTTGTAACAACCTCTAACGCTCGAAAACGCTCACCCATACTCCCATGAAATGAAGGAAGCGTTAAGTGGCGGATCCGAGCTGCCATTTGTCAAGATTTGACTTTTTTCTCATCAAACCTGCAATTCGCCCCACCCTGGAGCGAATTATGAATTCGTCCCTGGGAGGAGCGAATCCCAATTATAATTCGTCCCTGGGTGGAACAGATATTGAGCAAAGTGCCTGAAGGTGCCAAAATGATTTTTGACCTTCCAAAACTGCTGTGAGAGTGGTTAGGACCACTGTTTAACCTCTGGGGGCTGCCCTGGGGCTGTGTGTGCCAATGTGATCAGTGTTTGCAGTCACATAATCGGATTGGTGTTTTTTTGGTGTCTACAGATGCCCCTTTTTGGGATGCATTGTGCAAGGCACAACATCGAGCAAAAATAGATAACCAAAGCACTAATGATTAAGGTTTCTTGGTAACCTAACCAAATTTTGATGCCCCAAGTATGAAAAGGGCATGCATTCTTGAATCCTTGCTTCTGACGAGCGAAGGAACTCAATTCAAGTGTTAACCTTTTTCGGTGAGGTGTTACTTGAGCTTGGACATTGATCAGTCATGAATAGGCAAAGGGCGCAACCTTTTGTCCGTGGGAACCTTGAGTTCATGATTCACGAATGCCAAGTGTTTGATCAGCTTGTGATTATTGCTTGTTTACTGCCCCAAGCAGGAGCGTGATTGTCTTTGTCAATGATTCTTCGAATGCATGCCGTTTCCATGATTGGGTGTGTATTTGTTGATTGGTGACTAAGTGTGACTACCCCCTCAAGCGACGAATCGATGAGGGAATGACCTGCATGAGAAAAGCGACGAGTCGCTTGACCCAAGATGACTTGTGTAAGGGTGCCTTTAGATGTTTTATCTTTGAATGTGTGTGTAGTTTTCCGACATTTAGACCTATTTTTGGTGGGTGTTAACCCTTTTGGTGACGCCTTTCTGGAGCTAAAATTGTCAAAAATTCATCTTCCCGTGGAGCGGTCCGGCCATGGTGGCCTTCTTAGGGAGTAGGATGGTGATAATTTATAACCCCAACGTCTATTTTGGATGCCAAGAATGTCAGGCGCGAAGGCGCCTTCGTTCGACAATGTTATTGCTATTTTTGGTTGGGTTTTGACCCTTTTGGCGATGTCGTTTGGGGATGAAATTCTCGAAGATTCGTCCTCCCGTGGAGTGGTCCGGCTATGGTAGCCTTCTTAGGGAGTAGGATAGTGAGGATTTGTGACCCCGACATCTATTTTGCACATCAAGAATGTCAAGTGCAAAAGCACTCTCACTGGACAGTTTTATTGTTGTTTTTGGTGCATTTTTGTGTATTTTTGTGCATTTTGTGAAATGTTTGCTCTGGATTCGTCCTGGGGTGGGATGAATTCCTATTGAGAATTCATTCTAGGGTGGGATGAGCACTTACCAAAGTGCTCATCCCAGGGAGGAATGATTACAGGCTCAAAAAGCCTATTTAAAGGCCAAAACTAGGGTTTGGGCTCATTTGCACTTGTTTTTTTCTGGCGATTTGGAGCTCTGAGGAGGAGGAGGTCAATTCTACGAAGTGAAGCGCTACCGAATTTTTCCACCACCATGAGTGCATGAACCGGATCGAGCGACGGAGCCAAAGCGAGACCAGTAAGTGAACTCCCTCTTTATTAGTTTCTTGTATGATAGTTTTTAGAACCACAAATTATTTTTCGCTTCTGGTTTTATATTTTGTTTTTCAGATGTACAAATAATAACAAAAAACTTAGTGAAATGAATGTGTTTGTTTGTTTTGGTATGGCTTCACTGAAACGTAGGTTAAAATCCTAGTGGAAACCATGTTTGTTTGTGTTCATTTTTTTTTTTTTAATTTATCAATTTGAGAGTATAAAACCCTAGGTTGACAAATTAAATTTTGTTATTTTTTATTTTGTTTTGTTTTAATTTATCAATTTGAGAGTATAAACCCTAGGTTGACAAATTAAATTTTGTTATTTTGATTTTTTGTTTTAATTATCTTAGAGATAACCTGGTTGACAAATTCAATTTTTTATTTTATTTTGTTTTGTTTTAATATCAATTTATATAACCCTAGGTTGACAAATTAAATTTTGTTATTTTTGATTTTGTTTTGTTTGATTTAATTTATCAGTTTGAGAGTATAAACCCTAGGTTGACAAATTAAATTTTGTTATTTTTTATTTTGTTTTGTTTTAATTTATCAATTTGAGAGTATAAACCCTAGGTTGACAAATTAAATTTTGTTATTTTTTATTTTGTTTTGTTTTAATTTATCAATTTGAGAGTATAAACCCTAGGTTGACAAATTAAATTTTGTTATGTTTGATTTTTTTTGTTTGTTTTAATTTATCAAATTAAGAGTATAAACCCTAGGTTGACAAATTAACTGTTGTTTTTCGTTTATGCGGTTTGTAGATGTACACTATTTTTCATGATTCTAATGTGCTTATTTTGTTGTCTATTGTAGGTTGTGAAGAGCCGGTATCGCGTGCCGACTATGTTTGCTGAAGCATGGGAGGCGCTAGTTGTGGCTAACTGGGAGTGGCTTGACACCCTCGGGCTCAAGCAGGTGGCTCGGTTGGAGCCAGTGATTGGGGATCGGGCCTACCTGACGGCCCTGATCAACTTGTGGGATCCCCGGACTAATACTTTCCATCTCCCAACAGGGGAGATGACAGTCACTTTGGAGGATGTCTATCGGATTCTTAGGATTCCAATAGACGGACTGCCGATCAGGACGACGTCGCGGGATCAACGGACAATGATGTTGACACGCTGCTTCGGGCATGGGGAGGAGTTGGGGGTGGATGGTCCAGTGGAGATGGCAGAGGTTGACTACCAGATGGGCAAGATTCTGGTTCGATGGTGGTTTGAGAAGGGGGTGTTGGGAGTGAGGCACACAGTACTCATGGGCCTCATTTCCAACATGTTGCTACCTGACTCGTTAGGTGCGAGGTTCCCATGGAACCTATTGGATGTGGTCTATTAGCTGGTGGAGTGTTCGATGTAGGAACCTTTGGTCATGAGATGGGGATAGACGCTACTAGCATAGCTCTATGGGGAGCTATATGAGGTCCGCTGCCAGAGGCGAAAGGGGATCAGCTATAGCTATCTATTGTAGAGCTGGGGTTGGCAACACATAGTGGTGGAGAGACCAGGGGGTTACCATGGATGACGTGAGCAGAGATGGCAGATAAGGATATCGGTTATGCGGCTCTGTGGCGACGGTCTGAGGAGCAGGGATAGAGTCGATGGTGGGCAGGTGTCGTAGGGCACTATGTCGATGCCTTCGCTCGGCTTGCTCCGGGGGAGGTGTTCGGCGACCCTATCGAGACTGTCCAGTCTGGCCGGAGGCTGGAGAGTGGCTCCGACGGGTACATAGGGAGTGATGGCTGATTGGGTGGCATGGGACCAAGCAGGAGTTCTTCCCGTACAGCCGGGTGACATGATAGTTTGGGGTGCGCCAAGGGTTTCCTGGTGATCCCGTGGTCTATCAACACTGGGGGGACGAGAGGACTCTGGATCGACCGGTCATCACGCCATTGGGCAAGGATTTGGATGCGGTGATCAACGTCCCAGACATGGATGACGTCGGGACTATGCCAGAGTATGATCAATGGTGGATACTATAGTGATGGTGGGGAGAGGGGCCATTGGGAGGTGCAGAGGCAGCAGCAGTGGGCGGGGAGGGTGTCGAGGTGCCAAGAGGTGATTGGGGAGCTCCGCTCGAGGAGGCAGACATGGTGGAGGTAGATGATGTGGATGTGGATCTTGGGGTTCCGGATCAGCCGAAGATGTAGGACGTCACGGAGCAGTGGGAGCCAGAGCAGGCTGCTATTCTAGAGATGCCCACGCCTCAGGGAGATTCAGAGGACATGGAGTCAGGGTTACGTGTTGAGAATGCATGATTGGAGAGGCTATTGTGGAGGCGAGATGAGGAGCTAGGGGAGGCTCTACAAGAGAGGGATATCTTGTAGGCTCAGTTAGCAGAGCAGGAGAACGCATGGGCTATGCACCGCCTACAAGAGGGGGATACCAATGCTGCACAGGAGAGGGATCTCCTACGGGTGCAGCTGGCACAGTGCGATGATGTAGTCATGATGTACCATCGATGGGAGGTAGAGTGGTGTCGACACCGGATGGATTTGGAGGGAGAGATCATCCACCTCGAGGGGTGGGTACCTGAGCCCTTGGGAGGTGGGTCGTCACACCGAATGAGGGGTAGTGATACTGAGCAGTCAGCATCATCTCGTCGCAGGTGACTGGATGAGGGAGGGGGTAGTAGGCATGATGCGGGGGCTAGCAATAGTCACCCTGAGGGGTCCCATAGGACCCACACCACGGGGGGTAGTTCCCGTCACATCGATCCTACGTGATCATGGTGGCCGATGCCTTAGGCTTGGGGGTTTTTGAGATTTTGGATTTTGTTGCGGGGTCAGAGGACCAGCTCTTTGTAGCCTATGGGCATTTTTGATGATATATATAGATGACTTTATTTTGTTTATGTGCATGTGATTATTTGATTTTATGCATGATGATTGATGAATATGGATGTATGCATGTTAAGTTATAGTGATGAATGCATATGTTGTGCTAAAAATGTGCATGTTTTTAATTTATATGATATGCAAATGGAATGGATGAATTGAATTTGTGATTTTTGGAGGTCGGACCATATACTGTTTAGAACTTTATGGCTTTTTGTCCTAGGCGATTGCTGCGGTGAATAGCTTTGTATGTATACATGTTTTTTTTTTTTTATGGCAATGTGAGGATGAAAGATAGCAAGTTGGTTTAGAAGGTATGCAAGGTTTTTCAAAACTCAGATGTTTTAACCATCTAGCCATGACTGTACTTTCATCGTACGAGACTTTGAACAAGGTATGAATCGGACTTGTCATGGACCAAGTTATTTCACATCCCTGTGTGTGCAATTGAGTTCATTTATGTGGTGTTGGTCAAGATACCGCCAGTGCCAGATAGGCTATCAACCAAACCTGTACTGAGGATCACCTGATTAGCTCCACTAACTCCTTTATTGTGTTTAGTCAGATTAATCTATGGTGCTATCATAGGATACCATAAGCTAGCTCATCCACATGCAAACATTGATCTGCACACAAGTTAATGTGACAGATATATCATCATGCGGGAGGTTTACCACTAGTGACCGATAGGCTATCAACCAAACCGATACTGAGGTTTGCCTCATGACCCGTTTGAATACTGAGAGTTCCAGGGATTCAAGTTTGACTCCCTTCTTTTCTTCAATTGTATTGGGATACTTGCTCTTTTGTAGTGATAAAAATCACTATTTATTTTTGTATATATATATATATATATATATATTTTTTTTTTTTTCTTTTGAGCAAGGGATTTGAATATTGAGTGATGAGAATCACTATTGTTTGTGCCTTTTGATGTGTGCACTTTGGGATGTCAAATTTTTTGAGTTTTGACAGTTTGCAAATTTTTATGATGTTTGCAACTTTTTGAGAACTTGGGATTCTTGGGGAATTGGGTAGGGAGGATGCTTGTCCTTTTGCCAACTCTCAACATTCTTTGGGGTCATTCGCATAGGGGGATGAGCAAGATAACCGTTTCGCTTATGGTGACCTAGATTGCTTTGCAGGGTTCATCTTTTGTTCACACAACTTAGGAATTTTGTTATGTGTTTTAACTTGTGTCGGGATGCTATGTAACAAGGTGTGATCCAAGTAGAACTCTACCTTCGTAAAATCTGTCTGACTTGGTACAGTATGTGGCTAGAAATCTAATGATGACTGAATGATGAAAATCTCTTGATACATTAGAAAACAACTGACTATGATGTGGGAGAATAACGTGAATGGCAGTTATAGGCGAGGAGTTATTGATACAGTGGAAAAATATAGAAAAAATGATGGTTTTGCCAAGTAATGACAGTCTATGGTGCTTTGACCTTTATGACCACAAATATGCACTGTATGGATGTGATGCTTAATGCAGCTATATATTTTTGTATTTTTGAGGGATTGATTTTTGTGAATATGCAGATGAGATGCAAAAGAGCTCTATACTGTTATGATGATTTTGCGTATGCATGGGAATGAGATGCAAATTTTTGTTATTTTTGATGATTTTATTGTTTTTTAATTTTCTTGTTTTTGACCAAGCGATTAAGGAATCCTTGGAGCCTTTGGGTTGACCAAGTGATTATGGAAATCCTTGGATCTTTTTGGGGTTGACCAAGTGATTATGGAAATCCTTGGGATCTTTTGGGTTGACCAAGCGATTATGGGAATCCTTGGAGCTTTTTGGGTTGACCAAGCGATTATGGAAATCCTTGGAGCTTTTTGGGTTGACCAAGCGATTATGGAAATCCTTGGAGCTTTTTGGGTTGACCAAGCGATTATGGAAATCCTTGGAGCTTTTTGGGTGGGCTATGGATCTTTTAAATATGGAAGGGCCTCAAATGATCGATGTTCAAGGGTTCTAGTACCTTGATTCCATCAAGAGAGGCTATCCGATATGTTCCAAGTCCTATTTTACTATCAATGACATAAGGACCTAACCAGTTTGCCACGAACTTGTCCCTTAAATGGGGCACCAAATTAGAGTTATGTTGGTTCTCTTTTAAGACCAAGTCACCAACCTGAAAGTCCCTTAGGTGAATTTTCATGTTGTATGCTTTCTTGAGTCGCTCTTGGTAGATACGTAAATGCTTGAGAGCATTAACACGTCATTCATCAAGCAATGTAAGCTGGTCTAACCGGGCCTACCGCACAGTGTCATCATCGATGAACTCATGCTTTGATATGCACAGGGAAGGAATTTCCAACTCGAGAGGCATGACTGCTTTAGAGCCATACACCAACAAAAATGGGGTTGCCCCAATGGGTGTCCGAATGCTAGTGCGATAAGCCCACAGGGCAAGGGGGATCTGAATGTGCCAATCCTTATGATTATCTATGACTATATTTTTGAGGATGGTGACTAGCATTTTGTTTGACACCTCTACTTGCCCATTTTCCTACGGATAATAGGGTGTCAAAAAATTGTGCTGAATTTTGTACTTTGTGGTCAAAGCACGCACATCTTTGTTCTTAAATGATGTCCCATTATCCAATATTATCTTGGATGGAATACCAAAATGACATGATGTTATGCAAAATGAACTCCACAATGCGGGGTCCAGTCGTAGAGTTTATCAGAATCACTTCCACCCACTTGGTGAAGTACTCTATGGTCATTATGATAAACGTGTGATGGTCGAACAATGCAGGGGAAATCTTTTCGATAAGATCTAAGCCCCACTACAAAAATGGCCAAGCCGACTGGATTGGATGCAAGTGCTGGGAAGGTATGTGTGTCAAATTGGCATGATGTTGACCCTTCATGCACTTTCGCACATATGCAAAACAATATCGCTCTAAATATGGCCAATAATAGCCCATGTGAAGGATGCGCTTTGCGATGGCCATACCATTGAAGTGGCTGTCGCATGTACCATCGTGTGCTTGGGTGATTGCCCAAGTAGACTCCTACCAGTCTAGGCAACGGAGGAGAATCCCTTCATAGCTCCGATGGTACAAAATATCTCCTAACAAGACATTTTTTGCCACTTTCTATTTGAATGATCATTTTGCGGTGCACGTCAATCAAAGTGGGAGGTTACCTAACTTGAGGTAGTCCCTGATGGGTGCATACCAATCCTACTGATCAGAAGCCTTGATGGTATGAACAGCCAATCCCTCTTGAAGTTCATCCCTAGCAAAATTTGATCGGGAGATAACTTGCAAGAATAGTGTTGTATTGCTATTAATGGGAGTGGGGGAGAATAAGTACCCCCATTTGGCATGATTCAAATGATCATGGATTCGAGAGAACCTGTCCATGGACGGCTCAATATTGATCAAGTGGATTCCTGGTGTTAAATCAGAGCTTGCTCACTCCATCATTGATTGTGATAGTGTTTTGACTTGAATGGTTGTTATTTCACCAGAAATGTCTTGCGGGATGAGGGACCCTAAGGAGGCCATAGTGTCTACAAAATGATTCGATGATCATGGGATTGCCTCGATGTCGTACCATTCAAGCTTTTCCAAGAATTTGTCCACTAGGGCTTTGTAGGCCTGCAGAACTGGGCATTTGCATTGGAATACCCCTTTGACTTGGTTGACGATTAACAACGAATCACCAAAGATGTTCAATCATTTAATGTTCATGGTGATTGTTGTCTAAAGACCTATGAGCAAGGCTTCATACTCTGCATTATTGTTGGTGCATGGGAAATTTAATTTAAATGACAGGGGCATTGGAGCACCCTACGGTGTGAAGAATACTATTCCCACACCACCACCTTGCTCAAATTTAGAACCATCAAAAAATAGTGTTATGTCGGCCTGTGACTCAGGCTCGTCAGAATCTAGTGATTCTGAGACATGGAAGACCCCATCATTGGGTAGTTCTATAGTCAGAGGTTGATTGTCTTCGAGATGAGCCTCTTCTAGTTGATCGGCTATGACCTGATCTTTTATGGATTTCTTTCTAATAAACTCTATGTCAAATTCTATCAACAACATGATCCATTTCGCCGTGCGGCTACTATGATAAGTACAACTCATCATGTACCATAATGGATTCTCCTTAGACACTGTTAGAATATGTTATATCACATTATTGGCATAAACAAAAGTAGCACTCATAGGCGCTCTCCAATTTGGTTGATTAACCACCAAGTTGGTTAGAACCAACTTGTAACCACATTGTAACCTTTATATTCGAAATTAATGAGAATGATCTATTGGTTCGTCTAAATTATTTATGGCATCAAAGCTACAGATGACATATAGCCAAAAAACCTACAAACGGATGAAGGAAAATAGATAGCCAACAGGACCTGAGGATGGACAGAGGGCAACAGATAGCAGATAGACCTGAGGATGGACAAAGAGCAAAAGACAGCCAACGGGACCCGAGGACGAATAGAGGGCGACAGACAGCAGACAGACCCTAACAACATGTAGACCAAGGCACCAGGTGCGTGTGGCATGTAGGTAGAGGACGCAGGTGGTAGTTCAGGGACAAGGGGGTCAACAGTTGTGAAGGCCAAAAAGGGCGGGTTTGGTTGCCCGAAGGCAACCGAAAGCTCTATTGATTTTTGCCCAACTTAAAGCCTCCCATAGTGGCTGCATAGGCCATGTTGGATTATTAATTTTTTTTTCCCTTTCCTAGCCACAACACTGTTATTATTCCTTGTTGCGTAATCTATTTCATCGGGCCAACTGGCTCCCATGGTAAGAGCAGTTCCAATTTGGCGGAAGGTTGTGGTTTCAAATCCCTTTCGGGATTTTTTTAACACTATGACGACGGGTTGTTTTTTTTACGCTCGCAAGGTTCGTTGACACCCGCTCAATCCCGTTGATGCCTACACGGTGCCATTAGCACATGCAGGGTGCTTTTGATAGTGAATGATGCCTGTTGACGCCCACACAGTCCCGTTGATGCCTACACCGTCCCGTTGATGCCCGGAAGGTCTCTTTGATGCTCAAAAACAACAAAATTGATGCCTTGAAGGCTCCAATTTTTTTTGGGGGTTTTTTTTTAGGTATTTTTTTTCTCTTCTTGTCTATTTTGCAAATTGAAGGGGGGAATATTTCACATGATTCATTTGCAAAGTTGTCAGATAAAGGGGGGAATTCAAAACATTTGGCAGAATAATTGCTAGATTGGTAATAGGAGCTAAAATTTTTGGGCATTTATGATTGTTTCTTCTGCATTTAAATATTTTGTTTTCTTGCATTCACAATCATAAATTAAACAAAATATAAGACTCCAAATTTATACCCTATTTGTGCAATTTATTGCACAGCAGCATTCGGTATTTGAGATACCTCTGGTCCACACTTACAGGTAATGTTGTCATGCTTTGGACTACTGTATTCACCGCCTAATATAGCTGCAACAACGATGTCTGAGCTTGTTCTCTATAAATCGTTAGGGAGAAATAAGGCAAACCAATTTTTTTTCCCATTTCATACCCACATCGTGATTGTTGTTAGGCGTAAATCCTGATGAAAGTTTTTTCCAAAGTGTTTAGGGGATTTACACCCCACGCATGCAGAATAAAACTTTCTATGGTAGGTTTCATTAACAACACGATGCCCTTTCAGTATCGCCTATGTTCAATATATTGTGCTTCTCGTATGTACTTATAGTCTCCCTCACATAAGGGCGAGTACATATTAAGAAGTATATTGTTCTTATATACCTATAGTTTCCCTCATGTAAGGGCGGGTATATATTGAATGGTTACAGTACAAATATTTGGTAGGTATAAAGAAAGGGGGACCAAATTGGTGATATAAGGAACCTTCATAATGGCTACAATTCATAAGTATCTCTCAGATTCACAATTTTTGAAAGGTCCTAACTTTGTTCCATGGAAGACAAAGATGAAATCCATACTTCAGTTGGAAGATTTATGGGATGTAGTCACTGGTACTGAAAAACGTCCTCAGATAGCAGGGACAGATCAAGATGCTTGGGATAGGAGAGACAAGAAGAGTCTCGTGTTTATATTGCTTGCTACTACAGATGAGGTGCAGCCTCATATTTGTGATGCAAAAACTAGTAAGATCGCCTGGGATGCCTTGATCACAGTATATAAGGGAAAGAATCAATCCACTATTATCCATCTTCAAACTCAACTACATAATTTCAGTATGAGTTCTGTAGAAATAGTTGACATATTCCTTTGCAGAGTGGCAGACTTGAAAGCAAAATTGAATGCTATGGGAAAACCTGTGGATGATGATGTCTTGAACTCTGTCATCTTGAGAGCATTACCAAGTTCCTACAAGATGTCGATCACTTCTCTCAATGTTTCTGGTATACAAGTATCATTTGTGGAACTGGTAAAATTGCTTCAGACTGAGGAGGCAACTCAGGTCCAAAAAGATGATGTGCCAGATAATGCTCTTTCCACACAACAAAGTGGTAAAAAGCAAGGCCATTTTCAAAAAGGGGGTGCTTCTTCCAAAGGAAAAGGGAAGCAACCTCAGCAAAAAGATACAAAATATTGCAAAATTTGTGACATGAATAACCATGACACCAATAGGTGTTGGTTCAAAATCAAGAAACCAAATGAAAGAGGTTCACAAAAGAATGGCAAGAACAAGCAAAAATACAAAAAGCATAAGCAATCTAAAGGCCATGTTGCTTATGCTGACTCCAACTCAGACTCAAATTCTCCTGAGTTCGATTCAGATTCTGACTCTGAAAGAGCACACAAGGTGCTCATGACTCATACTTCGTCTTCCCAGATAGATGTTGTATGGTATATTGATTTAGGAGCTAGCAAACACATGACTAGGGACAAATCTTGGTTTGATACTTTTGTGGAGAAAGAGGATAAGCTAGTCATGATTTCTGACAATCAAGTGTATCAAGTAAAGGGAGAAGGGGATATTTTTGTGTCCCTTCCTGATGGTAATTGTCAAATTGAAAAGGTTTTCTATGTTCCAGGATTATCCAATAATCTGCTTTCAGTCACACAAATTTTGGATAGAAACATGGAGGTTGTATTTTGAGTTGTCAATGGCAAGAAGAGATGTTTTATCACACAGTGGAAAACATGTTGCAACCAAATCTTACAAACATGGCGTGTTTATTCTCAATGCTCTTTCAACTCCACATGTTGCTTTGGCTGCAACTACAAAGGAGGCCACCTCTCTCTAGCATCGATGTTATGGGCATATCAGTTCTGGATATTTGCTTTAATTACACAAATATGGGATGGTGAAGGGTCTTCCACCTCTTTCATCTATCTTACCAGTTTGCTCAGATTGCTTAGTAGGGAAGCAACATCGAGTACCTTTCGAAGCTAGCTCCTCTCAAGCTACAAATCCTTTAGAGCTGGTACATACCGATCTGTGTGGTCCTATGCCAACTAGCTATGGTGGGAAAAAGTATTTTCAACTATTCTTTGATGATTACTCATGGAAGATGTGGTTTTTCTTTCTTTAGTTGAAATCAAAAACATTTCTCTACTTTCAAAAATTCAAGAAACTTGTTGAGAAGGAGTCGAGATGTTTGATAAAAACCCTTCGCTCAGATTGAGGGGGGGAATACACCTCTGAAGAGTTTTCAGATTTCCTTAAAAAACATGGGATCAAAAGACAACTGACTACCACCTATACACCTCAGCAGAATGGTTTTGCAGAAAGAAGAAATCATTCCATTACGGAAATGGTTCGATGTATGCTAAAGGGAGCACATCTTGAGGATCAATATTGGGAAGAATCAGTAAAAATAGCATTATACCTCCAAAATAGAGCACCCACTAGAGCTCTACAAGGGAAAACACCACAAGAAGCATGGAGTGGTAAGAAACCTTCCATTTCTCATCTAAGGGTGTTTGGATGTAAAGCATTCATGCACATTCCAAAACAGAAAAGGAGGAAGCTAGATGAGAAAACCCTGTAGTGTATCTTTCTTGGCTATGATGAGTACTCAAAAGGTTATCTATTGATTTATCCTAAGACCAAGAAGACACATGTAAGTAGAGATGTTGTATTTGATGAAGCTCTCACATCAAAAGACACACCCACAATTGTATACCTAGATGAAGAAGAGCCTAAGAAGGAGGTTCAACTTCTACAACAAAAATAGAAAGTACCAAAATGGTATACTAGCACTTTGAGAGATGCTAAGTTGAAATCTCTTCCCGATCTATCTCTTGATAGGCCATGTACTCACAGTATGACTCAACATATGAGAGCGGAGGAATCTACTTTAGAGGTTGACGAACTTTGTCAATGCTTTGATGATTTGTCAGTACGTACAGAAAATGATAGAGAAGAAGATAAGGATGGAGAAAAAATTTATATGTCTACATTGAATACAAATGAACCCACAACGGTTCAATCTGCACTTGATGAACCACAGTGGAAAGAGGCCATGGATGTAGAACATAAATCTCTCCTTAAAAATAATACTTGGAAGTTGGTCAATCTTCCAACAAGAAAGAAACCCATAGGCTGCAAATGGGTATTCAAAGTGAAGTATAAGGCAGATGGATCTATTGATAAGCATAAAGCACGGCTTGTTGCAAAGGGATATGCTCAGAAAGAAGGCATAGATTATGAAGAGACTTTTGCCCCTACTGCAAAAATGACTACCATTCGTGTACTTTGTGCCATGGGAGCTCATTTTGGGTGGAAATTGCATCATATGGATGTTAAAAGTGCCTTCTTGAATGGTGACTTACAAGAAGAAGTATACATGACTCAACCAGAAGGATTCGTAGTTGAGGGGAAAGAACAAAAAGTATGCAAGTTGATCAAATCATTGTATGGGCTAAAACAAGCTCCTCGAGCTTGGTATATCAAGATAGGCAGTCACCTTGTGCAGCATGGTTTCATAAGAAGTCCTTCAGATGCAAATCTCTATATTAATAAAAATGGTTCTGATATAGTGATTCTTGTACTTTATGTGGACGATCTAATCATTACAGGAAGCTCAGAAAGAATGATTGACTTAGTGGAAAATGACTTGAAGCAATCATTTGAAATGACAGATCTAGGACTTCCACACTATTGTCTTGGTTTAGAAGTTACTCAAAAAAAATTTCATATTAGAGTAACACAAAAGAAATATGCCAAGACTTTAGTAGAAAAATATTGGATGACTAACTATAAGTCAAATGCAACTCCCATGGAGAAAGGACTTAAGTTATCCCGATATGATGAGTCACCTCAGGTAGATGGTACTCTCTATCGCCAGTTGATTGGGAGTCTCCTATATCTGACAAATACCAGACCAGATATCAGTTTTACTGTGGGATATATTTCAAGGTTCATGCAAGAGCCTAAGATGACTCACTGGAAAGCAGCAAAAAGAGTTCTTCATTATGTTCATGGTAGTACAAATTATGGTCTGGAATATAGAAAGAATAATATTTTTTTCTTACTGGGATACACAGACTCGGATTATGCTAGATCTATTGATGATCGTAAATCCACTTCTGGATATGTTTTTCATCTAGGATCTAGACCTATCTCATGGCACAGTAAGAAGTAGCATGTGGTTGCTTTATCTTCTACAGAAGCAGAATATTTTGCAGCTAGTGAAGTAGTCTATGAGATAATGTGGTTAAGTCGCATTCTTACAAACATGGGCCTTCCAAAGAATCTTCCTCTTCATTTGTTTTGCGACAATAAAGGTGTTTTGAATCTTGTCAAAAATCCAATCTTTCATGAACGTACCAAATATGTTGATACCAGATGTCATTTTATTCGAGATGAAGTTCCAAAGCACCATATACAACTTCAATACATTCCTACTGATGATCAAGTTGCAGATATCTTTACCAAAGCACTTGGGCGTATCAAATATAAAAAATTTCGAGATACAATTGGTATTTGCCACTAATGTAATAAGGGAGGATGTTAGAATATGTTATATCACATTATTGGCATAAACAAAAGTAGCACTCATAGGCACTCTCCAATTTGGTTGATTAACCACCAAGTTGGTTAGAACCAACTTGTAACCACATTGTAACCTTTATATTCGAAATTAATGAGAATGATCTATTGCTTCGTCTAAATTCTTTAGACACAACATACATCTTGTTGCTCAGCATGTAATAGTGCAGCTTTTTGGTAGCAAACACCATTGCCAAGAATATTTTCTCAATGTATGCATAGTTAAGTTCATAGCTGACCAGGGTGTGGCTAAGATAGTAAGTAGCCTGTTCTCTATGAATTTCATTCTTCTGGGCTAACATGGCTCCCAGTGCCACCTCGATGAGTCGAGATGTATAAGTAGAACGACACTCCTGGTCTAGGTGGTGCCAATACTAGTGGCGAAGCCAAGTATTGTTTAATGTCATCAAAGGCTGACTGGCACTCGTCATCCTAGTGAAATGCTACCCCCTTGTGCAACAACTTGTTCATTGGTCGACACTTGTCAGATAGTTGCGCTATGAAGCACTTGATCGATGTGACCTTTCCCTATAGGCTTTTGAGCTGCTTGATGGTAGTTGGGGGAAGCATTTCAAGGATTGCCTTGACTTTGTTTGGGTCCACCTCGATGCCTCATTTTGAGACTATGAAACCCAAGAGTTTTATAGATGTGATGCCAAAAATGCACTTCTTGGGATTCAGTCTGACTCTATGCTCCATGAGGCGATCGAGGATCTTGCTTAAGTCACCAAGATGATCTAGGCGCAAAAGAGATTTGGCCAACAAATCATCCATGTAATCTTCCAAAGTCTGGTGCATGTAATCATGGAAGATGTATGTCATGGCACGTTGGTAGGTGGTGCCAACATTTTTAAGGCCAAAGGGCATGACCTTATAACAAAATTTCCCCCATGATGTTGTGAACATCATTTTTAGCTGGTCCTCAGGATTGATACAAATTTTATTGTATATCGAGAAACCATCCATGAGGGAAAGCATTTCATGACCTGTTGTAGCGTCTACCAATGTGTCAATGCTCGGCAAGGGAAAATTGTCCTTAGGACTCACTTTTTTTAGGTCTCAAAAATCAATGCATATGTGAATCCTCCCGTCAAGCTTCTTGACGGGCACCATGTTGGACAGCCATGGTGGATAATCCATGCAAATGACAAACTATGCATCCAACAGCTTTTGCAATTCGTATTTGACCATTAAGGCCACTGTTGGGTGCATCTTGCATAGTTTTTTCTTAACTGGCTTGACTGTCGGATCAAGCGTTAGATTATGAGTGACTAGCTGTGAGTCTAGTCTCAACATGTCTTTGTATGACCATGCAAAAACCTCCTTCTTCTCTTTGAGAAGTGCAATGTAGTCAGCTCGCTCTTCCAGGGATAGACTTACCCCCAGCTTGATAATCTAAGGATTCATTGGGTCTGAGCTGATGTCTACGTCAATCGTCTCCTCAACTGACATGTGGGATCCGTCCTCCAACTAATGTGGAGTTGGGATCAAGTGGATAACATTTGTTGAGTTAAGATCATTGTTAGGAACCTCGGGCTCTTCTTCAGCATGGAAGATATCCTAAGTTGGACGAGGGGTAAAATGAAGCATTTCATCAAAAGGCCAGTACTCGGATGGGGATGGAGGGGAATTAACACGATCCCAGTCGATGGCATCTATGTCTAGAGACAATGATTGTTTTGGATCAGCCAAATTATGGATGGGGGTGGTTAAGTTAATGGAGATCATGTTGATGAAATGGTTTTGGTTTCCATTACCACAAGTGTGGTTGCTTGAACATCCTGGATGCTCTCTATGCTCTGGATCTAGTTCTAGAGGGACTAGCACAAATGGATCGGCCCTATGTGTGGATAAGAAGACAGGGTATACCCTCAAAATTGATGGCACTATAGGTTATCTGGGTGGAAGGTATGCTTTGTATGCCCAAAGTAGCGGATCCAACACTTGGTCCCACTACACTGGGTCTACGTACCACTCATGCCCCGGTCTTATGTTTAGCTATTCCTACACATTGTTAATACCTAAGAGGTGTCATCGCTGCATCTACTGCATGTGGTTGAGATAGGCCATCTCAGTCTCATCTTCATAATTACTATAGAATATCCAGAGGCCTTCATTGGCTCCAATGACTGCTTGCGGTGTTACAAGCTCGTCCCGCTCAAGAAAATTGATGTGGTCCCACCTAGGTTGTTTTGCTCTCTATGGGAGGACTTGATTTCCTTGGAGTGGCACTTTCTCTATAGGAGCATCCAAGGGGAACATTGTCAAGAGGCTTTCTTGATAATCATCCATGGGGATCACCTATGAGTGATCGCTATCTAATTCGAAGGGGTCATATGATGCTAGTTCATACTCTGATTCATCCTTTGAGGACCCTTCTTGACATTGTCTAGACTCTCCCTAAAAATGAGCTCTCGAGCTTTCTCTCTCTCGAGTGAAGGGAAGGGATTGCTAGAGCCAACAAGGTTGATTGTCATTGATGGGAGATAATCCCTCAATGTATATGTGGTGTTAGGGTTGGCATATGGATCTAATGCCAATCCCTCCTTGTTGCCTATCCCTAGGCCTTGCATGTTCTCCACCAAGATGTCCAAGGGGATGGGTTGGTTGAACCCTACCCCTGACTTGTCGTATGGCATTTGGTATCTTGGTTGGAAAAGAACACATACCCCTTGCTCATATCGGCCTAACCCATATCCGTGCCAATTGCATTGGCCAAGGTATCTCATAGCAAATTTTGGGTTAGACAAATAGTTGACATTTTCAGCAAAAGGCTCTTCGTCTTCGTCCTCTTGCGTACATGGTGCAACGCCATGATCAAGGCCCCCATACATAAAATTTGTCTGGTTCGGCGGGTAGCCTAGGGGAATAATAGTGCCAATGGGAAGGCGAGGTCTCCCCATGTCCTGCATGGACTCTAGTGTGGGTGTTGCTATAATATTCCACACTAGATACTCCCCCAGGCCCGTATTGGCCATTTCAACGTTGATCATTGATGGTTGAGGGGGAGGGAATGGAAGTTCTCCTTGAGTCCACTCCATGTCGAGTGGACTAGGAGCCTCGACTTCCATTTGGCTAGGCATTTCCTCCATAGAGATAGTTGATACTGATGGTTGTGTCTCTTCCAAAGGTTTTGCCTCTTCCAAGAGTTTCTTCCCTTTGTCCTTCTGTTTGGCCCCCATAGATGGTGTCGTTGGTGGAGGACTAGACAATGAAGATGAACTTGGCTGGGACTTTGAAGAACTTGCCAATGGGGATGCCTATGAAATTGAACCCTGTTTATATGGATTTAACTAGAAATCCAAATGCGTCGATGGCAGGGTCGATTGCGGCATCAGCTGCACCGCATTACAATACTTGAAGGGTTCTAAGTTCGCAGAGACTACATGCACCTCCCCTTAAAATGTATACTTTAAATATTGGTGAGCTATCGAAGGGACACACTTCATGTCCCTGATCCATGGCCAGCCCAGCAAGATGTTGTAGTCCATCTCACCCTCCAATATGTGGCACAATGTAGGTATGGTCTTTTGTCCCACTTGGATTGGTAGGACTATTGTACCAACTGTCGAGCAGATTGCATCATTGAATGCTCACAGAGTGTAGGTGGAAGCTGTGATGTGAGATGCAAGAAACTTCAGATGCTTTAGGGCCACAGTTGTGATGATATTACTGGACGAGATAGTGTCTATCAACACCCTCTTGTATGGGATCCCATTGACCCACGCGATAACATGTAGGGGTGGATCTGCCATGTCATCAGTCACTGATCTCAATTCATCTTCTCGAAATGTGATGATCGGCTCAGTGCATCGCTTGACATGCCCCATGAAGTTTTTGAAAGAATTTGTCTCGTGGGGATGCAACTCGATGGCTTTCAATATCTCCATTAGAGCTTCCCGATGGGGTGTAGATTGTTGTATAAACTCGTATATGGAGAGCCTAGCCGATGTGGTCCTCAAACTCTAAGTGAGTTTGGTTTGAAGTGTGGCCACTGGCCTAGGCGGAGGAGGTTGTGCAAGGTGCTATTGTGGTTGCGATGTTGTGGGCACCTCTCCTACAGCTTCTATAGGAGCATTCATGCTCGGATACCTCCTGTTTCGAGTCACTATACTTATCATACCTACATACCCTTGCATGGGGAAATTATGTGTGACCTCGTTAACTTGTAGGGTCTTTGCTTGCAGAGCATGAGTAGGAAAGGGGTCTTTGAAGACCTCCATTTGTTGATTGCTTGGTATGATAGGATTATCCACTGCTAGTGTCTTGTTATCAATCAGGTCTTGCACCAAACCCTTAAATTTCCAATAGGCATTTAGTTCATGTCCCTATCGCCTATGGAACCTATAGTACAAGTCCTATCTATACCCCTTAGGCTTGGGTGCATTGGGATCTATAGTCTGAATCTCTGACAGTCAAACAAGGAGTCCTTGGACTCTGTGTAGGGTGTGTATTATCACCTAGGGCGACACTACTGATTCTACTCTTGCCTCTGATTTTCTCTGTCATAGTTGTTGGGAGGCACTGCCTGATAATTAGCCTTTCGAGGTTGAGTTGCTTGCACAGGTTTAGGGATGTTGATTGCAACTTGGTTAACCACAATAGGTTTTTGTTGCATGGTCCCATTTTTAGTGTTTTTAGTCCACTCTTTTCTCTTAGGTTTGGCTATCTCACCATCCTGTATTTTGATCTCTTCAATAATTCTAGCTTGTGCCAGAGCTTCTTCTAAGGTGGCATATTGCTGCAGCTGCAATAGCATAGAGATCGATCTCAAACAACTCTTGGAGAACATCTGAGTGAGGTCAAACATAGGAGGGAGGTAGGGTAGCTTTGAAAGCAATGTCCTCCACCAATTCTCGTAGGCCGCCATGGTCTCCTCCTCATAGTGCCTGATGCTAGCTAAGTCACTTAGTGATGCCTTCTTCTTGGTATTGAAGGTGAAGCATTCGAGGAACGCATCCACTAACTGATCTAAGTTTTTGATGTTGTGCTTTGGTAATTGGGTAAACCAATCCGAGGTAGGGCCTACGAATGTGGTTATAAATGTTCTCAATAACAAAGCATCATTGTCCTGAATGCCAAAGCATTGGCTCAGGAATCTCGTCACATGCTCTTGAGCATCTTCCTCACCTCTAAAGGTTGCCAACTGAGGTAGCTTAAAGTGTTCAGGGTAAGGAGGTGCCAGCACTGATGGATGCACAGGATGACTACGGAGCTGGCGTAAAGTGGGCTTTTGGGGCCCAAAAGTTTTGGTTTCCACAAACTCCATATGCTCTAGCAGCGCTTTATTTGCATCTGAGGATTTAATTTCTTCCTCTTTGGTTTTCTCCCATTGTGGGTTGTGGGAGACTTGAGGCCTCTGAATGGGTGGCCGGATGGCAACTCCTCTACCTAGGTAGGGCATTTCGACCCACTCATCTTCTTGCTCATACTCCTCATAAGTTGCATGAGGAGTCTCTGGGCGAGACCTATGACCCTGGTTGGGTCCCTGTGGAGGGTACCCATCTTTGTTCTGAGGAGTGGCCTCTCGTTTAGTTCTAGTAGGTCTCGAAGGTAGTGCTTGGTAAGGTTGTGGGGACCTATCTTGCACCAAGGGGTTGTGCCTCTCATATGGTTTTGCTCTTTGGGTGCGCGGGGTTGGAACCCTTTCAGGCATCGGGTTATGTAGCAACTCATTTTTTTGGTGCCTAATGCACTCTTTGCTAAGGTGATATAAATGCTCTAGCTGCTATTGGTCTTGCTCAATCCGTGTGATCTACACTTGGTGGGCGGCATGTCTGGTGACTTTCAAGTCGATTTGTTCCACCATATTGAGCCTAAGAGGCCTAGATGCCTCTCCTATGCATTTACCTTGATCGCGATGATCCAAGATTTCAATAGGTCGCTTCCCTCTATTGAGGTTGGTGGTATTTACCCAAGGCTCTGGCCTCAGTGGGTGATCATGGTATCTAGCTAGTGCAGATGCGCATGGCCCCCACACTGTATATTGCTCTTGAGGAATATAATCATCTTCCTCGTGCTCTCTTTCATATGTGTGAAAGGGGTGGGTGGAGTTAGCTCACCCGATTTGAAGAGCCTTGTGCTCTAGATTTTGTCTATTGGTTCTAATAGTTAAAAGGGGTAAATGGGGGATGACATAATCATGTGCCCCCTCTTTATGGTCCCTATACGGCTCTAGCGCTTCGTTGCATGGTGACCACTCATAACAGGCATCCAAGGGAGCCCTTATGCCTAAGTCAAATGGTATGTGTATGGACTCTTCCTGAAAGGGTTCATGTTGACTAGGTGTGCCCCTTAAAGGGGTGCCTCTATAATCTTGCTCTGACATGTCCCTATGTGGACTGTCTCATGGATCAGGCCGCCAAGGTGGAATAACCAAGTCCTTGTAGCTGTAGCGGAGGTGACTTGTGCCTCCTTGTACACTCTCCACAACCTCTGCCCATGATTGGGCTTGGCTACGGGTGCACACCATGGTGGTATCTCTCTACCAGCTATGTAGGTTTTTATCTCTTTTATGATTTTTTTTTTTTTTTATGTTGCACTAAACATAAAAGATCATACACACACACAAGCAGTGATTATCTCGTTTAAAGATTGAAAGTGTGTCCTAGACCTGGTTTAGTGTGTTTTTTATTTTTATTTTTTTTTTGTTTTGTTTTTGAAGGTTTTAAAGAACATTTAAATGCAAAATGACGGCTCTTATGACTCCCAAAAAAATGGTCGCCCCTTTGATATACCATTGCCAGGCCGATATACCAACCTCTCTATATACCCGCCCTTACATCAGGGAAACTATAGGTACGTGAGAGCAGATGGTACATGGAACATAGGTGATATGGAAGGGGGATCACCCTATTTATGACACCTACCATAGAAGACTTATCCTCGTGTGCTAGGAATCACCCCAGCTACACTCGGTCAGCTTTCGTCAGGATTTACGTCTAGCAACAGTTGCGATCGGGGTAATGGATGCAAAATTCAAGCCAAGGTGGTGATGAAATCCATCATTGGTCTTGATCAAGGGCTGGGGTTTTACGACCAGCACCTTGGTTTTTAATTTACCACGTGGTGTGTGGGGTTCTTTTTATTTTGCAAAAGTAAACAAGCAAACAGCAAAAAGAAAACTTTCCCTAAGCAAACAAATAATTCAAAAATAGAAACACTGAAAACAGAAAATGACAGAGAAAATGCAGAATCCTTACCTCTTCTCTACCCAAACCTTCTAATTTTGAGTCTCTATCTTGAAAATGTGTAGAGATATATTCATCCCTGGGTTAGACGAATAACAGAACTAGATTCGTCACAGGGTGGGGTGCATTCCCATTCATCCCTGGATGAGACGAATTATAGTTCTGTGTTCGCCACAGACTGGGACGAACAGCAGTCCCGCATTTCAAAAAAATATATACTTGCAAGCAAGGTAAATTTTGATTAGATTTTTTATCCAAAAAAGTAGAGGATAGAGTCCCACCATGATCGCCACTGAAATCATGAGGATACGGAAACAAAAAAGGAAAAACTCCAAGCACGATGTAAAAACGGAATTAAACTCAAAGCTAAATCCTATGAATTAAAAATGCATGAAATGGAGAAAAACATGAATTGAAACCCAAATTAAATAACAACCTTTTTCTTTTATTGATGTATTTCACAACTCGGTTACAATTCGCATCCTCCCTTTTCAGGGGCGAGGTGCATCAAATTCATCTCTTGGTTACATCCATGGATAGCCATCCTTCTTCCGCATGCCCACATATAATATGGGCAGACCAAAATATCGCCATCACTTGTGTTTAAAAATTTTGATTCCTTTATTCTCCTTCGACATCCAAACCTTGCATTCAAAGGAACAAGAAACAGTTAGTAGCACCTGCAAATGAAACAAAGCATGCAATCCCCAAGCCTACGATAAGTGAATGAGAAAAGATGAATTAAACTATAACTAAAATGAATCCAAATGATCTAAAAATTTGATAGATACATTAGGACATCACTAGTAGGGCACTACAAAAATAAAAATCAAGAAATTCCTCGCCGATTTTAATTTGCTTCAGGGCGGGACAAATTCACCTGAAACAAAACACCAAAAAGGTACTGTCCCAAATGTCCTACCTAGGAGGCTCTAAAAGACCTACAAATTTAGGGTTAGCTAATTGGGGGTATTTTGGGAAGACCCAGATGGTCAGATTTTCCTAATTTGACCTTCGTCAATGGGAATTTGATGATGCCACCTGTAAGTTAGTAAAAGCAAACGAGGATAGAAAATGATCAAAATTGTTCAAAATGAGACTAATTCTAAATGACAACCTATATAAACATCACAGAATTGAATGAAAATAATGAAAATTATAGAAATAAAAATATGCTATAGATTCCCAATCACTCCTAAAAGGGACGATTAGGCCTACAGCAGTGCGGGGGCGCCCGGGCAGGCCGCCCACCGTTTGGGGCCTAATTTCGGCACCAATCCACTTGGGATGGGTCCAAAATCTCTTACAAGGGGTTTTCAGAAAATTGGGTGGTATACTATGGTCAAATGTCAGGTTTTGGGCTCAAGATTCGTCCTTCCAATAGTCACCCAATGACCTCCTCTCTAAAAGAGATCAAGGATGTGAAGGACACAAATCGCACAAGGATGTATGGGGAAATAAAACGGTAGCACTTCGTTGCTCAAAATTGCTCTTACTCTCCATATTTTGGGGTGAGAAAACCCACCAATTTATAGACCTAGAGGTCTATTGGGATGAGCATGTAGAGGCACCACTTGGCAGCCATGCCCTTCTAGGGGAGAGAAGATTCCTCCCTGAATAGGGATTCCATGACTGCCCTTGTAACAGCCTCTAACGCTCGAAAATGCTCACCCATACCCCCATGCAATGAAGGAAGCGTTAAGTTGCGGATCTGAGCTGCCATTTGTCAATATTTGACTTTTTTCCCGTCAAACCTGCAATTCACCCCACCCTGGAGCGAATTATGAATTCGTCCCTGGGCGGAGCAAATCCCAATTATAATTCATCCCTGGGTGGAACGGATATTGAGCAAAGTTCCTGAAGGTGTAAAAATGATTTCTGACCTTCCAAAACTGCTATGAGAGTGGTTATGACCACTGTTTAACCTCTGGGGGCTGCCCTAGGGGCTGTGTGTGCCAATGTGATCAGTGTTTGTAGTCACATAATCAGATTGGTGCTGTTTTGGTGTCTACAGATCTATCTATTGTGATATGATGTGATGTATTATGCAGTGATTTGATGATGGATTTATGATTGTATGCAAATGGATATTGCTTATGTGTTTTATGATGTGTTCTATAATGTGATGATGGATGATTAATGACTTGTGTTTTTGTGGATGCAATGTTGGTACGTTAAATGCATGTTTGGTTTTGATTTCAGTGTGTGCACTTACCTTATGTTATGATATGGTAAATGTAATGTGCAATGTGCTATGTATATGGTGAATGTAATATGTAATCTAATGTGAATGAACTTGTATATTTTAATTACTCAAAACACAAAGAATGCATATGCTATGATTTTGACAATCTAATGTGTGATACCACAGAAAGTATAACAACCATGTATTTTGTTTTAATAATCATTCTAATCATGAGAATTGATCATTTACTCCATCCATGTGTGCAATGTAATGGTGTGGGATGAATGTATATTCTAGATAAGCTTCTGTAATTTAAGAAATATAAAATAATCAGTGGTCGTCTAAATATCATTTCTAACATATAATCGGTATCTCATATATTTTATTAATACCCCCTAATTTATAGAAGCATATGAAGAAATTTTTTGATGTGATTGGTGATACGATTTGTTGCTTATGTAGGAATTATTTTTGGTTGTTCCTAAAACTCAACCACTCTAGTTATCCTATCAACAATTGTCTACTGACCACTCTAGTCTTTTGAAAAGTAAGGCTTTTACCATGGACCTAGATATTCACAATCTTTGTGTGCAAGTGATTGTATATTTTGAGATAGAACTCAAGTATTTCCTCTGATGTTAGACAAGATTCTTTTAGCCCAATTCTAATATCAGGGATTCTCAAGTGTTCGTCTCGTCCTAAGTTGGACTTAGTTGGACTATACCACTAGGTAGTATTGGGTTACCTAAGCTATCACATCCACATTCAAACATTGGTCTATACATATGCATGAAGCAATTGTGGTATACATATCATCATATGTAAGGATTTCTCCTTCTAGTTTTGTACAATGCTAAGAATTACAGGGATTAAAGCTTCATTCCTTTATTTTCTTCCTTTTGGCTTTGGATATTTGCTCATATGTAGTGATGATAATCACTATTTATTTTTTATTTATTTTTTTCTTGAGCTCATATTCTTGTAGAGATGATAATCACTGTTTATTTTGCTCATATATAGTGATGAAAATCACTGTTTATTTATTATTGATTTTTTTTTTAGCGAGGTTTCTTGGAATCTTTGATTTGTTTATCAGATCATTACTTTGAAATATGGAATGTATGCTTGGCTTTTTGAATTTGTACTTTGCTTTAGGATTTTACTTATTTTGATTTAAGCAAGGGATTTGGATAGGGTGAATCTTGTCCTTTTGCCAATTCTAAACACCTTTAAACTGGTCGCATAGGGGGGTAAGCAAGGAAGATCCTTTTCACTTAAGCTAACCTAGACCGCTTCGCAGCTTTCATATTTTCCTTGTACCAGCTAGGATTTTAGTGTTTCAATTAGTGACGGGATCTTGAATATCCAAGGTATTATCACAACTAGACCTTACTATCTATTAATAAAGGTGGTTTTCTACAAAATTTCATAAGACCACTAGATGTGTTTGAATAACTGGATAATCTTAACCTATTTTGTATAGCAACATGAAATGGTTGTGTTGACAAGCACAATTATACACATGAGTGCATGGATGGAGGTGGATTTGAGCTTTTGGTTTGTGATACAAACTATGGTATCTTTTGCTAGAATGTTATCATAACATATGTGAATGCAATGGATGTAATGCAACTTACGTGAATGCAAGTGTGAAATGCAAATGTTTTTGTATTTTTTATTTTTGCATTGTTTTTTTTTTTTTTTTTGTATTGTTTTTGTGTTTTTGATTTTTTTATTTGACCAAAGGGCTTTAAGATGCCTTTGGAGATTTTTGATTGATTTTACCAAAGGGTTTTAAGATGCCTTTGGAGCTTTTTGTGATGAAGGTGACCAAGCGATGTGAAGATACCCTTGGAGCATTTTTTATTGCTTTTGACCAAAGGGCTTTAAGATGCCTTTGGAGTTTTTTGTGATGAAGGTGACCAAGTGGCATGAAGATACCCTTGGAGAATTTTTTATTGATTTTGACCAAAGGGCTTTAAGATGCCTTTGGAGATTTTTGTGATGAAGGTGACCAAGTGGTGTGAAGATACCCTTGGAGCATTTTTTATTGCTTTTGTATTTCGATTTTTGACATATTTGAATGTTTTTTTTTATTTTTGACATATTTGAATGTTTTTTTATTTTTGACATATTTGAATGTTTTTTTGATTTTTGACATATTTGAATGTTTTTTTATTTTTGACATATTTGAATATTTTTTTGATTTTATGTATAAAATGCCTTCAAGTGAATGATATTGAGAGGTTTAGGCTCCTAAACACCATCCAACGATGTAAGGCAATATGCTCTAGGCCCAACCCTTTTTGAAATCATGTAGGGGCCTATCCAGTTTACCACAAATTTGTCTCATAGGTGCGGTGGCAAATTTGAGTTCTATTGGTTTTCTTTGAGCACAATATCCCCAACTTTGAATTCACTCAAGTGGACTTTACTATTGTAAACTCATGCAAGGTGATTATAATAAATGTGGAGATGCTCCAAGGCATTGACTTGGCGTTCATCAAGAAGCATTAGCTTATCAAGGTGGCCTTGTCGTGTGGTGTCATAATCCATGAAGTCCTTCATGGCTACTCTCAAGGTTGGAATCTCCAACTCTAAGGGCATGATGGCATTAGTGTCATATACAAGTAAAAACGGTGTTGCCCCAGTGGGTGTCCACACACTAGTCTTGTATGCCCACAGTGCAAGAGGTAATTACAAGTGCCAATCCTTGTGATTTTCTTTTACAATCTTCCTCAATATGGAGACGAATGTTTTATTTGAGGCTTCTGCTTGCCCATTTGCTTGTGGATAATAAGGCATTTAAAAACTGTGTTGAATATGGTATTTGTTCATTAAAGCATGCACATTTTTATTCTTTAAATATGGCCCATTATCCGATATTATCTTTGAAGGGACCCCAAAATGACTTATGATATTGTGGAGTATAAACTCCGCAATCCTTGGTCTAGTTGTCGATGTTAAAGGGATCACTTTGACCCACTTAGTAAAATACTCAATGGTCGTTATGATGAACGTGTTTTGGCCCAAGGATGGGGGTGAGATCTTCCCCACCAAGTCTAGTCCCCACTACAAGAATGGTCATGCTGCCTGGATGGGTTGCAAGGCTTGTGATGGCAAATGGGTGAGATTTGCATGATGCTAGAACTTAATGCATTTCTTGACATACTCACAACAATATTTTTCCATAGTGGGCCAATAGTAACCCATTCTTAAGATACGCTTAACAATAGCCATGCCACTAAAGTGGCCGCCACATGTACCATCGTGAGCTTGTGAAATTGCCTAGGATGCTTCCTGGGGCTCAAGACAATGGAGTAGTACTCCATCATATCCTCGCCTATAGAGGACTTCTCCTAGAAAAATGTACCTAATCATATTTTGTGTAAATTTTCATCTTTCACCATGTGATAGGTCTTGCGATAGCATTCTCAGCTTTAGGAAATCTCGTAATTGGGAAAGCCAATCCTAATAAGCCACAACTTCTATTGATAAAACAACATGTTCCTCCTATGATCCAGCATGTGAAAACATAGATTGAGAAACAACTCTATGGTGAATGGTCATGCCACACTTTGTAGGTCCTTGAGAAACCAAATATGCCCAAGGTGTTGTTTGCAAGAAGTCTTTAGCTATGACGGACCAATATTGATTAGTTTTGATGTTGATCATGTTGACTAATGCTTGATTGTCCAAAGCCTCACATTTTATTGATGAGTGCGAGAGCACTTTCACATGAATGGTTGTAAACTCAATAGATAGGTTCTGAGGGATTACGGATCCTAGAGAAACCATCGTGTCTGCAAATATGTTTGGTGTACGAGGGATTGCCTTGATGTCATACCATTCCAGCCAGGCTAGATAGGTGTCAATAAGTTCCTTGTAAGCTTTCAGGAGTGGGCACCTATATTGGAATAGGCCTTTAACTTGATTTACTATGAGCAAGGAATCCCCAAAGATGTTCAATATTTTAATGCCCATTGCTATGGTTGTTTGGAGTCCCAATATCAAAGCCTCATATTATGTGTTGTTATTTGTGCAAGGGAAGTCTATTTTGAATGATAAGGGCAATGGCATGCCCTGCGGTATGATAAATACTATCCCTACTCTACCCCCTTGATCACATTTTGAACCATTGAAGAACAATGACATGCCTCTTTATTTATCAGGTTCTTCAAATTCAGGTATATCTGATAATGCAAAGACTGCATCATCAGGTAACTCTATGGTGAGAGGCTTATTATCTTGAAGAGGTGTCTCTACTAGTTGATCTGCTATAACTTTTCCCTTGATGGACTTTTGGCTTATGAACTCTAGATCAAATTCTATCAATAGCATGATCCACTTTGCAATACGAGTATTATGATATGTCTTGTTCATCATGTACTGCAAAAGATTTTGTTTAGATATAACATAGGTTGTATGGCTCAACATGTAGTGTCATAACTTTCAAGTTTCAAAGACCACTTCTAAACACAACTTTTTGACATACGCATATCCCAGCTCATAACTCACCAAGGTGCGACTAATGTAATATACGGCTTGCTCTTTGTTTTGCACATTCTTTTGGGCTAACATGGTGCCCAAAGAAAAATTAGTAGCTGATATGTATAGAAAATATGGAATGTCTGACCTTGGTGGAGCCAACATTGGTGGTGTGGCCAAGTATGTTTTGATCTCTAAAAATGCTTGTTGGCACTCTTCATCCCAATGAAATGGGATATCCTTGCATAGCAACCAGTTCATGGGTCGACATTTATCTTATAATTGTACAATGAACCATTTGATGGATGCTATATTGCCTTGAAGGCTTCTTAATTCCCTAATATTGGTAGGGACGGCCATTTCCAGTATAGCCTTCACTTTTGCCAAATCAACCTCGATGCCTTTCTTAGAAATGATGAATACCAAAATCTTACCAAAAGTTATGCCAAATATGCACTTCTTAGGATTCAATCTTGCATTGTGCTCAATGAGGCAGTTAAAGACTTGTCTAAGGACTTTAGCATGCTCTTGTTGCAACAAAGACTTAGCGAGTAAGTCATCCATGTAGTCTTCTAATATCTTGTGCATGTAGTCATGGAATATGTATGTCATGGCTCACTGGTAGGTGGCACTAGCATTCTTGAGCTCGAATGGCATAACTTTGTAATAGAATGTTCCCCATGGAGTAATGAAAGTAGTCTTGTGCTGGTCTTCAAGTTTAATTTGGATTTGATTGTATCCAGAAAAACCATCCATTAGGGAAAGCATATCATGACCTACGGTGGTGTCAACAAGAGCATCTATGTTTTGCAATGAGAATGAATCCTTTGGAGTTGCCTTATTTAAGTCTCTGAAGTCTGTATAAATTTGAACTCTCCTGTTGGGTTTCCCCATGGGCACCATGTTGGACACCCACTCAAGGTATTCGATAGGAACTATGAAAATTGCATCCAATAGTTTTTGCAATTTGTTCTTTACCATCAAAGCGATGGTGGGATGCATTTTCCTCAACTTTTGCTTGACTGGTTTCTTCATGGGATCCAGTGAAAGGTTGTGAACAACTAAATTTGGATCTATCCCGGGCATGTCTTTGTAAGTCCAAGAAAAAATATTTGGCCTCTCTTTTAGGAGAGGAATTATGATGGCTTGTTCTTCTGGAGATAGACTTTCTTCAAACTTGACTTTATTTTGTTGAGTAGGATCATCGCTGATGTCCACCTTGAAAGTTGATTCTATAGCCATATGTGACCCATCCTCCAGCTGATGAGGTGTGGGTATCAAGTGAATGTCATCGGTGGGATTTATAGGTCCTACTGACTCATGATTAAAACTAGCATGAAATACATCATATGCACAGTCTTATGCAAAATGAAATAGTTGTAACATCTCTTCATTAGGGAAAATATCTTTAGGCTCTATGGGTGAATCAGCGTGGTCCCAATAAATTGCCTATGTATCAATACATAATTTTTTTGTGGGATTGGTTGGATTATGAAGTGGAGTGGTCAAATCAATGGAGGTTGTGTTGATGGATGGAATGAAATCTCTAGAACCACATGGGTGCAATATTATCTCAGAGGTTTCCCTTCCATACTCACAATGAGGCTCTAGAGGAATGGGAATTTTTGGATCTAGCCCATGAGTAGGGTGGATAATAGGATCATTGGGCTCTAACTACTCTCTGAATGTAGGAAAAGGGGGATTGACCATCTGGTGAATGGAAACTAGGTCAATAGGTCTCCCCAAATACCATAGATGAGGGTCTATGGCATGAAATGATGCCTCTCTCTCTACCAACATGTCAACTTGCTGCAAGTGGCGAGGCCCAAGATAAGCCATCTTAGTTTTGGAGTCAAATTCGTCATCGTTTATCCAGAAACCGTTAGCATTGGTATGCAGTCCTAATACAAGGGGCTCATGCCTTGGCCCTAGGTAGGCCATGTATGTCTCATCTTCATATTCTTCATCACTTATGAAGAACCCAGTGGCATTAGTTTCTTTCCCCATGTCATGGGGCCAATGCCTTGGTCTTAAGTAGGCTCTTTCTATCGAGTCCTCTGACTCATAGCTACTTTCATATGATATATATCCATTCTTGTTGTGGATAGACCAAGTAAAGCTTTGTAAATAGTGAGGCCCATGATAGGCCAAACCCTCTTGTGGTTCATCATCACTTGCCACATATCTATTTTTTTATTGCTCATCATCCCATGAGTTGTATCATGTTAGGATGGCATCATTTGTGAGTCTTGGATGATATATCTCAGGTGGTGGGATGTTCACTATGGCCACTTCTCTATTGCACATAATACTTGAACTTAATGGGTGATAAGGAATAAAATCGATGTCTTATCCTAACCCCAAGCTCAATATGTCTAAAGTTGCTACCAAAGAGTCATCCCAATATTTGGTGTGGTAACCTACCCCAAACATATCAATAGGAAGCTGGTACTGTAGCTCGAGTGGCCGCCTATACCCCTGCTCATATATACCAAGACCGTAACCATGCCAATGGCAACGTTCAAATTATATTAGAGCAAACTCTGGATTAGAGAGGTAACAAACATTAACAGTGAATAATTCATTGTTGTCCTCTTCCTCTTTAGTAGACTTATGGACACAGTCTAGTCCAGCATAGATGAAGTTTGTTTGGTTGGGAGGGATTCCAAGAGGAACCATTGTTCCCACTAGTAGTCTCAAGTCTTTTGGTTTTCCCATGTCTTGTGTAGATTCTATGATAGGTGTGAATGTTATGTTTTACACAAGGTATTATCCTATCCCTATTCTTTCCAAGTGTATGGTTGCATGTGATGTGGATGACCCCACGGATGACACTGGCAAAGCAAGATGGTAATCATCATCTTTGACTTGCTCTTGGATATCTTCTTCATCCATGGGACTTGGACCTTCCTCAATGGCTATGGTTAGCACTTCCCTAGGATTTCTTTCCTCAACTAAGGGTGCCTTTAGCTTCTGATTATCTTATGTCTTAGACGTTGATGGTTTATTAGAAGCATTAGTCATGTTGGGTGCATGTTGAGGTGTTAATGTGGATGGATCTTTTTGTTACCCTTTGTCTTTTTTCTTCAGTTGTGTAATTGGAGACGAAGTCCCTACATATAGGTAGGTAGAAGGGATCACAAACTCTCCTATAAAATCCACCTGATGGACATACTTGAATGGCTCATCATTGGCCAACACCATATAAACTTTATTATCATGCACATACTTGATACATTGGTGTAATATTGAAGGGACACACTTCATGTCCCTTATCCAAGGTTACCCTAAAAGGATGTTGTATTACATGGCCCCTTCCAAGACATGACACATCATGAGGATGGTCTTATGCCCTACCTTGATAGGTAATACTATCATTCCCACAGTATTGCATAAAGCGTCATTGAAAGCTCTTAATGTGTAGGCTGCTGAAATGATATGTGACTTGGGGATATTTAGGTGTTCTATGGTAGATGTTGTGATGATTTTGATTGATGAAATTGTATCGACCAATGCCACAATGTTTAGTGAAGGTTCTAGTAAGGTAGTAGGTACTATCTTAATCTTATAATAATATAATCAAATTATAGGTTCCTGGCATTCTTGTACTTGTCCCACAAAATAGGTGAAGGCATTTGGATCTTGTAGTTGGATCTCAATTGACCTTAAAATCCCCATATAGTTCTCCATGTGCTTTGGTGACTATTGTATGAGTTTATAAATGGATAGCTTAACTGGAGTCATTTGTAAGTTTTGCTCAAGTCTACTCCGGATAGTTACCATAGCTCAAGTTGGCAGACTTGGAAGGTTGTTTTGCCCCTACCTCTACCTTGTTGTAGTTAAGACATTCATAGGAGCTACAGGAAGTTGTAGTTGACCATATCGTCGACTCTTGGTTGCTATATTGACAATTTTGACCATCCCAACACATCTGTGGGTAGGTATATAAACTCGGACCTGATTGACCTGGGCCCCTTGCTCTCTATGGGCCTCATGATTTGGAAGCAGGTTTCTATAGATACCCATATCTCTATTTCCAAAGGCCAGTGGGTTGTCCACTTTGAGTTCTCCCGCCTCAATCATGTTTTGAACTTGGTTCTTAAAACCATTGCAAACCTCAATTTTATGCCCCGATATCCTATGATAAGGGAAAAAATGATCTTCCCTATATATTTTTGGCTTAGAATGGTTGGGATATATTAGAGGTATTTTAGGGAATCTATTCTTTCCCGCCTCGCTCTATTGGTTGAAGATTGATTGCATTGATTCTGTTAATGGTGTAAAGTAGCAAGGGGGTTTTCATTCTCTGTTTCTCCCCTAATAGTTCTTTTGATCATAGTTGGCTAGTGGGAGATGTGCTTGATAATTTTGGGGTTGCTGCACAACCCCATCCTTAGGTGCAGCCAACATTACTTGATTAACTAGGGCAGGGTTTGCCTGCTTTTATTTATTTTTGTTATTTTTGTCATTCTTGTTCCACTCCTTGTTTCATATTTTGATGGTTTTCTCATCTACTTTTATGTCCTCCATGATTTTTGCCTATGCCAAAGCTTCCTCAAATGAGTATTGTTGTAGTTTTAGCAAGAGGGAGATGTATTTGGAATAACTCTTGGTGAACATACGGATAATCTCTTCTATGGGGATGGAGAATGATAGTTTTGCCATGATCTTTCTCCATCAATTCCCATAATCCATTACTGGCTCATCATCATAATGTTTCAAATGGGCCAAGTCCAAAAGGTTCAATTTTATCTTAGCACCAAAGGAGAAATGCTTTAGAAAAGTATTTACTAGTTGTTCAAAGTTTGTTATGCTATGCTTGGGAAATTAGTTGAACCATTGAGTGGCAGCACCCAAAAATATCATGATGAATATCCTTAGCATAAGAGCATCATTGTCTTAAAGATGAAAACATGCATTGATGAAATTGGTGACATGCTCTTGTGCATCTTCTTCACCCTTAAACTTTTCCAACCTAGGCATCTGAAAGTTCTTAGGATATGCAAGGCTAGGAACTTATGGGCACAATGGTTGATTATGTATTTTGCTCAATGTTGGTTGCTTCCTAGCCATTTTTTGTTTCTCAAAGGACTTCATATTTTTTGGCAATTTTGGGTACCTTGGGTACATTACATTTTCTCAAGTGAATAAGTTGTCATTGATGTCAAGAAGTTGTTGAAGGAATTTGATTTGATGAAGGTTCGACATGACAGGTTCGAAAGAAAGAAAGTTGGAAAAATGTCGTGATATCGTGACATGTCGCATTTTCGCAACTTAAGCAAGTGAGAGAAAGTTTTTTAGAAAAGTGTCGCGATATCGTGACATGTCGCAGTTTCACGACTCAAATAGGAGAGAGAATGTTTGAGTCAGAAATTTCATGATTTCGTGACATATTGTAAGGAAGGTTGAACGGACGAAAAAGTGTCGCAATTTCACAACATGTTGCAGGAGAGAGAGTCCGAAATAAAAAATGTCACGATTTTGTGACATAATGCAGGAGAGAGAGTCCAAGAGAAAAAGTGCCACGATATCGTGACATGTCAAGTTTTTGCCACCCGAAGAAAAGAAAAGCGCTAAGGAGAAAAAGTGTCACGATTTCACGACAAGTCAGAAGACAAAGTGGAAGCAAGATAAAGTGTCACGATTTCGTGACATGCTACAGATGAAAATGTTCCAAGTAAGAACTGTCATGATTTCGTGACATGTAGCAAAGGGAAGAGTCTAAAATGAGAAGCATCACGATTTCATGACAGGTTGTAGAGAAGTCATACGGAACCTGAAAGCATCACGATTTCGCGATAGGCTGCAAAGAAAACGTACGAAAGCTAGAAGCATCATGATTTTGTGACAAATTCAAGGAGGAAGAGCTCAAAGGTGAAAGCATCATGATTTCGTGACATGTTCCATTTTCGTGGGCGTAAGGCAAAGAAAAACACAAGGCAACAAAAGTGTCACGATTTCATGACATGTTTCATTTTCGCTAGTGCAAGCAAACAAGAGTGCAAGGAAGAGAAAGTGTCACGATTTTGTGATAGTTTGAGTTGGCAGCGTTCGGTTGGAGAAAGTCTCATGATTTTGTGAAAAAAATAGAATGTAGGCATTCTATAGGAGAAGTGTCGTGATTTCATGACAAAAATAGAGAGGAAGGCTATGAAGACAGAAGTGTCATGATTTCATGACAAAAGCAGAAAGGAGGTCGACGAAGGGAGAAGTGTCACAATATCACGACAAAAGCAAAGTTGATGCTGACTAAGTCAAAAGTGTCGCGATATCGTGATAAGATCTTAGTTGAAGTCGAAAAAGGCTAAAGTGTCGCGATATCACGACAAAAGCCAAAAGAAGGTATACGGTTGCAAAATTGTCACGATATCGTGACATGTTGTAGTTTCACGGCAGAAGCTACAGAAGTGTTCCAGAGGGAATGAAGTCGACAAAGTTAAATTTTAGTTGATGAAAATTAGGGCTTACAGCCGACGTAGATTAGGGTTTGCTTTTTTTGGTATAACAGCCGACTAAGATTAAAGTTTTCATCATGAAAATCTTGTTATAAAAGGAGGGCTATTTGGAGAGTTGAAGTCAATGGATGTGTTGTTGATATGTGACGTTCAGAGATAGTGCGTAGTGCAAGAAGTTCGATTGTTGTGAGCAAAGTGTGAATTTGATCGTAGTGTGCAGAGTGTGTTTCATCGAATCATTCTAAGTGTGAAAGATCACAAAGGAAGCAGAGTGTGCGAATACGATGCCGCTGTGATTGTGCAGAGGTGCAAAGGTTGAAGTTCGACGAAGTTCGGCTGTAACTGCGCAGAGAGAACTTAAGGACAAATTTGTGTGAGCTTTTTTGAGAGCTTACAAGCAGATTTGGACAAGTCATTGAGAGGGCTTTTTGGACAAATTTAAGCAAGTTTTTGTTGATCTTGTGCAGCAGGTTGGGCAGGTTCTAGTGAGAACTTGCAAAGCAGATCTAAGACAAGTCTTGGTGAAGACTTGGGTGAAGATCAAGCAAGCTTTAGTGAAAGCTTGTGAACCACTTTTGTGAACCAAAATTGAGAACCAGTTGAAGATAGATATTATTGCAGATTCAAGGACATTTGTGCCAGACCGAAGGACTATGTTTGGTGCAGATTAGAGAAAGAGATTGAGGACATTTGTGCTAGATCGAAGGACTGTGTTTAGTGTAAATTCGAGGACCAGCTTTGGAGGTGATACAGTTGAGGACAGAGGTCTCCAGCCAGATCAGGGAGGACAGGTGTCTTCTGTGGATAGAGTTCCATTTGCTAAGGGCAATGGAGGCAGAGGTCTTCTACAGGATCACCAGCCAGAGCAGAGCTAGGGGATTGGTGTCTCCTTTGGGTTGGTGCCCATAAACATTGTAATCAAGAAAGGTATTCCTAGAAGTTGAATTGATAAAATTTAGTGAAATATTTTTTCCGTGGACGTAGCCCAGCCATTCTAGATGAACCACGTTAAAATTGTTGTCACTTTGTGGATGTTTTATGCATTGCTTTGATATTGTTGTGGGTATATTGCTTTACTATTTTGTAATATAAATAAGAAAAGTAAAAAGTGGTCTTATACTATTCACCCTCCCCTCTCAGTATAAGCTTGTGTTCTTCAATTGGTATCAGAGCGGGTGCCTTCGAAAAGTTTAACAGCTTGAAGGAAAAGCTAATACAGAACACAATGGATTATTCAAGTGGCAATGTAGCACCTATTCTTGATGGGTCAGATTTTGGTCTTTGGAGTGCGAGGATGAAGGTTCATCTAATGGCACTTGGTAATGAGGTATGGGAAGTAATTGAAGATGAGTACACTATTTCTGTACATGGTCCAAATACTAAATAAGAAAGGGTCCTACATCACAGCAATTCAAAAGCAATGAACGCAATCCTGAAAGGCTTATAGAAAGTAGATCTCACCAAAGTAATTCACTACAAAACAACTAGTGAAATGTGGAAACAGCTGCAGGTGGTTCATACAGGTGATACAAATGTCAGAAAGGCCAATTTGAGACACTTCAAAGGTATGTTTGAACAACTCAAGATGAATGATGATGAAAATATTAGTGATTACATGCTTCGTATGGATGAGGTTGTTAACTCCATGAAAGACTTAGGTCTTGAGCTTGCTAAAAATGATGTATGTGATAAGATTTTAAGATCTCTTCCTAATAGATTTAGTGAAAATATTTCTACTATTGAGTAAGCTAAATATTTGGATAAGTTGAAAAAGGATGAGCTTCATAGCATACTTGCAGCATTTGAATTGAGAACTTAGGTGAAGGTTGATGTCAAGAAAGAGGCAGCTTTCAAGGCTACCAATAAATCCAAGGGTAAACATCTTCAAGAGAGTGATGAAGAGGCATATTACAGCAAGAAATGCAAGTTCTCTAGAAAACACAAAAGCGTGAAAAATATAAGATGTTTCAATTATGGAAAGTTTGGTCATTATGCTACTGACTGTACTATTCTCAAGAATGAAAGTGATGAAGATAAACAGGATTCTAAAAGCAAGAATTCTGAAAAGCACAAGCATCACAGGAAGAACAAAGATGAGCACAACAATCAAGGAAAGAGGTATTCTCACAAGCACAAGAAAAGTTTCTACCTAGACAAAGCAAGTAAGTGTTCTAGTAGTGATAGTGAAAGTTCTTCAAGTGATAATGAAAATGAGATGTTGTTCATATCAAGAAAAGAGGAAGAACTGAAACATAGATTCATTATCATGAAATGTCTTAGATGTGGAAATTTTGGTCACCTTGAGGATAATTGTACAAATAATGATTTGGTTTCTAGTATGTATGAGGATGCTTTAGAAAACTATAAAGAAGATGCTTGTATGGTTTTTGAAAAGGGTAGCACCTCTAGTGATAAGAAATCTGAAAAAGGCTTTGATGATTCAGAAAGCAAACAAATAAAGGATCTTGAAAGTGAACTTACTAACGCTCTTAGTGTTTTGAAAAAGGAAATAAATAAGAATGCTAGACTCAAGGATAAGTTAGATGAATGTTATATGGAGAGAGACGATCTTATAGAAAGTCTTGACTTCTCTATGGCTAAGAAACAAGAACTCAAGGATGAGTTAGAGTCTAAGATTCTTGAGTATAGTGAGTTAGAACAGAAAATGTCCTCTTTGAAAGAGGAAACTAAAGAGTACAAGGATAAGCTTTAGAGGTTTCAAGATAGCTCCAAAAATTTTAAGTCACTCATCAAAGGTCAAAGAAAGACAACGGATAAAACAGGCCTTGGTTTTGTTAAGGAACAAGCTGGAGAGTCTAGTAAGAGACTCCAAAAGGAAGAGAGTTCTAATGAGGAAAGTATTTCAGATCATGAGTCCTTGAATGATAGATGCGCAGAAACAGAAAATGAAATTCATAATGAAAAGAAGAAGTTTTCAGGACCCAAGAGGTCGAATAAAGGAAAATTTCATGGCAGATGTTTTGTGTCTCATAGGTTTGGTCACATGGCTGCACATTGCATGGTTCAAGTGAAGAAGGTGTTGGTCCGACTTTCATACACACCCCGTGAAGGATGAGCAGGAAACTCCGCTAACACTTATACCGGGGTAAACCCCACTCACTTTAGGATCTAGCTGGTTATCCAAGGTGCGAGTTACAGAGTTGGGTCGAATGGCTATTCACTCTTTTCCGCTTCTGGAATAGATTTCAATATGGACTGTTCTGTTACCTTACAGGGGGCTCACTGAACTCGTTCAGTAGTTGTCACTTGTTTATCAGATTTAACTTGAATTCTTGATCTAGCTCTCATGGGTCAGCAGATTTAAATAAAAGACAAACAAAGAAAATAAAAATGGATCATTCACCGAAAACAAAGAGAGGGTAGGGTAGGGCAAAAAGAGAAGTTTATCAAACTTTAACTCGTAAAACCCTAAACTATCAATCTTATCTATGCTATTAGCTTCACAACAGAACAAATCAAAGAAGAAAGTGTCCAGTCAGTCTAAGATCACTTTCAACTAAGAGCACAAGGCAGAGTAGAAGAGATCTAGCAAAAAATTATAAATCCAAGGGAAGTCGGGTAAAACTGGTATCTTTCACCGACAGCCTAGCTCACACAGTGAAGACAGAGCAATTAGAACAAACTTACACCTCAAATCTGTAATTTTCCCTAGCACAAGATAGAACAACTAAAGCCTAACAACATATTTAATATTGATAATGGCAGATTCACAGCATATATCTAACAAACTTTAATTGAACGGATAACAAAAGAAGATACACTTATCACACTCGCAAAATATTAGGCTCCTGGCCATGCTATCATAGAAAAACTAAAGCACATCAACTCCAAGTCCAAAAACAAAGGATTTCACAAGATTTGCAAGAAATTGCTTATAAGCCTTTTATTTCTAAGTCTCCGCCTCCCGCAATTACATTGAGAAGAAGTATTTATAGACTCAGGACAGGCCCTGATCTTTTCAGAAATATCTTCTTCCTTAACTGCAAATCTTATCTTTCTAAACCCTAGGACCCGGGTTTTACAATATAAAGTCCTTTAAAATCAAGTTCTGGATAGAACTTAACCCTTCTGCAAATTAGTGCAGTCCACTGTTATAAATGGAGAAGACAGAATCAAATGCAACTTGTATTCATTCGCAACTGAAAGTAAATGCCTTCATTAATTCTGTTGGTGAGCAGGGTGAGTCACCACTTCTCCATCAATTCATCCCCGTAAGGCCATCCCTAAGTTGAAATTGTCTTCATGCTATTAATTCTGCCATAAATTTGCCATTGAATGCATTTACCGGCATCTTCTCCTCTAGCATGGCGGTCCTTGATGAAATCTGCAATTTAACTTTGTCTTTATGGCCCTTTTCGAGTGACAGGTGGAATCCCGGATGAAAGACAAAAGATTAATTAGCACTTTAATAAACATTAAATCCAAGCTTAAAACATTAAAATCAGACTAAAAACTACAAAATAAGCCTGCATGCCGGCCCTGAACATCACACACGCGTCTTTACACGTGTCGCTACTCCAGGATGCCTTCCGTTACAGCTGGAATGCACTTTCAGGTCCTTTGAGGACTTTCTCTCTCCTACCGTGATTCTGCGACATGTCGCGATTTCGCGACATGTCACGAAATCGCGACGTCCCGCACTGCGCTTCTTCTTTCCCTGTCGGCCGTGAAAATGCGACCTGTCGCGACTTCGTGACATGTCACGAAATCACGACCTTCCCTGGCCTCCGTACAATTTGCTCCAACATGTCGCGATTTCGCGACATGCTTGTCTTGCAAGACTTCCTCAAAAGGTGCAGCGCATCGCTACCATTTTCACCCTTCGCCTTCAAAACGTGCAGCGCGTCGCTGCACTTTTCGAGTCCAGACTTTCCTTTTGGTCAACTTGCAGCGCATCGCTGCAACCTCGTCCATGGACCTTGTAACATGGTAGCGCATCGCTGCCACTTTAAACACTTAGACACTTTTCCTTCTTTTTAATCAATGCCTTGCGCCTTTGCGACTTCTAAAACTTGCAGCGCATCGCTGCAACATCGAGCTTAGACTCCCCATTGAGGCAAACCTGCAGCGCATCGCTGCAAGCTCCAGCCCACAATTTTGAAGCACGCAGCGCATCGCTGCACCCTTTTTAGACTTAAGTCTTCGGCTAAAATTTTTGTTTCATTGGGATCTCTTTGGCTGTCGCGATTTCGTGACCTTTTCCATGCCTTAGTCAATTTGCAACATGATTTCTCTCTTCTCCCTTATGCCTCCATCCGGACCTGTCGCGATTTCGCGACATGTCGCGAAATCGCGACGATCCGTACGCTCTGGACTCCCTTGCAAAACGTCACGATTTCGCGACGTCGCGAAATCGTGACATCTTTCACACTTAGATGATTTTCTTCTTCCTCCGTCGCGATTTCGCGACATTTTCTTGCCTCCGTACAATCTTGCGATTCGTGTCGCGATTTCGCGACATGTTCCTTATTTGCTTCTTTCTTTCGAAACTTGTCGCGATATCGCGACGTTCTGCTTCCTTCACCACTTTTCTCTCCTCAGCCGTGAAAATGCGACATGTCGCGATTTCGCGACATGTCGCGAAATCGCGCTGTTCCGTACGCTTTCTTTCTCTCTCCTCCGATCGGCAGCGATTTTGCGACACTTTCCAAAAATGGAAATGTCGCGATATCGCGACATTTTCTGACTTAGCCGATTTTCTATTTTCCCGTCATGATTTCACGACATTTCCATAAATGGAAGTGTCGCGATTTCGTGACTTTACCTTAAAAGGAAAGTTTGAATTTTCATGCAATTATGCATCTGTTTTCTGGATTTTCTTTGTGCTGGTGCAGGATTTTGTTTAAGCATGAATCATTCTAGCATGTGAAAAGTACAGCCTGAGATAACCAAAGCTAGAATGCAAGAAAAACACAACTTTAAAAAGGAGGCAAGCAAGATTTAAAACTGAAGATCATCAAGAGGGTCCCTGCTGCAAAATGGTATCTCAAAATCTTCAAGAGGATGGAAATGCATTTTTCAGTGGGGGTGTGTTGCTTCTCAACAAATGGCGATATCTGCGGGTAAAATAATAGCACTATTTTAGAACCCAAGACTCTGGTTTCAAAACAAAAAGACCATGCATCATGCCTTGCCACGTACATCCTTCACAATAAATTGACCACTAACTGCTAGCTGTTAAAATTTCCCAAGGACATACTAGGCTGAACTACTTCAAGGAAGATTTCTGATGGTGCAATTACAAAGGGTATAAAACTTTCTTCAAGGATGACTGGATTGAATGATAAACTTGGATTAATCAACTTTTCTAGATTGTAAAAGGGGAAACCGAGTAGAGCTCTGTTTACTAGTTTAGCCTTTTACAGCCTAGACAGAGTTACCCTTTAGATTTACACGACCCAAATTTACAACTGTAGGGCAGAATCTATAACTTAGAAGAAAATATTTTTGGAAGTATTGGCTGCCTCTTTTAATTGTTCAACTCTTTTCTTTTTCCTTTTCTTTTTTTTTTTATATCTCTCCCTCTGAAATATATCAATATCTGAAATGCTTTTAGGGAAATCACAATTTTCTTTTAACATTTGATCAATCTGGAACTTTGATCAATCCGGAACTATTTCAGTCTAGGCACTGATAGCCTCTAGATATACCCAAATAATTACATGACATAGTCCCCTCTCATAACCAGCTTTTCTTGGATTCCCCGGAGTTCCTCCAACAAAACAACATAGCAGTTTTTCTATTATTAAAACAACTGTGGCAAGTAAGACACAAGATCCCATCATCTCTCTACCTTTGTCCTAAATAACAAAATAGTTCTACTGTTCAAAGTAAGCAGACTATCTCTATTAGAATGGTGAACAACATGGGCATTGGATTGTGGATTGATCAGCTCAGAATAAAACAATTTTGAAGGCTGACTATTCATTGACCTTTAGGCAAAGGTTTAAAGGACAGAATTTTAAGAGCTGAAGGACTTTGTACAGGTTTCCAAGGACAGGCACAGGCTTCTAAAGCAACACAAAATAAAAATGCACAGACTTGAAATAAACTAAACTAAACACTGAAAACTGCACAGCTGTACAGACAAAGGAATAAAACAAACTGCAAGGCTATTTACAAAGGATGCAAAGCACAACTGTACAGGCAGCAAAATTAAGCTAAAACAAATAAACTAAGAACTGAAGCAAATAAATTAAAACTGCACAGACAACAAAAGAATCAAAGAACACTGCACAAAGAGCAAGGATTAATCTAACAAACAAACCTGTACAGACAACACACAATTAAAACTAAAAAGAAGCAACTAAAGCAACTGTACAGAGCTATTAAAAGAACTAAACTAGAACAAAATAAAACTTACGGAGCTATTTACAATATGTACACATGTTACAACTTCTTTATAGCTCACTCAAAAGATACATTGGAAGGAACAGCGGAGAAATAATGTTTCAAGTACTGGCCATTTACGGGAAGGTCCAGAGAATTACCATCCAGGTCCTGTAAACGGAAAGCATTGTTACCCAATATTTCAGCAATTTGGTAGGGGCCTATCCACAGTGGCTGCAGCTTTGTGTGTTTACCCTTCTTCTCATGGGCCTTGTCCCATAGAAGCACCAAGTCAGCCAGTCTGAAAGCCTTCACTTTGGCCCTCTTGTCAAACCACCGTTTGATAGTTTCTTGGTGTCTGCTGAAGTGCTCCAGGGCTTGGAGTCTTTCATCCTGCAAGTTAGTGAGGTCTAAAACACGGGCTTCAGCATCATCATGATCTTCAAAATAATCTAAGGCAAACTGATAGGTAGGCAACTTCAAGGAGATGGGGACAATTGGCCGAGTACCATACAACAAAACAAAAGGAGAGGTCTTAAGAGCCACTTTGTGTGTTATTCGATCAGCCCAAAGTGCATATTTCAACAATGTATGCCACTGCCTGGGTTTATCTGCTGCAGACTTCTTGATGGCATTCATTAAATTCTTGTTTGTTGACTCAGCCAGTCCATTGCCTTGGGGGTAGTAGTTGGATGAGAATCTGATAACTATCCCCATCTGGTATGCCCAATCTGCAAATTCCAACGATTGGAAGGCTGGTCCATTATCACAGACCAAATTCAGGGGAACCCCAAATCTAGTTATGACATTTGATTCAAGAAAATCAATCACTTCCTGAGCCGTACTCCTTGTAGTGGTTGCTGCTTCAACCCACCTTGTGCAATAGTCAGTGGCTGTCAGAACATATTTATGCCCTGCCGAGGAATTTGGGTTAATGACTCCCACAAAATCAAGTCCCCACTGCATGAAAGGTTTGTTTATCACAACTGGTTGCAATGGCAGAGCTCGGTTTGCCTCTTTGGCTGCAAATGTCTGGCACTGATGGCAGGTTCTGACATGTTGATGTGCATCCTTAAAAAGTGTAGGCCAGTAATAGCCTGCTCTCAGTATCTTATGTGCAGTGGCAGATCCTGATGAATGTCCTGCCCCTAGTTTTTCATGAAAGCTAGCCATGACTTCACTGACTTCACTGGGAGAGATGCACCTTAGGAAGATGCCAGCATAATTCTCCCTGTACAAAATACCTGCCTTAAGGAGATAGTGAGCAGCTTTTAACTTTAATGCTCTCCTTTGAGTTCTGTTCAAATGGGATGGGCAAACTCCAAACTGTAGCAGATGAATGATATCCCCATACCAATCATCAGATTCAGAGTTTAATTGATTAACTTCCTGCTGTAGAGGTATTTCAGCAATGTGCCTGGACAAACCAAGTCCCCTGATCATTTTAGCAGGCCGAATCTCCAGTTCATATTCTTGCACCCTGGTGACCCAATTTCCCCTCAGTTCCCCCAACTCATTCTCGACTTAGAAGGTACTTGACAGCTGGGTCCGGCACTATGGCATGAACTTTGCTCCTCAAGATATAATGTCTGAACTGTTTCACTGCCCTTACCAAAGCATAAGCCTGTTTATCTAAACGGGAATATTTCAGTTCAGCTCCCTTCAAATTAGTGCTCTTAAAAGCAATTGGATGTTCTCCTGTATCTCTCCGTTGAGTCAGCACTGCAGCAAGTGTATGTTCAGAAGAGAATGTGTACAGATAGAAATCTGCACTGAAATCTGGGCTTACTAAGACTGGTGCTTGTTTAATGGCTGTCTTGATTTCTTGAAAAGCAGTCTTAGCTTCAGTGGTCCAGGCAATCTGGGCAGTTTGCTTTAACATATCATTCATTGGTTTAACTATCTCTGCAAAGCCTGAGATAAACTTTTTGACAAAGTTAATCTTTCCAAAGAATGATCTCAACTCTTTCTTGGAGTTGGGAAATGGTATGCCAGATATGGCCTCAACTCTGCCTGGATCCATAGAAATGCCATCCTTTGTGACCAAATGCCCAAGCAGTTTGCCTTCTGTTACACCAAATATGCATTTCTTTGGATTCAAAGAGATGCCAAACTCTCTGCACTTGTTAAACACAGACTCTAAATGCTTTACATGGTCAAACTTAGATTTGGAAAAGACTGTTAGATCATCCATGTAAACTACAATACATTTGCCCATAAGCCCCTTGAAGGCATGGTCCATTGCTCTCTGAAATGTTGCTCCTGCATTTATCAATCCAAATGGCATCCTCTTGTAAGCAAAAGTGCCCCACTTAGTTGTAAAAGCAGTCTTCATTCTATCCTCCTTCTCAACTAGAATCTGATTATAGCCTGAGAAGCCATCCAAAAAAGACATCATCTCTGAGCCATTAACAATCTGCAGTACTTCATCCATAGAAGGCAGGGGATAATTGTCCTTTTCAGATGCTTTGTTCAGATTCCTAAAATCCACACAAAGGCGGATCTCTCCATTCTTCTTCCTGACTGGCACCAGATTGGCCACCCAGGTTGAATGCCTGATAGGAAAAATAATTGCTGCACTCAAGAGCTTCTCCACTTCTTTCTGGATAAGGGGTTCTAACAGAGCATTAACATGCCTCTGTTTTTGTCTGAAAGGCTTGCAAGATTCTTTCAAAGGTATGATGTGAGTGTAAACCTTTGGGTCAAAGACCTTTAAATCTTTGTATGACCAGGCCATTACATCCTTGGACTTGTGCAGGAAATCAATCATATTTCTCTTTATCTCTGGATCACAGTCCTTTGCCAACTTGATGTTCTTTGGATCCTCTTCAGTTCCTACATTCAAATTTTCTGTCTCACTGTCAATGGCAGCCACATAGTCCTCAGAATTCACCTTCTTTTTGATCTTGTCAACATCAAATAGCCTCTCCAGCTCTACCATTCCTTTTGGGATCCTGTTGTCCTTCAATCTCATGATTCCCCTGTCATCATCCAACTGTTCTAGCAGGGTATCCCTTTGGCCCTCATCAATTATAGCATTCTCAAAGGTATTGGTACTCTGCAAAAAGTTCACAATCTGTTGATCATCTGAGAAAACTTGAAAGCTATCTATATTGTTTGGAACCGAAGGACAGGGGACTAACTCAATTGAAAACTTATCCCACTTAAAATCTTCCAATGGCTTTAAACTTGCAGCTGAAGATGCCAAGACATCTGCATGTGAATTTTGTTCCCTGGGTATATGTGTTAAGTTAAAGGCATCAAAGCCTTCTACCAGGTCCCAGGCTCTGTGTTTGTACCCTTTCAGATAAGAAGCTTTACATTGAAACTTACCCCTGACTTGACTTGCCACCAATTCTGAATCAGTGAAAACTTGAATGTTCTTCACACTTTTATCTAATGCAAACTTTAAACCTAAAATCAGAGCTTCATACTCTGCTAAATTATTAGTACATGGGAACTGCAGGGGTAAGACATAAAAAATGTCTGACTTTGAGGCCCTTTGAGGACCGCCCCTGTTCCAGAACCCTGCTTACATCTGGCTCCATCCACATGAAGTGTCCAAACTTCATTAGTATGTACAGGATGAGCTTTGTTAAATTTATTATTGTGCCCAGTTGTTAAATTGTAGACTCCAATGTCTACTTCTGCAACATTGACAGTTTCATTTGCAGCATTGTACTCGTAATCGTGTGCTTGTACCTGGGTTCTCTGTCAACCCGCAATTGATTGGCCACACCCTTCCATGGCAACCACATGTGTGAAAAGTCTATTGCCAGATATCCATTTAGAGACTTAGACCAATCCCTACTCAACAACATTCCATACCCCACTGGGATATCCACAACTTGGATTTCGATCTTATGTTGAGCCCTTGGCTTAGATGCCAATTGAATGTGAATGTTTTGCAGCTCTCCCACAACCTTAACTTCTGACTTGTCCAATTGGACAACTCTCCTCTCAGACTTCATTGGGGTCAGCCCCAACTGCTGACAAATTGCCAGTGGCATGACATTAGCAGATGCACTTGAATCTACCAAACAATTATGTAAATTCTTCCCAAAAATTTTGACAGTCAGTAAAAATGGGGGAACTTCAGTCTTTTCCTTGTACATGGCCAGATTGGCATTGGCTATTTTCTTCCCTTTATCCACAGAGTTTAGCGAAGAGGGCCAGAGTATGTCTTTATCAGATTATCTCTCTGCTCTGAAATCTGTGCCAACTCATGCAAAGTAATGTTAGCCTTAATATTTTTCATATCCTCCACTATGTTATATCCTTTGTTAAGTGGAGGAATAGCAACATCTGGTACTCTTTGAGCTCCTCCCTTTGGTGGAGGTGGATTATTGCTTGGAGAGGGGTCAGGAGGAATATTGTGAGAATTATCCGGAGGAGTTGATGTGGTATTAGGCTCAGGATTCCTGTTTCTCAGGTTGTAATTATCTCTTCTGTACTGCTGGAAAGCCTGTACTTCATCCATGGGCATTTCAACTACATTCTCAGATTCATCCGGGAAAGAAAAAGAATCCAAGACCATAGCTGCACTGTGTCCAGATGAACTTGGGCCCTCAGCAGTTCTTTGATTTTCGGGGAGATCAAATCTCCTGACAAGGCTTCAAATGCATTGCAAAATTCCACACAATCTAACTCCCCATGCTGAGAAGTGGCATGAATTCTGCACCAGTTGGGCAGAGCCAAATCACAGATGTTCACATCATGAGTTTTCCCCTTGTAATATTTATTTGGTTCATATGGGGGCCTGTTAAATCTGTTTGGTTGGTATGAATATCTGTTGGGATTGTCTCCAGTAGAAGTTTGCCTTTTAAAGCTCAAAAAATCATTGGCCAGCTTTTGAACAATCTTTGAAACTTCTTCAATCCTAGCATTGTCAGCCTCTTTTACCGGGTTCTGTACATTCTCAACAGGTGCAACAGCCACTGGTGCTGCTGATGGTAAAGTCTGACAAACTGGCAGCATCATCTGATGTGGAATGGGATTGAACACAGGAGAAGCTTGAGTGATCAGAGGAGTTTGTTGAATATTTAAAGGCTGGGGTCCCAACTGTCTTTCCAGGATTAAAGCTTCTTTATAAGCTTCTGTCAAGTTGGTAACAGTGGCATCCCTCTTCAAGAAGACAGAGGTCATTGGGTCTAGAGAGTTCCTGAAAATCTCTAATGCCAGGTCAGCATTCGGTACATAATAGCCAGTGAGTCTACCATAAGCTTTCTGGAATCTAACATTATAGGACCTGATGGATTCATTCAATTCCCTCTTGATGCCAGAAAACTGTTGATATAAAATACTGGGGTCTATCACTTCACCGAACTGTGACACAAAGACTTTTTCTAAGTCATTCCAGCTGGTGATGGAATCATTGGTGAGGTTCAAAAACCAATCATAAGCTCCCTCCTGGAGAGTAAACGGGAAGAGTCTGCAGGCAACATCCTCATGTTGTACATTTAATAACTTCAGTGCATTCTTGAATGCAACTAAGTGTTCCTCTGCAGTTCTTGTCCCATCATGTTTATACCTAGGGAGGTATCTTTCTGGATTTCTGGGCAAGTCATGGGCTATACCCGGAATGTTCAAAGTTGTGGAGCCCAACCAATTTGCCATAGCTAATGGATTAACAGGGATATTCTGAGCTCTGGTTGGAGTAACAATCAGTGGTGATAAAACTATCTGTGACAGAGATTTGGCCCTTCTGAGGCTACTTCTTCTCGGAGTTTCTAATTCAGGGACAAGGAGCTCTCCAGCGGGTGGGACCTTGTTACCCTGTATGTAGAATCCAGCTTTCACAGGTACTGACAAACTCTGCAGTTCTAAACAGGTTCTGTATTTGGCAAGTTAAAATATTGTACTGGCAACTGTACTAACAACACTGCACTGAAGTTCAGTGTGGGTCCTTACAAATGTTGTTGTTATGCCCTTACAATACTTGAACTGAGTTCATGGCCCTCCTTCTAGCGCCAATTAGATGTTGGTCCGGATTTCATACGCACCCCGCGAAGGATGAGCAGGAAGCTCCGGAGACACCCACGGGACGAACCCCACTCACTTTAGGATCTAGCTGGTTATCCAAGGTGCGAGTTACAGAGTTGGGTCGAATGGCTATTCACTCTTTTCCGCTTCTGGAATAGATTTCAATATGGACTGTTCTGTTACCTTACAGGGGGCTCACTGAACTTGTTCAGTAGTTGTCACTTGTTTATCAGATTTAACTTGAATTCTTGATCTAGCTCTCATGGGTCAGCAGATTTAAATAAAAGACAAACAAAGAAAATAAAAATGGATCATTCACCGAAAACAAAGAGAGGGTAGGGTAAGGCAGAAAAGAGAAGTTTATCAAACTTTAAACTGTAAAACCCTAAACTATCAATCTTATCTATGCTATCAGCTTCACAATAGAACAAATCAAAGAAGAAAGTGTCCAGATTTCTAAGATCACTTTCAACTAAGAGCACAAGGCAGAGTGGAACAGATCTAGCAAAAAATTATAAACCAAAGGGAAGTCAGTAAAAATTGGTATCTTTCACCGACAGCCTAGCTCACACAGTGAAGACAGGGCAATTAGAACAAACTTACACCTGAAATCTGTAATTTTCCCTAACACAAGATAGAACAACTGAAGCCTAACAGCATATTTAATCTTGATAATACAGATTCACAACATATATCTAACAAACTTTAATGGAACGGATAACAAAAGAAGATACACTTATCACACTCTGCAAAAGATTAGGCTCCTCGGCCATGCTATCACGTAAAAGCTAAAGAACATCAACTCCAAGTCCAAAAACAAAGGATTTCACAAGATTTGCAAGAAATTGCTTATAAGCCTTTTATTTCTAAGTCTCCCGCCTCCCGCAATTACATTGAGAAGAAGTATTTATAGACTCAGGATAGGCCCTGATCTTTTCAGAAATATCTTCTTCCTTAACTGCAAATCTTATCTTTCTAAACCCTAGGACCCGGGTTTTACAATATAAAGTCCTTTAAAATCAAGTTCTGGATAGAACTTAACCCTTCTGCAAATTAGTGCAGTCCTTGTTATAAATGGAGAAGACAGAATCAAATGCAACTTGTATTCATTCGCAACTGAAAGTAAATGCCTTCATTAATTCTGTTGGTGAGCAGGGTGAGTCACCACTTCTCCATCAATTCATCCCCGTAAGGCCATCCCTAAGTTGAAATTGTCTTCATGCTATTAATTCTGCCATAAATTTGCCATTGAATGCATTTATCGGCATCTTCTCCTCTAGCATGGCGGTCCTTGATTAAATCTGCACTTTAACTTTGTCTTTATGGCCCTTTTCAGGTGACAGGTGGAATCCTGGATGAAAGACAAAAGATTAATTAGCACTTTAATAAACATTAAATCCAAGCTTAAAACATTAAAATCAGACTAAAAACCACAAAATAAGCCTGCATGCCGGCCCTGAACATCACACACGCGTCTTTACACGTGTCGCTACTCCAGGATGCCTTCCGTTACAGCTGGAATGCACTTTCAGGTCCTTTGAGGACTTTCTCTCTCCTACCGTGATTCTGCGACATGTCACGATTTCGTGACATGTCACGAAATCGTGACGTCCCCAGTGATGCGCTGCTTCTTTCCCTGTCGGCCGCGAAAACGCGACCTGTCGCGACTTCGCGACATGTCACGAAATCGCGACCTTCCCTGGCCTCCGTACAATTTGCTCCAGCATGTCGCGATTTCGCGACATGCTTGTCTTGCAAGACTTCCTCAAAAGGTGCAGCGCATCGCTACCATTTTCACCCTTCGCCTTCGAAACGTGCAACGCGTCGCTGCACTTTTCGAGTCCAGACTTTCCTTTTGGTCAACTTGCAGCGCATCGCTGCAACCTCGTCCATGGACCTTGTAACATGGTAGCGCATCGCTGCCACTTTAAACACTTAGACACTTTTCCTTCTTTTTAATCAATGCCTTGCGCCTTTGCGACTTCTAAAACTTGCAGCGCGTCGCTGCAACATCGAGCTTAGACTCCCCGTTGAGGCAAACCTGCAGCGCATCGCTGCAAGCTCCAGCCCACGATTTTGAAGCACGCAGCGCATCGTTGCACCCTTTTTAGACTTAAGTCTTCGGCTGAAATTTTTGTTTCATTGGGATCTCTTTGGCTGTCGCGATTTCATGACCTTTTCCATGCCTTAGTCAATTTGCAACATGATTTCTCTCTTCTCCCTTATGCCTCCATCCGGACCTGTCGCGATTTCGCGACATGTCGATAAAATCGCGACAGTCCGTACGCTCTGGACTCCCCTTTGCAGAAACGTCGCGATTTCGCGACATGTCGCGATTTCGCGACATTTTCTTGCCTCCGTACAATCTTGCGATTCGTGTCGCGATTTCATGACATGTTCCTTATTTGCTTCTTTCTTCCGAAACTTGTCGCGATATCGCGACGTTCTGCTTCCTTCACCACTTTTCTCTCCTCAGCCGCGAAAATGCGACATGTCGCGATTTCGTGACATGTCGCGAAATCGCGCTGTTCCGTACGCTTTCTTTCTCTCTCCTCCGCCGGCAGCGATTTTGTGACACTTTCCAAAAATGGAAATGTCGCGATATCGCGACATTTTTTGACTTAGCCGATTTTCTATTTTCCTGTCGCGATTTCACGACATTTCCATAAATGGAAGTGTCGCGATTTCGTGACTTTACCTTAAAAGGAAAGTTTGAATTTTCATGCAATTATGCATCTTTTTTTCTGGATTTTCTTTGGTACCGGTGCAAGATTTTGTTTAAGCATGAATCATTCTAGCATGTGAAAAGTACAGCCTGAGATAACCAAAGCTAGAATGCAAGAAAAACACAACTTTAAAAAGGAGGCAAGCAAGATTTAAAACTGAAGATCATCAAGAGGGTCCCTGCTGCAAAATGGTATCTCAAAATCTTCAAGAGGATGGAAATGCATTTTTCAGTGGGGGTGTGTTGCTTCTCAACAGAAGGTAAACGGCAATTTCAAAAGCGCTAGTTTCTTTCAAGGGTACTGCTACTCTTGTCAATAGTTTGGGCACAAGGCAGTCTATTGCAAGGTTAATTACATGAATAGGTTTGATCAAAATAGGTTCGGCCAGAATAGTTTTAGTCAGAATAGGTAGATTCAAAGAATAGGTATGCCTAAAAGAAATTACATTGTTACTTGTTATAAGTGTAACAATGAAGGTCACACAGCTAGACAGTGTAGAGCTGAACTTCCAAGGTACAGGAACAGAAACAGTGGTATGAACAGGTCCAAGGATCAAGGCATGGATAAGAACAAAAATGATAACAGGAACAAGAACAGTGACAAGAACAAGAATACGGGCAAAGAGTTCAAGATAAGGCCCGACAAGGAAGTGATAGACGCTGATGATGATCAGTGCCTAATGGGAGTTTTACTCCCACCCCAAAATTAATCACCTCATCAGGAGGTGGGGGAGGGACTAAGCTAAGAGGCTCATTCATAGTCCCGAGCCCCAAAGGTGACCCTTTGCCATTGATGAGAAATGGGGAGAGATATGAGTAAGGGGGAGAGCTTCAAGTGAAGAGGAAAGCTGCAAGTCAAGGGGAGCAAAACTTCAAAGGAATATTCTCAGTTGTGGGCACAGTTTATCAATTGTTAGCACAGTTGGTTTCAGTTTTGGCTCTTGAGATGTGTTTTCAGTAAAGGTTTGCCATCAATGACAAAGGGGGAGATTGTTGGCAAGTTTGGGTACCTTGGGTACATTGCATTTGCTCAAGTGAATAAGTTGTCATTGATGTCAAGAAGCTATTGAAGGAATTTGATTTGATGAAGGTTCGGCATGACAGGTTCGAAAGAAAGTAAGTTGGAAAAATGTCACGATATCGTGACATGTCACATTTTTGTGACTTAAGCAGGCGAGAGAAAGTTTTTTAGAAAAGTGTTGCGATATCGTGACATGTCGTAGTTTCGCGACTCAAAGAGGAGAGAGAATTTTTGAGTAAAAAATGTCGCGATTTCATGACATATTGCAAGGAAGGTTGAACGGATGAAAAAGTGTCATGATTTCGTGACATGTTGCAGGAGAGAGAGTCCAAAAGAAAAAATGTCATGATTTCGTGACATAATGCAGGAGAGAGAGTTCGAGAGAAAAAGTGTCGTGATATCGCGACATGTCGGGTTTTTGTGACTCGAAGAAAATAAAAGCACTAAGGAGAAAAAGTGTCGCGATTTCGTGACAAGTCAGAAGACAAAGTGGAAGCAAGATAAAGTGTCGCGATTTTGTGACATGCTACAGATGAAAATGTTCCAAGTAAGAACTTTCACGATTTCGTGACATGCAGCAAAGGGAAGAGTCTGAAATGAGAAGCGTCGTGATTTCACGACAAGTTGCAGAGAAGTCGTACGGAAGCTGAAAGTGTTGCGATTTCATGATAGGCTACAAAGAAAACGTACGAAAGCTAGAAGCGTCACGATTTCACAATAAATTCAAGGAGGAAGAGGTCAAAGGCGAAAGCATCGTGATTTCATGACATGTTCTGCTTTTGTAGGTGTAAGGCAGAGAAAAACATAATGCAATGAAAGTGTCGAAATTTTGTGACAGGTTTCATTTTCGCTAGTGCAAGTAGACAAGAGTGCAAGGAAGAGAAAGTGTCACGATTTTATGATAGTTTGAGTTGGCAGCGTTCGGTTGGAGAAAGTGTCACGATTTCATGATAGAAATAGAATGCAGGCCTTCTATAGGAGAAGTGTCATTATTTCATGACAAAAGCAGAGAGGAAGGCTATGAAGACAGAAGTGTCACGATTTCATGACAAAAGTAGAAAGGAGGTCAATGAAGGGAGAAGTGTCGCGATATCGCGACAAAAGCAAAGTTGATTTTGACTAAGTCAGAAGTGTCACGATATCGTGACAAGAGCTTAGTTGAAGTCGACAAAGTTTGAAGTGTCATGATATCGTGACAAAATCCAAAAGAAGGTATACGATTGCAAAAGTGTCACAATATTACGACATGTTGTAGTTTCGCGGCAAAAGCTACAGAAGTGTTCCAGAGGCAGTGAAGCTGACAAAGTTAAATTTTAGCCAACAAAAATTAGGGCTTGCAGCCAATGTAGATTAGGGTTTTTTTTTTTTTGGTATAATAGCTAACTAAGATTAAAGTTTTCATCATGAAAATCTTGTTATAAAAGGAGGGTTGTTTGGAGAGTTGAAGTCGATGGATGTGTTGTTGATATGCGACGTTCGAAGATAGTGTGCAGTGCAAGAAGTTCGATCGCTATGAGCAGAGTGTGAATTCGATCGTAGTGTGCAGAGTGCATTTCATCAAATCATTCTAAGTGTGAAAGATCACAAAGGAAGCAGTGTGCGAAGATGATGCCGCTATGATTGCATAGAGGTGCAAAGGTTGAATTTTGACCAAGTTCAGCTGTAACTGTGCAGAGAGAACTTAAGGACAGATTTGTGTGAGCTTTTCTAAGAGCTTACAAGCAGATTTGTACAAGTCATTGAGAGGGCTTGTTGGACAGATTTAAGCAAGTTTTTGTTGAGCTTGTGGAGCAGGTTGGGAAGGTTCTAGTGAGAACTTGCAAAGCAGATCTGAGACAAGTCTTGATGAAGACTTGGGTGAAGATCAAGCAAGCTTTAGTGAAAGCTTGTGAACCACTTTTGTGAACCAGAATTGAGAACCAGTTGAGGACAGAGATTGGTGCAGATTCGAGGAAATTTTTGCCAGACCGAAGGACTATGTTTGGTGCAGATTAGAGAAAGAGATCGAGGACATTTGTGCTAGATCGAAGGACTGTGTTTAGTGTAAATTCAAGGACCAGCTTTGGAGGTGATACAGTTGAGGATAGAGGTCTCTAGCCAGAACAGGGAGGACAGGTGTCTTCTATGGATAGAGTTCCATTTGCTAAGGGTAGCAGAGGTAGAGGTCTTCTAGAGGATCACCAGCTAGAGCAGAGCTAGGGGATTGGTGTCTCCTTTGGGTTGGTGCCCATAAACATTGTAATCGGGAAAGGTATTCCCAGAAGTTGGATTGATAAAATTTAGTGAAATATTTTATCCATGGACGTAGCCCAGCCATTCTGGGTGAATCACATTAAAATTGTTGTCACTTTGTGGATGTTTTATGCATTGCTTTGATATTGCTATGGGTATATTGCATTACAATTTTGTAATATAAATAAGAAAAGTAAAAAGTGGTCTTATACTGTTCACCCCCCCCTCTCAGTATAAGCTTGTGTTCTTCAATATTTTCAGCCAGATATTGAAATACCTTTGAGGTGAGGATTTCCTCTTCTTGTAGGCCCCCTTGTGGTGGCAATGGAGGTGACCCCCTATCCACTTGAGTTGTTCCATTTTCTTCCCTCCTACGAGGGGATCCAGGATATGCTTGATCCTAATTTATTAAGTCTTCCATTCCCCCCTAGTTGGATTCCACTCATGATTTGGAGGGTGATTTTTGTGCGGGTCACTTTCTTGTCTAGTGCACCTATCTCTTGATGAGTCAATGTGTTGATCTCTTTGATGATCATTACCATTTATTTTATGTTTTATGCGAGCTATCTACCCAGCTTGCTCTCTTAAACACTGCTCATGTTGGTGTAAGAGTTTTTCTCTTTGTTTTTCATGTTCAAGAGCTTCCACAAGCTCTTTCTCTTTACATAAGACATTCTCTAATCGTCGTATGTGGTCATCATGCGCTGTCATATAGGACTCATGCTTGTCTGATATAGTTTTGGTGGTTCTGACACACAAATTCCTCGAGGAGGTTTCTGATGTTTCTCCACTCTTGCTAGCTAATGTAACTTGTTTAGTGTATTTTTGAGTCTTTTCATGATCATATTTTGTATGTTTACTATGGGTTCATTATGAGGTGCCCCCAGACTAAGAGGTTTTCTTAGAAGTTATAGTTCATGAACTTTTAGATGCAAAGTTCTTAGTAACTATGGTTTTTTTAGTTGGCTTCTAATGAAACTTATCCATGGCTGATCCTGTGGGGTGCCATTCACTCCAATAAGGTCATATTCTATAGGAATACTTCCTCTTGTGTGAAGGGTATATTTTTTTTTATTCCTATGACTCGATGTTTCTCTAGTTTCTTGCCCTTCAGTAGGAAGACCTGTTCCATATGTTTCTTGTGAAGCCTGAGAAGTTGTAACTCTTGTGTGCCCTCTTGATGAAGAAGGCTTTGTGGTCACATGCTCTCTCCATGATAATGGAGATGTAGCAACCTCATCATCCTTATGTGAATATTGAGCTTTAGAACCTTCTTTATGTTTATGTGAGGAGGAAGCCTTTGAAGCTTCCTCATGCCTTTGAGAAGTTTCTATATTTTTAGTGGAGGCCTTTGAGGTCCCCTCATGTCTCCTTGATGAGGGTGGCTTTGAAGCCTCTCTTTGTTTATGTGAATTTGTTCCATGATGTAGTTACCTACTTGGGGTTTCTCAAGGAGAACCCCCAAGGGTTGAGTTATCACCCCTTAGGCTCACGGACCTACATCTCACGATCTTGCAGGTAGGTCATCCAATATGACTATGACTTCGCCTATGGGCATGGGCTACTTTAGAATCTCCTTCGGCATCAAAACCAAGGATGTTTACTTCTTTTTTTGACCATTATTGCTTTTAGGAATTTTTCTTTTGAGTTGCAATTCAATGTACGCAAAAAATATCAAGCAAATGTTTATCTTGATTATCAATTTAAGTGTGTCCTAAACTCTTTTCTATATTTTGATGATTTTTTATTCCTTTGATTTCTTGATTTTGTTTTTGGATTAAGAATGAGAAGAATCATCCATAGTTATAATAAAGTACACACATGCCAAACATGATTTTACCAAAATATGTTAGGGTACACCGATGAAGTCCCAATGGGGGGTTTGCCTAGCTCTTCCACTCTGAACCAATGATTTTTCCAACAGTGGGAGATAGTTTGAGCACAAGTAACTTAGTACCACTATAATTAAGTTTCTCAATCCATTTCTAGGAAGCTCTAGGGGGCAAGCCAGTGGAAGGAGATGAATTCCAATGTCACTATACTGAATTGAGGGTTGGTGATGAAATCCAACTCCCCAATGTTTAAATGATGTGTATGTGTGTGGTGTTAATTTTAAGCTTGCGTAAAGTAACATGCATAATATAATAGCAATGAATCTTTCTTATATGCCTAAATGCAAAGAGACATTTCGATTTTCATAAAAATTCATGAACTACCATGATTTGTATAGACACACTTTATTCCATGTAGCTATGGCCTCTAGCAAGGCCTCAAAGCAAGCAAACAACATACAATTTCTAGCACATTGGATTCTAGGGTGAACTTTACAAGCAAAAGACATTGTTCCTAGAAATGCCTAGTGTAAAATCTAAAAGGAACTCGAAGATGTGCAAGATGCAAGTTCTTTTTCTTTCATTATTTTAGTTTTCCAAATAGAAATGTGTTTTAATTTCATTGTTTTAAACAAACAGAGGCAGAAAAAAACCATGAAATACCAAAAAAGCTATAACAACCTCTAATCCAGCTCATAGAACCAAGGTTCTAGCCTCTGCTGCACTCCTATTTTGGTCGTTGTCGACCAGAGTGGTTGGTTTATGGCCACTATTTGCAGGAGTGGCTAACTGCTGGCCACTGTAGATCAGAGTGGTTGATTTCTATCCATTATAGCTCAGAGTGGCTACACCTGCACATAAAACTAAGTCAATTTCTAGGTATAAAAATAAAAAATCAGTGGAAGTCCCATCGTGATCACCATCTGTAGTGACCCCGAGACGCACGCACCACTTCATTCTACTTGAAATATTATATCCAATATGAAATGAAAGACCATGAAAAATCATATAACATAGAAGTAACAAATATGGATCTCTTTATTTGTATTGAAACTCGGTTACATGTCGGTCCCTCTTAGGAATACCCATTTTGATACAATGAATTACAAGTGAGGAAGAATTCCCCTAGCAAGGGGTGGTGCGCTTTCACAAGCTTCCTTATTCTGCACACAAAAATGTATGAGGGCTTATATATGCCTCCTTCTCTAGGTCTGATTGTTAGAGGGATCATTTTTCTCTCGTATGTTGTAGCTTCCATTCGATGAACTTGTTGCCCTGTAAGCAATGAAACAAAATAAACACTTAGATTTATAAGATTACCTCCTCGAATGAGGTTTTTTAGCAATGACTATACTCAAATGAAAGCAAGTACAAATGAAACTAATGCTATGAATGAGAATAAATGAAATGATACTTATGCTAATGATATGCTAAATAGAATAATGAGACTAATGTCTAAAACCCTAAGCTAGGCCTGCAGGCCACTATCCAATGACAATGACTACTAAAGTGAATCTTGTTCTCTTTGCTCCAAAGCTATGGATCAAATATTGTATCCGATGTTGGAATGGCGGTTTCTATGCTCTCCAATTTTTCAGGGCTGCATCGTAAATATGATCTCCAAGGGAAACTCTCCAAGTCTCGAAAGCTCTCCTCAATGATCTAATGTGTTCCTGTATCTTTGGATTTTTTGATTCTCTGATCTATCATCTATCTCTCTTGGTGCTCTTAGTCTTGCACATTTTAAAGTGTGTGAAACCCTAAATTCTATGCTCAAAACCCTAGGATTGAATCCCTCATGCATAGTGAATGTTAGCATGAGAATATTTTTGTCTTTTCTATGTTTAAAGACTAGTTAACTGAAGTCTAAATTCAGACTCAAGTCTTCTATGTGAAATGGTTGTGAATGGGAATGCAAAGTTACTCCCGCTCACCTTTATATGCAGACTGCCACTTCCACCTCTGATTAGGCCTATTTTTTGACAAAATGTTTTTTATGGCTTAGCCACTATCATCTGTAGTGATTAAGATTTGACTATTTTCGTCTACAATGGCTAAATTCTAGTCGCTCTGAGCTTGAGCAGCTAAGATATGGTTGCTCTGGTCTTGAGAGACTAAACTTGGATGGGCTCAGAATGCCCCAAATGGATGGTGAAAACCACTTTTTATGCTTGGAAATTCCAATATTATGTCTTATGTCTTATGTATTATGATCTTATGAATGTGCCTATATGAGTAGCTCCCCTAAACATGACACATTTTAGGTGTCTACACTTACATTTTCTTTCCCCAGCTTCGCAGACATGGGGTTGTGTCTCCTAGATGCAATGTTGCATCTCCCAGATGTAGTGAGGCATCTCCTAGATGTAGTGAAGCATCTTATCTAACCCCTATTGAGGTGTGATTTTATCTAATTACAAATATCACCTGACAATTAGGATCGTAATCCTCTCTTGCAAAGAAAATATGTTTCTCCAAGGTTATTTTACGTAACACATTATGAATTTATGTCAATTAAGTGCACAAAACAACTCAAGGATTAACAATTAACTGTTGACAAGCTCCATGAGTATCACAAACACATTAAAGAATACCTTTTGAAATTTTGGAATTATGAAGTTGTCAGTTTTGCAAATTAAGGTGAAAATTTCCATATACTTTTTCAGCCTTACCTGATCTCTAACCCAAATGGTAGGTGGATTTGTTGCAAAGTACCATATTATTAGATAAAAATAAAAAAGAGAAAAATGATGAATACAAATGATAGTAATGATAAATTTATCACCGCATTCTAGATAGCTTTCACTAGGGCTATAGACACCTGACTGGCAGTGGAGATAGGTCTAGACTGAAATGAAAAATACAAAATGCAAAGTTTCACCTAATATATGAGAGATTCAGATAATCTCTACTGAGGCTATGAATTCCTGCCTGGCAGTAGAGCAATGTTTGAAGAGAATTAGGTGAAGGTATACTTTAAAGAGAAAATTTCATAGCTTGAAATGTAAAATTGACAATAGAAATGTTGAATGGTTTCAAAATATATAGAACGAATCACTTTGCACACACTGATATGATGTTGATGATTTTGATGGTTCATGTCGAATTGGTCTATTCTCATTCTCTAGATATCATTGATGCTTATAATTCTAATATTTGGGTTTTTGTTGTTTTCAAATTTTGGTTTTTAAGTTTGAAATGTCCAAGGACATTTACCAGCAAAGTCGTCATTTATTGTGACTCCTTCACAACAACCCCAAAATTGGGGATCCACCTTAAATTTTGTGATTTCATGGAATTTTTGTTTATCCAATTTTGCTCGAATCAAGGTCTTTAAAAATTTGCTTTCACTTTGGAATTGCTGACATATTTGTATTTTGAAGGTTTGAATGTAGTTGCAATGCTTCAAGCTATATATTTTTATTATTTGCATATTAATTGCATTATTTCAAATCAAATAATTTGATTAAAATCATTTTCAAAGGTTTAAATGATTAATTTTCATTTAAATAATTAAATTTCATTTAAATAATTAAATTTTATTTTAGGGTTAACCCTAAAATTAATGCAAAATTGAAATGGAAATATCTTGAGCTAGACAACTCCATTTGATCTCATTCAAAACTTGGTTAAAGATATATATATTCTCTTTCTAATGGTACTAAACTTATAGGATTTGAAATGTCAATTTCACAAAAAAATAGCAGTTTAATTTAGCAATATGAGAACTTTGAATAATTTTGGAAAAAAGAAAAATTATGGGAGAATGAATAATAAATAAAGTTTGGTTTTATTTTGATATTATAATTATTATTTCATTATGCAGGTAATGCAAGGGCAAGGGTTGAAGAAGATAGTTCTAAAATCCATTCCCGAAACTATGATGAAATAGAATAACTAAACTTTTAAAATTATAAATAATTCATTGAGATTCATGGAAAGGGTCGGATACTTTGAGGAGCAGAGCAGAAGGAAGGATTTTTCAAAGAATCAAAGGCATGATTGAAGAGAAGCTATAGAGAATCTCAAATTACAAATAAACCAGACTTTATTGTAAGATTTTTATTATATCAAAATATTTTAGGGATTCAAATAAGCATCAATATGGTATTTGAATTGTAATTAAAATGTTTGATATAATTTTCAATAATTAAAATTCCGTTGAAGATTGCATCATTTCATTGTTGTGTTGTGTGAATACTGGTGGGCAATGATTTGGTTTAAGTCTCTGTGATTGGTATTAGTCTGTAGCATTTGTCCGAGATAGAAGATTAGTTTCTCATCATAAAAATTTTGATTATTTATTTTATACTAAATCATTTTTACATAGCCTAGTTCAATTTCATAAGAATTAAACTTTACACTAGGTTATTAATAATTTATTATTTAAATATTAAATTTTTTTAATATTTAAATAAATAAATTTATAAAATATAAACCAACTTTGATTTAATAAAGTTGAGAATGAGATATCTTTTATTGAAATTAGTTTGGATTTCATGCTTTAAATACAATTTTATTTATTTACCGATCCAAACTCTACATTGGAGGATTATATTTGTTATTAAATATTTTATTCCATAAATATTTAATAAGCAAATAATATGATGAAAACATATTTATGAACTTGATTTTTAAAGCATAATATTTACAGTTCATAGATCAGTTTTATATTAAAACCCTATAGATTATAATTATAAGGTTTGAAAGCCTTACAATTTTGGGGTTAAACATTATTACTTTTATTCATTTTCCAAATATTTTAATGTTGATTTTATATTTGGGATGAACAAAATATTGTCATTAATTAAACCCTTATATTTTAAAAGGATGAATATTTATATTAGGGTTTATATTTCATTTGAATTTCATAATGCTTTGATCTTTATTAAAGTAATTGAAATTTCATATCAATTGAAATGCTAGATTAAACATTTGATTTAAACCCATTTGAAGCATTTTAAATAAAATGTGGCTTTGAGATAATTGAATAGATTTGCACAATTTATTAAGATTATAAGGTAAATTTATTATTTAGAGAAAGCATTGGTGAAAAGGCACTAAATACATGATAAATTCCAAATTGATTACCTAATTTCCAGGCCCCTTGTTAATAGTACTTGCAAGCCATTGAGACTATTCAAGCACTTATTTACGCACATATGTATGACACATTAAAACATTAAGTGATAACCTTGGAGAAAGTTAGTTTCTTTGCAAGAGAGAAAATTGAATTTTAGTTGTCGAGTGGTTTTTGTAACCTAACAAAATCACACCTCAACAACCCCCAAACACAATCCGATGTCTACACAAGCATAAAATGAACCCTGTAGTCTCTAGAAACCCTAAGTGTAAATCTGCAAATTTCATGATCAATCTTTGAAAACCTACAACAAATAAAAATGTAGATCAATAAATCAAGATATAACAAGGAAAATCAAAATACATAACCTTTTGGTGTCCCACCATGATCATTTTGTGAAACAAAAAAGATCAACACTAAAACATATAACAAATCAAAACAAGCAATCATGCACAAATAAAAGAGTGATTTTATATTGACTTATGGAGCCTTTGATCTCCTCTTTTACACCATTAATATACCTCGAATTGCAAAGGGGTTTTACAAAGTATGCTTGTTTTAATGATACAATGATAAAAAGGGTGAAACCCTTGATCAAATGAATGCAGTGTTCTCCAATATTCTCTACTACAAACAAGTTATTGAGTGGGCTTGTGTATCCTCTATGGGACCACTCTAGCTACAACTATCAAATAAATTATCACCTATACTTACATAAAAATAAACTATAAAATAAATTAGTAGCACATGTAGGGCCTTCATTGTGTGAGGCCCTCATCAATATGTAATATAAAACTACAAACCTTAGGTGAAATGCTTATGAAATGTGAAACAGAATATAGGAAACATAAATAAAAAATAAACAATTGCCTTGTCAATACCTGATGGTGATCTACACTTTTGAAGGCTCGAAATGATGTTGCGTAGATACCCAAAAATATTTGAGGTCTCACTGGATGTAGTTCAATGTCTGCTGGATGCCCTGAAGCATCTGTAGACTATTGTAAATACCCTGTGATATTTGATAAAAACCTTGAGGTATATGTGAGTTGTGGTAGATGCTTAGTAGAGTTTGGATATGGTTCACAAAAGTAGCAGCAATCAAATGACGAATGCAGTGGTAGCTAGGGTTTATGTGAAATGTCGTACGAATGTATGTGATCTCTCCTTGCAAATATTTTTTATGCTTATTCACAAAAATTGAAATATGTTTTTTATTTCCTTCATTCATGTTAGGGTTTTGATGACAACAATGAATTACTAGGATTAAAACATGATGACTATGATATTGCAACTTGATAAGTGACATAGATTGTGTTTAATGAGTGGTAAGGATTGCCACATGACAGGCTAAGGTGGAGTTCTGGTGGATGGATCGTATTTACTCATATATATAAATATATATAAATATAAATATATAAAAATATATATATAACTAATGATGAATGGCTATGATTTGATGATGATGAGTGGACGATAAATGGCTAGAATTTGGTGTCTATACATATTTTGATCAATAAGCTAAGAAACTAAAAGAATATTAGTAGTCAATCTGAGAACAAATAAAATATTATCAATTATTATTTTCCATTTGTTATATTGACTAGAACATATCCTACTCCTTTGACTTCATAAGTCTTACTATCTGTTATAGCAATTGGTTTCTTATATTTTTAAGGAACGTATTAAACCATTGTTTGTTTCCATTCAAATATCTACTAGCTCCAAAATCTATGTACCAATAATCCATAATGACCTTTTAGAGTAGTAACCCTTATATCTCTCTATGAATTTTAAAAAAAGTCCTAGACTTAAAGTTGAATTCTTTTTTACTTCCAATTTAATTTGCAATAGTTCAATAATCAAATAAAGAAAATTAATCATAAAACACTTATAACTCCAAATTTAATAATTCATCACTTATCTCTTCACTATCAAAAAATTAATCCTTCCACTTATCACTCCACAACTTAATTAAATATAAATTTTGAACTTTATAACTTTCAAATATTAAAACCTTATATCTCCAAGTTAAACTTAATTTAAATTTCAAATTCAAAAACCCTAAATATTTTACCTCCCTTTAAATTTGTGTAGATACTCGCACTCTTTCTCTAGCTCCTTTGCTTTGTTGGACTGTTGCAACCAAACTCTTTTGAAAAACCTTTCTACTACACACTCCATAAATATTTCAACTCTTGATGCACATCAAACATGGTAGGTGGTGCAGGTGCAACTTACGTTACATAGTGTAACATTCTTGAAGATGCTCAACATGGATTATCCTTCGAATTACTCTCTTGGTTGTCTTTCTAATGCTTATCCTTGTGATGAAATATTATTTACTTTGAATAAAATCATTCAACCTTTCCTTCGTATGTGTCTATTCACATTTTAAATTCCAAACTTCATTATGTTCATGTTTTGAGATGAGTTATGTTGGTGTTATGTTCAGAATGTTGTCTTTTGGTGTTTTGAGTTCTATTGACCATTTTTCTAGATTGAGTGGCTTGAAAACTGAGCAATATGGGCTTCTAGTCATACGATATGACTAGTTACTTCATGGATGCTTCTGTAAGTTGGCTTGGGTACTTTTGTACTTGAGTTGGCTTGAGTGATTTTGTACCTAAGTTGGCTTGTGTGCTTTTATGCCTAAGTTGGCTTGGATGCTTCTGTACCTAAGTTGTTGGTTTAGCTTGAACACTACCTAAGTGCTAGTTTAGATTGGATGCAAGCTCAGTATTAGCTTGTCTTGGGTGAAAATAGAGTGCTAGCTTATGCTCACCCTAAAGCAAACCTCCTTTAATTTTACTAATATTTTTGTCTTTAATTCCAACCTTATTTTCTTGATATAGTATGGTCTATCTATGCTCTTACCCTTTGGCATTCCTTGTAGAGTGGTTGCATGTAACTTTGTACTCTATTTTTTCAAGAAAGGATTGAATTCATCTTCAGTTGCACTAACTTAGACAATTCTGATGTTGGATCTTTATCCTTCAATAAATACTTTATCTATCATATTCTTGTGTCATTCTATATTACCGTCACCTTAAAAACCAAATAGCTTACAGCTTCTTACTATTCTACTATCCTTTAATCTTAGTGCTCGTAGCCTTTTTATATTTCTCATGTGGAAAAGAAACCTTAGCCTCTCTTTAAGATAGATATATCTTCTTGATATATCCTTCTCTTGAAAACTTATTGCTACAAGTCCAAACATTTTACCTCCCAAATTTACTCCTCATGTAGGCTTCAAAGATGTCTAGCCTTTAGCTCATCCATTTATAATACACTTTCAATATTCAATTGGGCTTGTCGTAAAATAGCGATGATTGTCCCAATTCCTTAAATTTATGGCTCTGATACCACTAATGTATTTTGAAACCTTAATTTCAATAAGAAACTCTTAAGATAATTTCCATAGAATATAAGATAACCACAATGTAGTAAGAATGAGATAATGACAACAAGAGAGAACACGATCTATAGAACTTTTCTATTATGTAAAGAACTTGTACAACTATGTTATGGAACTTAGCATCCATAATATATCTTTCATAAAATAACCTTTGATCTTCATATATTTACACCTATCTAAGAGACTCTTGATATTATCATATATCAAATAATGTAATATACTCTAACACAAAGAGTGTAGATTCAGAACCTAACACACATGTGAGGGGACCTATTTGGACCCTTGCTTCCTTGTAAGGGGCCTCTTTCCAAAGGAAGCCTTGAATAATAACTCTTCATGTGAGTAGGCTCTACCTATGTATTATAAACATTTATGTTTATGCTCAAGCTTGTGTGGTTTTTTATGGGCTAATTCAACAAAATACCTAAGTTTTTGATCTCTAATTTGGATCTTTATCAAGTTCTTTTTAAGATAAAATTTTATAAACTTTAAACTAAATATCACCTAAGTTTGTATGTTAAATGAAATCAAACAACAATGCAACAAAAAAAGTTGTCTAGCCTAGTATGCCTTTTTTAATTTGAATGATGAACTATGCTAAAGGATATTTTTATTTTCTAAGGAAAACAAAGGGATTATGCATAAATAAAATTAGCCTAAAATGTAGCTAAACGACTTTGGTTTCTTTCCTATTTGTGTTTTATAAAAAAATAAATAGACTATCCTATGGATTCCTTAGTTTTCTAATATAAATGTGACTTTAGGAAAATAAATTATAGAAACAACAATTAGAAAGTAGGAAATGATATAAAATAGCAAACAAATGGTTCCAAGTGGTAGGATTACCTATTCTAGAGGTTGAAAAGAAGTGCTAGATGGGGTTGATTGTGTAAAATCAAAGAATTGAAAGTGCCAATTATTGTAGGTTATGGTAAATTTATTCTATGATAGAGGACATGTGAGTATTGACAAGGAATTTTGGGCCAACTAAGTTTAATTTGTGAAAAAAAAAGGAAGGATTTAAAAACCCCAATCCTTGAGACCTACTACTTGGATATTTACATGATCTTAGTAGATATGTTGCAAATCTTCTAAAACTTGTATGGTAAGTTGGATATGGCTAAGATGAATGGGAAAGGATAATTGATTGTTAAAAATACCTCAAATGAATATGTATGGATGCCTAAATTTTCAAGGAAATATCCTAAAATGCTTACAAAAGCAAGGTAGAGGATTGGAAAGAGTAAATAAACTTAAGCTATAGCAAAAGAAATGCTATAAAATAAATATTGCATGCAAAATATAATGAAACTTGATAATAAATTCATAAAATATGAAGCTAAATAAATAAATAAACATGTAATATTTCAAAGGAAATGATCATGAACATATGAAGTGATTAGAATGTAAATAATCTTGCAAGTGAAACAATATTAGAGGAAATAAACATAAAATATCTACATTATAACTATATTAGATATTAAATGCTTAAATGAGATATAAAAGCACCACATATTTACAAAAGTGGCACTAGTGCTTTTGTACCTACTAGGATATTTTGACCAACAGTCAAGTTGACTAGTCAAATGAAACAAATTAATGGTTTACAAAAATGCCACTAGCACTTTTGTAAGATTATGGTATTTTTATAAATGGCTTGATTAAATTTCTAGATTGCTTGGATTGTGATTCTTGATTTTTGATATCATCGATATTGTCTTTTCTTAGGTTTAATGAAATTCAGTGTGTCAAAATTGGGTGTCTACATTTTGCCCCATTTTGATATGATTTTTGTGAAATTATATAATAAAAAAATAAGTTGGACTCCAATTTTGATACTATGATGTTTGTTGATGTCTTGAAATGATATGATGAATAAATCATTATAGTTGGGACTATTTTAGAAAATTATTGATGATTAGTGTCATTGCTATATGTATGCCTTAAATTTGATGATGTATACCTTGAAATTGATGCCCCATGAGTGCCCCCTTGAGATTTTCTACCAAATAAAATTTGGAGAGAAGTATCAATATGATGGGGTACTATATTGGCTGCTAGATTTTGGAAAAGTGATTTGGAGGGAAAGTGAGTTAGGGTGGGTAGGATCGGGTAAAGGGAGGGAAGGTGGTAAAAATAGATTCATTTTCATTGTACAAGGTTGCTAGCTTGGAGAGCTTGTGTGAGAGTGCTAAAAATTGGATGGTAAATAATAGGAGATATGTGCATCATGTAGACTTAGTTTTATATAAAACACTAGCACAAGAGGAGGTTTTATAGGTATGCCCTACAACCAAGATTTTAAATTTTGTATGGGGGCTATTTTTTTTGCTATTTTTTGCAAGTGTGGTGCTTTTGTCACTTGTGGCACTTTTGTCACAATGATAAAATGTGATTGGAATATGTTGATTATGGTTATGATTGTATTTTTATAAGTATTAGGGTTTTTGGTAATCTAAGAGCAATGTCCAAAGGTGATGGACAACATAATGACTTTGGTTGATGACCATGACATTGGGATTTTGCATGCAACTAGCTTGGATTATGTTGTATTCATACCAAAGCTAGATTTTGATCAGCTACTCCTAATAGCATTAGATGATATATGTTATTTTAAGACTAATACCTTTTAATAACCTAAAAGAGATATGACTATGACTCTTGATAATGTGTGGCAAATTCTTCAATTTCTTGTGTGGAGAGTTTCGATCTACCTTGGGAAGAATGACAAGGTTGGTATGAATGCATCAATAGGATTGGTGAGATATCCAAATGTGTGGTCAAGGCTATGCATTAATAATACATATCATGGGAATAATATAGAATAACCTACAATATTTTTATGTGTGATCATATTTGGGATTCTCATGGAAGATACGAGTCAATGGGTGCTTCCCTAGGGATGAGGAGCGATGATTGCTAACATGCATGATTACAAGACTATTTATGCATGGGCCCCAACTATTGGCTTAGTCATATATGATATTATATCAGGTAACTTACCATAGTGGTAATATTTTGGTTTATTGCCCTCTCCTACAAGAGTCATATATGATATTATATCAGGTAGCTTACCATAGTGGTAATATTTTGGTTTATTGCCCTCTCCTACAAGTGTGGGTTTGGGAGAACATTACGGTCTGGTGACCAGTAATAGATGAGTCAAGAAGCTTAAGTGTAGAAATACCTATAACATATCGATGGGTAGGGATCATTAGGACCACTCAATGTTGTTTAACATAGGCTTACCAAGTAATTGATGATATAGGAGTTAGATATATTATGTGGTGCCCATGGAGAGGCATGTATAAGCAGGTTTATGATGGTCAAGAGTTAGCTTAGGTGAGGAGGATTATATGGTTATATTATGGGGGAAGATATTGTGAGATTTACCTATATGATAGAGTGGTTCACCAATTTAGGGAGGTTCATGGGATACCTAAGATAAGAGAGATTTAGGTTTGACAAATTGCTCAAGAGAGGGTGATTGCTCCTTCTAACCTCCTCTCCTTTGTAGAGGAGAATGAGGATGATCCTAAGATGCTACATATAGCTAGAGATGATACTAATATGTTACATATAGCTAGATATGATCCTATAGTGGTAAAGGGCTATATGATGTAGTACACCAACTTTCATCTAGATCAAGTGATGTCGATGGAGCCATGTAGAGAGCAAGCATTAGTAGTTGAGTATCATCTCTAGCTACTAATTTGAGAGGTATTTTATGGAGGTTAGGTAAGGATGTGCCTACTAAAATATTTGTGAAATAGGTGGCTAGGGAAGAGACTCAGGGTGAGAGTAGAACATATGATTCTCCATTGGATGTGGATCCATTGGCTATGATACCCCTAGTGGCAAGAGTATTCAAAGGATTTGGCATTAGTCACTTAGTAGAGGAGGACACATGATCTAAAATGGAGGATTTGATGAGGATATTTTATATGGTGAGAGAGAAGCTAGCAATAATGGAGGTAGCATGGTAGGAGGAGGAAACTAGAGCTTGATAGGAAGTGGCTAGGGTGGAGCAAGGGCAATATGCTCTTCTAAGTCAATGTGATGTAGTCATTGTTCAGTTATAGGCTAATTTAGTGTTAGGATCCTCCATCCTAACATTATTAGTTAGTATTATTAATCATTTAATTATTATATTATTAACTCATAAAGTGAACCATCACATCTCTTCATAACATGAACCATCACATCTCTTCATAACATGAACCATCACGTCTCTTCACCAATGTAGCTTTAGGGTAGATATATATATATATATATATATATATATATATATATATATATATATATATATATTAGGTTGGCCATTCATATAAATCATCCAAGAAGAAGAATATATATTTGTTTAAACCCATTGGACCTCATTCCAGTGCGACTGTGATTCTACCCTAAAAGTGATTCCTTTTAATGTTATTTTATTTATTCATTTATTAAATATTAGCTATAACCTTTAGGGTTCTACCATTTGGTATCAGAGCATCGATTCTGGACACAAGTGGGGAATTTTGTTTAAAGACATCTTGAAATAAATCCTACAAGTAATGAATAAATTTCAATATGATTTTGAAACAAAAATAGCAAGAAAAATAGTAGAGTTAACCCTAAAAAAGAATGACCTTGCAAATAAAATTATTACAAAGGAGGATTTTTACCAGTGGAAGGATCCAGTTACAAAACCGCCTGTATGGGAATCACAAAATACGTACACCATCCCAAAACTTACCCTACTCTTACTGTATCGCTCCAAATTTTTTGCATCCTTACCTTCAGGCTATAGGATCCGTGCCCGAAAGGAGGATGGGAAAAGGATGGCGCGGTACCTCGGACTGAGAGGCCTTGCGAAGGTCCCGCCTCTCGGGGGAGGTGTATTATGGTGATTTTTTGACGGATGGTGGGTTCACCAGGAAACGTTTGAATGGCGGTTTCCACGCCTAGGTTGGGAATGTGTTTAATGTGTTTAGTTTTATCTTTAAACATTCGAGTCCTAGGTTTGGCCAAATGAATCTAAGTTGTTCTATTATGAAAATGTAGACTAAATGAAATACAACAAGCAGATTTGAACAAAAAATAGAGAGAAAAAGCTAAATTACAGAGCCATACCTGATCCGGATGTCTGATGGAGATTCTGATTTTTGAAGCGAGACAGGATCGTCTGGAATTTGACAGGATCGTCTCCGACCTGCAGGATCGTCCGAGATCTGACGAATTCATCGACGAATTCGTCAGAGACCTGCAAACAGAGAAATAGACACAAAATACAAAAAATGCAGCAATGCTAATAGAGGATAATGATGTAAAATGACAATAAGGATGTTAACAGATAATCCTAAATAGGAATGCAAGCAAATTACAATGTTTTAATAGTTAATCATGATTTCATTATGCAATTAAACTACATGGGTGAACTCCAAGATGCAGAATAGCAAAAAATAATAAATAAACTAACTAGATGCAGAATAAAACAAGAGATGAAAAGAGAAAAATGCAAACTCTGGGCACTGATTGCCCCCAATGTTGATTGCGATCGAAATCGTCTCCGATTTGTACGAAATCATCTCGAATTGAACAGGATCGTCCGCGACGATGTAAGCTTGCTCCGGCTAAAAAATGACTAAGGTTCCTGCAACAAAATTTGGATGGGACAAGTGTGGATGGTAATTCTGGATTATTCTAATGCGTGTAGAAAGTCGAGTTATAGGAAATTTCAGCCAGGGGAAGGTTAAGGGGAGGGCCTAAGTTTAAATAGGCTTAGGAGGGAGGTTAGGAGGTTGGAGATCATCCCAATTTGGGAGATCTCCAATGGGGAGGGTCTCTAACGGCGTAGACACGCTTCTGCCCGGATTAGAGACGTCGTTGGAACAGAGGCTAATTGAGAAAAATTAGTTTTGGGACAAGATCGTCTGGACGTCCTAGTCCAGGACGAAATCGTCCGATCTGAGGCGATATCGTCTGATCGGCGACGATATCGTCAAACGGTCAAAACAAACTCTAAAAATGGCACGGGAAAGGAGGAAACGGGTTAAACGATGGTTTGGGAGCGGTTTTGGGGGTTAAAATTTGAATTTGAATATTTACTAGAGTAATTGTAATTATTTAAGGTTTTACTGCGCCAATTTTAGGGTGCTACATTTTGCCCCCTCTTTAGCGAATTTTTTGAAGAAAATGCGTTAAAGATGAGTTCTTCTCGATCTACGAGAAAGCAAAAATTATTCCCATTTTTAGGCGACGATTCTAGGTCGAATCGTACGACGGCTTACTATGGTGCCCCCTCCGTGTTTTTACCCAAATCGAACGTTTGAGGTAAAAACGCGGAAAAGCAAAATTTTAAAATGTTTTTAATTGTTTTTGAATAAAATTAAGAAAAATAGGGTAAAACCCTAATTCATTGTTACTATTCATTTTATTTTTGATTGAGAGGATTGAGTATGCAAGATGTAGATTGTGGCATACCAATCTATTTTTGATATGATGTACATATATTTGATATATATATAGATGAGATATATATTTTTGATCATATGACTTGTGTATATGTGTTTGTATGATGCTTTTAATGTTTTGAATGTGTGATTGATTTGATGATTCATGTAATTATGTCGTTTTGAAAATATTATGGTTTTAAATGTCATGCTTTAAAAATTTAAATGAAATAATCTGATGTAACAAATTGGTTGTTTGTGATGTGATGATTTGATAAAAAATAAAAGGGACTTTTAACAATAATTTCAAAGGACATTGTCGCTATTATAGACCATTTCATGGAGTCGCCGCTCACTCGGTCGTCAAGCTAATCCCAGTATAGAAATATTGTTAAAAGTAAAAGAGTGCTTAAGAGACTGTCTTAAGACTTTGGTGTGATGATGCAAATGATGATGATGATGATTTTGTTTTTAGACTTTTCATGAAAATATTATGCATGAAATATTTTAAAATGATTTTTGCTAGGCATAAATTCCTAAGTGTGATAAAATTTTTGGATAATTCCTTAGGAATTATACCATCATTGCAAATTTGCATATTGACATAATGACATGAAATAGTGATAGGTGTTTGTTTGTTTTAAAGCATAATTGTATAACATAATGATTTAAGTCATATGGTTTTTATGATTTTTAAATAAATGGGGAATAAAAATTGGTACAATGGTTTGCGCTAGGCATAGAATATTTAGGTATAGACTTATACCATCATCGCGAAATCCAAAAAGAGATAGTTTTATTGCATGGTTGATTTTTAATTTTTGAAAAATAAATAGAAAATATGAAGATGAGGACTTGCGCTAGGCATAAAATTCCAATTTTAGTTTTGGAACTATACCATCGTCACGAAAGTCGACAATATATATATATGTGATTTTATTGTATGGTTTTTTTTTTTTTGAAAGAAATTTTGATTTTTGATAATGCATGTAGTTGTCTTTATACTAAACAACTGTACTTTAAAGAAGAAAATGAATTTATTCCAAACAATTTGCAAAAATATTTCAAAGTATCTTAAAGACAAAAGTTAGATTTATAAGGAATCCCATGTGCATATGTGAGTTCATTTCCAATCTTGATTTATCATAATGATACACAAAATCTCTCAAATACAAATGTGTGTGCAATTGCATTGTTCATTTACCAGTTTTGAGCAAGATAATTTGATACAAGTGATTTGAATGAACCAAATAAGTGTTCATTAACCATGATTTAGATGCATATAACCATACCAGACTACTATGTAAGTCGGATTATCAAGAGCTAGCTAATCCATAAGCGGACATAGGTCTATACAAAAGAAGGTCGCTAATGTGACAGACATATCGCCACGCTAGGAGTTACCCAAGGCCAAGCAGGTTGGGCACAAACCACCTGTTATGGGGCTTACCTCACAGTTTTCGAATAATTGAGAATTCCAGGGATTCAAGCTCATCAACCCTTCTTTTCTTTTCAAAGGGTAGGGAGAGGGATTTTATTGCTTTTGCTTTTCTTTCTTTTGCTTTTTCTTTTGCTTTTCTTTTGTATTTTTGCTTTATTTTTGAGATAATGCTTGAAACATTGTTGTAATGATATAAAATAACATTTTTCTTTTTCTCTTTTTCTTGAACTTTGCTTTTCTTCCTATGCTAGGGATACTTGCTCGGATTAGCTGTAGAGCAAGGGATTTTTATTCTGGGTAGGGGTGAGCTTGTCCTTTTGCCAATTCTCAAAGATTCTAGACCATGTGCATGATAGGATAGCAGGGGAAACTTTTCGCTCAAGAAACCACTTCTACTATGTAGCATAGCATGGACATTACAAATATAATCATTTTATTGTGAAAGGATGTGCTTGGTTTAAGTAAATAACAAGATCAATTCTCTGTGCTCAAACTTTATTTAATTGAATTTTGTGGACTTTGATATAAGAGAGATTAGTAATCATGCCAGATAAAAATCAAGATATTTATTTTGTGTTTGTGAAAGTGAGGGATTCCAAATAAATGCTAATTTATCCAAAATAATTTGAAATATATAACTGCAACATTTGTAAGAAGAAATATATACAAATACTTTTTTGGGAAGTTTGAGAATGTTGACTCTCTCTTTCTTCTTTATTTTGTTTTGGTTTCGAAAGAGTCAAGAATATTGTTGTTTTTATTTTTATTATTTTTTGTTTGTTTTTGTTTTTGTGTAAACAGTTTGATATATTTTTAAAATAAGACAACATGCAAAATATGTACAAATGATGAAATGACTAATTTTTTGTTACGCATAGTACCGTTTAAGATGCATAATATTCATGGGTTCTTTTAATTCTTTACCATCTAAGGTAGCTAATTTGTATGCTCTCGATTCAAATTTAGCAGTGATAATGTATGGTCCAAGCCAGTTGGGCTCAAATTTACCTTTAAGGTCTTTAGTTGCATTAGTATTTTTTTTGAAGATTTTGAGGATTTTGATTTTTTTGTATTTTGATTTTAATTTATGAATTGAAATTGGTGGTATATACAAGATGATCTATATATACTATACAAGGTTATTTGAGTATAGCATGTCTAAGGTTGCTTCAAAATCAAAGGAGGTTTTGAAGGATAATTTGGTTGTGATGAAGGTAAGAACAAAAGGTGATGAATAAAAGGTAGCGATAACAAAAGCTTTGTTATAATGTAGAATAATGTAGCAAAAGATTTGACTTTTATATGTGTAAAATTGATCATGTTACAAAATAAAATGTAAGAAGGATAAGAAGGTTCTTCATTCTTATCACTATATTCCAAGTCTTGATAAGATGGAGGGAGCATATGTGAAAGATATGCATGGATGTTATTTGGTAAACAAGGATGATCATATATGGATGAAGAAAAGTGATGGATAGAAGATAATTGTGATAATAGAGAATGTATAGAACTTGATGTTTCAACCATTAAATATTCTTCAAATGGTTTTGGGTCACCATGTATGGTAACAATTTTATTTGCAAGTTCAAACTTCAAACATTGGTGAAGAGTGGAAGGGACAACCCTCATCGTATGAATCCAAGGACTTCTGAGAAGTAGGTTGTAAGGTGAAGGGCAATATGCTACATAAAACAAAGTATCCAGGATCTTGGATCCAATATTGAGGGGAAAAATTATAGTACCTTGAGCTTCTTGAATTTCATTGTTAAAATATTTTATAAGAACATTTGATTCATTAAGATCTTCTTCCTTTAATTCGAGTTTTTGGAATAATTGATAAGTGCATAAATTAAGAGAGGAGTCATTATCTACCATGATAGTTCTAACAAGTGTTTCTTTACTAGATCCGATAATGTAAAGATAGGAGTCTTCTTGTGGAGTAGAGGAAGGAATATCCTCATCATAGAATGAAATATGGTTAACCTCAAGAGGGTTTACACCATTAATTATGTTCTTAGAGAAAATATGATGAGGAACAAATTGTTGGCTAGGTATTTTGAACAAAATTTCCTTGTGATAAATTTGTAATACTTCTAAAAGGGATATCTTTGCTTGAGGATTAATCACTTGTTGTTGGCTATCAAAGGGGATTTCAGATTGAAATTTTGATTCTAAATATGAGCTTTCTATGCTTACATTCCATTTTGTATCATTCTCTAGAGCCAAAGATAGTTTTGAAGGTTGGTCAAATGAGGAATCCATATCTTGAATATCGGATTGAGTTGATTGAACTTGAGGTTGCTCATTTGTAGTTTTTGTTACAATATTAATAATATCATCATGATGGGACACATTAACATGCAATATTTGATTGGTTTCTTGTTGTTGATAATTGAATAGGGGTTCTTGGGAGATCCCCATGTCTTGATTGATTATTGGTATTTGTTGTGTAGGAGTTTGATTGTTTACTGGAGATTTATCATCAGTTGTAGATTGTAATTCCTTTATATTAAAAAGACCCTCATCAATCAAATCTTGAATTGCACATCTTAAATCTTTACAATTTTGTGTCATATGTCCATCTACTCTATGATATTCACAATGTAGCTCAGGTTTAAACCAATCTGCTGTGGTATCAGAGTTGTCTTATGGAAGGGAGTTCAATCCTATTTGTATCAAGTAAATGCTTGAGAATTATATCCATTGGTTGATTGAGCTTAGTAAATTTACGTGATGAAGGTTTTTGAGAGGTTTTTGATAAATGCCTTAGGAATTTCGTCATAAAAGGACCTAATGGTTTCTCACCTCTACTTTCTTTATTATGGGTAGAATGATGACAGGAAGATTGCGAAGTATGAGGTGAGTGCATGGTAGAATTGGAAGAATAAGTATTTTCTTGTTGAAATGGATGTGTTGTATTGAAAGAAGAATATTGAAAGGGTGGAGGAGGATTGTATGTGGATTGATAGACATAATATGGATATATGGGAGAATAGATAATATCGTTATGAAGAGGATTGGCAAAGGGATTGTCCTGTTGGGGTAAGGATGAAAAATGAGAAAAGTGTGATGGAGGTGGTGTTGAATAGGGATGAGGTTGGTCATAATCAACAAATGTATTTGGCTGAATTCTTCCAACATTACTGATGGGCTCATATTGATTTGAGTAAAAACTCATGGTTTCTTTAGTACTTCTAAAAGTAATATTTAGTATCTACTATTTAGAATTGAATCTAAAACATACAAACTTGAAATGATGATTTTGTTTTTGTTTTTCTTGTATACATATATATATATATATATATATATATATATATATTTGTTTTTTTATTTATTTTTGAATCAGAAAGATGCCTATGTTATTCACGTCGGGTTCACCAAAATGTATCGCTCCAAATTTTTTGCATCCTTACCTTCAGGCTATAGGATCCGTGCCCGGAAGGAGGATGGGAAAAGGATGGCGTGGTACCTCGGACTGAGAGGCCTTGCGAAGGTCCCGCCTCTCGGGGGAGGTGTATTATGGTGATTTTTTGATGGATGGTGGGTTCACCGAGAAACGTTTGAATGGCGGTTTCCACGCCTAGGTTGGGAATGTGTTTAATGTGTTCAGTTTTATCTTTAAACATTCGAGTCCTAGGTTTGGCCAAATGAATCTAAGTTGTTCTATTATGAAAATGCAGACTAAATGAAATACAAGACAAATAGATTGAACAGAAAACAGAGAGAAAAAGCTAAATTACAGAGCCATACCTGATCCGGATGTCTGATGGAGATTCTGATTTTTGAAGCAGTCAGGATCGTCTGGAATTTGACAAGATCGTCTCCGACCTGCAGGATCGTCTGAGATCTGACGAATTCGTCAGACGAATTCGTCAGAGACCTACAAACAGAGAAATAGACACAAAATACAAAAAATACAACAATGCTAATAGAGGATAATGATGTAAAATGACAATAAAGATGTTAACAGATAATCCTGAATAGGAATGCAAGCAAATTACAATGTTTTAATAGTTAATCATGATTTCATTATGCAATTAAACTACATGGGTGAACTCCAAGATGCAGAATAGCAAAAAATAATAAATAAACTAGCTAGATGCAGAATAAAATAGCAGATGAGAAGAGAAAAATGCAAACTCTGGCATCGATTGCCCCCAATGTTGATTGCGATCGAAATCGTCTCGGATTTGTACGAAATCATCTCTGATTTGAACAGGATCGTCCGTGATGATGTAAGCTTGCTCTGGCTAAAAAATGACTAAGGTTCCTGCAACAAAATTTGGATGGGACAAGTGTAGATGGTAATTTAGATTGTTCTAATGCGTGTGAAGGTCGAGTTACAGGAAATTTCAGCCAGGGGAAGGTTAAGGGGAGGGCCTAAGTTTAAATAGGCTTAGGAGGGAGGTTAGGAGGTTGGAGATCATCCCAATTTGGGAGATCTCCAATGGGGAGGGTCTCTAACGGCGCAGACACGCTTCTGCCCGGATTAGAGACGTCGTTGGAATAGAGGCTAATTGAGAAAAATCAGTTTTGGGACAAGATCGTCTGGACGTCCTAGTCCAGACGAAATCGTCCGATCTGAGGCGATATCGTCTGATCGGCGACGATATCGTCAAACGGTCAAAACAAACTCTAAAAATGGCACGGGAAAGGAGGAAACGGGTTAAACGGCGGTTTGGGAGCGGTTTTGGGGGTTGAAATTTGAATTTGAATATTTACTAGAGTAATTGTAATTATTTAAGGTTTTACTGTGCCAATTTTAGGGTGCTACACTTACCCATTAAATGTATCAACCCCCAAAAAATGAAGGCACGACACGAAAAATACACCTACACTATATATTTCAGATGCAACTATTCCTTGTAGCTCTCCCAATGAAAAAAATGTGATTGAGGTATCCATAATGATGGACACTTGAATATGACACTAAATTTGGGGATGATGAGGAAGGTAAGGAAGATGAGGAAGCCACGAAATATAAGAAAGAGGAAGAAGATGTATAATATAAGGACAATGAGCAAGAAATACCCCAAGCACCTAATCACAACGAGGAAGGCAATACATTTGATATGCTAGAATTGATCAATGCATTAGGTAAGGATGAGGTAGACATTCTCTAAGTGACCCATTATGGCCAAACATGCACTCTACAAGAACTACACTCAATTTCCTCTCCAATAGTGAGTTATCACCACAAGGATAAACCTATTCAAAAACAAGGTAGAAATGTGACTGCACACTCCTCCATTCCCTCTCCTAGGGAACAACAGGAGAATGTAGAAGTTTTACCACCTCTTTTTAAGCATCCTTCTGTTATGTTTGAGGAACACCAAGGTTTGCCCTCCCATAATCATCATGATTCTCCTAAGGAAGATTTTACTATTTTTCCTGGAAACCTCCCACTAACACTCTGACCTTCAAGATATCCCTTCCTTCGAAAAAGTGACATTAAAATAGTACAAGAACTTGAAAAAAGTCAACTTGGAAAATAAAATATAAAGCTCCTCACTTTGAGCTTTGAGGATAAAGCTATTTTTAAGGAGGGTGGCATGTTAGGATCCTCCATCCTAACATTATTAGTTAGTATTATTAATCATTTAATTATTATATTATTAACTCATAAAGTGAACCATCACATCTCTTCATAATGTGAACCATCACGTCTCTTCATAACGTGAACCATCACATCTCTTCACCAACGTAGATTTAGGGTAGATATATATATTAGGTTGGCCATTCACATAAATCATACAAGAATAAGAATATATATTTGTTTAAACCCATTGGACCCCATTCCAATGCAACAGTGATTCTACCCTAAAAGTGATTCCTTTTAATATTATTTTATTTATTCATTTATTAAATATTAGCTAGAACCTTCAGGGTTCTACCATTTAGAGTAGGTTACTTAAGAGAGGGATGAGGCCCTTTCTAGAGTAGGTGGAGGATTAGGAGTAGATGTTATTACTACAAAATTGGTCCGAGTGATAAGCAAAGTGTTTAGAGGAGGATCTTTCTAATACCACTTCAAAACCCTACTCTAAAAAAAAAAAGGTGCACCTATAGATATGGTTCAGGGAGTTGTAGAGTCATTTGGATTTTCCATAGCCACATTAATACTAGCAAGAATATTTCTATTTCCATTCATTTGTGTGATAGTGGATTGTCCATTGGAATATTTAGAATTTTTATGAGAAGTAGAATGTTCTCTTTTATTTTGTTATTCTAGTACCTATCTAAGGATATCTAAAAAAATATTTTTGTTCCTCTTAACATATTCTCTAATATAATCTACAAAATCAAAAGCTAATTTTCAACAACATGTTCTTCTTCTCTAAGTTCATGGTTTACCCAAGGGTTTTCTAATTATTATTCATGATTGTGTAAAAATTTCATTAGATGTTGATGCTAAACCCTTGATTTAGGTGTTCTAGGGATCTTGAGACATAGTTTTAGGGTTTTTGAAGGAATGGAGATTAATTTATGAAATTTTTATTTCTATAGTTGTTATAACAAATAAGAGAATATGTTTTGAAGTCCTTGTCACCTTGGAAAATTAACCTACCTTATAACTCCCGTAGCCCATTGTAATATACCAGCCAAGTTAGATATCCTCCCAAAGTTTGTACGTTGGTTTACTCAAGGGGTTGTTATTCTTCCCCTAGTAGGACTAACAATTTGATTATGCTTTTATTATCTTGGATTAATGTGATTTAAATTATGCGAACAAATTATATGATCTTGTTTAAGTTTGAATAAGTTTTATCTTGTTAAGGAAAAAGTGAGTGTTCACATCAGGTTCACCAAAATGTAGATTAAGGACCTAACACACACATGTGGACTTTTTAGGACCCATACTTCTCTGTAAGTGGCCTCTTTACAAAGGACTCCCTAAAGAATGACTCTTCACATGAGTAGGATCTACCTCATTTATTATAAAAAATTATGTTTATGTTAAAGCTTGTGCGATGTTTTATGGGTTAATTCAAAAAAATACGTAGATTTTTTTTCTCTATTATGGATATTTATCCAACCTTTTCAATATAAATGTTGTTAAACTTAAAAAAAATATCATCTAATTTTGTATGCTAAATGCAATCAAACAACAATGCAACAAAATAACTTGTCTAGCCTAGTATACCTTTTGAATTTGAATGATGAACTATGCTAAAGGAGATTTTTATTTTCCAAGGTAAACAAAGGGATTATGCATCAATCAAATTAGCCTAAAATGCAATTAAATGAATTTTATAACTTGCCTATTTGCCTTTTGTAAAAATAAATTTAGACTATCCTAAGGATTCCTTAGTTTTCCAAGATAAATATAATTTTAAGAAAATAAATTGTAGAAACAACAATCAAAAAGTAGGAAATAATAGAAAATAGTAATAATAGGGTGCCAAGTGGTAGTATTTTCTATTCTAGAGGGTAAACAAAAGCACCATAGAATAACAAAATTTCCATTGTTGCTTTTGTAAATGATTGGTACTTTTGTAATCTACAAGACTTGAAAGCAAAAAAATTAGGTAGGTTTGTTTTGGGGGGCATGTCTAAGTGTAACGAGGTGATAAGCTATCTTCCCAACTAATAAGAGTCCTTCTATAAAATAAATTTAGTATGATCCTTGGATTTAGAAGTAAAATCCATTGTGAAAAAGTACCACAACTTGACAAAAATGCCACTATCATTTTTGTTAGGGGTTGATTGTGTAAAACCAAAGAGTTGAAAGCACCAATTGTTGCAGGTTGTGGTAAATTTATTCTACAATAGAGAACATGTAAGTTTTGAGAGGGAATTTTTGGCCAACTAAGTTTGATTTGTTCAAAATTGAGGAAGGAGTTAAAAACCCCAATCCCTAGGGCCTACTACTTGAAGAATTACAAAATCTTAGTATATAAGTTGCAAATCTTCCAAAACTTGTATGGTAAGTTGGATATGGCCAAGATGAATGGGAAATGATAGTTGATTATTTAAAGTGCCTTAAATGAATATGCATGGATGTCTATATTATAAAGGAAATATCCTAAAATGCTTACAAAAGTAAGGTAGATGGATTGCAAAGAGTAAAGAAACTTATGCTATAACAAAATAAATGTTATAAAATGAATATTGCATGCAAACTATAATGAAACTTGACAATAAATGTATAAAATATGGAGCTAAATAGCTAAATAAGCATGTAAGTTGTTGGAAATTTTGAGTTAGTTGTGTTGTCATTGATGTCAAGAGTCGATGTCAGGAGTCGATGCAGAACTTGGCAAAATAAGGGTTAAAATATTTATATTTTAAACCCAAGATATTTGGTTTAAGAGCTTCACATGATTGGTCAAAAGGATAGTTAAATATCCCAAAGACCAGGCCTAAAGGAAATAATATTATAATATCTCTTATTATAATGTTCAAGGTGGTCAGATAAGGTCTGAATGAGTAATAGGAAGGCTCAAGAAAAATAATATTATAATATTAAAGATCTAATGTTAAGACCTAAAGTTATTAAATTAATTATAATAATTTTATTATAAATTAATTTATAATTTAATTTAATTAACATTAAGGTTAGGGTTGTAAGGGCAAAAGGTTTTTATTAAAGTGCAGATGTCATATGTATTTTCCCCATCCACCAATCCAAAGGGAGATGGCATAATGGTATAAATACCGTGTACATTTGGTTACCTAAGTACCCACCTTTGATCGATTCACATTTGGAGTGCCTGCAAATTTCTACGATCTGCGTGCAAGAAAAAGGATAAATTTTTTATTATTCGGTGGCCATCGAAGGGATAAGAGAAGGGAGGCTTAAAGCCTCATTACCAACCTGGTGGTTGGGCTAGCGGTAAGTGGTAGCGCATTGAGGCATTGACAGGCGAGAGGTCCCACGATAGAATCTCAACGGCAGGCTTGGGAATGTTTTGTTGGCAATACATTTGGTTTTGGTACCTAGCATAGAAGAGAAAACACACAAGGTGCTTTTGTCTACCAACGTGAGCACCTAGCTCATGCGGCAGTTGGGCCATGGCTAGGGTGCTTATGGCAGTGCAGTGGAGGATCAAATCCCGCCAAGGGCAATAAAGGTATTTAATTTTTTAATTAAATTTGCTCCTAAGGTTTTTATTATTGCATGAATTTTTGAGTTAAAGGGAGGTATAAGATGTTTTATTAAAAATTAATTTTTGCCTTTTTGAGCATATTAAAGGAGTGATTCAATTTTTGAGAAAGGAGTTATAAGGACAATTTTGAAGAGTTTATTTTTGCCAATTTAATTTGAGATCTAGGGTTTTGAGTAGTGTTTAAGAGTGTGGAGATTATAAGGTGTAATTGAGATTTAATGTTTTGTATGGTGAAATATTTTGAGGGAATATTTGAATGAAATTTTGAGAAGGTTTTTGCTACCTAACCTTTGAGATTGGCAAAGAGTTTGATTGCGATTGAGACAGATTTTGAGGTCAAGTCTTCTTCAAAATAAAAGGTATGGATATATCATCCTTGTGAGTGAAATATTGTTGAATGTTGTGAATGCTAAGTTGGAGGAAAATGGTTTGTTTGATAAGAATTATTGAGTAAGCTTTCATGTACATGATTGGTGAATGTTTGTGAGAACATTTGAGTGAGAAATTGAGAACTATCTTGAACTAGGATTTGTGAAATATCATGAGTATCATTGTTATGTGAGATTTTTTGATAAGCATTGTTGGAAATATTTGAGTAAGCTTTCATGTGCTTGATTAGGGTTTGTTTAAATATCATGATATCATTGTTATGTGAATCATCTTAGTCAAGGATTGAGATTCATAGTGTAGTGAAACACTTGTTTAGGGTTTGTAAGCAAGTTCAGTTTCATTGAGTGATTGGTTGAGTGGAGTTGATTGAGCATAATTGATTGGAATTGTTGGAGTGATAGTTCAAGTTCTATGAAACAAATTGTTCTTTATTCTTAATTGATATGAAAAGAGTTGTAAGTGATTTAGTGTGAAACATATTGAGTCTCTTACCATTCTCTATATGTTTCTATGGTTAAACAAAATTTTGAGTGAAATTTATTTGTGATATTGAAGAGGTTTTCTGGAAGAGATTAAGTTGAGTTTTGTGAGTGTTTTGTGAGTGTGAAACATATTGAGTCTCTAACCATTCTCTATATGTTTTTGAGGTCAAACAAAATTTTGAGTGAAATTTTTTTGTGTGATTGAAGAGGTTTTCTGTGATATATTGAGTTGAGTTGAATAATATTTTGTGAAAGCTAGTGGACAAATCTGAGTAATTTCAAGAGTGGACTTCAGGAAAAAGTTAAGCAAGATTTTTTGAGAGCTTGTGAGTTGATTTAAAGTAAGTCCTAGTGTGTACTTAAGGACTAAGTTGAGTAAGATTTTGTGGAATCTTACAATGAAGATTTGAGGCAAGTCTTAGTGAAGACTTATTGAGTAGATTGGACAAGTTCTAGTGATAACTTGTTGAGAAGATTTAAGTCTTGGTGAAGACTTGTGGACAGATTAGTGTAAGATTTTATGGAAGCTTACAATGCAGATTTGAGGTAAGTCTTGGTGAAGACTTGAGAGCAGTTTGATAAATTTCTAGAGAGGACTTATGGACAGATTTAAGGTAAGTATTTGAGAAGACTTGAGAGCATATTTGATTGATTGATTTGTTCAAACCTTGATTTAAGGTTTGAGTCAGACCTAGCAGAGTTGATTTGTGATTTGGTCAAGATTTGTGTTAAGGCTTGAGGATAGATTTGAGAAAAATATTGAGAAGATTTGTGCTAGACCGAAGGACTGTGTTTAGTGCAGATTTGATATAGATATTGAGTAGATTTGTGCTAGACCAAAGGATTGTTTTTAGTGCATATTTGAGACAAATATTGAGAAGATTTGTGCTAGATCGAAGGACTGTGTTTAGTGCAAATTTGAGACAGATATTGAGTAGATTTGTGCTAGATCGAAGTACTATGTTTAGTGCATATTTGATATAGATATTGAGCATATTTGTGCTAGATCGAAGTACTATGTTTAGTACATATTTGAGATAAATATTGAGTAGATTTGTGCTAGACCGAAGGACTGTGTTTAGTGCAGATTTGAGACAGATCTGAGAGCAATATTTAGAGGTGACAGAGCAGATGGCAGTAGTCTCCAGTGAATAGAGATCCATTAGCCAAGGCAGTGATGATAGAGGTCTTCTAAGTGAGGATAGGATTATTCAGTGGAGAGAGATCCACAAGCCAATGTAGTGGAGGCAGTAGAGTTCTAGAGGATCGCCAGCCAGAGTAGAGGAGAAGAAGTTCTCCTATGGATAGAGATCCACATATTAGCTAAGGGTATTGGTGTCTCCTATGGATAGACATCCATGAAATTGATTAGGGTATTTGTGTCTCCTTTTGATAGAGGTCCATAAACATTGTAATAAGGAAGGATTCCCAAGATATTTGTTGATAAAATTTTAGTGAAATATTTTCTTCGTGCATGTAGCCCACATTGAGTGAACCACGTTAAATTGGTGTCTCTATTGTGTGTGATGATTTATGCATTACTTTGAACACTATTGTTGATATTTCCATTGATATATTGGATAATATTATTTGAAAAAATAAAAGTAAAAAGTGGTCTTATACTGTTCACCCCCCCTCTCAGTATAAGCTTGTGTTCTTCATAAGCTTTCAAAGAAAATGATCATGAGCATATGAAAGTGATTATAATGTAAATAAGCTTGCAAGTGAAATGATATTAGAGGAAATAAACATAAAATACCTACAACATAAAGATATTAAATATTAAATGCTCAAATGAGATACGAAAATGAAAATAAGTATGCAAAATGAAATAAATGAGCATGTAAATGATTAGAAACTAAAAAAAAGCCATGAATAATGTAATGAAATACAAAAAACTTGTTAAATGCATATACAATATATGTTAGATGCAAAGGAAACAAGAAAAAAAGGATTATTGATTAAAATAATGAAAATTCCAAGTTAACAAGGCTAAATGAAGAGGAAATTACATAAAACAAGAGCAAGAAAATGGAAATAAAGATCCACTAGGGAGTATACAGCCTAGCAAGAGCTCCTTATTTCCCCAAGATTACCTCCTTGTCCCTATGATCCTTTACCTTGATTGGATTTCTCAAATACTTGATGAAGAATGCTCCAAATGAGAGAATATGAAAAAATGCAAATGAAGAAAGCTAGAGATAATTGTATTCTCAAATTCTCACTCCAATGGCTGCATTTATAGATATTTGGAAGGAAAATTATGGGAGGGAATATGTGGTCCAAGATGTTATTAGGGCAAAAGACCAAATTCAAATTTTTAAGCTATGATTTGATCCTGGAGCATGCATGATCAAAGAAGGTAGTGGGGAGAAGGCATTTGTATTCCTCTGGTTCATGTCATGAGGATTATGCTCATGTTGGCAAAAGTGCCACTGGTGCTTTTGTACCTAATGGGTTATTTAGAACAATAGTTAGTTTAATTTTTCAACTAAAAAATTAATGGTTTCCAAAAGCACCACACTTGAGCAAAAGCACCATTGGCACTTTTGTAAGCTTGTGATGTTTCTATAAATAGCTTGATTTAATATCTAGATTGTTTGGATTGCAATGCTTGATTTTTTATATGATCCATGTTATCTTTGCTTAGGGTTAATGCCATGGGGTGTGTTAAAATTGGGTGTCTACAAAGTACAAAGATATTTAATGGAGAAACAAATTAGAATGCAACTATTACAAGAAAAGGAAAGATAAAAAAGGTTAATAAGCATCATCATTAAGAGAATAAAATAACATGGATAACAATAAAACACAACCAAATAAACAAGGGATTTTGTTTTTGATAAACTTCATCAAAGCAAACAAACTCATCAAGCATATGGACTAGGAAAAGTAAGGGAAGACATGAGAGCTAGACTAGTCTGAGTCACAATGTTTCGTATAGGAGATAAAAGGAAGGTTCTTCAAAATAGAGGATTGCTCTAGGGATCACATTCTTAATCGAATGAGGATCTTACTCCCATGCAAAAATAAAGGATGAGGAAAGAATGGAAAAAGGTAAATATAGCAAGGAGTGAGGGTAAAAAGGTATGGTTGAAAAATGGAAAAGCATGCATTATAAATGGAACAAACCAAAATAAATAGGAAATTGGAGCCTACTAGGAACACTTAACATTGATGAGTTAGAATTATCATGGATATCCATGGAGAAGAGGTCCCAATATAGGGCTCATAGCTAAAGCAAATGATGTAATTATACTAATAGAAACACATGAACATGATGGATGAAAGATTCTAGATTATGAAGGATATAAAAATATATTAGTATGAAATGAAGTAGCAAAAAATAGAAAAGGACATGGAGGAATAAAAATACTAAGAAAAGAGTCTTGGGATAGACTCATATAGGTGGAAAAAGAAAAAAACCATATATATGGATTAGAACCATAGATAATGCAAATTAATTAGCATTGTATTATTTTGCTCCGTAGAAAACATTTTTTTTTATAATAAATATGGCTTAGATCATGAAGATACATATAACATTGGAAAAGGACATCACAAAATATAACAAGCTTTGAGAGATGATTTTAGTGGGTGACTTTAATGTCGGGACAGAAAATAGACAAGCAAGCTCTTTAAAGATCAATGAAGGCATATATGATAATCCACTATGGCTGGAAGAAGAGGTGGATCACCATTGGTTAAGATCCTCAAATGACATTCAAGAACCCATCACACATTATGGAGAAGAACTTAAATTATGTAGCATAGAAGGATTGATCATCTGCAATGGCATAAACATGTGGTAAAAATCTAGAAAATATACTTGTCAAACACATAATGGACATAATGTAATTGATTATGCTATTTGGTCACCAAACTTAATTTAAAAAATAAAATATCTATAAATTGAAGCAGTTCCCATGGAGCTAAAATATGATCACAATAAAATGTACATAAATATCCAAGTGCAAGTAAGTGGGAAAGAAGAACAAATTCAAGTAGCTAAATAAAAGACAACATGAAACATCTCTATGACAATTAAAAATTAGAAATCTTTTAAAACACCATTCAAGAAAATTATACAAAGAGAGGAAAGAAAGAGGACATATAATTTTCAAACTTATACTTTTGATAGTAGTAAACTTATGGATATAATTAGAGAAGCCTTGGAATCATGCAAAAAGTTAAAACCCAAAAAAAGAAAACATAAAAGCTTCCCTATAAATCCATGGTATGATGAAGAATGTAAAGTAGTAAGGAGAACCTTGAAAGCACAAAGCGTAGAGAAAATAATTAGCAAGATATATAAACAACTAGTGAAAACAAAAAAGGAAAAATGCATAACAAGGTAAAAAAAATTGATATATCTTGCAATGCATAACCCAAGACAATTTTGAAAAGAGTTACAACAAAGCAAAATTCACACAAAAAATAATATCACGAGTGAACAATGGTTACAATATGCTATGCAATCATATAAGAGAAACAAAGAAAAAGATACCCCTCCTATAACTGACACGTTTGAAAAAAAAATCTTTGAAAGATGTGAAGAGGGATATTAATAAAATAGCAATAGGTAAAGCTCAAGATATAGATGGTTTACAAGTTGGGCATCTCAAGTGTGGTATTGACATCTAAGAACCACATATCCAAAATATTTTTAATGTCATCATTAAAAGAGACTTTCCATTAGAATGGATAACCAAACAAGGCATACCTTTGCATAAAAATAGAGACACCAACAATCCTTCAAATTATTGCATGAACATGATTGATCATCTTTTTGTAAAATTGTTTGGTGGCATAGTAGAAAGCAAAATTAGTCAATGTACAAAAAATCAAGGAAAGAGGGCAATATGACAAGCTAGATTTAGATCCTCATGCCTATCATGGAGTATGTGACTGTAGATGATCCTCACAAGCCTCTACGTAGTTTTCACTTCTCCTTTTACAACCATTTTTGGGATGTAATTGTTGTCAATATACCTCAATTTATTTTTAACTTTGTTAACTATACCATAGAACATTGTAGGGAGCAAGATGGGTTTAAACTTCCCACCCACTGTGGCCTTTTCAATGTCTTGTTCAAACAGTGGTTAATCCACTATCCTAAGGGTATTGTAGTGACTCCTCCCCCCATGCCCAAACAGAGTCCCCTGAAACCAAGTTCATCCCAAACCACGCCTCAATATTCTAGTACTCCAAGGCTATCCGCCAAAAAACAAAAAATTGTTGATAATGTCTGAGAATTAAGAAAGAGACCAAGAAGTACTTCTCCTGAACCTGAGAGTGAGCCTAAACAAAAACCCCTATGCTCCTCTACACGGCTGAAGAACAAATCCATGCAAAAAGAGTCATTGGTCATTGAGTCTAAAGACGATGACAAGGATAACCCTGATCATTGCATGTAGGCGTTCATCATCCAGTCCATTACAAATTGCATTACCCAGCTGATTGATTTACGTAATGCCCTAAATTTATGGTTTTTCAAGAAATATTTTACTGAAAGTATGGAAAAATTCCCTACTGAGAAGTTGAAGAAGGTGGCTATTAAATCTGAGGACGTCCCTGCCAAGGACAACACTACTGATATGGACACCCTTAATGTTGGAATCCAAGATGTTGATGTCAATACTGATCTTGAAGGTTAAGTGCACCCACTCTAGTTTGAGGGGTTGCTGTCCAAAGTTTGATCAATTTTGTTCTTTGTATCAGTTTTGCATGACTGATCTGTTTCTGGTATTGGATGAGGACAACCTTATTGTTTGTTCTATTTTGGTTAGTTTTTTTTGTTCTTCTCTGTCTTTCTAGTCGAGGATGGCATTTTGTATACAAGTTTTGGGGCCCTGTCAAAACCTGCCTGATATAGAAATTTTAATATATTTAACCGATCAAAAAAAGACAAGCTAGGTTTAGACCAAAGTACTCAATAATAGATCATTGTATTACTTTAAGCACCTAATAGAGAGGATGTAGAGTAAAAAATAAGTTTATGGTTGTTTTATGGACTTTAAAAAGGATTTTAACACAATACCTAGAGGTAAATTATGAAAAATAATGGAATAAATTGGAGTACCAACCAACTATAGAGTAGTACATAGAGTTTATAAGCAGGTGGTTACAAAAATTAGAACTCTAGAATGACTATTAGAATGTTTTGAGTGTGATATCGGGGTGAAATAGGGTTATCCATTGTCACCTACTTTATTTGGTATTTACATTGACAAATAGAAGGAATGGGTAGAAAGGATGGGAGGAGAGGGAATACAATTGGCTAATTATGTAGTGAAACTTCTTCTCTATGTCGATGACATCATCTTTATTGGCAAGACACTTGAAAGTTTAAAAGGACATCTAAAAGCTTTAGAGCATTTTTGTAAAGAATGTGGGATGTAGATAAACACTACCAAGACTAAAATTATGGTGTTTTCTACTCAAAGAAAGCAAAAACAACCATATATTTTATTTAAAGGAAATCCTTTAGAGGTAGTAACAAAATAAAAATGCGTTGGGCTAGAAATTGAGGAATGTGTAGGATGGAGGACACTCTACTCATTGCTAAACATGGGTAGAAAAGCAAAGTCGAGGGATTGGAAAACCATTAGGGTCTTTTTTGGGCTATTAGTTATTCCAATGGTGTTATATAGGTGTGAGATATGGGCTAGTAACACATCAAATTTTAAATGGAGATAAACATAAAGAATTCAAAAGCGACTAATTATAATTAATTTCATAATTAAACCATTAGTTCCAAATGAGATTTTACTTTTTGAAACAAGGACTTTTCTACTAGAAGCATGGAAGCAGAAGCTATAATAAAGTTATGAGGGTACCTAAAAAAATACAAAGAATAGAAGATAATAAGTTGCTAAAATAGGTAATCAAAGAAACATTGAATTGAAGAAAAGACACATGGATGAAACAAAACAACAAATGGAGCATTAAATTTCATGAGGTCCCATACTCCAACAAAGAAATTAAATAGTATGTGAGGGAAAATTTTAGACTTGTCATATGGAATAAAAATTTAGGAAGGAAAAATAGTTATACATCAACAAGTTCAACCCAACCTGTAAACACAGCCAAAAATATACATAAATGTAAAGATCGATTGGAAGGAAAAATTGCTTATATCCCAAACACCATCTAGGCTATTAAACTAGAAGATGGACAATTCCTCGGAAGGTATGGTCAAAACAAATGTTTCTTTTACATAACAAAGGTAGTGGAGACTAAAAAACATTTTTGAAACCTACAAAGACATCAAAATTGCATATGAAGACACTTAAACTCACTAAAGAATTGAGAATAAAAAAAACAAGAAAATTTCTCAATAAAACTAATAACCAAAAAAACACACTCTTAAAGATGATAAGAGAATATTAACCTTTTTTATTTTGTTAAACAATTTTCTTTCTTAAATATTATTAAACCTTAAAACTCTAAATAAAATATTTAACGTTTAAATTCAAAAGTAAAATTACCCACCATACTTCATCTTATATTAAAGCTCTTAATCTCATTTAAAATCATTTTATTTGACGAAGGTTTCTATTGGTTTTTAATGTTCAATAAACCTGAGATTGTTAAGAGCTTGACCTCAGCAAGAATAAGCTACCAGTAAAGAAATAGGTAAGTTTTTTTTTTTAACTAATTTTACATCTAGGGCATGTGTACTATGGCCCATTTATACATTTAAATAGTATTATATTGATTTAACTGAAGTGGTATATATATATATATATATATATATATATATATATATATATATATAATACATAAAAAAAATTATAATATCATTAAATGTTGTCTCTACAAACTTTGTCTTCGTAAGTCAACAGGACTCAAACTTATAAAGCTTCAAACTAAAGCAACCAACCAACAAATACTATACCAATATCATACAACCTATTCCCTTTTAATACATCATAATTTAAACCTAAACCTTTAAAAAGCCATACCAAATTCCAACCCCTATTTCCTAAAAAAAACAAAAACAAAAAAAATAACTCTTACAGGCATACGTCATACGTTCCAACGGATGACTTACAGGCACACGTCATTGGTTCCAACGCATGGCTGGAAATTTTCAAGCGTAGTACTCACGCACCATCATGATGACATGGAATCCAACTGTCATCTACATGATGTGTCCCAAGACGACAAAAAGTTCTTGACTTTTCCATCTATTGGGAGGCACCTACATTATCAATGTCCACAAAAACCAAATATAAATTAAATCCCAATCACAAACTTCCTTCTTCCTCCACATTGGATGTCGTATTCGTAAATTTTAGTTTATGATAGTTTAAAAAGTTAATCGAATCATCTTTGAGGAGATTGAATTAGTTAGTTAATTAACAAATACTTGGTTATTATTATCTATTTTATTTCTTTTAAATATATTTTTGAATCTTTATAAAAAATAAAAAAATAAAAGCTGTCACAGACAAACTTTAACTCTAATATTTTATTCACACTGTTCTTTGAACAATAATGTGAAGTTTTTTTTGTTTTCATATGTACAATATATGAAAATATTAATGTCGGCAATATTCTTCCACAAGGATTCGGGTTGATTTTCTAAAAGTAAAATAAAAGGGTGGATGAGTTGTGGTTTTCATCTTTTTGTTATAATGTGTGTAAGCCAAGAAAAAAGGTAAAGTCAAGACCGTCCGGATAAAGGGTAAACCATCCTTATATTTCAATTTCAAAGGCTTCTATTTATTTTTTTCCAAAGGAAAGAGAGTGGATGTGGGTGTTTACCTTCTGGCTGCCCTGTCAAGATCTACAGAGGAAAAACTTGGGGATAGAGATGGAGGGAACAATATTGGAAGTCAACCAAGGTATCATACTAGAATAATAAAGAAAACTGTTGGATTAAAGTTGATAGCTATTGAAATGTTTGTTTATGCATCATGACTTTATGAAATTTGGAAATGATGTTGTTTCTTTTGGATCTACATGTAAATTGATGTGTTGGGGGTTGGGATAAGGTAATGAATGATTGTTATTGGCTAGACAATATCATGCATGCCGTACAAGGTTTAGGTTGGTGGTCCATTTTACACCGGTCCCATTTCATGCCACTTAAGGAACAATTATTACAGTTCATCCAGAATGAGTAGGGTTAGTATCAACAAATAAATTAGAATAATTAACGAAAAATAGATAATTACAGTTTATTGTGGATGGTGGGAGTAAGCAGTTTTTTTAATCTTTTTTTGAGTTTATTGAAATGAAGTAAATTTGGAAATAGATTTTGACTGTTTTAGTGGAGGCTTTATTTTTGGTTTATTGAATTTTACAGTGTTGGATTTTTCTTGTAAAATTTTAGTTGGAGATCTTTGCTCTGTGTCGGGGTTTTTGAACGGTGTGACATTCTTGGTGGGAAAGGTTTTTCTATGGGTCGTCTCCTTTCCAAGTTGCAAATTTTTCGAGTTTGGTGGGAGTTTTTTTTTTTGAATTTGGCTGTTTAGTTAACTCATCTGATGGTAGGATCCATTCCTCTGTTTTTTCTTGAATTCTTGTTTTGGACGGGATGATCTTTGTTCAAATTTTTTGTTTGAAACTTGTTGTAGTTCGTGCAGTCCTTTTTGAGTGCCTATTTTAAAATTTGAAATCTAGATTTCCTTTTGGTGGGATATCCTTATTGGCAGTTCTATATTTCCAAATTTTTTTGTTAGATGTAGGATTTTCTTTTTATTTATTTTTAATGGTGTAGTTTGCTTTAAATTTTTTTGAATGTAAAGGCCTAACTTTTAATTAATTTAAAAATACAAGTCTTTACAACAAAAAAAATAGGTGGATAGGCACACCCCAATATGTAGTCACACTAACTCAGGTGGAGTTAGGCAGCGTTACTCAAAACAATAAAAACAAGGTTAAACCCGTCACCAACCACAACACCAAAAAGCACGCATTAAATCATGTCAATCATGGAGGTATGCTCACGAGGTGAATGTCCATCACCCGTCAGATGCTAACAACAGATATTAGAAGGAATGGAAATGAGCCACCCATCCTCCCCAGGCATGCCAACATTATCACTTGTACCAAAACCATCAATGCCATCAGAGACAAGATCGAGAAGGTTGTATAGAAGGCACTCGGATGACCGTACATGGGGCATTACCCTAGTGTTGCATAAGAGCGCGAAGATGCTCCACCTCTATATGAAATTTCTCCACTTGAACTAAAATCTGGAGCCAAAAATCAGAGTAAAATGTGCACTTATCAACAATTGAAAATTCATCTGAACTATGTTATTGAGAAAAGAGAATTTTGTTACGAGTTTTCCAAATATGAAAGAGCACACTAATGCGAAGAATGTTCCACACTTCCAACAAGGGCAAGGAAAAATCTGGTGGGTCGCCAAGCAAAACATGATGCCAAGTGAATGAACTGGCCATATGAGGTCGAAAGAAGGTCTCAAGCCAATCCCAGGCCATTCGAGCTTTCCTGCATTACCAAAAAAGATGAAGTGGGTCCTCTGGAGCACCGCAAAAATGACAGGAAGGATTCTATATTCCAAGGTAGTTTAATCTTTGTCCAAGAGGAAGACCATAGGATAAGAGGCTCCAAGCAAAGAAAGCCTGTTTGGGTTCAATATATCCTGCCCAAGCCATTTTAAATCTTAGACTCCAACGAGTTTGAGTGGAAAGAAGATCCCACCGGGCATTGAGTCTTTGAACCATAGGGACATTGGGAGTAAGCCAAGCATACCCTAACTTAGGTTTGTAAGTAAGAAGTGGAGTTTTCTTAAACCATCCCCAATCAGACCACCAAGGCTTTTGAGAATATCTACAGATCATGGGCCAAAGGGAAAAGGGGATACAGTCCAAAATAGTGTCATAAGTAATCTTATCATCTGGCCACAGACCAAACAATCTCCTGAAATCATCCCATGGGATCCAATCCCTAGAATGTCTCGAAAAAAAGTCTACCACTGTTGAAATCCCTTTCCTAAAGAACCGTTGAGCATGAATCCATTGCACGGAAGCAAGAGGGGAACCTTGAAGAGTAATAAAAGGTGACCACCAAACATTATAAGTGGAAATAGAAGCACCTTTCCGATGCCCATCCCCTAGCCAACTCAACCAAGGCTTAATTTTCTCCCAAGCCCTCCATATGCTCTGAATGACAAAAGAGCCTTGAATTTTAACTGGGATAGGAGAAACCAGGAGGGATTGAAAATTCATGCCTTTCCAAGCCTTCCTTCCAAGAGGTAAACCAATGGAGATGTAGTGTCGAATGAGAACTTTCCAAGCTTTAGAACCACTTAAGGCTCGAAGAATCCATTTAGCAGATAAAGCAAAACCTTGTCTTTGACAATCATGCAATCCCATACCTCCTGATTTTTTGGGAAGACAACAGATTTCCCAAGCAACTCTATGAAACCCTCGTTTATGTGATGAGTTAGCCCAAAGAAAATCCCTTAAAAGCTTTTCCAACTTTTTATAGCAGGCTTGAGAAGGGACCCAACAAGATGAATAGTACACATGAGTAGAAGAAATAATTTTGGAACACACCTGAAACTTACCAGCTAGAGTAAGTTTTTTGGTGATCCAAAAGGAAATTATTTTCTCTACTTTTTGTAAAACATAATTCCACAAGACAATAGGGGAACTATGGAAAGCAAATGGGATGCCAAGGAATTTAAACATCTCCCCTAGTTGGATCCAATGCCATTGGAAGCTTTCAAGCCAACTTGGAAGGTCCAAAGAGGATTGCCTATAGCATGAGGTCTTCCTCCATTGAATGCTAGATCTTGATGCATTGCAAAAAATATCCAGACAATCTAGAGCCTGTTTGACAGAGCGTTCATCCTCATGAAGAGTCAAAAAAGAATCATCTACAAAATTTCCATTTATAAGTTGAGAAGATTCTCCAAGTAAAGAAATACCCCTAATATTACCTTGACTCACTTGGTTAGCAAGAAGGTATCCAAAAGCTTCATTTGCAAATATGAAAAGAGAAGGAGCCAAAGGACAACCCTGTCTGACAGATCTGAACAATCCAATTGATTTAGACTGACAATTGTTCAAAGTAAGCACAGCTGAAGCATCCACAAAAAGCATACTAACCGAGCTCAAGAAATGTGGCCCAAAACCAAGAGCTTGAAGCATGGTAAGGATGAAATTCCATTCAATCCTATCATAGGCTTTCTCAAAATCAATCTTGATGAAAATAGTATTTTGTTGAGTGGCTCTAGCCCATTCCATGCCCTCCCAAACAACAATTACATTATCCATAATATATCTGCTCTGCACAAACCCAGTTTGCTTAGGACGAATAATAAGTGGCAACAAAGGTCTAAGGCATAAGGCCAAAGCCTTAGCAATAATTTTGTAACTCACATTGAGTAAAGTAATAGGCCTCCGGTTGGTGAGCACTTCTGGATCCCCCTGCTTAGGAATGAATTTAATATTGCCCTTATTAATTATAGAACCTAAGGAGCCAAAAGCCATTGTTGTCTAATAAACATACAATAAATCTAGGCCAACCATATCCCAGTACTCCTTATAAAATTCACAAGGAAATCCATCTAATCCTGGAGCTTTATCATTAGCCATCCTGGATAGGGCTTCAACAAGATCATCCAATGACAAAGGGTGTTCACAAGCTTCCTTTTGAAGAGCTGAAAGCTTCTTAGGAACAATTGCACAACAAGCTTGAATTGTAGCCTATCGTTCAGGAGTTAACTCCTGAGAAGCAAAAACTTTCTAATAATGCTTGACAAAAACTTTAATAATATTAGGAAGCGATGTCCAACGAACCCCTGCATCCTGAATAGCATTGAACTGAATGGCTTGTCTCAAGGGCTTTATTTTTTAAAAAAATACTTTTGAAACCCTATCGCCAATTTTTAGCTAGTGAAGCCAAGCACGAAGCTGAGCTCCCCTTGCTTCATAAAGCTCAATTTTTTTAAGCTCATGCCTAAGACTTGCAACTTGGGCTTGAAGAATAGAGCTTAGAGGGCTCGCTTCTAGTCTGACAGAAGCGCGAGCCAGTTCAGATTTAAGGGCTGCATTAGAGATTCGTCTCCACTTGGCAACTTCAACTCCTAAATTTTTGAGAAGAATAATTGTTATGGAGATAGCTTCATTCCACCAAGAAATTCTACCATGAATTCCAGTTGGTCTAGGAACTAGATTCCAAATCCTGCGAATATGAGCATACATAGCTTGATGTTTCAAAAAAAAACATTCAGATAAAACTGAGACTTGAACTGACGAGGCAAAGGTGGAGAACAAGATATGGAAAACACAATGGGAGCATGATCAGAAAGGGTAGAGAAGCCAACAAGTGATGGAAATGAAAATGAGAATATTTAGATAGCATAGCTCTATCAAGCCGCTTCAAAATATGGGCATTGCCAGCTTGAAAGTTGGACCAAGTATACCACATAGACTCAAGAAAATCAAAGGGTATAAAGTAGGAATTAGGGTCACTTAGCCCAAGCTTATTTTTGAAAAAAAACCATGCTTCCCACTCACCAATATTCCAACGCATAGGGAGCAAGCCAAGTTTGTCAATCGGTTTCTCCACCATATTGAAATCACCACACACCACCCAAACCACTTTAGGTAGGAAAAGAGCAAGCCATCACCATAAAGCACACCTTTTCGGTGCATTATTAGAAGCATATACATTAATCAAACCAAAAGGGATACCACCAACTTCAAAAAGAGTCCAAACTGCTTGATTTGAGGGGTCCACCCCCCATGTGACAAGATGAGAATGCCATCTGGGAGAAATGAAAGTGACAACTCCTCCTCTACCAGGAGTATGATGGGAACAAAAAAACTTACTTGTCGGCCATAAAAAGGTACAAGTACTATCCAAAATGAAGTCAGCAACCTTAACTTCTTGCAAACACAAAAAATCCAAACTACCATGTAGGCGAGCAACATTCTGAATCTCTCTACGGACCTAATATTTTTGGACTGGATCCGTCAGTCCTCTCACATTCCAAGACAAAAAAATCATTGTGGACGATCGAGGTTCATTCCCTCGAAAACATCTTCAGAATCTCCCAACTCTCCTAGGGAATTGTACGAATTGCTGAGAAATCGTTCATGATTTTCCCTAAGAAAGTTTGTTTGCCATCTCTTTTCTTGATGTAACCCCTCACGAGTCGGACTATGTGAACGACGGGACCTGGAGAATGACACATCCTTTGGTAATGCTTGCTTAAGAATGGAAGGAGCAATATCATCGGGTGAAGAAGATACTAGAGGTGGTGAAACTCCATCTGAAGCAGGTATAGAAGGGGACCCTCCTAGTGCCAAGGGAGACAATTGCACTAGAGCAGTTGGAGCCAGAAGGGCTAGCATGCATGGTGTTGAAGGTTGTTGTACCAGAGAGTTGGAACTAAAACCTCATTGTAACACCGACTGCTTAGGTGGATGATTTTTCTTGTTTGTCACTATAGTCCATTCATCTGGAGGATTCTTGGCTCCTGAAGCTGGAACTATCAGAGCAAGGGGAGGAACAACAACATTGCGTGATTTGAACTTATCAGCCATAAGTGGACAATCTTTAATTTTGTGCTTTGTTGATTGACAATGGTAATAGGTGTTGGGCAAATTAATGTACACAACATGTTGTGTAAAAACCTTGTCACCAATATTTAGGTCAATAGACTTAGTAAGGTCCTTGGAAAGATCGAATTTGACACACACACGCCTGTTAGGGTGGATATTATAGAATTTATTTGGTTCTAAGTAGACCACCTTCCCAAGGGTGGAAGCAATACTTTACAAGAATGGCCAAAGGGTTATCGAAAGACCAGGGAACTCAACCCAAACAAGCACTTCCAGAGAAGCCTCATCATTGACAGAGAAATCTCTGGACCACTATTGAAAGATAAGAAAAGAGCTTCGAACATACCAGAGACCCCGACTAAAAAATTCTTATGCATGTTGAGCATCAACAAAGCAAAAAAGAAAAAACCCCTTTGACAAATTTTGGATATTCTCTATATTAATGCCATAAGGTTGTCAATATTGATGAATCCAAGATCAGATCAAAGTATCATTCAGGATACGATCCAATAAATATCCTATCTAGATATGCTCTTCTAGCCACTTGCATGCATTATCAAACTCAATAACAGGAATTTCAACAACAAGATTGACATTGTTACCTTGTGGAAAATTTTAGCATGAAATTGTGAGACCTCTTCCCTGGCGCAATTCCTTGCTCCGATAGCTTCAACATTAGTTGAAGCTATCGGCTATGCGACAACCATGAAATAAGCGAAGGTGGATTCTTAACTCCTAGGGTTTTCTCATCTCCTAGGGTTGTCGTGGCAAAACCCCTTTTGTACAAGGTTCAGGACCCTTTCAAAATCCCTGTTATTACCTAATAATAAAAAGTGCAGTTTATTATTTTTGGATTATGAGCTCACTATAACATATTACAATAACTAACTTAATATTATTTTTAGTTACGTTTACCAACTCTTAGATAAGATGTAACTGAAATTCTTAAGGGTACTTTATATCAGTAACATTGTAAATTTTTTCAAAAATTATAGATTATTTTAGAGGAAAAAAATAGTTATCAATTCTTCTCTCCATATGTCTTTTTTTTTTTTTTTTTAAGCGAAAAACCCCTTGCGGAGCCACCTTGGTCTGAGAGACCACGAACAGGGGGTTCTACACCATCAAAGTCACCCGAGGGTTGCACCCGACCCTGCCCACACCAACATTATCAATTGGATTTTAGATACCCAATTCAACTTTTTGGTAGGGTGGAGATTTGAACCTGGGACCTCCCTTGGAGGATTGCCCTCTCCTTTCCAACTCACCTACAACACCTGGGTAAACTAATTTATAGTGGAAAACACCCATTTCGGGGTGCCACTTTCAACAGGTTGGGCATAGGAGTAATGGAGCCTTGTCGGCCTCTACCAGCACATAGGACATTCCTAACTATACCATATATCTGCAGGGAGGAGACAATGGAAATGGAACCTGGGTCGGCCTCTACCAACACCCAGGGCATTTACCACTGCACCACAACAAGCAGATAAAAACTAATTTATAGTGGAAAACACCCCTTTCGAGGTGCCACTTTCAACAGGTTGGGCATAGGAGGAATGGAGCCTTGTTGGCCTCTACTAGCACATAGGACATTCCTAACTATACCATATATCTGTAGGATGGAGACAAGGGGAATGGAACCCGGGTCGGCCTCTACCAACACCTAGGGCATTTACCACTACACCACAACAAGCAGATAAAACTAATTTATAGTGGAAAACACCCCTTTCGAGGTGCCACTTTCAACAGGTTGGGCATAGGAGGAATGGAGCCTTGTCGACCTCTACCAACACATAGGACATTCCTAACTATACCATATATCTACAGGATGGGTACAAGGGGAATGGAACCTGGGTCGGCCTCTACCAGCACCCAAGACATTTACCATTGCACCACAACAAGCAGATTTCTTCATGTCTTTTAAATTCAAATAGTTCAACATAAAAAATTTAATGTTAATATTGATCCTAAATGAAGGAATCGATGCTATATTTTATCCCTATTGACATCCACCTTCCTTCATCACTATGTGGTCTTTATTGTCAAGCCATAATTTTACATTATGCATTCATGCAGGTGTATATAGGTGTACAAAGCATGTATGAAAATTTATAATTTTTCCTTTGTTAGTTTTGTATAGTGAGAATAATCTAGGGTATTGAATTTTTAATTTTTTTTCCAAGTAATTATAATAATAATTGATAAAAAAATCAATAAGATATGAATCATTCACGGAAGGTTTCACTGTTTATTAACTTGTATGTAATTATTTTTATATTTTTATGTTAGATTTTAACTTAAATTTTAAATAAGAATCATTTCGAGAATAAACCTTCCAATTTGAATATGATGTTCTTTAATTTCATCAAAAGGAAATGAAATTCAAATTCAAAGTTAGTAAAAATTATATGCAATAGATTTTCATTAGTTAAATTTAATTCATTTATAATAAATAAATTACAATATTTTAGCCATAAGTGTCAAATTTGGATCCATTTACAATCTCAAAAATATAGCATATATTTTATCAATAACATAGTGGCAATGCACTTGGAGCAATTTCTAGGAGGCAGTAGATTTGAGTTCCTTCTATTTAAGGTTTTTTATGAGTTTACACAAGTTTTTATGAGGGGTCCCGATCCCCTCATACTGAGTGGGATTTGAACCTTGGACCTCTCAATGAGAGGCCAAATCCCTTACCACTGTAGTAAGCTTGTAGCTATATCTATTCAAGTTTCTTAGATATAGTATAAGAGCTAGTTTATATATGCTCAACCCAAGTTGAACTCACATTTGAATCCTTCATAAATATGTATTGAAGATATATTTTGATCTAATCCACACTCCAAAATTCTTAACCTAGAAAAGGATGGTATCTAAATTACAAACACTTAAAATACATAATAAGAGGTCTTAGGTGCAAGTTTTATGTGTTCTTAGATTTTCAGTAGGAAAAATAATAATAAATTTTAAGGAATTATTTTTAATAAGCTATATGTGACTTATATTGGGGGCCACTCCTATCAAAGTACCAAAATATTACATTTGTTAGGTCAATTAAACCATATCCACCTTGCCATTTTATCACACATATTTTTTCTCTTTTTCTATCAAATATATTATTCAACTTACTCAAATTGCTATGTTTCAACAATCAGCTCTTAGACATCATTTTGATTAAAAGATAAAGCTCACTTGGCTAGTTTCCTTCTAAAATTTGAATTTCACCAAGACGAAGATCAACGCCATGATGGCTAAATGATTTGTTACCCAATTTCCTTCTCTATAAAAATGTTCACATTTCCAAGAGATTACCTTCAATAATAAATGATGAACATCAACAAGAATATTATTTTTATACTCCCAACATCCATTTTTATTGATAGTATTAATGATAATTTGTGAATCCCCCTCAATCATAATATATTTTTATTTTTCTATTGTAGTTTTAATCCTTCTAAGAAGTGCCCAAGCCTTTGCATAGTTGTTAGTTGAAGTTCCATATGATTATGAGTAAGTGAGAAGAAATTTACCTTCATTATTTTAAAAAACACCACCTCCACAAAATTTTTCCATATTTCCTTTAGAAGCACCATCAAATTAATTTGGATAAACCCAATTTCTAGACATTTCTATTTTACTTTTAATTAAAGTAGATCATTTATTTTAATTTCATTACCACATATGGCTCTTCAATGTAAATCCTGTAATGAAGTTGTTATTTTCTCTTTTTCTGCACTTGAGAATTTCTATGATAAGCACCATATTTATAAACATTCTGCAACATAGGATATAATGTAGTTCAAAACTTGGGCATGATTTTTAGATTTATTTTTTAAATTATGTTATTCCTTTCAAATAATTAATTATAAAAAACAATGGCAAGACCAATCGTCCATAGAATACATAATACCTTAGCTTTGAAATAATTAATCCAACATTTCATTAACTCTTTTGTTGTTGATGGAGCTATCTAGTTTATTTTCATGTTTTTAAAAAGTAACCCCAAATGGTGCAAACAAAAGGACAATGAGGAAGTAAATGAATATTTTTAAATCCTTCTCACATAAGTAACATATGAAAGGCCCATTATATCCTCTTCTTTGTAGATTCTCTCCTATAAGAATATGATTTTGAACTACTAACCAAAGGTATATTGATGCAAACATTCCTTTGGTTAGTAGTTGATTCCTTTGGCCTCAAAATTCCTCTAGTGACTAAACATTCTTCTAAAGAAAATATTTATGAGTAGAAAATTTTGATTGCTCTAAATCATCATATCCCAACTTGACCAAGTATCCACCATCTTTTGATAGATTCCAAACCAACTCATCCTTTCATGTAAAAATTGATAAATAAAATTCTTGAATCATCTTTTGAAGTTTATCTACAATTTTTTTGAGTTCCTCTCCTTCAATCAGGTTACGATATGGAGTTGATTCTCATAATAATATGGTTTTTATCCTTTGGACCTTCACAAGCTAAGCATACCCATGCCATTGATTTCCATTTTGAGTCATAGATAAGAGGATAAATCTTCAACCAAGCATCACACCAAAAATTTATATAATTTCCCTTATTTTTTTAATAAGTCATATAATTCCCCTCATTGACTGACGATATAATATATTTTTTAATCAATTTCAAACTATCTTATATGAATTTCCATGTTTATGAGCGTTTGGGTAGGGTTCTTTTCCAATATAATTTCATTACATTAAGAGACCCTATATATTTTTTGAAGATTTTTTCCTAATTATTTCCTTGATCTCTAAAAAATATCCACTCAAGATTTTACTTTAAGAGAAAACTCATAAGTCTACAATTTTATAAGCCAGTTCCTCCAATATTATTTCCTTTGTAAAATTTATCCCACTTACAAAGTGGAAACCTAAGTTTTTCCCTGCATTTTTTTTCAAATAATATCTCTTTGAATTTAATTAATTTATAATTTTATACCTATTGACAATATTGAAAGTGACATCGTATAACTAAGGGTGGATTGAAATGTAGTCTTTACAAGTTGTATCCTTTCCATCATGGTTAAGAACTTGCCTTTCCAACCTGCTAAACAAGATTTCATTCTATCCAAACAAGAGTCCCAAAGTTCCTTTTTATTTTCTTTATGAGGAAAAGGAATACCCAAGTAAGTTGTTAGAAGTTTTTTAGTTATAAACCCTAAAATATCCATAATAATTTGTTGTAAATATAGGATAGTGTTAAAGAAAAAATCCTATATTTTATAGTATTAATCAATTATCCAATAGCCTTCTCATAGCATGATAATATAGATTTAAACTCCATGGCCTCATTGACTAAGGGATGATCCAAAAGAAAAGTGTCATCAACAAATTGGAGATGAAAAGGGGCCAATTTTTGCAACCTAAATACCTTTTATTTTTTGTTCCATTTTTACCTTTGAGAAAGCTCTCCCTAATGTCTCTACAAGAATAATGAATAGATAAGGAGATAGTGGATCACCTTTGTAGAGTTCACAAGATGACTTAATGTAACTAGCAAGAGAATAATTGCTCAAAATATAATATTTCATAGTGCTATAACAATATTTAATCTACTCACACTAATTATAATCAAAACCAAAAATTTTGAGAATATTATGAAGAAAACTCCAAGAAACCCTATTATATGCTTTTTTCATATTTAATTTCATAAGCATACCTAGTTTTTTCATTGAATGAAGAGAATGTATGCCCTCTTGTGCAATGATTATACCATCAATAATTTTTTTACCCTGAATAAAACTACCTTGCTCCTCTAAGATAACACAATATAGAATACCTTTTAGCCTATTTGCCATAATTTTTGAAATGATCCTATAAATCATATTACAAAGGCTTATTTGACAAAAATTATCAGAATGTTTTGTCTCATCCTTCTTGGGAAGCAATGTAATAAATATGGATTTGATCTCACTTATTATAGCCTTCCTTTTTTGGGTCTCTTCAACTGCCTCTAACATATCACTCTTTAATAAATCCCAATACTTTTGAAAGAAAATTATAAAATATCCATCGAGGTTAGGTGCCTTGTAAGGATGGAAAGAGAAAATTGATATATGTAGCTCCTCCATAGATATCTTCTTCATCAAGATTTCATTTTTTCCCTATGTGGTAATCGATGGAATATGTTGCAAAATTTTATCTTGTGGTAATTTCTTCCTTCCTTATATCTTCTTCTTCCTCGATATTTCTTCCATATGAAGTTAAACTATTTTTGATGTGACTAAAGAATATTTTATTTTTATTATATCATATGTTTTTTTTTGTATTTCTATCTCCTTCCTTGATCCATTTCTCCCTAGATTGTTGGAACCAATATGACTCTTTTTTAATGCAGTATGATAATCATAAAGTAATTATTTTTATTTCACATAGGAATGTTAATCAAATCCATTGATTTCTACTATCTCTTGTACATTTTTGAGCTTGAAGTCAATTTGTTTCTTTTCTTTGAAAATATTACCAAAAGATTTGACATTCCAAATCATCATTTGATCATTTAAATATTTCATCTTTTCTTATAGATTTTTAGCCAGATAAAAACACAAGTCCCAATATCTAGGATAAAGTATGAATCAAATAAATATATAAAGGCTCATTCATAGAATAATATCAATATCAATGAATATAATATTCATGAAATATAATACAATGAACAAACTCATTATATTATTGATGAATACAAAATACAAGATGATGTTCTTCAATTGATGATAATGATGATGATACAATACATGGAGCTTTTTCTCCATAAGATAGCATTAAAAGTGACCTTTCAATACTTTGACTATTGCTCTCCTCAAATATCTAGGAGATACATCCTTTACTATTCCATAGATAAGATAAACCTCTCATGTCTCTTGATATTACATCTTGTCACATATATGTCACTCTTAATTTGTATACTTGAAACCTACATAGATGACTCTTAAATTACTTACATGACACATTGCACTCCTACAAACTTGCACACTTTATTTCATGACACTTGCACACTTTACTACATGACACTTGGACTCTTCTCACACATTGACACATATTTTAGAGAAATATAAATCACACAGCTAATCTAATAACTCACACTCTTATCTAATATTTATATATGTACAATGGTACCATGGGGGTACTTTCACTTCTACCAAATAATATTATATTCTCCAACACCCCCTTATATTACATTATTTAGTTTTTGAAGACTTTTGTATTCAATATCTAATTCTTTTCTTTGTTCTTAAGCTCTAACTCTAGAACTGCTTGAGATGCTAACACTGATCTACTGACCTGTTTATTTTAGTATTTGGACTTTCTTTGTTTTCAGCTATCATTTTTCCTTAGCCCTTTTTTATATTCTTATTTTGTTTCTTTGCTCTATTCTTTTTGGACTTGGTCATGTTTTGTTGTTTCTCAATGTTCTTTCCTATTTTTGTAGACTTGTTTCCAACTGCTTTTATTTTGTTACTTGTAACATCAGTGCCATTATGAATTCTTGGATGATCTTCACATGCATACTTTTCACAAATATCTTCAATTTGGTCTTCAACTAGAATTCTTGTTGTAAGAGCTCTAATTTTATTTCCTTCTTCAACTTCTTCTATCTCTTGAATCTCTTGAATTTATTGGACTAAATTGTCCTTTTGATTATCTTCTCTTGGTCATTTTGTTGTTGTTGTTATCCATATTGGTAGTGAGGTTGATATTACCTTGGTTGAAAATTTTGAAAAGGTCTATTCATTTGATTTCCTTGACTCAAGGAATTATATCTACAAATATTTGTAGTATGACCCTTTTTATTGCATATGTGACAATATATTTGTTTTCATTTAGGTTGAGTCTATGTTGATTCTACAGTGTTACTTAGTACATTTTCTGTATATATCAAAGCATTATTAGTCATTTCATCCTTGACTAAATTTTCCACTTCATGCTCTTGAAGAACATTAACTAGTTCATCAAATATTATGGTTTCTTTTAGCACTTGAAGTGATGTGACTAAATGTTTGAAACTCTCTGGAAGTGCTCTTAATGTAACTTGAACAAGAATCTTGTCTTCTACTTTTCTACCCTAGTTAATAACTTACATAAAAATATACTATTCTTCAAAGAAATAGTTTTATACTCTCTCCACCATTAATATTTAATGAATACAACTATGACTATAAATGCAAGATAGTTGCTTTGTTCTTTCCTACAAATATTTTGCATAATTTTCCCCAAGCACTTATTGAATTTTCTGCTTCACTTATATATGTGGTTGTATTTCATCAATTATCCCAAATGTGATTAACATAAGGGTTTTTGCATCACTTTCTTCAAATTATCATTTTTATCTTTCTTCTTTCAGTTGTCTTTTATTCCATTCACTATTTCCCAAAGTTTTTCAATAATGAGAATTGATTTTATTTTGTTTTTCCATGATGCAAAATTTGGTCCTTTCAAAATTTGTGATTTATAAAGGAAAATCTTACTATTTGACATAATGGAACTCATTTAAATTTCAAATTTAAATTTTAAATTCAATATTCATCTCTTCAATTTAGAATTTCTCAAATAATAATTTCACCCTCACTTTATTAAATTTCAATTTCAATTCAAATTAAAGTTTTGAATAACTTAGCCCCTTATCACTCCTATTCCAATTTTAACTTTCTACCTTAAAAATGAATAAATAAAGTATGTGCTTAGCTAAATTCCTTTTCAACCTTATTTCTCCAAAATAAATTAATAAATAAGGTACTTAGTTAAATGGTATGTGGTTAGAATTACCTTAATTTGCATTGAGTCATCTCCTTTGGTCCATGTCACTTATTATTTGCCTCTTCAATAAGCCATGGTTTACCATGCAATGAGATAATAGAATGTTATGAAGTCTAAAGGTTCTAGAGGAATTATTATGCCGATGATTCCTCTTCTTTACTTCTTTGAAATATTTGTGTGCATAACCAGTTTGAATAGGTTCCTTCCTATATTTTTCTCACTGCTTCAATTTATTCACAAATACTTAAGGTTTAATGTATTCTTTAGGTACTAAGAATACGATCCTAGGTTTAAATTATTCTTCAAGTGCTCACAACAAGTTCTTGGCTTCAACGTATCCTTTATATGCTCATAACAAGATCCTAGTTCTTAGGAAACCTGTTTCTTCATTCTTAAAATAAATTTAGTCTCCTCTCTTCACTCCTCAAGCAACTCTTAATATGATTTCTAGCTCTTAGGACTCTTTATCCCCTTCTTCTACATCATGTAGGCTATATGCTTATCCTTCACTCTTTGGTGGTTTTTAAAACTAACAGGCTCTATATTCTTCTTGCTAAGTGCTCCTTTCAAGTGCACCTTTATCTACTATACAACAAACACAGTATGAATTTTCTACCTTTGTTACCAGTAGTAATATTCTATTCTCTAGAACATATACAATATTAAACATTAGGCTTTTGCTCACGATAATATTTTCCTCAAGGTATTTATTGTTAGAGTATATTACATTATTTAGTACATGCTAATGTAACACCTTGGGTACATATTTATATTAGGGGTGTGTCTTAGATTAGAGTGAGTAAATATTTTATGTAATGTTATAATGTGCAGAAAATGCACAAATATCATGTAGTTAACTGTGCAAGTGTGATGAGTGTAGATATGCACAAGTGTTATTTATGTAAGAGTGTAAATGTGTCCTTAGAATAGTAAAGTGAAGAGACTCAAGAAGAGTGAAGGTCAAGAGTACTCCATATGAAGAGTCACATTATATTATATATGTGACTAACCATTGTAAAGAGATAAGAAGCAATGTATGTGACCTTTAATCAATATCATGTTACTATTTTCATGAACATTTGTTAGTTTCAATTTTATGAGTTGTTATAGAAGTTATATATGAGTTGTTTATATTTCCATTATCATTTATTTTATATTACAAACTTTATTTAAGATCTTGTGGTTATTTGCATTAAGTATTAAGCATCAAAAGGTAATAGTGGTATCAAAGCCACGAGGGAGATTGATAGGAGATAGGGAGATTTCTTTTATAGAATTTGAAATTTGTTATTTGGCTAGAGTATTTCCACAGGGTTGTAGAAAAACTCATGAATACTAGGATTTAACATAGATTTCTTTCCACTAAATTGAAGAACAACTAGTAAAATTTATTGATTCTAGATTTTTGAATATTTGGACGTATTTGGTTACTATTGTCTAATATTTTATTGCAAAAAATTAATTATCATAAGTTAAGAAGCTTCCTATAATATATAGAGAATAATTTTACCTTCAACTGCATGAAAGTCTATATGCTTTCCTTGTGTAGGAATTGATTTTAGAATTACAACAAAATATTGGAGATTAAAGGTCTAAGAAAAATATCTCAATGGAGAATTTGAGGAATTGAAGATAGAAGAAGTTGAATATTGCAAAATGCATATTGAAGATTGAGAGGACCCAAAGAGCTTCCATTTAATATTAAAGACTGCAAATTGAAGAGAAAGGAGAGGAAGGGGCTAGAAAAGCCCTATTGAAGATTGATAAAAAGGAGACCCAAGAGAATAGGTCCAATTGAATATTTGAGAAATAATATAGGAAATTTGATAGATATGATTGAAGAGTTCTAGGAAAACGTCCCATTGAAATTTGGAAGGAGAAAGAAGGAGAATAGAGAAGCCCTATTGATAAATTGAAGAAGTGGCCATTGGAAAATATTTGAAGAAAGTTTGAGGTAGAATATTGCGAGAAAAAAAACTCCTGAAAAGAGGTAATCACACCAAAACTTGGGAAAATTGTCACCATCTGAAAACAAGCCCAAAAGAATTTGTGAAACCAATTCAAGGAGGAAGGCTTTGGAAAGAAGCTTTACCAAATTTTGGAAAGTATTTTTTGAAGACTTCAAGACATTCAGATTCTTGAAGAAGAGGCCAGAAAAGAGACCAAATTTAAAGATAGAATTTAGTGAGAGATAAGGAGGAGAAAGAGGATTGAAATATACCACAAGTTGATATTTTTGGAGGAAACCATTAAAGTTTTGGAGGCTGAGTTTTGAAGGAGAATATTGTAGAATTTCAGGATAAAATTTGAAGAGTTTCAAGGCAACAAATTGGAGAAGACATAGAGTTACAAATTGGAGAACTATTGGATGGTTTTTGAAGCATCCTTAGATATATAATTGAAGGAGGAATTTATAACAAGTTAAGGCATCAAATTAAAGGATTTAGAAGAAGATTTTGTATAGAAAAGAGATAACATATTGGACAACATTTGGTGCTGCATATTTTAGAGATTCTTATCAGCAATTTGGAATGAGAAAAGAGAAGTATTGGACAACATTTTAAGGAGAAGTAGAGATACTAAATTTATAATTTTTAGGTAATATGCTAAAAGCAAGAAGATAGATTTTTGGGCAGCTTTAGGAGCTGCAAATATAAAAAAATCTAGGCAACATTTTGAGAAGCAAAGGAGCTATAAATTTTAAGTTATTAGGCAACAAGTTTGGATAGCAAAAGGTGAGCAAAACCAGCAAGGTAGCAAGCTAGGAAGAAGGTAGATAATAAGTTTGCAAATTGATATTAAAAGAGGTATTTTATTAAGGTGTTATAAGTTGATTAATATCAATTTTTTGCAAGTATTACTCCTAGTTAAAAACAACAAGAAAAGTAGCTGCAAATGTAAGAAGCACTATAAAAAATGTGTGCATAGTGTATGTTTTTAAAATGGATATTAAATGCATGTTACTGAAGGGGTAATAACATATTCAAACCTGCACAAGTTTAAAAAATAAAATTCAATAAAGTAAGTAAAAAATAAGGAGTAAAAGCATTGTAAAATAAATCCCTCAAGCCAATGAAAAGCTCACTCATAAAAGCTAAGTTGTGGAGAAGCCAAGATACATCAAAATCGATTTAGAATATGTTGAAGCAAAGCAATAGGAGTGGAATTCAAAGAAGCAACCAAACATGGAAGGAGGGGTCACCATATTAGAATGAAAAGAGCCATCTGAGTTGAGGATAAACCACCATGAAAGGAGAGGTCATTGGAAGAGTCATCACATTGGATGAAGGAGCCACCAACGCAGTCTACAAACTTTGGAGAATAGGCAGCCAAAAATAAATTCGATGGAAATTGAAAATCCAAACACCAAAGGAGAAATATCATAACCATGGAGAGAACATAGAAGGCCAAGCACAATAGAATTTGAATGTTGAAGTGAGTTGAGTACATTGGTAGAGGAGAGTAAACTTTATTTTCAAGTATAGTGGAACGTTACCAAAGAAGAATGTTGATTAGAGAAGTGGAAGAGTTCATGTGCCACTTGGTATTGCAAAAAATATAACGCTTAGGAAGCCATAGCATCATTGATTAATTTTATCCAAAGTTATAAAAATGCTTTTGCCAAGTGTTATGAGGAGCATAGGAAAGTTGGAGCACCAAAGGAATGTTGGTTGAAGATCAAAAGAGTTTGTGTTCCACTTGGCACTTGGAACAGAGAGTGCCAAATCGTTTTGAGGGAGTCAAAATATTTTTGGAGTAGTCATTAAATGCATGGGCAAAAAATAGCAAATCATTAGATTCATTCAATATTAAATCATTTTCATATTAAAGTGAGTGCTTTGTAGAAGGAAGATAGTTGAAGAATCAACATTGAAGATCGACTATTTTGCAAAGCACACATCCATAATATTGGATGTAATATTTAAATTAAGTCTTTTGATTTTCTAAATGTTGGAGTAATAAGGAGTGACTTATATTTGATTTATCGAAGGTTGAGTTTAATCAATATATTTCCACCTTGATTAATTAATGCTATTGGAGGTATATGTTTTATAAGTGGAAAATCAAAATCCTAAAAACTTTATTTATGCAATTTGGAAAGTTTTATAAAGTTTTTGAAAAGTTGATTTGAAGTTCTAAGAAGTTAATTACAAGTTTTGTAATTAGTTTATTCGATTTTGTAAAGCAATTTTTAATATTTGCAAATATTTTGAGATTTGGAGAAATAAGGATTTCAACATCAAATTAGGAATACAAAATTTGCAAATATATTTTACTAAAATTTCTAACTGGGGAGTTATAAGGAATTCAACATCAACATAGGATTGTGAAATTTAGAATTTAGAAATCATATTTTTGAAATTTGAGAGATAAAATATATTCAACTTAGATATTTGAAGAATTGAAACCTTTGTCAAAACTATTGTTTGATCATATATCCAAACATTAGGAAATACAAGGTATCCTACAAAATTTTGGAAACGAAATTTCATCAAAAATTAGTATTTGATCATATACTAAAATTCAACTTAAAATTTAGAATTTGAAAAGGTCTTATCAAAGTTGATCAATATATTCAAAATTTGGAGATATAAGGTTTACAACATAATTTTTTGGAATATTGAAAATTGAAAAGTGTTCTTAGTCTATCATTCAAAAATATTGAGGAATAAGGATGTCTACTTCAAAGAACACATTAAACAATGATATAGAGAACATTGTCAGAGAAGAAAAGAGAAATATCATAAAACTTGGAATCAAGAATTTGATTAACAAGTCTAAAGAAAAATAGACTTAGTCTCAAGTTTCATTTACAAAGAAGCATTAAAAGAAAATTTTGAAATATTAGAATACTATCTACATGAAATAATGTTTGAAGCAATTGACAATGACAAAGATAGTGTTATTATTCCTTTAACAATTGCTAGTATAATATATAGCTTTACTTACACTTAAATATTACAAAGAGAAGAACTTGAAAAAAGGAATTGTTGAATCCCTTAAGAAGAAAGCAAAAGTGGATGAATATTTTTTGGAAAAAGTATTTTATTCTTCATGCAATATTGATGCTTCAAGTTCATATAATTCAAGGTCTTATTATGATGCCTTAAGTGAATGCTCAGAAGGTTTGTATTGAAGATGGATTGTGATATGAAGTACAAAGGTAAATAGAAAATGTTTTTGTAGGAATCCAATGACAATGTGATACCACCTAAAAGCATAAAGACTAACGTCAATGGTGAAGATAATCAAGAAGAAAAGGAACCTAATCAAGGAGGCATATAGTGCAAATTGAGTTAGAATATGAAGATCCAATAACCAAATAATGTAATATAGCGGGTGTTATAGTATATTACATTATTTTGTACATGCTAATGCACCACCTTGGATACATATTTAGATTAGGAGTGTGTCTTAGATTAAAGTGTGAGTAAATATTTTATGTAATGTAATAATATGCAAGAAATGTACAAGTGTCATGTAGTTAAGTGTGCAAGTGTGATGAGTGTATATGTGCACAAGTATCATTTATGTAAGAGTGCATATGTCCTTAGAATAGGAAAGTGAAGAGTCTCAAGAAGAGTGAAGACCAAGAGTACTCCATATGAAGAGTCACATTCTATTATATATATGACTAAGTATTGTAAAGAGATAAGAAGTGATGTATGTGACCTTTATTCAATATCATGTTACTATTTTCATGAGCATTTGTTAGTGTCCATTTTATGAGTTGTTATAGAAGTTATATATGAGTTTTATATGACTAAAATATTATCATTATCATATTTTTATATTGTAACTTTATTTGAGATCTTGTGGTTATTTGCATTAAGTATTAAGCATAAAAAACTAACATTTATTCCTCATCACCAAATCTCTCAAGTCTTCTTCAAATTCCTTTTAATTTTCAGGAATCTGGTAAAATTTTATTTTCAATTCAATGCAATATCAACCAATTTCAAATATTGGTGACTTCATCCCTTTTTCTTCTCAAAATTTTATTGGTATTTTTCAACCAAATTCTTCTCAACTTTAGGATGCAATCAACCCTTATTTCTATATTCTTACTTCATAATATCAAATAGCCAAAATAGGGCTCTGATACCATTGATGACCTTTTAGCCAAATTTAATCATAGGTCCCAATATCTAGGATATTAAAAAAACTCAAATATTAGAGCATTTAATATATCTAACCAATATAAATGAACATAAAATTATAAAATAATAATAATATTTTAGAATAATACTCATAATATTATTAAGGAAATATATACAAGCTTTCTATTAATTTTTTTTTAATATTTTTTGATTGATTCTCTGATACAATACATGGATATTTGTATCCATAATATAACCTTAGAATATGACTATTCAATACTTGACTATTGCTCTCCTCACATATCTAGGAGATGCATCATTTCCTATTCCACATATATGACCAATCTCTCATATCTCTTAACTTTACATCTTCACTTGTATACTTGACACATACGCATATAATTCTTGAATTACCTATATGACACATTGCACACTCTCACATATTACACACTTGCATACTTTACTACATGACACTTTGCACACTCTTACACTCTACACACTTGCACACTTTATTACATGACACTTGCACTCTTCTTACACATTAATACATACTTTAGGGGAAATATAAATCATACTTTATAATCTAATAACTCACACCCTAATATAATATTTACAAATGTATAAATTGTACCATGGGGGTGCTTTAGCATAGTACCATTTAATGTAATATTATCCAACATTTTCCTACACCCATACAAATATTTTATTCCAATAACTGTGGGATGAGCTATATGATGTCATCATCAACACCAACTACCACAACATCTCAACCTCATTCTTTTTTTTTAGTTACATAGGAGAGTTGGTCAGAACCACACTATTTTAGTAACTGACAAGTGCAAGGTTCAAACCATAGGGGTTGCTTCCACAAAACCTATTCTGCTTCATTATTGTTGACCCGACATGAAGGGGATCATCGGTTTCTCGAGATTCATACCGTCATCATCGATCTAGCACACACTCAAAGGATTCAGATAATACTACTACCTTTGTAAACAGGCTACCCTCGAGGTTTGAACCTAGGTGTCTTCCTAGTAAATGCCTGTCCAGAAAAGCACTTACCAATCCACCTAGCCCTCGGGTGCATCTCAACCTCATTCTTATTAATGTGCTTCTATCCCACTACCTATACCTTATGTGCCATCTAATCCCATTTATTCTAAACTTTAACCTTTAACCTTATAATTGGAGCAACTAGAGCTATGAATGACCTTTATACAAGAACCATATTCCAATGACAAGTACTCCTAGGAGGACTTGTGAAATCAACCTCTAGGTCCCATTTTATTTTATTACTAAAAATATATATCAACTCAAGCAATGCAAATACAATGTATTGCAAATCTTGTTCTCACATATTACTATCTCACTACTTCATGGATTACATTGCTTTACCTTCAATATATACACACATGGATATGAGACTCTTCACATTCACAACCCTTGACCTTTCTACTTACACAAAATTTTCATCTCTTCACATACATGGGAGATCTAACACTTCATATTTCTCATGGGAGAAATACCACATAATAATAAATCTATTATTGACTCTACATATCCACATAAGGACAAAGACTCTAATGATTGCACATACTAAATGATAAACTCTTACATAACTCCATACTTACATGACACCTACTATATACTCAAATATTTATCACACTCTAAAATAAACTATTTACATGGTACTTGCAATTTACCAATAATGTAATACTTCCAACACAAAACTCAGAATAGCAATTATTTATATTGATTACACTAAAGAGTTACAAGTATCAATATCCACTTTACCGCTTTGAGGGTAAACTTGCTTTATGAACAATTCTTCTTTACAATATATTTTTAGGATGTCTTCTCTTTCTTATGATGATATCCTTAGCATACTCCAATGGTTTCTCATGGTGGACTTGTGCCCACCAACATCTAAAATCTTTTATTTCCTTAAGATGAAATTCTTTTCTATTTCTTTTATTTGTTTCTCTATAGAAGACAACATACCTACCTTCTTCATAGATTATACTCCCAAATTAAGTCTTTTAGAACTCTTAGATAATCATACATTAGATACCTCAATATTACTTTATAATAGTCTCATTGAGGGGAGAACTCTACACCTCCATATTATCTAATCCTAGAGTAAAACTAAAGGTGCATCGTAAAACCTTTGGCTCTACATCACCTTGGATCTCAGATCCCTTGCACAATTCTTCCTTATTCTTTGAATTTACTGGAGATTAATTTTCTACTATAACTTTCTTCTAACATCTCTCTACTAGTTTTGCATTCAAATCCTTGCCTTTATTTCCTTTTTGAAACACTCCCTTCGAGGATGATCCCTTGTAAAGCTCTACTATCCCCCATAGGATTTAATTACATTTCACAAATTTCATCATCTACCATTTCATTCTACATCTAGCTACTTTCCATATTATTATTGCCATCATGGACATGAGGAAAATTATTTTCTTTATCAATAACATGATCTTCTTGTGGTTCATACACTTCATATTGTATACTCTTGGTAATATTTATAGAGATATTTGCTTCAAGGTAATCAAAGCTATCAACCTTTCTCTTCCACATCTTTCCACTAATACCTCTTTATATTTAGAATTAACTTTATGTCTTCCCTTTGGATTTCTCTCTACTTTCATAAGGAAAATCCTTGTTATATGGACTCTTTTAGCACAAATGTTGTGGCTAAAGGGATCCTTTTCAAAAATAAGAGCTTAAGACTAAGTTTTCCGCTTGGAAACTAGTTTTATGTGATCCAAGAGCTCCCTCTATGACTCAACCAATACATATATTCTATTAAAATAAACTCTTTTTATTTTCTTTGTAACATAGTCAATAGTCAGAAATATTTTGAAAATGTTGACTATACTTTCAAATACCTCCTCTTCTTAGAATTCAAGGTGTAGACCAGGAAGATTGGCCCATAAAGGGGATACATTTATTTTATCCATTGCAAGGTTGAATCATAGGGCCTACTTCAAAAATAGCCCTACTCGACCCAAGAAACAAGAACCTCTTATTAAAACCTTTTGACAATCCCCTTATGCTATGAAAGAAGTTTAGAAAAACCCTTTTGACATAAAAGATAAATAAACATGTCCTTTGATTTTCCAATGGGAAGACACCCATTTTTTGATCTATTCCATATTTGGTAAGAAGCCTATAAATTTCCCTATCAAGCCATTATGAATATTTTGTTATACCCTTATAGAGATCCTAACCAGAATATTTAGAAAAACTCCCTCAAATTTGGACTTAGATGGTATAACTAGACGTTGATCTTTCTCCTCCACTACTTTCTTCTTACCTCAAGTGTAATCTACCCAAATTATGTTATCTTTCCATACTAATCTTATCAATTTCTTGCCATCCTTAGAAAAATTATCTGCATTTGCATCTTCCTTGCCCACACCTCCCACACCCCATTGATTTATCTCACCACAAGTCCCAAGATATTTCACTTCTCTAGATTTTTCTGCCTTCTCATCTGCATCATTCTATAGCACAATATTACTAGGATTTTATTTTAACCCTCTAATAATTATTAGATCAATATATAGCATCTAAAACCAACATGCCATCAATATATTGAACCCTTGCTCTACTCAAACCCTCACTCTATCAACCATGGAAGAATAGACCATCACTTTGCATAAGTCCTTGGTCTAAAAATACCCTCGCTCTGCCAACCATGCATAAATAAACCATTTCTCTACACAAATCCTCACTCTACTAGCCATGTAATAACAAACCCTTGCTTTGCACAATCTCTCACTCTATCAACTATGCAAGAACAAACCCTCACTCTACACAAACCATTACTCTATACAAACCCTTATTCTTCCAACCATGTAAGAACAAACTCTCACTCTACATAAACCCTCAATTTTTGCAAACCCTCACTCTACCAACCATGCAAGAATAAACCCTCACTCTAAACAAATCCTTGCTCTATACAAACCCTCACTTTGCCAACCATGTAAGAACAAACCCTTACTTTTCTAACCATGCAAGAACAAACCCTTGCTCTACACAAATCCCTTTTTGGTCTATTTTTTATTTTCTCTTTTTTATTAATTTTTATTTTTGTGATGGAAAATTTAAATAATACTATTCCACCCACAAAAAATAGAATACAACACATATTTAACCAAGATTTAGAGATATTGCACCTCTAATAATTATCAAAAATCAATCTATAGCATTTGAAACTAGTATGACGTTGGTGGATCAAACTCTTGCTCTATACGAACCCTCATTATACACAAATACTCACTCTACCAACCATGCAATAACAAACCCTCACTCTATCAACAATGCAATAATAAATTCTTGATTTACACAAACTCTCACTTTGTCAACTATGCAAGAACAAACCCTCACTCTACCAACCATGCAATAACAAACCCTTGCTTTGCATAAACCGTCACTCTACCAACTGTGAAAGAATAAACCCTCACTATTCTAATTGTAAATCATCCCCATATATAATAAATAAACCAATCTATAAAATAATCTATACACATAAGAAAAGATAGAATAATAACCTTTAGGTAGGGCAACACCAATGTTATTTCTTGAGGGAACCACTCCATAATATCTCCCAAGATGAAAGCCACTCCACAATAAAGACTATTAAAATACTTGATTTGATTTGATGCTTTTCCATAACTAGATCCCTTCTTTATATAATAATCCTCTTGTGCTATTTTAATAAAGGTTTAACACTATCCTTATCCCACTCATTATTATAATATAATTTTCTATAAATAGATTTTGGGTTATTTTTAGACCATACTATTTACATAATACAAATGGGTTATATATGGCACATGTCAACTATACAATATAGCTGGGATATTTATAGCTCATGCTAACTATACAATATACTATTATATTATTAGGTACCTCTTCCAGGTAGCCTAACACTATATTAAATCATAAAGGTCCAAGGCATGAATACATATGAGTTGAAAATATTTTATGACCAATGGTTGTCGCTTTCCATGAATGAGAAACATCTTAATAATTTTTAATTGCATGATGCTAAAGCATAAAATTGTATATTATGTATTATTTTCTTCTTTTCTAATTTTTCTATTTTTTGACTTCCTATTCTTATATTTTCAACAATTTAATATCTTAAAAAAATATCAAGATTGGTGAAAATCCTTAAGTGGATGCTCAAGCCTATCCCTTTCCATTATTTTCCAAGCTAATTATAGGAATAACATTCATAAGATGGAAACATTAAAAACAAGGTCAACAAAGTGAAAATTCACCATGTCTTCAAAGTCATTAGTCCATTTATTGATCCATCAATTTTTTGACTCGGTTACTTGATTTTTTTATCTATCAATTTATCAAAACTAAATAATAGTTACTAATTCATCAAATAAAGAAGACAAAGAAGTGGCTTGAAGGATGTTATTACCATATTATCATCCCTATGATGTGGTCTAATCAAAACACATTAATTTCTATCAAAGAGAAGAAGGTAAAATATATTCTAGAGGGGTAATTTATAATTTGAGCTATCCATGTGTCTCCAAATAATGTAATTAGGTGCCCAATACATAGAGAAATAAAAATCTTAGACAAGAATCCACTGATCTATTTGATTACTAAAAACCATTCCATGTAGCATGCCAATGTCAACACCCAAGGATAATTTTTTTAAAAATTATAAGCATGAAAATGTTATGAAGTCATAATAGTAAATCAGAGCTATATATGTGCAAATGATAGTCACGAGATTTTATAACATCCAAAAGCAATGAGGATGTAGTGGGCACCTAGGTAATTCACTTAAAATGAATTTTATGAAGGTTGATAACCTTGAATGCATAATAAGAAGAAAATGCTATTGAATAAAGTTATTTAGAATAAAAGGGATGACAATTTAGAATTCATCGTAGAACATAAAATAATCAAAATAACTTAGCAAGAATCAAAGTTGTCAACCCAAACACCAATTTGAATTGTGAATTTGAAACAAATCCATTGTCTAAAGTTATGAGAATAATAGTTATATAAAGGTAAATTAAAAAACATAGATATAATATAAGAATGATACCCGTTGTTTCTAAGATAGGTGTATAACATTGGTTAAATTATAGTTTTAAACTAGTTGAGTGTGGGAAAAATAATTGGTTGGAAGACACATTTAAGAATTTTTTACCTATACACTAAAGTTTATCCCTCATTCATAGCATCAAATACCATTCACATAGCTCTCACCAAGGGATTTAAAAGAATCTATATTGGGTTAGTTTTGAAGAATACAAATTACTAAAAGTTGCACACCACCAACTAGATAAAATAAAAAAAGAAAGGAGTTTCGATTTTACATTATATAAAGAAACTCTATTTTACTATTACTTGTTGGTGATTCATTGATATATTAGAGATATAAATAAAATGATGTAATTATTATATTAACCATAAACCTATTAGTTAAAATAAGAAGAGAAATATCAAGTGGCATTAGCACAACCAGTTAGATTCCTCAACATTTCAAAGAGGAGATCCAGGTTCGAATCTTGCCAAACGATACATGGATATTATCTAAGATTTATTGTAATATCACTATGTAGTGATGATGTAATACAAGTGGGGCCTATTTCAATCCCATATAACCCATTGAAAAAAAAGAGAAAGAAAAGAGAAAAAATGGCTGTCAATAGAAGTGTCAACATGCCAAACACATATTGGTCATATTCACTAAGGAAGTTGACATCACTTGTCAATCCACTAAATTGAGAAGTAAAATAAAATAAAAAACCTAATTCACCATCAAAATATTTTGATTAGTAAACCAAGGAGTTAAGGCTATTGATTCATTGACTAAAACCTAAAACCACTAATTCATTGATAAAGGGATAACAAAATAGAAAAAATATAGCCAAAGCTAATTTAGAGGAGAAATATGGACACTCATTTAATAGTGACTATTATTTTGATGCCTAAAATGTAGTATTAAGAAGAACCTATGATGTCAGTCAATCCTTCTATGATGGTAATTAAAATTAACATGATAGAGGTAGTAGGCCCATCTAAAACTAGCATTGTAGGAATAGGACCATCACAACTCAAAGAATGTTTATCTAGGGTGAGTCCATTTATAGTTCTACCATTAAATAAGAAAATTAATACTAAGAAGGGCATCCATAATACCCTCTTCTATTTATATTACAACATCATTGAGGGAATATTTAATCATCATCTACACAAATCTTGTGAAGTTGCTAAAGGTAGGTTCACTTCAATCCAAGAGACTTACACTATACAAAGAAGTGGAAAGTGGGTATTTAGACTAGGTTAGATCATGGTGTACTAGGTAGAAATTTTTTCTAAACTTTTCAAAACATATTCCCAATCATATGATAGACACACAATTTGAGTATTTTTGTATGGCAAAAAATTGATTGATGTCTCAATGAAATCCATAAAATATATGCTAGTGATGGAGGATATTGCTATAGATTGAATTCCTCTCACAATACAATTGTAGATAAAATACTACAAGAAAAATTATAGATTGAGTTGATTTCCACCAATAACACATGCAATATTTAGATAATATAAAATATTGAAATCCCCCTTTGTATAAGGATGTTCAATAACTATACACAAGAATCCATAGCTGCACAAATATTAATCTTATAAAAATTAAATGATGAGGAAGTTTTGTTTACCATATACTTATTCTTAACTCGGTAGAGAATTATCAAAATATGAACCTAAAAGAGTTGGATTATGTAGGATCCATTGCTTCCATGATGTATCATAAATTAAAAACTATTGAAGCAAGGGTATTTTCAAGTGTACATGCTACCTAGCATGGCTCATTATTTTTCAAAATATCAATTGGCTACGTAACCTCAAGTTCAACTATAAAGGACTAAATATTGAATACCTTCCAGTGGTGGAATAGACCAAAGAATTTAGGAACTTTGTGAAGAAGCACAAAAAATGGCACGCCTTAAAATATATTGAAAATGAAATGATATCTATTGTTTCTAAGCAAGCATGCGAAGGAAAGATGCAAAATATGTAAACTATTGAAATGACGAATAATTTGCAATAAAAGAGGGGGGATTTATCCTTGTATTTATTAATTCATCAATTCCAAAAGGTTACAATACATCCCCTTTGAGGGCTTATCATTTTGATACATTCATATTACAAATTACAAGGGAATGAATCCCTCCATGAGCTTAATGGTGTGTTTCAATGTTCTTATCGCAACCCACACTTGAGAGCTAATCTTGGGCTTCTTATAATATTCCTCTTAGCTCCTCCCTCATGTCTAGAATACTTGCACCTACACACAAGAGATTGAATTATGTTACTAGCATATGCGTTTAGTGATAAAAACTAGGAAAACCATAGAAAATATGCATCTATGAATATAAAATTAATTTGCGACTATTCTAAACAACTCCAAATGACTTAAAATTCTAGTATGATATTTAATAGGTGATTTTAGAAGGATCTGAGCAGAAATCACAGTGAAATTATTAGCAGAACTTATGGTCATTCCTGGCAGGAACAAGTAAGCCTGCACTCATGAAAGCACTAATTGACCCATCAAATATACTCAAAACTTTACCAAATTTTGATATGATGCTATTCTAATGCTATAGAAATGATCTAGATAGAAATTAGACCAAAATTGTTGGCCATTTCATGGTCGTCCCTAGGAGTTCCAATAAGACCTGCTAACCATCCCTAGGGGGGACGACCACAAACTAGGGTGGTTTTTACCACCAATTCCACTTGGATTTGGTCAATAAACCTCCTAGGAGTCTTGTCATCAAATTTTAGAAACTAAATATCAAAATTTATTGGTTTTGGAATCAGTTTAGTGTATTTTAGGATGCCCCTAAAAGCACCTTCGAATGAAGAGATTTTCAAGGAAAATACTTGGGCAAATGTTGAGGACAAATGTGAGCAGCACTTTGTGAGCAATGCTTGTTATTGTCTCCTCTTGAAATTGGGTGGGAGCACCTCAATTTATAGCCAAAATAGGGCAAATATGCAAAGGGGCAAGTTATGGCATGCAGGGCAAGTGCTGCCACTTGTCCATTCCCTTGCCATGCATAGGAGGGAAGATGCCTTCCATTTGGGGCCTCCAATTTGTAGGCCTTGATGTTTATGATAGCCTCCCAATAAATTTTGGGTGATTGGGTAGGATAAATGGTAGGAATTGATTACCATTTTTCCCGTACTTTGACTTTTTGGGGTTTGGTTCATGGTCGTCCCACCCAGGGACGGTTGCATGTGGTCGTCCCTGGGTGGGATGACCATGAACTGTGGTCATCCCAGGGTTGGACGACCATGACTATATGGCCCAAAACCTCCCAAAAGTGGGGTAAACCCTCCCAAAATTTTTTGGTAGCCATACTTAACCCCTGAGGGTTACCCAATGGAGCCATATGATGTCGATAAGAGTGGCACATAGCAATATTATCCGATTTACATAATTTTAGTGTCTACAAATACCCCTTTTTGAGATGCGCTGTGTGCAACAGAGCGCTGAGCAAAAATAGATGACTAAATCATTAAATGATTGAGGTTATTCATTAACCTAACCAAATTTAGATGCCTCCATTGTGGAAAGAGCATACATTCTTGGAATCCTTGCTTTTGACATAGTTGAAGGATTGATTTTGGTATACCTTTCAGTCACGCTTGCCATAGCATTTTTGGGGCTTAGGGTATACTTGGTATTGGTTTCTTGTGTCCTTGTAAGCATTTTCAAGGGTGAATTCCTAAGGCTTCAAGGAGTCCAAGCCTTTATTTTATTGCATTTGCTGATTTTTTACCCCAGCATGGGCTTGCAAATTTGTCTTTGGCAAATATTCTTTTGAATGTATGAAAATTGCACTTTTGAGTCTTTTAAGTGTTGATTTGATTACGAAATTGTTATTATGACTACCCCCTCAAGTGATGAGTCAATGAGGGCATGACCAATGATAAAGCGATGAGTCACTTAACTCATATAACTTAATTGGGATAAACATTAGTTTTGCCCATTGCACACCCTATCAATTATGCTAGGATTTTGATCATTTTAATGATGATTTGTGGAAATGAGAGCCTAAATACTTCATTCCCATGGAGTGGTCCATCTATAATAGCCTTTTTTGGGAGTGAAATAAAGACTTTTCAAAGTGTCCATAAATACTTTGGATTTAATCTTGATCCCTTGTTAATTTGAACCATTTTGGACATATTTTTGGTGGGTTTTTGGCCCTATTTTTACAAACTTTTTTAGTTGTTTTGTTAGAATTTTTTTGGTGGTCGTCCCTGGGTGGTACGGCTGCACAGTTTATGGTCATCCCACCAAGGGGCAGCTATGCTTTTTTGAAGGCTATTTAAGCCCAAAATGAAGCAATTAAGCATATTTTGCATTCTCAACTTGGAAAAATTGAGAGGTGAAGAGGAGAGAGCTGATTTTCTAAAGTGAAGCACTGTTAAGAGTACCCCATAATTAGTATGAGCCATAAATAGGACTCGTCAAGCGGTGGAGCTGGTACGAGATGGTTACAAACTACATTTTCCTCTCTTTTTTTATTTAATGTGAAATGTTAATTTCTTTTGCTTTTTCCATAACTTGCACTAAATCCTAGTTAAGGAACCATAATAATAGGTAAATTTAGGAATGTAAGCAATTATTTCTTGTTTAGATGCATTATTTTACCATTATTTTGCTATTTTTTTATATTTTTAGGGCTAATTTAGGGGTCAAAATGACCCTATTTTAGCCATTTTTGGGGGCCATCCCTGGGTGGGACGACCACTGGTGGTCGTTCCTGGGTGGGACGACTACAAAATTGGGGGTCGTCCTTGAGTGGGACGATCACAAAATTGGGCCAAAAAGGGCCCTTTTGTGGTTATTTTTGGGTATTTTAGGAGATTTTTTGATGTTTTTTGAGTGCATTTTTGACACTTAGCTCTTTCAGGTGGTGAAGAGTCGGTATCAAGTTCCAACTCTCTTTTAGTTCACTAGGGACATTTTGAAAGAGGAGTACTGGCAATGACTCGATTTCATTGGCCTTAAGCATGTGACGTGGTTGGAGCCCATGGTGGGCCACCATGCCTACTTGACTACCTTGATAGACCTTTGGGATCCGTATACCAACACTTTCCATTTACCTATAGGAGAGATGATGGTGATTCTAGAGGACATCTATAAGATATTGTACATTTTGATAGAGGGGTGCTCTATCAGATCCACTCATCGAGACCATAGAAATAGTGACGTAGAGATACTTTAGGGGAAACTAGGAGGAGGTAGTGCACAACCTACCTGGCGGAGGAATATTAATAGAGCTATGGTTTGGGACTGATGTATTGGGCATTAGACATGATTTACTGATAATTTTTATCTCCAACATGTTGCTTCCAGACTCATCAGAAGCTAGGTTCCCCTGGAACCTTTTGGAGTTTGTGCTTTCATTGGTAGAGTGTACCATAGAGCAACCGTTAGTGATGGCTTGAGGTACTACCTTATTGGCACATCTATATGATGAGTTATATGAGATCTACTCTTGTGGGCAGAAGGTCTTGGGATATAGCTTTGTACTACAGGTTTGGGTAGCATATTTTTGGGGATCTACAATGTGACCTTGGTGAGGCCAACTTGGATGATCAGGGGATGCATGCACAACTAGCAGCACAAGATGCTACGATTACTGAGCTATAGGGTGACCTTATTAGGGTTCGACAAGAGAGGGATATCTTCCAATAATAGGTACAGAGCACCTAGATTGAGATGGATAGGTAGGCAACCTTGATAGCTACCCTTTAGGCACATGTTGGAGCACAAATCCCTAACTATGAGGGATCTAGTAGTGGTAAGATGGCCAGGCTACAGGAGGAGGTGGCACAACTACAGTATTTAGTAGGATTTTTCTAGGCTCATTGCCAATAGGAGAGGACTTATACTAATGAGTTAGAGGATGAGATAGTTCACCTTAGGGGGTGCTTACTAGCCCTTTCATCTGCTAATGGGTCACACCAGAGTCGAAGAAGTGGTACAAGATAGTCTTCGATATGAATGGAGGCATATGGATTTGGATGGAGGTTAGATAGGGTAGGGGGTAGCAGGTCTGGGAATTCTTGGTAGGCTCTAATTGAGGGTCAGGGCGAGAGTCATAGTACTGGTCTTGCATGACCATGGTTTTTGAGACTCTGATGGTTCTTTTTGATATTTTGGGATTTATGAGATTTGAGGACCCACTTTATTGTAGCCTATGGGCAGTTTATGGATGATGATGTAGCTTTTTATTTCATACATACATATATATATATATATATATATATATATATATATATATATATATATATATATATATATATATATATATATATATATGAGTTTTATGTTATCATCATGTGATGTTTTACTGCTTTATGAGATGTATGCAATGCTTATGTTTGCTTAAGGATGTTATGATGTATGCCTGACATGGATGCTTGTATTTTTCCTATGATGTGATATGATGATATTGATATTTATAAATGCATAATGAAATGGATGATTTGTTTAATTTGTATGATGTATTATAATTACTAGTTGATACATTAGATGCTAGCACCATTGATTATACAAAATTTATCTTATCATTTTAAAGTTATTATGACATTATGTAATGGCTTTTGTAAATGGAAACTAACAAACATGTGATGGCATGATATGAAATGGAATGACTAATATAATGTTTATATGCTATATTTGGGATTTTTAGGAGACTCAAACACTCTAGTTACCTAATCAAAAGTTGTATAGTAACCATACAAGAATTTTTAATAAAGTATGAATCTACTAAGATAACCAAGATATTAAACATCCTTGTGTGTGCATGTGAGTTCATTACTATGATAACGCATAAAGTTATCCTAGTGCCAAACAAGATTGATTCAGCCCATCTGTACTAGATATCATCCTGCGAGTCTTATTATCCTGAGTTTTGTATGTAATTGGATTAGACCACTAGGCAATACAAGCTACTAAACGCTAGCTCATCTGCATGCAAACATTAGACTTTTCCAGAAATAATTTGCTTATGTGATAGATGTATCGTCATGCGTAAGGATACCACCATTTCTTGGAAGGCTTTATGCCACCCAACCTGTAATGAGGATCACCTTATAGTTCTCTAATGCTGAGAATTCCAGGGATTCAAGTTCAATGCTACTTTCTTTTCTTTTAATTTTGAATTGTGCTAGGGAGTTTGCTCATTTTTTTTTTATGGTGAGCAATGGATTTTGGTAGTGGTGAGAACCACTATTTATTTTACTTTTTGCTAATGGTAAAAACCACTATTTATTTTGAATATTTTTAAGTGATAATAATCACTATTTATTTTTCTATTTTGGATACTTGCCCCAATTTGGTGTGAAGCAAGGGATTTTGATTTGAGGTAAGGAGGAACTTGTCCTTTTGTCAATTCTCAACATATTTGAACCATTCGCATAGGGGGATGAGCGAGATACATTTTTTTTGCTTAAAGTAACCTAGGCCACTTTGTAGGTTTCATCTTTCCTTGTACTTTGTAGGTTTCATCTTTCCTTGTGCTAAACTTGGATTTATTAATGTAAAAATGTGTTGGGATTTTGACATATACAAGGTATAATATAAACAAGATTCTACCTTCTAAAAATCATGATAGCTTTCTACAAAATTTGGAGAGAAAACTAGATATGGTTGAGGGACCGAAAAATCTAACTTTGTCTTATAAACAATGGCTAAGTGACAGGAAACAAACACACAATATGGAGTATAAATGTAAATTATACATGTATTGTAAACAGGTGCTAACATTGAAATATAATAACAATGAATTTGAAAAATGTCTAGTGTACATACTTGGTGCTAGACATGTATGATCAACTTTAAAATATAAAAATGCAATGATAAGAAATGCAATGCAACTAATGTTATAATGAAATGATATGAAATGCAATGCAACTGATGTTATAATGCAATGATATGAAATGCAATGCAATGCAATATTTTATTTGTGTTTTTTATGTTTTAATAATATTTTTTAGATTTTTAATGTGTATATGTCTATACAATTTTGACCAATGGGCTTAATGAATGCCATTGGGGCTTTTTGAGTGACCAAAGGGCTTATAGATACCTTTGGAGCATTTTAGGCTGACCAAAGGGCTTATAGACACCTTTGGGGCTTTTTAGGCTGACCAAAGGGCTTAGAGACACCTTTGGGACTTTTTACGCTGACCAAAGAGCTTATAGACACCTTTGGGGCTTTTTAGGTTGACCTAGATGGTCGTAGACCTTCTAGAGGTATTTTAGTTTAACCTAGATGGTCGTAGATAGCCTAGGGGTATTTTAGTTTGACCTAGATGGTCATAGACCACCTAGGGGCATTTCAGGTTGACCTAGATGGTTGTATACCACCTAAGGGAATTTTAGGTTGACCTAGATGGTCGTAGACCGCATAGGGGTATTTTAGATTGACCTAGATGATCATAGATTGTCTAGGGATGTTGTAGGGTGATCTAGATGGTCGTAGATTGCCTAGGGGTGTTTTAGGGTGACCTAGATGGTCGTAGACCGCCTAGGGACATTTTAGGTTGACTAGATGGTTGTAGACCACCTAGGGGCATTTTAGGTTGACCTAGATGGTCATAGACCACCTAGGAGCATTTTAGGGTGATCTAGATGGTCGTAGACCATCTAGGAGAATTTTGGGTTGACCAAAGGGCTTATAGATGCCTTTGGGGCTTTTTGCAACTTTGATTACTTTGTGAATTTAGGAGGTAGGTATGATACCTTAGTCTCCCCAACATTTGTGATGATCAAAGGAATTGAGGAAGGTGCAATACCTTTGGGATCCTTAATTTGCTTCATTTATTGTGATGTAAATAGTAGGGAAGGTGTGACACCTTGGATACCCCCAGTATGTACTATGTTTAATACAATGTTATTGGATTGGCTAGGAGGAGTGATAGAGATTGATTCCCCCTATTGTGGAAGGGAATTCTATGTAATACCATTATCTTTATGGGGTAAAATGAGTGACCCGCTTGTGGATACAACTTCTCTATCAATAATATCTTGGCCCACATATCTAAAATTATGACAACTGCTAATGTCAAACCCTTTCATTCGGTGATAGAGACAAGAACGATTCTTTTTGTAGTGTTTATATCTAGACCTATTTGGATTGACTAGGGGTATATCTGGTAAGATGATTACATTTGTTTCTTGTAAGTTGTGAAGGATGGTTGACATGGGCTCAGCTACTGGAGTCCAGGTATGATGTTGATGCTCTAAACGAGGTTAAGGTCACCTCATTTTATGTGGTGATGGGGTTGTATGCCTCTTAGTCACCTATTTAGGTTATTCTTATTGACTCCCATATATAGATAACAGGTCCTGACATATACCAATTTGTTGATTATTGATTTGAAGATCATTCTTGTCAAGCATATCTTGTACCTTGCTCTTGAATGTGATACATGACTTAATGTTATGACCATTTACTTAATGATAAGGATAGTTTTGGCTCTCTCAATACCACATTGGTTTGTGCCTATTGGGATCCAAAGAGTGGATATTTGGTAACGTGATAGCCTTGGCCTCACATAATCGATTAAAGAGTGACATCAAATATTCAGGCAATGGCGTATACATGTGAGTTTGATGGTGTTGTTGCCTTTGCCCCTACTTTTTTGAGACTTAACATTGGATTGCACAAGAGGAGGTTGGTCTTGATAATCAAGGGGTTGAGATTTTGGATGACTCGACCATAACTCAATGCTTGTGAGTCGATTTAATATTTGTTGTAAATCATTGTGTTGGTGACTCACTTGTAACTCAACATTGGCTAGCCTATCCAAAATTATATGAGTAAATGCGGATGGTTCATGATAATTGTGGGTAGTGAGTATATCCACATGCTCTTCTTCTTGATTTATCTCATGCTCTTATTCCAAATCATATTATTCATTTGTGGTAGCTATATTATCTCCACTTTGGTGTAGGGGGTACACCCGTTCTTGATTTTGTAGAGATGTTGAATGATATGGAGTAGGTGTGACTGAATCCATCGATAATATATCTTATGGTATGGATTGGAGTGTTGGATGGAGTTGCAAGTGGCCTAGATGGATTTAGAGGACTTTGGTTCTGTCATCACATTGATCATTCCCACAAACTCATGAGAAGATGCATTGGCACTTGGACCAGTCATGGGTGCCTCATCAACTTGTCTAAGATGATCTATTTGAATCCCATGTTTAAGGAGTGCATAAAAAATACTATCAATGGGTGGTGACTTGGTAGAAGGATGACCTAGATCCTTGATCAACTCGATGATATGCATGAATGTAATGTTGGGTACTATGCATTTGTCAAGTTCAATATTGGTCAAGTGAACTGTATCCACAAGTGTGGTGGATGGAGATGGTATGATATAATCTGATTCATCTATATCAAATGCGGGTTCCTCCTTGTTGGTATGAGTGGGAATATCTTCTGCTAATGTGTCAAATATAGCCATGGGAGCCTTTGTAGTTGGATTTTTTGACTCTTCCTCATTCAAATAAATAGAGGATGGTACTAGCGATGGTGAAGGTAGCTTCACGACTAACCGTGGGGTTGCATATGGAATCTGGATAAGGTCATTGGGTTTAGTGTTTAAGTGCATGGGCGATATAGTAGGCTTATATGGATGATCCATATATTTATAATACTTGAAGGGGTATGTATCGGTAGGTACCACATAGACATTACCATCATCAATGTATTTAATGCACTAATGTACTATAGATGGAACACACTTCATGGCTCTCATCCATGGCCTTCCAAGTATTATGTTGTACTGTATTGAACCCTCTAAAATGTAGCATAATGTAGATACAATATTATGTTCAACTTGGATGGGGAGTACTATTGTACCAGTTGTAGGAGATAACACATCGTTAAACACTTGCAAGGTTAACTTCGATGCTACAATGCACAAGGATGGAAGGTTGAGACGTTTTAATGCATCTATGGTAATAATTTTGATTGAGGAACCTATGTCAACCAATACTCGCTTATAGGGGATCCTATGGATGCTCACGATGATGTGTAAAGCAGAATCTGGTGAATTAGCTGGTACAAGTTTGATCTCATAATTTTGAAAGGATATAACAGGACTCTTGTGCATCTGTATGTGTCCCATAAATTTGGTGAAAGCATCAGAGTCATGAGTTTTTACCTCGATGGAATCTAAAACCTTCATAATAGTTTCCCAATGTTTGGAGGACTATTGTAGAAGCTTCCCTATGGTCATGTTGGCTGATGATGTATACGAAATCCTCACATGCCTACTCTGGATTGCTAACACTTGATCACAAAAGTTGATATCTATAGCTTTTATCATCATATTTATGCACCAACCATGACAAACATAGCTTTTCTACATCCAATATTATCATACTTTATCACCTACTTTTGAGAGAGTTCACCACACTATGGACTAACACTTAGGGATACCAAGTCCTTTATATGTATTTATGAGTTTGTTTCCCACTTATTCCTCCTTCCAATATATATTCTTAACCATATCCTAGACCATGAGTATGTGCAACAACTAGACCATGTAAAAGGGGTAAAAAATGATTTTCTACATAATAGAGTAAAAATATGGCATGGTTGCCCCAAGGGAAATAAACATGATTAATAGATGGAGGAGAGACCCAAAGAATTTATTTAGAAAAACTATAATATTTTTGGTCATACAATCCAAACATATTTGTTCAAAAGTCACCCATGTATAATATAAAGACTGCTTACATTTATAAGAACCAACCAAATTCTACTTAGGATAAAAATTAAATGAAGAAATTGATCTTAATAATTTGATCTATTCTCCTACTTAGAAAGATGAATACCAAAGGTTATAGACAAAAATCCATACTTGGTTTAATTTATATAGAAAAGAACATCCATACGACTTGGAGACATGAGGTAAATTATCAATTGATCATGATGTTGCAAAATAATTATAAGTGGAATCTCAACAAAATTCTCACATGGTGGAACTTGAGGATTGACCAATACCCTAGTAGATAAGGTCATGATGAGTGATCTAGATAAGAAAATTTCAAATATCTCGGATGTAAATTATAAAATTTCCATTCAAGTTGTCACCCAAGTAGTGGCCACACCTTATCCCATGACTCTAGGTAATAATATAAGCAATAATAACCTTCAAGTTAGTTGTAGAGAGCTCTTCCAATTTATAGATATTTCTTAAGATATCTATCATAGGATCCACATAGTCAGGGGGTACCCTTCATATACTAATTTATTAGACATTAGAGGTGACAAATTCCTTACAAACACTAATATTGGCTCTACAATGGCTCCCCTAACTATTAGTCTAAAGTTCCATTTACCAATATTTCAATCAAATAACCAAGATATAGTTTGGCTCTAGCATCTATGAAGCCAATGATTATGATCTATATACATCATTGGGTGAGAAGAGGAAAGTAACTAGTAAACCCACCCATAAGAAGAATAAAAGTATGAAGATTATTCCATTAGTCCCTTATGAAACAAAAGAAGAAAAATAAGATATATTGGAAGATGGACAATTTAAGAAGAAGAGGGTGAAGAAGTAGGGAAAGATAAATAAGTGAAATAAGATGAAAATTTTGAAGAAATGGGAGTTAAATAGGGGTATATAGTTAAGTAAGAAGAGCTTCTAGGAGTAAAGAGTGCTCCTAACATATTATGGGCAACCAAAAGCTAAGCACTTATAATTGTCTTCTAAAATAGTCAATATAACTATAGAGGTTGCCACCTCTAGAGTTACTATATCCTACACATCCACTTCCTCCATCATTATGATGTCAACCTCCAATTCTTTGTCTACTCCATCCGTTGTTTCCCATCCCATCACTACCATATCTAAGTTTTACTTTTTTCTTGTCTATCAATGCTTATTACATTTAATTTTCATCATTGTCCTTCTTCCATCATTGGATTTTATACCACCTCATATCCTCCATCATAACAACCACTTATTTGATATCTAAAATTTTCTAATCTTTCATAGCATGAAGAACTCCAACTACTTTACCCCCATATTGATTGCATTAATTTCCTACACTATCTTCACTTTCATATAATCTATTACTTCATTTATTTCTTCCATCATTCCACCAACTATAACAACCAACACATGGCCATTTATTCAAGGGATATTGATTAATTCTACCACAATATACACCAACCAATTATCATTCATCCATATTGAATAACTCAACTCACCACTCAAGTGATAACATTGATGACAACCCAAGATACCTCCACCATTGTATCCATATTACCAACATCAATGAGCTTTGATTCCTTGGTTGGCACATTTTAAGCATCATATTTAATAATATCATTAGACTTAGCATCTAACATGATAACTATAAAACCAAGAGTTGACTAAGGTTGACCTAGTGGTGGGAACACTTGGTTTTCTAAATATCCTTTCCAACTATTGATCCAAATATGATATCAAATCATGGAGCAAGTCAAAGTAAGCTTGCAAAGGGAAATAAATATCATGAAGGAATATGCTACTAACAATATTTCATAATTCTCTACCTTTGCTACACAACTATACACAAAAATTGGTGGTAAATGCAAAGATCTATATTTATTGAAATTTCCCTAATTGATCCTAGCAAACAAAAAAACTACCTCATCTAATCATATAATTAGAATGAATTGGATCTAAGTCAATCTAGGCCAAAAACTAATATAGAACTAGTAGAGCAATGTTCCAAAGTGGTCTTTATTGACTACTAGTGCTTCATGAAAAAGGATAAAATCTATAAAAGTTGCAAAAATATATGCATGGAATCCCTGATGAAAAAAAGGCTAATATGCAAAATAAAGAAGAGTAGTTCATGTAGTTGATGCAACAACTAAAGGTAGAAATAAAATAAAATAAAATTTGAAATAGAAATAGAATATGTAGGAAATTATGTTGAAGTGATGATGTATGAGAAGGGAAAAGAGATAGTGGACCTCAAATCCTATGAAGAAATTTTGAATAAATAGGTCAAAGAACCCAAAGTTAAGGGCTATCCTTATTCTTGAAGATCATTATAATCATGTTGGATTTTCTTGGTTCATGCTAAGGCAAATAGGCTAGATAAATACCTATAGCACATCAAGGAATTTGAATAACTCATCAAAGAGGTTTATGCTACAGTTAATAGTATAACAGCTAAACTAAATGAAAACCTGTACTAGACCCAATCATCCTCTCCCAACTATATGACAAATCTCCTACCAAATAGAAGTAAATAAACCCCATAAACAATAAAGAGATAATAGTATAACTCAAAGACATTGAAGAAAATAAGAAGATACTAGATGTGTGTGCCACAAATAGAAACCTCATCAAAACATTATCTAATGACATTAGGTATGAGCTCACTCAAACCATAAATCAAGGTCTACCAAATCCAATATCAAAACAAGTTGATCTAGTACCCAATGAAGATTATAATAAGTTGATTGATAAAAGAAAAAACTTATATGCCTTACCTTGGTAAGGTATCATCAGAACAAGCATCCATCTAAATCATTCCAATAGTAGTACAATTATAAATACTACCAATAAATATGAGGGAAATCATAGATAAAAATAAAAACTTTCAAGGAAATAATAGAAAGAGTTGGATTCCATATTTGCAATAATAACAAAGTATAAAATATTATATTATAGATTGGGATATATTGGTGACTCTATTGCTTCTCTAGATTAGTCCAATAAATTGAATGCATATGGTCCTCATTATTTCCTTCAAAGGTTTTTTTATTGTATTAACATTTATGTTCTTGAAATACTCTGCATCCAATAAAAAAAGGTACACTAGAATCCATCACCAAGCAAGGATGACGCCCCTAGAAGTCACTAGAACTAAAGTTATTTATGACTCCAATTGAATAATTGATAATAAATCAATCACATTTTTTAAAGTGGGGCATATGGATTGATGAATAAGACAATTAAAAAAATAGTGATAATCACTTGGCTAAATAAAAAATTACCAATAGGGCCTTAGAATGACAAGGTTTCAAGGAAAAAAGGTACCAAAAAATGGTAAATTTATCCAAGTCTAGATGGTTGTTGATCTATTAAAACATGCTAATTCATTGTTTATACCATTGACAAATCAATGAAAGGATGATCTATCAATTGTCACATACCTATTGATGGGAATAAATCCATCAAAAAAGATAGTTTTATTAGAATGACATTAGATTGGAAAACTAGATAATAAATTAAAGTGTTAGAGTTTTATCACATCATGTAATATAGTAGTTAGATATTCAAAAATTTATCTTGACTAGGTGGTTGAACGAATAGCAACCACCATCATCCTCACTAAACATATACATGATTTTGATTAATGAAAATCTATCTAGCACCCTGTTGGTCCAACATGTGGTATCAAAGCAGGATGATATTAGAGTGAATCTTTGATTTGTGATGGTGATTAAGTTACCAAGGAGTAGGAGATACCTCTCACAATTTGTAAAAGTATTTTGCCATTAGAGAATCCATAAAGGAGCAGATGCAAGTTTGAGCAAGGAGAAGACCTTACCAACTAGAGAAGAAAAAAATTTCTTCTTGGTTATCCTTTTTTTATTTACAAGTGTTACAAGCACTTATTAATCTTAGAGGAGTTACAAATCCATTCAAGAAGTATTCAATTTGTGTAGGAAAAGTCTCCATCATGAAAATTATTGTCATTTAGTGCAAGAAGGAATGTACCATCTAAAACATGATCCATCTAGAGCATTACGGTAGAGTTTAAACATGTTGAAAATCCTTATATTTGTATTTTATTACCCTCATTTTATGCTATAGATGACAAAGTGTATGAGAGATATTAAAATAATGTGAATGGGTCATCTTACTATGTTATATAGAAAATATTTCCATTGAAGTTATTGTCTAGAAGAGTAATCTAAAGCTACCATCTAGAAAAAAGCTAGCATCTAGAAGAGACATCTAGAGTTGTCATTTGGAACTACCATTTGGAGTTTCCATCTAGAGCTACTATCTAAACTTGTCATCTAGAGAAGAGCTACTATTGGAGCTTTCATTTACAACTACCATCTAGAGGTGTCATCTAGAGTTGTCTTGAGATACCATTTGAATTTACCATCTAGAGTTATTTTCTACAGAAGAGTTTTCATTTAGAGGTCATCTAGAGTGAAGTTTGATCCTTCTATTTATTGACTAGGTTGTCTAGCAACAGCGTTATCTAAATATACATGAGGGTCATCTATTATAAAGTTGTTGTCTAGTTAATGCATGACCTATCTGAAAGTTAACTTCTAGGGAAGTGTTGTTGACTGAAGGCTACTACCCCATATTTAATAAAAAAAATAAAAAATCACATATTATCTATAGTTTATGGGGAGAAAAGTGTAGATCTACTACGTGCAATGAACACACCATCCAAAAGTGGAAAGGAGGTAAAAATATATTTAAATAAATAAATCTATAAACATCCCACATGCTTCATGGGAAGAATATTTGAAGCCTGTAAAAAGTATTTTTAGTACCTTGTCATTAAATGAAGATGATAAGATGATGATTTGTCATATATTTTTATTACCCTGAAACATTGACAAAATATTCCTTGAATATTCAAGTTGCAGCACTAGCCTCATTAAACCAAAGCATCAATATTTTCTATGACATATTTATTTTCGAGGGAGATGCAACTATTTGCAATTGGTCATTAAAGGATGAAGCAAATTTTTAGTCGTTTGATTATGTTGATAAACAACAAAGAGATCATATGATCAAAAATAAATGGCAAAGAAATTGTTTTGCTATTGGTTAAACATGTATTTATTTTTTATCCCACTTAATACATTTATCCCATATTCATGGCAATATAAGTTTATTGGAAATTTTGACAAGAGATAAAATAAATTATATTTGTCTAGTATATTGTTGTGAAATATAGGCATATTTATACTTGTTGAAAAACATTTTTCAATCTCAATGCAACCATCCTATTGAAAAAATACGTGAAGGATTTCTAAATATTGCATGTTCAATTATTTTTTAGATTTATAGGAGTAATATAGTTGACCCATATGTGATCCATTTTGAAGACCAAATCCAATTGCATTATATACCAGAGCTAATGCTTTATTTCAAATAAGTGTAGACCTTGTATTTTATAAATAGTCAAGTGTATCCCTCTTTACATATGATCTTGTGAATAGTTGTGTGTCACTGTTCACAAGCAAAGTATTGTACCTATGATTGGTTATGTGTATCCCTAATCATAGATGCTTGTAGACATATATGTGTGCTCCTATTTATAACTATGTATATGGAAAGTATTTGTGTCCCTATCCACTTATGATTTAAAATCTTGAATAATTATGTTTGTCCATGTCTTTGATTGAGTCCACTATGGTTAGTCCTGCTAAGGTGACTAGTTGAGTTTATCCTTGTTCACAATGATATAAATAATTTGTTTGTCCATGATTACTTTCAAATTTTTGAGTTTTTTATTTCTATCCCTATTTGTAGCATGATGTAATAAGGGAAGGAATGTTAGGATTTTATCACATCATGTAATATAGTAGTTAGGTATTTAGGAGTTATCCTAACTAGGTGGTTGATAAGATAATTAGAAATAACAACCACCATCATCCTTATTGTATATATACACCATTATAATTAATTAAAAACCTATCTAGTACTCCATTGGTCCAACAAAAAGAATAAGCAACTTAGTCAAAACCTACCAATACACTAACAAGATGATGATCGATTGACATCAACACACCAATTGACTAGTAAAGTAAACAAAAGAAGAAGCAAGGTGTTGATTGGATAATTGATGAGAAGAAATAAGGAGAATAGGTGGGTCACATCTAATGGTTAAGCTTATAGGCCTAATATATATCCTGCAAAAGGGGTACCACTAGCATTAGTGAGTCACAACCTAGCCAATATATAGACATTATAGAACATGAGATCAAAAATTGACTAAGGAATTAAAGAAATTGATTGGCTAAATGGGGTAAACAAAGATAGTGCCAAACTATCAATTAGAGAAAGTTAGAGACCAATGTAGTCAAGGGGTAAATTATGTTGATCTACTGATCCATCAACAAAGTGAGCTAACATCACCATGACATTAGTGTTGATTCACGATAAAACTTTTAATTTAAATATAGATTTGAATAGGAAGGGAGTAAAACATTAAAAAAACATGTATAAAGTGTTGAATCATTAAGTAGAAACCTATAATAGAAGGATGATGACCTAGAATAGGGAAATCCCAAGAAAAGCAATATAAAACCCAAGAAAGTGACAATTCAAAGATAATCTAGGTTCCCAAGCTAAAGATACAAATCATACAACTACAAGTTACATATATTTAGAACATTGAATAAAGATTTGCTAAAAATGCAACATTACCATTGCAGATTTTTTTGAGGAAACTAATGTTTTATTTTCAATCAAAATAGAGACTAATGGCTTATTTTCAATAGATTTTGAACAAATTCAACAAAAGTAAGTGTTGGAGCATATTTTTAAATATCCTTTTAGTGATCCAAAGACTCATTTGACCTTTTTACTATAATATAGTCTTGGAGAAATTTCTATAATTTTTTTTCATTAGCAATGATCTTTCATTTTTAGTTGACATGTATGCTCTTCTCACGTTGATGATTTTAAATGAAAAATAAGATTGTAGCTATACTCTCCCATACTTATTAGACCTATTTATGAATATGTGTTATATCTTTTTTAGGGTTAAATTTAATTGTGGAACTAAGGTTTTTGATAAACCCACCTTGATAAACCAATATCAATCATAGCTAATGTTATTTTACATGAATTTCTAACCTTTGTAGTTTTAATTTAGAAATATAAAAATAGCAAGGGATTCGACCCTATCTAGAGATTGGTCAAATGCAAAGTTGATCACCAAATTTTGTTATGATCTCGTGCATGAAATAACCATTACATATATTAATAGTTCTCATCATGGAAAGTCTAAAGTCTAAATAAATGTGATAGATTCTTGGTTACAAGATTTGAATATGCACATAGGGATCTATGATAATGAATTCAACATCAAGGATTTCTATTGTTACATGGTAAATTAGAAATGTTCAAAATTTGGGTTCATCAAAGTTAATTTCTAGGTATGATGCTAATGCCAAAGGAAACCCTAGTAAATATGGAAGAGAATATATTTTGGAATGTTGGGGATAAAATTCTCCTCACCTACTCAAAATCATATACAACTTCAGTAAAAAATCATGTAGAGGCTAGATCACTTATTATAGGGATCAGGATTATCATAAAAAATGATGAAGATATATTTTTATTGAGCAGGATCATAGATTATGTTGATGATGTCAAGAAAAAAATATGCGAATATTGGGTCAACAATAGCACTACTATTGATGTCCATCAATTGTTCATAGAGGCAGTATCTTGAAATGTCAACATGTTAATACAAAAAAATATGATGGATAATAATTTAGAGAATGATGACGTTTATATTCATTTTAATGAAGTTCAAGTTTTGAAAGGTAATGCACCAAGGGCAATTCTAACATTTGATGATATTGATATGATTTGTCAAAGTAGTGCTTCGAGGGAGCTAGGAAAAATCTTTGATAGAAACGAAAGCCAAAAATTATTCACACAAATATTACTTGGATATGGTCTATTTGACTTAATATATTATGTAATATCTTTATGGCAATTACCCCCAATAGAATCAGCATATAACTTATTGAAAAAACACTAACTCAATTTGTTTTTCATTCTTAAGATAAAAGGAAGATGATGGGTTAGTTTTGCATACATATTAGATGAAAAGATAGATAAAATCACCTAGGAATTGGGTGTATTTGTTTTATATAAATTTAAATGACAACCTAAAGTGGATCTACATACACTTAACTAAGGGTTTTACACTATATTTTTTTACGAGTTCATTTTTATAAGGTAATAAAATTGTCAACTTTAGCTACTAATCTATCATCAAATAGACACAATCAATGTCAACCGTACTAATGAGAATCCATGACATGAATTTAATGAACATTGACTTCAATTGCTTACTGGATATTAAAAATGGAGTGTGCATCCCCTATTTGATGTTGAAGGCTTGGAAATTATTTATAAAATGTATGACCTAGTGTATGTAATGATATTGATATAACATTTTGGCTAGTAGATGTATCTACAAGATTACTAAAATATTTTGTACCAATGTGTCCAACCACTTTAATGTAGTGTTTTTACTTTTTATTTTTTTATTGATCAAGTGATATTATACAAAATGTATTAGATGATGCTTACTAGTGAAATATTTTTCAATGTAAGCAATTTCTAATATTTTTCAATCAAAAATACCATATTAACAATCAATATACTATCCTCTAAGTGCGTGCCAAACCAACGACAACAATACTAATCTATCACCAAATAGACACAATCAATGCCAACCTTACTAATGAGAATCCATGGCATGAATTTAATGAACATTGACTTCAGTTGCTTACTGGATTTTAAAAATGGGGTGTGCATCCCCTATTTGATGTTTTTACTTTTTACTTTTTTATTGCTCAAGTGATATTATACAAAAAAGTATTAGATGATGCTTACTAGTGAAATATTTTTCAATGTAAGCAATTTCTAATATTTTTCAATCAAAAATACCATATTAACAATCAATATACTATCCTCTAAGTGCGTGCCAAACCAACAACAACAATACTAATCTATCACCAAATAGACACAATCAATGCCAACCTTACTAATGAGAATCCATGGCATGAATTTAATGAACATTGACTTCAGTTGCTTACTGGATTTTAAAAATGGGGTGTGCATCCCCTATTTGATGTTTTTACTTTTTACTTTTTTATTGCTCAAGTGATATTATACAAAAATGTATTAGATGATGCTTACTGGTGAAATATTTTTCAATGTAAGCAATTCCTACTATTTGTATGCATAAGTCAATTCTTGTATAATTGAAGCTAGAAATAAATCTCATATTTATAAAAGTGAAAAATAATAATCAATATCACAAGAAGATAGTTATTTAAATAATTATCATATTGACTGACACTTATTATATTATGATCAAGATATTTAGCTTGAATTTTTACAAATACATTGATTAGTCATAATGGATTTCATTCTATGATTTGATTTGTATCTGCAAAGTTTGTAATGGATTATGATTAGTATCAACAAATAGATATTTAAAAAAATGTAATATAATATTTATGTGATGAATCAAAACCACATCATTAAATATCTTAATATGGTAAGCAACAGGAATTTCAAGCTATATCAAATAGTCATTGTGAGATTATAATGGTAAGGGTGAACACTAATGTAGACACTAATTAAAATTCTTAAATGCCCTCTATAATGTCCCTTTATCCGAAACATGCTTTGGATTATTCATCAAATTTATAATAGAGCAATGTGAAATAAACCAAAGACAACCTTATGATAAAAAATTGGCTATAGATAAGAAAGTGTGTATCTTCATAAGAATATGGACATACCATGATCATTTTACCTAAATATTTTTTGATATCCTAAGGATTAACTAAGTAATAAGTAGGAAGTACATATTTCATGCACACAAGTCTAATGTTCTATACAAAGCAATTGATCATAAGAATGTAGAGGATAAGACAATTGACTATACAAGATGTAAAGCAATTGACCCAATAAGTAAGTTACGTAAAGAAATAAAAAAATGAAAGCAAAGTTTTTACTAATCTTAGAGGTATTAACCTTTGTTTATGAAATTTTATAAAAATATTTAATGAAATTATTCTTTTTTAATCTTGATCTTTCTCTTCAAAATCCTTGTCAATATTAATTTTGTTCGACTATCTTTATCTTTAATGACTTGAGACTTAAAATCCTTCTTAATTAATTGTCCTATTGCATTCCACCTCCCTCTAGCAAACAACTCAAGGCTAACAATCATAACATCACCTTTGTAAATAAAATCTCCCTCTCCCCAACATTGGTAGACTCATTGCATTATGAAATATTATACATTAATATTTATAACTAAAGATATTAACATACAAATAAGAGCAGGCTTTTAAACAGTCCCCATCAAAAATACCATATTAACAATCAATATATTAAACACCCAGGTTCAAACCTCGGGGGCAGCTTGTTTGCAAAGGTAGTAGTCTGATCTAAATTCTTTGAGTGCATGTCAAACCAACGATGACAATACGAATCCCAAGCTACCGATGGTCCCCTTCACGCCGGGTCAACTATAACAAGGCAGAATAAATTTGGTGGGAGCAGCCCCTATGGTTTGAACCCTGAGCTTGGCAGTTATTAAAAATAGTGTGGTTGTGACCAACTCTCCTATGTAACCAAAAAAATAAAAAACAATCAATATACTGAACCCCACAAAAATAAGAATAGTTCTTATAAGACAGTGCAGTAGTTAAGATTTTGGATCTCTTTGGAAAAACCCAGTGGTTAGGATTTTAGATCTCTTTTAAAAAACCTAGATTAAAAAAAAATCTCCAAATTCAAACCAAAATTAAATGTATGTAAGTGAGTGTTAAAACAATAAATAAATAAATAAATAAATAAAAAAAACATATTGTTAAACTAGATTTAAAATATATTAAAAAGCAAGTCACTAATAAACCAGGTCCGGCGTACATACCTATCACACAAGGAAACGCCATGGAAACCCTCTCTCTCGACTCAAAACGTTGTCTTCCTCAATACGTTAACGTCTTCCTCAATACATTCATCTCTTCGTCAAATGTGAACGATCACAGCCTTTTCATACGAAATTTAATTAAAAAAAAGGCGTAGTTTGATAGAAGAAACCAACCATATTTCAATTTTTAGCGAGGGAAAGGTCGTTGTATCTATCTACTAACAGATGCGCCAAATTCCACAGTGCCAGAGATGTCCCATTCGACATGGTCCCGATTTGAAAACGGCGTACTTGGAATAATGTGCCCGTCGATTCTTGCTGGCTGCCAATGCCCATATCTATCGTATTCCTTGTCTTTACCTCACAACGCTTCTTTGACTTTGCCACTCCATATCTCTTCTAGATATGGACCACCGTTCACCCTCTGACGCAAACCCTCCGGTCTACCCCTATTTAAAAACATACCAAACATTTATACCCCTCTCCTTCCTTCCCGTCTATATACCCAAATTTTATCTCTGAAAAAGAAGGATCTGATCTCCTAATGGCGTCCAAGATGAGGAAAACTTATAGGGAAGTGGTAGAGAATGTGGATGCAATGCATGAGATTTTCAAGCATTTGGATGCTCAGACGTTGGCGGTGGCCTCCTGCGTTAGCAGACGGTGGCATCAGGCAGCCATGGACGACAATTTATGGGAAGTTATCTGCACTCAGCATTGGCCTGCCACGGGCATTTCTATTGGGCGGCTCAGATCGGTGGTGAATGTGCTTGGGGGATTCAAACGCCTGTATGTGAAATGGTTGCATCCTCTTCAAAGACATGCTGCTGCTGCTGCTTCCCGCAACAAAAACTCGTTGGAGGAAGATAATACTGTGTGGAGCCATGACCAAGTTCAACTTTCTCTGTCCCTGTTTTCTGTTGAGTATTATGAGAAACTGGGGTCTTTCAGGACTAGTTCCTGTAATACTCTTTCCAATCCACGCGTGCATAGTGTCTTTTCTATACCAATAGAGACCAAAAGCAACAAGCCCTCTTAAAAATCAAGTACGATAACTTTCTTTCTTTCCCTTCGATTTTAGGGACTATTCATATGGAAGTAGGATGATTTCCAAAGGATCGAGATAGAATAGAACCTTCAAATTAAGTCCTAGTTTTAGTAATTTAAAGATTTTTACTCTTAACCATTTGTTGCTTATTCTGCAAATCCTTTGCAATTGCCTGTTTTCATTTATGGCCATTTGTTTCTGTAAAGTTTCTACTTTTACAGTTTGGGTATCCGTGAGTTGGGGTTGGCTGGCTCCCTTACTTTCTAATCGATAAGTGTGATAATTCAAATCTAATGATATATTTAATGATTCTAGAATTTCGTTCCATGGCAGCGCCAACGTTGCATTAAATACTTGGCAGCTTTACCCTTGTTATAATTTCTATCGATTACAAAGAAAACAATATCATGTCATTTAGAATCCACTGAAGATTAGAAGGAACATACTTTGCCGATTCTATTTTCGAATATAGAATGCTTATAATGTTTTTCTGTCGAGTGTAAATGCTTATAATATTCCGAGTTCTCATTAGAATCGGATATTATGTCGTTACAACTTTAAATTAATTGTTTTTGAAGTACAGAGAATATCAGTGTTGTGTCTGGATGCATTGTACCTGGTTTTTCTTTTGTTTTTTTTGACAAAAGAATAATATATATATATATATATATATATATACTTTTTCAAAGAACAAGGACCTCAAATGCTGGTTGGTGGTGGGCATAAGATTTTAGAGATGTGCGTTGAATGTTATCTATGATTTTCAAAATATGGTTCCAGAAAGGTTGTCTTGTTCTATTAGATGATTAATGCACAAGATTTTGACTCCTATGCCCCTTGTCTTGGTGCAGTGCATCTTTAGCATATAATGTATTTAGACCAAAATCTTCAGAGTTGCAGTTATGCTTAAAAGGATATTTATACAATGTAATTAGACCAAAATCTTCAGCGTTGGAGCAATGTTTTAAGGGAAAGTTATACACTTTACTGTGCACACTTTATTATTCGTTTTTCTATCGTGTCCATGCAAACTAGTAATTTATACGGCCATTTCATAGTATTTCACATGATAGATGGAAGATTTGAAGGTTTCTTATCTTGAAAGTCAAGCCTGTACTCATATCATATGTATTTGAAAATTTATATTTTAATTGGAATCACAAGTTCCTACTTAGCTGTAAAATTATTGACCTTTTGCTAAAATTGCTCGTGAGTTTTATTAGGAGGAGGAGACACCACCTCTTTCATCAGGGTGATCAAATGGGTTTCTACAGCTTTCAAAACAAACGAACCATGAAAAATGTGTTTTTAGGTGTAGAGTACATGCAACAATCGCCTGAGGTTCATTTTTAAAACTATCTTCTTAACTCTTTTTCTGCAAAATGCATTTTCTTTCGCCGCCGAGGGATTAGAAAACTTTATGTAAAAAATAAGGTAGGTTTTAATAAAGTAGTTTTTGAGAGATTTGAAAGGCATATATATATATTTTAAGGTATATAATTTTATTTTTGATAGGTTTTAAACTTGTAATTTTTGTGAGAGTTTCAAAGTCTCTATCATTAAATCAATGAATTATGGTTGAGAGTTTCAAAGTCTCTGTCATTAAATCAATGAATGTTGGCTGAGAGTTCCAAAGTCTCTAACATTAAGTTGCTAAGTGTTGGTTAGTGGGTGAGTCTTAAAATCCACTAAGTTTGGTGGTTCACTTTAAATAGGACTTATAGCATAAAAATAATGATAGTATGTTTAATTCCAAAAAAGAAGGATTTAGAATTGTTTGATTCATTTAGGTTTATAAGTTTATATAATATGGCATATAAGATAATTTTCAAAGTGATAACAAATCGGTTAATATCATTATTAAACCAAATTATTTCAAAAGAGCAAGGAAGATTTGTAAAAGAGAGACAAATTCTAGATGGAATTGTAGTAGTTCATGAAGTAATGCATTCAATAGCTTTTTGGAAAGAAAGCAATGATCTTCAAAGTTTATATGAATAAAACCTATAATAGAGTTAAATGATATTTTCTTTTTGAAGTATTAGAAAATTTTAGATTTAGAAAGAAATGATTTAGATGGATTAAAGCTTGTGTCTCTACAATATCATATTCAATGCTAGTTAATGGGCTAGTAACTGTTGGTCACGAATCTGCCTAAGTGTAAAAATATGTGCCCTAGATCCAACCAACATTAAAAGGCCAAAGGAAAGAGATGTCCTTTGGGCCAATCTCCAGAGAGGGTTGGTTCCCGTACTAATCTAAAAATTGTTATAAAGCTTAGGGATAAAAATTAATGGAAAGAGATGAGAAATATGGTTGTAAGCCAAAAGAAGAGAGTGAGGATAAACTAACAACTAAATAACAAAATAAAGTTTTAACTAGCATTTAATAGAAAAACAATACATGAATCAATCACATATTGTAAATATGACTTCCAGTTAACATTTCAACATTCACTTCTTCATAGAAAATTAAATTCAAATGTAGAATTCAATTTATCTAACAAAGGCATGAATATAACAGAAATGACAGGCAGAAAGCAATCACATACACAACTGATCCAAGAACCAGAGCCAAAAGTCTTTCAATTGATGCAGAAATTAAAACTCAAAGAGTTTTCAGTAGAACGTTCCTCCTCCCTTTTTACATCAAATTTCTTAGTATTTATAGAGGGTTGCACCTTTGTAATTGAATGAGCATTAAAGCAAATGGTGGCAGACTACAACTTGGTCGACAACAACATTCTTTTTGAGAACAACAACGAACAAATTAGCGAATCCCTTGGGAAGCTACCATCCTTCTTCAGTGAAGAACGTCTTGGAAATCAACAAGAAGGGATGATGAGAATTCATTTTGGAAGTCGGTGCATCAAGAAACAACGATGTCGCATGAGGATCAAGAAATTGAAAATTAAATTTTGGTGATTATTTCATCCTTTTGCGCCCCAACATTTTATTTTCGCTCGAAAGAACCAATGAAAGTCAATTTTGCTTGGAGAGTGAGCAAAATAAATGCTCCCAAATTGTTTTCACCCGAAAATCATTTTGCCAATTTTGCTTGCGAAATTATCTGACTTTGAGCTTCTTGGAAAAAATACCAGAAAGGAGGTTCACCATCAAAAATCCCATTGGAAATTAACTTTTCCAAGGAGAGCATCGAATATTCAAGTTTGCCTGAAAAACTAATTTTGCCAAAAAAACTAGCAAAAATCATTTTTGCTTAAGATCTTCTCGAAAATACATTTTCGTTGGGAAACGGGTGAAAAAGGTACTTTCACTAACAACAGGCACCAGATCATCGCTTTTGCTCAAAAACCAAGCGAAAATAGAATGTCACTAAAATGAAATGCGAAATTGACTTTGACCAGTGAAAGTGCATGAATTCTGGTGCAAATGCCATTTTTTATTTTTGCTAGCAAAGGTATCTTAATTCTATTTTTGTTGGTAAAAATATCCTTCCTTATTTTCATTAGCGAAGACATCTCTTTTTTATTCTCTAGCGAAAATACCTTTTTCTAGCAAAGTTATCTGAAGTTTGACTCTTGCCCGCGAAAACATCTTTATTAGTGAAAGCATTGAAAGAAGTTTTGAGAGAAAGATTTATATCAACGATTCATACCAACAAATGTCAAAACAAATTAGTGAAAACACCAAAAAGTTAAGGAGACCAACGAAAACGTAAAATTTATATTGTGTTCTTAGAATGTTTTACAAAAAAGTTATATTGTGGCAAAACTACCAAAACGTCTAGTGGTTCGTGGGGTATTCAGCTTGTCTGGATGCAACCGACCCCAAGCCTTTATCCATTGGGCTCAACTCTCACCCTCGCTTGCTACATTAGATGGTTCACTTCGTTCAGTAGCTTCCTTCTATTCTCTTTCTGACTATGTCCGTTCCTCCTACTCCTTGAGATGTGCTTTGGTAGCCTCATATATTGCAACCACCTCAACCCAAAAATCCAAATCTAGCATCGAAGGATAATGAAAAGAATCAATAATAAAGTGCAATATCTGGATCTGGTCCAAGCTGATGTGATTGGCTCTTTGGCTCAGCTCTAACAAAGATGACTCGATACGGTTGAGCCTCTTCATGAATGAAAATACCTGCTCTTCTGTAATTGGTTATGTCCAACTATCAATCTCTGAGGTATCCTCAACAAAATCTCTCCAGACTGCCTCCAACTCTCACTTCAACAAAATCTCCCTATGATCATTAGTGAAACTCAGAAATCTGGCATCAGCTACAACCTCAAAATAAATGAGTAAAATACAACGCTCCTTCTCATACATATCAAGCAACTTACAACCTTCTCTAGTCAGATCCAATCTAGAAAAATAACTACATAATATTATCTGAGCATTAGACCAAGCTCAGTACATCCCACTCATTGGTTTAAATCAAAGGGCAGAATGAGTTATTGATTAAATCTTCAGTGCCATATCCAATTTTGGTTCTAGATACTCCTTGGTATATTATAACATTTCCTCACCGAGTATAATTACTGTTTGAGCCTCTTGAATATACAACAAAACCAAGAGTGCTTTCACTACCCATTTTGCACAGTCTTTAGTCAAAAGACGGTGAGCCTCCTTGATTTTCTCCTTGGAGAAACCCATTGATTGTACTACATTTTTAGCCAACTGATTCTGCAAAGTTTCAAGTTGGGCAGCCAATTCTTTCACTTGTTGTTCTACTCCCTCCAAGATTTTCTTGTGTTCCTCGGTTGCTTGCCTATATTTTACAATTTCTTTCTCCAATTCATCTACCTTCTATTGCCAATGTTCTACCTCTAATTTTTCTATTTCTAGTTGGGCCTTATGTTTGGCTAGAGTACCTTCCAACTCGATGATCTTTGCTTCAGCTTCAAAAAAAATCTTAAAATGCTCATTGTGCAAGTAAATTGAGCTCATCTCCACCTGAATACTTCCAATATTTTACGTGGTATCAATCTGTATAAGGTCCTCTGTAATGACTTCATAAGTATAGTCGCTTGGATCCATCTCTCCTTGGGGCTTTTAGAATTGGGAAATCATTTTCATAATGTGGTAGTCCATAGCTTCAGGGTTGAAAGAGACCTTCAATGTCTTTGCTAGAGTTCCTTTCGTTCACGGTTTTTCAACCACAGTGATGAACTTTTTCAAGCTCCACTGATATTTTTTGCAATAGGGTTCTTTGGTACAATTTCCATATCTAACTCTGGCAGTGCCTGCAACTCTAGAAATGGGGAAAATGGAAAAAGAGTTTGCTAAGGTTCTAACTAAAAAAGGGAAACAAAAACAAGAGTGGTTGACGGAGTGGAAACATAGGGTTCAGCTACAGTTACACTTACTCATAAAGGGCTTGTGTACTTATAGCCATGGGAGAACCAACTGAAATGGAATATGAAGAAAGTGAAAATGGATATGAAAATGGATTGGATGCGGATGCAAAATAACTAAAAGAAAGGGAAATAGAAGAAAAAGGAATAGAAGAAAGATCATTGGTGACTGGGTACTAAGGAATGAGGAGTGAAACTGAAGTGGAAGGACTGCCAAGTGGGGGTGAAATGGAAGTGAAAACTACTGAATGAGATGCTACGATAACCAAATGTTCATGATCAAGGGAAGAAGTTAGAGAAAATGTACCTACGAGCTCCAACACCACTTGAGCCAATGATAAAGGTGGTTGCAATATTGGTTCTTTCTTGACTCGATCTTCCTTAGTATCCTCCTTAATATTAATGATTTCAATATTCTGGTCAAGCTGCCCTTACTAGACCAAAGGAATAATCTTTGAAATGCCAGCCTGTGTGACTAAAACTGTAGGAAGAGGATTTGTGCCAGACGAAGAGACTGCACTAGTTTTTAGCTTCTTGGAGATGTTTGGAAAAGGAAGTGCCTCACCTGCACTTATTTTTTATGTTGAATCTGCTCTTTCAGTGATGGTTATTTTTCTTCTTCTAGAAGTGGTGCTTCTTCAATTGTTGATCATTCTTTTTTAGCCATGATCTCTTCATTGTCATATCCTTGCAAAATTTGAGGTACAACATCAACTAAAGAAATTGGCTAGTACTTGTTACAATGCTTATCATATATACTTGAAAATATCTCATCCATCACCAGGATATAAGTTAATCCGGTCTTTCCTCGATGGACCCTCATAATCCACCAATTGGTGATTTTCTCCTTAAACCAATAAGGCAACTCACTTTTCATTTTACTAAACATGTTCGAAGGAGGAATATGGACTTCAATATTATATTCAACTTCCATCTCGTAAAAGTCATGCCATGGAGGGAGCAACACCATGTTCTCAATGTGCCACCTAAGATCGTGCCCTTCTGGATTGTTCTTTTGTTGAATGATATCTTCTCTAGGGAAGCAATGAAAACTCTTGGCTTTAATAAATTTTACAAAATGGCCCAAAGGGTCATATTTCCATCGTTGAGACAATTCGACCAAACCAAGGTCATAGAGGGTTTCAACAATTAGCTCTTTCTGCTCCAATTGGTTCACCTCAATGTTGTCAAAGTGAAATAGCATGTCACATGTAGCCCACTTTCTCCTTCTTGACCCATATGTATCATTGACAAATTCGCTCTATAGGGAAACCTCCAACACAAAAATGTGTTTCCTAGTGAAGTATGGAAGGAGGAATGGCTTTCCATTAAAGCCAAAAATTTGTACCACGATGCCTTGCATCAACAAGAAGATATCACCTTTTTCCTTCGTGATGATCTCCTCCTTCATCACCATCGACACTCTCTCACATGCACCAAAAATAATTTTGAGGGTGGGGCCCAGGAATACATGGTTGAAATTATAAGAGGAATCCCTTCTCGATAAGCTTTGAGTCCATAAATAAATGGGTAATTTTCTACCTGCCTCATTGATCTGCTTCACGGCTATAAATGGAAAACATTGGTGCATGTGAAAAAAAATACCATACGAAGAAAGAATAGTGTCTGAACACCACCTCTTCTCCATTTTGCACCTTCTCCAATGGTGTGTGTATTCTTCAAGCCATGTAATCTACCCAGTCAAAGAAAATTGGATTAGTGCTTGCCTTCATCGTTACGGGGGCATAAAACGCCACCTGCAAAATACACTGTGATTTTCACTTGCCATTTGTGCACCATGGAGTCGATAGGGAGATCGATAACCCAAGCCAACATGGAAAACAAGCATGGATTCTTGAAATCTATCAAAGGATTTGGTAAAGCTGGCAGCTCTCCAAATTGTGGAGTCTTTATCAATTGACTCTCCATAAACTAGCGCAATGTCACAGTTGACTGGTATATTTCCCCCTGCTCCATGAGATTAAGCTTTTCGAACAATACGTCCAAAGGAGGTATGATCTCGTAAGTGAACGTTTCTCTAACTACATTGGATGAAATGCTAAACAACCTCTCTCCATTCACATTTACAATGGCTCTCGTAGTAGGATAAAATTTTGAAATTACTAAAATATGTTTCGGGTAAGGATGAATTGGTGTACATAGGAACCAAAAAATATGTGCATGGTATGCTATAGTTTGCAAACTCTTAGGTGTTAATCCTTGCTTCACCGCAAACTCCACATCTTGGCACAATTCCTCCATGCCCTTGTTTGAAATGGTGCAATCACCAATTTTCTCCAACGCATCATAATATGGTTCGAATTCCTCATCTTCATTCCTCCTTGTTTTCTTGGATTTTTTACCTATTTTGACTTTTTTCAGCATCTTATTTGATTCTATCACTTTCTTCCCCATTTTTACTCTTCAACAACTTCACTTCAATATTTTGATAGTTTTGCAATTAAGCAGCAATTCGATGAAGCCAAATAACAGTTCTACAACACTTCTGAAAGAATGCTTTGATGTTTTCTTCATTTGCAAGCTTCAAGGGTTCACCCTTTTTATAATGCTCAATATTAACAACCTGATTTAATGCATGCAGTGCACACACCAAATCTGGGTAAACGTGCTCCTTGGTTCCCTCACTCAACAACTTTTTCATAAATTTTTAACGATCCATAATGAATTGCACTGCAAATCTTCTTTGAATTCCATGCCTAATTATTTTTTAATTTGAGATGCGTAATCTAGTTATCAAGAGTTGACCTCAGGAAACATGATCACCATATTTCTCTCCTTGGCAAGCGTGACTGAAGTGCTTTTTAGGTGAACTTACCCTTTTCACTATTTTTAGCACTGAAAATACCTTTGAGTAATTTTGCTGGCAAAATTACCGTCAACTTGTGTACATAACTGAAGTTTCACTGTCGATATCAAACCATGAAGACGAAAATGCGTTTTCAAATGAACTCATTTTTTCTTTTCTTTAAAACATCAACTGGGCGAAGATGCATCTAGAATTATTTTTCTCCTTTTGAAAATATATCTTTTTAATCCAACTTGGACTCTTGTCATCGAAAAAAATAGATCATGCAGACATTTTTGCTATCAAAAGCACTTCATACTAGCATTTTTACTTGAAAAACAAGGCAAAAGATATTTGTGCTTTTAATGTGCCAATAAAATATGTTTCATCGGTTGGGTTGGGTGAAAAAGCATATAATTGATAGTATTACTGAAAAGCACCTTCGCTAAACTGAAGCACCGAAAACGCTTTCTTATGCTTTCACTGGCGAAAAAGCAGCATTTGGGAATTTGTCAAAAAAGCAAGGCAAACAATCACATCCGCTTTCTTAAACCCTGAAAATGGCTTTCACCAGTTCGTTCACCCCAAAAAGCATGTAAGGAGAAGTTGCTGCCAACTTGAGTTTCGCTCCCAAAATAAAATATGCATGAGTGAAATCCTTATCTTGGGCGAAATCGCTTTTTCTCTTCTTTTATATTTTTTGCCAACTTGAGCGCCAAGCTTTAAAAATAGGTATGATTTTAAACTTAAAACATGCATGCCTTTTGCAAAAAAAGCACTGGGTGAAATCTCCACCTTGGACGCCCAAAAAGTACGAGGAGGATTTTTGCTAGCAAAAATACCTTCACGTATCAAAAAGGAATTTTCGCGCTTTACTTTCATCTCCATTTTTTTTTTATCCAGGGAGGGGCGAAGAAGATTTTTGTTGGCGAAAATAATTTTTGCCAGCGAAAACACCTCTTTTATTCTTTTTCTCTTCTTTTTTAATATATTTTAGCCTAAAAATCAAATAGCAAAATATGTACATATTTATAGATGTTGATCCCGAATTTCCTTACCAATAATAGGCCTTCAGATGAATACTATTCACTGGAATTGACAACACACAACCATCCATATCCTGCAAATAATATGAATTAAATCGATTTACACTAGAAATCTAAAATGGGCCTTCCTAGATTACCTCAAACTTGTGATGTTTTCCTGGATTCGCCTTGTTCTCATTCCAGTTTAACACAAGATCACCAACCTTAAATGCCTTCTCTGAAGTCTTCCTGCTAAACCATTTTTTTTATTTGAGCATACTCCATGAAATAATTATATGATTTATCCCTTTCTTATTCCAACTATAATAGCTAAGCCAAACTTGCGCTCATGGGATCAAATTCATCATCTTCATCATCAAGAAATTGCAAATATTGAAGAGTCAAAAATTAATGTGAATGGGCAAGAATACTTCCTTACCATACACCAAAGAATAGAGGAGCGTCTTACTAGAATTTTTAACTAAGATGCGATCAACCCATAAAGCTAGGTTTAAGAGCAAATGAAAACTTTGCTTTTTGTTACCAAGAGTCCTCTTCAAAATCCTAAGTAGATTCTTGTTCGTATATTCGGATAAACTGTTCCCCTACAGATAGTAATTCAATGCATCCTTCAAATAAATACAACATTTACCTGCAAACTCATTGATTTTGGTATCAATGAATAGAGTTTCGTTGTCTATTACAATCACATTTGGTATGACAAAGAAAGTGATCAATCCTTCAAGGAAAGTGATGACTACCTCCTATGTAACAACCCAAGTTCTGCCCACTTGGTTGTCCAAACACCCCAAGTCAACCCACTTGGTTGTCCAACATCAGAGGTTACAGTAAGAGAAATTTTTTCTTTTATTTCAATTTATTTTTGTTTTATTTTCTAGTATGAGCATGTTAGATCCATATTCATGAGTGTCATTCTGCTATAGTCGAAATACTCATGAGATCGAGATTGGCCAAATCCCGTGTAGTTGCCCATTTTGAACTTCACTCTCCACCCGAGATCCTAAGTTCAGGTAGGGGGTTCCTTTTCCTCTAGGGCCCATATCACCTAGAGGTGTGGCGCATACTTTCCCCATGTCTTGACATGATCCCAAGTACTTATGTCATGTAATACGTAGCGCATACATGCTCGAGCTAGACGATCAACCATTTTTCCTGGAGCACCGTCTAGGGTCTTACCAATACCCTAGTAACCACCCGATGTTTTGTGTTGATTAACCAACATGATGTCCCATACCATCGTGTTGTCGGTATTACCTAGTCAAACACAATTCACCACTCATCACTAGTAGGGATAACCTAGAAGAGATGCCCATACAACCCTTCATTACCTCCCGTTCTAACCTTTTTTCATTAGAAGTATAGTTAGAGCCCTGATTTATGATGATTGCCTACCCGCAAACACCATTAGTAGTTATCTTACAAGATTGTCCTCCCCACAATCTTGAAACAAAATCAAGGTTGTCCTACCCACAACCTTGGGTTGCGAGATAAGATTACCCCTTCCACAATATTAGAATTTCTTAACCTAAGGTTTGTCTAAGCCTGGTTTATTTGGAAGGGTTTATCTATGCAAAGGTTTACTACTGAGTACGGTTTCGTAGTTGCTCAAAAGTTGTACTAAGTTTTAAAATATTACCATTTTTCATTTGGCTACTTGGATGTTTTACATTGAGGAAGATTAAAGATAGAAATATTATTAGAACATTGCAATCCAAACTAAAGAATCCCATAATCTGCTGGAATAAATTTATTTAGGATTCCTTATAGTTAATTTTTCATTTGGAGTAAGTGCTACACTAAGAATTATATCCACAAATCACTTTCTTTTATTACTCCATAGAATTTATTAAAAAAAAAATCAAAAACTAGAATTGTCTACTCCACAAAATAAAGTAAGAATGCAACTTCACATTAATTATGATTTTATTATATAATTCAAAATAATTCAACAAAATTTTAGTATTTTGTTGCTTAATCTAAAGTAAACTACACAAGTTGTTCAATAAAGTAACCTCACTCCGCCTTACCCACACCGACACACGGATTTGTTTAAGTAAACTCATATTCACATTATCATTTTAAATTAGCTACGTTATGAACATCATACCTTTATAACAATATCGATTCTTTCACAGAGTTATAGTATTAACAGAGCTTCTAAGTACCTAATTCAGATTTGGATTTTACACTACCTCTATATTTTTTTCAGTCAAAGACCAATACAACATTGTTTGCCTAACAATAAATTTCTATGAGTATTTCCATAATTTTCAATGCATTGTTTTCAAACATCAATTCGGTTTGAAGCCCTACACAAACGACACTCTTTCCTTTTTACTATTTTTCATGTTTTCGAAATCGTTATATCACCAAGCGGGTGATAGTTTCCCCAACCATCATGAATACTTCCCACTACACAACTTATCTTATCAACATGCTACAAACCCTATAAACTACTTTGGACAGGTAAGTCCTTCAAATTATAGTCTCTTCCAATTCTCTATAACATAGTCAAATCAACAAACCTTGTTACATGTAATTACAGGTTCAAGTTTATTGTAGGAAAAGATATTACAAAATTTTATTTATATTGCTACTCTTCAACCGAAACCAAACACAACATACAATTGTTTAAAGCATAAAAGAAAACATTCTATAAATTGTTGTTTCCCTTAGCCGCTTGCTTGGTCTATGTATTCAAATAGTTGTTCATCAATTTACATAGAGTTTAAGAGCATGCAAATATATAAACCATGTATAATGAGAAATATTTAAAATAATAGATTTTTAACTCAAAATAAATCTTCATATCGACATAATACATCGTTCAAATGACTTATAAAGAAGAAACGTAAGACTCCTCCTTGAGTGCATGCCTATTCAACAATATTTTAGAAGATAACGACTGATCTACTTTTCCATTACATCAAAGGATGTACAAGCTATCATATAAATTCCTAGATTTTACATTTTTCTTAAACATTATATTAAGTACAATTTCAACATTGGATTTGGCATCACCCACATTTCAGGTTCAACATTTTACTAAGAAATCTCTATCAACATCTATAGTTGGCTTGTATCATTTTAGTATAACATTTAACCCTTTATGCCTGATGCAAGCTATCTTCCAACAACAAGTTTAAGTCTATGGCTTTATCTCCACCATGCTCTAGTTTTCAGATGAAGGTTTTCGATGACATCTCAAGGGGTCAGAGTGGTCGAGCTAATATGAAATGCAGCTATTCCTAGCATGCAAACAAGTTTTTTTTTTCCTTTTTCCATACAACATACAAGATTTCAAAAATCTCCCATCATACTATGGGCTTTCAACACAACATGCAAGTCACATCAACATTTACCACACAACATGCAGAAGAAAGAACAAGCTCTCTCATGGACTAATAACTCAAAACCATAACATATCCATATTTTTATTTTAAATTTTTCCACACCCATTCAATACATGCGTCTCCTTTTCAATCTAAACCACACATGCATAAAAAATACAAGTTCTCTTCAGTATTTACAAAGGAGAGAATATACATTAATCACATACAAACATCGTATATCAAATATTCTCACACATGCACAGGAACAATTCTTTTTCTCTTCCATTACAAGAAAACATTAACCCAATTCGTATGTAGAAGAGAACAAACAAAGAATTTAAGCAATCCAATTTCATTTTATTCCTTTTATATTCTTCTATGCATTTTACCAATTCAAACTTATTGATTTACGCAGTCCATTGTCCTTGCTTCCCAGAACCCTTCGCTCTTCATTGTCTCTCCTTGTCGAAAAACACACCAGACCAACTTACCTTCCATTCTTTCTCCATCTTCAATTTTAAGAAACATCCCCCTCTTCCCTGCTAGCCAACTCTCGTTCATTGGAGATTCTTTCCATGTAAAACTTGCCAAGTGTAAAACCACACCATCCACGTTCAACAACTTAGGCTAAGTAATAATTCCTTGAATTACCGATAATTTTCAAATGGTTTTCTTTTTCTTTTATAATGCCAAGCAATAAATTCTTTTGCAAACATTTTAATATTTATTTCATTAAAATATTAATGGTTATGGTATTTGGCATTCCTTATTTAAAATAATAATTATTATTTATTGCCAATGCCCTTATATTATATTTTATACTTATAGCTATATATGTTATATATTATATTTTATTAGTTTATATATATATTTTTATAAATAAATTCCTCAAAAAAACACCGCATAAGTATAGGATTATTAATTGCCTTACTTTTTTTTTTTTATATTCTCTTTTAGATTCCTAGCACAAAAATAGTCATACCATAACTCCATTTTTATCTCTGGCTCCCATGCATTTAAGCATCTTCATTGCCAACCAAACATCACAATTTCACAATTTGACAAGCATCAAACATTCCTACAAATGCAGCTACATGATATGCATCTATATGGACCATTGGTGAATGCATTGCCTATAGGGTTCTTTGCCCCTATCAATCGATGAATACACCACCGCTCATCATTTCCCTTGACTTACCTTGCATCGGATAATCTTGTGGTCCATTGAGAAGACATCCTTCTTTTGCATTGTCCTTGCTAGTACAATACATGTCCTCTGCATCCACATATACATTAGCAGTATCTCATCCTTGCAGATAAATTAGGTATATAACAAAGTAGAGTTTTGGAGGGTTATTACATACTCCCTCCCTAAGATTAAACATAGTCCCTATGTTTACATTTCCCATTGATGCTTTTAAAAAAAATAATATGATCATGAATAATAGAAAATCAATACAGTACATCAATGAATTTACATTTTTCCAAAACTGAATCATCAAGTATTATTAATATCAAACATACACAACATCAAATATATTTAGCATACTTCACAAACCAAGATATGATAATATCATTGTTTAGACAAAATAAAACCATGCCATGGAGATAACACTATTCAAATACTATTCAAACAAAAATGGAAACTGTCTTTTCATGATGGCCACATCTTCCCATGTGGCACTATTTTCAGAAAATTGGTCCCATTGGACCTTGCACTGTTCAATATTCTACTTTCTCAATTGCTTTGTTCGATAACCAAGGATCTTAACAGGTCGTACTTCAATGCATAGGGGATCATCCATCTGCAAATGTTCAACATTCCAAACATGCGAGGGGTCAAGAACATATTTCTTCAGAAGGGACACATGGAATGTATCATGAATTTTTGACAAATTGGGTGGCAAGTCTAATTTTTAGGCTATTGGGTTTAATTTGTCAACAATTTCAAAAGGTCCTACAAATCGTGGACTAAGCTTAGAGGATTTAATAGAAATTTTGGTAGGTTTAACTCTTAGGAATACTTTGTCTCCCATAGTGAATTCCCTGGGTGTTCTCTTAAGATCCGCATAACTCTTTTGTCTATCTGAGGCTTCTTTGAGCCTTTGATGAATTTCATTGAGGTGGTCTTCCATTTCTCTGACCATATCCGGCCCGATCATCACCCGATCCTCCGAATTACCCCATGATAATGGCATTTTGCACCTCCTCTCATATAGAGCCTCAAATGGAGCCATACCTAGAGAAGTATGGTAACTATTATTGTAAGAAAATTCTACCAGAAAAAGGTAATCTTCCCACTTCGTTTGATGATCCATACAATACATGCGAAGCATATCCTCTAAGACTTGATTCACCCTTTCTGTTTGTCCATTTGTCTCAGGATGATAAGCAGTACTAATGTTGAGCTTTGTTCCCCATGCCTGATGCAATGTCTACCAAAATTTGGATGTGAATCGGGAATCCCTGTCCGATATAATTATTTTAGGAAAACCATGTAGCCGTACCACTTCCCTGGAAATTTTTGAGGCTATAGTGGGGGCTCCGTCTTTAATATTTCTAGGAAAAAAATGTGCCACTTTGGTCAATTTATCCACTACCACCAAGATGGCATCATGCTGAAAGTGATTTTTAGGCAATCCAACAATAAAATCCATAGTCACAACCTGCCACTTGTGTTGTGGAATGTCATGTGAAAATAAACGTCCAGTTGGATGTAAATGTTTCACCTTCACTTTTTGACATTCTAAACATCTAGCCACAAATTCAGTGATGTCCCTTTTCATTCCTGGCCAATAATATTCTTTTTTCAAATTCTCATACATCTTTACATAACTTGGATGAGCGGAATAAGGAGCACTATGCACCTCTTGCAGTATCATATTTCTCAGATCCTGATCATTAGGCACTACCATCCTGTTCTTAAAAAGTAATGTATCTTTCTAGATTCTAAATTCTCTTGTTTTATCAAAATTTTGTTGAACCATTTCTCGATACTTCTGAGAATATTCATCTTGAATTTGCAATTCTCTAATTTGATCACTTATAGCAGATTGACAATAGGACATACCATTGATATGTCACCTTCTACTTAAAGCATCTGCTAATTTATTTTCTTTCCCCTTTATGTATTCTATACCAAAATCATATTCTGCTAGAAATTCTATCCAACATCTTTGTCTAGCATTAAGCATTGGTTGAGTAAAGATATATTTCAAACTTTGATGATCTGTTCTAAGCTCAAAATATTTACCAAGTAGGTAGTGTCACCACATTTTCAGAGCATGTACCACTGCAACCAACTCTAAATCATGTGTGGCGTAATTAATTTCATGCTTCTTAAGTTTTCGTGACTCATAAGCGACAACACCATTCTCTTGCATAAGAACCCCACCTAATCCTTCCATGGAGGCATCAGTACATACTATGAATGGTCATGTGGGATCTGCTATTCTAAGAATAGGTGTTGTTGTTAACTTTTCTTTAAGAATCTTGAAAGCTTCTTCACACCATTCCATCCATTTAAAAGCTTTTCCTTTCTTTTGGAGATTGGTTATTGGATAAGCTATCTTAGAAAAATTTTGGATAAATCGGTGATAATATCCAGCCATCCCCATAAAACTTTGCACTTCAGAAACATTGGTTGGAGCAGGCCAATCAATAATAGCCTCAATTTTCTTTGGATCCATAGACACCCCTTCAACAGATATTACATGACCCAAATACTGAACCTGGGTTGCATAAAACTCACACTTGGATAGTTTTCCATATAATTGATTCTTTCTAAGTATTTCAAGAATAGTTCTCATATGAAGATCATGCTCTTCTTTGCTTTTGGAGTAGATCAGTATATCATCCAGGAATATCAACACAAACTAATCTAGTTGTTCACGAAACACACTATTCATCAAATTCAAGTCACTGTTGTGCATTAGTCAATCCACCAGGCAACATTTTATAAATTTAATCATAATGACCATATCTAGTTCGGAAAGTAGTTTTATGGGTATCTTCTTCCTGGATCCTCAATTGATGATAACTTGATCTAAGGTCAATTTTGGAGAAAATTGTAGCTCCTTTTAGTTGATCAAACAAATCATCTATCCTGGGTAAAGAGTACTTATTCTTAACAATCATCTTATTTAACATTTTGTAGTCAATACATAACCTTAATGTTCCATCCTTCTTTTTCATGAATAGAACTGGTGCACCCCATGGTGAGACACTAGGTTTAATATGTCCTTTTTCCAAAAGTTCTTGAAGTTGAGTCTTAAGTTCTTGCAACTCTATTGTAGTCATCCTATATGGCGCTTGAGCTATAGGGGTTGCTCCTGGTAAAAGTTCTATAGTAAAATCAAACTCCCTTTGGGGTGGAAGACCCGGTAAATCCTTAGGAAAGACATCTCAAAAATCATTCAATACCGGATAGGTTTGGAAAAGACTTGCTCTAGACTCATTTTCTTCCTTTTTATTAAGTTTGACCACAAAGACTCTACTACCCTTTATCAATGCTCTTTTAACTTGCATTGCTATCAAAATATGTGGTTCCACTGATTCACGTCCATAGCAAATCTAAATCCTTTGCTTGGTGTCATCAGTAAATTCCATCCATCTTTCCTCAAATTTTAACAATGCTTTATGTACCTTGAGCCAATCAACACCTAAAATTATATCAAAAGCATGTAATGGAGCTACATATAAATGCCATCGAGTTTGTCCTTGAGGTAGCATTATTTGAGGGTCAAATAGACATTGGTTAACAGTATAGGTTTTCCCAGACCCATACTCGACTTTCCACCCATTGGCCATAAATCCAGGTTTTTTTGATATGTCCCTCAAAATACTTGGTGAAATAAAACTATCAGTTGATCTAGAGTCAACTAAAATGCAAACATTTCTATTATAAATTTTTCCTTTCAATAGGAAAGGTGTTGCTTGACCATTAAGTTTGAAATTACCTATTGATGCATATATCTTATGAGCAGGTTCCACAGGTTCTTTCCTCTTATCAACTCGTAATGGATATTTATCAGCATAATGAGGTTCTTGACAAATCCAACAACCAGTTCACGGTGCCCTCTCTTTCTTATTTCCCTCATTATCTTCCTGAGTACCAGCTCTTGGTGCATTAGCTCTTTGATCATTCCTATCCCTAAAATTTCTTTGGCCACCCCGATAGTTTGGATTTCCCCTATTTCCTTGGTACCTATTCTTATTCCTATCAAACCTATTTCGGTTCCCATTGCCATGATTCTTGGTCCAATTCCTGTCCCCTTTTGTTGGACCCACATTTTTCTTTTTCTGTGACTCTTCCTTTTCAGAGGATTGTTGATAATAAGCTTTCTTGACCCTGAGGTTATCTTCTTCTTGTCGAGCCAAGTCACAGGTAGCAATTAAGGTAGCAGGTTTCAACATAAGAATCAGGTGTCCAATTTTTGGATGTAATCCTAGGAGAAATTTTTGAATTTTGATCTCACTTCGCTGCTCATACTCAAGCATGTATTTGAGCAATTGCACAAATCATTGATAATATTCAATTACAGTCATATTACCCTAAGTTAACCTTGAAAATTCCATAGTCCTTTCAAGGTAAAATTGCGGTGTTAAGAACCTATCTTTGAATGCTAATACAAATGTTTCCCAAAGAACATCAACAACCTCCACATTGTGAGTTTTGTTGGACATTTTGAGTAGATGAGTTGTCATTGATGTCAAGAGTGAATGGTCATTGATGTCAAAGTTTGCAATCAGTGCAATCAGTAGAGTCCATTTCTAGTTGGTCAGATCCGGTTCCAGGTAGTCAGATGTGGTCCAAAGTGCAAAGAAGAGGCCCAAGCAAATAATATTATAATATTTTATTATAATATTAAAAAGGAAATTTAAATTAATTATAAATTAATTTATTAATTAATTTAATTAACTTTCAAAAGTTACTTAAGTTAATTATAATTTAATTTTTAATTTAATTAAAAATTAATTTATATTAATTTAAATAACCCTAAAGAGGGTTATAAGGTTAAAATGAAAATCGAATTTCATATTCGATTCAAGCACCGATGTTTATGGCACAAGAGGCATCATGTATAAATAATGGCAAAGACCTTTGCCTTATCTCCTAATGCTATCGATCGAATCTCCTATGCTCCATCGAATTCATGTGCAAAAAGGGAAAAAGATTTTCCACATTTTTTAAAGGGTCTTCGATGGTGAAGGAATAAATCAAAGGGAGCACAAATACTTAGCACCAAAGGCGCTAGTAGTGCAGTTGGCAATGGTGGAAGTGCTAGGGTGTGTGGCAAGCAAGGCGTGCAGGTTCGAATCCCTTCGGGTTCATTTTTGGCAAAGTAGAGAGGGCACATATTTTTGAGCAAGTGTCAAACAAGGGGTTAAAGGGAGGCTTGCACCTTCCCTTCCCCGTGGGAGCGCTTAGCCCACGTGGTGGGCTAGCGCCTTGATAAGGCACTCGATAGGAGAGGTCTCATGTTCGAAACCCATCGAGGCCTTTTTGGTTGTGACAAAGGTATGCATTGATGTCATTTGTGTTGGTCGCTTAATTTCGGATGTGCTAAGGTTGAAAGAAAATAAAAATATTTTTATGTGCCTAAGGTTGAAAAATAAAAATGTTTTGATGGTTTATGAGGTTTAATTTTTTCCTGAATTAATTTGGTTATTAAGTGTTTTGAGGGAGATAAAAGGGTAGGCAAATATTATTTTTGAAAGGTTAATTTTTGGAGATTGATTTATTAAAATTGGAGATTATAAGGAGCAATTTGAGTGATTATTTTTATGTGTGATTTGATGATTGCTAATTTCAAGAAGGAGTAATAAGGTGTATTTGAGATTGATTATTTTTGTAATTGAGAAATATTTTGAAAGAGTGTTAGTGTGAAATTTTGTCATCTAACCATTGAAATTGGCAAAGAAGAAAATTATGATTGAGATAGGTTTTTAAGGGCACTTCTACATCAAACAAAAGGTATGGGCACATCTTCCTAGTGAGTGATTGTTGAATGTTGTGAATGCTAAGTTGGAGTGAAAAGGATTTTTTGGAATAAGAGTTGTTGATAAAACCTTGTTTGATAAGCATTGTTGTTGAAGTGATTGGTTGAGTGAAGAACTTGAACTAGGGTTTGCAAAGATCATGAGTATCATTGTTATGTGAGATTATTTGATAAGCATTATTGGAAATAAGTGAGTGAGTGTTCATATGCTTGGACTAGGGTTTGTGAGCAAGGATTATTTCATTGAGTGATTGGTTGAGTAGAGTTGTGATTGAGCCTAGTCAAGTAGTTGTGTTGAAGTGATAGTTCAAGTTATGTGAAACAAATTGTTCCATAATCTAAATTGATTTGAGAAAGAGGTTGAGTGTTTATGAGTGTGAAACATATTGAGTCTCTAAAAATTCTCTATATGTTTCTATGGTAAAAAGAGAGATTGAAAGTGATTGAGCATTGTGGTGAATGTGAAGCATATTGAGTCTCTAACAATTCTCTATATGTTTCTATGAGATTGGACAAGTTCTAGTGAGGACTTGTTGAGAAGATTTGAGGTAAGTTATAGAGAAGACTTGTGGATAGATTTGTGTGAGATTTTATGGAAGCTTACAATACAGATTTAAGGATAGAGATTATTGAGTAGATTGGGCAAGTCTTTGAGAAGACTTGTGGATAGATTGGTGTGAGCTTTTGTGGAAGCTTACAATACATATTTGAGGATAGAGATTGAGGATAGATTTGAGGATAGAGTTTGGTGCATATTTGAGGATAGGTTTGTGCCAGACCAGAGATAGATATTGAGCATATTTGTACTAGACCGAAGGACTATGTTTAGTATAGATTTGAGATAGAATGAGAGTAAGATTTGGAGGTGATAGAGTATAGAGGATGATAGTCTCTAGTGGATAGAGATCCATTAGCCAAGGTAGTGAGGATAGGTCTTCTAAGTGGGAATAGAGTCTTCAGTGGATAGATATCCATTAGCCAGTGTAGTGGAGGCAGTAGTTCTTCTAGAAGATCATAAACTAGAGCTAAGGAGAAAGAGTTCTCCTATGGATAGAGATCCATAAACTTGATTAGGGGATTGGTGTCTCCTTTGGATAGAGGTCCATAAACATTGTAATAGGGAAAGGATTCCCAAGAGAATTTATTTGAGAAAAGTTTATAAGGAATATTTTCTCCGTGGAGTAGCCCACATTGGGTGAACCACGTTAAATCATGTCTCTCATGTGTGTGATGCTTTGTGTGATGTTTACTACTTTAATATTGTTGATGTTATCATTTGGATTGAAAAGCAAAAAGTTTTATCTTATACTATTCACCCCCTCTCAGTATAAGCACATGTTCTTCAATTGGTATCAGAGTGGGTCTCTCCATGAAAAGACTAACAACTTGGAGGAGGATCCATCAACAACACACATGACTTCAAAAAATGAAGAAGAGACCATGTTTGATATAAAAGAGGAATTCTTTACTACTCTCAGAAAGTTGGAAAGAATTAGAGAGAAGAACTCAAGCTTGAAGGAACAAATTCAAGAGGATGAAGAAGCAAGAATGGAACTTCTACAAAGTCTCACAGAACTCAAGATAAAGGTAGAAGAGGGAAAGAAAATTGAGCAGGATATGATAGATCTATTAAGAGCAAGAGAAACAGAATATGAAATATTGGAAGCAAAAATTGTTTATCTAAGGAATGAAGTTGAAAGGACCAAGGTACTACAAGATATAGAGTATGAGAAACAGAAAGAGGAGTCAAGTCTTCAAGAAGCGGAAACTTCAAACAAAGATAGGCAAGCAAAGGATACTTCAAAAGAAAAAGACATCAGAAAGGAAGAAAGCAAAGAAGAACCTTGGATGAGAGTTAATCACAAAAGGAAAAGCACTCAACCACAATCCCAAAGGCATCCAAACAGGTTACATAATTTCTTCCATGGTCATTGTTTCTCTTGTAACAAATATGGTCATAGAGCTTTACATTGTATTGGTCATGCAAGAAACAATGTCAATAGAAATTTCAATTCTTTTGCACCTCTTATGGATAATGATATTATATGTTACAAATGCAATAATTTTGGGCACAAGGCTAGATGGTGTAAAATGATACTTCTTGAGTCTAGTAAAAGAAAAACAATGTCAACAACTAGGAAAGAGGAAAGGGGAAATGTAAAGGCTAGATCAATGTTAGTTCAAACAACCCTTCATGCTCAGGATAAAGAAGAACAATGGTATCTTGATAGTGGTTGCTCTAGACACATGATAGGAGACAAAGACAAATTCATTGTACTAAAAGAAACCAATAGAGGATCAGTAAGTTTTGGTGATAATGGATCAACAAAGATTGGTGGAAGAGGAACTCTGAGTTTAGATAATGGGAAAACAAGAACAAAAAATGTGCTATATGTCAAAGGGTTAAAACATAATATGCTAAGTGTAAGTCAACTTTGTGATCAAGGTCATATGGTTACATTTCACCCAGATAGGTGTGAGATAAGAAAATCAGAAACTAGAAAAGTCATTGCAAATGCAAGAAGAACTCCAAACAATCTATACATGCTTAGTGAGATCAAAGGGGAAAAGTGCTTTCTATCACAAGAAGATGAGAGTTGGTTGTGGCATAGAATATTGGGTCATTTAAATTTTGACAACATAGTCAACATAAGCAATAAGCAGGTTGTCAGAGATTTACCCAAGCTAAAAAGGCCACAAAACACAATTTGTGCACCTTGTCAACATGGAAAGCAAACTAGAACAAGCTTTAAGTCAAAGGGATATATGTCATCTGAGCCATTAAGTCTAATACATACTGATCTATGTGGTCCTACCAGAACACAGAGTATTCAGGGTGAGAGTTACTTCATATTGTTTATAGATGATTACTCCATAATGGTTTGGGTAGCTTTTCTGAAAGAGAAGTCAGAGGCATTTGAAAAATTCAAAGCATTTAAGGAACTAGTTGAAAATGAAACTGGCAAGAGGATTAAGTGTTTGAGATCTGATAGAGGAGGAGAATTTACCTCAAATGAATTTGTAGATTTTTGTGAACAACATGGAATCAAGAGAGAATACTCAACTGCAAGAACTCCTCAACAAAATGGAGTAGTTGAAAGGAAAAATAGAACCATTGAGAATATGGCTAGAGCTATGTTAAATGAGTCCAAAATTTTAGATGGATTTTGGAGGGAAGTAATCAACACAATAGTATATATAATCACTAGGGCTCAAATGAGGGTAAATCATCACAAGACTCCATATGAAATTTGGAAAGGAAGACCGACCACTGTAAAACACTTCAAGGTTTTTGGAAGCAAGTGCTACATAAGACGAGAAGATCAAAACTTAGGCAAGTTTGATCCAAGATGTGATGAGGGAATTTTTCTTGGTTATTCCACTAAGAGTAAAGCTTATAGATGCTTCAACAAGAGAACACACACTATTGTGGAAAGTATAAATGTAACAATTGATGAGAAGATAGATTCAAGAGAACCAATTCAACAAATTGTGTATCAGGAAGATGGGAGTTGTCAAGAAGAGTTTCATGAGGAATCAGATGAAGAAGAAGAAGAAACCCAAAGACTTCTTCCTAAAACTCCATCCAGGTATGTACAGAAGCATCATCCAAAAGATCTAATCATTGGGAATCCAGATGAAAGACAGACAAGGAGAAGGATAATAACACCATCTCAACAAGCAAATTTTTCTTTGCTATCTAAGATTGAGCCAAAGGATTTCAATCAGGCAAGTGAAGATGAGTTCTGGATTAAGGCAATGGATGAGGAATTAGATCAGATAGAGAAAAGCAAGACTTGGGAACTTGTTCCATGACCAAAGGACAAAAATGTGATCGACACAAAATGGGTATTCAAAAACTAAGTTAAATGAATATGGACAGGTAGTCAGAAATAAAGTAAGGTTAGTATGCAAAGGTTATGCACAAGTAGAGGGAATTGACTTTGATGAGACATTTGCTCCAGTTGCATGACTTGAAGCCATAAGAATGTTCTTAGCCTTCTCAAGTTTTAAAAACTTCAAGGTATATCAGATGGATGTTAAGTCAACATTTCTAAATGGTGTTCTAGAAGAAGAAGTCTATATTGAACAACCAGAGGGATTCATATTAACAGATAAACCAGATCATGTATGCAGATTGAAAAAGGCACTGTATGGTCTAAAGCAGGCTCCTAGAGCATGGTACTCAAGATTGGATAAGTATCTTCAAGAATAGGGATTCAGAAAAGGAATAGCAGACAACAACTTATACATAAAAAATGAAGGGAATAATCTACTAATTGTGGTTGTTTATGTTGATGACATCATTTTTGGGGGAAACAATGATAAGATGTGTAAAGAATTTGCAAAGAACATGCAGAATGAATTTGAGATGTCTATGCTTGGTGAGTTGTCCTTCTTTCTTGGACTTCAGATTTCATAATCAGAGAAAGGAGTATTTCTCTCACAAACCAAGTATATAAAAGAGATGCTAAAGAAATTTAGGTTAGAAGATTGCAAACCAGTAAGTACCCCCATGGTTACAAGATGCAAGTTAAGTAAGGATGATGAATCTCCAGAGGTAGATCAGAGATTATACAGATCTATGATTGGCAGCTTGTTGTATGTTACAGCTACAAGACCAGACATAGTGCAGTCAGTGGGATTAGTGGTAAGGTTTCAGGTAGCACCTAAGGAAACACATGTGGCAATAGTAAAGAGAATTCTCAGGTATCTAAAAGGGACTATGGATTTTGGGCTCTGGTATCCCAAAAGTGACAGTTTCACACTCACAACATATACAGATGGATTGGGCTAGGAAATGAAAAAGCAACCCAAGTGGGGGGAGCATTCTCTCGTCTGGAGACTGTTTAGTCTCTTGGCTAAGTAAGAAGCAAGCTTCAATATCCTTATCTACAGTAGAAGCAGAATATATTGCAGCAGTAGCCAGTTGTACATAGGTATTATGGATGAAGTGAACTCTAGAAGACTTCAAGATAAAACATGATCATCCTATTCCCATATTATGTGATAATACAAGTGCTATAAGTATCTCAAAGAATCCAATGATGCACTCCAAGACAAAGCACATTCCGATCAAGTATCATTTTCTGAGAGAACAGGTGATAGATAAATAAGTCAGATTGGAATATGTTACTACAAAGGAGCAGATAGCAGACATCTTCACTAAGCCACTTTCAAAGGAAACCTTTGAGTATCTTAGAAAAAACTGGGAGTAATACTCCCACCCCAGAATTAACCACCTCAAGAGGAGGTGGGGGAGGGGCTAAGCTAAGAGACTCATTCTTAGCCCCGAGCCCCAAAGGTGACCCTTTGCCATTGATGTCAAAGGGGGAGAGATTTGAGTAAGGGGGAGAGATTTGATTTAAGAAGAGAGCATTGAGTCAGGGGAGCAGTTTCCCAGGGGGAGTAGGACAAAAAAGGTTAAGGAAATTTGAAAAGATAATTGGGTTGCCATCAATGACAAAGGGGGAGATTGTTGGACATTTTGAGTAGATGAGTTGTCATTGATGTCAAGAGTGAGTGGTCATTGATGTCAATTTCAGTGAGCAGTGCAAAGGAGAAGCAGTTCCGTAATCAGTGCAAAAAGGAGAGTCCGCTTTCAGTTGGTCAGATCCGGTTCCAGGTAGTCAGATGTGGTCCAAAGTGCAAAGAAGAGGCCCAAGCAAATAATATTATAATATTTTATTATAATATTAAAAAGGAAATTTAAATTAATTATAAATTAATTAATATAATTTTATTATAAATTAATTTATTAATTAATTTAATTAACTTTCAAAAGTTACTTAAGTTAATTATAATTTAATTTTTAATTTAATTATAAATTAATTTATATTAATTTAAATAACCCTAAAGAGGGTTATAGGGTTAAAATGAAAATCGAATTTCATATTCGATTCAAGCGCCGACGTTTATGGCACAAGAGGCATCGTGTATAAATAATGGCAAAGACCTTTGCCTTATCTCCCAATGCTATCGATCGAATCTCCTATGCTCCATCGAATTTGTGCACAAAAAGGAAAAAGACTTTCCATGTTTTTTGAAGGGTCTTCGGTGGTGAAGGAATAAATCAAAGGGAGCGCCAATACTTAGCACCAAAGGTGCTGGTAGCACAGTTGGCATCATCAGAAGTGCTAGGGTGTGTGGCAAGCAAGGCGTGCAGGTTCGAATCCCTTCGGGTTCATTTTTGGCAAAGCAGAGAGGGCACATCTTTTTGAGCAAGCGCCGAACAAGGGGTTAAAGGGAGGCTTTTGCCTTCCCTTCCCCGTGGGAGCGCTTAGCCCATGTGGTGGGCTAGCACCTTGATAAGGCACTCAACGAAGAGGTCTCATGTTCAAAACCCACCGAGGCCTTTTTGGTTGTGACAAAGGTATGCACTGATGTCATTTGTGTTGGTCGCTTAATTTTGGATGTGCTAAGGTTGAAAAAAAATAAAAATATTTTTATGTGCCTAAGGTTGAAAAATAAAAATGTTTTGATGGTTTATGAGGTTTAATTTTTGCCTAAATTAATTTGGTTATTAAGTGTTTTGAGGGAGATAAAAGGGTGAAAGGTTAATTTTTGAAGATTGATTTATTAAAATTGGAGATTATAAGGAGCAATTTGAATGATTATTTTTTTTGGTAAGTTGGAATTATATAACAAGCGGGTTTTGAAAGGATCCCAAAAACCTTCTTACAATAGGTCAAAAGACCAAATCGAGGGTTAAAACCCAAATGACACATCCCACACAGTGGGAGACTCATTACAAGGATGAAGATAAAATCCCATCTAGCGAGAAACATCCAAAGACCACCACAAAGGAAATCCCACCCAACGGGAAAAACCAACAATCAAAAAGGGAAAATCCCGCCCAGCGGGGACCCTAGCAAATTTAAAAACCTTCCTAGTAGGGAAAACAACAGAAAAAATTACAATCCCGCCTCATGGGGAAAAAACCGCACAATCTGGAAATCCTGTCACGTAGGGAAAATAAGCATGTTTAGGAATCCTGCCAAGCAGGAAAGGCAAACCTTAAACCAGCATGTTTGAGAAATCCCGCCTAGCGGGAAAACCAGCAAAATTGGAAGATCCCGCCTACGGGAAAACCACCAAACCAACCCTAAACCGGGTGTGAAGGGTCCCGCTCAGTGGGGAAAAAAACTAGTAGCAAGGGAAGGTCCCGCCCCGTGGGAAACCCAACAGCAACAGGAAATCCTGCCTTGTAGGAAAAAAAGAGTAGCATGCCCAGAATCCCACCTTCAAAGAAGCTAGCAAGAGAAGGAAAATCCGCCTAGCAGGAAAAACCAATAGTACGCCTAAGACCTACAGACAAACCCACGACCCCCCATCGGGGAAAACCAGCATGCCCTGAACCTGTAGAAAATCCTGCGAACTCGTGGATCCCGCCCAGTGGGAAAACTAGCAGCATGCCTAGAAGAACACAACCCCTGCCTAACAGGAACCCCGATCTAGGATGCAAGCTGCAGAGGAGAGACAGGGAAGTTGTCCCGTGAGCATCCATGACTGAGAAGGATTTTTATGGGTAGAAAAAATAGCGGAAGCCATTGCATTGTAAGATCTTGAGCCCCCATCCCAAGATCAAACCCTACAAGGAAACAAGCCATTAAAACCACCATCAAGAAAACTTCTAGCCCCACCATTGTCTGTTAGGGAATGGATCCAAGGAGAGATGTAGCTGCATGCATGGGCACCCCCCAGGACCCAAACAATAGACTACAGAAAGATCCCTGAGATCCATCCACAAGAACAAACAAACCCTAGATCTACAAGGAGATCCCGAAGACAAGGGTTTCATGGGGCGACTGGGAAAACCATCTATGGGAAAAGGCGCCCCCGAAGCCAAAATAACGCAGATGAAGATCCCGAGTAGCAACCAGAAAACCAGAGCCAACCCTCTTCCAACAGCCCCGAAAGCATGCTAGAAACCCGTCGAACCAAGAAACTCAGGGCAAGAAACCACCAAACCCTCCTTGCAGACCAACAACCCCGTCAAGAGGGAAACCTGAGAAAATAGGGGAACCTAGAAACTAGGCCTGAGAGCAGACCCGGGAGGGGGGCAGGGAAGTGGAGAAGTGGGACTGGTCAGTCCAAGGGAACCTAGGGCTGGAGCCATCCCTCCCTTGCCCCCCCAGGCCGCCATCAAAATTAATTTGAGTGATTATTTTTATGTGTGATTTGATGATTGCTAATTTCAAGGAGTAATAAGGTGTATTTGAGATTGATTATTTGTGTAAATTGAGAAATATTTTGAAAGAGTGTTAGTGTGAAATTTTGTCATCTAACCATTGAAATTGGTAAAGAAGAAAATTATGATTGAGATAGGTTTTTAAGGGCACTTCTACATCAAATAAAAGGTATGGGCACATATTCCTAGTGAGTGATTGTTGAATGTTGTGAATGCTAAGTTGGAGTGAAAATGATTTTTTTGGAATAAGAGTTGTTGATAAAACCTTGTTTGATAATCATTATTATTGAAGTGATTGGTTAAATGAAGAACTTGAACTAGGGTTTGCAAAGATCATGAGTATTATTGTTATGTGAGATTGTTTGATAATAATTGTTGAAAATAAGTAAGTGTTCATATTCTTGGACTAGGGTTTGTGATCACGGATTATTTCATTGAGTGATTGGTTGAGTAGATTTGTGATTGAGCCTAGTCAAGTAGTTGTGTTGAAGTTATAGTTCAAGTTCTATGAAATAAATTGTTCCATAATCTAAATTGATTTGAGAAAGAGGTTGAGTGTTTATGAGTATGAAACATATTGAGTCTCTAAAAATTATCTATATGTTTCTGTGGTAAAAAGAGAAATTGAAACTGATTGAGCATTATGGTGAATGTGAATCATATTGAGTCTCTAACAATTCTCTTTATGTTTCTATGAGATTGGAAAAGTTCTAGTGAGGACTTGTTGAGCAATTTTGAGGTAAGTTCTAGAGATGACTTGTGGACAGATTTGTGTGAGCTTTTGTGGAAGCTTACAATACATATTTGAGGACAGAGATTATTGAGTAGATTGGATAAGTCTTTGAGAAGACTAGTGGATAGATTGGTGTGAGCTTTGTGAAATCTTACAATACATATTTGAGGACAGATATTGAGGATAAATTTGAGGATAGAGTATGGTGCAAATTTGAGGATAGGTTTGTGCCAGACTAGAAATAAAGTTTGAGAAGATTTGTACAAGAAAGAAGGACTGTGTTTAGTACAAATTTAAAATAGAACTGAGAGCAAGATTTGGAAGTGACAGAGTATAGATAATGATAGTCTTCAGTGGATAGAGATCCATTATCCAATGCAGTGGAGGTAGCAGTTCTTCTAGAATATCATCAACCAGAGCTAAGGAGAAAGAGTTCTCCTATGGATAGAGATCAATAAACTTGATTAGGGGATTGGTGTCTCCTTTGGATAGAGGTCCATAAACATTGTAATAGGGAAAGGATTCCCAAGAGAATTTATTTGAGAAAATTTTATAAGGACTATTTTCTCCGTGGAGTAGCCCACATTGGGTGAACCATGTTAAATCATGTCTCTCATGTGTGTGATGTTTTGTGTGATGTTTACTACTTTAATATTGCTGATGTTATCATTTGGATTGAAAAGTAAAAATTTATATCTTATACTATTCACCCCCTCTCTCAATATAAGCACATGTTCTTAAAGTTTTCCTATAAGTATCCCACCAATCAGTGGCAGCTCCAATCAAATGAAAGACTTCCCATGAGGTTTTTGATTTAGATGACAAGGTTTTGATCGTAAAATATGCTTCCACACTATTTAACCATCTCTTAGCCTCTTCCCCATCACCTTTGCCATAAAATTTGGCTATATCAAGCCTTCACATATCCTTGTCCAACTCAGAACCTACTTGTTTCCTTCATGGGTCAATAGTTGTCTTATCCTCAACTATTACCGTTTCCTTTACTTTAGATAAATTTTTAATTGTTTTCTATTGATGGGAAATCATTTCTTGCTGTTGAGCCAACTTAGCATTTTTATACTCCATATGCTCTATCGGCATTTTTTTGTGCCATGTTTTCAACCATTTGAGCACTTTGCTGCTCCATTTTTTCTTTCTGTTGGCTCATTTACTCCCGTAATAGTTGTACCATTCAGACAATTTTATCCTCTTTATTAACTCATTTTTTTTCCTTACTCTTTTATTGAGGATGTTCTATAGTTTTATTTGATGCCCTGGGTTTGATAATTTTTTGAATGACTCTTCTAAGGTTTTCGGTCAGTCCTTCCCGCTGATCCACCGTAGTTATTTTTGAGGAACTAGTCTTTTATTCAGATGCCATTGCCTGTTCAGCAAAATAAGAGCCTTGTCAAATTTTCAAGCCTAGGTGAACACATTAGTAACATATTTAAGTTAGTCATAGGCTTTCTACTTTTTTGTTGCCTATAGATTTGTAACCTTAGCTCTGATACCAAATGTAACAACCCAAGTTCTGCCCACTTGGTTGTCCAAACACCCCAAGTCAACCCACTTGGTTGTCCAACATCAGAGGTTACAATAAGAGAAATTTTTTCTTTTATTTCGATTTATTTTTGTTTTATTTTCTAGTATGAGCATGTTAGATCCATCTTCATGAGTGTCATTCCGCTGCAGTTGAAATACTCATGAGATCGAGATTGGCCAAATCCCATGTAGTTGCCCATTTTGAACTTCACTCTCCACCCGAGATCCTAAGTTCAGGCAAGGGGTTCCTTTTCCTCTAGGGCCCATATCACCTAGAGGTGTGGTGCATACTTTCCCCATGTCTTGACATGATCCCAAGTACTTATGTCATGTAAGACGTAGCGCATACATGCTCGAGCTAGACGATCAACCATTTTTCCTGGAGCACCGTCTAGGGTCTTACCAATACCCTGGTAACCACCCGATGTTTTGTGTTGATTAACCAACATGATGTCCCATACCATCATGTTGTCGGTATTACCTAGTCAAACACAATTCACCACTCATCACTAGCAGGGATAACCTAGAAGAGATGCCCATACAACCCTTCGTTACCTCCCGTTTTGACCTTTTTCTATCAAAAGTACAGTTAGAGCCCTGATTTATGATGATTGCCTACCCGCAAACATCATTAGTAGTTATCTTACAAGATTGTCCTCCCCACAATCTTGAAACAAAATCAAGGTTGTCCTACCCACAACCTTGGGTTGCGAGATAATATTACCCCTTCCACAATCTTAGAATTTCTTAACCTAAGGTTTGTCTAAGCCTGGTTTATTTGAAAGGGTTTATCTATGCAAAGTTTTACTACTGAGTACGGTTTCGTAATTGCTCAAAAGTTGTACTAAGTTTTAAAAGATTGCCATTTTCCATTTGGCTACTTGGATGTTTTACATTGAGGAAGATTAAAGATAGAAATATTATTAGAACATTGCAATCCAAACTAAAGAATCCCATAATCTGCTCGAATAAATTTATTTAGGATTCCTTATAGTTAATTTTTCATTTGGAGTAAGTGCTACACTAAGAATTATATCCACAAATCACTTTCTTTTATTACTCCATAGAATTTATTAAAAAAAAAATCAAAAACTAGAATTGTCTACTCCACAAAATAAAGTAAGAATGCAACTTCACATTAATTATGATTTTATTATATAATTCAAAATAATTCAACAGAATTTCAGTCTTTCGCTGCTTAATCTAAAGTAAACTACACAAGTTGTTCAATAAAGTAACCTCACTCCGCCTTACCCACACCGACACACGGATTTGTTTAAGTAAACTCATATTCACATTATCATTTTAAATTAGCTACATTATGAACATCATACCTTTATAACAATATCGATTCTTTCACAGAGTTATAGTATTAATAGAGCTTCTAAGTACCTAATTCAGATTTGGATTTTACACTGCCTCTATATTTTTTTTCAGTCAAAGACCAATACAACATTGTTTGCCTAACAATAAATTCCTATGAGTATTTCCACAATTTTCAATGCATTGTTTTCAAACATCAATTCGGTTTGAAGCCCTACACAAATGACACTCTTTCCTTTTTACTATTTTTCATGTTTTCAAAATCGTTATATCACCAAGCGGGTGATAGTTTCCCCAACCATCATGAATACTTCCCACTACACAACTTATCTTATCAACATGCTACAAACCCTATCAACTACTTTGGACAGGTAAGTCCTTCAAATTATAGTCTTTTCCAATTCTCTATAACATAGTCAAATCAGCAAACCTTGTTACGTGCAATTACAGGTTCAAGTTTATTGCAGGAAAAGAGATTACAAACTTTCATTTATATTGCTACTCTTCAACCGAAACCAAACACAACATACAATTGTTTAAAGCATAAAAGAAAACATTCTATAAATTATTGTTTCCCTTAGCCGCTTGCCTGGTCTATGTATTCAAATAGTTGTTCATCAATTTACACATAGTTTAAGAGCATGCAAATATATAAACCATGTATAATGAGAAATATTTTAAAATAATAGATTTTTAACTCAAAATAAATCTTCATATCGACATAATACATCGTTCAAACGACTTATAAAGAAGAAACGTAAGACTCCTCCTTGAGTGCATGCCTATTCAACAATATTTTAGAAGATAACGATTGATCTATTTTTCCATTACATCAAAGGATGTACAAGCTATCATATAAATTCCTAGATTTTACATTTTTCTTAAACATTATATTAAGTACAATTTCAACATTGGATTTGGCATCACCCACATTTCAGGTTCAACATTTTACTGAGAAATCTCTATCAACATCTACAGTTGGCTTGTATCATTTTAGTATAACATTTAACCCTTTACGCCTGATGCAAGCTATCTTCCAACAACAAGTTTAAGTCTATGGCTTTATCTCCACCATGCTCCAGTTTTTAGATGAAGGTTTTCGGTGACATCTCAAGGGGTCAGAGCGGTCGAGCTAATATGAAATGCAACTATTCCTAGCATGCAAACAAGTTTTTTTTTCCTTTTTCCATACAACATACAAGATTTCAAAAATCTCCCATCATACTATGGGCTTTCAACACAACATGCAAGTCACATCAGCATTTACCACACAACATGCAGAAGAAAGAACAAGCTCTATCATGGACTAATAACTCAGACCCATAACACAGCCATATTTTTATTTTTAATTTTTCCACACCCATTCAATACATGCGTCTCCTTTTCGATCTAATCCACGCATGCATAAAAAAATACAATTTCTCTTCAATATTTACAAAGCAGAGAATATACATTAATCACATACAAACATCGTATATCAAATCTTCTCACACATGCACAGGAACAATTCTTTTTCTCTTCCATTACAAGCAAACATTAACCCAATTCGTATGCAGAAGAGAACAAACAAAGAATTTAAGCAATCCATTTCCTTTTGTTCCTTTTATCTTCTTCTATGCATTTTGCCAGTTCAAACTTACTGATTTACGCAATCCATTGTCCTTGCTTCCCAGAACCCTTCGCTCTTCATCGTCTCTCCTTGCCGAAAAACACACCAGACCAACTTACCTTCCATTCTTTCTCCACCTTCAATTTTAAGAAACATCCCCCTCTTCCCTGCTAGCCAACTCTCGTTCGTTGGAGATTCTTTCCATGTAAAACTTACCAAGTGTAAAACCACACCATCCACGTTCAACAACTTAGGCTAAGTAATAATTCCTTGAATTGCCGATAATTTTCAAATGGTTTTCTTTTTGTTTTATAACGCCGAGCAATAACTTCTTTTGCAAACATTTTAATATTTATTTCATTAAAATATTAATGGTTATGGTATTTGGCATTCCTTATTTAAAATAATAATTATTATTTATTGCCAATGCCCTTATATTATATTTTATACTTATAGCTATATATGTTATATATTATATTTTATTAGTTTATATATATTTTATAAATAAATTCCTCAAAAAACACCGCATAAGTATAGGATTATTAATTGCCTTACTTTATTTTTTATATATTCTCTTTTAGATTCCTAGCACAAAAATAGTCATACCATAACTCCATTTTTATCTCTGGCTCCCATGCATTTAAGCATCTTCATTGCCAACCAAACATCACAATTTCACAATTTGACAAGCATCAAACATTCCTACAAATGCAGCTACATGATATGCATCTATATGGACCACTGGCGAATGCATTGCCTATAGGGTTCTTTGCCCCTATCAACCGACGAATACACCACCGCTCATCATTTCCCTTGACTTACCTTGCATCGGATAATCCTGCGGTCCATTGAGAAGACATCCTTCTTTTGCATTGTCCTTGCCAGTACAATACCTGTCCTCTGCATCCACAGATACATTAGCAGTATCTCATCCTTGCAGATAAATTAGGCATATAACAAAGTAGATTTTTGGAGGGTTATTACATCCTGGTCTTCCTTCTTAGTTGAGACTTCTTTGGCCCATCGGGTGAAATAATCATTTGTAGTCAAATTGTATTTATGTCTAGAAAATGAATTAGGATCAATAAACCCAATAAAATCTACATCCCATTGTTAAAATTGTGCTTCTACTTGGATCGGGTGAAGTGACAAATATGCATTTTTTCTCCTACTGACATACATTTGGTATTTGTCACAACTTTGACTAGCCTTAAATGCATTTGAAAAGAGGGTGGGCAAAAAATAATCTTCTTTGATAATTTTTAATACCATGGGTCTTCCTGCATAGTGACCTCATGATAATCCAGAATGAAACTCTTCCAAGATATTTTTCTTTACTGATTCTCTTACACACCTGAGAAGCAATACATAAATGATATTCTAGAATAAACCACTTGGTAACATAATATATCTGAGAGCCTGTAGTCTGAATATTCTTCTTTGTGAAGCAATGATATGTGAAGGACACTTTCCTAAATTGAAGTATTCGATAAGGTCCTTTGTCCAATCACGATCAACTGAGGAATGATTACAAATATTACTTTCACTTATTGAATCTTTATATTGGCACACCATTGATTCGGAGGTAGCACTCTTCACAAGCTCTTGATATAATACTCGGCCATGAACTAGCTTGGTTGGTCAGATTTCAATATCATATTCCTAGATTTTAGAAACCCAACAAACTCTCTTATCTCTAAGCTCACCTTGGATAATGAAACTTTGGATATCCAGATGAACAACACAAACAATTGTTTTACTTTGTGAAACAAAATGTAGAAACTTCTTCAGGGACTTCATTATTGTGTACACTTGCTTCTTTATGAAATTGTACTTTTTCTCATGTAGTTGGATGACTTGGCTTAAAAATGTGATTAGTCATTTATCACCATTTTCTCCCCTCTGTGTGAGCACAACTACATAACTCTCTTATTCACCAACAATATAAAGGATAAAATCCTTTGAATAGTTAGGGTTTATCAAAATAGGGGCTTGAGCAATTATTTACTTGATTTCCCTGAATACTTGCTTCCTTTATTCAGTCCATTGGAACTCAACATCTTTCTTCAAGAGTTTAGTCACTGGTTTCATAACTTGGGAAAAATATGCAATAAAATTTCAAACAAAATTAATTTGACCAAAAAATTACTGCAAACCCTTCTTGTTGGCTAGAAATGGAAGCTTCAAAAGAGCCTCAACTCTTGCTAGATCAATAGATAAATATATTTTTTAAGATTACATGGCCGAGGAGTTTTCCTTCCTTCACTGCGAAGATAGACTTCTTTGGGTTAATGGATATCCCGAATTCCCGATATTTTTCAAACACTTGTCTTAAATGCAAGTTGTGCTCCTCCCTATTATGAGATAAGATAGTCATATCATCCAAATAAATAGAAATGAATCAGTTTAGTAACTCACAAAAAGCTACATACATTTATCTATGAAAGGTTACTCCAGCATTTGAGAGATCAAAAAGCATTTGTTGATAAGAAAATGTACCTCATTTTGTGGTGAATACCATTTTGTATTGGTCTTCATCTTTGACCCATATCTGATTTTAGCCAGATACTCCATCTAACAAATAAAATATTTGATCTCCTGCAACTATGTGAAGAATCTGATCAATATGTGGCAAAGGATAATGATCTTTCAAAGGAGCTTGATTTAAAATTCAAAAATCAACACACAGACAAATATCTCCATTCTTTTTCTGCATAGGGACCAAATTAGCTACCCAGGTAGAATGCTTGATTGGGTAAATACATTATTTTTGGTAGGTATTTATTTATTTATTTACTGATCGGGTTGAAGGGACCCATACTTGTCACATAGGTAATAAATAGTGCTGATATTACAAAAACAAACCAGTTCTGGACATATAGTGTAAGGGTCCAACCCTTCCATCCAAGGTAGAACAAAAAAACATTAAACCTGTACAAATCTAAACAGATGCTAATACAATCATCGATAATCCACCGGTCTAAAAATACCTTCCCAGGACTACTGTGATTCCTCTTTCCCATCTTGGTGATCAACCTCTTTCTTATTAGGGCTGAGGAGGGCCTCGAGCATGCTAGGGAGCTCCTAAACTTTGTTAATGGCATTGGTCAGGCTGGAGCCGGTCTCCCTGATGATATTGGTTGCTGACTTCAGGAGGTCCATAGTTTTATTGATGCAAGTGAGGGTGGCTATGCGCAACACATATTTGATATTTCTAGATGCCTCCTCATCCTCATTGATGATGACCTAAGGAATATATCCTGGAGAAATCATGTTATTTTTCTACAGTCAATGGGATTTCCTACTTTTTTGAGAGGGGTGGACTGATTTCTATTTGCTTCTTAGGGGCTAGCTAGTGGGGTGATGATCAGTCAGAGCGGAGGTCTTAGGATTGGGAGCTAGGGGAGAGGTCTTCCTGACACTAGAGTATCTACACAATTAGGGGAGTGGGGGAGCTTTCCTTGTCCTTACAAATAGACGTGGAGGAAGGCTCAAGGCTAGGAGAGCAATCAGGGATGCCACCAGAGACCTGGTGCATAAGGGTGTATTTGTAAAGGATAAGGAACATGACCTGGTGGCGAGGGGGATTGGAGGACATGCTTATTTTGATATTGGTGATGGTGATGCGGATGGACCAGAAAAGGAAGTCATGGAAATTCATTGGTTTGACATCACGAAGGTGGTTCACAAAAGCAAGGTGGTAAGCATGTAGGGGATGATTGGGGTTGTCGACAGTAATGTATTGGATGATAGGGTGGACGAAAACATGCCAAGGCTTGGGGAGATATGAGTGCAACACACCCCCCTTCTCCAACTCCAAGTATTTCCCCTTATCAGGGAAATGCTCTAATTCCTCCTTGAAGTTATGCCTATCCATTTGAAAAATTCTACCACCAGGAGATAAACCAAAAACTTCAGCAATGAAGTGAACACTTACCTCAAACCGAAGGCCACAAACCTAAACTTCGCCTTCATTCCATGTGCTGAAAAAATACTTGGTCACTTGTCATCCATGCCGGTGAAAAGCTTGAATAAAGGGATGAATTTCTTGGCTTTGAATAAAGCTTCTATCCCTACCTCAAGTTGGATGTTTATGGGATCCATGATGGTCATCGTGATGGGGGAGATGGGATCGGATGAACTGAACCAATTTTTATTGCCTAACAAAGTGAAGGTCCTCAAGAAAATGCACATAGAAAAAATAGGTCTCTAGCTAAAAAACCTAAACTTAATGCAAGCATGACAAGCTATCACTCCAAAGATTTCAAAGAACAAGGGGAGGAGACAACTAGACCATAAGGAAGAGGGAGGGTTATCAAAAAATATGGCATAAGAAATAGGAGTGGGTGGAAAATAATTGGGGTGGTGAGTGGTATTTTTAAGGATGGGGAAAAGGAGGAGGAGGGGATGGTGACACGATCAGAGTGGAGGCAATGGGAGGTGACTGGTCAAATTGACATGGGCTGAACAGGCCACATGAGTGGTCATACTAGGAAAACATTGTGAAATTATGGATATTAGTAAGTTCTCAATGATCGTGGTATTAAGAGAATACCTTTATAGAATTGAAGGAACACCTTTGTGGCTGCTAGAGCTATCATTTGTGACATTCCTTATATTTTTTTTTTGTGTTGAAAAAATACCTTAGGTGTTAATGAAACACCATTGTGGCAGCTAGTGTTGCTTCTTACTAATACACCTTGCATCATGATTGGTTGCCATGCTGAATTCTTGGGGGAAGACATATTCCCAAATGATCAGGTTGGCTTGATTGGTCGCTATATTGGCCAAGAGATCTACCACCTTATTTGCTTCTCTGAACACATGATTGGTCATGTTTTGGGGACACTGCTAGAGGGAAGCCTGGTAGTATTGAATTATGTTGTGGATGTTCCAAACCCCATTACTATTATTTTTTATATGGTTAACCACAATGAGTGAGTCACCCTCAAATATGATTGGATTGACCATGCATTTTCTTACCTGAATACATCTCCAAAGAGCTCGAGTTTCTACATAGTTTTTAGTTTGAATCTCAATATTTTCTGTGAAGGCCAAAATGATGTTTCCCACATGGTCCCTAATGACTCCTCTGGACCCCGCATCTCCTGGATTTCCTTTGGAGGACTCATCAAAATTTACCTTGAGCCAACTTGGGGGGTAATCCATTTGATGTTGCTCCAAGAGCTGGAGGTATTTTGAGGTTTGGAACACTCAGAGGATATCCCCAGGATGTTGATCACTAAGGAATCCCTTCCACAATAAGGGGGGTCTATGCATGAGATGATGTTAGCATTTTCTAGAGAAAAAGTCAAGGCTTTGTTAGCAAAAACTTTAGGGTTTCTGGGCTTATCATTGAAGGTGCGGTTGTTCCACTATAACCAAATTTTCCAGAAGACATGGTGTAGCAAGGCTTTCCAGAGAAACCCAAGTCTTGGGTTTTTGAAGATGTTGGGCCACTGTGTGACCAAGTCAGGAACGAACTTGGGCCAAAACCATCTAACTTGGAACCTAATTTTTAGGGAGGAAAAAATCTCAATGAAGAAGGGGAAATCAATGAATAAGTATTGAGTGGACTCCCAAGACTAGGTGCAAAGGTAGCATCTGTTGGGGATGATGACGCCCCTCTTGATCAGGTCGTCTATGATCAAAATTCTATTGTGGACCATGAGCCAGTAAAAGTGAGAGATTTTTAGGACTTGTTGTTTAAGCTAAATGGACGTAGAAATAGTGGGACTATTGGTGGAGGTAGATTGCTTTGGATGGGTCTCAACCAAATGATAGGCTAACTTCACAAAGAATTACCCATCGTTGGTACCTTTCCAATAGAGCTTGTCAGCTATCTGGGTCTGAAGGAAAAAATTCACTCTAATAATAGAATGGAGGGCAGACTTGGCTCTGTCTAAAGAAACATTTCTAACTCTGAACTGGATCAACTTCCACCTGTGGGTGTCTTGAGTGGTTGTTATGAAATCAGTGACTCAGTGACCAAATCTACTGTCAGTGAGGTGTTTATTTGCTGCAATGTCAAGGTCTCTGGTGAGAGGCTCATCCCTAGACCATGGGTCATGCCAAAATTTGATGTCCATTCCATTCCCAAGTTGCCATCGTGTTCCCTATTAAATAAGGTGCTTAGTTTAGGATATGGATCACCAAAAGTGGGACCCAATTCTAGGAGTCCCTTCATCCTTGAAAGAGAGTTTTTGAAGGTATTTCCTTTGGATGATAGATATCCAATATAAATTGGCATTGGTGGCCACCTTCCATGCCTATTTTTCTAGGAGGGCCTGGTTCATGAGGTTGAATCTACGCAAGCTGAGCCCACCTTTGTCTTTTGAGGTGTAAACTTTATCGTAAGCCATTAGGTGAAACTTTCATTGATTATCCATCCCTACCCACAGAAAGTGCTTCTGGATTTTTTCTATGCTTTCTCCCACAACATTTGGGATTTTGAAGACAGAAAGAAAAAATATCGGGATACTTTGGAGAATAGACTTAACTAAGGTGGCTTTACCTGCTTGTGAGAGGAGGGCCCCTTTCCACCCTGTCAACTTCTTATGGATTCTCTCAGTGACACTATTCCACATGGTCTTGGCTGACCTCCCTTGAAACATTGGGAGCCCAAGATAGGTGGTTGGGAGATTGGTGATTGTGCAACCCAAAATACTTGCAATTTTTACTTTCTACCTTGTAGGGGTGTTGATGAAGTAGATCTTACTTTTGATGTAATTAACCTTCTGGCCAACAACTTTCTCATACAGATTGAGGATAGACTTGATGACCTTAGCTTCAAATACAGAGGCTAATGTGGCCAATAGGATGTCATCCACAAACTACTAATGGGTCTAGGGCTGAAGGTTGGAAGCAACCTTGATACCAAAAATCAATCTTCTTGAGCAGGTGGACTTCACAGCTCTTCCCAAGCTTTTAGCCAAGATGATGAAAAGGATGGGGGAAAGGGGGTCCCATTGTATCTATCCTCTAGAACTGGGGAAGTACCCTAATGTTGAAACATTTACTAGGATAGAGAACCAGGGAGAGGAGATGCAATTTGAGATCATCTTGACAAAATTCTCATGGAATCCAAAATTGAGGAGAATTCTGGTTAGAAACTCTTGGTCTACTCTGTCGAAGACCTTGTTCATATTAAGCTTAAGGAAGAAGGCTGACTTGTTGGAATTTTGGGCTGAATGGATGAGTTCATGGATAGTGATGACACAATCAACAATATTTTGACCTTTGATAGTACTACCTTGGTAGGGATCAATGATGGACAGGAGAATGTTGGTCATTCTATTAGCCATGGATTTGGATAGGATTTTGTAAATGAAGTTGCACAAGCTGATGGGACGATAATAAAATAGGGACTAGAAATTGGGCACCTTAGGAATGAGAGCTATAAAAGAGGAGTTTACATCCTTGAGAATGAATATGATAGCTTGCATCTCAAAAATGGCTAGGTAGAGGTTAGGCCCAATGATGTCCCAGTAGGTTTGGAAGAACATAAGAGAAAACCCATCAGGTCTGGGAGCTTTGTATGGTTGCATGGAGAAGAGGTCCTTGTGGATGTCTTTAGGGGTGATATGGTTGAGAAGATAGGTATTCATAGCCTCAGGGATGGATCTAGAAATATTCTCAAGGAGGGTGTCCATAGCCTAGCTAGGGGGGAGGAGGGGACACCAAGGAGGGTTTTGAAATGGTTAACAACTTCATCCCAAATTTGGTGGATATCAGAGGTGCAGGAACCATCTTGCTTGGTGAGGATATTTATCCTGTTGGTTCCTCTGTGCCTAAGTATGGAGATGTGAAATTTATTGGAGTTGGAATCTCCTTCCTTAAGCCACAACTATCTTGATTTCTAGCGCCAGAATATTTCTTCCTTTCGCAGAGTATTATGGTATTTTGTAAGAAAAATCATCTCCTTTGCTCTGAGATTGTCATCCCCTTGCACCTGTTGGAACCTGTACTTAATCTAATTGAGTCTATTTTTTATGATACTTTTGTTTTCAAAGATGTTTCCAAAAGTCTCTTTGTTCCAAACCCTCAACTTGCCCTTAATTTATTAGAGTTTCTGCATTACCTGGTTTATGATAGTCCCAAGGAAATTTCCCCCCCACCACTCAACAATCTTATTTTTTATATTTGGATGCTGGGTCTACATAAAAGGGGTTTTGAAATGGGATCTGTTGGTAGTTTTGAACATCAGGGGACTGTGATCAGACCTAATTTTTGGGAGTACTTGCAGACTAGCATCCCCAAAGAGTGGGAGTGCTTCTTGGGATAGTAGGAAATAATCTAGTCTCTCTTGAATAAGGTCTTCGCCTACCTTTATATTGATCCAAGTGAACTGGGACCCTTTCAGTTGGACATCCATAAGTTCACTTAAGTCTAAAAAGTGAGCAAAGTCATATGTGGCTCTAGAAGTAATGGCATTCCTACCTCTCTTCTCATAAGGATGTAAGGGAGTATTGAAGTCCTCTACTAAGATCCAAGGGATGCCATTGAATACTTGTATCATATGGGAAAGGTTGTTCCACATGATTATTCTATCCTACGGTGTGTTAGGAGCATACACATTGGTCAAGATCCAGGGGAACTAGGTGTTAGGATCATGAAAGAGGATGTTGGCCAGGCACCTATCACATGAAATAACTCATCCTTCAACTTTTGCTGGATCCCAGAGGCAAAGGAGTCTGTCTGAGGTACCCCATGTTAGGGTGTAGAAAAACTCACACTTCCTCCAAATGGTTTTGGAAACTCTTGGTGACCAATGCTCAACTAATTTGGTTTCTTGTATGAGGAATTTCATTCTTGGATTGGGTAAATAATTTTAGCTTCCAACATTTTCAATAGTTTATCTTTCAACAAAACTTCAATTTTGGGATTGACTGATATTTTTTTTCTGCCTGATGGGTTTCACTCCTTCTTGCAGTTCAATAGTATGTTGGATCACATTCTTGTTGTAATATTTGAGGTCCTGATAACTCCAGGTGACAATATCAAGAAATTCATGGCATAGCTCCTTGATCTGCTCAAGTTTCTCTGGAGTGCAATCGGTTCCAACCTTGATTGAATTTTCAGGTTCCAATTGTAGCTCAGTGTACTCCTTCTCATCTACTTTGATATTATGTTTTTTAGCTTTGTCGTTATGATCAAAGAGACTTTAGAATGTGATCAATCCTTTCGAGATATAATTATTTCTTAACTGGATCAGTCCCTCAGGTTCCTTTTCATCAAGTGTTCTTCCTTCCACACTACTAGATTCTTTTATCAGGAAGTTCATGATATGCTCATCACTTTCAAACACTTGCTAGTAGATATTCTTATCAAGAACTGAAGGTCTGTAAACCAACCTTATGATATTTGGTTTCTTCACCATGCGCTCAACTAGAGAAAAGTTAGTGCCAAGGGATGCCAAAATATCAGCATGCTTATTTTATTCCTGTAAATATTTAATGTCGTTTAGGAATAAAACAGATCCCAAACTTTGTTGCGATATGCCTTCAAATAGTGCTACTTGGAGACACAACTTGTTAGTCACTTTATTGACAATCAACTCTAAATCTCCAAAAATATAGAGTTGTTTGATCCCAAGTTTCTCTGCTTTCTTCAAGCCTAAGAACAATACTTCATATTTAGTGGTATATTTTGTACAAATCTATGTCAACCGGTATGAATATATATTTTGTATGCCAAAAGGAGAGTGAGGATAATTCCTGCTCCTGTGCCATTTTTGCATCTTATGCCATCAAATTAGAGCTTTTTGCAACTGCTCTGGAACAAGATCTTGATCATAAAACACCTTCACTTCAGCTTTTTAGACTTAGTAATGGAGTAACAACCAATAGTAGTTTCCATCATCTCATTAAAATAAATCATTGAAAATTCATCTTTTGTACGAAGCTCATCTAGAGTCTCTTCCATTAAATTAAATTCTTCTAGTTCTTCAATCACCATATTGACAGAATCCATGGATTTTTCTTCTTCTTCGATCCTATCTAGATGAAACGTGGAAGGCTTCTCATTATAGATTCAAATTCTCTTTTATTTGAAATGAAATTCCAGGTGAGAGTAAACCAAGGAGATATAAACTCCCAGTTTAGATGTAAACTCTCTTGAAAAACACTTACTAAAATATGGCTCTAGGTCAACTACAACCACCTCCTAGATCACAGTTATTTGAGGTATCTTATGAAGGATAATGGGGATATATTTTATGACACCTACCATTATCATAGAGGTACCATACAACTAAAAAAATCCCAGGCTACTACTAGTATACTCCATACCCATAACATCACAAACCACTTTTGGCATGATAATTGTTGCAGTCCCAGAGTCGATCATGAAGTTATGTACAATCCAACCCTCCATACTGAGAGACAAATAGAATGGTGGTGGTCTATTTTTTCTAGTAGCTGAAGCTATAAGAATCTAAGCTAAAAAATCTGGGTGGGACTTTTATCTCTATATTTAATAGGATTCAAATATTTTTGCAATAAATCAACCTGTCAAAGCAATTGCATCGCATCATAGAGACTAATCTTGGAAATAATCTTCTTTAGTTCTTCAACAATGTTATACATGGAAAAATTGGATCCTCTTATTTCATCAGTAGTCTCATACTTGCTTCAATATTTTTGCATGGCTTCTACCCTCTAATGCTTGGTCAAGGATAGGTATTTGAGCTGTTCTTTTGCCTTCTATTTCGTCTCAATTTGCATTTGTGAAGTTGATACCTTCGCTTGAGAGATTATTTCTTTTTCTTGTGTGGGTAAGAGATCTTTTAAAATAATAGATTCTTTCGACTTAGACGCTAAACTAGGTGCCTTCACTTGTGCTTGTCTCTTTTTATTCTACACCTTTGGCTTAGCAGGTACCTTCAGTGGCTCCATCTCATCTGGGTTTACGATGACCAACCTTTTCCTAGCTCTCATGAGAACTAAAACTTATTCTATGGAAGGGACCATAAAATTATGATCTGCTTCTCTAATCATGTTGATATGACCACCAAAAGAGATGTCTGCCAGTGTCTGTACATAGTTCATATAAACCATGCAAGTTTCTTCACCATGTAGATCATTGTAGGTAGAACACCAATATGTTTTATTTGATGGGCTAGCTCCTTCATTTGTCAACACTGTTGGATTCCTTTCAGGAATTTTGTTGGTCGTAGCTGATTGCTCTCTTGTGATTTGTGAAGGTTGAAATATCCTAGGCTAGAAATCTCTCTCATCCTACCTTTTCTTAATAGTTGTGATCTCATTCATAATTGCTCTCATTGCTAAGTTCGTCGATTGCATCTCTTGCAGAAAATTATCTTGAGGATCAAGATTTGAGGGAGGAGCTAATAATGGAAGTGGTACTAGCAGAGATTATAATATTGGGAATGGAACTAGAGTGGGAAGCTATGGAATGGAAGGAGTAGGATGTTGTGGGATACATACTATCAGGTTTGAAGATGAACTAGGATTCCACGATGGAATTGGATACATGTGGGGCATTGGTAAAGACTGAGAATATGCATTGGAATATAAATATTATGGGAGATCAGGAAAGATAGGCATTGTCATCTTTGGTGGAAGCTTACCAATAGTAATTAAATTAGCTTTGGCCTTATATTCTTAGGAGTACAAGGCCAAAAATGTATCAATGTTGTACTGATAGATGACCATGCTAATGTCATAATTGAAGGCTCAAAGATAATAGAATGTAGCCTTTTCGAGAGTCGACCAAAGACCATCAGGAACTTGCTACCAAGTTCGATCGAACCTAATAGTGAAATCAATGATTTCTTCCTATGGATACCTCTGAATGTTAGTAAATTGATGCAAAATAGAAAAAGGATCAACTTGCTCATTGAAGCCTTTTATCATTAACTCAACCAACTGGTCCCATGTGGTAATAGTGGCAGGTGGTAAGGACTGGTACCAATAAATAAGCTTCCCTCTAAGAGAGAGCACGAGCAATATGACCATGACATATTCATCTGTGATGCTAAGAATAGTTACCAAAGAAACCACGTCTTGAACATGCTCATAAGATATTTTTCCCATACCATCGTAAGTAGGCAAAGCCTTTAATGCTATTGACGAGATCAAGTTTTGAGCTTGCAGATTCAAAGATTCGAATGATTCCATGCTGGAAATTATCTTGGTGGTAGTGGGTTTTAGGCCATTTGGATCAGAGTGTTTGCTCAGGGAGAAAATATAGTGGTAATGAAAAACACACAAGCCACCTATTAAGATGTTATGATTGATGGGATCGTCGGAGTGACTAACCTAGGAGGCTCTCTATCAAGCTCAAAGAAATCAATAGGATTTTCTAAATTTTTCACTTTTCATATTGTGATCATGAAGTAAAGCTTTCGCTAACTTCACATTTGGAGGCTTTTGGGTAAATTTGAGTCACCAGATGTTCAAATAAAATAGTAAAATATGAACATCCAACATTAATACTGCTTAAGGTGGAACTTTCGGGGTCCCACCAGGCGTGCCAAAAACTATTCATCACAAATTTTCCTAAGTATAAAAATATGCACCCTAGACCCGACCAACATTGAAAGGCCAAAGGAAAGAGATGTCCTTTGGGCCAATCTCTAGAGAGGGCTAGTTCCTGTACTAATCTAAAAATTGGTATAAAGCTTAGGGATAGAAATTAACAAAAAGATATGGAAAATGTGGTTTTAAGCTAGAAGAAGAGAGTGGGGATGAACTAACAACTAAAAAACAAAATCAAGTTTTAACTAGAATTTAATAGAAAAATAACACAGGAACCAATCACAGATTGCAATAATGACTTCCAATTAATATTTCAACATTCAATTAATTAAAAATTATATTTAAATATAGAAATCAATCTATCTAAAAAATGCGTGAATATAAAAAAATGATAGACATAAAGCAATCACATACACAACTGATCCAGGAATCAGAGCCAAAAGTCTTTCAATTTATGCAAAAATTTAAACTCAAAGAGTTTTAAGAAGAATGTTCCTCCCCCCTTTTTACATCAAATTTCTTAGTATTTATAGAGGGTTGCTCTTCTGTAATTGAATGAGCATTAAAGAAAATGGTGGCAGACTGCAACTTGATCAACAACAACATTTTTTGGGAACAACAATAAATCAATGAACACCTTGGGAAGTTGTGATCATTCTTTAGTGGAGAACATATTGGAAATTAGCAAGAAATGACGATGGAAATTCATTTTATAATTCAGTGCATTAAGAAACAATGATGTCACATGAGGATCAGGAAATTAAAAATTAAATTTTGGTGATTATTTTATCCTTTTGCACCTCAACATTTTATTTTCACTCGAAAGAACCATTGGATTGGCTGGCATAACAGGGGAGATCACATGAGGATCAGGAGTTTGAAAATTAAATTTTGGTGATTATTTTTTATGTACTGTGATTGGCTTGGCTAGGAGGAGTAGTAGCAACTGATCCCCCCTACTGTAATGTGAAATTTTGCACACTACCAATGTCCCGCTGAGATGAGACAAGTGAAGGTGAAACATTGGATGATGCCACAGGTTGTGATATTCCTGTTTATCTGTTACAACACTGATAATTACCACAAAATATTAGGGAGATTGATTAATATGCACCTAATTAGGTTTCTCAAATTGATTGGTAAGCATTGTGTTTGCTTCATGTGTGGGCAAGGGGTCATGTAAGACTCCTATCAAAAGTTCTTGCCTCTCAATCATATCCTATACTAAATCTCTAAAGGGATAGCATGTCTGGATGTCATGACCCCTTTGTCAATGGTAAACACAATATAGATTTTCCCTGTGTTCCTTTGATATATGCTTATTAGGCTTCAACAAACAGATCTCCAAAAGATTTATTTTTCATGCTTCACATAATCGATCAAATATAAATGCTAATGTCTCTGGAAAATTAGTATATTGTCATTGTGGCCAACGTTTTTGGCCTTGTATCTGATTATATTGTGTATGATTTTGGGCTAGAGGAGATTGAGCTTGGTAATTATTTTGCACTAGTAGAGGCAGTGCAACCTGGTTTGAGGATTTGAGGATACTCAAAACAACTTGATTGATTGGGCATTTTGTTGCATGTTGCCACCTGTAATATTCTTGTTTGGCCATTTCCTTTTATGGAGTTGAATATCACCCTCATGTATAATGATGTCTTCAATGACCTGGAACTGTGCTAAAGATTCCTTGAATTTTTGATACTGTTGTAATTGTAATAGGAGTGTGATTTGTTTCAAAAAGCTTCTCGTAAACATTCGAATGAAATCTGTTGTGGGTAGGGTGAAAGTTAGTTTTGATATCACCTTCCTCCACTTTGTTGGTCCGGCTTTCATGCACACCCCGGGAAAGGATGAAGCAAGGAAGCTCCGGAGACACCCACGGGACGGATCCCACTCATCTTTAGGATCTAGCTGGTTATCCAAGGTGCGAGTTACAGAGTTGGGTCGAATGGCAATTCACTCTTTTCCACTTCTGGAATAGATTTCAATATGGATTGCTCTGTTACCTTACAGGGGGTTCTTGAACTTGTTCAATAGTTGCAAAAGTTGTTGACAATCAGATTTAACTTGAATTCTTGATCTAGCTCTCATGGGTCAGCTGATTTAAATAAAAGACAAATAAAGAAAATAAAAATGGATCATTCACCGAAAGCAAAGAGAGGGTAGGGTAGAGGCGAAAAGAGAAGTTTATCAAACATCAAGCTGTAAAACCCTAAACTATCAATTTTATCTATGCTACTAGCTTCACAACAGAACAAATCAAAGAAGAAAGTGTCCAGTCAGTCTAAGATCACTTTCAACTAAGAGCACAAGGCAGAGTGAAACAGATCTAGCAGAAAATTATAAATCCAAGGGCAGCTGGTTAAAATTGGTATCTTTCACCGGCAGCCTAGCTCACACAGTGAAGACAGAGCAATTAGAACAAACTTACACCTGAAATCTGTAATTTCCCCTAGCAGACAAGAGAACAACTGAAGCCTAACAACATATTTAAACTTGATAATGTCAGATTTACAGCATATATCTAATAAACTTTAAATGGAACGGATAACAAAAGAAGATACACTTATCACACTCTGCAAAAGATTAGGCTCCTGGCCATGCTATCACAGAAAAGCTAAAGCACATCAACTCCAAGTCCAGAAACAAAGGATTTCACAAAATTTGCAAGAAATTGCTTATAAGCCTTTTATTTCTAAGTCTCCGCCTCCCGCGATTACATTTAGAATCTGTATTTATAGACTCAGGACAGACCCTGATCTTTTCAAAATATCTTCTGCTCAAACCCTAAATCTTATCGCACTTAAACCCTAGGACCCGGGTTTTACAATAAAAATCCATTTAAAATCAAAGTCCGGATAGAACTTAACCCTTCGGCAAATCAGTGCGAGTCAGCTGCCATAAATGGAGAAGATAAAATCTAAAGCCACTTGCATTCATCCGCAGCTGCAAATAAATGCCTCCATTAATTCTCGTTGGTGAGCCGGATGAGTCACCACTTCTCCATCAATTTGATCTCCGTAAAGCCATCCCTGAGTTGAAATTGTCTTCATGCTATCAAGTCTGCAATAAATTTGTCATTGAATGCTCTCACCGGCAGCTTCTCTTCTAGCATGGCGGTCCTTGACTAAATCTGCACTTTAACTTTGCCTTTATGGCCTTTCCCGGTTGTCCCGCAAGTGCCAGATGGAATCCTGCATGAAAGACAAAAAGATTATATTAGCACTTTAATAAACATTAAATCCAAGCTTAAAACATTAAAATCAGATTAAAAACCGCAAAATAAGCTTGCATGTCGGCCTCTGTATGTCTCATTCACGCTTTGACACGTGTCGCTACCCCAGGATGCCTTCTGTTTCCCGTTGGAATGCACTTTTGGTCAACTTTGAGGACTTTCTCTCTCCTATCGCGAAAATGAGACATGTCGCGATTTCGTGACATGTCGCGAAATCGCGACGTCTCCAGCGCTACGCTGCTTCTCTCCCTGTCGGCCGCGAAAATGCGACATGTCGCGATTTCGCGACATGTCGCAAAATCGCGCCTCTCGCTGGCGGCCGTACATCTTCCTCAAAACGTGCAGCGCGTCGCTACCATTTTCTCCCTTCCTTCGAAACGTGCAGCGCATCGCTGCAAGCTCCGGCCTGCGATTTTGAGACACGTAGCGCATCGCTGCAACTTTTTCTTTCGACTTGGAAACATGCAGCGCATCGCTGCACCCTTTACCCCGTGATTTTGAGACATGCAGCGCATCGCTGCAACTTTTGGACTTAGCCACTTTTTCATTTATCCTCAGCGAAAATGGGACATGTCGCGATTTCGTGACATGTCGCGAAATCCGCTCGTCCTCGATTTCTTCTCTCTCCTCCGAACACGATTTTGCGACACTTTCCAAAATGGAAATGTCGCGATATCGCGACACTTCCAAAAATGGAAAGTGTCGCGATTTCGCTACACAAAAATGACTTGGCGGATTTTTGATTCTTCAGCCCACTTTCTCTCTCCTACCGTGAAAATGCGACATGTCGCGATTTCGCGACATGTCGCAAAATCGCGCCCTTCCGTACAGTTCATCTTCTCTCTCCAAAAGCTGTCGCGATTTCGCGACATGTCGCGAAATCGTGCCCTTTCTGGCACTTAGCCGATTTTCATGCATTTTCTCTCTCCTACCGTGAAAATGCGACATGTCACGATTTCGCGACATTTTTCTCCCCGGCTTTCTCTCTCCTCATCCTGCAGCGATTTCGCGACGCTTTCCAAAAATGGAAATGTCGCGATATCGCGACACTTCCAAAAATGGAAAGTGTCGCGATTTCGCTACGTTTTCGACTTAGCTGCATTTTTATTTTCCTGTCGCGATATCGCGACATTTTCGAAAATGGAAGTGTCGCGATATCGCGACACTACCAAAAATGGAAAGTTTGATTTTTCATGAATTTATGCAACTGTTTTCGGGATTTTTCTCGGTACCGGTGCAAGATTTTCTTAAGCATGAATGATTTCTAGCATGTAAAAAGTGAATTCTTGGATAACACAGCTAGAATGCAAGAAAAAGCACAACTTTAAAAAGGAGGCAAGCAAAATTGGATTTAAAACTGAAAATGATCAAGAGGGTCCCTCTTTGCAAAAATGGAAGTTCAGAATTTTCAGAGGATGGAATCTCATTTTTCAGTGGGGGTGTGTTGCTTCTCAACAAATGGCGATATCTGCGGGTAAAATAGTAGCACTATTTTAGAACCCAAGACTCTGGTTTCAAAACAAAAAGACCATGCATCATGCCTTGCCACAGACATTCTTCACAATAAATTGACTGTTAACTGCCAGCTGTTAAAATTTCCCAAGGACATACTAGGCTGGATTACTTCAAGGAAGATTTCTGATGTGCAATTTCAAAGGGTATAAAACTTTCTTCAAGGATGACTGAATTGAATGATAAACTTGGATTAATCAACTTTTCTAGATTGTAAAAGGGGAAACCGAGTAGAGCTCTGTTTACTAGTTTAGCCTTTTACAGCCTAGACAGAGTTACCCTTTAGATTTACACGACCCAAATTTACAAGTGTAGGGCAGAATCTAATATTGGCTGCCTCTTTTAATTATTCAACTCTTTTTTTTTTTCTTCTTCTTCTTTTTTTTATATCTCTCCCTCTGAAATATATCAATATCTGAAATGCTTTTAGGGAAATCACAATTTTCTTTTATCATTTGATCAATCGGAACTGTTTCGAGTCTAGGCAATGATAGCCTCTGTGGATACCCAAATAATTGCATGAACCATAGTCCCCTCTCATAACCAGCTTTTCTTGGATTCCCCGGGAGTTCCTCCAACTAAACAGCATAGCAATTTTTCTATCATTAAAACAACTGTGGCAAGTAAGACACAAGATCCAATCATCTCTCTACCTTTGTCCTGAATAACAAAATAGTTCTACTTATTCGATAGTAAGCGAGACTATCTCTATTAGAATGGTGAACAGCATGGGCATTGGATTGAAACTGGATTGATCAGCTTAGAATAAACAATTTTTAGCAGGCTGACTTTTCATTGATTGCTCAGGCAAAGGTAAAGGACAAAAAATTTAGAAGCCAAAGGACTTTGTACGAGGCTTCCAAGGACGAACACAGGCTTCTAAAGCAAAACAGAATAAAAACTGCACGACTGCAAATAAAATAAACTAAACACAAAAAAAAAAAGAACTAAAACAAACGAGGTTACAAAAGACAAAGAACAAACAGAGAAAAATAAGCTAAAACAAAAAAACAACTAAAAAAAAAAAAAAAACAAAATAAAAACAACAACAAAGAAAAAGAACCGCAAGAAGAAAAACGAAACTAAAATAAAAGCAAGCTAAAATAAAAAGACAAAGAAAGGAAATAAAAAGCAATGACAAAAGAAATAAACTGCACAAGCTAAAACTGAAAAACAATTAAAGAAAACTACAGAGCATTAAAATTAAAAATTAAAACTACGACATTTAAAAATAAAAAGCGACAAAGAAATAAAACGAAAAACTTTAAAGCTTATTTACAATGTATACATATGTTACAACTTCCCTTCATACTCAAAAAATGCAGCAGTTGGGAAAGCAGAGAAATGGTGCCTTAAAAAAATTTTGACCATGTGCAAGTAATTTAGAAAAATTACCTTTCAGGTCCTGTTGACGAAATGCACTCCAGACTGTGCTTCAAAAATTTGCTATCTGGGAAAGACTTGTGTTTATTGTCTTCCCTGTCCCATTTGAAAAACAAATCTGCAACTCCTTCAAATTAAACAAATCATATAATAACAAATCATATGATAACATGTTTATGCTTCTAATTGAAGGGTTTGCAGAGTTCTTTCAAAAGGATTGAATGTAAAAAACCCCCAGGATCAAATACCTTAAAATCTTGACAGACCCAGACCACCACATCTTCAAAATTATGTGACAACTGAAAGAAATCATGTTTTATCTGTATGCCCTGGTTCTTAACAACTTGAACATTTTGTGGTTGTTGTCACTGCTTCAATATCCAGGACTTCAATTTTTATCCCTCTAGAAGAATGCTTACAATTTTCCTTTTCACCTGAGCCTTGCTTAGATTTAACCTCATCAATGTGCAATGTCCAAACATCATGGTTGTGATGGTTTAGAGCTGTAACTGTTCTCACCTTCTCAGTTGCCAAATTATAAACTCCAATATCTGCATCAACACAGTTTATAGCCTTATCTTTGACATTATGTTCAGAAGTTGCAGGCTTATGTTGAGACAGTTCATCAATTCCAAGTTGGCTGACCACATTCATATTTACTATCTTTTCCTCCTTTTCTTGAAATTCAACGGGTGGTCCAGAGTAAGCCTCAATCAAGTTAACCTTTTGTTCAACAATCTGAGGCGGTTCATAGAGGGTGATGTCGGCTTTAAGTTCCCTCATATCCTCAATGATGTTATCCTCCTCAGTTACTTCTGCATAGTGATATTGAATCTCACTTTCATCATCCTCTGATGAGGAAGGATCATTATTAAGTTCTGGACTCTCACATTTCAAGTCATAACTGTCCATTTTGAACTGTTGAAAATCTTGCATTTCATCCATAGGAGTCTCTACAAGACTTTCTGTCTCTTCAGGAAAAGTGAAAGAATCTGAAACCCTGGTTGTACTATTTTTGGGTGAACTAGAAATATCAATATTTCTTTGATCTCTAGGAAAATTTAACTCACCAGGAAAAACTTCAGATTTGGGTGGTGCCAGATCACAACTGTTCAGTTCAAGCACCTGCACTTTGAACTTGTCAGAACTTTTCTCTGTATTTTGCACATGCTGAGTGGATGTCACAATTAACGGAGTCTCCTTGGGTAGAGCATGACATGTTGGCACTAACTCATGATGTGGAATGGGGTCTGGAATAGGCATGTTCTGTGTAACATAGGATATCAAAGGACTGCTCAGAATTTGAGGCCCTAGCTGTCTTTCAAGAATTAAGGCTTCTTTATAAGCACCTGCCAGGGTTGTGATATTGATGTCTCTCTTGAGGAAAATAGAGGTCACTGAATCCAATGCATTCTTGTAGATTTCTAAGGCCAGATTTGCATTTGGGATGTAATGGCCAGTCATTCTACCGTAAGCTCTTTGGAACCTCATATTGAAAGACATGACAGTTTCTCCCGACTCTCTCTTGATGCTGGAAAATTGTTGGTATAACATACTTGGGGTCTATCACTTCCCCAAATTGTGATATAAAAGCTTTCTCTAGATCATCCCAGCTAGTAATGGAATTCTTTGGTGAGGTTTAAAAACCAGTCATAAGCTCCCTCCTGGAGAGTGAACGGGAACAATCTGCAGGCAACATCTTCATGCTGTATATTCAACAATTTTAAAGCATTTTTAAAAGCTAGCAGGTGTTCTTCTGCAGTTCTTGTCCCATCATGTTTATACCTAGGGAGATATCTTTCCGGACTTTTGGGCAAGTCATGGGCTATACCCGGGATATTCAAAGCAGTGGGGCCCAACCAATTTGCCATTATTACTTGGCTGACAGTGATATTCTGAGTTGTAATTGGATAACTGCCAGTGGAGATAAAACTGTTCTGAACTTGAGGTCTTCTCTGGCAATTTTAAAAACTATACTGACAACTTTCAAAAACACAATTTAAAAAACTGTACTGACAATTTACAAAATTGTCCGGAGTTCATTGTGGGTCCTTCAAATGTTGTTGTTATGCCCTTACAATACTTGAACTGAGTTCATAGCCCTCCTTCTAGCGCCAATTAGGTTGTTGGTGAGGAGGAGGGAAAATGATTCAAAATATTAGAAAAAAAAATTTTCAACCCGTGCACTAAGAACAGATGTTCTAGGCCCTCCTTCTAGCGCCAATTAGGTTGTTGGTCCGGCTTTCATGCACACCCCGGGAAAGGATGAAGCAAGGAAGCTCCGGAGACACCCACGGGACGGATCCCACTCATCTTTAGGATCTAGCTGGTTATCCAAGGTGCGAGTTACAGAGTTGGGTCGAATGGCAATTCACTCTTTTCCACTTATGGAATAGATTTCAATATGGACTGCTCTGTTACCTTACAGGGGGTTCTTGAACTTGTTCAGTAGTTGCAAAAGTTGTTGACAATCAGATTTAACTTGAATTCTTGATCTAGCTCTCATGGGTCAGCAGATTTAAATAAAAGACAAACAAAGAAAATAAAAATGGATCATTCACCGAAAACAAAGAGAGGGTAGGGTAGGGCAGAAAGAGAAGTTTATCAAACATTAAACTGTAAAACCCAAACTATCAATTTTATCTATGCTACTAGCTTCAAAACAGAACAAATCAAAGAAGAAAGTGTCCAGTCAGTCTAAGATCACTTTCAACTAAGAGCACAAGGCAGAGTGAAACGAGATCTAGCAGAAAATTATAAATCCAAGGGCAGTTGGTTAAAACTGGTATCTTTCACCGACGACCTAGCTCACACAGTGAAGACAGAGCAATTAGAACAAACTTACACCTCAAATCTGTAATTTCCCCTAGCAGACAAGAGAACAACTGAAGCCTAACAACATATTTAAACTTGATAATGTCAGATTTACAGCATATATCTAATAAACTTTAAATGGAACGGATAACAAAAGAAGATACACTTATCACACTCTGCAAAAGATTAGGCTCCTGGCCATGCTATCACAGAAAAGCTAAAGCACATCAACTCCAAGTCCGGAAACAAAGGATTTCACAAAATTTGCAAGAAATTGCTTATAAGCCTTTTATTTCTAAGTCTCCGCCTCCCGCGATTACATTTAGAATCAGTATTTATAGACTCGGGACAGACCACTGATCTTTTCAAAATATCTTCTTCAAACCCTAAATCTTATCGCACTTAAACCCTAGGACCCGGGTTTTACAATAAAAATCCATTTAAAATCAAAGTCCGGATAGAACTTAACCCTTCGGCAAATCAGTGCAGTCAGCTGCCATAAATGGAGAAGATAAAATCTAAAGCCACTTGCATTCATCCGCAGCTGCAAATAAATGCCTCCATTAATTCTGCTGGTGAGCCGGATGAGTCACCACTTCTCCATCAATTTGATCTCCGTAAAGCCATCCCTGAGTTGAAATTGTCTTCATGCTATCAAGTCTGCAATAAATTTGTCATTGAATGCTCTCACCGGCAGCTTCTCTTCTAGCATGGCGGTCCTTGACTAAATCTGCACTTTAACTTTGCCTTTATGGCCTTTCCCGGTTGTCCCGCAAGTGCCAGATGGAATCCTGCATGAAAGACAAAAAGATTATATTAGCACTTTAATAAACATTAAATCCAAGCTTAAAACATTTAAATCAGATTAAAACCGCAAAATAAGCTTGCATGTCGGCTTCTGTTTGTCTCATTCACGCTTTGACACGTGTCGCTACCCCAGGATGCCTTCTGTTTCCGTTGAAATGCACTTCTGGTCAACTTTGAGGACTTTCTCTCTCCTATCGCGAAAATGAGACATGTCGCGATTTCGCGACATGTCGCGAAATCGCGACGTCTCCAGCGCTGCGCTGCTTCTCTCTCTGTCGGCCGAAAATGCGACATGTCGCGATTTCGTGACATGTCGCAAAATCGCGCCTCTCGTTGGCGGCCGTACATCTTCCTCAAAACGTGCAGCGCGTCGCTACCATTTTCTCCTTCGCCTTGAAACGTGCAGCGCATCGTCGCAACTTTCCTACGATTTTGAGACATGCAGCGCATCGCTGCAACTTTTTCTTTCGACTTGGAAACATGCAGCGCATCGTTGCACCCTTTAGCCCGCGATTTTGAGACATGCAGCGCATCGCTGCAATTTTCGGACTTAGCCACTTTTTCATTTATCCTCAGCGAAAATGGGACATGTCGCGATTTCGCGACATGTCGCCAAATCGCGCTCCTCCGTACTGATTTCTTCTCTCTCCTCCGGCAGACAGCGATTTTGCGACACTTTCCAAAAATGGAAATGTCGCGATATCGCGACACTTCAAAAATGGAAAGTGTCGCGATTTCGCTACACAAAAATGACTTGGCGGATTTTTGATTCTTCAGCCCACTTTCTCTCTCCTACCGTGAAAATGCGACATGTCGCGATTTCGCGACATGTCGCAAAATCGTGCCCTTCCGTACAGTTCATCTTCTCTCTCCAAAAGCTGTCGCGATTTCGCGACATGTCGCGAAATCGTGCCCTTTCTGGCACTTAGCCGATTTTCATGCATTTTCTCTCTCCTACCGTGAAAATGCGACATGTCACGATTTCGCGACATTTTTCTCCCCGACTTTCTCTCTCCTCATCCTGCAGCGATTTCGCGACGCTTTCCAAAAATGGAAATGTCGCGATATCGCGACACTTCCAAAAATGGAAAGTGTCGCGATTTCGCTACGTTTTTCCGACTTAGCTGCATTTTTATTTTCCTGTCGCGATATCGCGACATTTTCGAAAATGGAAGTGTCGCGATATCGCGACACTACCAAAAATGGAAAGTTTGATTTTTCATGAATTTATGCAACTGTTTTCTGGATTTTTCTCGGTACCGGTGCAAGATTTTCTTAAGCATGAATGATTTCTAGCATGTAAAAAGTGAATTCTTGGATAACACAGCTAGAATGCAAGAAAAAGCACAACTTTAAAAAGGAGGCAAGCAAAATCTGGATTTAAAACTGAAAATGATCAAGAGGGTCCCTGTTGCAAAAATGGAAGTTCAGAATTTTCTAAGGATGGAATCTCATTTTTCAGTGGGGGTGTGTTGCTTCTCAACACACTTATTGCCATATTCAATGACTAGCTCATCGTCAAGTTGATGAAGGCTAGCCAAGTTAGTCAAGTTTATCATTTTATTATTACCAGAGGCAAAACATTACAGGAATAGCTCAGCCAATTTCTCAAAGGTGTCTATGCTATAATGTGGTAGATGATTATACCATTCCAAAGCAACCCTGGATAATATAGTAAGAAATATTCTTAACATTAAGGGGTCATTGTCTTGCAAATAGAAGTACATATTGATGTTAGTCTCACAATGACACTGAGAGGGGGGGTGAATCAGTGTAGCTCTTTAAAACTTAAATCTTCAACACTCAAAGCCAAAACAATGAAAACATAAAACCAAATAAAGCAAGTATAACAAGAGAACATCACACAACACAAGATGTACCGAGGTTCACCGATTTGGCTACATCCCAAAAATGATTGTTTGGACTCCCATCCAAATCCAGCCTTTGCAAAGCACCAAATTTACAATCAATTTACCAACACCCACTGGAAGGAGCACCAACCCCTGATTTATCTGCACCAACAGAAAGGAGCACCAACCCCTGATTTATCTGCACCAACAGAAAGGAGCACCAACCCCTCTACCAAGCACCCACTTGATTTTGATATTGATAATAAAATGACATATATGAATGTCTTCACTGAAACCAGAACCCTCTATGGTCTGTAAGCTCAAAATCTAAAACTTTCTATTTCACCCAGTATAACATCCCTCTCTCTGCATTACTCAGAATTTGAATCTTCTCTTCTCACAAAAAAACTGATTGTTCTCTTAGCTCGTTCTGCCAATTGCTAAATGCTTTCTGGGTATTGTGCAACACTTTGTCTGTGAACTCCTCTCAAAATTTCAGCCAAAATGGATATCATATGAGAAAGTTATGCCCAAAATACTGAAGTGACATTTTTCACCACTCTCCAAAAATCACGGATTTTCACTCTTTATTTTTCTCCACACACACTTCTCTCTTCACAAAATAAAGTCCCCACTTTTCAATAAAATCCCTTGTCACTTAAAAAGCACACACTTGCATTCTTTTTCCCTTTTCAATTTTAAAAATATTTTCTTTAATGAAGCTTCTTAAAACAATATAACTTCCTTTTTTTATTTTGAGAAGGCATTTCGTCAAACACGTCACATGCAAAGAATTGACACCTTACTCGTTCTCTTACTTCGAAGCCACGTGACACCTCAAACCAAAAATGAAAGATGCTCTATTTGATGCCTTGAAGGTGTAACAACACTGAAACCGAAACTATGGTGACTCTGCAAGGTCGAAACGGCCAACCGAAGGATTTTGCACAAGTGGAACAAATTGACATAAAAGTGACCTGTACCATTTTTGCAACAATCATAACTCTCACCTCGTAACTCTGTTTTCTCTAAAATTTGAAACGTAGAATATCTGCAATGCTGAATACATCCAGTCCGAATCTCGCTGCATAACTCCTTACGGTTCACCTGTACCACCTCCATGAAAATTGTTGCTGACACACTTTTTCCAAAAAGAGCATTTTTGTGACAGTCTTGCAACGCTTGTAACATTCACCTCGTTTCTCCGTTTTGGTGGAAATTTGGAACACATGTTCTTGAAGATAACGACCACCTCCAGTTCAAATTTTGCTATCAAATTCTTCTCGGTTTGCTCGTAGTGCTTCTGACAAAACTGCCCTTTTTTGGCCTATACAACCACTTGCCAAATCATCCGCCAAGATACCGAAAACGTCACCGATCAATCCAAACACTGTGCTGACACCTCCAATACTATTCTGGACTATTTCTTGACATGCTGGCATGTTCCAAACTGATCCATCCTGTCCAACTGCGCCCGTGATGACTTTTGCAATTTTTTGACAACTTCTTGATGATTTTTTCAACTTTTGCAAATTTGCACGAACAACCTGTAACAACTTCACCCGAACATCAAAAACATCCTCATAAGCATTGAACATCACTGTACATACTCCAAAAAACCTCTGAACAACTGTCCACTGCATCAACCTGTCCATCTGAGTGTGTTGACAACAATGACAATATTGTCGTTGCACCTTGCTCAACAATCTCCCCCTTTGGAATTGTTGGCAACACACGCACAATTTCCTCGTAACTCTTCTCCCCCTTTGACAACAAGACCAAAGGGCTGCTGCAAACTCCCCCTGAGTCCATGCACAACATTCTCAGGCAAAAATTATTACACTTAGCAAAAATCACAAACATGAGCAAAAAGATAAACAAATACACAAATGCTCCCCCTGAGAATGTGGCCCCAATAGCTAGTCAATTCTTGGGAAGTGTGACCACTCCCAATTTCTTGCGAAGGTACTCAAAGACTTCCTTGGGCAATGGTTTGGTGAAGATATCCGCTACTTGCTCTGTTGTTGGAACAAAATCCAACTTAACCTCACCTTTCGCAACTTTCTCCTTCAAAAAATGATACCGGATAGCAATATGTTTTGTGCGAGAATGCATAACCGGATTCTTTGAGATGTTAATGGCACTGGTGTTATCGCACTTAACTAAAATTGGCTCACTAAAATTAATGCCAAGATCCTTCAGAGTTTGTTTCATCCATAACACCTGCGTACAACACGTTGTCGCTGCAATGTATTCTGCCTCTACTGTGGATAAGGAGACTGACTCCTATTTCTTACTGTGCCACGCGACCAACCTGTCTCCAAGATAGAATGCACCTCCACTAGTACTCTTCCTATCATCTACACATCCTGCCCAATCTGCATCTGAATACGCAATAAGGGTGAAGTCCTTACCTTTCGGATACCATAACCCATACTCCATAGTACCCTTGAGGTACCGAAGAATCCTCTTCACTACTGTCACATGAGTCTCCTTGGGACTAGCCTGAAATCATGCTACCATGCATACTGCCTACAAAATATCTAGTCTAGTAGCTGTCAAGTATAGTAAGCTCCCAATCATAGATCTATACATAGTTTGATCAACATGTGGAGATTTGTCATCCTTGCTCAACTTGCAACCTGTCGTCATGGGAGTGCTAACTGGCTTACAATCCTCCATTGTGAAAATTTTTCAGCATCTCTTTCACATATTTAATTTGAGAAATAAATATGCCCTTCTCCTTTTGATTAACTTGCAATCCGAGGAAATACGAAAGTTCACCAATCATTGACATTTCAAATTCTTTCTGCATCTTATTTGCTAAATCTTTACACAACTCATCTTTGTCGCTGCCAAATATGATATCATCTACGTATACAACAAGAACAATATGATGACCATTTTCTATTTTGACATACAAATTACTATCCACCATACCTTTCTTGAACCCTTGCTTGAGTAAGATAATTGTCTAGCCTTGCATACCATGCTCGGGGTGCCTGTTTTAAGCCATATAACACTTTCTTCAACTTGCAAACCAAGTTGGGATCATCACCAAGCTGGAAACCATCTGGCTGCTCAATATAAACCTCTTCTTCAAGTTTCCCATTCAAAAATGCTGATTTCACATCCATTTGATAAACTTTGAAATTCTTGTAAACTGCTAAAGCCAGAAACATTCTAATTGCCTCTAGTCTGGCCATAGGTGCAAAGGTTTCCTCAAAGTCAATACCTTCAACTTGTGCATAGCCTTTGCATACCAATCTTGCTTTGTTCCTGACTACCTGTCCGTCTTCATTCAATTTGTTTCGAAAGACCCATTTAGTACCGATTACATTTTTATTTGCGGGTCTTGGTACTAACTCCCAAGTCTTGTTTTTCTTGATCTGATCTAATTCTTCATTTATTGCCTTTACCCAACTTTCATCTTTGCTTGCGTCAACAACATTTTTGGGCTCAATGTTGGATAATAAAGAGTAGTTACTTACTAATCTTCTTCTTGTCTGAACACCAACTATGGGGTCTCCAATTATTTGCTCTCTAGGATGATCTTTCTGCCAACTACCTATTTTGAATTTCTTGTTTTCTTCCACTTCTGAATCACTGTTTGAATCCTCTGAGTCAATTTTTGGTTTCTTTTCCATTTCCTTTTCCTCATCTCCTTCAATGACCTCTTCATAAATTGGGTAGTTCTCTTCATAGCTAATTACTCTTCCCTTCCTTCATCAAATTTAACATCGACACTATCCACAATTTTCCTTAGCCTCTTAATTTTTTTTTTTTCTTTTGAATTTTATCTTCAATCTTTTTCTTCTTCATCACATTCCTATTCTTTTTCTAGTTTTTCTTCTTTGAGTGCCATGAAAAGAGCTTCACCTATTTCCTTTTCAGAATCCTCACTGGAGCTATCTTCTGATGAACTGACATTCTTGGAGATGAAACTTTTCTTCTTGAAGTTGCATTTTCTAAAATTTGTTTTTTTCTTCCAGTCACTTCTTTCTTCGTGTGATCCTTCATCACTTATGTTCTTCTCATTAAGTGGACATTTAGCTACAAAATTCCCAATGCCTCCATAGTTGAAACATTTAAACGGTAACTTTCCTCTATATTTTCTTTTTCCCCTTTTTAGTTTTTGAACAAAGTTTGCTTCCATTTCATCTGATGTCTCTTCTTCCTCGGATTCTTGTTTTGCTTTCATATTTTTATGGGCTTTAAAAGCAGCTTCTCTGTCTGTGGGTTTAGATTTTCCTATTCTCATCTCATATGCAGTCAAAGAACCATGCATCTCATCCATACTAAAAGAATTTAGATCTTTAGCTTCTTCTATAGCTGAAACTTTAGAATCAAATCTTTGGGGAAGGGATCTTAATACCTTTTTCACGATGATAGAATCTTTGATTTCCTCGTCGAGTCCTCTAATCGCATTAATGACTTCATTAACTCTCAGCATATATGCCTCTATATTCTCATCGTCATTCATCTTTAATACTTCGAACTGAGCTCGATGTGTTTGTAACTTGGCCTCCTTGATCTTAACGTCTCCTTCATGAATGCTCTTCAGTTTGTCCCATATTTCCTTTGCCATTTTACAACCCATAATATTTACCAGTTCGTTGTCCACTAATCCACACATGATAGCATTCTTTGCTTTTGAGTCATTCTCAAACAGTTTCTTACCGACAACATCGGTTGGAGAAGTGGTGGGTATTGTGTATCCACTATCTACTGAATCCCAAATGTCGTATCCCAAAGCACAAAGATATGTCTGCATCCTGAGTCTCCAAAATGCGTAATTAGTTCCGTCAAACAATGGTGCTTTGTTTGATGAGAAGCCTTCACCACCTGCCATTGTGTCACTTCCAAGATCACCCTAGCCGGTTAAGCCTGTTCAGGAACCTCGCTCTGATACCAATTGTTAGTCTCACAATGACACTGAGAGGGGGGTGAATCAATGTAGCTCTTTAAAACTTAAATCTTCAACACTCAAAGCCAAAACAATGAAAACATAAAACCAAATAAAGCAAGTATAACAAGAGAACATCACACAACACAAGATGTACCGAGGTTCACCGATTTGGCTACATCCTCAAAAATGACTGTTTGGACTCCCATCCAAATCTAGCCTTTGCAAAGCACCAACTTTACAATCAATTTACCAGCACCCACTAGAAGGAGCACCAACCCCTGATTTATCTGCACCAACAGAAAGGAGCACCAACCCCTGATTTATCTGCACCAACAGAAAGGAGCACCAACCCCTCTACCAAGCACCCACTTGATTTTGATATTGATAATAAAATGACATATATGAATGTCTTCACTAAAACCAGAACCCTCTATGGTCTATAAGCTCAAAATCTAAAACTTTCTATTTCACCCAGTATAACATCCCTCTCTCTGCATTACTCAGAATTTGAATCTTCTCTTCTCACAAAAAAAAACTGATTGTTCTCTTAGCTCGTTCTTCCAATTGCTAAACACTTTTTGGGTATTGTGCAACACTTTGTCTGTGAACTCCTCTCAAAATTTCAGCCAAAATGGATATCATATGAGAAATTTATGCCCAAAATACTGAAGTGATATTTTTCACCACTCTCCAAAAATCACGGATTTTCACTCTTTATTTTTCTCCACACACACTTCTCTCTTCACAAAATAAAGTCCCCACTTTTCAATAAAATCCCTTGTCACTTAAAAAGCACACACTTGCATTCTTTTTCCCTTTTCAATTTTAAAAATATTTTCTTTAATGAAGCTTCTTAAAACAATATAACTTCCTTTTTTTTATTTTGAGAAGGCATTTCGTCAAACACGTCACATGCAAAGAATTGACACCTTACTCGTTCTCTTACTTTGGAGCCACGTGACACCTCAAACAAAAAATGAAAGATGCTCTATTTGATGCCTTGAAGGTGTAACAACACTGAAACCGAAACTCTGGCGACTCTGCAAGGTCGAAACGGCCAACTGAAGGATTTTGCACAAGTGGAACAAATTGACATAAAAGTGACCTGTACCATTTTTGCAACAATCATAACTCTCACCTCGTAACTCTGTTTTCTCTAAAATTTGAAACGTAGAATATTTGCAATGCTGACTACATCCAGTCCGAATCTCGCTACATAAATCCTTACGGTTCTCCTGTACCACCTCCACAAAAACTATTGTTGACACACTTTTTCCAAAAAGAGCGTTTTTGTGACAGTCTTGCAACGCTTGTAACATTCGCCTCGTTTCTCCATTTTGGTGGAAATTTGGAACACATGTTCTTGAAGATAACGACCACCTCCAGTTCGAATTTTGCTATCAAATTCTTCTTGGTTTGCTCGTAGTGCTTCTGACAAAACTACCCTTTTTTGGCCTGTACAACCACTTGCCAAATCATCCGCCAAGATACCAAAAACGTCACCGATCAATCCAAACACTGTGCTGACACCTCCAACACTATTCTGGACTATTTCCTGACATGCTGGCATGTTCCAAACTGATCCATCCTGTCCAACTATGCCCGTGATGACTTTTGCAATTTTTTGACAACTTCCTGACGATTTTTTCAACTTTTGCAAATTTGCACGAACAACCTGTAACAACTTCACCCGAACATCAAAAACATCCTCATAAGCATTGAACATCACTGTACATACTCCGAACAACCTCCGAACAACTGTCCACTGCATCAACCTGTCCATCTGAGTGTGTTGACAACAATGACAATACTGTCGCTGCACCTTGCTCAACAATTGATGAATATTGTCATGTGATCTTATGCATCTTTGTCATATTTGAACTTTTCAAGTTTAGACATCTTAAAATTTTGTGGGTACGGTGGTGATGAAACTGATGGATGGAAAGGTTCATTGCTAATATGCTTTATTTTAGGTTTTTGATAAACCAATATTTGATTTTATTTTTTGAATGAATTTATCCGATCAGCTAGCACTTTGTATGACCCTGACGAGATGATATGATCTTCCTATTGTTGCCTTTGATTAGGTAGAAGTTGTTTTTGATGTTGCAATGGATAATAAGTATAATCATTAGGTACCTAATAATAATTGGATTCAGGACATGTATCTATTTGATCCTGATGTTCCCATTGGGACTGTTCATATGACTCCTCATCGTATTGATCTTGGTACTATTGAGGAGTATGAGGTTCATGATAATAAAATAATGGCCTATGATATTGAACATGATTTTTGCATGCTTCTGGGAAAATATTTTGCAATTTCACTGGATGCCTTATGCATTGTTGCATCCTTTGGGTGCTAGGCATAAGCACCACTTTATGCAATGCATTTTGCACTTGCTCTTGTTGTATATTTTGTTGTTCTTGCATATTTCATTGATACAACCTTTGTAGGTGTGCTTGTTGTGAGCCCCCCAATTGTTGATTTAATTGTTGTTGATCCAACTAGAATTAATCCATACATTTTTGTTGGTTAAGTTATGGCTTCAGTGCCTGATGTGTATGATCCCATTGTTCAGTTGTATGGTGGCTATGTACCCTTGTATTTGAAATACAAATGGGTTTGTCATGTCTTTCCCCTAGTAGGATCTATTACTTGTTTTCCACACTCCATAAAGGTTGCATTGACCTGATATTTTGTGCTATGAGTGGGCTTTGTATAGTTTGACGATGTAGAGCCACAACGTGGTTGCCCCATGTACTCTTCATGAAGAGAAGGGGATTACTTGGGTCCTCTTCCTCATATATGAGGAATGATGTATATTCAAGCTTAGACGTAAGCTCTACATATTTAGACTGCCCAAAAGTACAACATGTATATGCAGATTGCTCTCTATGAGGAGTAGGGGATGGCTTTCTCGACCCGATGGGGTGGTTTTCTCACCCAAGCTAGGCCATGGTGTATTTTCATGATCATTTTTAATTGATGTATAAAGCAAGCTGGGATGTGAACCTACGATATTGATCTCATAGGCTCCTCAGTGGCCGGATTATTCCTTACAGAGAATTCTATCAAGGTGTTCCAGTCAGGAAGGTTTCCTAGAGGACCTGTGAGTGCCTCCCTAATAGGGATATCTCGAAGGTTTGACCCTCTATAGATGGTATTTATGCTATGATAAGACCTGGGATGCCATTCAGGGATGGCCATATCATCTGGACTAATTTTAATATGTTCAGTGGTTATGGAACCTGATTCCCTCTCTATATTGGAGGTCTTGCTCACCATGGGAGGTCCCCGGCCATTTGAAAAAAAAAGTTGGCTTCCAAAAAATGTTGTAAGTGTTATATACCTAAATGATCAGTAGGGAGTGTGGGAAAAAAGCTGATCATAATGGTCTAGGGATCCAAAATTTGACTTATGGGTCAAAATTTTGTATAATTGGCCAACCGCGGCTAGTGGGAAAATACCCACTTTTAGGAATTTTTTGAAAATTTTGAAGCATGAAGAGTTATGAATTAAAATTTCTGTGAGAGCTGCACAAGGGGCTCACTAAGACAACAAAATAAATTTGATAATTTTTGGAATTGTCTAGACCATTCTATGATCGTTTTAGTGCAGTTTTTCCTTATCTTTGGCTTCAAAAATAGAGTAATCATAAAACCAACATAACATTTTTGTTATAGCTACAATTTAAATTATTCTCAATTAATTGGATGCAAAATAAAAATATTAAGGTTAGGTTTTGGTACCAGATCAAGGATATTATGTTGATTACCCAAACAAATAAGAAACACACAAAGTAGACAATATGAATATCTCTTTTAAATTTTCATTGTGATCCCTAAACTATTTCAGTGTGTTTCAGGTGTCTTGTAATCATAAACTAACTCTCACAATATTTTAAGATTTGTTGATGATATATTTGTTTAGTTTAATGGATTTTACCTGTATGCTTATAGCTCGACAACTAGCAATGAAAGTCACGATCATGTAAACCTCCCAAAGTGTGGAGATGAAACCCAAACTCGAGAAAGGAGCACAGTTCCTACTAATCCTCACCCAACACATCATGCATAGTGATACACCCCTCTGAATAGGAATGCATACTATTTTGCATGGATAGGATGGATCTTAGATTCGATATTGGCCAATAAAACAAGGTTCACGGGAGTTGAGCCAACGGATGGATATGACTCCCACCATCATTGAACTCTACTAGTGGTTGGGAATGAATTCCAACTCACTAGAATTTAGATGTTGCGTAGTGTGTGTTCATTTTAAGCTTGTATGTAAACAAAAAATGCATCACCAAGCAAACATGCTCTTTCCTACATGCCTATAATAAAGACATTTTAAATTCAGAAAGATGCATGTATTAGCTATATGAACTTCAAAGAATGTAGTTTATATGATAAAATTGGCCTCTTATTGGGTCCCAAGTAAAATCTACATATAAATTTTAAATTCTAGCTGCTAGTATGTGTAGCAGGTAAGAGTGCAGATCGCAGGACAGAGTTGCAACCCAAAAACTTAGTCATGGTTGACAACAACAGCTAACAGTGCTTGTTGTGGCTGTCAACCACGACTGATAGATAACATGAAATTTTCATTAAATTTTACCTCTTATAGTTTTTCTAAGTGATCTACTTAGCTACTGATAGGCAAAAATGAAAAACAAGAAAATCAGAGGAACAAGATTACCTAGAAATCCTCATTTTATGGAGAGATAGACTGCTTATTGTCTATCTTTCTGCTCTATTGCTAGCCATGATTGTTAAGCATGGTTGAGAGTGTGGGCCATGAGTGTTAAACACGACTGTTGTAAGTGTGAATAGGGTCATCACAAAGGAGGCTTAGAAAAATCTAGTTTCTAGCCTCCAGTGTGAAAACTCCTAGTTTTCTGCTGGCTAGTTTTTGTCGGCATTTTTTTTTTTAAATATTTTCCCCTAAATTCTTAACTCTTTTCCCTCCATCTCATCTCCTTTCTCCTTATTTCTCCCTCCTCCACGCATTCCCTTTCCCTTATCCCTCCACGCTCATCCCCTTATCCCTCCATCTCCCACCGCCTACGCTTCCCTTATCGCTCCAACCTTCCTCCCATGATTCTCTCCAACTCCCTATTCCCAAATGCTATATAATATGCATTATTTGTAAGGTACAAGAGTCAATTAAAATAAATAAAATATTCTTCCGCTTATTTTTGTGCTGCGTTTAATTGACTGCATCAGCGCCCGATTTCACATCTGGTATCAGAGCCAGTTTTCGAGGCGAGGCCAGGAGGACACGCATCCCGAGGCAGGTCACCAGTAGGGCTCGGATCTCGAGGTAGGTCACGAGCAGGCTCGAGCATGGATTTTGAGATAGTTTGGGCATGGATCCTAAGGCGGATCGTGCATAGGCTCGGCACGATTCTTGAGACAGACTGTTGACAGCGGAGAGCTGACAGGTGTGCGCAGTCTTTGAGGCAGGCTCAGAGATCAGAGGCACGAGAGTGCAACACGTGGCGCAGCGGAGGTGACTTGGCAATCGAGTTGGCAAAGAGAGGTCAAAACACCGCCACGTGGCGGACAACGATTGGCTATGCATGGAGGAAGGATATTGGGTGGAGCTGAGTAAAACACGATCAGGCTTGACTGCCCGAAGGCAATCGACGCCTTCTCTACGCGTTTAGGGTTAAAAACCCTTTTAGCGCCTGCTCCCTGGCGCATGTGGGACAATTCCCATTTTTTTAAAACTTTGGCTAAGCACTTGAAAATAAAATCCGCATTCATTTTTTACCTCGTCCGAGGCGCTTGGCGTGGCGGTCAAGACGTTTGCTTGCTGTGAGGAAAGTTGGGGTTCGAATCCCGCCGCACGCTTAGAAGAAGTGTAAATTTTTTTTTTGTTTGTTTAGCCGCCACCAAGGAGGTAAAAGGAAGTGACGACTTCCTTGGTTTCAAAGGAGCCACTTGGTATTGTGGCTAAAGTGATCGCCAGCATTCAAGAGGTCTCGAGTTCGACCTGCAGAAAAGGTAAAATTTATAAAAAAAAAAAAGGATATTGCTTATTTTTTTTTAAAAGTTTTTTTAATTATTTAATAACTTTTTTATTATTTTTATAAATTATCTTTTAAATAAAGTTTTTTTTTTAAAGGTAATTATAAAATTAAAAGTTATTAAGTTAAAAAAAAAAAACTTTTATAAAATATATTTGCAAACCTTTTTTATATAGAGAATATTTGTGAAAAAAATATATATAATGTGCCCGTGCAAATGGTAGATGCTCCGATCTGAAGGGTGCTATTATGCACTACTTTCAATTTTGAAGAGACAGACACCAGAATCCTTTGACCAAAGGGTTCAAAGTTTAGGACTACACACAGTGTTTTGTCAACTTGAAAATCAGGTGATAGCTCACCTAAGAAAGCCGGATTCAGGATACGAAGGAGGCTCTAAAGACAATATCTTTGGAAGAAGAATTGAAGAGTCAGATACAGTAGAATTTGTATCGGATGTACCATCAAATGCCAGTTACACACCAGGTGTTCCAACAACTGAATTGAGTGAGGGCTATACACCACGCTCTCCTGAACCTGAACCAGTGGAAGAAGAAGAAGAAGAGGAAGCAGAATCAGCGGAAGCAGAAGAAGAAGCAACAGAAGAAGTAGAGGCAGAAGAAGAAGAAGAAGAAGATCCAGAGGAAGTGAATCCTGAAGAACCGGAGATCATAATCATAAGCAGCGACGACGAAGCAGACAACATTGCTCCGCCCATAGGGAGCAATCCTCAAGAAGAAGAACGCCAACACAGTGAGCATTATAAAAAGGCGAGATTTGATTTGAATCATTAAATCACTCTGTACTGCTTTGTATTTCCAGTTTGCCTCAATAAAAGTTTGTTTTTTAGAAATGGCTGCAAACACTAGTCTACCAATCCCTGAATTTAATGGTAGTGACTATGATTACTGGTCTATAAAAATGAAGACCTTGTTGATAGGAAAAGGTCTTTGGGATGTAGTCGAAGAGGGCTATACAGAACCAACTGCTGCTGAATGGGCAGCTTTCTCTAATGCTGATAAAAAGGCTAGAAAAGAAGCACAAAAGAACAATGCTTTTGCCCTTTATCACATACATGCTGCCCTAGATAAAAGTATCTTCCCTAGAGTTGCATCTTATGTAATTGCACAAGATTCCTGGAATGCCCTAAAAGAAAGCTATAGAGGTAGTGACCAAGTGAAGCAGGTAAAACTGCAAACTTTGAAACGAGATTTTGAGAATCTCAAGATGCAAGAGAATGAAAGAGTCGGAGATTACTGCGTGCGAGTGAAAGCCGTAGTTGATAAAATGGTCACACTAGGGGAAGATATTAAGCCAAAAGTTATGGTGAAGAAAGTGTTGAGAACACTTCTTCCAAAGTGGAATTCTATTGCAATAATTATTGAAGAATCCAAAGACTTAACCTCATTGTCTTTTGATGCACTAACTGGATCACTTCTCTCACATGAAGAGAGGTTACAAGAAACTCCTACCACCAGTTATGGAGGAGATGAAAAAGCTTTTGCCACACATGAAGGAAGAGGAAGAGGCCGTGGCAGAGGACAACAAAGAGGCAGAGGCAGGAATAATCAAAGAGGGGGAACTCCTAACAGAGGAGGATCATCCAACAGAGGTGGAAATCAGAATAGAGGAGGACAACAGCAATATAGAGGGAAACAATCTGGAAAAGGAAAAGGAGGAGATAAATCAAAGCAAGTTTGCTACAATTGTGGCAAACCTGGCCATTATGCTCGAGATTGTTGGTCAAAGACTTCACAAGGAAGCAGCAGCAACCAGAGCAGTCAGTTTGGGAATTTTGGAGAAGAGGAAGAGTCCTCAAATCTCTTTCTTTCTTATGGCCAGACAGAGAAAAATATGAATGATACATGGATTTTGGACACTGGGTGTTCAAATCACATGAGTGGCAAAGAAGAACTCTTTGCTAAGTTAGACTCCTCATACAAATCCAAAGATCCGGTTGGGAGATGACAAGTCATTGGCAGTTGAAGGCATTGGAGCCATGGAGGTTCCAACGAAAGAAGGCATAAAGCAAGTAAGTGATATCTATTACACACCTCATCTTCAACACAATCTCTTAAGTGTTGGTCAAATGCTAGAAAAGAATTATAAGTTGATTTTTGATGAGGTTAAATGCACCATTTTTGACAAGAACAATAGTAATAGAATCATTACACAAGTGCCAATGTCGAAGAATAGATTATTCCCTTTGAAATTTATCCAACCAGGAGGAAACAAGTTAGCAAACATTGCAATTACCAATCCAAGTGTCCTATGGCACTTGAGATATGGTCATTTGAATTTAGCAAGTTTGAAAATGCTAACTTCACAAGCAATGGTGACTGGAATTCCCAAAATTCAAGATAGTAAGGAATTCTGTGAAGGGTGTGCTTTGGGCAAGCATGCCAGATCGAAATTTCCTCATGGACAAGCATGGCGGGCCAGCTATCCACTTCAGTTAGTGCATTCAGACATCTGTGGTCCGATGCAGACCAAGAGTCTACGTAATCACTCTTAATTCTTACTTTTCATTGATGATTGCACAAGAATGTGTTGGATATATTTTTTGAAGCATAAGGATGAAGCATTTGCATGCTTTGTTGATTTTAAAGCAAAATTTGAAAGTGAGAGTGGGTATTCAATAAAATGTCTTAGATCAGATAGAGGAGGAGAATACTCCTCTAATCAGTTTTTGAATTTTTGTAAACATCATGGCATCAAGAGGCAGTTCACAACTGCCTACACTCCATAGAAAAATGGTGTAGCAGAAAGAAAGAATCACACCATTGTGGAGATGGCAAGATCAATGCTTCAGACAAAGCATTTGAGTAATTCATATTGGGGAGATGCAACAAGGACTAGTGTGCACATCTTGAACAGAAGTCCTACTTCAAGTTTGAAAGGGAAGACACCTTACCAAGCCTGGTATGGTAAGAAACCAAATGTGAAACATTTCAGAGTATTTGGTTCATTGGCATATGCTCACATTCTTGATGAGCTGAGAAAGAAGCTTGATCCAAATATTCAAGCATGCATTTTTGTAGGATATTGTGAAAACACAAAGGGTTATAGACTCTACAATCCTACGACTCGAAAGATAGTGGTTTCAAGGGATGTGATTTTTGATGAAGGGGGAGAGTGGGGTAAGCCCCAAATATACAGTGATGTTGAGTCACATGATTCAAGTTCTCAGCAGGTGCAATAGCAGAAACCACAGAAAGGCAAGAAATCTCCACCTTCAAGCCCAACTTCTTCTAGTTCATCTTCCTCACCAATTCCTTCTCCACAAAGACCAACAAGTTCCTCACCAATGGACATTGATCCTCCATCCAAAGGTAAGATAACTTTACAGTATCATCCATCATCTCAAATGTTGGATAAAATTTTTTCAAGAAGATACACTAGAAGTCAAGCTAGTGAAATGGAATCTGTTTTACACAGATTAGAAAGTATGCACTTGTATGGTGATGATGAATCTCAGCAGGAACCTAGGGGAGATCAAGTTAACTATGCTTTGTTAACTAGTGCACAGCTTGAACCTTCTAGTTATGAGAAGGCATGTACTCAGAAGATTTGGCAAGATGCCATGAAAGAGGATATAACCTCTATAAAAAACAATGACACTTGGGAGCTTGTGAAGCTTTCGAAAGGAAAGAAATGTGTTGGCTATAAATGGATCTTCAAGACCAAGTTTAATGCTGATGGAAGCATTGAGAAGCACAAGGCAAGATTAGTGGCAAAGGGTTTTACTCAGAAATATGGAATTGATTATGAAGAGACTTTTGCTCCTGTAGCTAGACAGGAGACTATCAGAATAGTTCTTGCCTTAGCTGCACACAAAGGATGGAAAGTCCAACACATGGATGTAAAGAGTGCATTTCTCAATGGTTACTTGACAGAAGAAGTGTATGTTGAGCAACCACAGGGATTTGAAGTGCAAGGTAAGGAACACCTTGTTTACAGATTGAAGAAGGCACTCTATGGTCTTAAACAGGCACCAAGAGCTTGGTACTCATGCATTGATGGGTACTTCAAAGAATATGGGTTCACCAGGAGCAAAAATGAACCCACACTTTACTACCTAAAACAAGGTAATGACATCCTCATAGTTTGCTTGTATGTGGATGATCTTATTTTTATGGGTAGTAATGAGAAAATGAATTTGGAGTTCAAACACTCCATGATGACGCAGTTTGAGATGAAGGATCTTGGCTTAATGCACTACTATCTTGGAATGGAAGTTCATCAGTCAGATACAGGGATCTTCATCTGTCAACATACAGGGATCTTCATCTGTCAACATAAGTATGCTCAGGATATGATCAAGAAGTTTTCTATGGAGCATTGCAAACCAGTTGCAACTCCAGTTGGACATGGGGTCCAATTAAGCAAAGATGATGGAGCACCAAAAGTTGATGTGACCACTTTCAGAAGCATGGTTGGTAGTTTGATGTTTCTCGCCAACACCAGACCAGATATTCAGTATGCTGTATCTCTTATTTCTAGATTTATGTCTAACCCCTCTGAGCTGCATTTGCTGGTAGCTAAAAGAATTTTGAGATATGTGAAAGGTACATTGGATTTTGGAATCCAGTACCATAAATGTAACACTATCAAGCTTGTAGGCTTCAATGATAGTGATTGGGGTAGCAATATTGATGACAAGAAGGCAACATCAGGAAACTGTTTTAGTCTTGGATCAGGACTAATAATGTGGAGTTCAAAAAAGCAGACAGTAGTAGTGCTCTCTTCAACAAAAGCTGAGTATATAGCGGTTACTTATGCAAGTACTCAAGCCTTGTGGCTAAGGAAAATACTAGAAGAGATCGGAGAACAGAAAAGGGGTCCAACCAGAATCTACTGTGACAACATCAGTGCCATTCAGTTGGCATATAATCCTGTCCACCATAGCAGAATGAAACATTTTGATATGAAGTACCACTTCATCAGAGATATGGTGGAACATGAAATTGTTGAGCTTCAATACTGTCACACTTTGGAGAATGTTGCAGACATCTTCACCAAGGCGATGACTAAAGCTCAATTTGTAAAGCTGAGAGACTGTGTAGTCAGTCCTCTCAACTTTAAGGGGGAGAATGTTGTAAGTGTGAATAGGGTCATCACAAAGGAGGCTTAGAAAAATCTAGTTTCTAGCCTCCAGTGTGAAAACTCCTAGTTTTCTGCTGGCTAATTTTTTTCAGCATTTTTTTTTAAAAATATTTTCCCCTAAATTCTCATTAACTATTTTCCCTCCATCTCATCTCCTTTCTCCTTATTTCTCCCTCCTCCACGCATTCCTTTTCCCTTATCCCTCCACGCTCATCCCATTATCCCTCCATCTCCCACTGCCTATGCTTCCCTTATCGCTCCAACCTTCCTCCCATGATTCTCTCCAACTCCCTATTCCCAAATGCTATATAATATGCATTATTTGTAAGGTACAAGAGTCAATTTAAAATAAATAAAATATTTTTCCGCTTATTTTTGTGCTGCATTTAATTGACTGCATTAGCGCCCGATTTCACAACGACTAAGGCTGCAACATATAAACACAAAAATTGGTAATCTATAGTGCAATTTGTGGGGTTCCCATCATGATCATCATCTATACCACTCTAAAAGCATACACCTAGGCTATTGCATTAATTATACCAAGTATTAAAGCATGAAAAGATAAATAACAATGAATTGAACAAGAAAGAACAACTTATTTATATTATCATTGCAAATATCCTTTACAAATACATCCCTCTTAGAAATACCAAATTCTTTGATACAATTGATATAATGTTTTGAGTCCCTCAAAGGGGATGGTGCAATACACAGGCTCTTAAAATAGACATGAACTGCTCAAGGCTCAAGGAAGCCTTCTTATCACTCGATTGGAGGTATATGTTGCCAAGAATACTTTGAATATGCTCAGATCCTGTAAACCTACATTCAAGAAACAACATAAAAGAATTAGAAATAAAGGAGGCCTCTCATTATGAGGCTCTTGATAGGAATATACATAAATTGGCATAGATATAGGAAGAAAGCATGGAAACTTGTAAAAATAATTATAAAACCTCTGAATTACTATAATGAATGCTAAGAAAACAATAAATCTAGCTATTATGATGCATAATTTACCATTAAACTTGAAAGGAATCAATTCTAATGAAACTAATGCAACTTGACAAATTGAGATAAAATAAAGCAAAACTACCTCTAATTTCTATAATTAACTGTGTAAATATGTAAATGAAGACTAATCTAAGCTATATTAACCTATTTGCATCACTGGAAATAGAAATATACTGCTAAAATCAAAGGAAATGAGCATCAAATCGTAGCCATAGGTGCTTAAAGCATCTAGCTCTATTAGCCGTGGCTGACAGTCATGGCTATAGGAAAACTTCCCTTTCTCTTGCAACCAGGGCCAAAAACTCTCAAATCCTCCAGGGAATTGATGATCAAGGGTTTCCTCGGTGTTCTAGAACATATTGGTGGTTGAATTTTCTTGAAATCATATTGAATTGGTGTATAATTATGAGGTTTGCTTCTCAAGCCTTTGGAAGCTCCATTGTTGCAAAGTTGGTTGTCAAACTGGATTTGGGTAGCATCTCCATACTCTCCATAAGGTGCAATTGACTCTCCAGTTCGGTAGGGCTTCACTACAATGCAATCGAGCTATTATTCAGGTTTTGCTCTTTGAAATTAAGGTCTTAAATAGGCTCCCAAAATCCTTACTCTAGCTTCATGGAGAAGCAAAGAACAAGAATTAGCAGTTGGGAGGAAGTTTATGGATGCTTCCAAGCCCAAAATACTTCTAAAATAGTTGAAAATGGCTGTTGCAATTGATTTTTCTTAGCTCTACTAACCTGAGTTTGTTACAGGGCTAGCCGTAGCTCTTAAACATGACTAAAACCCTAGCCATGAGTGTCAATCATGGCTAAGATCTTAGCTGCGGGTGTCACCCACGGCTAAGGTTGAATAGGCCCAGGATGCCTAAATTGAGTGGTTAAAACCACTACTTTACCTTGGAAAGGTCCAATATCATTCATATGGTCTGCAAATATGCCCATATGAGTAGTCTCCTAAACATGACGTATTTTAGGTGTCTACATTTTTCACTCGAAAGAACCAATGAAAGTCAATTTCACTTGGAGAGTGAGCAAAATCAATGCTCCCAAATTATTTTCACCTAAAAATCATTTGTCAATTTTGCTGGAAAAATTATCTGACTTTGAACTTCTTGTCGGAAAGAAGGTTCACCATAAAAAACCTCGTTGGAAATTAACTTTGCCATGGAGAGCATCGAATATTCAAGTTTTCCTGAAAAACTAATTTCACCAAAAAAACTAGCAAAAATCATTTTTGCTTAAGATCTTCTCAAAAATACATTTTCTCTAGGAAACAAGTGAAAAAGGTACTTTCTCTAAAAATGGGCACCAGATCATCACTTTTGCTCAAAAAACAAGTGAAAATATAATGTTGCTGAAATGAAATACAAAATTGACTTTGACTAGTGAAAGTGCATGAATTTTGGCTCAAACGCCCTTTTTTATCTTTGCTAGCGAAGGCATATTAATTCTATTTTTGCTGGTGAAAATGTACTTCCTTATTTCTATTGGTGAAGACATCTCTTTTTTTTTTTCGCTAATGAAAATATCTTTTTCTAGAGAAGTTATCTAAATTTTGACTCTTGCCCATGAAAATGTCTTTGTTGGTGAAAGCATTGAAATAAATATTTATACCAATGATTCATACTAGTGAAACTGTGAAATCAAATCAGCAAAAACACCAAAAATTTAAGGAGACCAGTGAAAATGCAAAATTTATATTGTGTTCTTGGAATGTTTTACAAAAATGTTAGTGTGGCAAAACTACCAACAGTAACAAAATCATTTAAGGCCAAGAGGGGTATTAGACAATGATATCTTATGGCACAATATATGTTTATTACTATGAAAAAGGTATTAGGAAGGAACTTGAAGAAGGTATACAAATATGGGCTATTAAGTGGACTTAAGGCTAGTAATAACATCGACAACATCACCCATCAATAATTTGTAGATGATACAACCCTTTTTATGAGGGTTAGGAAAAACAAGACCAGAGCTTTGAATAACTTATTAAAGGAATATGAAAGAGTGTTAGGGTAGAAATTTAATAGGACAAACTCCTTTCACCCTCTTTTTTGGTCACGTATCCTTTGTGAAAATCATTCGAAAGAACTACTTGATATTTTTGAAAAGCAATATTTTTGATCTTCAACCTAATTAGGGGAAGCTTAGCGTCTCCTTGAAGCTAATGAAAATAATGATATCCCAAGAAGCTAGAAACTTTGTTGGGAAATTCCTCAACTCTTGATTTGATGTTGACTCCATAAAAAGGTGATTTTTCTCAAAGTAGAAGCCTCAAGGGCATATGGAACTAGTGGCACTCTTGAAAGGCTTTTTACTCATAAAGCTGCTCTATGACGAACACTCTTCTTGCATCATAGAAGGAGGACCATGGTTCTATGGAAAACATAGTATTTTATTGGCTCAAACTTCAATCTAAATACCCAATGCATCAACTCAGCTCTGTTGTGGGTCAAGGTCCCTAGGTTATCGATCTAGTTTTGGCACAAATATATCATTAGGGAGATTGCAAGAGATATTGGGGATTTAATCTCCCTTGATCCAACCACCACAGTAAAATCATGAATGGTATACATTAGAATGTGTAACAATACAAATTTGAATGTGGAGCTTCCACAATCCATTGAGTTAGTCTTGGATATCTCCAACTGGCATCAAGATATAGAATATAAAAATAATCCATATTTTTGCTCCATTTGTAAGAACCAAGGACACCTCACTCCTCATTACCCAATTTTGAAGAACCACTTGATCCCTAAGAAGGCCTAGCACCACAAGGATTCTAAGAAGTCTTCGAGAGATCCCAAATCCTAAAAATTTAGTGAAGAGGAAGTTGTACCTCCTTCATTCTAGGTAAGAAACCCTATTCTATCTCTTAGTAATCCTTTTTCTTGGACTTTGACCTCATGTTCATGTTCCTACATAGCATGTTGGAGTTATTCTAGAATATAGTTGAGAGCATATAGGTATTTAATTATACTTTGCTATGTTAGGGTACAACTATATTAGGTAGATTTGTTTACGTAAATAATGGTGCTCCAACAATGTTGAGCCCAAATTGGTTTTTATCAAACCTATAAATGTAATCCCTTGCAAGTATTTGAAATATAATGAGTTTATGAATCTCATTTTGGTATCAAAGAAATTGGGAAATACTCCACATTTTTTGTATTGCCCATCACAACTTATTAGTTCAGTCTACCAGGAGCTGAGAGGAGTCTATCATTTTGGAAATGAACCTCTATTGCAACGTGGAGAGATCTGGTTTGTGGTAAGAAAGATCAGTGAAGTTATGTGTAGAGTTTTTGACCTTTGGAGGACCTGAGTGGAGAACAGTGGACATCGTGATTGCACTGGAGGCTATGATATGAGGGACCTACATCGTGATTGATTTATTGGAAGCATAGGAACTAGAGAGATATCACAAGAGAATACGACTTGCTGTGAGTCATGCTGGAGAGAGATCATTTGATCTTTGGAGTTATAATTGCAATTAAAATGTTTCTATCTTCATGTTGTTTCACGTACACAAACATCAAGCCACTTGCTAGTGTTGGAGAGAGTGAGCAAGATGTTTTTTGATTCGCACAGTTGTGAACAACCACGTGAGAAGACGAAGTTGTTTTTTTCCTTTTTGAATGTATTTTGTATGTAGGTGAAGACAAACAACATGAAGATAAACTGGGAGAAATCCACATGAAGGATAACCTATGTTGAGTGTGTTAAGTGCTATTGTAATTGGTGTGGAAGAGGCAAATCACAGAGGAAAATCATGTGAATCGCTGCACGTTATATTGAAATCATCTACATCATAGAGGTGAATCGTAAAGATAGTTCGCTAGCTGTAGGTTATATTGTCCATTGGAAAGACAACAAAATTCACATTGGGTGTAGGTAAGATAGCTTCATAGAGCAATGTACATCTATCATTGCTTGTCTCACTACATCAAATAGTGAGGAGGATAACTTACTGCTGTGCTATGTGAGGAAGGAGTCATCGCTGTGTGAGGATAGAATCATGTGCTGTGCTGAGTGGTAAGGAGCTCGCATATTTTTTTGAGAAGGTAATACCATTGTGTATGACCTTGGTCAAAAATACATGTTGAATTCTTGCTTACAGCTTGATTTAATCATTTTCCACTTAAAACATATACTTACAACATTCCTATTGCTATCCATCTGCTGGTATAAGTCTCTTTGTAGTCTTGAGATTATAAGAAGTATATGCTATGGAGAATGTGTTGGATAGACTAATACTCATAGAGAGTAGATAATGGTGTAAGGCTAGTTTCATAAAGCAAAGTGAAACTATTTGGTAAGTTGTATGTAAAGTTTGGTGAGTTGTTGTATTGCTGCTATTTTGTTGAAAATAGAGACAAAGGTATTTTTTTTTATTCAATTAGAAATTAATAGTTACTAACAATAATCTACCTATTCCTGAGTTCAATGGGTTAGATTATGAGTATTGGTCTATCAAGATGAAGACCTTACTCATTGGCAAAGGTTTATGGGACATAGTAGAAGAAGGCTACACTGAACCAGATTGGAACACCTTGAGTGCAGCTGCCAGGAATGCTAAGAAGGATACTCAAAATAAAAACTCTTTTGCTCTCTACCATCTCCAAGAAGCTTTGGATAAAATCATCTTTCCAAGGATTACTTCTTGTTTAATATCCCTAGAAGCATGGAAAGCCTTGCAAGATAGCTATCAAGGGAGAAATCAAGTGAAGCAAGTGAGGCTTCAAACTTTGAAGAGATATTTTGAAAATATCAAGATGCAAGATGATGAAAGAGTAGGTGATTATTGTGTGAGATTGAAAGTAATTGTAAACAAAATGGAGACACTTGGTGAAGACGTAAAACTGAAGTGGTTTTGAATAAAGTGTTGAGACACTTATTCATAAATGGAATCATATTGTTATTATTATTGAAGAATATAAATATTTTTCTACTCCAACTTTGATGTTCTAATTGGTTCTTTGATGTCCCATGAAGAGGGTTCTACATCATCAAGCTTTGGAGGTTATGACAAAGTATTCTCATCCAAGGAAAGTGAGACTCATGGCAATGGACAAGGAAGAGGACAAGGTAGAGGAAGAGCAAGAGGAAGAGTATGTGGCTACCAAGGAAAAGGAAGAGGAAGAGGAGGTGATAAATCAAACAAGTCTTGTTATCATTGTGGCAAGCTTGGTCACTTTTCTAGAGATTGTAGACTAAAAGCTTCTGAAGAAGGAAGAAGTAATACTTATGAAAACCATGGAGAAGAGGAAGGAACTTCTTCAAATTTTTTCCTCACATGTGGAAAATCAGATCAAAATCTCAATGAAACTTGGATTTTAGATACTGGTTGCTCAAATCATATGAGTGTCAAATAAGAGTTATTTGCTACAATGGATTCCACATACAAGTGCAAGATCAAATTGGGAGATGAAAAGGCACTACAAGTTGAAGGTATGGGAGCCATGGAGGTTCAAACAAAAGAAGGCACATAGAAGGTGAACAATTTCTATTACACTCCTAAAATCCAAAATAATTTTCTTAGTGTTGGATAAATCATGGAAAAGAACTATAAAAATATTTTTCAAGATGGAAAATGTGTAATTTTGGACAAAAACAATTGTGATAGAGTTGTAACAAATATATCTATGACAAAAAATAGGTTATTTACTCTTAATTTTGGGGAACAAGGAGGTGCTCAACTTGCTAGTGTGGCCATAGAAAATCCAAGTGTGCTTTGGCACTTGAGATATGGTCATCTTAATTTTTTAAGCTTGAAGTTGTTGAATTCACAAGATATGGTGTGTGGATTACCAAAATTTGAAGAACACAAGGAGGTGTGTGAAGGATGTGCTTTGGGAAAGCACTCAAGAAAAAAGTTTCCAAGAGGTCAAGCATGGAGAGCAAGCCATCCACTACAATTGGTACATTTAGAAATTTGTGGTCTAATGAATACCAAAATCTTGGGTAACGATTATTACTTTCTCACTTTCATTGATGATTTGTCTAGAATGTGTTGGATTTATTTTTTGAAAACTAAAGATGAATATTTTTAATGTTTCAAGGATTTCAAAAATAATGTAGAGAATCAAAGTGAGTATGTTGTAAAAATATTAAGGACTGATAGAGAAGGAGAGTTTGCTCAAATGTATTTCTCAAATATTGTAAATATTGTGGGATCAAAATGCAATTAACTACTACCTACATCCCCAACAAAATGGTGTGGCTGAAAGGAAGAAACACACTATTGTAGAAATGGCTAGATCAATTATTCAAACAAAGAAACTCAGTAACATGTATTGGAATGATGCTATTAGGACAAGTGTTTACATTTTGAATAGGAGTCCTACTTCTAGTTTATATGGCATAACTCCATATGAGGGATGGTATGGTAAAAATACAAATGTAAAACACTTCAAAGTTTTTGGTTGTCTTGCATATGCACACATTCCTGATGAGACAAGAAAGAAACTTGATCCCAAAATTCAAGCATATATTTTCATTGGGTATTGTGAGTCTTCAAAGGCATATAGACTCTACAATACAAAAACACATAAAGTTGTCATCTCAAGAGATGTAATATTTTATGAAGGGGGAATATGGGGTCATAATTTTTTTTTTTTTGATGATGGATCTCAAGATGCAAGCTCCTCTCAAGTGCATCCCATTAACAAGAATAGGACTGGAAATCCTCCTACAAGTCCAAATAAGAGTTCTACTCCAAGTACAACAAGTGCTACTCCAAGTTCTACTCCACAGAGATCAACAAGTTCTTCTATAATAGAAGTATATCCACCATAAAGAGGTAAGAGAACACTTTAGTACCATCATTCTTTTCAAATTATGGACAAGAATTTTCAACGAATGTACACTAGAAGTCAAGCTAGCGAAATGAATGAAGTCTTAAAAAGACTTGAAAATTTATATATGTATGGTGATGAAGACTCCCAAGAGCCTAAGGGAGATGTTGTAAACTATGCTTTAATGACTAGTGTAGAGCTAGAGACATCTAGTTATGAAAAAGCATGTACTCATGATGTATGGCAACAAGCCATGAAAGAGGAAATGACCTCTATAAAAAATAATGATACATGGGAGCTAGTGGATCTTCCTAAGGGAAAGAAATGTTTTGGATGTAAATGGGTCTATAAGACCAAGTTAAATGCTGATGGGAGCATTGAAAGACACAAGGCAAGGCTAGTAGCAAAAGGGTTTACTCAAAAGTATGGGATTGACTATGAGGAAACCTTTGCTCCTATTTCTATATAAGAGACCATCAGACTAGTACTTTCCTTGGATGCCCACAATGGGTGGAACATTCAACACATGGATGTTAAGAGCACCTTTATCAATGGGTACTTGAATGAAGAGGTTTTCGTGCAACAACCTCAAGTCTTTGAAGAATAAGGCAAGGAGAACCTTGTATACAAATTAAAGAAATTATTGTATGGACTAAAGCAAGCACCAAGGGAATGGTACTCATGCATTGATGGATACTTTCAAAAGTATGAATTCACTAGGTGAAAAAGTGAACCTACTATCTACTACATGAAAAAAGGTAAAGACATCCTTATTTTGTAATTATATGTGGATGATTTAATATTCATGGGCAGTAGTGATAAAATGAATGAGAAGTTCAAACACTCAATTATTAAAGAGTTTGAAATGAAGGATCTAGGTTTAATGCATTACTTCCTAGGAATGGAGGTACATCAAATAGGAAATGGGATCTTCATATGTCAACAAAAATATGCTCATGACATGATAAAAAAAAATTCTATGGAGCAATGCAAGTCTGTTGCAACTCCAACAGGTCATGGGATACAATTATGCAAAGAATATGGAGCACCAAAAGTTGACAAGACCACTTACAGAAGCATGGTTGGGAGTCTAATGTTCCTCACCAACACACATCCAAATATTCAATATGTTGTTTCTCTAGTTTCAAGGTATATGGTTGATCCATCTGAACTTCATCTACAAGCAACTAAAATAATTTTGAGATATGTAAAAGGTACAATGGATTATGGGTACCATTACCACAAAAATGATGATGTAAAATTAGTTGACTTTAGTGATAGTGATTGAGGCAGCAATATAGATGATAGGAAATCTACTTCAGGGAATGTTTTTTGTCTTGGGTCAGGACTATTTACTTGAAGTTCCAAAAATAAAATTGTTGTAGCACTATCATCTACTGAGCTTGAGCACTTAGAAATCACAAATGCTAGTGCCCAATCCTTATGGTTGAGAAAAGTACTTGAAGAAATAGGTGAAAGACAAAGTGGTACTACCATATTGTATTGTGATAATATGAGTGCCATCCAATTGGTACATAATCCTATCCACCGTAATAGGTCCAAGCACTTTGACATGAAGTATCACTTCATTAGAGACATGGTGGAGAAACAAATGGTTGAGTTGAAACATTACAACACTTTGAACAACATAGCAGACATGTTCACTAAAGAAGTTGCTAAATCTCAATATATAAAACTGAGAGACTATCTTGTCAGCCCTCTCAACTTTAAGGGGGAGAATGTTGGACTTTGACCTCATGTTCATGTTCCTACGTAGCATGTTGGAGTTATTCTAGAATGTAGTTGAGAGCATCTAGGTATTTAATTAGACTTTGCTATGTTAGGGTCCAACTATGTTAGGCAGATTTGTTTACGTAAATAATGGTGCTCCAACAATGTTGAGCCCAAATTGGTTTTTCTCAAACCTATAAATGTAATCCCTTGCAAGTATTTGAAATATAATGAGCTTATGAAACTCACTTTTCCTATTCAAAAAAATCCTTTCTCTTGTTTGGAGAGTGAGAATATCTTAGCCTTAGATGATCCATTGTCCTCCAAAGAAATTATCCCAAATAGTTTGGATCCTAAGGTTGGTGGTCTAGTATTATCAATATATTATCTCCTTTTGCTTGATAGAAATATTTATCCTTTAAAGGATGATATTGTTTTTGGGAAACCTTTGTCTAGATCCTATGGAACCCTTGTTAAATCTCCTTTTTTGACTAATAAAAAGACTTCCTATGAAGCCAATGAATCTTTAGATAAGGATCCTCAGTCTAGTGCATTACCCCTAGTTGAGTCCCTCTCTAAGCCTAATATGGTTTCTCTAATATCTAATTGATTTGAGTAGAAATCAGGTAAAAAACATGGCACACCTTGACCTATTACCAAAAATAAGAAAAAAGGAAGCACAAATATCAATAAGAAAATAAAGCAAGGTAAACCCTCAAACCAAGATCTCAGGAAAAAGGAATTAGAAGTAAAAATAGAAAATGGGTTTCAAACCACTCTATTTATGATAGGTAAAGAAAAATTTCAAATAGAGACTATCTTGGTTTCAAGTCTAAAAAATAATCCCTCTACATCCTAGGGCCTAGGGAAGAAACTTCTTCCAAACTCTTGCAAATGAAGTTCCTCTCTTGGAGAGTACAAGATTAGATACTAGGATGAGGAACCTAAAGATCCATTAGAGAACCCTTGCTATTTTTGGTATTTATTATGTCCCCTCATGTTGCTCCCCAGTATCTTGTTTTTCCTTCCCCTATTTATTTTTTGTTAAATTGTAGTCTTTCTTCTCTGTTTGGATAGTGTAGGGTCATCCCTTATTTTGGTTTTAGTCTCAATATAGCCTCCCTATTGTTTTTATTGATTTTCGTATAGGCTCCTCTTTGAGGGTTTTATCTAGTTTCTATTTTTTTAATTAGTAGTCTTTCTTCTCCATCAAGGTGGTGTCTAGGTCTTCCCCTATTTTGGTTTAGACTCAGGATAACCTCCTTGCTATTTTAAGCTATTGTTTCTATAGGATCCTCTTCGTGGGCCTTCTCTAGACGTAAAAGGTTTGGGGACCCTTTCAAAACCCCTTATTTCTATCTATAATAAAAGGAAAAAATCCAAACTTAACTTCCTAAATACTTTAGCTAGAATTAGAGCAAGGATATGCAGGTTACTTACACAGTCCTGGCGGAGATTTTAAGAGCAAAAAGGGTTGAAGGCTGAAGCTTGAAAACTGCCAATCCCCCCCATGTTTTGCCTTTAAAACATGGGGGCCCTTTTAAGAGCCCTTTGAAATGGTGGGGGAGGGGAGGGGGAATGTCGGGTTTTAAAAACGGAATAGAGCGGGACCGATCGGGATATTTTTAAGGGATCCTTTGGGATTATCTGGTAAAAATGGCGATGAAGATATTCTCATGCTCTCTATCCATAACCGAGAACTTTGAAATAAGTTTCAAATAGGTACCCTAATAACTCAATTAAAAATACAAATTCGAGTTGATATTGTTTTTTTACAGGAAATCAAAGTCTGTCTTACGATGATCCAACAGTACTTGACTGAGATCAATCTCCCATGGCCCTTGATTAAGGTGAATGATCCGCGAGGCTCGGCAGGAGGGATTGCAATTCCTTGGAATCCCAACAATTCAATAAGTTTTAATCCTTTTTTGGAGGAGGCAAATTTGCTAGCAACATATCTAGGGATACCCTTATTTAAGGGAAGAATGATTATAGAATTATGGAATCTAGTTATAAGTAAAGTTTAAAATCATGGAAAGGTAGATAATTATCATTAATAGGATGAGTGCAACTAAATAAATCAACATTACAAGATATTTCAAAATATTATATGTCCTCAAAGCCAAATACCTTAATAGGGCATTGATTGCCAAAATTGACTGAAAAATGCTTACAAATGATAAACCAGGTGTGGAAAAATATCTTCAAAGAAAAATACCTTAAGAATAGAAATAATCTTGTGGAAGAGCTAAACCCCCCTCAAGGATAATACCTTTGGAATCACCTGCTTAAACCCAAAAATTTTCTCATGAGAGGAGCTAGATGGAAATTTGGAGATGGTAGATTGATTTTTGGAAGGATTGTTGGCTACAACTATCCTCATTGATTGAGAATAAAAATATTACCTCCCTTGATCCCCATCTCATCCAAAGTTATGGTAAGTTGGTTTCACACTTCATTCTAAAGGATGTGAATGGGAAAATATGGAATCTTATTTATCTTGCAAAATTGGACCAGAGTTGTAGACAAGCTTTGGAAGAACTTAAAAATTTATTGAGAGTTAGAACTCTAAATTTACATTAGGGAGGTGGATACCCTTTGTTTATAAAATGCATAAAAGAGTGCACTTTATTTTGAAATTGACATTAATCATTGGAAGGTGAAGGGGGGTTGGTTTTTGGCCTCCAAAATTAGGCTCAAGGTCCTTACTCCACAAATCAATTTCTTATATTGTTCTTGCATCCTGAATAAAATCCTCACAATTGATAACCTCCACAAGAGGAGTTTGGTTATCCCCAATAGGTGTTACTTATGTGAAAAGGATTCAAAAAGTGTTTAACACCTATTTTTAGAATGTCCTTATTCACTGGAAGTGCTCTCCAAGATCTTCAATAAGTTTATTATTTCTTGGGTCTTACCAAATAATTTGGTTGACCTATGCCTCCAATGGTATTTCCCCTTTCAAAGCTCAAGATTAAAATCTCTCTGGTTGTTTAGTCTTCCTCACACCATGTGGGGCCTATGGAAGGAAAGAAACAAAAGAGCTTTTTGTGACCAAAAAAGGGATTGCATTTTTATTGGAGCCACAATAAGTGCTACCCTGGTTGAAAATATTCAAAGCATTGATTTTAAAGATTCCAAAGATGACAAGGAGGAATTAGCTATTGCTAGCCAATGGGGGATATCCAAGGATTTGTATTGCTTAGATCAATTTATTCCCTCTAACCATTCTCATACCAAATGAAAAGTTTCATCAGATGGTTGGGCTAAGTTAAAATTTTATAGGGTAGTTAAAGGTAATCTTGGTAGGGTTTGCGTCGGGGGAGTGATTAGAGACCAAGGAGAAAATTTAATTTTATCCTTTGTAGAAGGTTTGGTATTGCAAACTAGTAATTTTATGAAATATCAAGGTTTATTTCAAGGAGTCCTTTTGCTAAAGAGACTAAATATTAATGGAATTATTATAGAAGGTGATTCTCTTAATATCATTAATTGTGTCAAGGGTCTTTTGGATCCTAGTTGGAGCATATAAGATATTTTTTTAGTGATTAGGAATACTATGCAAGATTTTTATAACTCTTAGGTGACCCATGTCTTCAAAGAAGGGAATGCAACAATATATTTTATGGCCAACATTGGTGTGGGTTGAGAGGAGCTTATAGTCTAGGAACATGACTTTCCTCTAGCTCTCAAGGAGGTTGTGAGAAAGGAAATGCCTATGCTTATGAATGGTGACAATATGGTCTATTGAAGATGTGATTAGAGATCTCCCTCATGGGTTTCCTATGGCCATTTTGTCCCACGATTAGGATTGTGGTTCTTTAACAGAGCTGAATGTCATTGTTTTGACTTGGAATTGGTTTTTTAATCCCTAAAAAAATTCTTTGTCCAATGATGATTATTTGAATATCCTTTTAAGAATATGTGGGTGTTTGTCCTAGCTTGTATGGTGGGTTCATCCTGGGAGGGACCTACTCCTTAGCTCTTTAACGAGTGGGAGAATTATAGTTTTTGGGAATAATAAGGTCCCCAAGCAAAGTAATTGGATTAGAGGGAAAAATATTTTTAGGCATATGTGTTTGAAAAGAAATATGAATGAGGTTATGTGGGGGATTTTTGTGAACTCTCTAGTTTTGAGGATTCACTAGGCCAATTCCATGTTTAAACCATCATCGTTTCCCTCCTATTTCCTAGAAGTATTTTTTAAGGACCTAATTTTAGGGCATATACTGAGCTTCTGTGCTGGTTCTCCCTAATTTTTCCTTCTCCACTCTCACCTTGTGGAATATTATCCTAGCTTTATTTTTGCTTTTTTTATTTCTATGTTAGTTTTCTACCCTTGTTTATGTGGGGTTAAGTTTTCTTCCCTTCGAGTTTTTTATATTTTACATCTATCCCTTTTAAAAACCTTCTCTATAGATAAAAAATATATTACATGTCATTGCATATTGTGCCAAAATCGCTAAAAATATATTTAATCTATATTATGTAATATTTTTTGTGGTCAAGATTACATGATATAAAAAAATTATTTTTGTGAAATGAAGAAAGGTTTGTGATGATAAAGATGACATATTAGTTCAAGAGTTCTTAAAGATGAAAAATTAACACTAAGGGGAAAAGTAATTTGAATATTGTACAAAGAGAGCCAAAGACACTAGGCAATAATTCTTCTAAATAAGTACATTGATCCCAATAACCCAAGCTTAATGTTCACCACATTCTCACTACTAAATAGTTCTACACTATGGAATGGTTAAAAAAAAATCAAATGATCTAGTGATTAAAGGTCTAATATGGGTGGTGGGAACTAGAGAAAAAAATTCTATTGGGATGGATATTTGGTGTGATAAAAGACCACTCAATCTAAAACCAAATTTGAAACCATTTATGAGATTACTTCAAGATAAATATGGTGATAAAGTTTCAAAAATTATGCACAAGGATTAGTGTTGGAGTATATTATATTATTTGGTACATGCTAATGTACCCCCATGGTACCTTCATGGTACATATTTTAAATATTAGATTAGGGTTGTCTTAGTTTAGAGTGTGAGTAATATTTTATTTAATGTTGTAATGTGTAGGAAATGCACAAGTGTTGTGTGTGTATGTGTAGGAAATACACAAGTTTCATGTCAGTATGTGTGCAAGTGTAATGAGAGTCTATGTGCACAAGTGTATTATATGTAAGAGTGCAAATATATAAAAATATATGCACAAGTGTCTTAGGTTAGAGTGTGTAAAATGAAGGTCAAGAGTCATGTATATGTGTGCATAATATATAGAGTCATGTGTTCATCAAGTATGCAAGTGTCATATAGATAATCCAAGGGTCACGATACTTGGCATATGGAAAGGAATAGTCGATTATCCAAAGAGTCATTTTACTATGGCTATATAGTACTCCATAGAGGAGTATCCAATTATCCAAGTATCAAAGTATTTGCATGTCATTGTAGACAAGGATTCTTTACCCAAGTCATAATTTTTTCTTACCCCTAACACATGTAACCCATGTGCCTATCATCCCACCTTTTTTATCGCATCAATAAAACCACTCACAAACCTCCTTTTTGTTTTTAGTTCAATTTAATGAATTCATGGCCTCTAATTCTAGGTTGTGAATTTGCTAAAATAGGAAGTCGCCTAACCACTCAAACGACCATTTGAAATTTTTCTAAATTGGCCTACTTTCCCACATTTAGTGAAATCGGGGCCTCTAATTTTAGGCCATGAATTCACCTATATTTGGAATTTTCCCACAACCATCTAACACATCAAAAAAACATCTCGAATATCTCAATTTTTTGGTTTGGCCTTGTTGATCCAGTTTATAAAATAAGCACTCTATCTCCCAAAAGAGACTAGTGAAGGAAAATGTTGATGAATGCATGAATGAGCAACTACGAGAAACTAAGGAGTTAAATATTAATGTAGGTTGAGTATCAAAACCAGGTTGATATCATCTAATGAATGCTTTGAAGCTTGAATTTCTTCTAATGGATTTTTGGTGCCACCATTTCTAATACAAATTATATGATCCTATTTGTGACATCTTTGCTAGAATGAGGTTATTTTACATCTCTTTAATATTATCATTTTATTTTTACCTTTTTAAATCATACATTTTTGCATTTTTTATGAATTCGCAAGCAATTTTGCAAATTCACTTACAGGTTGTGAATTCACCTTACATGCTACAAATTCGCTAACCTAGGGTCTTGGGGATAAATATTTATCTCCAAATACACTGCCTTACTTTGTATACTACATTTAAATCATTTTTCTTTTGTTAGCATTATGCTTTCTACATTGTTTATTATCATTTCATATCTACTCTTGCATTTGTTCCCAAAGGGTCAATGATTTACAATATTTATGAAGGGTTGGCTAAAAGAACCAAGGGGTATTAACTACGGTGTCTCTAAGATAATTCATATAGTGGCCTAAGTAGGTCCCCAAACACTAATCAAAATTTCTAGTGTTTTATGGCTTGTTTGCAGGTTTTAACAAATTTGTACTTGGAGCCATGAAATTGATTTAGAAGTTGCAAATTCACTTATAGGCCATGAAATCACTCTGAGCAGGCATCTAGACCAGGTAGGTGTTCTACCAAATTTATTTCAATTTTATACTTCTGCTTTTCAGTATCATATTTGTTCTATTTTCTTAAATTCCTATGAAAAGATTCAAAATGCTAAAATATTGAGAAAAAAATTTAAAAAGGTACTTGTAGCTTATAAGTTATATGTTTATCTTCAAGGAAAGCTAAAAGTGCATATATTCTAGGTTTAGTCATATTTGACTCAAACTTAGGTGTTTGCAAACTGAAAGAACACATTTAAACAAACATCCTTGGATAGACTTAGAAGTAGTCTATAAATACTTCTTGGTGAACCTAAATCCATTCAACCTCACCAAAGGAGGTACACCACTAGGTACCTCTCACATTGAGGTGTAGGTGTGAAATTGTCCCATTCCCCTTTAGGCACGAATCCATTTACATAGAAGGAAAGGGGTGAAAATTTTTTCCTCTACATTCTTTGGTGAACCCAACGTGAAATCATGCATTAAGGGTTCAAATCATCACACCATCAACCATTTTTCTTTTCTACTACACACTTCTCTTCCTTTCATTCTCCTTGTTTTGGTTTTTTCATTAACAAACCATAATGATGCTTGTTCCAGTTCCATACCACCCATGGCATCAAGTGGTGTCAAGTTTTGGTGAGGGTTTGAGGTCAAACCCTCCAACTTGTTAAAGTTGGGTATTAAGTGGTGTACACCTCCTACTCCTAGGACAACTAGATGACTAAGACTAGACGACTTTGGGATAACTTTGAGAGAGGATTTTGGTCGAAAGAGCAATACTTATTTTTCATAATTTATTATTTCTTTTCATTAATCAATACCACATTAATAAATTACATTAAATAATTTAGTCACACAAACAATATTAATCAAGAACATGGGAATCCTAAAGAGTGAAAATATTTTTTATATTTATTTGCAGTCCTAACTAGTAAAATTAGGAAAAATATTTTGTGTGATATATTATTTAAGTGGTTATTTTATTCCTTATTATTTTCAAAATATGACCATGACTCTTAGGAATGGTAAGGAAATTGCAGGTCCTGCAGAGGACCAAATTAAGAGAGAAAATCCCAATATAAAACACACGGAACATGAGGAAACCAAAGATGATCTTGATCCTATGGAAAGGGCTAATGGATGTATTTTTTTTAGGTCCCTCGAACACTTTTGGAAGTTTGTAAAAAGTAATCATGCCACTTTTAGCCAATCCATAGAAGAAAAATCCCACCTTGTGAGGGGTGAAGCTTCTCACCTTCACCTTGATTTTACTCATCTTCTCACTAATGCACCCTTGGTTCAAGCTTCAAAAAATTGATCTTCACCATGCCACACCACAATATTAATCCATTATACAAAACTACCAGTCCTATCCAACACCAACTCATTTATGCTACTTCCAAAACCATCAACATCGATATAATTCCACAAACTACCTCAATTGATTGTAATAAACCCCCTTCATAATTTCATCTGCCATTAACATCTTTCATCATTGCAACCTCCTAATTTTTCATCATTTTCATCCCGTTCAATTCCTCCATAGTTCTCTATTCCTTATTCTCTCCCACCATTATTGCCATCATAACCACTTCCATATTCTTCTTTTAACATGACATATCTATTTCAACAAGGTAATTGTAGCACCCTAAAATTGGCGCAATGAAATTGTAATAATTACATTCATCCTAGTAAATAATTTAAATTCAAATTTTAACCTCCCAAACCGCCCGTTAACCGCCGGGTAATCCGTTTCCCCCTTTCCCGTGCCATTTTTAGAGGTTGTTTTGACCGTTTGACGATATCGTCGCCGATCAGACGATATCGCCCCAGATCTGACGATTTCGTCTGGACTAGGACGTCCAGACGATCTTGTCGCAAAACTGATTTTGCACAATTAGCTTCTGTTCCAACGGGCCTCTAATCCGGGCAGAAGCGTGTCTGCGCCGTTAGAGACCCTTCCCCATTGGAGATCTCCCAAATAGGGATGATCTCCAACCTCCTAACCTCCCTCCTAAACCTATTTAATCCTAAGCCTTCCCCTTAGCACCCCCTTGGCTGAAATTCTATGTAACTTGACTTCTCATACGATAAAACATCCTAAGTTTCCATTTGCATCAGTTCTATATCAATTTTGTTGCAGGTACATTACTGTTTTTCAGCCGGAGCAAGCTTACATCGTCGTCGATGAACCTGTTCAGATCGGAGGTGAACCTGTCGAATCAGAGACGATTTCGTACCAATGCGAGACGATTTTGACTGCAGTCAATATTGAGGCAATCAGTGCCTGAAGTTTGCATTTCTCTATCTTTTCTCTGTTGTTTTATTCTGCAATTAGCTTATTTTATTCAGTATTTTATACTATTTTGCATTTTGGAGTTCACCCATCTAGATTAAATGCATAATTAAGCCATGATTGTGATTAAATTAGCATAATTCATTCCTGTTTCTGTGTTTATGTTTCAGTTTGATAGTGCTACTGTCATTTTATACTATTTCCCTCTGTTATCATTGTTGTATTTTCTGTATTTTGCACCTATTTCTCTGTTTGCAGGTCTTTGACGAATTCGTCAGATCTCAGACGATCTTGTCTGATCTCAGACGATCCTGTCAAATCAGAGGCGATCCTGACTGCTTCAAGATTAGAATCTTCATCAGACATCCGGATCAGGTATTCTTCTTTTTATCTTCTGTAATTTCTCTATTTTTTTGTCCTATTCTATTTTTCTGTATTCATTTAATTTGCATCTGCATATAGAATAGCTTAGACGCATTTTGGCCAAACCTAGGATTTGAATGCTTAAGGCTAAAAATGAACACATAAAACACATTCCCAACCTAGGCGTGGAAACTGCCATTAAATGTTTCCTGGTGAACCCACCATCCATCGAAAAATCATCAATATACACCTCCCTTGAGAGGCGGGACCTTCGCAAGTCCTCTCAGTCCGAGGTACCACGACATCCTTTTCACATCCTCCTTTCGGGCATGGATCCTATAGCCTGAAGGTAAGGATGTGAAAAATTTGGAGCGATACATTTTGGTTCCCGAACCCGGGAATGCATTATAAACCTTTTGAAAACAAAAAAAAAAAAAAAAAAAACTAAAACATAGATTGCATTTTAGATCATTTAAATTTAATATCATGTTTAGATGGTAGCTCCTAAGAAAATATTAGCAGTTACTATAAATGTAGAAAACCAATTGGCAGCCATAGAAGTCAATTATGTACTTAGTGTGCTTGAAACAGATAGAAATCAACTCTTGTGGGACGAACTTGATAGGAGACTTAGTGTCATTTCATCTAGGTCAACAGAACTTAAACAAATCAAGAGGCTAGTCCTAGATAGAATCCTGGATCCTCATCAACTTGTTTTTTATCATGAACTTCAGAGAGCCTGCCATAGATGGTTAGCTTATAGGAGAGCCCTTGTATCTTCAGAATTGTTCACCTTCGAGGAATACCTCGAGAACGCAGCCATTGTACACCAGTTCCTAGGTCGTGTAGAAGACCAAGAGGTTGTTCTTACAGATAGGGAAATATGGAATAGAGTTCCTCGAGCTATGTTATATCGAGAGTATTGCCATGAGATTTACTTCTATCAACCAAAGATCTGAGACAGATAATATCACTATAGCTCTTTTCATTAAATTTTTAAAAGAAAACTTTCAATTTGAAGAAGAACACTTCATGACTCCTGAACAACTCGAGCCTATTAATGATATTTATAAATTGTTTATAGAAAACTAGATCATTTATTTTCAGTCTTATTATTTCTTGCATTTATTGTTGTTTGTCTTTACAATATTATTTCAAAAACAAAGAAAAACTAAAAAACTAAAAACATAGCAAAAACTTAAACATTTCATTTCAAATATTGTAGTAGGTATATAGTAAATATATACCTCTTAATCTTGTTGCAAAAAAATATATATATATATATATATATATATATATATATATATATATTTGCTCAAATCAAAATTAAAGCACCATGACTAAACTTAGGAATGGTAAAGAAACTTTAGGAGAAGAAGAAGATTGGTTACAAGATACAACTAGAGACCCAAATGTCCTTCCTGGAGATCCAATTCCGGAAGGAAAAACTCTAGATCAATCAGAACATGACCTAGGTGAAGATAATGAACAAGAAGGAAGTGTTAAAGAGGATGGATCCTCATCCCCTAGAGTAGCTCCAGATGGAACTATTGCTTTTGACAACATAGATCATTTCAAGAAATTTCTTGATGATAACATTGACGCCCTTAATGTGGCAGTTCGTATTGATAAAGGGCAAATTAGTAACACTCAAGCAGCCATGGAATATATGTATGATGTGCGCACTAATCCCTTGTCTTTCATTGACCAAGAAAGTGACAAGGTTGGGCCATCCAATACAGACATGGTCACTATGATTCAAAACATGTCAAAACAACAGGTTACCCAACCTCCTAAGGAACCTGTTATTCAACCTAAAATCATTCCCACACAAAAGAAACCTTCCTTCACTACTTTATTTCGCCAAACTATTGAGCAATATGCTTCAAGTAAACAAAAACCTAAAACGAAGCCAAATACCAATTTTCAACAATCTGGAATACATCATAATACAACTTCAAAGTTCCTTCATAACACTTTTCCTACCAACAATTTACACAATAGTAACATAGCATCTAATCTTCATGTCCCTCCATCATATACTCATAAGACCCATGTCAATGCCCTACCAAACCAATATGGGGGGCAAACTAGTAATCTGGAAGCCATGGTGAAACAATTAGCTTCGCGTATGGACCAGATAGATCCCTACCGTCCCTCGTATAATTATCGAGAGATATGTAGTCAACCTTTGGATCCCATAGTTGTAGCTCAACCATACCCTAAGCATTTTCCCATGCCTATCTTGCCTATATATAAAGGAACCGAAGATCCCATAGAGCATCTTCGCATGTTTAGGATAGCATGTCATGATATATCGCATGATGACTTGCTATTACTAAAAATGTTCCCGAAAAGTTTAGGTGGAATGGCATTAGAGTGGTACTATCAATTGCCCACTCATTCTTTGAGAAACTTTGAAGAAACAGCTGAATCTTTTGTCCATCAATTTAGTGCCTACATCGAGAGGCATGTCACCATTAAAGATTTATACAACTTAAAACAAGACAAAGATGAATGTTTTGCCGATTTCTTAGCTAGATGGAGGCAATTGATAGGAAAACTGCACTTTGTGCTACCTTATAGGGAAATGTTGGACATTTTCATCAATAATTTACAAGAACAAATATCTTATGAGCTATCAATCGCTACTTTAACTACCTTCGATCAAGCTATAGATTTAGCTCGAAGAGTAGAAGATGCCCTCATTAGGAGAGGCCAACTTAGGAAGAAGGATGATGAGAAAACATCCAGAAATCAATATAAAAACAAACAAGTTGTCGGTGATGGAGTCACTGATAGCAGAAATGTTGCTAATATCAATGCAACGAAGACAACAGAAAAATTTATATTAAAACCTCCTGATAAGCCTCCTCGAGAATTTACTAGATTAAATCAACCCTTATCAACTATTTTACCTCAATTACTCGAAAGAGGTTTGATCCAATTACCGGATATCCGGGAACCCGATCCAACTATACCCGGATACAGAGCCGACTTACACTGTGATTTCCATAGAGGACCTGGACACTCTACCAATGCTTGTAAAAGGTTGAAACATAAAATACAGGATTTGATTGATAATAATGAAATGGAAGTGCAAGCCTTCCAACCTAAACAAAACCCTCCTAATAATACTCAAAAGACCATTCCCCAAAATCAAAATCAAAATGCTAATCAAACATTAGACATATTTCAACACCCTTTACCAAGACATGGTAAAGAGGTAGCCAATCAAATCGAACATCATAATGTTCCGCCTCCTACCCGATATGTAGGAACCATTAGCGGACAATTACCTGTTCAGGATCCTCAAAAATTTGACACAACCTTATCCCTGGTTACGACCAGGCCCTTACATAATTTTCAAACTTCGATTCTAGTGATGTAGAATCAGATAGTGAAAGTGAACTAGACATTACTTCAAACCAATCGAATAGTTCTGAAAATGAATCAGATCCTATTCAACCCATCACAGATGCCATGGTTCCAGAAGAACCATTTCCTAGAAGAGTTACTACTCGACCCTCTTCTAATCAATTCCTCTCAAATGAACAAGCCATAAATGCTAGACCGAGGCCAGTTCAACGTCCTCAATATAACATTGTAGGTACCATTGGAGTCGTTACCCGACAACAGGCTCAAAATTCTCAACAAGAATCAAATCAGAATGATGGATCGGCTCCATTCGCTTTGAAAAATCCCAATAAAGGGAATCATGCTCCTAATGTTCAACCTAAACCCCCTTACAATATTAATGAGCAATTGTCCAATACTACAGCCAGAATTTCCCTTTTGGATTTATTAAGATCTTCTCCCACCCATAGGGATGAGTTGATGCTTACATTAAGCCAAATGATGGTACCTCAAAACATTCAACCTGAAGCTATGGCCAATACTATCATCACTCGAGAGGTTGATTGTATTGACTTTCGGGATAAAGATATCCCACAACACAGTTTACATAAGGATAATCCCTTATATATTACTGCTCTAATTGGAGATGTAGTTATCAAACGAGTCTTGATTGATAATGGCTCATCTCTAAACATTTGCACTTTTGACTTCTACCAACGATTTGGCTTTAGAAGTGATGAAATGAAGAAAACTGATATGATTATCAAAGCTTTTAATGACGAAACACAAGAAACGTGTGGAGTTATTACCATCCCTTTGCAAGTTGGTCCCAGAACCCTAGAAACAACCGTGTTTATTGTACATTGCCCAACATCGTACAATATACTTTTGGGTCGCCCTTGGATCAATGCGATGCGGGCGGTCCCATCAACTTTACACCAATGTGTTAAATTCGAATTTAAAAATCAGTTGGTCACTATCCATGGTGACCCTAGACCCTTTGATATGTGTGCTTTGGCAGAACCTGTTGGAGTGCAATTTTGCCCCGCTCTGTCATCCACACATCCTAGTTCTTATTTTTCATCTAAACGTGTGAAACACACACCCATAACTTCACCTATTTCCCCTCCATTAATTTCATCCTCCTATTTAGATCAACAATCCTCTACACAAATCACTCTAGAACCTCAAAAAGATCTTAAATCTACAACCAATCCTTCAAGTTCTATCCCTATAAATTCAAAACCTATAGACCCATCTATCATCCCTTCCACATCTAAAGATATAGGGAATAATCCTTCTACATCTTATGCTCTTTCTGATGAAATTTTACCAGATTTATCCACAATCTTAATATCAGAAAAGACAAATTCTTTCATGCGAGATTCCATTCTTTTAAATAACTTGCCGCCATCTCCTCGTACTTTGGGCCTCCCACAACCTATGGGAAGTACTTACCAAGTCGGGAGTTGTGCCTTCATTTATAAAGGATATGATTGGGGAAGAATCCCTCGGAATATCAAAACTCATCATGAGGGATACGCTCGGTGTTATTTTACCAATGAATATATTAAAGCTAAACCCATGATGCTTAAAATGGGATATAAAGGGAAAGGCTTGGGACCTTTCCAAAATGGCATGAAAGAACCTTTCGAGGTAGAACCTTGGCCTGCCCGCTGTGGTGTGGGCCTATTTCCTAGTAAGGGTCAACCCTTTCCTTTTGAAGATGATGATCACCTCATATGCTATCAAGATTATTTGGATAGGCATGTTGATTTGCCTCTTAAAAATCAGTCGTTTTCATGTAACATGCTATCCATAGCTTATCCTGAAATGATTGCTGACCCTGATGAAGAGTTGGAAGGAGATATCTTCCATGATGTCTCCGTTGAAGAGATGTTACACAATGGATTTTATTTTGATGGTTCTATACCAACTATAGCCCAACTTGAGACCACTAATCCTCAAGATGAATTATCCAAATTAACCTTACAAGAATTACAAGAATTGGGCGTTTCACCCGCCCCACCTAACTTTGAAAGAGATCTACACATGGAGGTAGAAAACGTCATTAAAATTAATATTGGAACGGAGGATAATCCTCACATAATCAATATTGGATCCGAATTAAGTCAAGAAAAACAAGAGCAATACATTGCATTCCTTAAAGAGTATGAAGATGTCTTCGCTTGGACATATGAAGATATGCCAGGTCTAGACCCTTCGTAGTCATGCATCATCTAGTGGTCCATCCGGATGCTAAACCTATTAAACAAAAACTTAGAAAAATGCATCCCAAAGTGGCTCTGCTAGTCAAAGGGGAGTTAGAAAAACTCCTGAATGTTGTTTTTATACAAGCTATTGATTATGCTGAATGGATCTCAAACGTAGTTCCAGTCACCAAGAAAGAAGCTACCAAAGTTAGGGTTTGCACAGATTTTAGAGATATTAATGTTGCATGCCCTAAAGATGACTTTCCTCTTCCAAACATGGATCAAATCATTGACTTCACTGTCGGGAGTGGGATGATGTCCTTAATGGATGGATTCTCCGGTTATAATCAGATCAGGATAGCTCCTGAAGATCAGGCTAAAATAACCTTTATTACCCCTTGGGGTACTTTTTGTTGGAAAGTGATGCCATTTGGCTTAAAGAACGCAGGTGCAACCTATCAACGAGCTATGACCTATATTTTTCATGATATGATGCATGATATCCTACATGATTATGTAGATGATATTATAGCTCGCTCTATTTTGCAAGATAATCATTTAGATGATTTGAGAAAAGTTTTTAATCGATTACGAGAATATCTTATTCGATTAAATCCAGCAAAATGCATATTCGGAGTTAAGTCCGGCAAACTATTAGGGGTTTTAGTTTCTTTACGTGGTATTGAAATCGACCCTCTCAAGATTGCGGCTATCACTGATATGCCCGCACCTACTAATATATCTGAATTACGAAGTTTACAAGGTAAGCTTCAAGCTATCCGTCGCTTCATCGATAAGCTGGCGGACAAAACTGGTCCCTTTCTTAAACTCCTTAAAAAGGATGTCCCTTTTAATTGGGACAACGAATGTCGAGAAGCTTTTGAACTTCTCAAACAATACCTCCTTAATCCACCTGTGCTTTCACCACCTAAACCTGATCGCCCATTCCTCCTATATATTTTAGCTTCAGATTCTGCCTTAGGGGCTATGTTAGCTCAGCTTGATGATGAAAAGAGAGAACGTGCTAATTATTATATTAGCCGAACCTTCATCAGTTATGAAACCCGCTACACAGCATTAGAAAAACTATGTCTAGCAGTCGTGTTTGCTACGCAAAAATTATGACATTATATGCTTAGTCAGAAAACTTATGTCATTGCCAAATACGATCCCTTAAGGTATCTCATGAGTCGACCTTATTTATCGGGTCGCACAACCAAGTGGGTTCTTGCTCTAAGCGAGTTTGATCTCACATTCATAGGACAGAAGTCTGTTAAGGGTCAAATCATAGCAGATCAATTAGTTGCTGCACCCTTAGCGTCTACCCATCCCCTCATCATCGAGTTTTTGGATGAATGCCTTCAATTAGAGGCAGACCATACTGAACAATGGTCCTTATACTTTGATGGAGCCCGATGCATGAGTGGGGCTGGTGCGGGTATTATTTTAATATCCCCGCAAAAACATCTTATTCCTCTGGTCCTTCAAATTGACATTTGCTTGCACCAACAATACTCGCTGAGTATGAAGCTCTAATCCTTGGATTACGAGCTGCCTTGGCGCTAAAAATTAAACACCTGTTAGTTTTTGGTGATTCTCAACTGGTTATAAACCAAATTAATGAAGTTTATCAGACCGGAGATGATAAACTGCGCCCATATAAGGCCTATGTTTTACAATTAATGTCTCTATTTGATCAAGTTACCTTGGAAGCTATTCCTCGAACTAGCAACCGTGCAACTGATGCTATGGCCGCAATTGCATCTCTCCTGCCCTTGGAGTTAGATGACGAATATGCCACTATCATTATTCGTCGACTCCAGGAACCCGCTTCACATAAATCATGCTTAGAGCCTTTGGATGTGTTTCTAATCAATGAAACTACTCCTGAACCTTGGTATACGGACATATTTGATTTTCTCCAAAATGGGACTTTCCCTGCCAATTCTAATAGCAACCAGCGTCGGTTATTACGTAGACGAGCAAGTCGATTTGTAATAATTGGCAATACCTTGTATAGGAGATCTTTTGAAGGTATCCTATTAAGATGTTTAAACTTAGAAGAGTCTAAATCAGCCTTGAGTGAAGCCCACGATGGATCTTGTGGAGGACACTTCAGTGGTAGTGTCATTGCTAAAAAGCTCCTTCGGATAGGATACTTTTGGCCTACCATGGAAACGGATGCACATGAGTATGTGCGCCATTGCGACAAGTGCCAGAAACATGCTGACCTTGTCCATGCGCTTGCACAAGAGCTGCAGAGCTATTTCATCTCCTTGGCCCTTTTCCAAATGGGGTTTAGACATTATTGGCAAAATCAATCCTGTGTCATCTGATGGACACAAGTTCATCATAACCGCCACTGAGTATTTCACGAAGTGGGTTGAAGCTATGCCTTTAGCTTCCTGCACTGGCACACAAGTCTCTAAATTTATTTTTAATCAAATCATTTGCAGGTTCGGAATTCCTGCAAATCTCATCTCTGACAATGGAACTTGTTTCAAAAATAAAGATGTTAAAAAATTATGCCAAAAATATAAGATTCAACATCGCTGGTCCACTCCCTATTATCCTCAGGGTAATGGTCAAGCAGAAGCATCTAACAAAACCTTAATCAAAATTCTCAAAATATTGGTCAATAAAACTGGCCGTGACTCGCACATTCGGTTATATCCAGCCTTGTGGGCCTATCGAACTAGTGTTCGAACCCCCACGGGAACTTCACCATTTGTTTTGGTTTATGGTGTCGAAGCAGTTTTTCCATTTGAATTGGAAGTTCCTTCTTTGGCTCTGCTACTTCAAGATACCGAAGTAGGAGATGAATATCGTGTCGTGCAGACTCAGTCAGTCGGAACTCCTAGATGAAAAATGCATCAATGCTTTGGAGCATCTCCGTGCCTACCAAAACAAGCTTAAAAGATCATATGCTAAAAAAGTTCGTCATCGATCCTTTGAGATCGGCGACCTTGTTTTAAAAGAAAATCAAAAAAATACTAATGCAACTAAGGACCTTAAAGGTAAGTTTGAGCCCAACTGGCTTGGACCATACATTATTACTGCTAAATTCGAATCAGGAGCATACAAATTGTCTACCTTAGATGGTAAAGAACTTAAAGAACCCATGAATATTTTGCATCTTAAACGTTACTATGTATAAATTTGGTCATTTCATCCATGTATATATTTGTTCAAAATCACTATCTTGTATTTCTTTCAAATTTATAAATTCAAAAACACCAAAAACATTCATAATCATCAAAATCTTCAAAACTATTTGTTGCATTTATTTATAGCACTTGTTAAATTTTTTGTTCAAAAACAAAAATAAAACCAAAAAAACAAAATAATGATAAAAATATAAAAACAGCAATGTGCTTGACTCTTTCGAAACCAAAACAATATAAAGAAGAAAGAGAGAGTCAATATTCTCAAAACTTCTCAAAAAGTATTTATATATATTTTCTTACAATTATTGCAGATTATATGTTTCAAATTATTTTGGATAAATTAGCATTTATTTGGAATCCCTCACTTGCACACTCACAAAAATAAATATCTTGATTTTATCTGGCATGATTACTAATCTCTCTTATATCAAAGTCCACAAAATTCAATTAAATAAAGTTTGAGCATAGAGAATTGATCTTGTTATTTACTTAAACCAAGCACATCTTTTCACAATAAAATGATTATATTTGTAATTTCCATGTTTTGCTACATAGTAGACGTGATTTCTTGAGCGAAAAGTTTCCCCTGCTATCCTATCATGCACATGGTCTAGAATCTTTGAGAATTGGCAAAAGGACAAGCTCACCCCTACCCAGAATAAAAATCCCTTGCTCTACAACTAATCCGAGCAAGTATCCCTAGCAAAGAAGAAGAAAAGAAAAGTTCAAAAAAAAAAAAAAAAAAAAGTTATTTTAATATACAACAATTATTTCAAGCACTATCTCAAAAATCAAGCAAAAAAAAAAAAAATACAAAAAGAAAAAGAAGCAAAGTTCAAAAGAAAAGCAAAAGAAAGCAGAAAGCAAGAAAGCAATAAAATCCCTTTCCCTACCCTTTGAAAAGAAAAGAAGGGTTGATGAGCTTGAATCCCTGGAATTCTCAAATTATTCGAAAACTGTGAGGTAAGCCCCATAACAGGTGGTTTGTGCCCAACCTGCTTGGCCTTGGGTAACTCCTAGCGTGGCGATATGTCTGTCACATTAGCGACCTTCTTTTGTACAGACCTATGTCTGCTTATGGATTAGCTAGCTCTTGATAATCCGATCTACATAGTAGTCTGGTATGGTTATATGCATTTACATCATGGTTAATGAACACTTATTTGGTTTCTTCAAATCACTTGTATCATATTATCTTGCTCAAAACTGGTAAATGCACAAAGCAATTGCACACACATTTGTATTTGAGAGATTTTGTGTATCATTATGATAAATCAAGATCGGAAATGAATTCACATATGCACATGGGATTCCTTATAAATCTAACTTTTGTCTTCAAAATACTTTGAAATATTATTTTTGCAACTTGTTTGGAATAATTCAACTACAGTTGTTTACCATAAAGACAACTATATAATAGAAAAATCAAAAATTTCTTTCAAAACCATACAATCAAAACATATATATATATATATATATATATATATATATATATAACTTTTGTCGACTTTCGCGACGATGGTATAGTTCCAAAACCAAAATTGGAATTTTATGCCTAGCGCAAGTCCTCATCTTCATATTTTCTGTTTATTAAAAAAAAATCAACCATGCAATAAAACTATCTATTTTTCTTTGATTTTCGCGATGATGGTATAAGTTTATACCTACATATTCTATGCCTAGCGCAAACCATTGTAACAATTTTTATTCCCCATTTATTTAAAAATCATGAAAACCATATGACTTAAATCATACTATTACACAGTTATGTTTTTTTAAACACAAAGCATGCACATTATCACTATTTCATGTCATTATGTCAACCTTCAATTTTGCAAAGATGATATAATTCCTAAGGAATTATCCAAAAAATTTATCACACTTAGGAATTTATGCCTAGCAACAATCATTTTAACATTATTTCATGCATATTATTTTTATGAAAATCTGAAAAACAAACCATCATTTTCACCATTGCACCAAAGTCTTAAGACAGTCTCTTAAGCATTCTTTTACTTTTAACAATATTTCTATACTGGGATTAGCTTGACGACCGAGTGAGCAGCGACTCCATGAAATGGTCTATAATAGCGACAATGTCCTTTGAAATTATTGTTAGAAGTCTCTTTTTATTTTTTTACCACATCACATTACAAACAACCAATTTGTTACATCAGATTATTTCATTTAAAATATTACCGCATGACATCAAAATTATAAATTTTCAAAACGACATAATTTCATGAATCCTCAATCCAATTATCAAATCAATCAATCAAACATAAAAGCATCATAAACATACACATAACACAAGTCATATGATCAAAACTATCTCATCTCATATATATATCAACAAGTATATATACATCTATCAAAACTGGATTGGTATGCCACAATCTGGACCTCGGCATACTCAATCCTCTATCAAAAAAAAAATAATAATAATAAATGCTCTATGTCTAATGTCATGCAGTACTCTAGCCTCGAGAGCCCCTCGAGCTCTCGGCCTCATCTCCTCCCCCACCCTGAGGTGGACGAGGTGGCCCCATCGCAGTCTGTGTAGTACTGTGAGTCCTAGTCCTCGATCGGGATGAAGTCCTAGATGACCCAATCCTGATCGGCTCTGCGATGTTAGCTGGTAGGGGTAGTCTATCCTCCTCTGGCACCAGCTGATAGTATAATGTCTGATAGAAAGTGATTTGGGCAATAGCCCGTGTCAGCTCCCTAGTGCTCGCCCCTCCGCCTCGTGCCCTGAGGCATGCAATCTCGTCCCTAAGCTGTGTAACCTCAGCTCGGTGTCGTGCAGCCTCCTCCTGTAGGGTCTGCACCTGTGCCTGGAGATGGATCATCTCCGTTCGGAGAGTAGCTGTCTCGCTGCTCTCCCTAGTGTCCACACCCTTGCCCTTATCGGGCGATGGTGGCCTCTCTCTCTATGGAGAAGGGGGTCTCTCCACCCTCCTCTCCCACTGTCGTGGCCTCTCCTGTGCCTGTGGCCTCCTCAGCTCTCTCCCACCGTGACCCTGGGCCGCCTCCATAGCTGCCTGGTGCCGCCTCCCTATCCGACGCACAACTATGTGTATCGGACCCTGAGCCCTCGTCATCCGAGGAGGGCGGATGCCTGCGTACCAGGCATCATAGCCATCGGCTACCCCTACGTCGTCCCCATCCACTGGCTGAATGGGGGCATCGTCCGAGTCCTGACTCCAGAAGCGCTGCATGTCTGGAGCCCCGCTCACTATAGTGTTATCCCGAATAGTCCGAGAAAACTCATAATCCCTGAGAGATGGGATCCCCTACTGTAGACCGAACTGACGCAAAACTCGGTCATAGCGATGGAGCTCCACCTCTCCCCTCTCCATCCGTAGCCAGCACACTCGCCTAACGCGAGCTAGCTCCTGTCCATCCTCGGCCCACCCTGGGTGCTCGCGCCATGGCCTCCAGGTAATCTGGTCTGGGACTAGGTCATCTAGCAGTCTCCGGGACATCGAAAGGTCGATCCGCCATTGTGACCCTCTTCGGAGCCACCAGTAGAAAACTCGGGGCCTCTCCCCATCAATCCCTATCAGAGGAAGCCCTATCGGCCTCCGCACTGCAATATGCTCCCAGCACCAAACCTGTAGGAGCGATGTCATCACCAGACATCGGCCGCCCTTGTACACGACCCCATGCAGGATCCTGTACAGTCGGCATAGCACATAGCTGCCCCAAGCAAACCTGTAGCCATGGTCTCGCATATCGTAGATCACATCTACGAGCATCCATGGCACCCTGCACCCACTCTGGTGGCACAACAAAAGTCCACCAACTACTCCAGCTAGAACCTGTGTGAGTCTAGATGCCCTAGGCATCTGGCATAGTGCCTCGATGTTAACTCTGCCCTTCTCCAGGGCGAAGCTCGGGTCACCGCACAATCGTCCCATAGCATGGCCCTGATTGGCCGTAGGAGTGATCAACCATCCTTGTATGGGGATTCTCAGAATCCTCCATACATCCTCTAGAGTGGGAGTCATCTCCCCTATCGATAGCCAAAAATAGGAAGAACCCGGATACCATCTCTCTGCTAGGGCTGTCAGTAGCCCCATATCTGTAGACACTTGTGGCATCTCTGCCACATGTTGTAAGCCTGTGCTAGCTGATCCCGCTCTGCTTGTGTAAGAGCGGCCAAGTCATCTCTCAAACCTCCATACTTCCATTCCCTGCTTTTTAGCAAACCTCTCTGCAACATAAACAACAAAACAACAAACAACCATTAATAACAACTCAAGTGATTAAAAATGCAAGTTAAAAATAAGTTCAATTTTATGCAATTGATGATATCGTCCACTATTGGACGATATCGTCCCAAATTTGAGCATAATCGTTTCCGATTTCGCAGGTCGAAATCGTCCCTAATTTGACGAAATCGTCCCCCTTTCGTCGATTTCGCCCTTAGACGAAATTGGCGAAATTGAGACGATTTTGTCGAAATCGGGACGATTTCGTCCCGACGACGTCGACGGCCCAAAAACGGCCGCGATGCTCAAAAATTCATCTAAATTCATCTAAAAAGCATGTAAATTCAAATTAAAGCATTCTAAACTAAGTTTAGACTCTTACCCGTAGCCCGCGTCGGACCTCTGTTGATCTGTGCGTCGTCTCCACCATTTTTGCTTCAGAGCTCTAAAACCAAGAAAAATGAACAGTAAAAATGAATTAGGGTTTTACCCTATTTTTCTTAATTTTATTCAAAAATAATTCAAAATTAATTTTGCTTTTTCGCGTTTTTACCTCAAACGTTCGATTTGGGTAAAAACACGGAGGGGGCACCATAGTAAGCCGTCGTACGATTCGACCAAGAATCGTCGCCTAAAAATGGGAATAATTTTTGCTTTCTCGTAGATCGAGAAGAACTCATCTTTAACGCATTTTCTTCAAAAAATTCGCTAAAGAGGGGGCAAAATGTAGCACCCTAAAATTGGCGCAGTGAAATTGTAATAATTACATTCATCCTAGTAAATAATTTAAATTCAAATTTTAACCTCCCAAACCGCCCGTTAACCGTCGGGTAATCCGTTTCCCCCTTTTCCGTGCCATTTTTAGAGGTTGTTTTGACCGTTTGACGATATCGTCGCCGATCAGACGATATCGCCCCAGATCTGACGATTTCGTCTGGACTAGGACGTCCAGACGATCTTGTCGCAAAACTGATTTTGCACAATTAGCTTCTGTTCCAACGGGCCTCTAATCCGGGTAGAAGCGTGTCTGTGCCGTTAGAGACCCTTCCCCATTGGAGATCTCCCAAATAGGGATGATCTCCAACCTCCTAACCTCCCTCCTAAACCTATTTAATCCTAAGCCTTCCCCTTAGCACCCCCCTGGCTGAAATTCTATGTAACTTGACTTCTCATACGATAAAACATCCTAAGTTTCCATTTGCATCAGTTCTATATCAATTTTGTTGCAGGTACATTACTATTTTTCAGCCGGAGCAAGCTTACATCGTCGTCGACGAACCTGTTCAGATCGGAGGCGAACCTGTCGAATCAGAGACGATTTCGTACCAATGCGAGACGATTTTGACTGCAGTCAATATTGAGGCAATCAGTGCCTGAAGTTTGCATTTCTCTATCTTTTCTCTGTTGTTTTATTCTGCAATTAGCTTATTTTATTCAGTATTTTATACTATTTTGCATTTTGGAGTTCACCCATCTAGATTAAATGCATAATTAAGCCATGATTGTGATTAAATTAGCATAATTCATTCCTGTTTTTGTGTTTATGTTTCAGTTTGATAGTGCTACTGTCATTTTATACTATTTCCCTCTGTTATCATTGTTGTATTTTCTGTATTTTGCACCTATTTCTCTGTTTGCAGGTCTCTGATGAATTCGTCAGATCTCAGATGATCTTGTCTGATCTCAGACGATCCTGTCAAATCAGAGGCGATCCTGACTGCTTCAAGATCAGAATCTTCATCAGACATCCGGATCAGGTATTCTTCTTTTTATCTTCTGTAATTTCTCTATTTTTCTGTCCTATTCTATTTTTCTGTATTCATTTAATTTGCATCTGCATATAGAATAGCTTAGACGCATTTTGGCCAAACCTAGGATTTGAATGCTTAAGGCTAAAAATGAACACATAAAACACATTCCCAACCTAGGCATGGAAACTGCCATTAAATGTTTCCTGGTGAACCCACCATCCGTCGAAAAATCACCAATATACACCTCCCTTGAGAGGCGGGACCTTCGCAAGTCCTCTCGATCCGAGGTACCGCGACATCCTTTTCACATCCCCCTTTCGGGCATGGATCCTATAGCCTGAAGGTACGGATGCAAAAAATTTGGAGCGATACAGTAATGCCTCTTTCTCTAATCATATTCATAATAGTTTACCATTCCTACCATGATATCATATCATACCTCACAACCTATATACTATCCTTATTTTGGGAATGTAGTAGCATAATCCATCAATAATCCTCAAACACAACATCTAGAGGAGAGAGTGAAATAACTTGCTACACGATTGGATCATATTGACCCCAATCACCCCACTTACAACTACAAAGAGATGTTTAATCAGTCATTGTATCTTGTTATTGCTTCTAGTCCTTACCCTAAGCACTTTCCCACGCCTATCTTGCCCATATATAAGGGGACTGAGGATCCCATAGAACATCTAAGAATGTTCAGGATGACATGTCATGATATCACCTATGATGACATGATACTACTAAAAATATTCCCAAAAAGTCTCAGGGGAATGTCCTTAGAATGGTATTATCAATTGCCTACCCATTATTTGAGGAATTTTGAGGAAATGATTGAACTAATTTTCTATCAATTTGGGGCTTGCATTTAGAGGAATATAACCATTAAAGATTTGTACAATCTAAAACAAGGAAACGAAGAAACTTAGAGTTCCTAGCACAATGGAGAAAGATAGTGGGGAAGTTAACCTTCACATTACCATCTAGGGAGATGTTGGAAATATTCATTGTAAATTTATAATAAACAACTCTCCTATGAACTAGAGACTGCTACTGTGACCTCTTTTTATCAAGCTATTGACCTATCTAGATGAGTGGAGTAGGCTCTTCTTAGAAGAGTTTAGTTGAAAAAGATAGAAGAAGAGAGAACATCCAAAAATTAATAAAAGATCAAACTTGTAGTGGGGGATGGAGTCAAAGACACTAGACCTTCTCAAAATGTTAATACTACCATTATCTTGAAGAAAATGATATTAAATGCTCCTCAGAAACCCCCACCACATAATATTACTAAAATTCATCAACCATTGTCCATGGTCATCAAACAATTTTTGGAGATAGAAATGATAGAGTTACCTGAAATTAAACAATCTAACACCATGGTTTATTAATATAAAGCAAAACAACAATGTGATTTCCATAGGGTTGATGGACACTTGAAAAATTTATGCAGAAGGTTGAAATATTTAGTACAAGATTTAATAAAAAATGATTGGTTAGATATAGAGGGTTATCCCATGAATTTTGATCATCCAAAAACTACTCAAACTCCTATGCAACAAGCACAAATCATAAATTAAGATTTGGAGATTTTTCAGCATCCATTACCTAATCATGGAAAACAATCAGTACATTAGGTAAACTATCAAAATGTACCCACTCTAGATCATTATATAGGTATGATTAGTAGTGTCCCACAACAAAAATCTCCATCAAATGAACTTGTACCTTCATATTTTTATGTTACCATTGAGAAAGACCAAGAGAAAGTTCATCAATATTTATCTTTCGATCATTTTGAAGGTGAGTCAGACACCCAATATGACACCATTTTGACTACCTCCAATATTTCGAAGGAGGAATTTGCTCCCGTGATGCTGATAATGGATCTTTTTGTTCCAAATTATCCATATGTTAATCTCTTGCCAATCCACCTTCCCATGCATAACTTGCTTCCATTACCGATATGTCATAGGGCCCATCCTATTCAACCCATTTCATATTCTTCATCCATTCTTATCCAACTTCTTTGACCATCCAATGATACAGTTGGTATGATTGGGGTCACAACCCAACAACAAGCTTAGGCCCAACCTTTGTAGCAATCTCCATAACCAAAAATCCTACTTCAGTTGCCTTCACCATGACCAAGTTGTCCTTTCATATTAAAAAAATCAAGTGATTCTTTTAAGGTGCCTTGATGCTGAAGAATCAATAAATCACTTTGCATATTGTAAATGCACAATTCATATTTTAAATAACCCATATTGCATCACTATAACTTCCATATTGCATTGTATAGTCATAATAATACATTTTGAATGATATAGTTTACATGTCACATCTCCTAATTTTTATTAGCTCAATTATGTAGGTCACATGGTCATACCTATCCACCATAATTTTAGATAAATGCTCTCATGTTCATAGGTAATATTGATCTCCTCGAGTGACTAAGAGTCCATTTTGAATCAACCACATGACTCATATCTTAATAAAATATTGATGTTTAACATTGATAAAAAATCTCTCTTGAACCAAAACATAATTCTCACTAAGAAAACTTTTGAGTTTTGGGAACTGACTCTGCCATTATTGAACCAAACACATGTAACAATTATTGACAAGATTTTGTGTTTGGGAGGGATGATGCCATGATTGGATTTAACCTTGAAGTAAATAGTTTTCTTTCTTTTACCATTATGCACATAGTCCAAAAAATGTTTATAAATACATTCTTTACAAAATCATACGAAAATAGAAACAAAATAGTGAGTAGTAAGAATAGGATAAACTTCCCATCAGGATTTGATTTGAGTGGTTGGGAATATGACTCCCCAAAGATCTAACTCCTTTTACAAATACATAATAATAATAGGGCTCAAGTAGTAAATATAGGATTTAATTCTTATCAATACTCGATTTGAGTGGTTGAGAATATGATTCTCCAAAGCATGAAGAGCCTATTATTGGAATATGGATCTAATCTCCACTAGGGCTATATATGCTTGAATGGTAGTGGAGTATTCTCATGCATGGCGATACATCTCTCTTGAAGAGACCACTGAACACACATAAGGACATGCTAGCTTTTTGATCCTCTCCTTGATTGGTTCAATATTACCTTGCTCAATATTGGTAAATAAATTCATCATCTACACACACAATAGTTCCTTATTGGCTTATGTTATTACCTTAATCAAAAGTGGTAAATTAAATTCACAAGCATACGCATTGGTTCTTGATTTATTTGCATCATAGTAAAGCTCAATATAGGAAATGAACTCACAATCCACACACCGGTTATTAATGGACTTGATCTCATTTCGAGGATAACCAAGATTTTCAATGAGTCTTGATTGGCTAATGTCATAATACCTTCATTGAACATGTATGACCATTTTCATAGGTAATTGAATCTATATCAATAATTAGATTTGCACTTCATATCCATATACCTTTACATAATATATTTTCATGATTTCTTGGTCACACTACATGATTGTCTATCATATTTTACATAACTTTGCATATCTTGCTTGCTCATACATGATTTCTTGATCATATAGTTGCATGAGGACTTTGCAACAATGGCATGGGATGATACCTAGTTAGGTTTTTCCCATATGCACTCCATTTAGGCTAGGATTTTGATTCCTAGTAAAGTCCCCCCATATAGGGAAAATTGCATCTTTCATGACTAGCCATTTGCATCACTTTCATACCCTTTGGTTTTTGAACTAATTTTTTACACATAAAAGGGTATGCACCATTTCTCATTCATTTTATTCAAATTACATTTTGACCATCAAATTTGATCTTTTTCCCAGTGGGTTTCATTCCTTCAAATTTAATATGATAATATACCTCACACAATCCACTTCATGACCACATGTGAGGGGTAGCCTCCATTTAGGTCATACACAAGCACACATCCTCTAGGGTTATTGCCTAAAAACTATTATTGTAAGGACATGTCACTCAACACTTTTCGATCATCTCTTATGCATATTGTCTTCCACTTCTTATTCATTACCACTTGTCTTCACACTTCATCTTTTCACAAACTATATTTTTGATTAGCATGATAGATGTGCATTAAAACCAACATGATTATATGTATTATCATACATTATTATTTAGATCATTCACAACATGCATCCACATAAAGCATCAAAACAAAAAACATCCATATACATACATCATCATAATACAAGAAAAAATATAAAAACATCATATGGTATCTATCTTAAGAGTAACACATGTGCATATGCCATACCGATATGCCACAATAAAAAATCTTGACATACTTAAAAATCGAAAAAGTATACCACAAAGATCAAAACATAGCATATCATCCCCTAGATCCTTGACCCTCCTCCATATATAGTGGTGGTCCGGCTAGGGGTATGTTCATGGACTAAGTCACTATTCTTGATCTTGACCATGTATGACTCTAACTCCTCATCAAATTTGGTATATCTACACTTTGCTCTACCAAATTTACTTGGTAATAGAGAGCCTAAAAAATAACTCTCATCATGAGGCCATCATCACCTCTACTTGTGCTGCCCATAGCTCCTCTTGTAGGAAGCGATGACCTTCGTTGCTCATAGAATAAACTGCCCTCTCTTGTTGTTACACCCAAGCTTGTAGTTGTGATAGCTCAATATCTAACCTTTGAATATGCTACCCTTGAGCCACTAGATACTCCTATTGAGCTACTAACTACACACTCTGAACCACTAACTACACACTTTAGATAACCACTTCCATCTCCAACTTCTCCTCTTGTATAGTACCAGCTAACCCCACCTCATTGACCATATCTGCTTGAATGTATGGTTGCAGGGATGCCTCCCTCTATTAGGGTCTATATACCTCCCTTTGCCTTGGTTTATGTGCCTCACTCTACTTGGGTCTATCCTCCTCCCTCTGATGAACAACCTCTTGTATTGCATGCTGCATCCTATGATCTAACACTAGTTGTATAGGTCAAGGTAACTCAAGAGTGATCCTAAGGGGTCTAATATCAAGATACCATCTTCGATATTTAGCCTCCACATCTACATCATACAACCCAAGACCCACCAAATGAGGGTCATCTTCATTAGGCTTCAAAAATTGAATAACATAAGGATCACCACCTACACCTAGTGGATCCCTCATCACACATAAAAACAAAATATTACCTAGCTCTGGTATCCCCTACACCAGCCCAAACTACTACTATGACTGATAAGAATGATACAACTCCATCTCTCCTTTCTTTGATCGCAACCACTAAATTCTTCACACATGAGCTAACTCCACACCATCCTCATCCTAACCTAGGTGCATCCACCATGGCCTCCATACCACCCATTATGGATGTAAATCATCCACCACTTGCCTAACTACATCCAATTGATCATCTCCTCTATGCCCTCCCCTCAAGGTATCCCATCGACACATAGCTGGATGCCTTGCATATACCTCCTATCGAGGCAACCCATCAAGCCTTTGTATTACCAAGTGTTCCCAACAACATATCTAGAGTAAGGTCATGAGCACAATACAACAATGACATGTGTACACAACATTATATAATATCCTATAAAAATTACATAACACAAAAGTATCCCATGTAAAATACATATTGGTATCCCTCATATCTACCACAAATTCAACTAAGGCCCATGGTAGATATCGCTTGCTCATATGAAAAACCAATAATCCAAAAACCACTCCACTCAACATAACTATCAATGTAGAAATGCTTGGTCTCCCTAACCATCCCATCTACACTAATACCAGTCTAACAAACCTCATAATGTTGATCCTTGATCAGCTACTCCAAAGCCCTTGCCTGTACCATAGATTGATACACTACCTATCATCTAATCAAAATCCACAAAATCCTCCATGCATCCTCCAAAGTAACTGATCTTCCCTATAGGCAACCAAAATATCGATGATTCTAAATACCACCTCTCTACCAATGCTATAAAAAGTGAATAATCCACATCCACCTTAGGCATCTCTACTATATGGAAAAGCCCCACCTGCCTTATCACATCTCTCTTTGCCTGAGTGAGCTCCCTAACTCTCTCCTCAAAACCATTGCAATGCCACTCTTGAATTTCAAGAGTTCCATACTGGAACCAAAAATATCAACATGCAACATCATCAGTTCATCATCATGATAAAATCATGAAAATCACAAAAAATCATAAAAATCAAGCATAAATAAGCAAATTTGCTAAGGCTTTATGAATTTGCAATGAATTTGCTAGTATTTCTTGAATTCACCGTGAATTTGCTAGGGTCTAGTGAATTGGTAAATTTGCAAGCTGAATTTGTTACATGGCTAAAAATTTGTGATGATGGCCATGTAGTGAAAATATGCCCTAAAAATCTAAAACATTTCAAAAATAAGTAGAAGATTAAAAAAATTTGCAAGAAAAAGGTAATTTTTGTTAGAGTTACCATATTATATTACCTCATTTGGTTAAGATATGTTTTTTTATATTGTCGTTCGTTTAGTTCTATTTTTTAAAGCGAATATAATATGGTTATGCTATATTAGGTTAGAATTATTATTAGCCTAATAGTTAGCGTAATTAGCTCATTGGTTAAGAGCTATTGTGAGACTTTGTTATTGTATTTATACTTTCATTAATCAATAATCAATATTGCTTTTTATGACATGGTATCAGAGCTACTGAAGAGTGAGCTCCACAGAGAGTGTGGGCTCTGCTCCTGAACGCCATGGTGATCGAGCTCCATAGAGAGCGTGGGCTCTGCTACTGAACATCATGGTGACCTGGACCAATGGGAGATCTGACGATTTGACCCTATATGGAAGCTAGACGGACCCACTGACAAGTTGACCTAAGGAGAGCTGGATCTCCAACCTGTGGCTTGGAAGCCAGCTTCCAAGCCACAGGTTGGAGATCCAGCTCTCCTTAGGTCAACTTGTCAGTGGGTCCGTCTTAGGGTCAAATCATCAAATCTCACATTGGTCCAGGTCACCACGATGTTCAGGAGCAAAGCCCACACTCTCTGTGGAGCTCAGTCACCATGACGTTCCACACTCTCTATGGAGCTCGCTCTCCAACAGCTCTGATACCATGTCATAAAAAGCAATATTGATTATTGATTAATGAAGTATAAATACAATAATAAATATTGCTTTTTACGACATGGTATCAGAGCTGCTAGAGAGCGAGCTCCATAGAGAGTGTGGGCTCTCATCCTGAATGCCGTGGTGACCTAGACTAGTAGGAGATTTGATGATTTGACCTTGGATGGAAGCTAGATGGACCCACTAACAAGTGGACCTAAGGAGAGCTAGATCTCCAACCTGTGGCTTAGAAGCTATGGCTTGGAAGCATGGATAGATGGTCTACCATGGAAGATATGGAGGACTGAATTTGACCTACAAACTTGTACTAAGACCCTGACTGACCTGGAAGGTAGATGCAGATCTAGGACCGAATGTGGACTACCACAGGACCTAGGCGAAAGGGAGGACAACAAAACTATTAGAATCATCTGACAGTCTGTGACACAGACTAAACCAGGTGGTAGACCTGATTAAATCCATTGGACCTAACATGGATAGATCATATCCAAACATGCACCGAATAATGAGACAAGGATCCGGATAACATTGGCTGATGCCCTACTTGTGACACTGATAGGCGATGTCACGTGAACCCAATCATGGACCTGGATGACACTGGATCGACTAGCATGACAACTACTGGACATGGACCTAAGGAGACCTATGTTGAAGTGCTGAATTTACTAGGACTCAGACATGATGTGGTAGAATTCTAAACATCGGGCAATATGTGCATGCATTCATGAAAAGGCGAAAAAAAGAGTATCTAAAGGGAGGTCGACTACCAATTGGTAGTCAATCAGGTTATTATGTTTTTTAATTTTTAAATCACAAAACCATTATTGTCCCATGCATATGGGATAAATATCCCATACCCTATTCATGATCGTACAAAAGACATAAAAAAATATGATCCGGTTTCCTATCGGGTGATCGATCTAATGTCAATGGATATGATCCACGAGTGGGATAGATCTATTGTCAATATCCATTCCACAACTACATTGCGCAATCACAGTAATTCTACCATATATACCTGTTTTGCAGATGTCGCAGTAATTTGAATGCTCATGCATGCAAGATTTTTTTGATGATGGTAGCCAATTTTTTGGTGGTGTGACGATGATCAGATTTCATGACATTTTGATGCTGTAGTCTAGAGATTTTGTCGCTGAATAAAAGAAGCCCTATCGTGAGAGTCGAAGTGGTATCATCGGGAGCACACAGAGTTGCAGACGACAGAGAGTACAACCAACAACGCTTTCACTATGAGATGGGAACCCAGGAATCGTTTGCTTTGGTATAGCCCTGATGTGAGCTACAGTTAGAGAAGTGCAAGATGAAGTGCTGCCACCATAGGAGAAAGTGCAGTGTGTAGACTACATTGCAGACTTATGGCTTACTAAGAAGGAGATCAGTCTTGTTGTTTTGATCCAAAGGTGCTTTAGCCTGACGAAGGTATAGCGTAGCTTAAAAAAAATTACAATCGCACTATTGTGGACAACCGCCACCCAGGGAGCCTCTCGCAGTTGGAAGGACTGCCGCTCGATGGTGGCTGCAATGAGCAGGAGGTCACGACACTTTCATGGAGGAATGTGTGTGGAGGAAGAGCCGCCCATTCACCTCTTCAAATAAAGGGTACTACCCTTTAATTTCCAGTCGAGGCGCTAGCTCGATCAATTGGTGGCCAAGCACTAAGGCTTTCAGCAAGCACGAGGTCGAGAGTTCAAACCCCGCCGACCACCCTCCCACGATGTAATATTTTTTTTTAATGTTTTTTTAATTATTTTTTAGTTTAATTAAATTTTGAATTATTTTTTAAAATAAAATCTTATTTAAAATCAAATTTTATATTCTTTTTATTTTAAACAAATAATTTATTTAATTAAACTTTAATTTGATTTCTTAAAACATTAGAAGATTATTTTTTCAAACTTGGGGGAAGGGATCAAATTTTTTCTCCATCCTCAAAGCAATCAAAGAGGCATAAAATCATCACAATTCAAACCTATTTTTTTGGCTTCATAAATAGCAAACTTTGTTTGTTTGAAGTACTTCACATAGGGGGGATTTTTTTGGTGACATTTTGTGCTAATATGCCTGAGAGGTAAGCTTTGTATGAGTTTTTTTTTTTTTTTACGAGGCCTCATATAGTTGCAAATTTTTTACACTAAGGGGGGATTAAAATTTTTCTCCACCATCTCCTATCTTGCAAACAGGGGAGATATAATTTTGCAAAACCAAAGGGGGAAGACTTATAAGGGTGCATTTTCAGCAGTGACCGACACCTTAGTCAAATTATTTTGCAAAATTCATTGTAAAAAGGTGCATTTTCGATAGAGACCGACACCTTAAAAATGGGCAGATCAAAGAAAAAGCAAGCCCCTAAACAAACTGATGTTGTTGAAAAATCAGTTAAAGGTCCTTACTTTCCACCAGAGATGGAAGGAATGGATTTTTATGAGGATGAAAAATATTCTACACTACGCAGTGGTGTAAAATCCATTCTCAAAGATTCTAAAGATTCTGAATACCTTCAAAAGAATGGTGTTCAAATCCCTATAGGTGTCATAAGGGCAGTCTACATATCATTGATTTCTCTTGATATTGCCCAACGTAAAATCTATAGGGACTTTAGTGAGGAAACATAGGTTAAAATGGTCGATGCTTGTAGTGACACCAGTGATCTTCAGCCCATGATGATGAATGCTTGTTGTGACACATGTGACCTTGAGCCCATGACGACCAATGCTTGTTGTGATACATGCGACCTCCTACCTTCTATGGTAAATATCAGTTTTAGCACAGGTGATCTCATCATAGTATCAAATTTTGCTTGTGACACTAGTGACTTAAAAATTGAACTTCCTAAAAATGAACTCCATAATATCATCAATAGTGACAAATGTAATATTGTTAAAAGCATTGATGAAGATGATGAAATTGGGTGTTTTGAAAAACACACCAAAGGATTTGGTTCCAAAATGATGAAGAAAATGGGATTCAATGGTGAGAGATTAGGTAAACATGAACAAGGCATTAAAACTCCTATAATTCTAAATGTCAGGGCAAAGAATGAAGGCCTTGGCTATATTGGACATGCAAGTACCAGTTATTCTATGTTTGTAAACCCTAAATCTCCTACAACTCCTAAAAAGCATTGTTGCAATCACTATGGCAAGACAGGACATGTTGTAGCTAAGTGTTGGAGACTACATCCTTGTGATTCATGTGGATGTACGAATCACTCTTCTTCAAGTTGTTGGTACAAAGTAAAAATGGCCAACAAGGTTCATATAGATTATGGATGGACAAATCTCACACAATGGACCATGATGAAAGAAATGTTGTATGGATTCTACCAAAAAGGTAAAACCTATGGTAGACCCCGAGGAAAATCTAATGACAGAACGAGTGGCAGTCCTAGATATAATGAACCAGATACAAACCTAAAGATAGACCTAGAGACAAAGTTCTAGAGGCAGATCTATAGGTAGATCCAGAGGCAATGATCCAAAGGCAGATTCACAGGCATATCCAGAGATAGACCCAATGGTTCAAATCTAGAGGCATGCTTAGAGCTAGATCCAGAGCCAGAGCCGAAGACAAAGCACGAGCCACCATTCTTTCATTTCTCTTCTTCTTCTTCTTCTTCTTCTTTTTCACTGTATTGGGGTAGTTATATACATTACCAAAATATTGTTGTATGGAGGGACGATAGTGTAGCTAGTAGTTATATTATTACCCAAATAATGTAATAAGAGGGGATGTTAGAGTTACCATATTATATTACCTCATTTGGTTAATATATGTTATTTTATATTATCGTTCGCTTAGCACTATTTGTTAAAGCGAATATAATATGGTTAGGCTATATTAGGTTAGAATTATTATTAGCCTAATAGTTAGCATAATTAGCTCATTGGTTAAGAGCTATTGTGAGACTTTGTTATTGTATTTATACTTTCATTAATAAATAATAAATATTGCTTTTTACGATAATTTTCCACTCATTTGTATCCATTCGGCTGCTTTATTGTTGTCACCGCACATAATTTCTACTTTGTGGGTAGGAAGTGCTATTTTCTCCAAAGCTCCAAACTAGAAAACTAAATAGTAAAAATGAATTAGTTTTTACCCCCACCCTCCATTTTAACCCACCCACCCTTTTTATTTTTCTTTCACTTTTTCACATTTTTTTTTCGTTAGTCATTTCAAGTTCCATTAGGAATATTGTATTCCTCATGAAACTCGAGGGGGTACCCTCACAATTTTTTTTTAATAATTTTCATGCATAAATTTTTGTGCTAAAAAAAATTAATGGTAACTTTACATGAACCATCCATCCTAAATCATCTAATATTTTTCACCCACATCAACCATTGCCACCCTCGCTTAAGTGTCTACATCTTTCTTTGATGTATTTATTGATCATAAATGCACTAAAGAGGGGGTAAAATGTAGACAAGGAATTTTTATCCAAGTCATAATCTGTCCTCACCCCTAACACACATAACCCATTTACCTACCAACCCACCTTTTTTATTGCATCACTAAAACCGCTCGCCAACCTCTTTTTTGTTTTTTAGTTAAATTTTAATGATTTTGTGGCCTCTAATTTAGGTTGTGAATTCACTAAAATAGGAAGCCACCTAACCACCCAAATGACCATTTGGATTTTTGCTAAATTGGCCTAATTTCCCATGTTTAGTGAATTTGTGACCTCTAATTTTAGGCCACAAATTTACCTAGATTTGGATTTTTTCCAAATCCATCTAACGCCTCAAATAACCATCTCGAATCTCTCAATTTTTTAGTTTGGTTACATCAATCCAAGTTATAAAATAGGCACTCTATATCTCAAAAGAAACTAATGAAAGAATGTGTTGATGAATGCATGAATTAACAAATGAGATAAACTGAGTGAAATATTAATGCAGGTTGAGTGTCAAAACCAGGTTGATATCAGCTGAAGAATGCTTTGAAGCTTGAATTATTATTGATGAATTTTTGTTGCCACCATTGCTACTACAAATTAGATGATCCAATTTGTGACATCTTCTCCAAAAGGAGGTCATTTTGCATATCTTCTATATTCTTATTTCATTTTTGCCTTTGTACATCATACCTTTTTCATTTTTGATGAATTCACAAGCAATTCTGTGAATTCTCTTAAAGGTCATGAAATTACGTTACAGGCTACGAATTCATTGACCTAGGATCTTGGGGGTAAATATTTATCTCCAAATACATTACCTCACTTTGTATACTGTATTTAAATCATTTTTCTTTTGTTAGCATTCTACTTTTTACATTGTTTATTGTCATTTCATATCTACTCTTGCATTTGTTCCCAAAGGATCAATAATTTATATTATTTATGAATGATTGTCTAAAATAACTAAGGGAGCTTGACTGCTATGTCTCTAATATTAGTCATACAATGGCCTAAGTAGGTCCCCAAACACTGATCAAAATTTGTAGTGTTTTGTGGAATTATTTACAGGTTTTAACAAATTCACACTCTGAGCCGTAAAATTGATTTAGAAATTGTGAATTCACTTACAAGCCACAAATTCACTTACAGACTATAAAATCATTCTAAGCAGGCATCTAGACCAAGGAGGTATTCTACCAAATTTATTTCAGTTTTATACTTCTACTTTTTAGTATCATATTTGTTTCATTTTCTTAAATTCCTGTGAAAAGATTCAAAATGCTAAAATATTGAAAACAAAATCTAAAAAGGTGCATGTAGCTTAGAAGTTGTATTTTTGTCTTCAAGGAATGCTAAAAGTACATATATATTAGGTTTAGTTGCATTTGACTCAAACTTCGGTGTTTGCAAACTGAAAAAACATATTTAAACAAACATTCATGGATAGACTTAGAAGTAGTCTATAAATACTTCTTGGTAAATCTAAATCCATTCAACTTCACAAAAGGAGGTGTACCACTAGGTACCCCTAACATCAAGGTGTAGGTGTGCAAACATCCCATACCCATTTAGGCATAGATCCATTTATCTAGAAGGAATGGGGTGCGCATTTTGTCCTCTACATTCATCATATCTGTAAGAGAAAGTGGAATAATAAAGATTGCATATATTTTGAGCAATTAATATTGTAATTTGTGCTACATGCTTTGTACATGTATGATTCAAGCTATTTACATTCATATTTCTATTTATTAATTAATGTTATTTGATATATTATAAGCCTTGATATACATATTATAGACACCTAAAAAGTGTCACATTTGCAATGGTTAATATTAATATTTAATAGCATATGCAAAAACTTATAAATTATTAATTTTGATTATTCTGGACCCTTTGAACCACTTAAGACCCTTTCTACACCTAACCATGATCATCATGAGACCACTCCACTATTTTAACTCTGGTTCACCTAACTCTAGTTGGCATTTAATTCCCCTCTTTCCTCCACATTCCAAGCTCATTTAATGCATTTGGGTGAGGATTCCCTCCACCCAAGAACATTGATGAGAAATGCCATTTTGGTGGGTGAGGAATCTATCCATAAAAAGTGTATTAGTAAGGCATGTTATAATGCATCATGGCACACCATAATGCATCATGGCATGTCATATTACATCATAGGGTGTCATAGCCCAAACAAGGAAAGTTGCACATTTGTCCACCCAAGTGAGGAAACCCTAATATTCCTCCATTCCATCACCCAAGCCACTTATCACACATTGAAATGGGCAAAATATGACATTTGATCTTGTAGACACCAAAACAACACCAATCTGATTATGTGACTACAAGCACTGACCGAATTGGCATACATACCCCATAGGGCAACCTCCAAAGGTTAAACAGTGGTCCTCACCACTCCCAAATTAGTTTTCGAAGGTCAAAGGTCAGTTTTGCATCTTTTAAGAACTTTGCTTCCCATTTGTCCCACCTAGGGACGATTAGAATCCTATTCGTCCTACCCCAGGATGATTAGTAGCAATCGCTCCAAGGTGGGACAATTAGCAGGTTTGACTGGAAAAAAGTCAAACCTTAACAAATGGCAGCCCAAATCCACCACCTAACTCTGCCTTCAAGGCATGCAATTGTGAGGGAACGTTTCAAATCATGGAGACCTCAATCAAGGAGGCCCTAATTAGGGAGGAATATTCTCTCCCCCAAAAAGGCATAAGGAGCCAAGTGGCACCCTTACATGCACTTTCAAAGGAGACCCTTAGGTCTATAAAAAGGTGAGCCTCCTCACCCCAAAAGGAGAGGAGATCTGGAGCATTAAGAGCAACAAAGTGCTGTCAAATTATACCCCCATTCCTCTTTGTGCTTCCTACATCCCTAATCTCTCTCTTCTGGAAGAGAGGTTATCGGGTGAACACTAGGAACGCAATCCAGATCCAAAAACCCAAGCAATTGGCCATAATACCACCCTAAACTTATCTACACAACCCCCTAGGAGGTTTTGGACCCATCCCACTTGGATTGATGTCAAAACTAGGCCCCAAATGGTGGGCGTCCCACCCCCGGGTGCCCCCCAAATTACTGCAGTCCTAATCGCCCCACCCCGAAGTGATTAGAAGTATATGCATGGTTTTGCTACTATTATTTTTGAATTCTTTTATATCTAATGTACTTATGCTGCTGTCCAAATTTCATTGCTTTCTGACATGATTTGACCTAGTTTCTGTCATTTTATGCGTCTACTAACCTATAGGGAGTGCCTTCGAATATGAGATAATCTGTGTATAATATGCCAAATATGACCTGTTGGGTCATCTCAAAATTATGTTTTTAGTCTAACCACAAGTTTGCAGGAGTTTTGGAGGCCTTTGGATAGGACATTTGCAAGGTCACTTTTTGTAGGTTTTGCGACAGTCCCCAACGTCCCACCCCAGAGCGATTAGAAATATATGCATGATTTCCTTATTTTTCCTTTTGAAATATGTCCTAGATGATATCCTAATGCCTCTATTAAATTTTGAACTCATTCTGACATGATTTGATGATCGTTTCATTATTTTATGTATTAACTAGCTCGTAGGGCATCCCTATCACATACAAGAGAATATAGGTAGGATATGCAAATTCTGAGCATCTGGGTAGTCTTAGAATCACATATAATGTCTAAAACATTAGTTTCAAGTTATTTGGATAGGCATAGGTGGGACATTGGATCCCTCGCTTTGGAGAGGCCCCTAGCGGGCAAACGAGCATAACGGGGCCGTCTGACGCCGCTTTGACGCAAAATCAGGATCTCGCCGCTAGGAATACTAGAGGGGAAGCAAGGAATGATGAACACATGGAAACAAGTGGTGGAACTTTTAGCCCACCCACTTCAATGTGGGCACGCGAAAGATGCTGGAAGCGTACCATTCGATCTTGGAAGCGCGGCTTCTTTCTGGCATCCGTGAATGTAACAAATTGTATCAAATGTTCTGAGCCCTAGAGGGGGGGACGTAGTGTAATTGGATTAAAAGAAATATTAATAAAAGAGGCCCCACCTTGTTCTCTCATATCTCATTTCTATGTCATTTCCTTCATGCATTGCTCATCGCATTCGTAGGACTTAGCATCTATATCCATTTTTGTTGCATCATATCGGTACGCCATTTTTTTGCATGATTTTAGTGGTGATCACGGTGGGACCCTATCCCTTGCTATTAGGATCAAGTTTTTGATCTGAATTTTGTGGTTTTTATTTGCAGGTGTTACTCATTCGGGAACTGGACTGCTACTCGTGCCACCCTGGGATGAATATGTATTCGTCCCACCCTATGATGAATGCAGACCTGCTATTCATCCCACCCCGGGATGATTAGAGCTCTATGCATTTTCTAAGCAGAAAATTAGAGGCATCTAGTTTAGACAGAGAGGAGGTAGGCCTTTTGAACATCCTCTGTGTTTTCTACTTTCTGTTTCTACAATTTTTTTATTCTTTGCTTTATTTTCAGACACTTGCATAGAAAGGTTAAGTAGTTTGTTTTCCTTTCTTGCAATAAAAAAAATAAAAATAAAAACAGAGTAAATTAAATGGAAGGAACTTGATTAGGAATGCATTTTTCTCTGGTTTGCATGCATGATACTTGCATAAATGGCAAGTCCTCATTATAGGTTTCAGTTCTAGTTAGGTTTTGTGATTTCCTTTTTACTACTAATTGTCTTTGAGAGATAAAACGTACTTTAAAGCATTGCATTAGTGAAAATCATCTTTTGCTGTATGTTTTCTTTCTTTACATAATTAAAAGGAACCACACACACCACATAATAAAATTAACATCAAGGAGTTGGTCTTAATACCCCAACACTTTATCAAGACCAATAGTGGGTTTCATCACCACCTTGGCTTGAATTTTGAATACATATACCCTGATCGCGATTGTTGCTAGACATAAATCCTGATGAAAGTTGACCAAGTGTAGCGGTGGTGATTCATCGTACACAAGGATAAGTCTTCTAAGGTAGGTGTCAAAAATAGAGTGATCCCCCTTTCGTACCGCCTATGTTCCACTTACTATTTTGCTCTCACGTACGAATAGTTTCCCTCACGTAAGGGCGGGTATATTGAGAGGTTCGGTATAACGGCCTGGCAATGGTATATTGAAGGGGCAACCATTTTTGAGATACAAGAGCCCTCATTATGCATGTATAACAAAGTTTTCTTTACAAGATTTACGTAAGAAAAAACAAACACACTAAACCAGATCTAGGACACACATTTAATCCGTAAACAAGATAATCATTTCTTTGTTTGTGTGGTCCCATTTTGTTTGGTATAGCATAAAAATTGTAAAGGAGATAAAAATATACATATCTTTTTAGAAAAACCACCCCCATGGTGTATACCCGTAGCCAAGCCCAATCACAGGCAGAAGCTACAAAAAGTATGCAAGGAGGCACAAGTCACCTCCATTATAGCCCCAAGGACTTGGTTATACCACCTTGGTAGCCTGACCCACAACCTAGTCCATACTATACCCCTACAAAATAGGACTATAGAGGCACCCCTTTGAGAGTCACTCCCATTCAACACAAACCCTCTCAAGAGGAGTACACACATGGGAAGGCTCCCTTAGACACTCATTATGAGTGGCCACTGTGCAATGAAGTGCTAGAGCAGCATAGGGTTCATAAGGAGGGCCCACATGATTATATCATTCCCCCTCCACCCCTCATATTGTTAGACCTAATAGGCCAAATCTAGAGCATAAGGCTCTTTAGATAGGGTGAGCCAACTTCACCCATCCCTTTCACATGTACAAAAGGGAGCATGAGGAAAACCAGTATATTCCTCAAGAGCAATACATCGTGTGGGGGCAATGCACCTCCACACCTGCTAATTATCAAGATCACCTATTAAGTCCATAACCTCGGGTGAATGCTACTAACCTTGACAGAGGAAAGTGACCCATAGAGATCTTGGATCACCATGACTGAGATAGATATGTAGGGGAGGCATCTAGGCCTCCTAGACCTAGGACGAAGAAACAAATCGACTTGGAATTTTCCAAACATTTCACCCACTAAGTGCAAATCACACAGCTTAGGCAAGATCATCAGTAGTTAGAACAACTGTATCATATTAAAAAATAGTGCATTCAGTTCCATACAGATGAGTTGTTCTAGAAAACTATGCATGAAAGGATTCCAACCCCTCGCACACATAGGACAAAAATTTATGAGAGGCATGACCCCTTAGTATGAGACAGGTCTCCACGACCTTATCAAGCATTGCCTCCAAGACCTCGTAGTCCTGAGTGGGAGGCCACTCCTAGAACCAATGATGGGCGCCTTCCTTGGGCACCCGTCCATGTTCATAGGTCACGCCCAAAAAATCCTCAAGAGGCCTATGATGAATTTGAGCGAGAAGAAGAGCGGGCTGAAACACCCTACCAAGGCAGGGAAGGCACTATCCGAATACCCCTCCATAGGCCTCAAGTTCCTCACAATACACAATGGGAACAAACCATAGAAGAGAAAATCAAATACTCTGATGCATAAAAAGCATTGCTAGAGCGCTTAGAGTTTGTGGAGACTAAGACTTCGAGGCCCCAAAATCCCAACTTATGCTAGCTCTGTAGTCACCCTGTACATCCTTCAGTTCCAGCACCCACATACCCTGACCACTTCAAAGTGCCTCAGTTGGAAATTTTTAGAGGGGATGTATTAGAAACTGAAGCATTACCTTGCTCTTCATATTCATGATAAATTTATAAGACTTACAAGGAACTCCGTTGAGGTAGTTTCTCAACTATGCTGGGCAGTTTCTCAATTGAAATAGTTAAAACATTTAATGTAATATACGATATACTAACATATTCTAACATCCCCCCTTATTATATTAATGTTGACTACACATAGCATTGCGAAACAATTCAAATTTGACTCGAGCAAGCACTTTGGTGAAGATGTTTGCTATTTGCTCATCTGTGGGAATGTAGTGGAGCTGAATATGATGCTTTGGAACCTCATCTCGAATGAAATGACACCTAGTGTCAATGTGTTTTGTTCGATCATGGAAGATAGGATTCTTGAAGAGATTCAGAACACCTTGATTGTCGCAGAATAAATGTAAAGGAAGTTTCTTTGGAAGGTCCATATTTATGAGGATGCGATGTAACCATATGATCTCGTAGACTACTCCACTAGCTGCTCGATATTTTGCCTCAGTAGAAGAGATAGGAACAACATGTTTCTTCTTGCTATGCCAAGAGACAGGACCAGATCCAAGGTGAAAGATATAACCTGTAGTTGATTTTCGGTCATCTATGGATCCAGCATAATCAGAATCTGTGTACCCTTGAAGATAGAACTTGTTCTTTTTGTATTCCAGGCCGATATATGTCGTACCATGAACATAGTGAAGGACTCTTTTTGCTGCTTTCCAGTGGCTAACTTTAGGATCTTGCATGAATCGTGAAAGATAACCCACAACAAAACTAAGATCTGGCCTAGTGTTTGTGAGATAGATGAGACTCCCAATCAGCTGACGATAGAGAGTACTATCTTTTGTAGGAGATTCATCAAATCGGGATAACTTAAGTCCTGCTTCCATTGGTGTGGCTTTGGGCTTGCAGTTAGTCATCCGATACTTTTCAATTAGAGTCATGGCATATTTTTTTTTAAGTAACTTGTATGCAATGCTTGTATTGAGTTACTTCTAGACCAAGACAATAGTGGAGAAGTCCAAGATCTGTCATTTCAAAAGAGGTATTAAGATCTTTCTTAACTATTTTTATCATACTCTCTGAACTGCCTGTTATGATCAGTTCATCCACATATAGTACTAGAATTACTATGTTAGAACCATTGTTCTTGATATATAGATTAGGATCTGCAGGACTCCTTCTAAACCCATGTTTCACTAGGTGACTATCAATTTTGATATACCAAGCTCGAGGAGCTTGTTTAAGTCCATATAGAGATTTGACCAGCTTACAGACTTTCTATTCTTGCCCTTGAACTATAAAACCTTTAGGTTGAGACATATAGACCTCTTCTTGTAGGTCACCATTTAAGAAAGCACTCTTTACATCCATCTGATGTAGCTGCCAACCAAATTGAGCTGCCATTGCACACAGAACTCGAATAGTGGTCATTTTAGCAGTAGGAGCAAATGTCTCTTCATAGTCTATGCCTTCTTTTTATGCATAGCCATTTGCAACAAGTCAGGATTTATATTTATCTATTGCACCATTTGCCTTATATTTGATCTTGAATACCCATTTGCAACCAATGGGTTTCTTTCCTGAAGGCAAATTCACCAACTTCCAAGTTTGATTTTTCATTAGAGATGTATGTTCTGCATCCATAGCAGTTTTCCATTGATCTTTACTGAGTGCATCTGAGACTGATGTGAGTTCTTTTTCATCTAGTTTTGTTAGATAGACTTTTTCATCTTCCATATCTATATCCTCATCATCTTCTATAGTCACAAATAAATCATCAAAATGTTGACAAAGGTCATCAACATCTGTTATTGCTGCTACATCATCTGCTCTTTTGTGTTGAGTCATACTACGAGTACTAGATCTGGAAGTGATGTCAATTTTGAATCTTGCAATGTACTAGTATACCACTTAGGAACCTTATTTTGAGGAGGTGCTGCTTCTTTCTTAGGTTCATCTTCATTAAGATATACAAGTGTATTATTTGATGTGAAAGTTTCATCAAATACTACATCTCTCCTGATGTGTGTTTTCTTGGTTATAGGATCAATCAACCGATATCCTTTTGAATATTCATCATAACCAAGAAATATACATTTTTGAGTTTTCTCATCTAGTTTCCTTCTTTTCTGTTTAGGAATGTGCATAAAAGCTTGGCATCCAAAAACTCTTAGGTGAGAAATTGAGGGTTTCTTTCCACTCCAGGCTTCTTGTGGAGTTTTTCCTTGTAGAGCTCTTGTAGGTGCTCTATTTAGTAGGTAAGATGTTGTGTTTACTGCTTCTGCCCAGTATTGTTTGTCTAAGTTTGCTCCTTTTAACATACATCGACTCATTTCTACTATGGAGCGATTTTTTCTTTCTGCAACTCCATTTTGCTACAGTGTATATGCTGTAGTGAGTTGTCTCTTGATCCCATGTTTCTCCAAAAATGCTGAAAATTCCTTGGAGGTGTATTCCCCCCCTCGATCTGAGCGGAGGGTTTTGATGGAACAACTTGTTTCCTTCTCAACTTGTCGCCTGAACTGCTGAAAGTAGAGAAGAGCTTCTAACTTGAGTGAAAGAAAAAAGACCCATATTTTTCGGGAGTAGTCATCCACAAATAGCTGAAAATACCTCTTTCCACCATGACTTGTGGGGAAAGGACCGCACAGATCGGCGTGGATTAACTCCAAGGGTTTTTTTGAGCGAGAAGAACTTGTCTCAAATGGAACTCGATGTTATTTCCCTGCAAGACAATCTGAGCATACTGGGAGAACGGATGAAAGCTGAGGAAGCCCTTTGACCATGTCATATTTGCTTAATTCGAGTAAATACCCGAAATTGAGGTGCCCGTATCTTTTATGCCATAAGGAAGTAGCTACTACTGTAGTGGCAATGAGGGTAGTATGGGATGCAGAAACTGTATCCAAGATGAATAATCCATGTTTGTAGGAGCCAATGGCAATGTTGTGACCTTGGTGACTGATGAAACATCTCTTTTTTCCTTTTTCAACTTGAAAAACAACATCCATATTTCTATCTAACATCTGTGGAACAGATAAGAGATTGTTGGCAAGGCCAGGAACATAGAGAACTTTCTCTATGGCACAGTCACCATCAGGGAGTGTGACTATAACATCCCCTTCACCTTGTACTTGATAGACCTGATTGTCTGCAATAGTGATAGGTTTGCCTTCTCTTGCATGAAAGGTTTGAAACCAGGACTTGTTCCCAGTCATATGTTTGCTTGCTCCAGAATCAATATACTAGACAACATCGGATTTGGAAGAGGCAGTATGGGTCATGAGCACCTTGTGTGCTCTCTCGGAGTCTTTATCTGAAGAGGAAGCGGAATCATCAGAATGGGAATCTACATAAGCAACATGACCCTTTTGTTGTTTGTGATGCTGGGGATATTTCTGCTTCCCCTTGCCTTTCTTATGGTGGGAGGGATCATTATGTTGTTTGTTTTTGAACCAACATTTGTTGGTATCATGATTGTTCATATCACAGATCTGACAATATTTATTTCGCTGGAGATTGGGCTTTCCTTTGCCTTTGGAAGAAGACCCTCCCTTCTGCAACTGTCCTTGCTTGTGACCCTGTTTATGGATGGAAGAGCAGTGGTAGGTTCCTCATCTTTCTGTACTTGATTGGCTTCTTCAGTTTGTAGCAAATTAACCAATTCAACAAAAGTTAATTGTCTACCCGAAACATTGAGTGAAGTGATAAAAATTTTGTAAGATGGTGGGAGTGCCCTTAAAATAACAGATGTCAAAAGATCATCAGCTATGGGTTTTCCCATAGTATTGAGTTTTGCTTTCAATTCTGCCACTTTGCAGAGAAACAATTCAACAGTTTCCCCTGAATGCATATTGATATTGTGAAGCTGAGTTTGTAGGTGAAGTATAGTGGAATTATTCTTTCCTTCATACACAGTAATCAATGTAGCCCATGCATCTTTACTGGTCATAGCATCACAAATATGAGGTTGAAACTCATATGTTATGGCAAGTAACAAAAACATAAGGCCTTTTCTGTCCTGATCATCAAATGTATCTTGATCTATCCCTGCTGTGGTGGGACGAGAGGTAGTGCCACTAACGACATCCCATAATTTTTCAACTTGAAGAATGGCTTTCATTTTATGTTTCCATGGCACAAAATTGGTGCCTTTGAGCAATTGGGCATCCGAAAGATACTTGTGCACTCGTAGCCATTGTTTAAGGTTCCTTATAGCGCCAAATGGTCCCCTTTTCGATATACCGTTGCCGTGCCGGTTATACCCGAACCGAATCAAAACAATACCCGCCCTTACGTGAGGGAGACTATAGGTATTATGAAGATCGAACGGTACGTGGAACATAGGCAAGATGTGAAAAGGATTGCTTTGTTGATGGCACCTACCTTAGAAATACAGGAATCCGCATGCGTGGGGCGTAACTTCCCCTAAACACTTTGGAGTCCAAGACTTTCGTCAAGATTTACGCCTAAACACAATAGCAATGAGGGTAAAAAAATCACTCAAAGAGATGTTAATGACACCTGCCTGAGAATCTTTAGAAGAAGAATAATCAGTTGGAGGGAATTAAGTCAAAAAACAAAAACTAGGAGTAAAATTAGTGTTTGGTGAGAACCTGTGGATGCCTTGATGGAGATGATTTTTAATTGCAGAAAAATGAGAACCTATGCAACATGAGCTGAGAGAAGTAGTGGATGCCTTGATGTAGATGATTTTAAATTGCAGAAAATAAATGCAATAATCAAACAAGTATGCTCACAAAATGCTTCTCACATAGGTGTCGGGTTCAACCGAAAATGCACCCAAATTTGACAAAAAGAAGGTGTCGAGTAAAATCGAAAATGCACCTTTTGAGTTGCTACTTCTTCTGAGGGTTTTGAAAAAATGGGAATTCCCCCCTATAATGCCTTTGAACATGCCTTGGAACAATTTACACGTCTTTAAAAAATAAGGACAACATAAAAAAAAACTTCTTGGAGCATCAAAACAAATGACGAGGCGTAAACACAATCCTTGAGGTGTCAAAAAAAAAATTTTGGACGTCATTAATTGTTTGCAGAGAACCGTGACACCCATTGATGACTATTAGGATAACTTCATGGTAATGTTACCCTTTAATGCTTTGATTGGGCAATTGCTACGTCCAGAGAATCTAGCCCTCCCGTAAAGAGTGGAACAACCCAGAAGGGACAAAATCAACTTGCTCAAACAAAATGAGCCTCCCATGCCGACCATAAGGCCAAGTGATCCATCGAAGGAAGAAGATTCAAATACCTTCTTCAACATCGACTACCTGCATACCAGATTTTTGATTTTTGTAGAGAGTGAGGATAGTGATCAAGAAACGCCTAGTGGGATGCTATACCAACCAGAGGGGCACATAGTTGTTGAAGCCAATGAAGGCCTATGGATATCTGATATTGAATATGAGGATGAGATTGAGATGGCATATCTCAAACATATGAGGTAATAGGAATACCCCATAGACATCGATGATACGTTTGAACATCTAAATATGGGACCAAGAAATAGGTGGCATTTAAACCAAGTACAGTTAAACCAAGTGCTTCATCCACCACTTTGGGCATACAAGGAGCACCTCCCACCTAGAGAACCTATAGGGCCATCAGTGCCAAGGGTAGACCCTGTCCTTCTATACACACATAGGGCTGATCCTTTTGTGCCAGTACCCACAAAGCCAGATCTAGGGTACAAGGATCACCAAGGATGTCTGAATCAACACCTACATGACAATGGAGACCAAATTCATTCTGTCAACATGATATCCATTGATTTAACTACCCCCATCCACAATCCAGCCGATCCAACATGACCATTGTATCTAGACCTAGATGCCATAGATTGGGATTGCACTGACTCACCACCATCCCCATCAGAGTACTAGCCTTGCGGTGAGATGTTTCATTTCACCCCAGGACAGAGTCCGGATATCTTCCATGCTAAAGAGGAACCCGACGTTACCAACATAGATCTAAATCCAGCAAATGATATCCACCTAATCAACTCCACACCAGTTGGAGGACAGATCCAACATGTCAGTCAAAGAGACGATTAATGTAGACATCGGTTCTGATCCAATGAATCCACAAATCATCAAGCTGGGGGTAATTTTATCCCCCGAAGAGCAAGCCGATTACATTGTCCTTCTCAAAGAGAAGAAGGAGGTTTTTGCATGGTCCTACAAAGACATGCCGAGGCTAGAACCACAGATAGTCATGCATAATATGACACTTGATCTGACAGTCAAGCCAGTCAAGCAAAAGCTACGTAAGATGCACCCAATAGTGGACTTAATGGTCAAATATGAGCTACAAAAGTTGTTAGATGCACAGTTTTTCATCTACGTAGATTACCCACCATGGATGTCCAACATGGTACCCATCAAAAAGCTTAACGGGAGGATTTGTATATGCATCGATTTTTGAGATTTAAACAAAGTGAGTCCCAAGGACAATTTCCCCTTGCCTAGCATCGATGCATTGGTAGACGCTACAACAGGCCATGAAATGCTCTCCCTCATGGATGGTTTCTCGGGATATAACCAAATTTGTATCAATCCTGATGATCAACTAAAAATGGCGTTCACGATGCCTTAGGGGAAATTTTGTTATAAGGTCATGCCCTTTGGTCTTAAAAATGCTGGCACCACCTACCAATGCGCTATGACATACATCTTCCATGATCACATGCATAAAACTTTGGAAGATTATATGGATGATTCGTTGGCCAAATCTCTTTTGTGCCAAAATAATCTCGATGACTTACGCAAGATCCTTGATCGCCTCATCGAACACAAGGTTAGGCTAAACCCCAAGAAGTGCGTATTTGGCATCACATCTAGAAAACTCTTGGGTTTCATAGTCTCAAAATGAGGCATCAAGGTAGATCCAAATAAAGTCAAGGCAATCCTTGAAATGCTTCCCCCAACCACCATCAGGTAGCTCAGAAGCTTGTAGGGTAAGGTCGCATCGATCAAATGCTTCATAGCGTAGTTATCTGACAAGTGCCGACCCATGAATAAATTATTGCATAAGGGGGTAGCATTTCATTGGGATGACGAGTGCCAGTCAGCCTTCAATGACATCAAACAATACTTGGCTTCGCCACCAGTATTGGAACCACCTAGACCAGAAGTGTCATTCTATTTATACATCTCAGCTACTGAGGTGGCACTTGGTGCCATGCTAGCCTCGAAAAATGAATTACATAAAGAATAGGCTAATTATTATCTTAGCCACACCTTGGTCAGTTATGAACTTAACTATGCATATGTTGAGAAGCTATGCTTGGTGGTGGTATTTGCCACCAAAAAGCTACGCCATTACATGCTGAGCAATACGATGTATGTTGTGTCTAAGGAGAATCCATTATGGTACATGATGAGTCATACTTATCATAGTAGTCACACGGTGAAATGGATCATGTTGTTGATGAAGTTTGACATCGAGTTCATTGGAAAAAAGTCCATCAAATATCAAGTTATCGCCGATCAACTAGCAGAGGCTCCTCTCGAAGATGATCAGCCTCTGACTATAGATCTACCCAATTATGGGGTCTTCCATATCTTAGAATTGCTAGATTCTGATGAGCTTGAGTCACAGGCTGACATAAACTTATTTTTCAATGGTTCTAAATGTGAGCAAGGGGGTGGCGTGGGAATCATGTTTTTCACACCGCAAGGGGCTCCAATGCCTTTATCATTTAAACTTGATTTCTTGTGCACCAATAACAATGCTGAATATGAATCCTTGCTCATAGGTCTTCAAAAAACCATCACCATGAACATAAAACCCTTGAATATATTTGGTGATTCGCTGTTAATTGTCAACCAAGTGAAAGAGGCATTCCAATGCAAATGCCCAGTCCTACAGGCCTACAAAGCCCTTGTGGATAAATTCTTGGAAAATATTGAATTGTATGACATCGAGGCACTCCCTCGATCATCTAATTATTTTGCAGACACTATGGCCTCCTTGGGGTCACTAATCCTACAAGACATTTCTAGTGAGATGACAACCATTCAATTCAAAATGTTATTGCAATCCATGATGGAGTGTGCAATCTCTGACATAACGCTAAGAATCCACTTGATCCAAATTGAACCATCTCAGGATAGGTTCTCTCGAATCCATGATAGTCTAAATCATACCAACTGTGGGTATTTGTTCTCTCAAACCCCTCTTAATAGCAATACAATGCTATTTTTACAAGTTCTTTCTTGCTCAACTTTTACTAGGGACGAACTTCAAGAGGGATCGACCATTCATACCATCGAGGTTTGTGATCAGCAGGATTGGTACACACCCATAAGAGACTATCTCAAGTTAGGTAGCCTCCCACTTGGATTATCGCACGCTATGAAAATATCATTCAAACAAAAAGCGACAAAACATGTCTTTCTAGGAGACATTTTATACCGTCAAAGCTACGAAGGAATCCTCCTTCGTTGCTTGGACCAACAGGAGTCCACTTGGGCGATCACCCAAGTGCATGATGGTATGTGCGGTGGCCACTTCAGTGGTATGGCCATCACAAAGCACATTCTTTGCATGGGCTATTATTGGCCATATTTAGAGTGAGATTGTTGCACATATGTGCGAAAGTGCATGAAGTGTCAACACCATGCTAACTTGACACACGTACCTTCTTAGGCCTTGTAGCCGATCCAATCGGCTTGGCCATTTTCATAGTGGGGCTTAGATCTCATCAAAATATCTCCCCTATGTCGTCAGGTCATCACACGTTTATCTTAATTGCCATAGAGTACTTCACTAAGTGGGTGGAAGCAATTCTGCTTACCTCTACAACTGGACTCCGTATTGTGGAGTTCATTTTACATAACATCATATGTCCTTTTGGTATTCCATACAAGATCATCTTGGATAATGGGACATCATTTAAGAATAAATATGTGCATGCTTTGACAACAAAGTACAAAATTTAGCATAGTTTTTTGACACCTTATTATTCACAGGAAAATGGGCAAGCAGAGGCGTAAAAAAAATGCTAGTTGCCATCCTTAAAAATATGGTCGTAGATAGTCATAAGGATTGGTACATCCAAATACCACTTTCCCTATGGGATTATCACACTAGCATTCGAACGCCCATTGGGGCAACTCCATTTTTTCTAGTGTATGGCTCCGAGGTAGTCATGCCTCTCGAGTTGGAAATACCCTCCCTGCGCATATCAATGCAAGAGTTCATCAATGATGACACTACATGACAAGCCCGGTTAGACTAGCTTACGTTACTCGATGAACGATGCGTCAATGCTCTCAAGCATTTATGTATCTATCAAGAGTGACTTAAGAAAGCATACAACATGAAAGTTCACCTAAGGGACTTTCAGGTCGGTGACCTGGTCTTAAAAGAGAACCAAAAAAATTCTAACTTATCACCCCATTTAAGGGACAAGTTCATGGCAAATTGGTTAGGTCCCTATGTAATTGATAGTAAAATAGGATCTAGAACATACCGGCTCGCCTCTCTTGAATGAATAAAGGAACTAGAACCCTTGAACATTAGTCATTTGAGGCCATTCAACATTTAGAGAGCCATGGCCCACTCCAAAATCCCCACCACTCCAAAATCCCCAGGGGTTATCACGATCACTTGGTCAACCAAAAAAACCCCAAATGTATCTATAATCCCTTTGGTCAAACCAAAAGCCCCAAGGGTTCTCACCATCGCTTGGTCACCCAAAATGCCCCAAAGGTATCCATAATCCGTTTGGTCAAACCAAAAGCTCCAAGGGTTCCCACAATCACTTGGTCAACCCAAAATTCCCCAAAGGTATCCATAATTCCTTTGGTCTAACCAAAAGCCCCAAGGGTTCTCGCCACCACTTGGTCACCCAAAACGCCCCAAAGGTATCCATAATCCCTTTGGTCAAACCAAAAGCTCCAAGAGTTCCCACAATCTCTTGGTCACCCAAAATGCCCCCAAGGTATCTATAATCCCTTTAGTCAAAACCTCCAAGGATCCGTAAGAATCACTTGGTCCACACCCATTAGGGTTAAACCATCCATAACAAATATTAAAAAACAACAGACAATCAAAAATAACAAAAAAATTGCATCTCACTTTCAGGCATAATCTTAAAAAAAAAAAAAAAACTGCATTAGGCATCGCATACATACATTGCATATTTGTTGGTCATACATGTCAAATGCACCATAGACTATAATTACTCGGAAATTCCATAATTTTCTACATTCAGTCCATTTTGTAAAAGATCCATCAAGAATAATGCCCTTCGCATTTTTGTCATATCATAGTCAGTTGTCTTCTAATGTCTTTAGGGTTTTCATCATTCAACTGTCTTTAGATTTCTAGTCAAATGTTGTACAAAGTCAAACCAATTTTTACAAGGTAGAGTTTTACTTGGATCATGCCTTGTTACATAACATCCCAATACAATCTTAAAACACATAAAAATTCCCAAGTGTGAACAAAAGAAGAAACCTACATAGCGGTGTAGGATGCCATAAGTGAAATGTTATCCTGCTCATCCCCCTATGCAAATGGTTCAAGAATGCTGAGAATTGACAAAAGGACAAGCTCTTCCCCATCCAATTCCCCAAAATAAATATTGGTTTTCACCACTATCAAAAATTCCAAACACCCTTGATCCCTCAATTCATAAGGATTCATACTACACGTCCCTGAGAAGGATGGGTAGTCATCCCCAAGGCCTAAAGGATCAATACCATTTCAAAGAAAAATCCTAAAAGTTCACCATCAAAATTCCCAAAAACATTTGATCCCCAAATTCATAAGGATTCATACTACAAGCCCCTGAGAATGATGGGTAGTCATCCCCAAGACCTAAAAGGATCATTGCCATTCCAAAGCAAAATTCCAAAAGTTCACCATCAAAATTCCCAAACACCTTTGATCCCCAAAGTCAATGATTCGTACTACACGCCCCTAAGAAGGATGGGTAGTCATCACCAATGCCTAAAAGGATCAATGCCATTCACAAGCCAAGATCCCACAATCTCAAATTTGAAATAAAAATTCAAAATATAAATCCTCAAAAAGCAACAATAAAAAATAATAATGGTTATCACCACTACTCAAAACCCTTTCTCAAGAGAAGAAAAAAAAATAAAAAACTCAAAATAAATAGTGATTTTCATCACTATATGTGAGAGCAAGTATCCCAACAAATTGAACAATCGAAAGACGCCTGAGCTTGAATCCCTAGAATTCTCAGCATTTGAAAAACCATTTAGGTGATCCTCATTACGGGTTTGGTGGATAGCCTACTTGGCAATGGTAGTATCCTAAATGCATGACGATATATCTATCATATTAGATTTGCATGTGTGTAGACCAATGTTTGCATGGGGACGAGCTAGCTTATGGTATCCTAGATTGTGCCGTAGATTAATCCTACTAAATGCAACAAAAGGAGTTAGTGGAGCTAATTAGGTGATCCTCAGTACAGGTTTGGTGGATAGCCTACCTGGCACTGGTGGTATCCTTATGAATACCACATAATCAAAATCAATCGTACACACAGGGATGTGAAATAACTTGGTCAAACTCAAGTCTGATTCGTACCTTGTTCGAAAGTCTTGTAATATAATATATAGTCTTGACTAGTTAGTTAAAGCATCTGAGTCTCAGAAAAACCTTAACTACATTCTAAAATAATTGTTGTACATTTCATTACTTACATCACCATTAGAAAATATAAAACAAAAATTACAAATGCAAAGTTATTCCATAAAGCAATCACATAGTACATAAAGCCAGTAAATCTTGTATAGTCTATGGTGCCACTGCCTGCATACCAACAAATCATTCCATCCATTCCATATGCATACATCTATATCATATAGTTAAAATCATCCACAGTCATAATAGCATATGCATACATCAACATAAATAAATGTGCATAAAGAACAATAAACCATGAAAAGTATATAATCAAACCAAAAAGAGTCATGTATATATCAAGTCAAAATGCACTCAAGCTATAATAAGAAGGTCCTCTGACCTCACAAAAACCAAAAACTCAAAATCCCCAAAGCCTAGGGAGTCAGCCACCATGATCATGCAGGATCGGTGCGACTGGAACTACCCCTAGTAGTATGGGTCCTATGGGACCTCTCAGGGTGGTTGCTGCCAGCCCTCGCACCCTACCCACCAACACTACCCTCACCTAGTCACCTATGATGAGATGATGCAGACTGCTCAATCTCACTGCCTCTCATATGGTGCGATGGACCACCTCCATCAAGCATAGGCAACTGTCCATCAAGACAGACAACCTTTATCTCTAACTCTATTCCATACCGACCCCACTCCATATCTCATTGGCAATACACAGCCAATGCACTATCTCATTGTGCCAACTGAGTTCGTAGGAGATCCCTCTCCTATGTTACCTCCACCAAAGAATCTCTATGCTCATCCTCCCATCTTCGTAGGAGACCCTCCAATAATGCTATCTCAGTACGAATCCCAACCTCCACATCCCCTGAGATAGCCTGAGGCATGGGCACCTCCAGGATGGCTTGTTGCTCTAGCACCCACTGCTTCGAGACATCCTGTACATCTAGCTGCTCTGAAACCCCCAAATCATCTCCCTCACTGGTGAAGTCATTGACATCCACCATCTCAACATCATCAATTAGAGCCCCCCAACCCTCCATCGGTGCCTCTGCACCCCCACCTCCTAATGCTGTAGTATCCATGCCTCCTAGAGGCCCCTCACCCCACCATCGCCACATAATCCACCATCGATCATACTCTACAGTCATACCGACATCATCCACATTGGGTACATTAATAATTGCATCAGACCCCTTGCCCAGCGGCTCAATGGTAGGCCAGACTAGAGTCTTCTCGTCACTGCGATGCCGATAGATCAAGGGATCACTAGGCAATCCTTGGCGCACCCCAAATTGTTGTGTCACCCGAACATATGGGAAGTACTCCTGCTCTATCCCATGTCACCCAATCAACCATCTACCCCTGTGCACACGTCAGAGTGACTCTCCAACCTCAAGCCAAGCTGGAAAGTCCTGGTACAGTCGCCAGAACACCTGCCCTGGCACTAGACGAGAGAAGGCATCAGTATAGTGACCTACGTCACCTACCCACGATCGACTGTGTCCATGCTCCTCTAACCTCCATCATAAATTGGCATATCCAATTTCTTGATCCACCATCTCACCTCGGGTGGTCTAAGGCAAACCCTACGACTGCTGCACAGCTATGTGCTGCCACCCCTCTTAATGCAAGAGATAGCTACACCCGATCCCCTTTCATTTCCAACAACGGACCTTGTATAGCTCATTGAACAACTATGCCAATAATGTCTGACCCCATCTCATAATAAGTGGAGCTGATGTAGGACACTCCACCAATGTGAAAACCAATTCAAGTAGGTTCCAAGGGAACCTCATACCTGAGGAATTAGGAAGTAGCATATTGGAAATGAGGGTCATGAGCAAAGAATGCCTCACCCCTAATATGCCCTTCTCCAGCCACCACTGCACCAGAGTATCACCTATCTAGTAGTTAGCCTCTACCATCTCCATAGCCCTCTCCACCCCCCTCTCCACTGTTGGACAAAAACATCATGTCAATACCACCGTCCACTGGTCACGGTGGGTCATCCGGATAGGCAGTCCATCTATCAAAATCTACAAAATCCGATACACATCCTCCAGAGTAATAGTCATCTCCCTTGTTGGTAGATGAAAAGTGTTGGTGCGGGGATCCCACAGATTGATCAGGGCAATCAAATATACTTGATCCCCCACCATAGGCTCTAGACGCGTCATGTGCTTGAGCCCAAGGGCATCAAGCCACTCCCAATCCACAATTGTCAGGGGATACCGGGCATCAGAGAAAATAGTCGGCTGGCAGTACCGACTCTTCACAACCTGAAACAACAAAATAAAACAAAAAATATATTAAGTACATACTTAATATAAACAAAAACATTAAAATAAAATTGTACAGCAATGACAACATACATGAAAATAACTGTACAATGTGAAAACAAAACAAAACAACAAAAATCATATTAGGGTTTCTACCTTAATGTGAAAACAAAACAAAACAACAAAAATCATATTAGGGTTTCTACCTTAATGTGAAAACAAAACAAAACAAAAAAAATCATATTAGGGTTTCTACCTTAATGTGAAAACAAAACAAAATAAAAAAAAATCATCATATTAGGGTTTCTACCTTAATGTGAAGACAAAAAAAAAAAAAAAATCATCATATTAGGGTTTCAACCTTAATGTGAACGCAAAAAAAAACAAAAAATAATATTAGGGTTTCAACCTTAATATGGCAAAAACAAAAATGAAAAAAAAAAAAAAAACAAAGCAAATAAAGTTCCTATATTAGGTTTTCAACTTGATATATGAATAAAATTAAACCAACACACAAAAAAATTAGGTTTTTAAAACCTTAAAAACAAAATAAAGCAAACAAACATTTTATATGTGAGTTTTAAACTTCATATAAAACATGCACAAATAACAGGCAGAGAGAAGGAACATCATACCGGTCTTGCCTCGGCTCCTCCACTCGAAGATCCGATTCTCGCACTCATGATGTCCATGAAATTTCGGTAGCGCTCCGCTACGCACACTCACACTCCTCACTGCTCCAAAACGCCAAAAAAAATATTGCAAATGAGCCCAAAACCTAGTTTTGGTCCTTATATAGGTTGTTAGGCCTATAATCGTTCCACCCTAGGATGATTACAAAATTGGTATTCGTCCCACCCTGGGACGATTACAGAGCAAGAAATAAAGCAACAAAAACTACATCCAAAAAATGCACCAAAAATAGCAATAAATATTCCGAACAAAGGTGCCTTTGCACCTGACATTCATGGCATGAAAAACCACCAACGGGGTCACAAATACTCACTATCCTACTCCCTAATAAGGCTAGCATAGCCGGACGGCTCCACGGGAAGGAGGATTTTTGATAATTTCTACCCCAATAGGCTTAAAAAAAAAGAGGGTCAAAACCCACCAAAAACAGGTCCGATGGTTGGAAAACTGCAATAAGCGTTCAATGAAAACAACTGAAGGCACCCTTACAAACGTCATCTTGGGTCAAGTGACTCGTCGCTTTTCTCATTTTTGGTCATTCCCACATCGATTCTTCGCTTAAGGGGGTAGTCACACTTAGTCACCAATCAACAAATACACACCCAATCAAGGAAATGGCATGCATTCAAAGAATAATTGACAAAGACAATCACGCTCCTACTTGGGGTAGCAAACAAGCAATAATCATAGGATAAACAAACATTTGGAATTTTGGAAGCATGAAGAAAATGTTCCTCAGACAAAAGGTTGTTCCCTTTGCCTATTCATGACTGAACAATGTCCAAGATCAAGTACACCTCACTGAAAAAGGTTACACTTGAGTTAAGCTCCTTAGCTCGTCAGAAGCAAGGATTCAATAATGCGTGCCCTTCCCATACTTGGGGCATCAAAAGTTGGTTAGGTTACTGATAAACCCTAATCATTAAGTGCTTTGGTCATCTATTTTTGCTCAGCACTGTGCCACACATAGCGCATCCCAAAAATGGGCATCTATAGACACCAAAATAGCACCAATCTAATTATGTGACTACAAGCACTAACCGAATTGGCATACATACCCCCTAGGGCAGCCTCCAAAGGTTAAAAAGTGGTCCTAACCACTCCCAAATAAGTTTTGGAAGGTCAAATATCAGTTTTGCACCTTTTAAGCACTTTGCCCCCCATTCTTCCCACCCAGGGATGATTAGAATCCTATTCGTCCCACCCCAGGACGATTAGCAACAATCGCTCTAGGGTGGGACGATTAGTAGGTTTGACTGGAAAAAAGTCAAACCTTGACAAATGGCAGCCCAAATCTGCCACCTAACTCTGCCTTCAAGGCATGCAATTGCGAGGGAATGTTTCAAATCATGGAGGCCTCAATCAAGGAGGCCCTAATTAGGGAGGAATCTTCTCTCCCCCAAAAAGGCATAAGGAGCCAAGTGGCACCCTCGCATGCACATTCAAAGGAGACCCTTAGGTCTATAAAAATGTGAGCCTCCTCACCCCAAAAGGAGAGGAGAGCTAGAGCATTTGGAGTAATGAAGTGTTGTCAAATTATACCCCCATTCCTCTTTGTGCTTCCTACATCCCTAATATCTCTCTTCTAGAAGAGAGGTTATCGGGTGAACACTAGGAACGCAATCCAAATCCAAAAACCTAAGAAATCAACTACAATCCCACCCCAAACTCATATACACAACTCCCTAGGAGGTTTTGGACCCATCCCACTTGGATTGGTGTCAAAACTAAGCCCCAAACGGTGGGCGTCCCACCCCCAGGCGCCCCCCAAACTGCTACAGTCCTAATCACCCCACCCCGAAGTGATTAGAAATTTGTGCATGGTTTTGCTACTAGTATTTTTGCATTCTTTTATATCTAATGTACTTATGTTGCTGTCCAAATTTCATTGCTTTCTGACTTGATTTGACCTGGTTTCTATCATTTTATGTGTCTACTAACCTACAAGGAGCACCTTCAGATATGAGGTAATCTAGGCTGAATATGCCAAATATGACCTTCTGGGTCATCTCAAAATGCTGTTTTTAGTCTAACCACAAGTTTGAAGGAATTTTGGAGGCCTTTGGGCAGGATATTTCCAAGGTCACTTTTTGCAGGTTTTACGTCAGTCCCCAGCGTCCCACCTCAGAGCAATTAGAAATCTATGCATGATTTCCTTACTGTTCCTTTTGCACTATGTCATAGATGATATCCTAATGCCTCTATTAAATTTTGAACTCATTCTGACATGATTTCATGATCATTTCATTATTTTATGTATTAACTAGCTCGTAGGGCACCCCTATCACATACACGAGAATCTGGGTAGGATATGCAAATTTTGGGCATCTGGGTAGTCTTAGAATCACATATAATGTTTAACCCATGAGTTTCAAGTTATTTGGATAGGAATAGATGGGAAATTGGAGCAGTCACTTTGGAGAGGCCCCCGACGGGCAAATGAGCATAATGGGGCCGTCCAACGCCGCTTCGATGCAAAATTAGGATCTCGCCGCCAGGAATACTAGAGGGGCAACAAGGAACGATGAACATATGGACACAAGCGGTGGTACTTTTAGCCTGACCACTTCGAATGTGGGCACGCGAAAGACACTGGAAGTGTACCGTCTGATCTTGGAAGCGCGGCTTCTTTCGGGCATCCATTAATGTAACAAATTATATCAAATGTTTTGAGCCCTAGAGGGGGGGACATATTGTAATCGGATTAAAAGCAATATCAATAAAATATACCCCACTTTGTTTGCTCATATATCATTTCTACGTCATTTCCTTCATGCATTGCTCATCGCATTTGTAGGACTTAGCATCTATATCCATTTTTGTTGCATCATATCGGTACACCATTTTTTTGCATGCTTTCAGATCTAACAACATATTAAAGACACATGTTATTCATAAAAATGTATTTTATTCATGATAAGATTTGCATAAGTTACACCAAGAGAGAATTCCCCTTTTTCCTTTCTTTTTCACAAATGTTACAATAGGCCTGATGCCTTCTTTTGGGTTCCTCAGTGTATATGGGCTTGCGTACCACCATGGGGTTGTATTTGTTTGTTGTTTCCATCCTTGGTTTTAGGATAAACCTGCAAAAAAGGGTTAGTTTATTGGGGGGCTTGCATCAGTCAGAACCCATATTAAGAAAGACAAATCGACTGTAAAAACATGATAAAAACTAAAATAAATGATGTAGGAGCTCATGAAATTACAAAATGAAGCTTACCCCCCAAATCTGAGCTAATTTAGGACTTGTAGATCCACTTCGCTACCTGAGGGGTGAATTGGTATCAGATTCGCATGGCGGGGTGTGAATCAGACTCTAAGTGTTGTTCTGCAAAAACCATTCGATGGAGAGGATCCTCAGGTGCTGTACTACTGATGTGCATGTTTAGATTTTTGTTTTTGTGCTTCTATACGTATTTTGACAGATTTTCTATACTTTGGACATAATTGGAGAGAGAGATAAATGAGGTTTTAGACCCACTATTTATAAGAAAACCCAAGGTTTAGGGGGGGTAGTTAGGATAACTAAGCCCTAGGATTAGATCCTATGAAGGTTAGGTTAGGGTTTGTGAGGTGGCTTCCTCACATTCCCTCTAGGAAATATCTCATCCTCACACATGTTTGAGGAGAGATTAGGGTTAACTAGGGTTAGTCAACTCTAGGTTAGATGTGGGGTTAGGTTAGGGTTTCCTAAGAAATATCCTAACTAACCTAGTGCACACACATGTGGGAGGGGGTAATTAGGGGTAATTAGGGATTAAGAACCTAATTAACCTTTTTAGCCCTAAAAGTGATATTTACATGAAGTCAAATTAAAATTAGATTTATGAATTGACTTAATAATTACTTTTGCCAATTAATAGCCCGTGGGGGCCTCAATTGAGTGCAATAAGGCTCTGTATCACCTTGAGAGGCTTAAGGAAGGTATCCCAATGCATGGGAAATGTGATTTTGCTAACTTATTAGGGTTTTGGACCTAAAAACTAGCAAAGTGGTGTGTGGAAGTCTACACAATGCTACAATAATCTACGGTGATCTACACATGACTATGCATGACTACGGTGGTCTACGCATGACTACACATGACTACAATAATATACGCATGTCTAGGAGGATCTACAATAGTCTACGTTGGTCTACGATAGCCTAGGGGTATCTAGGATTGTCTATGTAAACCTACAAGTGTCCGAAAGGATCTACAATTATGCAGGTATAGCAATGTTGGGTTTTTAGATGTCTATATTTTACCTCTTTTTGTACTATATTGTGTGGGATACAGTTTAATATAAAAATATGAAGGGTTTGTGTAGAGGAAAAGGGATAGAAGGAGAATGGAATCCAATCAAAGGTATGTAGCCGCTTGAAGCGTGACCATACAACATTGATCGATAGCCAAGGAGAAGGAAAAAGAATGGGATCCAATCAAAGTTATGTAGCCACTCAAAGCATGACCATACAACATTGATCATTAGCCAAGAAGGAGGAAGGAAAAGAAGAGAAGAGGAAAGGGATAAAATGAAATGAAAACAATATCGATAAATGGAAATGGATGATTGTGGATGCAACACGGTAGTTTTGCTGAGCTTGTATGACATTTTCGATGTCATACTAGTTACTTGAGGTAGGAAAATTTTGACTGCTTTGCTTTTATGACTAGTTTAGAGTGGTCCAAAAGTACAAATAGAATAAATGTCTATTCAGATCTTTGTTGTTGATTGATTGATGAGCACATGACGACAAGTGTCAAACCATTTGAGTTAGTTAACATTTGGATTATTCAAACGTGTTATTCATTGTGTACCATGAACGCCAAAGTGAAGTCCTCCAAATGTTATGCTGAATTAGCCAACCGTGTCATTCATTGTGTACCATGAATGCCAAAGTGACCTCTCTATTGTTATGCACAACTCTCTTGATTTAAAAATATCTGGGTGAGATTGAGATTATAATCGTAAGATAATCTTCAACAAAAAATTTTGTAGATAGATGTGATATCCGTGCTTTTGGATTTTTGGTTTGTTGGTTGCATGCAAAGCTAACTTTGGATATGAATATCCCCTCAAATGAGGAATCAACAATTAGGTGAATAGAATGCAGTGATTTGGTGATGTAGTGATTGATATATTACCAATGCATGATGAAAAATGGTGAAAAAACAAATAAGAGGATAATTTAGAAGGGTTCCTTGGGTTTTAGAACAAAGTTGCATGATTTCCTAGGGTTTTAGAATGAATTTGATGGGATTTTGGGGTCATATGCTCAATTCGTGGGGCAGGGGGTGAATTGGATCCTAATTCATGAGGTGGGGGAAAATTGGGCCTAAATTGTGGTGCAGGGGGCGAATTAGAGTTTTAGGTATTTTTAAGGTAATTTGGAGGTGGGAGGGGCTCATTTTCATGATGACGAGCTATGGAGAGTGCGTGGGAGGATTATACAATGATGTGTGGATGAGGCGGTTGATGAGTTTGGACATAAATATGGTGAGAGGATGACCTGGAGATAGCAGCAGGTATAGAGATTCATTGGTAAGTGCTCTTGCTTTCCTCATTTTTTGTGTTTTAATTTTCTAGAGAAAAGTGAATTAGGGGGAAGGTTTTCATCTCATTTTGAAAAAAATTGCAATTTTTAATTGAAATTTGAACACAGTGTAAAACTAGCCAAATGGGTATCCAAAACGTAGTTTGTTTTTAGGTTTGACTTGTTTTTGTGCCAGTTTGAATCGGTAATGGGTAGAGTAGATGTAAAGTTTGACCATCCATTTTTGAAGCAATGGTGTACTATTTTTGGAATGTTATTGAATTTTATCGGTAAAAGTAGGAAATGGATATCCCGTTATGCGACTGTTATATTTTCTGCCTTTGTTTAGCATGTTTTTTGATTGTTTTTTTTTTGGGTGTAAATTGGTAAACTTGGACTGTTAGGTTTTCCACTGTAGGTATGGTATTTTTAGAAATTGACGATACTTTCACCGTAGAAGGGCAAAATGGGTATCCAAAAAGTTATTTGTTTTCATGGATGATTTCATTTGGCATGTCTTTGATTTGTGTGCCAAGATGTAGGTAGTGTTAAATTTGAAAGTAGTTGTTGGGAGCCCGATTTATACTGTTTTCAACATCTATTTTAACTTTCACCGCGAAGTGGGCAAATGGGTGTTCAAAAACATGACTGTTATTTTTGTATTGTGTGTTTTAACGTAAGTTTCATTTGGGTGTTTGTGTAGTAAGATTGACCTTGAAGTCCACGATGATTTGTATATTTTTTTTGAATTTTTTCGATATTTTTATTGCTAAGTGGGCAAATGAGTATTCAAAAATATATTTTGTTTTTGTATGTTGGATGAGTTGACTTTGTTTTAAATTTTGTGCCATAGTGGGTATGTGGGTAATTTTATTTTTGTCTGTCGAAAGCCAAATATGTATTGTTTTTCGTATTTGTTTGAACTTTCACAATAAAATGACAAAATGGGTATCCAAATATGTGACTATTTTGTTGATGTATTTTGATATGTGAATTGTGCAATGTTTATGTCTTGAAGTGTGTGTCAAATTAAATAGTTTAATTTGTAAATTTGATTCATTGATTTTTATTGGATTGCATCGTTGTATTGATGACTAATGTATATTTCATTGTGTTTGTTTACGGATGAACAAGTGAATATGCTTGAGCCTTGTCATCATGTATGGAGGATGAAGAGCAATTTTGATGAGCTGATGAATAATGCTAATGATTTGGCATGGTTGGATGCCATATGGTTCAGAGGTGTCTGGGAGTGCAAGAGTATCCATGGAAATAGGGCATATATATCCGCATTGTGTGAGCGATGGGACGTGGATAGAAACACCTTTCATTTTTTCACTAGGGAAATGAAAATCACTTTGGAGGATGTTTATCGGATTTACAAATTACCGATTGAGGGTGTTTCAGTTAGAGCAGCACCGGATACCAGTAAGGATGTTGTATTGGAGCGGTTTTTTGGTGAGGGGTGGAGGGACATAGATGTCTCAAAGATATATTATGAGTGGTTGTGGATGAATGATAAGATCTCTAATTGCCAGTGTGCGGTGATGATGATGATCTCTACATATGCATTTCCTGACACTTCTGGGGTACTATTCACCTGGAACATGTTGGATCTGGTGAGTGACATGGTGGAGCGTAGGGTTGTGTATACATGGGCACCTGCATTATTGTCCTAGGTGTACAGAGAGTTGCACGATGTTGTGCATGTTGGCAGAAGGGTTTGAGTTGGACTCCCTTACTACAGGTATGGGCATGGGATCACATATCCATTGAGAGACCATCGTTATTGCCTCACCCTGCCCATGTTGAGGGCAAGGAGTATTTACCCTACACTTTGAGTTGGCAGAATGATGAAGAGAAGGGGATCAAAATGCCTCATGAGGGTGATCATTTATTATGGAGGGTCAAGTTTGGAGACTTGACACCTAATGATATTAAATAGAGGCCTTGGTTGGGTGGGGTGACCTGGGAGCAGGACAGGGAGCATTTGCAGGCCATTCAATAGGGTAGATGGCTAGTAGGGAGGTATGCTCGATAGGCCAAGTATTTTTAGTTTGATCAGGTGAGGTGGCAATTTGGGTTACAACAAGATATTCCATGAGCTCCTATTGTATATTACAGATGATAGGGTGATAGGGGAGAGCATCCTATGGTGCTGTCCTAGGTCGGTGAGAGTGATCCACCCATGGTTATCCCAGATGTGGATAATACTAGGACTACACCCAAGTTTGAGGCCTGATGGTCTATGTAGATTTGGGTGCTTGGTAGAGGTGTTGTTGATCGATGGGTGGCACCTGTTGGTGGAGTACCTCTAGTAGAGAGGAGAGCAGGTAGGGTAACTTGAGCTAGGATAGAGAAGGTAGTTTGCGATGAGAGAGAGGTTCCTCCATGATGGTATCGATGACGCTTGGATGGTGTGTTGAGTATACAAGGAGTGGGAGAGGTTCCTATGACCATTGGGGTAGATCATGTGGAGGATGGAGTGGCCATGGGAGGAATAGTTGGGGCAATAGAGGAGGGAGGTGGATTTGTGGATATGGGTGGTGTGGATGACACCATTGATATTGGTGGTTTTATGGGTATGTAGGAGATTCTCGTCAAGGTCCAGAAGAGGTAATATGTGGAGGAGGAGGCTCGAGGGCTACGAAATAGAGTTTGGTAGTTGGAGACTACGCTTCACCTATAGGAGGAGAGGCACAGGGTAGATATGGAGAAGATGAGGTCCAATATGCTTAGCCAATAGCAAGCATAAGAGGAGGCTTCCCAAGGTATTGAGTGACTAATGGGTCTATTGGCTGTAGAGTCGATGAAGAGGTCATTATGTGAGTCTGCTCTGATGATGCATGGGATCACACTTCCTAATTATAGCTAGGTGGTATCTCAGGATGAGTCATGATCATGAGTATAGGTGCTTTCTCATCATAGTCAGTGTAGTGCGACTTCGATGGAGCAGTGATTGGGTGCTAGGGTTGAGGTGTGATATCCACCTACTATGGTTCAGGCTGTAGGAGCCAAGGAGGAGTCGAGCAGAGCTACAAATATGTGATCGAGCCATGAGGGATGTGGGGAGACTCCTGGTGCTAGTTAGGTTTATTGATGATTGTAGCCTATGGGAATTTTGGATGATGGACAATGGGCATGGTCCCATTTTGTAGCCTACGAGTATTTTTTAAGGATGATATATATACATTTTGATTTCGGTTGTTATATATACATGTGTTATGGTTTTGCAATGTGTTCTCTTTATGTTTGCATAGATATCATAACATGATTTGTAGGTATGTATGATGAATGGATATTCATGTGTATTGTGGTTTAGATCTATTATCGCTCTGTAGTGTGAGTATGTTGTAGAGTAAATTTGCATGATTGTATTTTGAATGCGATGCGAAGTGAGAAGATATAATGTGAAATGTCATTTGTAATGGATGCATGTAATGTGAATGCAATGATGGAGTGTGAGGTAGTATATGTAGGATAAATACCCTGATTTAGTGTTTTATATGAAATATGTAATGCAAATGCAATGATGTGATCTATGATGTGATGCATGTAATATTTGTAATAAATTTGTGTAACATATATGCATGTATGCATGTATGGGAGTGCTAAAATGCGCAAAGGAAGCACTTGTATCGTTACATGTACCTATGTGGATGTTATCTATTATGTTATATCAGGGATGTAGGATGGTATAGGGGAAATATAATGGCTTTGACCAATGTAGTTTTGGCAATCAAGTCTCAGACTCCAAAACTATTCAAGTTTATGTGGCAACTCATAACTAGTTAGACTGGTTCAAAATATGTCATGGACCTGTGTGTGTAAATGAGTGAGGTTCATTTATCCATTTTAAGGGAGGTAGGATTAACCCGTTTTAGATGCAGTCAAACTATCTAGCTCATCCATACACAAATAGTGATCTATATAAAAGTGGGTAGCTAATGTAATAGATATATCACCACTTGTAAGACTATTCCACTAGTAGGCAGGCTCTTGGAGCCTATTGCTAGCGATGGAAATCATCCCATGGTGTTATGTTAAATATAAGGACCAAAGGTGAAAAAACATAAAATGGGTGATATCAGGAGGCTTTTTCTTTTGTTTTTTTCCCCTCATCTATTATTGACCTATTTATTGTGATACTCTTTTTCTTTTATTTTTCTCTTTTTTTTTGTTCTCTTTTTCTCTATTCCCTTTTTCGCTATTCTTTTTTTTTTTTCTATTCTATGGGTGTTGGATTTTGTTTTCTACCTTGTTCTTTTAATTTTGCTTATGCTTATCCCTTGTTTGTCCCCAGGTCATATGTTGACCATGCAAGTGGTAGGATGAGCAGGGGAGACTATTCACTATATGGTGACATCTACTCAAGGTATCATCTTTTTGAGGCTCAAAATGTGTTTAATGTGTAACCTGTTGTGAATGGTCCATGAGAGAAGTTGAACTAGCCTAAAGAACCATAAGAATAATGTAAAACTTATCAACTAGGGGTGATATTTGATTGATTGAACTAATAAGTAGTCAAAGCTAAACATGACACCTATGTATACCCTAATCCTGAAAAGGAGGAATGGACATCTAGGTGGTTATGCTAACAAGTGTGTGTATTAATCCTATTAAAGGCACATTTTTGGAGGAAGAATGTTCAAAATTAAAATAAAATTAACATGAAAAACATATGGATATGTGCAGTGGGTGTAATGTAAATGATGCAAATGGGAAAGTGCAATATCTACAAGAGAAACTTATGAAGTGTAGAAGGAGAAGTTTGGAAAACTTATTTACAGATAAGTATGGTGTATCATGATGACCAAAAAATGTGATGCTATAATAATGGTTGCCCCAACATGTGGTGTGTGTTTTTAGTAGCTGTAGAAACTATGATATGTTAGATGCATGCAGTAATATTGATGAGAGGAAAGGAATGCAGGTGTAATATACAACTAGAAGAAAATAGAAGAAGTAATATTTGGCAACCGATGAGATAAGGGGATTACCAAAGTCAAAGGATGATAGAAGAGGAGGGGATGAATTTGTGTAGGTATGTATCCACTCAAATAATGACCATACAACTATGCGAGGAAGTAGGAAGAAGAAGGATAAGAAATAAGGAAGAATATGGGAACTACTGACAGGAAAAGTGGCATGGGTCAGGTCGGGAATGAGATGGTGAAGTGATGGTATGGATTGGACTTCGATGGGTAGTATAGTTAGAGATGTTGTGAAAGTAGCGGGTTGGCACTGTCAACATTTCATAGGTGGTAAAGTTCTAGGGACGATGTACTATGGAGGACTCATAAGTCGATTAAATGGGATGGAATGTTCAATGATGGAGTTTGATCGCCAGACAACATATTGTGGACCAGGTTCTTGAATGATTGGAATTATTCAATGTCATGACCTGGTTGGCGATGATAGATAAAATATTGGATTTCATGGTAATTATGTGATTTAGGACACGAGGGGTCTATGGGATGAATTTTTGGTAAGTCAATGAGGCCCTGATGCATGAGGTGATAAAATATTTTTGATAGTGGAGTGATTAGCACAGACATAGGATAAATGTAAGGTTTCGCTGAAGGTGAACAAGGGGTGGATGAAGGGTGGTCCAATAGTGGAGGTGTAGGTTGAGAGTCCAATGTGGGTCGAATATGAGGTTGGGGAATGGATCTTTTTGGAGGTAATGATGCATGAGCCATGGGAGACTGGCATGGATGAACATGATAATGAAAATGACTCATCTATAGCTCAATAGCTTCAATACAAGAAAGGAGATGTTGTATGTCATGGTGTGGAGGTGATAGTATCGGGGAAGGTGGTGATCAAAACTCTAATATGTATGGAGTGGCCTAGTATGTAGGGGAAAATGGATGAGGTTGTGATGATGAGGGGGAGGAGTGGACTAACCTTGGGGATTGGGAAGTTTTCTAGAAAGGTAAACATCATAGTGGTGAAGGTGGCATCTTAAGGATAGGTGGCATAGGATATGGATCTGGATGGTGGCGTGAGTGGATGGGGGTATGTGCATGCGTCCAGCTTGGGTAGCTTGAGCCACATGAGCTTGTAAGTATTGGGTGCAAGAATACTCCCTATCGGGAAGTGGGGCTAGTAGGCATGAAGGACAAGTCGAATGGGTAATGTATCCTCTATTAGGAGGGTAGTAGGCTCCTATAGGATGGTGGGGGAATTAGTTGGTGAATAAGGATTCCTATTATCTTTAGGCAAATGAGAAGGAGACCTTTGTATTCGAGGATGGGATGTTTCCTCATTTTTGTCAAAATAGGATAGGGTGACTTGGCTGTCTCCCAAATGGGGTGAGTAAGATTAATCTTGATGGTGAGGGGAAAGGCATTGAGGTGGAGTGTCATGGTTTGAATAGGAGGAATAGTAGGATTTTATAGTATGATGAGTGATTGGTGGTCAGGCTAGGTCAGTTGACATGATTGGTATAGTCTGTGGTAGTGGAGGGTCCTGCATGATGATGTATGTAACTGCTATCATATCTCATTGTTGATGGTGTGGCTATAAATGATGTAGATCATGCAAGAAGGAAAATAGATACCAGTAGCATAAAAATGACATAAAGGAGAAAGTACATGTAAAATATGTAAAGTAATAAAATAAAAAGATATGCATTTATCATTATGTGCTTAGTGAGTGATATGTTTGTGCATAGCAGTGTGTACCACTTGAAATAGTGAAAGTCTATGTGTGTTAGGCATTGAATGTGAAAAGGTACAAAATGTTAATCAGCTCAGGATCATCGAGGTCTTCAATATTAGCCAAGAGATAGGCACCTGAACCATATTTGTGTGTTACGATGAATGGGCCCAGCCAGTTTGGGGTAAACTTATCTCGCTGTTGGCGAGGCTGACTTGTGATTTTTTGGTTTTCTTTGAGAACCAAATCACCAATTTGGAATTTGTGTTGATGTACCTTATTGTTTTAGGAATGATGAAGGTGATCTTGGTAAACTCATGTGTGCTCTATGGCGTGGATGTGATGTTCATTGAGGAGTGCAAGCTAATCTAAGCGGGCTTGTTGAGTAGTTTTGTCATCAATGAACTCTTTCATGGATACCCTTAGGGAAGGTATCTCAAGATCAAGGGGTATGATGGCTTCTTCATCGTAGATAAGTGAAAATGGGGTTGCCCACTGGGGGTATGAATGCTTGTATGATATGCCCACAAGGCTAGGGGTATTTGGTTATGCCAGTCACGATGTGACTCTGCTACTATTTTGCGTAGAATGGAGCAAATTATTTTGGTTGTTGCCTTTGCTTGGCCATTACCCTGTGGATAGCATGGGGTAGAGAAAATATGTTGAACATGAAACTTGCTATAAAGAGCTCAGATGGTTTTGTTCTTAAAGGATTTCCCATTGTCAAAAATAATTTGGGAAGGAATTCCTAAGCGACATATAATATGGTCTGTTATGAAGGCCTCTATCTTTGCTCTTGTGGTTTGGACAAGTGGGATGGCTTTGACCCACTTTGTAAAGTATTTTGTAGTAGTGATGATAAACTTATGATTACTTAAGGAAGTAGGTGTAATTTTTCCAATAAGATCGAGGTCCCATTGAGAGAAAGGCCACATGGATTGAATTGGTTGAAGTGCTTGATATGGAATATGTGTGAGGTTTGCATGTTGTTGGCACTTGATACAACATTTCACATACTCACAATAGTCATGTTTCATTTTTGGCCAATAGTATCCCATGCGAAAGATGTTTTTTGTTATTTCCATACCACTGAAGTTGGCAATACAAGTACCATCATGGGTTTCTTGTACAAATCATTGAGAGTCATGCGGTTCTAAGCAACACAAGAGCATGCCATCATAATTACAGTGATAGAGGATGTCCCCAAGAAATGTGTAGTGGATTACTCTTTTTTTGAATGCTCGGTATTGAGCATGGGGTAATTCACATGGTAGAAATCCTAATTTAATATAATATTTGATCTGCACAAACCATGGGTCATGTGATTCAGGATCGACCACATGAATGCCACCATCATATTAGGAGATGTGGCTGATATGGTAGATTGAGTGAGCATATGATTTATTATAGATGTGGTTGTTTATGTTGGGTTTTATGGGATTAATGATCCTAAGGAGGCCATTGTATCCACACAAAAAGTAGAGGATTGTGGCACAACTTTGATGTCATACCATTCAAATCGATAGAGGAGTTGCTGTGCAATGTGCTTGTATTATTGGAGGACTGGGAAATTGCATTGCTAGATATCTTGCACTTGGTTTACTATTAAAAGGGAATCACCTATGATGTGGAGGTGTTTAATATGCATAGAATGCACTTGTTTCAATTCGAGTATTAGGGCTTCATATTATGCATTATTGTTCATACAAGGAAAATCTAACTTGAATGAAAAGGGTGTTGTACTTAGTATGGCACTGAGAGGGGGGGTGAATCAGTGTGGCATTCCAAAACATGAATTAACAGCTCTAAAAACCACAACAATTAAAACTTATAAACAAATATAATAAGTATAGCAAGAGAACATCACACAACATAGATTTTTAACGAGGTTCACCAAAATGGCTACTCCTCAAAAAGAACGACTGCTTGGAATACCATCCAAATCCAGCCTCTTGCAAAGCACCAACTTTACAATTTTTTTACCAGCACCAACTGGAAGGAGCACCAAACCCTTATTTATCTGCACCAACAGAAAGGAGCACCAACCCCTAATTTGCTAGCACCAACTGGACTTCAATTTTGAATGAAAATGTTTGAAAAATACCTTTGTTATTGCAAGACTCTAACTGATCTACTTCACCTTTGTAATCTCTGCACACTATGCTCTTTCTTGCGCAATCTCTTCACACAATCTACTGCACTGCTATAGCCAAACTTTGCAATCAACTTTGCCCTTTGTGATCTCTACACATTCTACTTTCTCTGCTCACATGCTTCGCACACTCTGTGTCGTTCCACACTCTGCTCTTTGTGCGCATTCACAATCACACTTCGAACAACTCGACACAACTAGCTCACATTATGCACTTCGCTATCATCTCACCGATTCTACGCTATCTACACTTTTACGGCTGCATATCACACTTCAACATTCACCCAATGGATGCCTAAATCTCCAAACAGCCCCACTTATATACTTGATATTTTGAGATGAAAACCCTAATAGTAGTCGACTGATTATGCAAATGCAAACCCTAATCTTGGTCGGCTGTAAACCCTAAACATGGTCGGCTATAAACCCTAAATGTGGTCAATTGCAAACCCTAAAATCTGTTAGCCTGCATTGAATGACTTTTGAACTGCCTGTCCACTGCATTATTAGATCTAACTGCTTGAGTTGACAAAAATGACAAAACTCTTGCAACACCTTGCTCAACAATCTCCCCCTTTGGAATTGTTGGCAACACCTGTGTACATTCCTGTAAATCTTCTCCCCCTTTGTCAATAATACCAAAGGGCTACTGCAGACTCCCCCTGAGTCCATACACACCATTCTCAGAACCACATTGAAATAGTTAGCAAAAATCATGGATATGATCAATAAGATGAACAAATGCACAAATGCCCCCCCTTGAGAATTTGATCCCAATGGCTAGTCAAATTTTAGACTATTCTTGGGAATATGTGGCCACTTCAATTCACGCTATCTTCTGAGCCTCAACCCTCTATTGCTCTACAATCTCAAACTTGTCCACTAATTTTAGTGAAAGCATACACTGATCGTTTAACTATCCAACTTTTTGCTCTGTAATGCAAACAACATCTGCATATACATCTTGAATATTCTCAACAGACTTGAACCTACTGACAGCTGTTTGTCTTTCTCTGCAGTGAGAATCCAGCAGACTACCTCAATTATTTATAAAAGCACCTCAAAAATTCATCATTAGGCTGGAAATCATCTGGCTGCACATTATAAACTTTTTCTTCAATCTTCCCATTCAACATGCTGATTTCACTTCTATCAACAAAATTGACAAGTGACTCACATCTATACCAATTTTTGTCCAGCACTGCAATTTTATTGCCAACTCTTACTTTCAATTGTGCATGTCGAAAGAAGACATTTTGTTAAACACTTTATGGCCAACCGTAGTGCATCTTACTCAGCCTCAAAATTCTTATCCTTGAATTGGCATTATATTAAAAGTTAAAACAAAACTGTCTGTGAATTAAATATATTCACCAAGGTGTAATGAAAGATCTGACAATCTTCACATCAAGCATCGAACAAAAACATGCTGCTATTATCAAAACACAAATACGCAGTTGGGGCAAGCATTCTTTCAATAAATAAAAACAATCTGAACTATTATAATCCATAGCTATAATTAGTGGTAGTAAGAACCATCAACAAAACAACAATGACATAAGCAATACTACCAATGGTGAAGATTCTCAATGCAAACACTACCCTTCACGGCACTTCCACACACAACTAAATGAATAGCCAACACACTTGACAATTATACCACAAAAGCCCAACTGCTGGTCTTTCATCCTCAGATACCCAGACAAATATATAGAAGCATTAAAATAAAACCTTTTTCAAAATGCTCCCCCTGAGGATGTGTTACCTGGAGTTGCTTAGTGCAGTAGAAGAGAAGTCTCCTTTAGTTCAAGGAGACACGATTTCCTCTCTTATTTCTTTCTCTAGACTTTCTTGACCTCGGGCTTGGATTTTTCACTTGCGTCCCTATTTTGCATCATTGCATGAACTTGAATATCTCTCTGGTGTGGTTGTCTCTTATGCATCCATGATGAATGATTATTTTCCTTTCTTCTATGAACCTGATTTATTTCTTGTCTGTGTTGTGTTCTTTGCGTCCTATGAAATCTACTGTTTTGCCTTAGATTTGATACATAAGCGCTTGGACAAAACCTTGCTATGTGCCCATGACCATTGCATTGAAAACATTGTACAAAGTGTTCACTCAGATATGCAGATGTATTTCGACCAGCATAACTCTTTGATTTATTATTTAATCCACAATAAGTTGCCTTGTGACCATACCGGTTACATCCGAAACAATAGCCATTAAAAGTGTTAGTATGAAAAAAGTGAGAGTGGTAGAACCTCTTTTGTTGTGGTTGCTTTGCTGTAAATCTCCTTTGATATTTTATTTCTTTTGAAGATACAGCTTTAACCTTTTCTTGCTCGGACCCTTCAACAGTGAACTTCTTCTTCTCTGCAGAATTGGAAGATACAGGTTGTTCAGCTTCATATCCAAGACCATGCTTAATCATGGAGCTTCTCTGATGACTTATCATTTTATCTAGCAATTATGTGCTCTTCTTGAATTTAAGATTTGTATTGGCCTCTTCTAGTTGTTTCTTCAATGAAACAATCTCTTCTTGTTTGTGGCAAATAATCTCTTTCTCATTGATCTGCGACCTAAGAGTTTCCTCAATCCTTTTAGACTCTTCTACTTGCAGCTTTAGATTACTAACTACTTTGTTAGAATCCTCTTCATGTTTGTTACACACATTGACTTTATCATTCAGCTCTGACTTCAAGTCTTCTTCTATTTTCTTGGCCTGTTGGAATTGTAAGAACATATTTTCAATCTCATCCCCATATTCTTCCAATTTCTTGGACAGTATTTTGTTCTTTTTATTTTCTATACTCAACTCTTCAAGATCAGAGATCAAATCACCTTCCCAGTCTACTTTAGCATTGAGGTTTTTATTATCTGCTTCAGTGTTCACCCCTTCTGCCTTTTCTGGTTCAATTTCCTCTATCACAGAAATTGAAACTGGCTGAGATGTCCTTTTGAAGGAGGTTCTATTCTTCTTAATTGGAGCTATAATTTGATCTTCATTCCAATTTGCTTCTGCATTCATTTCTTATTTATTACATTCCTGTTCTAATTCTATTTCTTCTTCATCTTCACTACTACTAAACCCATAACACTGACGTTCATTATGTCGAAGTTGATCAAAACATTTTGAACCTTGAGAACCTGCATTATGATCGAGTTGAATCTTGGCATTTTCTCCATTGTTTGATTCATCTCTTAAATCTACAACAATAATGAATTTATATTTATTTTCTTTTATGACCCTGTGTGATATTTTCTTCTTGTGTCTCATGGTTCCATTCTTGCCTTTCTTTGCCATTAGAGTATTAATCCAAGATCAACCTTAGCTGATTTAGCCTTTAAAGGGAACTTGGATCTGATACCAATTGTTGTACTTAGTATGGCACTGAGAGGGGGGTGAATCAGTGTGGCATTCCAAAACATGAATTAACAACTCTAAAAACCACAACAATTAAAACTTATAAACAAATATAATAAGTACAGCAAGAGAACATCACACAACATAGATTTTTAATGAGGTTCACCAAAATGGCTACTCCTCAAAAAGAATGGCTGCTTGGACTACCATCCAAATCCAGCCTCTTGCAAAGCACCAACTTTACAATTTTTTTACCAGCACCAACTTGAAGGAGCACCAACCCCTTATTTATCTGCACCAATAGAAAGGAGCACCAACCCATAATTTTCCAGCACCAACTGGACTTCAATTTTGAATGAAAATGTTTGAAAAATACCTTTGTTATTGCAAGACTCTAACTGATCTACTTCACCTTTGCAATCTCTGCACACTCTGCTCTTTCTTGCACAATCTCTTCACACAATCTGCTGCACTACTATAGCCAAACTTTGCAATCAACTTTGCCCTTTGTGCTCTCTGCACATTCTCGCTTTCTCGCTCACACGCTTTGCACACTCTGTGTCATTCCACACTCTACTCTCTGTGCGCATTCACAATCGCACTTCGAACAACTCGACACAACTAGCTCACATTATGCACTTCGCTATCATCTCGCCGATTCTACGCTATCTGCACTTTTACAGCCGCATCTCGCACTTCAACATTCACCCGATGGATGCCTAAATCTCCAGACAACCCTGCTTATATACTTGATATTTTGATATGAAAACCCTAATAGTAGTCGACTGATTATGCAAATGCAAACCCTAATCTTGGTCGGCTGCAAACCCTAAACATGGTCGGCTGTAAACCCTAAATGTGGTCAATTACAAACCCTAAAATCTGTCAGCCTACATTGAATGACTTCTGAACTGCCTATCCACTGCATTATTAGATCTAACTGCCTGAGTTGACAACAATGACAAAACTCTTGCAACACCTTGCTCAACAAAGGGTAGTGGTCATGCACCCCCAACATGCATGCATTGGGAGCCATCAAATAATAGTGTCAAGTCGGTGGTCATTTTTGGTCCTACATATTATTCATATTCTATTATGTGAAATATGGAGTTATCCAAGAGCTGAATGAGGAGGAGTTGGTCATCATACAAGGGAGATTCTGTGAGTTGGTCTGCTATGAATTGTTCTTTGATGAACTTTTATGTAATGAATTCAAGGTCGAATTCGGTTAGAAGCATTACCCACTTAGCTGTGCGGGAATTGTGGTAGCTTTTTTTCATCATGGAAAAAAGAGGATTGTCTCGGGTAATGACAAAGGTTGTATGGTTTAGAATGTAGTGGTGTAACTTCTAGGTGGTAAATTCTACAACTAGGCATAGTTTCTCCATGTATCTGTATTAGAATTTATAGATGACTAATGTGCGACTTATGTAGTAAATGGTTTTCTCTTTGTCGATCATGTTATTTTGGGCTAGAAGTGTACCTAGAGCAAAATCTATAGCAGAAATGTACAGGGTGAGTGGTAGCTATGGGTGTGGGGGTGACGTAACTGGCAGTGAAGTAAGATAAGTTTTGATGTCATCAAAAGCTTTCTGGTAGTTATCATACCATTTGAATTTCACCCCATTTTGTAAGAGGTGGTTAAAGGGTTTGCACTTGTCTAAAAATTATGCTATGAATTGGTGGATAAAAGTGATTTTGCCCTAGAGACTACGTAGTTGTTTCAAGGTAGTAGGTGGAGGCATATCAGTGATGGTTTTTACTTTGTTAAGATCGACTTCAATGCCTCATTGGGTGATGATGAATCCTAGGATTTTTACTGAGGTAACACCAAAGATGCACTTATTTGAGTTGAGGTGGACATTATGTTCTAACAAGTGGTCAAATATCTGACAGAGATCCTTGAGATGTTATGAGCATTTCTTGGATTTAGCAATGAGATCATCTACATAATCTTCCACAATTTTATGCATGTAATTATGGAAGATGTAGGTCATGGCATGCTTATTGGTTGCCCTAGCATTTGTAAGGCCAAATGACATGACATTGTAGTAGAATCTCCCCAAGGGGGTTGTGAATGATGTCTTGTGTTGATAAGCAGGATTGATTTTGATTTGGTTGTAACCTGAGAATACATCCATAAGGGATATCATCTCATGGCCTACAATGGAATCAATGAGAGATTCAATTTTAGGTAAGGAAAAGTTATATTTTGGGACAAGATTTGTTTAAATCATGAAATTTTGTGTAGACACGAACTTCACCGAATGGCTTGGGTACGAGTACCATGTTAGAGACCCATTTAGGACGTCGATGGGTACTGTGAAGTCTACATCCTATAGACACCAAATTACAGCCACTAATCCTCCATCCTAACCATTCCACCACCCACTTGTCCACCATACACATTTCATGCCCACTTTAGTCCTTCTCGACTTCAAAAGGCCCATTTTAGCCCTTTCCTACCATTTCCTAACCTAATTGGGATTATTTTAATATTATTTTATATTATTTTATATTTAATATAATATTTTATATTATATTATAATATATTTATTATAAAATATATATTTATAAACTCAATTAACCACAACCATCCAATCCATTTTAATCTCCACCCTCCATCTTCATTAATCCATGCCACACTCAAAAATTAATCTCAACCTTAGGATCTAATTTAATATTAGCCACACGATCAAAAGTGTAAGGCTAAAACCCTAAGAAAATCCTAGGTTGGATTATAAATAAGGGCATTTGCAAATGCCCAAACCCTGAAACCTTGGAATTCTAACATTGTCATTATACATCCTGAGGAATCCATTAGTGAAGCCCTAGCGAAGCTGAAAGATATAGAGCCCTAAAAATACAAAGCCCTAGCTAGCCAATAGGACTTCTACTGTTCCAACCATCCCTCATATCCACCTTGTCCTCCTTCATTTTCATCAGCATCACTTTCACCCATTCATCGCATTCGTTGCATCCCCCATGATTGCACTCATGAGCTTACAAAGCTAACTGTAGAAGCTTGCCAAGTTCCCACCAGAGCCTGCCATTCAGTAGGTGCACACAAAATCCTATGAAGCTCGCACTAGAGCTTGCCAAGTGCACACCAGAGCCTATGAAGCTCACACCAAAGCCTACCAAGTGCATGCTTAAGACTACTGCATCACACAATCTATTGTCAAAACTACAACAACGAAACAAGGCATCATCACAAGAAAGGTATATCATTATTTATTTTATTATGTTATATGATATGTATATTTAGCATGCCATTTGATCTATTTTTGGTTAGGGTTTATTGATATCTGAGGGTCTCACACTATGGAGCCCTCATAGGTGTTATTAACCCTTTTCTTTGTTTGTGTGCATGCAGGTCTATAGATCTCATTTATTGTTGAATGATTGTTGAAGCTGGAGTGGTCCGACATCGGATACCTAAAGCCCACTCAACCTGTTGGAAGTGAGGATACACTATTTGAAGACACTTCATTATTGTAGCTAGGGTTTCGAAGAACCCTAGCGTATTGTAAATATTTGTATCAAAGGCTCACTGAGCACAGATTGTATCAAAAGGAGTTTATTAGCTCCCCCCCATTTATTGAATAAATTTATCTATTTGTGCAATCTTGTGTTTTCTTGGGTTATTTGATTTCTTTATTATTTAAGTGTCGTATTCTTGTCTTCACAAATGGCAATCATGGTGGGACCCCATAAGGGTTTCATTATTTAATAGATCTACCTTTCTAACTTAATTTTATTTCTGTCTATTGTAGAATTTTCAGAAGCGTAGAGGTCATCGATTTCTTTGCTAGGGTTTCTGAAGTAGTCTACAACATTTTTAGATATTACGTAGGTGTTCAAGAGCGTCTACGAGAGCATTCGAAAGCATCTACAGACAACCGTAGGTGCCCTCCCATGCCTATAAGGCACCCTGCTGCACCTACGTAGGTGCCCAACCACACCTAGCATTAATTTGGAGCAGAGCTAAGGCTTCCAAGTAAGCTTCATAACCCTAGGTTGCCATTTAGCGATTTACGTATTCTTTTTTTTGCTGCTATTTTTTTCTTTTTTTGGGTTTAACACTAAGTAATCGGGGAAAGAATTGGTAGCAAGTTGCATCTAGGGTTTGTGTGTGTTTCATTATACCAAATTCATTTCTTGTTCTGAAGTTGTAGATCTAGGTGATTGTTTGCATTTTTGAGTGCATATGAAACATAAAAGCATCCTAGATATTGCATTTTAGGGTTAAAGATCACTTTAATTTTGCATATCTAAATAGGAACAACATCTTGACGCATAAAGTAATCCTGCCCTAGGCTGGCCCCTTTGGAAGAGAGGTGGACGAACCCTCCGGTTGCTCTTGTGATTTTAATCATTTGTAGGCAAGGGGTTTTGAGCGGTGTACTCCACTCTCTTTAGGTGAAATTTGCATCTTTGTGTTGGCTTTTGATTTAGATTAGTGAAGTTAGTAATCTTTAATATTGTTTGCACACCATAGAGAATGAGAAATCTAATAAAATAAATCACACACACTTGCACGATTCACATTTTTAATAGTAGTGGCTGGATTTCATCACCAACCATTGCTTGAGATTTGGTGACGGTGGCAGTGATTTCCATCCACCAATATCTACCCTAGAAACCATAGGACTACCCCCGAGCAAACTTTTTGGAGGTCATTACCAACAAGAATCTCGTTGCCCTAGCCAACCTTAGTTTTTACCTTTATTTTTATTAAACAAGATTAAGTTACATCAAAACACACAAGCCAACAATTCTAAAAGGAACTTCACATTAATGAAAGAAAATAATTAATGAACAAGGTAAGCCACACAAGGTAAAACCTAGGATTGGTTGTTTTCTTTGCTTTAAATTTTGGAAAAGTTGTTAATTTGTGTGATTTAGATAAGATTTGAATCTTTGGTTTAACTACTTTATGGTGCTAACATGACAACAAAATAAAATAATAAACCAAAGTAGTTTAATGGAAAACAGTTCCCATGAGCTCGCTACTTCGGTAGCCCCATCCAATATGGTTCAGACTACTTTGTCTAGATCATCCCATCCACCCCACTCTCAAGTAGAGACACCTTCACACAATGTGGAGACAACCACCACCTACATAGACATGGATAAAGTGAGGGCCCTCTACAAGTCTTCTAACTATGTCTTAGAGCCCCTTAGCCAAGAGGGTTTTGAAGAATCTGAATTGGCTACCTCCTACCATGCCCAAGGATATCCTAATTTGAGTTATGAATATGGTATGCCTTCCTCCATGAGCCAACCACCACAAAGCCCAAGTGTTCCAAACACTTACCTCACATCCACCTATACCAACCCCTTGTATGAGGAGTATGTCAATGCTGCCTCACAAGTCCCTAGCCTCCAAGTTGTAACATCAAATGCAACTTGCACCATACCCATGTCCTCTCATCCATCATCATCCACACCTCCATCATCTCACTTAGCCAACATGACCATGTCATCCACCCCTCCATCATCTCACTTAGCCAACATGACCATATCATCCACACCTCCATCATCTCACTTAACCAACATGACCATGGCTTATCATCCATCATCATCAACCTATCCATCATCTCACCCAACCACAACCCCATAATTTGACACATGGTCAAATCAGGAACTTATGGATACATTAGGGCTCATAAAAAAATTACTTTCACAATGAACAAAAGGAAAACAATCATCTTACATAGACTCTATGACCCAAGGAGTTACAAATCAACCTCTGCTCACCAATAAAAATTTAACATGGGTACCTCAACCCTCCATAGTGTCCATTCCCAATCCACCACCACTCCACACATCCACCATACCAATCAACATCACCACTAACCAACAACACAATCCATTCCTCCACAATCATCCTCATCAATCATCCCCATCTCTCAACCATCAATCTTCTCCACATACCCAACCCAATTCATTCCACAATACCATGTTGGTCACACCCCAACATCTACCATCCAGCCCATCAACCAACCACCACATGATCCAAGGTCCTCACATTCTAGCAGAAGATCTTAGATTCCAGGTGATGCAAAAGAAAATTGATCAGTTAATGCAAAACTCACCAGGAATAATGAGCCAAAAGCTCACATTAAGCCAACTGATCCATCAACCAATCCACCCTTCGGTACCATCACCGCCATATCCGATAGATTTTATGGTACCAAAATTTGACAAGTTTAGGGGAACTAAGGATCCTAAGGAGCATGTGAGTTCATTTGTCCACGTATGTTTTTGGATTAGCGATGATAATGCTCTTATGCTTCGAACATTTCCTCAAACATTAGGGGGAGATGCCATTGAATGGTATAATCAATTGCCCACACATAGTATTTATACTTTTGATCAATTGATAGATCTATTATTGGAATGCTTTGCCCTTAACATTAAAAATAAGGTGTCCTTATCGGATATATATTACTTGAAACAATGGGATGAGGAACCTATCTATGATTTTGGAAACCATTGGAGGGCAATCATAACCAAGTTGCCATTCTCCCTCCCAATGGAAGAAATTATCAAACTTTTTACCAAGAGTTGCTTAAAACCCATCTCTTGGATGCTTCAGCTCAATACTTATAGAACATTTGAGGAGGCTTTAGCACAGGCTAGTGTCATTGAGGAGATAAAAATCCAAGAGGGTGTCATTAAGCCTAAGAAGAAAGAATGGCAAAATAGGGGCCAATACCAAAATAATCAAACTGGCCAAACCAAATCCACACAAGCCTCAATGGCTAACACAGCTAATCAAGTCAATCAAGTGGTCATGAGCCAGCCCGTAATGGCTCAAAAACCAGTGCAACAACAAATTTCCTATCATGCGGTCCCATCAGTAACCCAAGCACCAATGGTACAAAACACAGTGCCAACTGTGGAACAACCTACCCGCCGCCAATTCAATCGACCCCAATGTCAATACACTCCCTTAGAGGAATCATATTCATCCATATTTCAAAGGTTGTATGAGACCAAAAAATTAGCCTTGCTAGACATTAGGCCCGATGATCCCACCAAAAGGCCTAAAAGTTATAGAGAGCACTTGTTTTGCCCATACCATCGACAAAATGGGTATGATATCAATTCTTGCCATATGTTCAAAAACATAGTGCAAGACCTCATAGACCTAGGGGCCATTAATGTGGATAACCCCTTAGCTCCACAAAATCAAAATTTGGGCATATATTAGACACCTCTACCTAACCATGGGGAGGTCCAACATAATGTAGGAGGCAACAATCAACAACCACCTCCTAATCAAGTAAATCATGTCCAAAAATACCAAAACTTTGTAGGAGCAGTCCATGTGGTCACTAGAGGGCAAAGGCAAAATCAACAAAATCCTCAACAACCTTTGAACCCACCTCCCATCCAAACATCTCCCAATCCATCTCCGCCAATAAATCTATCCAACCCATCCAATCTGCCCATTCTTCATCCAATAAGGCCAGTGGTAACTTTAAAAAGCCGGTTAACCACTAGTTTGAAAATAGCATCAACCAAAATTTCCGTATATGAGCTTATCCAAAAATCCCCTAGGCATAGAGAAGCTTTAATGGAAATTCTCAAGTCAATTGAGTTAGAATCCCAAGACTCTAATGCCTTCAAAAAATTTGTAGGGAGTGTTAGAACATGCATGGAACCATCAATTACCTTCTATGACTTTGAGGTAAAATCAATGAGTTCAGAATTAGTAGACCCTCCATTGCACATAATGGCCCTAATAGACATAAATCCATTCAAAAGAGTCCTTATTGATACCAGCTCATCAATCAATATCATTACTACCACTACCCTTATCCACCTTAAATTACCTCCATCCCACATTTCCAAATCATCATTCACCCTCAAAGCATTTAACGATGCTTTGTGTACCATAGTTGGCACTATTGTTTTACCTATAGAATTAGGGGCCAGAATGTTGCACACCATGTTTCACATCTTGGAAGGAGCCATGGTGTATAATATACTCCTTGGTAGACCTTGGATGAGGGAAATGAAATGTGTTCCTTCAATTCTCCACCAATGCTTGAAATATGTTCATGATGGACAAGTCCATTGCATCCCCGTGGATGTCGAACCTTTTAAGTATTGTAATTTATTTTCAAATCCTTATGAATCCATGTTACCTTCCACCCATTTATTCTTGGTACCATCATCAAATCCACCCACATCATCTCTTAATCCACCTTCTTCTAATCCATCTCCATCTTCTTCTAAGGCTCCCATCATAGAGGAACTACCCATCACATCACCTCCTCAAACATCCATTTCTTCTTGTACATGTGGTCATAGTAAGTCTACTATTAGCACATCATACATCACATCTACCCCTTCTTCTACAACCACTTCTTCTACTTCATCATCACTCCACATGCCATCTCTGCATAGTAAAACTTTTAGATTGTGACATATTTAACTCGCCACCGTCCATAACCAACCCAGAGCCACATGAGTCTTCACCATCCACCTCATCAACCCAAGTCAAATTCCACATCACTAATCCAAGAATTGGTGAGTACGTGGTCCAAGATGTCACCATTACACCCCTAGCCATTCCCACAGCTAAGGATTTTGGACATCCCCGAGACCGTCCTTTATCCATAGGCATTTTTTATGACATGAGTGCTAGCTCCAAATAGCATTAACTTTTTTTATGGAGGGTTGGATTGCTCAACTAGGGCAAACCCACTCGAAGAACCAAAAGATCCTAGGCGTGCCAATATACCTAACATAGAGGATTTTCTAGCTCGATACTTTAATATGTTCAATTGGCAAGGTCAAGGTCTAGGTTCCCATGAGCAAGGGATGCATGATATCTTAGAGGTCCCATATAGAGGTGCCCATGATCATTTCTGGGTTAGGCTATACCCCATTGTCTTCCACCGCTTCTCTTGAGCAAGCCTTCAAAAAGCTTAGCCTCAATGATGAAGATCACCCCATCCACCCATTACCCTCAACATCTTCTCTTGAACAAGCCCTTCAAGAACTTTGCATGGACGAAGTAGAAAAAGATGATCCCATCAACTTCACCCATATCCTAACTTTGATTTTGATGATGAAAGTTATGAAGAATTTGAAGTCATGTCAAATGCTTCTGACGATTCTAAAGAGGAGTCACATCCCATTGTCCCCATCACCCAACAGGAAGAGTTTTACCTCCGAATGTTCCCCATCCATCATCCCATATTCCACTTGATTCTTCCACAAGAGCAAGACAATCCACCTAGTAATCCACCTTGAGCCACCCACATAAGCCAAGAAATGTAACATATGTACATATTTAAAAAACAAAAAAAAACAAAAACAAAACAAAACATTTACAAAAAAAAAATGCGTTGCTCTGATGATTTTGAATTGCCATGTCTATTATAGGGATAACACCCATCTCGACATCGGTTAAGCTTCAATCATTCCATCCACCCATTCCAGCCACACCATCCTTCCTTCCACTAAGCCAATATGAATCCTATTGACTTATTCACCCCACTCCGTAATCCATACGATTTGGCTAACCCAATCCCAATTGGCATTAGCCTTATTGACTTGGACCATATTTCCTCCCCACCCTCTTCTTCGGAGCTTGCCCTATCCGAGGAATTGCTAAAAGCTTCGGCCAACTACATTCCTCCTTCATCGCCACCTTCACCTCAATCAACTTCCACTAATGGTCTCGAGGTATTTCAGGAAGAGTTAGGCAATGATAAGCAAGAAGAATTAGATGACACCCTAGACTATCCTGACTGGATCTTAAGACTAGCAACCATTCGCAAGATTGATGGGGCAATACACATTTGCATTGATTTTCGAGACTAGTCTTAGCTCTTCCTTGTATGGGGGTCCCCTTATATTCATAACTATTTATATATACATATACATGGCTCTAAAAAAAAAAATCATCATCCACATAGGCATGCCCACATTGCATACATTCCATTTGCATTTACATTTAGGCATTTGACATGCATTTTTAATTTTTGCATTCATGCATTGTTGCATTTGCATACATTAAATCATACATATTCCATTGCACTATACAACTTCCATTTGCATGACACCACTCCATTGCATTAGGCATATACATTTGCATTCATCCCATCCCATGTTCAATGATCTAGCATAGTAATGATGATATGGCCATAAACAAAAAGTCAAGTTATAAAAATTGGGGGTACCTAGTTTGAAAAAAATCATGCAACTTTCGTAAAATACATAAGCCAACAATACCATATGCCAAAATCACAAAGCCCAGGTTTTCAGTCACTCAGCCATTTCTAGTGTAGCAAGCAACCTCCAAATGGATGTCCGATTTTATTTAGGACCAAAAACACACTTTACACACTAAGAAAGTCTTGAGCATCACCAATTGATCCCAAATACAATCTTGAATCAATCACATTCCATCACATCTTAAAAACATTATGAGCCAATGAGGGTTAGTACCATACTTGGGTAGTACCTTGAAGTGAAAAGGAATAATCCTCGCTTGTCCCATCATGCAACATAGTCCAAACTAAAAATAGTGGTTCTTACCACTACCACAATTACTATTCAAACATAAACATAAAAACATAGAGTAGTAAGGATAGGGCCAAAATTATCATCACACTTCGGTTGAGAATATGATTTCCCAAAGCTCTATAAAAAATTAACAAATAAAATCCCAAAAACCCTTGATCCCTAAAGTTTTAATGATCGTACTACATGTCCTTGAAAAGGATGGGTAGTCATCCCCAAGGCCCAAAATATCAATCCCAATTGGAATATGGAGTGAAACTTCATCGGGGCTATAGATGCTTGACTGGCAGTGGAGTTAGCTCATGTGGGGCGACATGTCTCCTTGGCAAACGAGAAGACCTATGACCGCACATAAGGATAGGCTAGCCTCAGGTCATCTCCATAATAGGTCATGCCTCATTTAATCATAATGGGTTAATGAACTTCACATGCACACACATTGGTTCTTGATTGGATAGGGTCATTGTCATACTCAAGACTTGGTAATTGAACCTCACTCACACACACATTTGGTCCTAAAGAAAGTTAGACAACCTTAGTGAGTTTGGTTGATGACACTAGTATGTTTGAGTCTTTGAAAACCTTTCATTCTTTCATATCAACATCCATATCTTCTTCCATATCAACATCCATATCTTCTTCCATATCAACATCCATATCTGCTTCCATGTCTTCATTAAAAGTCAAGTGGCAAAAAAATGCCAACAAATTCGGTACCCCCGATTGCCAAACAATGGACAACAAAAATGGCCAATAAAATTTCTGAACTATAAAAAGATCATTCGAACACTATGCATTCCTTTCATATAGTTCACATTCATTATACATTTAGCTTGCATTAATCATCCATATAAGCATTATGCATACACACCATGATTAGCCTACATTAAGCATCCATAAAACATTAAACACAAATTGCATAAAATAAAAGCATTCACACAAAAAGATAACACAAATACATAAAAGGCAATGTATATATATATATATATATAAATCACATATACAATGAATTCCAAAGAGGCTACAAGGGAGCACCAAGGCTCATATACAAAATAGTGCATCTAAGCACTAAGCTAATGTCCATGAGAGGACCCCTGAGACCTAGTAGGAGCCCTCGATCTAGTACTCTGCCTAGACTCAGTATGCCTAGATGGCTTAGCCATAGAAGAGGAAGGAGGATCCGATAATGTAATATGGTTTTGCATACACACATCCTCCAAGGAATGTGCATATGCCTCACTAGCTCGAAGATTCCATAAGTCCATCTGATGCCAATGCTCCTTCACCAACATCTCTGCCTGAAGCCATGTGACCATATCCTGATCACTAGCCACAGCTACCACCCGCTCTGCCTCTAGCTGAGCTATAGTAGCCTACGACTCCCTATGAGTCTCAAGCATAACCTTGTGCTCCTCGTGAAGCTGCTCCAACTCCACCCACAACCTAGCCACCTCGGAGATCTCACCCATCCCCTCATCATCATCCCCCTCTCCTCCTCGGCCAACCCCATATTCGGAGCCTACCAAGTTGATCCCCTCAATCATATCTGATCGACCAATTGCTGAGCCCTCATCCTCTTCAGAGTCGTCCCCTACCCTATAGCTATCGCCTCATCATCCGCCATATTTGGTACCCATACTAGTTGGGCACAAAACCACTCCACATACTTTAGAGTCACCCCAACATCATCTACATCGGGGATCTCCATCTCCTCGTCATCCTCAATCACTACTTGCCATGGCTCCACACATGGCAACATCCCCTCATCTCATCGACGTCGATACAACACCGGCTCATCTGGCACACCTTGAGGTAAGCTAAATTCCCTCAACACCCATGAGTACTAGAAGTACTCCACCTCATCATCCCTCCGCCCAACCAACCATTGGGCCTGCCTCACCCAACGTAGCTGCTCCCCATGACCATCCCATCGGGCTCTTCACCATGGCCTCCATACCACATTAGCTCATGTCAACCTCGACCACAAGTCTTGATACCACCGACTAGTGTGCACCTCCTAACTTGACTTAACCTCCTTAGCCACCGCCCATCACCTAGCATAGGGCTCCCCCACCTTCCATGACTCACATGGAAACCCCTCGGGTCGAGCCACCACAAAATGCTCCCAAGCCAAACACTATAGGAGGAAGCTGCACCCAATCCCCTTCCTCTCCCTCTGAATCACCTCATATAGCTCCCGATACAACTGTGCCAATAAGGTAGGAGCCCATGCATACTCCTGTGGATCGATGAGTAGATCACTCACCAAACCCAATAGGTTCCAAGGGAACCTACAACTAGTGTTATTAGGTAGCACTATATTTGCTAGCATGAACATGATCAAGGCGGGGAGTGCATCCAGCTCCTTTGCCTTGTACATGCTCAGATAGCATATCCCACCATCTCCCATCCGGGCCTCCCCCCATCGATATCCAAACATCCTCTCCATCTCGACCTTCTTGTCCTAGCCAGCCACCACCTTCTCCTCTTCTACCAACACCTTGAGAATGTGGTATACATCCTCAAGTGTAATGGTAGCCTCCTCAGTTGGTAGCTAGAATGTCCCCCTATTCGGGTCCCATATCTCTATCAAAGATGAGAGATACCCCTCGTTGGCCCTCACCACATCTAGCCTCGCCACGCCCTCTAGGCCCACCTTCCCCAACAACTCCCAATCATCAGCCATCAACTTCTTCCTCATCCCAGGAATGAGAGGAGAAAATCGATGTCGAGGCTCTATGTCCCTCAACTGCAACAACAAACAATTTCATTAATACCATTAAAATAATAATAATAACAAAATAATAAATGCAAAAGTGACAAAAGTGTTTTTCAACATTACCGAGGCAAATGGTGCCTCAACTCTACTAGCCGCATTCAAACCCTACACCACCATATCTTCTGCATTATTTTTCCTCACTAGCCTCACTAAACTCACACACCCACTCCACTCCTCAGACGCAGCTTCTCAAAGTCCAAAGCACACAAGTGAGCCTCACGATTCACTCAAAAAGCTATTTATAGCTTTCCCTAGCACATTCAGGTGCAAGATCTATGCTTGCAAATCATAGGTGTAGGCTCACCTGGGTGCCTGCTGGCACACCTAGGAACACCTACACGCTTGCGAGACACCACAGGTGCAGCCGTGCGCTTGGCGACAAAATGGCACAAATACAAAATAAATAAAAATAGTAGCATACCTCCTCAAAAATTGGCACCAAATTTCATCCTCACATCATACACATCATAAAATCAGTTTTGTGAAAACATAAATCATTTTACGTGCATAATTTTCAAGAAGGAATAAAATCTTCAAAATACACAAATAAAGGCTCAAAAGGCATGTCAAATAAGTTCAAATTTTCACCAAACTCACATCTGATCATTCTACATCATATTCTTCATCATCTCACACAATTTTGTAAAAATTGGAGTTCATTCGATCAATAAATCGCTCAATTATGTGCAAAATGAACAACTCAAAGAAGCACAAGCTGCAAATCATACATCAACTAACACCATGTTTTACAAAAGTGTAACCACCATCCATCAAGCATTATTCCATCAACATATTTCATTTTCATCAATCATCTCATCCACAATTTGTCCATAGATTCAAGCGAACCTCATATCTAGTAGGTTATTCTATAAACTTGGTGATTGCAGTGATATCAATCCATGCAAATTTGGTAATATCAAATTCAATTATCTCATCATCAAAGATCACAATCATATTTGGCACCTCAAATTTGGAATACAACCTTGCCAAGAACAATTTTCTAAAAGGCAGTCATTGATGTCCTCTTCCATGGGGCATGAAAACATGGATAACCAAAATCTCAAACACTCATTCACTTGACAACAATCATGATATAGGACACTGGTAATCTTGATTGGTTCCATCATGGAATTGGCAAAGAAATTTCCATAGTTAATACCCAACCCCTGCGTCGACTTAGTCAGCTTGCATCTTCATATCTTTCATACTTAATGATGCCATTATGATAGCTTATTCAACAACATTGAATCAACCCAAAGTATGGGGCAACATACATTTCATTATGATTCTCCCATGATGGGATACATCTCACATGATCATAAACATCTACATTGGACAAATCCCCCTCTCAACCATTGGGGCAAAAATGGTATCATATTTTACATCATTCATATCGTCCACAATCACATGGTATTATACACCAACCCCTTTTCCACCGTTGGGGCAAAAATGGTATCACATTTTACATCATTCATATCTCCACAAAACTGGATGAAACACCACCCTTTCCCCCAAACACATTATCATATAATCACACTGCATTTCACACCATTCATTCATCAATTGCACAAATCCACCGCATCATTCATTATTTGCACAAAAATTTTCAATTGGCTTGTGAGATACATTCGTAACTCATTCACCAATTGAGGGGGTAAGCTAGAAAATTCCAAAAAATTCTTTATTCTTTTGTCTTCAACATTAGTGCTCAAATCCAATGACAGAGAGAAGTTGCTTCTGTGCCCATAGCCCAAGCAGGTGTCTCGTATTTTTGCACCATATTGTGTTTCATGCAACATGGTACAAAAAGGGGCATCTTTAGACACAAAATTATAGCTACTAATCCTCCATCCTAACCATCCCACCACCCACTTGTCCACCATACACCTTTCCCACCTCAATTTGGCCCAATTCAACCCTTCTCGCCTTCAAAAGGCCCATTTTAGCCCTTTCCCACCATTTCCTAGCCTAATTGGGATTATAAGTAGGTGTATCATATATATATTTTGCAATATATTGTGTTTCACGCAACATGGTACAAAAAGGGCATTTGTAGACACCAAATTACAACCACTAATCCTCCATCCTAACCATTCCACCACCCACTTGTCCACCATACACCTTTCCCGCCCTCAAAAGGGCCCACTTTAGCCCTTCCCACCTTCAAAAGGCCCATTTTAGCCCTTCCCGCCTTATGGGGTTTTCCTAGCCTAATTGGGATTATTTTAATATTATTTAATATAATATATAATATTTTATATTATATTATAATATATTTATTATAAAATTTATATTTATAAACTCAATTAACTACAACCATCTGATCTATTTTAATCTCCACCCTCCATCTTCATTAATCCATGCCACACTCAAAAGTACAATCTCAACCCTAGGATCTAATTTAATCTTAGCCACACGATTAAAAGTGTAAGGCTAAAACCCTAAGAAAACCCTAGGTTGGATTATAAATAAGGGCATTTGCAAATGCTCAAACCCTGGAACCCTGGAATTCTGACATTATCATTATACATCCTGAGGAAGCCATTGGTGAAGCCCTAGCGAAGCTAAAAGAGATAGAGCCCTAAAAATCCAAAGCCCTAGCTAGCCAATAGGACTTCTACTATTCCAACCATCCCCCATATCTATCCTTTCCACCTCACCCTCCTCCATTATCATTGTTGTCACTTTTGCCCATCCACCGCATTCATCACATCCCCCACGATCTACTTTTGTAGATCCATCCTTATCCATAGGTGCACTCCCGAGCTTGCGAAGCTCACTATAGAAGCTTGCTAGGTGCCCACCAGAGCCTGCCATTCAACAGGTGCACACTAGAGCCTACTGAAGCTCATGCCAGAGCCTGCAAAGCTTGCACTAAAGCCTACCAAGTGCATGCTCGAGCCTACTACATCATGCCATCTACTGTCAGAACTGCAACAATGAAATAAGGAATCATCACAAGCAAGGTATATCATTATTTATTTTATTCTACTATATGATCTATATATTTAGAATGCTATTTGATCTATTTTTTGTTAGGATTTATTTATATCTGAGGGTCTCACACTGTGGAGCCCTCACAGGTGTTATTAACCCTTTTTTTGTTTGTGTGCATGCAGGTCTGCATATCTCATTTATTATTGAATGCTTGTTGAAGTTGGAGTGGTCCGACATCGGATACCTAAAGCCCACTCAACCTGTTGGAAGTGAGGATACACTATTTGAAGACACTTCATTATTGTAGCTAGGGTTTCGGAGAACCCTAGCGTATTGTAAATCTTTGTATCAAAGGCTCACTAAGCACGGATTGTATCAAAAGGAGTTTATTAGCTCCCCCTCGTTTATTGAATAAATTTATCTATTTGTGCAATCTTGTGTTTTCTTGGGTTATTTTATTTCTTTATTATTTAAGTGTTGTATTCTTGTCCTCACACATCCAAAAGCTTTTGGAGCTTAGTTTTTATTAGTAATGCAATGGTTGGGTGCATGCGGTGTAAATTTTGCCTTACTGGTTTGGCATTTTAATATAGTGTAATATTGTGTATTACTAGGACGAGATCGAGTCTTGACATATCCTTGTATGACCACGCGAAGACTCACATATATTTATGAAGGAATTTTATGAATAGTATGCACTCCTCAGGTGAGAGGCTAGCAGTTAGTTTCACTATGTGATGGGTTTCAGGATCATCACCTATGTCAATGTCAATGGTTTCCTCAATAAGCATGTGCGAACCATCACTCAGCTGATCTATAATTAGAATAATATGGAGGTCATTGATAGCCTTGGTAATTTCATATTCATCATCTAGGTAAATTTTCGTGTCGTAAACCCATGATATGTGAGGTGGTGCCAATTATGAAGGAGTGTTTGCAGTACGTAGAATGTGTGGTGAGAGTAGGAAATATTGAGGTACTGATATGGGTGAGATGTGGATGAGATTGATGAATTTTGGGTTTGGTGTATCATCTTGTGTCGATTGGTATATGTATCTTAGTGGAGAGAAGAGATCCACTTCAACCATATTAATTAACATTGTGGGAGATGTAGATGGTAAAGATTCTGGTGATGACAACTCCACAACCTATGAGCATCCTAAAAGGCTTAAAGGAAGGTATAGAATTACTAGTGCAGATCATGGTTGAGTGGTAGCTCATTGAAGTTGCCGATGTATAGGTGATAATGGAGCTAAGTATGTTGATGATGGTGGCGAGGATACCATGTCATGCTCTGGGTATTGCATGTTTAAGGATAGTGTAATGAATTGATTTGTCAATTCATCAACACAACATGATGATGTGGTGTCGAATGTGGAGGGCTCATGGAAGAAATCATAGGGAACTATAATTATGGATTTAGGTGAGGAGGTATCCTCTAGAATGTCCATATCAATATATTCTTCCAAGGTGTGTGTCATAAGTGGGGGAGGATGCAAGGATAAATCTTGGAGCTCATATTCTAACGTATGGATGGTGGTTGGATGATAACCTAAGCCAGATTTATCGATAGGTGATTGGACATGAGGGTTAATGGGTGCACATAACCCTTGCTCATAACGACCTAACCCGAAAACATGCTAATGAAAGTGTCGAATATAGTGTAAGGTAAATTAGGGATTAGCCAAGTGATTAATTATACCACACAAGCTGAATTGTAGTGGTGGAGATACTATAAGTGGGAGTGAGAAATCAACTCGTGTATACAAAGTTGGTACGATTCTCAGGGGATCCTAATTGTACGACTGTTCCAATAGTTAGGACTGAAGTTGAAGTATGGCCAATGTCTTGGGTGGATTTGATAATGGATGGACGTACACGGGCATCACACACATTATAATCTCTTGGGCCTGAGTTTGTCATAAAAATAGAAATACATGGTGTCATATTTTTTGGTGAACGCAGTGGAAAATCTGAGTTAGATGATGATGGTGAAGTTTGAGAGTCTCTAATAGTAGCACTAGAAGGGTGTAGCAATTGATCATCTAAATGAGATGCTCATTGTTCCCTGTATCGCTCCAAATTTTTCGCATCCCTACCTTCAGGCTATTGGATCCGCGCCGGGAAGGAGGATGGGAAAAGGATGGTGCGGTACCTCGGACGAGAGGACTTCACGAAGGTCCCGCCTCTCAAGGGAGGTGTATTTTGGTGATTTTTCGACGGATGGTGGGTTCACCAGGAAACATTTGGCGGCAGTTTCCACGCCTAGGTTTTTGGAATGTGTTTTGATGAGTTCGTTTTATCCTTAAGCATTCATCCTAGGTTTGGCCGAATGAATCTAACTTAATCTATATGAAAATGCAATTTAAATGAATACAACAAACAGAGTAGAAAGCAGAAAATAGAGAATTTGCAGGGAGGCCAATGGAGATTACACGATCCGGAAGTCTGAAGAAGTTTCGGCGCTTGATGCGATCTGGATCGTCCGGAATTCTGACGTAATCGCTTGCAATCGAGACGAGATCGTCCGAGATCCGACGAATTCGTCGGACGAATTCGTCGAGACACTGCAAAACAGAGAACAGATGCAAAATACAAGAATTACCACTATGCAAACGAGAGGCAAAATATGCCAAATAATAATATGAATACTGAACAAAGTTTCAAAAACAGAAATTAAAGTAAATTGCTGTACTTTAATGGCAGATTATGAGCTTAACATGCAATCTAGACTAGATGGGTGAACTCCAGATGCAAAATAGGATAAAAACTAAATAGATTATCTAATTTGTAAAACAAAATAACAGAGGCAAAGTTAAGAAAAGCAAACTCCAGGACCGATTGCCTCGATGTGGACTACGAGTCGAGATCGTCTCGCATCGATACGAAATCGTCTCGAATTTGATGAGATCGCCTCCGATCTTGACGGGTTCGTCGGCGACGATGGGTGCTGGCTTCGGTTGAAAATCAGTGGTGTACCTACAAAAAAATGGCTATAGAACTAGTGCAAAAGATAGATTATGATGTTTTAGCGCGGAAGGGTTCAACTTGCAGATAAAATTCAGCCAAGGGGTTGGGGAGGGAATGTCCTAGAGTTTAAATAGGCATAGGGGAGTTGTTGGGAGGTTGGAGATCATCCCAATTTGGGAGATCTCCAACGGGGGAAGGGTCCCAACGGCGCGAGACACGCTTCTGCCCGAATTGGAGACCCGTTGGAATAGAGTCTATCTATGCAAATTTAGTTTTGCGACAAAATCGTCCGGACGTTCTAGTCCGAGACGAAATCGTCAAATCTAGGGCGATATCGTATGATCGGCGACGATATCGTCCAACGGTCAAAACAACCTCTAAAAATGGCACGAAAAAAGGGGAAACGGGTTTCTCGGCGGTTAACGGGCGGTTTGGGAGGTTAAATTTGAATTTAAATTTATTTACTAAGGTGAATGTAATTATTCCAATTTGACTGCGCCAATTTTAGGGTGCTACATTTTGCCCCCTCTTTAGCGAATTTTTCGAAGAAAATGCGTTAAAGAAGAGTTCTTCTCGATCTACGAGAAAGCAAAAATTATTCCCATTTTTAGGCGACGATTCTTGGTCGAATCGTACGACAGCTTACTATGGTGCCCCCTCCGTGTTTTTACCCAAATCGAACGTTTGAGGTAAAAACGCGGAAAAGCTAAAAAATTTTAATTGTTTTTGAATAAAATTAAGAAAAATAGGGTAAAACCCTAATTCATTGTTCTTGTTCATTTTACTTGTTTTTAGAGCTCCGGAGCAAAAAATGGTTGAGACGATGCACGGATCTACGAGAGGTCCGACGCGGTCTACGGGTAAGGGTCTAAACTCAATTTAGATTGATTTAAGTTGCTTTTACATGCTTTCTAGATGAATTTTTAAGTGAATTTGGAGCATCGCGGCCGTTTTGGGCCGTCGACGTCGTCGGGACGAAATCGTCTCAATTTCGGCAATTTCGCCCGAGGGCGAAATCGTCGAAAGGGGGACGATTTCGTCAAATTAGAGACGATTTCTAACTGCGAAATCGGAGACGATCGTGCTCAAATTGGGGACGATATCGTCCAATAGTGGGCGATATCATCAATTACAAAAAATTGATCTTTAAGTTGCATTATTAATTACTTGAATTTATTGATTAATTATTGTTTGTTGTTTTGTTGTTTATGTTTGTAGAGAGGATTACTAAAAAGCAGAGAGTGGAAGTACGACGGATTGAGAGACGACTTGGCCGCTCTCACCCAGGCAGAGCGGGATCTGCTGGCACAGGCCGGATTGCAGCATGTGGCAGAGATGCCGTAGGTTTCCACAGACATGGGGCTACTGACAGCCCTAGCAGAGAGATGGTATCCGGGGTCTTCCTGTTTCCGGTTACCGACAGGGGAGATGACTCCCACACTGGAGGATGTATGGAGGATTTTGAGAATCCCCATACAAGGACGGATGATCACACCTACGGCCAATCAGGGCCACGCGATGGGACGGCTGTGCGGTGACCCGAGCTTCGCCCTGGAGAAGGGCGGAGTGAACATCGAGGCACTACGCCAGATGCCTGGGGCATCTAGACTGACACGGGTTCTGGCTGGAGTAGTTGGTGGACTTCTGCTGTGCCACCAGAGCGGGTGCAGGGTGCCGTGGATGCTGGCAGATGTGATCTGCGACATGCGGGACCACGGCTACAGGTTCTCATGGGGCAGCTTTGTACTATGTCGGCTGTACAGGATCCTTTACGGGGTCGTGTACAAGGGCGGGCGATGTCTGGTGATGACATCGCTACTACAGGTTTGGTGCTGGGAGCACATTGCGGTGCGGAGGCCGGTAGGGCTTCCACTGACAAGGGTAGACGGGGAGAGGCCCCGAGTCTTCTACTGGTGGCTCCGGAGAGGAGCACAGCGGCGGATCGACCTTTCGGTGTCCCGGAGACTCACTGGATGATTTTGTCCCGGACCGGATCACCCGGAGGCCATGGAGGCGGCATCCGGGGGTGGGCGAGAGGACGGACAGGAGCTGGCTCGCATCGGGCGAGTCTGCTGGCTGAGGATGGAGAGGGGAGAGGTGGAGCTCCACCGCTACGACCGAGTTTTGTGATAGTTCGGTCTACAGCAGGGGATCCCATCTCTCAGGGATTATGAGTTTTCTCGGACCGTCCGGGATAACACCACTGTTAGCGGGGCTCCAGACATGCAGCGATTCTGGAGCCAGGACTCAGATGATGCCCCCATTCAGCCAGTGGATGGGGACGACGTAGGAGTAGCCGATGGCTACGATGCCTGGTATGCAGGCATCCGCCCTCCTCGGATGACGAGGGCACAAGGTCCGATCCACGCAGTCGTGCGTCGGATAGGGAGGCGGTGCCAGGCGGCGATAGAGGCAGCCCAGGGTCACGGCGGGAGAGATCAGAGGAGGCCACAGGCACAGGAGCGGCCGCGATAGAGAGAGAGGGAGAGGAGGGAGGCGAGACCCCCATCTCCACAGAGGCCACCATCGCTCGATAAGGGCAAGGGCATGGATATAGGGGAGAGTAGCGAGATGGCTACTCTCGGGGAGAGAGAGATCGTCTGCAGACTCAGGTGCAGACACTACAGGATGCGGCCGCACAACACCAGGCTGAGGTGTCGCAGCTGCGAGACGAGAATGCACGTCTCAGGGCACGGGGTGGAGGGGTGAGCACTCGGGAGCTGCTGCGGTCGGTTTCTCGGACCGCATTTTATCAGGCTCTATACTACCAGGCGGTGCCGGAGGGCCGGAGGGTACAGCTGCCGGCTGCCATAGCAGATCCGATCAGGACAGGGTCATCGAGGAGCTCATCCCGATCGACGACGAGGACTCGCAGTACCACACATACTGCGATGGGACCACCTCGTCCTCCGTAGGGCGGGGGAGGAGATGAGGCTGAGAGCTCTAGGGGCTCTCGAGACACTGCTCGGAGGACACTTGATTGAGTATGCCAAGATATCGATTGTGGCATACCAATCTATTCGATATGATGTACATATATATTTTTGAGAATATATATATAGATGAGATATTTTTGGTCATATGACTTATGTTATGAGTATATTGATGATGCTTTGATTGATTGATTTTGATAATGCTTGTAATTATGTCGTTGGAAAAGAATTTATACCTTTTGATGTCATCTCTGTAATATTGATGAAATAATCTGATGTAACAAATTGGTTGTTTGTGATGCAATGATTTGATAAAAGAAAAGGGGACTTTTAACAATAATTTCAAAGGACATTGTCGCTATTATAGACCATTTCATGGAGTCGTTGCTCACTCGGTCGTCAAGCTAATCCCATTTATAGAAATATTGTGAAAAGTGAAAGAGTGCTTAAGAGACTGTCTTAAGACTTTGTTGTGATGATGCAAATGATGATGATGATGATGGTTTGTTTTCAGATTTCCATAAAAATATTATGCATGAAATATTTGTAAAAAATGATTTTTGCTAGGCATAAATTCCTAAGTGTGATAAAATTGTTGAATAATTCCTTAGGAATTATACCGTCATTGCAAAATTGGAGGTTGACATAATGACATGAAATAATGAAAATGTGCATTCTTTTGAAAAGCAAAATTTGTGTAATAAAATGAAGTCATATGGTTTTTATGAGTTTTGATAAATGGGGGAATAAAAATTGTTACAATGGTTTGCGCTAGGCATAGAATATGTAGGTATAGACTTATACCATCATCGTGAAAATCAAAGAAAATAGATAGTTTTATTGCATGATTGATTTTTGATGAACAGAAAATATGAAAATGAGGACTTGCGCTAGGCATATAATTCCAATTTTGGTTTTAGAACTATACCATCGTCGTGAAAGTTGATATGATATATATGATATGTTTTGAAAGAAATTTGTGATTTTTCTATTATATAGTTGTCTTTATGAAAAATAATTGTACTTGATTATTCCAAACAAGTTGCAAAAATAATATTTCAAAGTATTTTGAAAACAAAAATTAGATTTATAAGGAATCCCATGTGCATATGTGCATTCATTTCCAATCTTGATTTATCATAATGATAAACAAAATCTCTCAAATACAAATGTGTGTGCAATTGTATGGTTCATTTACCAGGTTTGAGCAAGATACTATGATACAAGTGATTTGAAGAAACCAAATAAGTGTTCATTAACCATGATGTAGATGCATATAACCATATTAGACTACTATGTAGATCGGATTATCAAGAGCTAGCTAATCCATAAGCAGACATAGGTCTGTACAAAAGAAGGTCGCTAATGTGACAGACATATCGCCATGCTAGGAGTTACCCAAGGCCAAGCAGGTTGGGCACAAACCACCTGTTATGGGGCTTACCTCACAGTTTTCGAATAATTGAGAATTCCAAGGATTCAAGCTCATCAACCCTTCTTTTCTTTTCAAAGGGTAGGGAAAGGGATTTTATTGCTTTCTTGCTTTCTTTTGAACTTTGTTTCTTTTTCTTTTGTATTTCTTTTGCTTGATAATGCTTGGAATATTGCTGAAATAACATTTTTCTTTTCTCTTTTTTCTTTCTTGAACTTTTTTTTTTTTTTTTTCTTTTTCTATGCTAGGGATACTTGCTCAGATTAGCTGTAGAGCAAGGGATTTTTATTCTGGGTAGGGGTGAGCTTGTCCTTTTGCCAATTCTCAAAGATTCTAGACCATGTGCATGATAGGATAGCGGGGAAACTTTTCACCCAAGAAATCAGTTCTACTATGTAGCAAAACATGGAAATTACAAATATAATCATTTTATTGTGAAAAGATGTGCTTGGTTTAAGTAAATAACAAGATCAATTCTCTATGCTCAAACTTTATTTAATTGAATTTTGTGAACTTTGATATAAGAGAGATTAGTAATCATGCCAGATAAAAGCAAGATATTTATTTTTTTGTGAGTGTGCAAGTGAGGGATGCCAAATAAATGCTAATTGTATCCAAAATAAGTTGAAACATATAACTGCAATAATTGTAAGAAAATATATATACATGATTTTTTTAGAAGTTGGGAGAATGTTGACTCTCTCTTTCTTCTGTATATTGTTTTGGTTTCGAAAGAGTCAAGCATATAGCTGTTTTTAGATTTTTATTTAGATTTTTGTTTTTGAGCAAAAAGAACTTAACAAGTGCTTTAAATAAATGCAATAGATAGTTTTGAAGATTTTTGGAGATTTATAAATGTTTTTGATGTTTTTGAATTTTTTTTTATAAATTGAAAGAAATATGAGAGAGTAACTTTGAACAAATATATACATGGATGAAATGACCAAATTTATGCATAGTAACGTTTGAGATGTAAAATATTCATGGGTTCTTTAAGTTCTTTACCATCTAAGGTAGATAATTTATATGCTCCTGATTCAAATTTTGCGGTAATGATGTATGGTCCGAGCCAGTTGGGCTCAAATTTACCTTTAAGTTCTTTGGTTGCATTTGTATTTTTTTATTTTCTTTTAGAACAAGGTCGCCAATCTCAAAGGATCGATGACGAACTTTCTTATTATATGCTCTTTTAAGCTTGTTTTGGTATGCACGGAGATGCTCCAAAGCATTGATGCATTTTTCATCTAGGAGTTCCAGTTGACTGAGTGCTCCAGTGCGATATTCATCTCCTACTTCGGTATCTTGAAGTAGCAGAGCCAAAGAAGGAACTTCCAATTCAAATGGAAAAACTGCTTCGGCACCATATACCAAAACAAATGGTGAAGTGCCCGTGGGAGTCCGAACACTAGTTCGATAAGCCCACAAGGCTGGATATAATTGAATATGCCAGTCACGGCCAATTTTATTGACCAATATTTTGAGAATTTTGATTAAAGTTTTGTTAGAAGCTTCTGCTTGACCATTACCCTGAGGATAATAGGGAGTAGACCAGCGGTGTTGAATCTTGTATTTTTGGCATAATTTCTTAACATCTTTATTTTTGAAAGGAGTTCCATTATCAGAGATGAGATTGGCAGGAATTCCGAACCTGCAAATGATTTGATTAAAAATGAATTTAGAGACCTGTGAACCAGTGCAAGAAGCTAAAGGCATAGCTTCAACCCACTTCGTGAAATACTCAGTGGCGGTTATGATGAACTTGTGTCCATCAGAAGACACAGGATTGATTTTACCAATAATATCCAAGCCCCATTTAGAAAAGGGCCAAGGAGACGAAATAGCCTGTAGCTCTTGTGCAGGCGCATGGACAAGGTCAGCATGTTTTTGACACTTGTCGCAATGGCGCACATACTCGTGTGCATCCGTTTCCATGGTAGGCCAAAAGTATCCTATCCGAAGGAGCTTTTTAGCAATGATACTACCACTAAAGTGTCCTCCACAAGATCCATCGTGGGCTTCACTCAAGGCTGATTTAGATTCTTCAAAATTTAGACATCTTAATAGGATACCTTCAAAAGATCTCCTATACAAAGTATTGCCAATTATTACAAATCGACTTGCTCGTCGACGTAATAACCGACGCTGGTTTCTATTAGAATTAGTAGGGAAAGTCCCATTTTGGAGGAAATCAAATATGTCTGTATACCAAGGTTCAGGAGTAGTTTCATTGATTAGAAACACATCCAAAGGCTCTAAGCATGACTTATTTGAGGCGGGTTCCTGGAGTCGACGAATAATGATAGTCGCATATTCGTCGTCTAACTCCAAGGGCAAGAGAGATGCAATGGCGGCCATGGCGTCGGCTGCACGGTTGCTAGTTCGAGGAATGGCTTCCAAAGTAACTTGATCAAACAAGGACATTAGTTGTAAAACATAGGCCTTATATGGGCGAAGTTTATCATCTATGGTCTGATAAACTTCATTAATTTGGTTTATAACCAATTGGGAATCCCCAAAAACTAAGAGGTTTTTGATTTTTAGCGCTAAAGCAGCTCATAATCCAAGGATTAGAGCTTCATACTCAGCGGTATTGTTGGTGCAAGCAAAGGTCGGTTTGAAGGACGAGAGGAATAAGATGTTTTTGCGGAGATATTAAAATAATACCCGCACTAGCCCCACTCATACATCGGGCTCCATCAAAGTATAAGGACCATTGTTCGGGATGGTCCGCCTCTAATTGAAGGCATTCATCAGGAAACTCGATGATGAGAGGATGAGTAGACTCTAAGGGTGCAGCAGCTAATTGATCTGCTATGATTTGACCCTTAACAGACTTCTGTCCTATGAAGGTGAGATCAAACTCGCTTAGAGCAAGAACCCACTTGGCTGTGCGACCCGATAAATAAGGTCGACTCATGAGATATCTTAAAGGATCATATTTGGCAATGACATACATTTTTTGGCTAAGCATGTAATGTCGTAATTTTTGCGTAGCAAACACGACTGCTAGACATAACTTCTCTAACACTGTATAGCGGGTTTCATAACTGACGAAAGTTTGGCTAATGTAATAATTAGCACGTTCTCGCTTTTCATCATCAAGTTGAGCTAACATAGCTCCTAAGGCAAAATCTGAAGCAGAAATATATAGAAGAAATGGGCGATCAGATTTAGGCGGTGAAAGCACCGGAGGGTTAAGGAGATATTGTTTGAGAAGTTCAAAAGCTTCTCTACATTATGTGTCCCAATTAAAGGGGACGTCCTTCTTAAGGAGCTTAAGAAAGGGACCAGTTTTGTCCACTGACTTATCAATGAAGCGACGGATAGCTTGAAGTTTACCTTGTAAACTTCGTAGTTCAGATATATTAGTGGGTGCGGGCATATCTGTGATAGCCGCAATTTTGAGAGGGTCAATTTCGATACCACGTAAAGAAACTAAAACCCCTAATAGTTTACCGGATTTAACTCCGAATATGCATTTCTTTGGATTTAATCGAATGAGATATTCTCGTAATCGATTAAAAACTTTTCTTAAATCATCTAAATGATTATTTTCAATAAGAGAGCGAGCTATAATATCATCTACATAATCATGTAAGATATCATGCATCATATCATGAAAAATGTAGGTCATAGCCCGTTGATAAGTTGCACCGACGTTCTTTAAGCCAAATGGCATCACTTTCCAGCAAAAGGTACCCCAAGGGGTAATAAAGGCTATTTTAGCCTGGTCTTCGGGAGCTATCCTAATCTGATTATAGTCGGAGAATCCATCCATTAAGGACATCATCCCACTTTCGGCGAGTAAAGTCAATGATTTGATCCATATTTGGAAGAGGAAAGTCATCTTTAGGGCATGCGGCGTTAATATCTCTAAAATCGGTGCAAACCCTAACTTTGGTAGCTTCTTTCTTAGTGACTGGAACTACATTTGAGATCCATTCAGCATAATCAATAGCTTGTATGAAGATAACATTCAGGAGTTTTTCTAATTCCCCTTTGACTAGCAGAGCCACTTTGGGATGCATTTTTCTGAGTTTTTGTTTAACCGGTTTAGCATCCGGATGGACCACTAGATGATGCATGACTACGGAAGGGTCTAGACCTGGCATATCTTCATATGTCCAAGCGAAGACATCTTCGTACTCTTTAAGGAATGCAATGTATTGTTCCTATTTTTGTTGACTTAGTTCTGATCCAATATTGATCATGTGAGGATTGTCCTCAGTTCCAATATTAATTTTAATGACATTTTCTACCTCCATGTGTAGATCTCTTTCAAAATTAGGTGGGGCGGGTGAAACGCCCAACTCTTGTAATTCTTGTAAAGTTAATTTAGATAAGTCATCTTGAGGATTAGTGGTCTCAAGCTGAGCTATGGTTGGTATAGAACCATCAAAATAGAATCCATTGTGCAACATCTCTTCAACAGAGACATCATGGAAGATATCTCCTTCCAACTCTTCATCGGGGTCGACAATCATTTCGGGGTAGGCTATGGATAGCATGTTGCATGAAAATGACTGATTTTTAAGAGGCAAATCAACATGCCTATCCAAATAATCTTGATAGCATATGAGGTGATCATCATCCTCAAAAGGAAAGGGTTGTCCCTTACTAGGAAATAGGCCCACACCACAGCGGGCAGGCCACGGTTCTACCTCGAAAGGTTCTTTCATGCCATTTTGGAAAGGTCCTAAGCCTTTCCCTTTATATCCCATTTTAAGCATCATGGGTTTAGCTTTAACATAATCATTGGTAAAATAACAGCGAGCGTATCCCTCATGATGAGTTTTGATATTTCGAGGGATTCTTCCCGAGTCATATCCTTTATAAATGAAGGCACAACTCCCGACTTGGTAAGTACTTCCCAAAGGTTGTGGGAGGCCCAAAGTACGAGGAGAGGGCGGCAAATTATTTAAAAGGTTTGAATCTTGCATGAAAGCGTTCATTTTTTCTGATATTAAGGTTGTAGATAAATGCGGTAAAAGTTCATCGAGAAAGGGCATAAGATGTAGAAGGTTTATTACTTATGTCTTGAGATGTGGAAGGTATGATGGATGTGTCTAAAGGTTTTGAATTTATAGGAATAATAGTTGAAGGATTAGTTGTAGATTTGAGATCCTTTTGAGATTCTAAAATTTGTTTAGAAGGTTGTTGGTCTATATAGGAAGATGAAGTTAATGGAGGAGGAATAGATGAAGTTATGGGTTTATGTTTCACAGTTTTAGATGAAAAAGAAGAACTAGAATGTGTGGATGACAGAGCGGGGGCAAAATTGCACTCCAACGGGTTACTGCCAAAGCACACATATCAAAAGGTCTAGGGTCACCATGAATAGTGACCAACTGATTTTTAAACTCAAATTTCACACATTGGTGTAAAGTTGACGGGATTGCTCGCATGGCGTTAATCCAAGGGCGACCCAAAAGTATATTGTACGATGCTGGGCAATGTACAATAAACACGGTTGTTTCTAGGGTTCTAGGACCAACTTGTAATGGGAGGGTAATGACTCCACACGTTTCTTGTGTTTCGTCATTAAAAGCTTTGATAATCATATCAGTTTTCTTCATTTCATCACTTCTAAAACCAAATCGTTGGTAGAAGTCAAAGGTGCAAATGTTTAGAGATGAGCCATTATCAATCAGGACTCGTTTGATAGCTACATCTCCAATTAGAGCAGTAATGTACAAGGGATTATCCTTGTGTAAACTGTGTTGTGGGATATCTTTATCCCGAAAGTCAATACAATCAATCTCTCGAGTGATGATAGTATTGGCCATAGCTTCGAGTTGAATGTTTTGAGGTACCATCATTTGGCTCAATGTAAGCATCAACTCATCCCTATGTGTGGGAGAGGATCTTAATAAATCTAGAAGGGAGATTCTAGCCGTGGTATTAGACAATTGTTCATTAATGCTGTAAGGGGGTTTAGGTTGAACAATAGGAGCATGATTTCCTTTATTTGGGTTTTTCAAAATGAATGGAGCTGATCCATCGTTCTGGTTTGGTTCTTGTTGGGAGTTTTGAGCTTGTTGTCGAGTAACGACTCCGATGGTACCTACAATGTTATAGTGACGACGTTGAAACGGTCTCGGTTGAGAATTTATGGCTTGTTCATAGGGAAGGACTACATTAGAAGAAGGTCGAGTAGTGACTCTTCTAGGAAATGGTTCTTCGGGAACATTAGCATTTGTGACTGGTTGAATAGGATCTGATTCATTTTCAGAACTATTCGATTGAATAGTGTCTACTTCACTTTCACTATCCGACTCTATATCACTAGAATCGGAAGTTTGAAAATTATGTAAGGGCCTGGTTGTAACCGGGGATAAGGTTGTGTCAAATGTTTGAGAATCCTGAACAGGTAATTGTCCGCTAATGGTTCCTACATATCGAGTAGGAGGGGGAACATTATGATGTTCGATTTGATTGGCTACCTCTTTACCATGTCGTGGTAAAGGGTGTTGAAATATGTCTAAAGTTTGATTGGCATTCTGATTTTGATTTTGGGGAACAGTCTTTTGGGCATTATTAGGAGGGTTTTGTCTAGGTTGGAAGGCTTGCACTTCCATTTCATTATTGTCAATCAAATCTTGTATTTTATGTTTCAATCTCTTACAAGCGTTGGTAGAATGTCCGGGTCCTCTATGAAAGTCACAGTGCAAATCAGCTCTATATCCGGGTATACTTGGGTCAGGTTCCCGGATAGCTGGTAATTGGATTAAACCTCTTTCAAGCAATTGAGGTAAAATGGTTGACAAGGGTTGGTTTAATCTAGTGAATTCTCGAGGAGGCTTATCAGGAGGTTTCAATATGAATTTTTCTGTTGTCTTTGTTGCATTGACATTAGCAACATTTACTGCTGTCGGTGACTCCATCACCAACAACTCTGTTTGTTTTTATATTGATTTCTAGATGTTTTCTCATCATCCTTCTTCCTAAGTTGGCCTCTCCTAATGAGGGCATCTTCTACTCTTCGAGCTAAGTCTATAGCTTGATCGAAGGTAGTCAAAGTAGTTGTTGATAGCTCATAAGAAAGTTGTTCTTGTAAATTATTGATGAAAATGTCTAGCATTTCCCTATAGGGTAGCACAAAGTGTAGTTTTCCTATCAATTGCCTCCATCTAGCCAAGAAATCAGCAAAACATTCATCTTTATCTTGTTTTAAATTGTATAGGTCTTTAATAGTTACATGTCTCTCGATGTAGGCACTAAATTGATGAACAAATGATTCAAGTTGTTTCTTCAAAGTTTCTTAAGGAGTGAGTGGGCAATTGATAGTACCACTCTAATGCCATTCCACCTAAACTTTTGGGGAACATTTTTAGTAATAGCAAGTCGTCATGCGATATGTCGTGACATGCTATCCTAAACATGCGAAGATGTTCTATGGGATCTTCGGTTCCTTTATATATAGGCGGGACGGGCATGGGAAAATGTTTAGGGTATGGTTGAGCTACCACTATGGGATCCAATGGTTGGCTACAAATCTCTCGATAATTGTACGAGGGACGGTAGGGATCTATCTGGTCCATACGTGAAGCCAATTGTTTCACCATAGCTTCCAGATTACTAGTTTGCCCCCCATATTGATTCGGTAGGGCATTGACATGAGTTTTATGAGCATAGGATGGAGGAACATGTAGATTAGATGCCATGTTACTATTGTGTAAAACTTTAGTAGGAAAAATGTTATGGAGGAATTTTGAAGTTGGATTATGTTGTGTTCCAGATTGTTGAAAATTTGTATTTGGCTTTGTTTTAGATTTCTGTTTATTTAAAGCATTTTGCTCAATAGTTTGGCGGAACAAAGTAGTGAAGGGAATTTTCTTTTGTGCGGGAGTGATTTTAGGTTGAGTAACGGGTTCCTTAGGAGGTTGGGTAACCTGTTGTTTTGACATGGCTTGGGCTATAGTGACCATATCCGTATTGGATGGTCCACCCTTATCACTCTCTTGATCAACAAAAGATAAAGGATTAGTGTGTATATCAAGCGCCCGTTCTATAGCTGCTTGAGCGTCACTAACTTCCCCTCTATCAATACGGACTGCTACATTAAGGATGTCGATATTCGATTGAGAAATTTTTGAAAATGTTCTGCGTTGTCAAAAGTGATGCCCCCATTGGGAGCTATTCTAGGGGATGAGGATTCATTCTCTTTAACATTTCCTTCTTGTTCCTTATCTTCACCTAAGTCTTCATCTGACTGACCTAGAGTTTCTCCTTCCGGATTTGTATCTCCAAGAAGGACATTTGGGTTTTCAATTGTATCTTGCAACCAATCTTCTCCTTCCCCTAAAGTTTCTTTACCATTCCTAAGTCTAGTCATGGTGCTAAGTTTTGATTTCAGCAAATATATATATATATAAATAAATATATATATATATATATATATATATATATATATATATATATATATGCAACAAATTAAAAGGTATATATTTATATATACCTAATGCAATATTTGAAATGAAATGTTTAAGTTTTTACTATGTTGTTTTTTATTTTGATTTCTTTTTTTTTAGTTTTTCTTTGAATTTTTGAAATAATACAATAAAGACAGCAAATGAAACAATAAAATGCACGCAATAATAATAAAACTGAAAGTAAATGAACTAATCTTCTATGAATAACTTATGAATATCATTAATAGGTTCAAGTTGTTCAGGAGTCATGAAATGTTCTTCTTCAAATTGAAAGTTTTCTTTTAAGAATTTGATGAAAAGGGCTATGGTGATATTGTCTATCTCAGATCTTTGGTTGATAATAATAATTCTCACGACAATATTTACGATATAACATAGCTCTAGGAATTTTGTTCCATCTTCTCCTAACTATAAGATCGTCTTCTAAGGAATCTATATGAACTAGAAATGGGCGTACTACAATGTCTGTCATTCTCGAGATTTTCCCTGAAAGTTAAAAATTTTGAAGATACAAGAGCTCTCCTATAGGCTAACCATCTATGGCAGGCTCTCTGAAGTTCATGATAGAAAACTAATTGGTGAGGATCCAGGATTCTATCCAAGACTAGCCTCTTGATCTGTTTAAGTTGTGTGGACCTAGATGAAATAAGCCTAAGTCTCCTATCAAGTTCGTCCCACAAGGATTGATTTCTACTTGTTTCGGGGATATTAAGGACAGAATTAACTTCTATAGCTACCAATTGGTTTTCTACGTTTATAGTAACTTCTAACCTCTTTTTAGGAGCTACCATCTAAACATGATTTTGAACCTTAAATGTTTTAAAATGCATCTAAGTTTTAGTTGTTCTAATTTTTTGTTTGTTTTTGTTTGTTTTTGTTTTTGGTTTTCAAAAGGTTATGATGCATTCACGTCGGGTTCACCAAAATGTATCGCTCCAAATTTTTCGCATCCCTACCTTCAGGCTATTGGATCCGCGCCCGGAAGGAGGATGGGAAAAGGATGGTGCGGTACCTCGGACGAGAGGACTTCACGAAGGTCCCGCCTCTCAAGGGAGGTGTATTTTGGTGATTTTTCGACGGATGGTGGGTTCACCAGGGAAACATTTGGCGGCAGTTTCCACGCCTAGGTTTTTGGAATGTGTTTTGATGAGTTCGTTTTATCCTTAAGCATTCATCCTAGGTTTGGCCGAATGAATCTAACTTAATCTATATGAAAATGCAATTTAAATGAATACAGCAAACGGAGTAGAAAGCAAAAAATAGAGAATTTGTAGGAGGCCAATGGGGAATACACGATCCGGAAGTCCGAAGAAGATTTTGATGCTTGAAGCGATCTGGATCATCTAGAATTCTACAGAATCGCCTGCAATCAGACGAGATCGTCTGAGATCTGACGAATTCGTCAGACGAATTCGTCAAGACACCACAAAGCAGAGAATAGATGCAAAATACAAGAAATCCCACTATGCAAACGAGAGGCAAAATATGCCAAATAATAATATGAATACTGAAAAAAGTTTTAAAATAGAAATTAAAGTAAATTGTTGTACTTTAATGGCAGATTATGAGCTTAACATGCAATCTAGACTAGATGGGTGAACTCCAGATGCAAAATAGGATAAAAACTAAATAGATTATCTAATTTGTAAAACAAAATAACGAGAGGCAAAGTTAAGAAAAGCAAACTCCGGGCACTCGATTGCCTCGATGTGGACTGCAGTCGAGATCGTCTCGCATCAGTACGAAATCGTCTCGAATTTGATGAGATCGCCTCCGATCTTGACAGGTTCATCGGCGGCGATGGGTGCTGGCTCCGGTTGAAAATCGGTGGTGTACCTACATAAAAATGGCTATAGGACTAGTGCAAAAGATAAGATTAAGGTGTTTTAGTGCGGGAGGGTTCAACTTGCAGATAAAATTCAGCCAAGGGTTGGGGAGGGAATGTCCTAGAGTTTAAATAGGCATAGGGGAGTTGTTGGGAGGTTGGAGATCATCCCAATTTGGGAGATCTCCAACGGGGGAAGGGTCCCAATGGCGCAGACACGCTTCGCCCGAATTGGAGACCCGTTGGAACAGAGTCTATCTATGCAAATTCAGTTTTGCGACAAAATCGTCTGGACGTTCTAGTCCAGACGAAATCGTCAAATCCGGGGCGATATCGTACGATCGGCGACGATATCGTCCAACGGTCAAAACAACCTCTAAAAATGGCACGAAAAAAGGGAAACGGGTTTCTCGACGGTTAACGGGCGGTTTGGGAGGTTAAATTTGAATTTAAATTTATTTACTAAGGTGAATGTAATTATTCCAATTTGATTGCGCCAATTTTAGGGTGCTACATTCCCACTCATGGCATTTAGTTGCAATAGCTGGTATGGGATGATTGGTCTGTGGTAATTATGAAGGTAGTGGAGTGGGTATTTGATGACTTGGGGAAGTGAATGACCTAGGCCATGGATGAAAAGGAAGAGGAGATGTGCACGATGTAGGGAGAATAGGTGCTTCCATTGAGGAAGATGGTTAGGATGAAGTGAAAGGGTGTGATATGGGTGGTGATGATGGTTGCGATACCGAGGGTGATTTTATAGAGGATGAATGTTGGGATGGTGATGGTGTCCATAATATGGGAGGTGAGAATGGTATGGTAGTGGGATTAGGCATTGGTGGTGATGGTGATAAGGATGTTGACACTAAGGTGTGTGTCCTTGATGAGGATTGGGGTAGTGAAGTAGATGTAGGAGCAGATATTGATGCTTTGACTAATTGATAGGAGGAAATCAGGAAGAGTTGCATGGACGAGAATGAAGGTGTAGGCAGGAGATCTACGATGTTGCAAAATTTAAAGGGGTCCCCATTAGCTGGGATGCAATGAACAAGTCCATTATGGACATACTTGAGGCAATGGTGTAGTATGGAAGGGACACATTGCATATCCATGATCCATGGGTGACCAAGGAGAATTTTGTAATATATATCTCATTAGATTATGTGGAAGAGGATGGAAATGGTATGAATACCTACTCAGATAGGTAGTACTATGGATCCTACCATAGTTCTCATAGAACCATCGAATGATCGTAGATCGAGGGAAGGTGTGGCGAAATGGTCTGGCGATATATGTAAATGGTGTAGGGCTTCCATTGATATGATACTAATGGATGAGCCCATATCAAATAGGACCCACTTGTAGGTGATATCATTGATATTGGCTTGTATGTGGATAGGGGGATCCACTCCTCCTACGATTTTTGTTATCTCATGGTCATGTAAGCTAATGGATGGCTGAAGGCATCACGGGATGTTCCCTAAAAAGTTCACAAATGCATTGGTATCATGTGTTTCTAAATCTATAGATCGTAAAATGTCATTCAACGCCTCACGATGGGGTTGAGACTGTTGTAAGAGTTAAAATATGGATAATCATGTAGGGGTGTTACATAATTAATGGGTGAGGCTACCACGGATGGTAATCATATTTTAGGGTAGAGGTGGTATAGTGCTATGAGTTTGGGAAACCTGTGGCAATGTAAATTGGGTATGTGGAGAGACAATGGGTGTGGTCTAACATGATGGGTATCGTTGGTTCCACGTGGTAAGGTTTATCATGCCTACTACTCCATGTGATGGAGGATCACACTGGACAATGTTCACTTGGCGAGGTGGTTCTAGAGGATTGGTTGGGGGTCTTTGGGGATTTGTTCCTCTATGATCTGGTAGAGGATTTTGGAAGATCCCTAGGTTATGGTTTTATGGGGCCAAGGGATTTTATACCTTAATGGTGCCCCTATCGATTAGATTCTACACTTGAGCATAGAAGGAGTGACATGACTCAATGTCATGGCCATGCTATCTATGGTATGGACAATAGAGTTGCTTGCTGTATCCATGAGGCTTTGGTATATTTGGATCTAGTGGTCAAATTTTGGGTAGAAGGAGATGTCGAAAATCATGTAACCTATAGAAGAGGGCTGGTAAGGGTTTGGATAGTGGTGTAAGATTACGTTGTGGACCTTGCAGGTGCATGCCATGATATATTTGAGGCCTAGGTGGGGGAGGTGTGTTGGTTTAAAATGCTTGTTATTGTGGAACATAAGGTGGTGGGCTTGGTGCTAGTGCTAAGGTAGTATCTACCACTTGGTTGGTTTGTGGAGGTCGAGGATATGGTTGGTTAGGTGTGTTTCTATTAAAATAGAAGTTTGAATTATAGTTAGGCTTCAATATTAACCTAATTTTTTTGGATTGGAATTTTATGTCTTCGATAATCTTTGCCTATGAAATGGCTTCCTCAAAGGTGCTACTTTGGTGGAGTTGTAGAGAGGTAGAAATGTGTTTATGACAACTCTTGGAAAAGAGTGTCACTAGATCCATGGTAGGGAGGCTATGGGTGAGGTCATGAATAATTGCTCTCCATCTAGATACAAACTCGGTGATGGGTTCATCATCAACTTTTCGTAAGGCATAAACGTTTGAAAATATTGTCTTATTCTTGATGTTAATTGAGAAGTGTTCTAATAAAGTATTTGCTAAATTCTCAACGGTATAAATGCTATGTTGTGATAGCATGTTATACCAATGTAAAGCTTGTCCTACAAGGGAGAGGGAGAATGTACGCAACATAAGGGGGTTGCTACTATGAAGCTGGTAGCAAGTTGAGCGATAGTTACTAACATGCTCTTTGGGGTCTGTTGGTCCGAATTTCATACACACCCTGTGAATAATGAGCACAAAACTCTGATAACACTTATATGGGATAAATCCCACTCACTTTAGGATCTAGCTGGTTATCCAAGGTGTGAGTTATAGAGTCGGGTCGAATGTCAATTCACTCTTTTCTGCTTCTGGAATAGATTTCAATATGGACTGTCTGTACCTTACAACGGGCTCACCGAACTTGCTCAGTAATGTTCAGAAGTTGTCACTTGTTGACAATCAGATTTAAAATTAATTCTTTGATCTAGCTCTCATGGGTCAACAGATTTAAATAAAAGACAAATAAAGAAAATAAAAATGGATCATTTCACGATAAAACAAAGAGGGCAGGGTAAGGCAGAAAGAGAAGTTTATCCAATTCAACTGTAAAACAAAACTACCAATTTTATTTATACTATCAGATTCACAACAGAACAAATCAAAGAAGAAAGTTTCTAATTTTCTAAGATCACTTTCTACTAAGAGCAGAAGGCAGATATGGAACAGATCTAACAGAAAATTATAAACCGAAGGGAAGTCGGTTAAAATTGATATCTTTCACCGATAGCCTAGCTCGCACAGTGAGGACAGAGCAATTAGAACAAACTTGAACCTTAAATCTGTAATTTTCCTTAGTATACAATGGAACAAATGAAGCCTAACAACATATTTAATCTTGATAACACCGATTTACAGCATATATCTAATAAAATTTAAAGAAATGGATAACAAAAGAAAATTAACTTATCACAATATACAAAAGATTAGGCTCCTGGCCATGCTATCATAGAAAACAAAAGCACATCAACTCCAAGTCCAGAAATAAAGTATTTAAAAAAATTTGCAAGAAATTGCTTCAATAGCCTTTTATTTCTAAGTTTCCACCCCTTGCGATTACATTGAGAGGAAGTATTTATAGACTCAGGACAAACCCTGATATTTTTAGAAATATCTTCTTCTCGGACCGCAAATCTTATCATCTTAAACCCTAGGACCCGGGTTTTATAATATAAAGCCACTTAAAAAAAAGTCTGGATAAAACTTAACCATTCTACAAATCAGTGCAGTCAGTTGCCATAAATGGAGAAGATAGAATTCGAATGCCACTTGCATTCACCCGCAACTACAAATAAATGCCCTCATTAATTCCCTCGGGTAAGCTGGATGAGTCACCACTTCTCCGACATTTCATCTCCGCAGAGCCATCCGTGAGCTGAAAATATCTGCACGCCATTAATTCTGCCATAAATCTTCATTAAATGCATTCACCGGAAAAATCCAGCAACTATGTGCATATATTTTCATTTCTCAGCCAATTCTCGACATATTCCACTATGGGCAGCTGCTTAGTCACCGTAAAGTCTCTTTGCAGCCAGATCTAAAAAAATTGGATGACACAGCAACTTTTCTTTCAATATGGTTGTCTTTGATTAATTTGCATTCGACTTTGTCTTTATGGCCCTTTCTTCGTTATCCCGTAAGTGACAGATGGCTTCCTGCATGAAAGAACAAAAGACGGATTAGTATTTTTAAAATATTAAATCAGAACTTTAATTATTGAATCAGATTAAAAACCCTAAAGTTTACTTGCATGTCGGCCTTATTAATCTGATACGTGGCCCGCAGTGCTTTGACACGTGTCACAGAATCGCGACACGTGTCCATTTCCAGCTGTCTTGCATTTTTGGTTCTCTGCTGGCAGGGTCGCGAAAATGCGACATGTCACGATTTCGCGACATGTCGCGAAATCGCGACATCTTTCTGGCAAAGGCGTCTTTCAGCTGTTCCAACCGCGAAACCGTGACATGTTGCGATTTCGCGACATGTTGCGAAATCATGACCCTTGCTTGCCTTAGCAGCTTTTCTTCCTTCCAACCACGAAAATGCGACATGTCACGATTTCGCGACGCCTTTCTTCCTTGCGACCCTTTCTTGCCTGCGAGCCGCGAAAACATGACATGTCGCGATTTCGTGACATGTCATGAAATCGTGACCCTTTTCTGCCTTAGCTTCTTCTTTTCAATTTTGGTTCCTTTTGGCTGCTTTCTCTTCTTGCCCCTTGCTGACCTTGGACCTGTCACGATTTTGTGACATGTCGCAAAATCGTGATGGTCCGTATGATCTGGGCTTCTTCCGCTGAAAACATCGTGATTTCACGACGTCGCGATTTCGCTACACTCTTAATGCCTTAGACTTTTTTCTTCCTCTTACTCGCTTCTGCTTCCTTCGCTTTGACTTGGACCTGTCACGATTTCGCGACATGTCACGAAATCGCGACAGTCCGTACAACTTGCCTTCTCTCTCCAAAACTTGTCGCGATTTCGTGACATGTCGCGAAATCGCGACGTTCCGTACGACTTGCCTTCTCTCTCCAAAACGGTAGCGATATCGCGACATTTCCAAAAATGGAAATGTCACGATATCGCGACATTTCCAAAAATGGAAATGTCACGATATCGCGACATTTCCATTTTTGGAAAGTGTCACGATTTCGCTATGCATTTCTGACTTAGTCGATTTTTCAAAAACCCGTCGCGATATCGCGACACTTCCAAAAAAGGAAAGTTTTGATTTTTAATGAATTTATCTATCTGTTTTCTGCATTTTCTTCGTACGGTGTAAGATTTTCTTTATCCATGAATGATTCTAGCATGTAAAAAGTGAAGTCCGAGATAACAAATCCGGAATGCAAGAAAACTTGGATAAAGAAACGAGGCAAAACTTGTAGAAGAAAGAGGCAAGTAAAAATTGGAATTAAAACCCGAAAATCATCAAGAGGGTCCCTACTACAAAATGAAAGCTTAATGTTTTCAAAGGATGGAAAATTATTTTTCAGTGGGGGTGTGTTTCTTCTCAACAAATGGCGATATCTGTGGGTAAAATAGTAGCATTATTTTAGAACCCAGGACTCTAGTTTCAAAATAACATAGACCATGCATCAAGCCTTGCCACAGATATTCTTCAAAATAAATTGAATACTAACTGATAGTTGTTAAAATTTTCGAAGGACATACTAGGCTGAATTACTTAAGGAAGATTTCTGATGTGCAATTACAAGGGTATAAAACTTTCTTCAAGATAGGCACCTACTTTTATTGCATGCCTTCTTTATAAGGAAGGTGCCTACTCCTGCTGGGCACCTTCCTTGAAGGGGAAGGCACCTACTTCTGCTGGGCACCTTCCTTGAGGAGTAAGGTGCCTACTTCTGCTGGGCACCTTCCTTGAAGAGGAATCCACCTACTTCTACTGGGCACCTTCCTTGAGGAGGAAGGCACCTACTTCTGTTGGGTGCCTTCCTTGAAGAGGAAGGTGCCTACTTCTGTTGGGCACCTTACTTGAAGAGGAAGGCACCTGATCTCATGCCTTAGTCTCTGAAGTAGAAGTATGCTAAGTCCAAGTGGATGTAGACTAGAAAATACCATATTAGTAGTAAAACCTACATTTATACATAATTCCCACCAAAAACACCAATCAAGCAACATACCAATTTTTCTATCAATTATATGCATAAGTTATATAAAAATGCATCTCACATGCTAATTAAACTAGTAATGATACCCCTTAATAGTGTATAAAAATGTACATTTTTGGGACTCATCAGCCCTAAAAGTGACCTTTAAGTGAAGTCAACTTAAAATTAGATTTATGAATTGACTTAATAATTACTTTTTCCAATTAATAGCCCGTGGGGGTCTCAATTAAGTGCAATAAGGCTTTGTATCACCTTGGGAAGCTGATGGAAGGTATCCCAATGCATGAGAAATATTTGTGATGTGATTTTTCTAACTTATTAGGGTTTTGGACCTAAAAACTAGCAAAGTGGTGTGTGGAAGTCTACGCAATGCTACAATAATATACAATGATCTACACATGACTACGCATGACTACAGTGGTCTACGCATGACTAGGCATGACTACAATAATCTATGCATGTCTAGGAAGATCTACAATAGTCTACGGTGGTCTATGATAGCCTAGGAGTATCTAGGATTGCCTATGTAAACCTACAAGTTTTTGGTAGGATATACAAGTACGTAGGTATAGCAATGTGTGACTTTTAGGTGTCTACACACATCTTCTTCCCCCCTCATGACTCTCATCCACCATTAGAAAATATTATAAGTATGCCCCAAAATTATTTCACTTAGGGAGAGCACAAAAATACTAACAAAATTCTATCCTAATTTCCTTGGATCTACTGTGTATATTTTTGACTTTGTTATTGTAGGTATATTATTTGAAAAGCTTAAATTAATCATTCATGGAGGCTTATTGAAGTGTTTTATAATCCTTTTTTTTCAGCCATGCCCACCTTTGATATCCAAACTACATTGGATCTACATCAAAGGCTTTGAAACAAGTCCAAGAAGGTTCAAATTCAAGCTTGAAACCTCTACCAAAAAATAATTACAACTGCCTTGGGTGGCTACACAAGAGCACAACTTCCTTGGGTAGTTACACAAGAGCACAACCAACTTGGGCAACTACACAAAGTCAACTACCCTAGGTGGTTGAGCCTCAAAGGAAAATAACTCTAAATTAGCAATAGATTGCCCAAAAAGGTAAAATTAGGTAGTTTATCAGGTTTTGTAAGCATTTCACATAGTTTTGTAATTTTTGTAATTGATTTTGTAAGGTTTTGTAACAATTTTGTAAGCTTTTGTAACCCTTTTCATGATTTTGGGCCTCATCTCAAAATGCCCCATAGATGCTACTAATGCTTTTATTGTGATCTTATGTTCAGGTATTGGGATCCTCATAGAGTCTCAGGATATCAAGTAACATGACTTCAAAACCCTCCCACAACTTGTTGTGTGATCAAGGAGATAATTTGTGACACCATAGAACTTATTTGCAAAGGAAAATCCTCTATTTTGGGAGGTTGATTGTAACCAAAAGGGCTGATTTGTAAAGAATAAAGTTTATTAATATCAATATCAAATATATTTTTATCTATTTTGGTTAGCTTTTTAGGGGTATGTAATGAAGCAAATGGGACTAAAAATGAGGAAATATTAATGCTATCTTATATCCATGATAATGGTTAGCTAATATGGATAAAAACAACATGATAAACTTCTCAAATAACTCATGAAACAACCATTAAAGTAAACTCATGAAAATTTGAACTTGATACAATATATGGAGCTCTCACTAGTGCATGCCATGGATCATGCATGCTTCCTCACCATAATTACAATGCTTTATCACACACATATATACTAGTATGTGAATCTTCACTTTCCTACCCTAAGCACACATGTGCATTTTGCTTGATAGATAATTGTGCACTTAACACCTAACTAATGATACTTGTTCTTCATATTCTAAAGGACCCATGTACATGTGGACTACATGCACATTTACATCATTGCACATACTTGTGCATTTATTCCTTTGCATAAAGTAAATACTTAAATCCTAATCTAAGACTAACTCCTAATCTAAACATGTACCCATGGTAGTACATTGGCATGTACCAAATAATGTAATATATTCCAACACCCCGCCTATATTACATTATTTGGGTATTGAAGACTTTAGTATTCAATATGGATCTTCGTATTGGTCTTGGAAATTAGCTCTTCTCTTTTGATTCCTTTATAGTCTTCTTTGTTTGATTCAATCTTCAATTTATTCTTGGAGTTCATGTGTATTTTCTCCTTGCTCCAATTTGCTGCCTTCATATATACTTGATCAAATGAATAGTTAAATATTTCAATCTTTGTGGCTTTAAGCGTTCAGATTGCCTAACCTGTCATGCATTGCATTGATGCTTTCTAGGTCCTCCTTGTTGTTGCCCTGGGTGTCGATTGATATTCAACCCTACGATGTGTCAAACTTCACCTTCCTCAATAGTTATAGTTGTTGCTATTTTTTCTTTTCTACCCTCTCAGGATACTTTCAAATGCTTTGATATATACTTGTACTTCAATCTAATCAACTACCTCAGACTGTTGCTACTCCAATCATTGCTTATGGTCATTTTATTTTATGAACTTCACCTATGACAATCAAAATTATGGCTTCAAACCAATCTTGTGCTACATTCATCTTGCTAGTATTCTGGTGCAAATGGGTAAATGAGTTGCTTTCTCCTTTGTGTTGTTAGTTTTCAACATACCTTCACTAGATGGTAGAGTCTCTTTCTACCTTATTTGAAAGCTGGTATAATGCTGGATTGTCTTCTATAATTTGGTAATCCTCTCCTTTCTTGGTTACTTACAAATTATGCTAAGCTTTTAGCCTTTGTAAATAGAGTGCCTTGAATGATAATACTATGCACTCTTTGAATATGCAATTAAGTCTTCTTTCATTTCAATAGGTAGCTAACTCCTATTATTTATGTGTATGTTTAAAACTTGTTGAAAATTATCTTCTGCATTTCCTAGAAGACTATAATATGAAGCCTTCTCACACAACTTTAAACCTCAAATTTGGTGCTTAGTAAAATTTTATATACTAAGATAAATATAAGTGTTAAATGATAAATATTTTGCACCAAATTTGCATACCTTTTTAAATCCATTTGATGATAAATTTATTGGTGATTTGGATCACCTAAGATGCTGCCTTGTGACTGATGAATTTGCAGCTTTAATCATAATTACTATGATACCTAAAATTGTAGTTTGGTGGCTTCAATTGTCCTCCAAGTTCCTCTATAAAACTCTAAAAATTTGTAGCTATTAATGGTACCAAAATGCTATCATTGGACTATCCTTGAATATATAAGATCTGTTTCGAAGCTCCTCCAAGTTCTGACTCAATATTACCTTTAATTTTTGGTGTAAAAAATCAGCAACCTCCTTCTTCCTTTTGGGCTTGTTGTCAGATGATGATAATTATCCCAATTTCTTCTAATCATGTGCTCCTTCTGCTCATAATATTTTATCATTAACTCTACTTATATTATCCTCAAATTATTTATATTTTAGCTTCAAAAATAACTCCTTCTATCAAATAATATTAAGACAGTGGTGTTTTCATGTAGTGGTGCACAACGGTAAGTTTGGTTTACAAAAACATAGTGAGAGATGAATGGTGGAAACTAGAATGGTCCCTTGTGGCCCTGATACCACTATTAGATTTTGAGGGAAATTTAATGAAGCAAATGAGACCACAAATAAGGAAATATGAAGGCTATCTTATATCTATGATAATGGTTAACTAATATGGATGAAAATAACATGAAAAAACTCATGAAACAACCATTAAAGTAAACTCATGAAAATTTGAACTTGATACAATATATGGAGCTCTCACTAGTGCATGCTATGGATGCATGCTTCCTCACCACAATCACAATGCTTTATCCCATATATACTAGTATGTGACTCTTCAATTTCCTACCCTAAGGACACATGTGCATTCTGCATGATAGACACTTGTGCACATGCACACCTAACTAATGATACTTGTTCTTCCTATTCTAAAGGACTCATGTACATGTGGACTACATGCACATTTACATTATTACACATACTTGTGTATTTATTCCTTTGCATAAAGTAAATACTTAAATTCTAATCTAACATTAACTCCTAATCTAAACATGTACCCATGGTGGTACATTGACATGTACCAAATAATGTAATATATTCCAACAATTTCATTGTTATTGTGCATTTCCTCTTTCACATAAATGGATATAATTATGGAACCCTTTGCCCTTAATACATTTGATACTTTATGATTTGCATAAGCTTTGGAACTTGCATCTAGAATAACATGTTAGATTTTGATGCTTAATACTTAAAGCAAAATAACCACAAGATCTAAAATAAAGTTGCTATACGAAATATAAGATAATTATAATATTCTAATCATATAAAATCACAAATAACTTCTGTAACAACTCATAAAATTACCATTAACAAATTCTCACAAAAATAATATCTTGATATAGAATTAAGATCTCAAATGGACCATACTTCCTCACACTCTCACTCTACATTGTGTCTAACACACACACATAGACATATATAACGAGATGTGACTCTTCATATGGAGTACTCCTGGCCTTCACTCTTCTTGAGACTCTTCAATTTCCTACTCTAAGGACACATGTGTACTTTTACATATTGGAAACTTCTGCACATCTACACTCATCATACTTGCACTCTTAACTACAAGACACTTGTGTATTTCTTGCATATTATTACATTACATAAAATATTTACTCAAATATAAGATGCACTTCTAATATAAATATGTACCCAAATGTGGTACATTAGTATGTACCAAATAATGTAATATACTCTAACATAGCATATATTATGTTTTTCACTTAGGGTTATTCTTTTTTTTTGGTAATTAAGGGTCATTTCATTAATATCGGGTTTTAAATGTTAACCCAAAACCTATTACAAAATACAGCCTTAAGTTGATATGGATCCTCGCCTTGTTAAGGAATACCTTTCATTTACTATTCCTTGTATTTCTAAGCCCTAGAATAGGGTGGTCTCAATACCCCTTAACCATACTAATAGCCCAAACATCAAGCTAACAACATACCATAATAACACTATAGACCCCTAGATAACTTTCAAGACAATATATAGAGCTATTAATAATGAACTAAAATTCAACAGAATAGGGCTTACAAACCAAGATTCCTCTATACCAGGTGGTTGAGTTCATGATGCTCGATGTCCCCACCTTAGACTTCATTGGCAGTCATTTTGCATTACTTCTTCCATGTCACTAGGGACCCATTGCTCCCACGTGACAAGTCCATCAATGTCTACCCCTAAGTTGGCCATATTATCTATCATTTTATTGCCTTCCTAGAACATGTGTTGTGTTATCATATCATTCCTAGCTTCAAAAAGTATCCTTACCTCTTCTATGACTGATTTTATCCACCATGAAGGTTTTTTCCTATTGGTTAGGAGGTTTATCATTTTCATTGAATCCCCTTCAACTATTAGTTTACCTTCAATCTCCTAGAACATCTGCAACCATCTCCATAGGGCTCTTTCTTCCACCTTATTGTTGGTATTTCTTCCAAGATGTTCATAAAATGCTAGCACTGAGTTTCCTTGGTGGTCATGAACCACTCCTCCAACACCTGCTCTTCCAAGATTGTCCTTAGCTGCTCCATAGAAATTGAGCTTGAACCAACCAATCGGGGGTGGGGTCCACTTCACACCTATTTTGGTATTGGGATTAATTACCAAGGGTTCCTCTTCCAAGGTAATATGTAGGGATTGAGCAATGTGTTTTTCCCAAGGATGATTATATTGAGCTTCATATGGGATGATACTGAAATTTTCATGAGCAAAGGCAAGGATCTTGTTGGTAATGGTTACGAGATCATGGCTAGAACCTTTAAAGGCTCTGTGATTTCTTTCTAACCAAACATACCACAAGAAATGGTGAAGGTAAATATTCCACATGAACCTGAGCCTAAGGTTAGTAAAGGGGTTAGGCCATTACTGGAAGATGTCAATGATGGAGGCCAGTCTGGCCCACAAAATGCTAAAATCTTAGAAAACCCCACTTAGAATATCATATGCAACCAAACATTCAAGGAAAATATGGAGGGTGGATTCCTAGTTAGCCCTGCACAAATAACAACAATTAGAAATTATCATACCTTTCCTTATCATATTATCAATGGTGATTATCCTCCCTCGGAACATTAGCCATGAAAAAAAGGATATTTTGGGGATGAGAGTTTTGACCCACACCAACTGGGTCTAGAGGATGGGATCCTCAGGATCAATCATAAGCTTATAGGCAAATTTGACAATGAAATACCCGCTCTCGATTGTAGACCACATTACATGGTCCTCTCCACTTCTCATGGGAATGAATTGTTTGTGCAGGATATTTTGGATCTCTTCTGACTCAGCTTCAAATCTTAGTATCCTGATTTATTTCCATCTAAACATTCCCCTACTATGCATTATAAAATTGACCACTTTCCTTCCTATGAACTGATCAGTATAATCCTTAACCCTGGCTAGGTGTGGCAATTGAGAAAGAGCCTCCTCCCTGGCCCACCTATCATCCCAAAAGCTAATATTTTGCCCATTCCCTAAGATCCATCTCAGCCCTTTATTGATGATATTTTAGCTGGTCAATATTACCTTCCAAAAAGCTGATCCTCTATTTAGGATATTGTATTTTAGAAAATCAATGCCTTGGAGGTATTTTCTTTTCATAATAACAGTCCATTGGTTCTCGTTGGTTATGATACACCATGCTTGCTTAGCTAGTAGTGTTGTGTTTACCTGAAATACTCTTCTCAGGCCTAACCCCCCATTATCATTAGTTTTGCATACCTTACTCTACCCAACTAGGTGTATTCTCTATTTTTCCTCTGACCTTGACCAAAGGAAGTTCTTTTGGAGTTGTTCAATATTTTGGTATACCTTAGTTGGGGCCTTAAAATGGATAGAAAATACATGGGGATGCTTTGAAGGGAGGCCATAGTGAGGGTAGCTTTACCTTCTTGAGATAGAAAGTGCCCTTTCCAACCAACCAATTTCTTTTGAATTCTTTCTACCACATTTTCCCCTATGCTCCATTGTTTGAAGATAGGGGAGAGACCCGCTTTTATACCAATTGAAGAACATGTGCTTATAATGATAGGGGGGTGGATAGTATAAGATAAAACTTTTTGCTTTTTAATCCAAATAATAGCATCAGCATTACTAAAGTAGTAAACATCACATAAATCATCACACACATGAGAGACATGATTTTTACGTGGTTCACCCAAAGATGGCTACTTCCACGAAGAAAATATTTCTTATAAAATTTTCTCAAATAAGTTCTCTTGGGAATACTTTCCCTACAATGTTTATGGACCTCTATCCAAAGGAGATACTGATCCCCTAAATCAAGTTCATGGATCTCTATCCATAGGAGAAATCCTTCTCCTCTGCTCTGGCTAGTGATCCTCTAGAATGCTACTTCCTCCACTGCACTGGCTTGTGGATATCTCTCCATTGAAGAATATTGTCCCCACTTAGAAGACCTATCCTCACTGCCCTGGATGATGGATCTCTATCCACTAGAGACCATTGTCCTCTCTACTCTGTCACCTCCAAAGCTCTATCTCAAATCTACACTAAACATAGTCCTTCGATCTAGCACAAATATGCTCAATCTCCATCTCTAGTATGGCACAAACCTATCCTAAAATTTACACCAAAATCTGCTCCACGAGTCCACTTAGAACTTGCTCAATATTCTCAACAAGTCCACTCAGAACTTGCTCAAATATTCTCAACAAGTCCACTCAAAACTTGCTCAATATGCTCAACAAGTCCACTCAGAACTTGTCCAATCTGCTCAATAAGTCCTCTCAATAACTTATCCAAATCTACTCTCAATTTGTATTGTAAGCTTCCACAAAATCTTACTCAAATCTATCCACAAGTCCTCTCAAAGACTTACCTCAAATATTTTCAACAAGTCCACACTAGAACTTGTCCAATATCATAGAAACATAAAGAGAATTGTTAGAGACCCAATATGTTCTATACTCAATGCCCAATCACTTTCTCAACTCAAATCAGAATATAGAATAGTTTGTTTTATGGAACTTGAACAATCACTTCACACACTCACTTGACTAGGCTCAACCAAATCTACTCAACCAATCACTCAAAGAAACAACCCTTGCTCACAAACCCTAGTCCAAGCATGTAAACATCAACTCAAAATGTTTTCAACAATGCTCAAAAAAAATCCTCACATAACAATGATACTCATGTTCTTTTAGTTCAAGTTCTTTTCTCAACAACTCACTTCAACAACAATGCTCATAAAACAATCTTCTTTATTCTAGAAAACCTTGTAGCAATCACTCAAACACACTTAAAAGGAAACCCTAATCAAGTCCTTTTCACTCCAAACTTATTTTCCAGAAAACAACCAATCAACTTAAACTTAGAAAAAATATGCCCATACCTTTTTCTTGATAAATATGACCTTCAAGAATCTGCCACAATAACACAATATTCCTTTGCCAATCTCAAGAGGATTAGATGAAAATATAATGCATATATTAATTCATGAGTATACCTTATTGCTCCAATCTCAAAATAATATCCAACATCAAACTATTTTGAATATTCACCTCTCAAGCATAAGTCACTTTTGTTTTTCAAAACCCAAAGCTATTTCTACTTATAACTCCCTAAACTTATTATTGCATTAAAGATAATTCTTTTAATAAGATAATGAAATTTATCTTTCCCTTTTCTAAGGTAAAAGTATTTTACCCACAAGTAAATATTTTCACCTCAATACTTTATAAAAACTACTCCCTTTTAATTTAGGTATTCATCAAATTAATTACAACCTTATTTCTCCTTTATTCAACCTTAACCTAAATTAAAATTAAAGATCACAAAAATATTACCAGTTTTATTAATGCCTGAAGTGCTTCTTCTTCCAAGCACCTTCCTCTTGGCTGTCACCACCGTGGAGCTACATTCTCCCTTGGAGCCTCCACACCTTACGCCTTCGCCTACTTCAGGCCACGCCTTGCTATGTTCACTGCCTCAAGCCACACCTTGGCTACATTTACTACCTTGAGCCACACCTTGGCTACGCTCGCTACCTTGCACCACTCCTTGGCTACGTCTGTTGTCTCTAGCCACACCTTGGCTATGTTCACTACCTTGCACCACTCCTTGGCTATGTTTGTTATCTCTAGCCACACCTTGGCTACGTTTGCTACCTTGCGCCACTCCTTGGCTATGATTATTTTCTCTCACCACACCTTGGCTATGTTCATTGGTGCATAAACAAGATTTTCATTGCTCTTTCTTCCTTACAAACTTAAAAATAATTGCATGTTTTTATCATCGAGCAAAAGGATAAATTGAAATACCTCCAAGGCATTAGCTTTTATACTAAATCTCTTCCTCCATGCATGACGTCGACGCTCGATTTATTCTCAATTTTGGCACTCAATTTTATTTTGAAACTTTATTAATTTATAAAATATTTAAATTATTTTGAATTTAAATTTTATAAATTAATTCTTTAAACCCTATGGTTTTAAAGAAAAACCTTTTATTTTTGCCACCATTGGTTTTAAAGAAAAACCTTTTAATTTTGCCACCATTGGTTTTAAAGAAAACTTTTATTTTTGCCACCATTGGTTTTAAAGAAAAACCTTTTAACTTATGCTTCCACATAATATTTAAAAAATATTATGGATCCCTTTACCTTTAACTTTTGCATTGTTCCTTTTGATCTTGACTTTATTAGAAGCTTCTTCTAGAATATCAATGAAAACTTTGATAACTTGTTTCTTGAAAAATTCCTTGATATTTAATGATGACTTCATTTCTTGACATTAATGACAACTTTAAATTTAAGGACTCAAAATGTCCAAAAATATCCCCCTTTGTCATTGATGGAATCCCAAAAAAATTTTACCAAAAACTTGACTTCTTTTTCTGTGCTGCTCCCCCTGGGACATTGCTCCCCCTTGCTCAATACTTTCTTCAAATACCAATTCTCTCCCCCTTACTCAAATATCTCCCCCTTTGACATCAATGGCAAAGGGTCACCTTTGGGGCTTGGGGCTAAGAATGAGCCTCTTATCTTAGCCCCTCCTCCACCTCCTCTTGAGGTGGTTAATTCTGGGGTGGGAGTCTCACTCCCAATTTTCCTTGAAGATACTCAAAATTTTCCTTTGAAAGTGTCTTAGTGAAAATTTCTGCTATCTGTTCCTTTGTAGTGACATATTCCAATATGACCTATTTTTTTGTCATATTTTCTCTCAAAAAATGGTACTTAATCGGAATGTGCTTTGTCCTGGAGTGTATTACTAGATTTTTTGAGATACTTATGGCACTATTATTATCACATAATATAGGAATGGGATGATCATGCTTTATTTTGAAATATTCTAGAGTTTTATTCATCCATAACACTTGTGTACAATTGACTACTGCTACAATGTACTCTGCTTCTACTGTAGATAAAGATACTGAAACCTGCTTCTTGCTAAACCAAGAGACTAAACATTCTCCAAGAAATAATTCTCCTCCACTTGTGCTTTTTCTATCATCAATGTTGCCGACCCAATCTGCATCTATATATGTTGTTAGTGTGAAACTATCACTTTTGGGATACCAAAGCCCAAAGTCCATAGTCCCTTTTAGATACCTAAAAATTCTTTTTACTGCTTCCATGTGTGTTTCCTTAGGTTCCACCTGAAACCTTGCCACTAATCTAATTGAATGTACTATTTCTGGCCTTGTAGTTGTAACATACAATAATATGCCAATCATAGATATGTATAATTTTTGATCTGCCTCTGGAGATTCATCATCCTTACTCAACTTGCATCCTGTAACCATGGGAGTACTTACAGGTTTACAATATTCTAACTTGAATTTCTTTAACATTTATTTTATATACTTGGCTTGTGAGAGAAACACTCCCTTTTCTTATTGTGAAATTTGAATTCCAAGAAAGAAATAAAATTCACCAAGAATAGACATCTCAAATTCATTTTACATATTCTTAGAAAATTCTTTACACATATTATCATTGTTTCCCCAAAGATTATGTTATCAACATAAAAAAACACTATTAATAAATTACTCCCTTCATTCTTGATATATAAATTATTGTCTGCTATTCCTTTCTTGAAGCCCTATTCCTAAATATATTTATCCAATATTGAGTACCATGCTCTCAGAGCCTAATTTAAACCATACAATCCCTTTTTCAATCTACTTACCTAATCTGGTTTATCTGCTAGTATGAATCCCTCTGGTTGTTCAATATAAACCTCTTCTTCTAGAACCCCATTTAGAAATGTTGATTTGACATCCATCTGATATACCTTGAAGTTATTGAAACTTGAGAAGGCCAAAAACATCCTTATAGCTCCAAGTCGTGCAACTAGAGCAAAAGTCTCATAAAAGTCAATTCATTCTACCTGTGCATAACCTTGCTTTATTTCTGACCACTTGTCCATCTTCATTTAATTTATTTATGAAAATCCATTTTTTGTCAATCACATTTTTGTCCTTTGGTCGTGGAACAAGTTCCCAAGTTTTGCTCTTCTCTATATGATCCAATTCCTCATTCATTGCCTTAATCCATAATTCATCCTCACTTGCCTGAGTGAAGTATTTTGGTTCAATATTAGATAATAAAGAAAAATTTGCTTGTTTAGATGGTTTGATTATTCTTCTCCTTGTTTGTATTTCATCTGGATTACTGATGATCTACTCTTTTGGATGATGTTTTTGTGCATATCTAGATGGAGTTTTGGGAAGAAGTCTTCGAGTTTCTTCTTATCATTTATCTGATTCCTCAAAACATTCTTCTTCACAACATCCATGTTCTTGATACACACTTTTCTAAACTGGTTCACTTGAGTCTATATTTTCATCAATTGTTACATTTATACTTTCCACCATAGTGCGTGTTCTTTTTTTGAAGCATCTATAGGCTTTACTCCTTGTGGAATAATTAAGAAATATTCCCTCATCACATCTTGGATCAAAATTGCCTAAGTTTTGGTCTTCCTTTCTTATGTAACATTTTCTTCCAAAAATTCTGAAGTGTTTTACAGTGGCAAGTCTTCCTTTCCAAAGCTCATATGGAGTCTTGTGATGATTTATCCTCATTTTATCCCTAGTGATTATGTATACTATTGTTTTTATAGCTTCTCTCTAGAAACCATGTGATAACTTAGATTCATTTAACATAGCTCTAGCCATATTTTCAATAGTCCTATTTTTCCTTTCAACTACCCCATTTTGTTGAGTTCTTGCTACTGAGTACTCTCTCTTGATTCCATGTTGTTCACAAAATTCTACAAATTCATTTGAGGTAAATTCTCATCCTCTATCAGATTTCAGACACCTAATCCTTTTGTTAGTTTCATTTTCAACCAATTCCTTGAATGCTTTTGTATCGCTCCAAATTTTTCACATCCTTACCTTCAGGCTAAAGGATCCGTGCCCGGAAGGAGGATGGGAAAAGGATGGGACAATACCTTGGATTGAGAAGCCCTTTGAAGGTCCCACCTCTCGAGGGAGGGGTATTAAGGTGATTTTTCGATGGATGGTGGGGTTCACCAAGAAATGTTTAGTGGCAGTTTCCATGCCTAGGTTGGGAATGTGTTTGATGTGTTCAGTTTTAGCTTTAAACATCCAAGTCCTAGGTTTGGCCAGATAAATCTAAATTTTTCTATTATGAAAATGCAAATTAAATGAAGACAGAAAACAAATTTAAATAGAAAACACAGAGAATAATTAAGTGAAAAGATCCATACCTGGTTCTGGATGTCTGACGGAGCTTCTAATTTTTGAAGCAGTCAAGATCGTCTGGAATTTGATAGAATTGTCTCCGATCTGACAGGATCGTCTGAGATCTGATGAATTCGTTAGACAAATTCGTCAGAGACCTACAATCAGAGAAATAGATACAAAACATAGAAAATGCAGCTATGCCAACAGAGGGCAATGATGTAGAATGACAGTAATAATGTTAAAATAATAATAACAAACAAAAACACGAGTGCATTACAATGATTTAATGACAATTTATGATTTTATTATGTATTAAAGCTATATGGGTGAACTCCAAGATGCAGAATAGCAGAAAATAATAATAAACTGACTAGATGCAGAATAAAATAGTAGATGAGAAGAGAAAAATGCAAACTCTGGGCAGTAATTGCCCCCAATGTTGACTACAGTCGAAATCATCTCGGACTGGTATGAAATCGTCTCGAATTGGACAGGATCGTCTGCAACGATCTGAGCTTGCTCCGGCTAAAGAATAACAAAGTTCCTGCAAAAAAACTTAGAAAAATACAAAAACAAATGGTGATTTAAGATGGTCTAATGCATGTAGAACTCGTGTTACAGGAAATTTCATCCAGGGGGATGTCAAGGGGAGGGCCTAAGATTAAATAGGCTTAGGAGAGAGGTTGGGAGGTTGGAGATCATCCCATTTTGGGAGATCTCCAACGGGGGAGGTCTCTAACGACGTAGACACGCTTCTGCCCAGATTAGAGACACCATTGAAACAAAAGCTAATTATGAAAAATTAGTTTTAGGACGAAATTGGTTGGACATTCTACTCCAGACGAAATTGTCCGATCTGAGGCGATATCGTCTGATCGGAGACGATATCATCCAATGGACAAAACAAACTCTAAAAATGGCATGAAAAATGAGGAAACGGGCAGTAGGTGGTTTGGGAGCGGTTTTGGGGTTTAAAATTTGAATTTGAATTATTACTAAGGTAATTTTAATTATTTTCTAAGGTTTACTGTGCCAATTTTAGGGTGCTACATTTTGCCCCCTCTTTAGCGAATTTTCCAAGGAAAATGCGTTAAAGATGAGTTCTTCTTGATCTACGAGAAAGCAAAAATTATTCCCATTTTTAGGCAATGATTCTTGGTCGAATCTTACGAAAGTTTACTATGGTGCCCCCTCCATGTTTTTACCCAAATCGGACGTTTGAGGTAAAAACGCGAAAAAGCAAAAAAAATTTAAAATGTTGTTAATTATTTTGAATAAAATTAAGAAAAATAGGGAAAAACCCTAATTCATTGTTACTGTTCATTTTCTGGTTTTTGGAGCTCTTGCAAACAAAATGGTCGAGACAGTGCACAGATCGACAGAGGTCCGACGCGGGCTACGGGTAAGGGTCCAAAATTAATGTAGAATGCTTTAATTTTGATTTTTTTATGGTTTTTAGATTAATTTTAAATGATTTTTGAGCATGAGATTTTTACTAGTGGCTCCGGAGAGGGTCACAACGACGGATAGATCTGCCAATGTCCTAGAGACTACTTGATGACCTTGTCTCTGACCAGATCACCTAGAGTCCTTGGAGAGATCATCCAAGGTGGGCCGAGGACAGACAAGAGCTGGCTTGTGTTAGGCGAACCTGTTGGCTGAGGATGGAGAGGGGAGAGGTGGAGCCCCACTGCTACGACCGAGTTTTGAGGTAGTTCAATCTATAGCTGGGGATCCCATCTCTCAGAGACTACGAGTTTTCCTAGACCGTCTGAGATAACACTACAGTTAGCGAGGCTCCAGATATGCAACGCTTCTAGAGTCAGGATGCAAATGATTCCCCGATCCAGCCAGTCGATGGGGATGATGTAGGGGTAGCCGACGGCTATGATGCCTGGTACACAGGCATCCACCCTTCTTGGATGATGAGGGCTCAGGGTTCGATTCATGCAGTTGTGCATTAGATGGGGAGGCGATGCCAGGTGGCCATGGAGGTAGCACATGGTCATGGCAGGAGAGAGCGGAGGAGGCCACAAGCTTAGCAGAGGCCACGGTAGTGGGAGAGGAGGGAGGAGAGACCCCCTTCTCCATGAAGAGAGAGGCCACCATCGCTCGATAAGGGCAAGGGTGTGGACACAGGAGAGAGTAGTGAGATGGCTACTCTTTGGGTGGAGACTGTTCGTCTCCAGGCACAGGTGCAGACTCTACAGGATGAGGCTACATGCCACCGAGCTGAGGCTACGTAGCTCAGAGATGAGGTTGCACGCCTTAGAGCATGAAGCGGAGGGGCGAGCACTCGGGACCTAGCATGGGCTATTTCCCAAGTCACATTCTATCAGACGCTATACCATCATATGGTACCAGAGGGGCAGAGGTTACCACTGCTGTCCCATATTGTAGAGTCTATCGTGATGAGGCCATCGAGGACATCATCACGATCAGAGTCTAGGACTCATAGCACCACATGGACTACGATGGGGCCACCTCATCCACCTCAGGGTGAGGTAGAAGATGAGGCTAAGAGCTCGAGGGGTTCTCTAGGCTAGCTACTACAGATTGCACTACATAGATTGATACATAGTGCTTATTATTATTTTTGATAGAGGATTGAGTATGCCGAGGTATAGATTGTGGCATACCAATCCAGTTTTGAGATGATGTATATATTTTTGATATATATATAGATGAGATATTTTTGATCATATGACTTGTCTTATGTATTTGTATGATGCTTTAATGTTTTGGTGTGATTAATTTGATGATTCATGTAATTATGTTGTTTGGAAATATTATGGTTTTAATGTCATGCTTGTAAAATTTAAATGGAATAATCTGATGTAAAAAAATTGGTTGTTTGTGATGTGATAATTTGATAAAAAAAAAGGAGACTTTTAACAATAATTTCAAAGGACATTGTCGCTATTATAGACCATTTCATGGAGTCGCCGCTCACTCGTCGTCAAGGTAATCCCAGTATAGAAATATTGCTAAAAGTAAAAGAGTGCTTTAGAGACTGTCTTAAGACTTTGTTGTGATGATGCAAATGATGATGATGATGATGATTTGTTTTTAGATTTCCATGAAAATATTATGCATGAAATATTTTAAAATGATTTTGCTAGGCATAAGTTCCTAAGTGTGAATTTTTTTTTAAATAATTCCCTAGGAATTATACCATCATTGCAAAATTGAAGTTTGACATAATGACATGAAATAGAATAAGTGTTTGTTTGTTTTAAAGCATAATTGTGTAACATAATGATTTTTTTTTTTTTGGTAATTATTATAGTAGATTAAAAAAGGGTTTTTATAGAGGATCCCAAAACCTTATGTACAAAATCAGCCTTGCATCATGCCTCTTGGCTTTATGTATAAGCCTATTACAGAAAACGTAACCCCTAAAAAACCTGATTACATAAGCAATGGGCCTAGGGCATCAATCCCTTGAAACTGAACACCAAAACAGAAATCCCGCCCAGCGGTAACAGTAAGCATGAAACAATCCCTGTCAGCGGGAAACAGACAAATAAGAAAGGAAGTAGTTTTGGAGATCCCGCCCAGCGGGGAGTAGCCAAAAACCACCATCGAGAAGATCCCGCCCAGCAGGAAGCAAATAAAAACCGTTACAATAAAATCCCACCTTGCGGGAAGCAATCAAAACCACCACAAACAGTCCCGCCTAGCGGGAAGCAACAGGGAAATCCCGCCATTCGGGAAACCAGCAGAAAAGAAAGGATCCCGCTTCGTGGGAAAACTGGCGGATTTGGCAGATCCCGCCCTATGGAGAAACCATCCCGCCCATCGGGAAAAAAATTTGTTCAGCGAGAGCCATCCTGTAGGAAGCCGAAAGCCAGCACAGAGAGGATCCAACCCATCAGGAAGTGACCAAAGAGTTGCACCACAAATAACCCGCCTCGAGAAAATAGAAGAGGATCCCAGCAGCAGGGACCAAGAATCCCGTCCAAGCACAGAGCCCGTCGAGGATTCACAAGAAAAAGGGGAAGCTGTCCAAACCCTAAACCATCACCTCCACCGCACCGAGAAACGCAGGGGACCAGATCCATGCGAATAACCTGCAAAAAACCCCAGGGGGAAGCCTGAGGGAAAAAGGGAAGGGATCCCCAACCAAACAGGGATCCCTGGGAAGCACCAGTCTGAAAAAACAACCAAGGAAACCCTAGCCGGCCGAGAGAGGCACAGATAGTGGAGAAGGATCTCCCCCAGGAGATCATCTGCAAACAACCACTCCCCGGGAAGGATGACCTGGGTTGAGCCAGGGACTGGGCAGGAACCAGGAGCCATGGGAGGGGGAGCAGGGGAGGGACCAGAGCCCTCCCCTCTCTACTTTCTTCCCTCACCCCATGTAACATAATGATTTAAGTCATATGTTTTTATGATTTTAAATAAATGGAAAATAAAATTGGTACAATGGTTTGCGCTAGGCATAGAATATTTAGGTATAGACTTATACCATCATCGCGAAATCCAAAGAAGAAAATAATATAATAGTTTTATTGCATGGTTGATTTTTAATTTTTGAAAATAGTCAAAAAATATGAAGATGAGGACTTGCGCTAGGCATAAAATTCCAATTTTGGTTTTGGAACTATACCATCGTCGCGAAATTCAAAAGTTATATATAAATGTAACTTTATTGCATGTTTTTGAAAATGATTTTGATTTTTGATAATGCATGTAGTTATCTTTATACTAAACAACTGTTCTTCAAAGAAGAAAATAAATTTATTCCAAACAATTTGCAAAAATGTTTCAAAGTATCTTAAAGACAAAAAGTTAGATTTATACGGAATCCCATGTGTGTATGTGAGTTCATTACCAATCTTGATTTATCGTAATGATACACAAAATCTCTCAAATACAAATGTGTGTGCAATTGCATTGTTCATTTACCAGTTGTGAGCAAGATAATTTGATATAAGTTATTTGAATGAACCAAATAAGTGTTCATTAACCATGATTTAGATGCATATAACCATACTAGACTACTATGTAGGTCGGGTTATTAAGAGCTAGGTAATCCATAAGCAGACATAGGTCTATACAAAAGAAGGTCGCTAATGTGACAGACATATCACCATGCTGGGAGTTACCCAAGGCCAAGCGGGTTGGGCACAAACCACCTGTTATGGGGCTTACCTCATAGTTTTTGAATAATTGAGAATTCCAGGGATTCAAACTCATCAACCCTTATTTTATTTTCAATGGGTAGGTAAAGGGATTTTATTGCTTTTTGCTTTTGATTTTCTCTTTCTTTTTCTCTTTTTGTATTGTTGCTTTTGTATTTGAGATAATGTTGAAATAGTGCTGAGATAGTACAAAATGATACTGGGATAATGCTTCTTTTGCTCATAATTTTGTTTGATTTTTCTTTTTCTTTTGCTTCCTATGCTAGGGATGCTTGCTCGGATTAGCTGTAGAGCAAGGGATTTTTATTCTGGGTAGGGGTGAGCTTGTCCTTTTGCCAATTCTCAAAGATTCTAGACCATGTGCCTGATAGGATAGCAGGGGAAATTTTTCACTCAAGAAACCACTTCTACTATGTAGCATAGCATGGACATTACAAATATAATCATTTTATTGTGAAAGGATGTGCTTGGTTTAAGTAAATAACAAGATCAATTCTCTATGCTCAAACTTTATTTAATTAAATTTTGTGGACTTTGATATAAGAGAGATTAGTAATCATGCCAGATAAAATCAAGATATTTATTTTTGTGTTTGTGATAGTGAGGGATTCCAAATAAATGCTAATTTATCCAAAAATAATTTGAAAATATAACTACAATACTTGAAGAAAAAATATATACAACAAATATTTTTGAGGAATTTGATGATCTTGACTCTCTCTTTCTTCTTTATTTTTTTTTGGTTTCAAAAGAGTCAATAATATTGTTGTTTTTACTTTTTATTATTATTATTTTTTGTTTGTTTTTGTTTAAACAGTTATATATATATTTTTAGAATGAGACAACATGCAAAATATGTGCAAATGATGAAATGACCAAATTTTATGCGTAATATCACTTAATATGCATAATATTCATCGGTTCTTTTAAATATTTACCATCTAAGGTAGCTAATTTGTATGCTCCTGATTCAAATTTAGCAGTGATAATATATGGTCCAAGCCAGTTGGGATCAAATTTACCTTTAAGGTCTTTAGTTGCATTAGTATTTTTTTGATTTTCTTTTAAAACAAGGTCATCGACCTCAAAGGATCGATGACGAACTTTCTTGGCATATGATATTTTAAGCTTGTTTTGGTAGGCACAAAGATGCTCCAAAGCATTGATGCACTTTTCATCTAGGAGTTCCACTGATCGATTCTCGCTGACTCGATATTCATCTCCTACTTCGGTATCTTGAAGTAGTAGAGCCAAAGAAGGAACTTCTAATTCAAAGGGAAAAACAACTTCAGCGCCATAAACCAAGACAAAAGGTGAAGTACCTGTGGGAGTTCGAACACTAGTTTGATAGGCCCACAAAGCTGGATATAATTGAATGTGCCAGTCGCGGCGGATTTATTGACCAATATTTTAAGAATTTTGATTAAGGTTTTGTTAGATGCTTCCGCTTGACCATTGCCCTGAGGATAATACGGAGTGGAGCAGCGATGTTGAATCTTATATTTTTGGCATAACTTCTTAACATCTTTATTTTTGAAACAAGTTCCATTGTCTGAGATGATATTTGCAGGAATTCCGAACCTACAAATAATTTGATTAAAAATAAATTTAGAGACTTGTGTGCCAGTGCAGGAAGCTAAAGGCATAGCTTCAACCCACTTCGTGAAATACTTAGTGGCGGTTATGATGAATTTTTGTCCATCAGATGACACAGGATTAATTTTACCAATAATGTCTAAGCCCCATTTTGAAAAGGGCCAAGGAGATGAAATAGCCTGTAGCTCTTATGCAGGCACATGGACAAGGTCAGCATGTTTCTGGCACTTTTTGCAATGGCGCACATAATCATGTGCATCATTTTCCATGGTAGACCAAAAGTAGCCTATCCTAAGGAGCTTTTTAGCAATGACACTACCACTGAAGTGTCCTCCACAAGATCCATCATGGGCTTCACTTAAAGCTGATTTAGATTCTTCTAGATTCAAACATCTCAATAGGATACCTTCAAAAGATCTCCTATATAAAGTATTGCCAATTATTACAAATTGACTTGCTTGTCTACGTAATAACCGACGTTGGTTTCTATTAGAATTGGCAGGGAAAGTCCCATTTTGAAGAAAATCAAATATATCCATATACCAAGGTTCAGGAGTAGTTTCATTGATTAGAAACACATCCAAAGGTTATAAGCATGACTTATTTGAAGCGGGTTCCTGGAGTCAACGAATAATTATGGTGGCATATTCGTCATCTAACTCCAAGGGTAGAAGTGATGCAGCTGCGGCCATAGCATCAGCTGCATGGTTGCTAGTTCGTGAAATAGCTTCCAAAGTAACTTTATCAAACAAGGACAACAACTGCAAAACATATGCTTTATATGGGCACAATTTATCATCTCTAGTTTGATAAACATCATTAATTTGGTTTATAACAAGTTGAGAATCACCAAAAACTAGCAGGTGTTTAATTTTTAGTGCTAAGGCAGCTCGTAATCCAAGGATTAGAGCTTCGTATTTAGCAGTATTATTGGTGCAATCAAATGTTAATTTAAATGACAAAGGTATAATGTGTTTTTGTGGAGATATTAAAATAATACCTGCACCATCCCCACTCATGCATCGGGCTCCATCAAAGTATAAGGACCATTGTTCAATATGGTCTGCCTCTAATTGAAGGCATTCATCGGGAAACTCAATGATGAGGGTATGGGTAGACTCTAAGGGTGTAGCAGCTAATTCATCTACTATGATTTGACCCTTAATAGACTTCTATCCTATGAATGTGAGTTCAAACTTGCTTAGAGCAAGAACCCACTTGGCTGTGCAACCTGATAAATAAGGTCAACTCATGAGATACCGCAAGGGATCATATTTAGCTACGTTTTTTGACTGAGCATATAATGTCATAGTTTCTATGTAGAGAATAACTGATGAGGGTTCTGATAATGTAATAATTAGCATGCTATCATTTCTCATTATCAAGCTGAGCTAACATAGCTCCTAAGGCAGAATCAGAAGAAAAAATGTACAAGATAAAAGGACGATTAGATTTAGGCGATGAAAGCACAGGTGGGTTAAGGAGGTATTGTTTTAGAAGTTCAAAATCTTCCTTACATTCGTCGTCCCAATTAAAAGGGACATCTTTCTTAGGGAGCTTAAGAAAGGGACCGGTTTTGTTCGCCAGCTTATCGATGAAGCGACGGATGGCTTGAAGCTTACCTTGTAAACTTTGTAACTCAAAGATATTGGTAGGTGCGGGCATATCAGTGATAGCCACAATCTTGAGAGGGTCGATTTTGATACCACGTAAAGAAACTAAAACCCCTAATATTTTACCGGACTTGACTCCGAATATATATTTAGCTAGATTTAATCGAATAAGGTATTCTCTTAACCGATTAAAAACTTTTATCAAATCATCTAAATGATCATCTTCTTTAATAGAGCGAGCTATAATATCATCTACATAATCATGTAGGATATCATGCATCATATCATGAAAGATATAAGTCATAGCTCATTGATATGTTGCACCTACATTCTTTAAACCAAATGGCATCACTTTCCAACAAAAGGTACCCCAAGGGGTAATAAAGGTTGTTTTAGCCTGATCTTCAGGAGCTATCCTGATCTGATTATAGCCAAAAAATCCATCCATTAGGGACATAATTCCACTCCCGACGGTAAAGTCAATGATTTGATCCATGTTTGGAAGAGGAAAATCATCTTTAGGGCATGCGGCGTTAATATCTCTAAATTTTTTGCAAACCCTAACTTTGGTAGCTTCTTTCTTGGTGACTAGAACTACATTCGAGATCCATTCAGCATAATCAATAGCTTGTATAAAAACAACATTCAGGAGTTTTTCTAACTCCACTTTGACTAGCAAGGCCACTTTGGGATGCATTTTTCTAAGTTTTTGTTTAACCGATTTAGCATCCGGATGGACTACTAGATGATGCATGACTACAGAAGGGTCCAGGACCTGGCATGTCTTCATATGTCCAAGCAAAGACATCTTCATAATCTTTAATAAATGCAATGTATTCATTTTGTTTTTCTTGACTTAATTCTGATCCAATATTGATTATGTGAGGATTATCCTCAGTTCCAATGTTAACTTTAATGACGTTTTCTACTTCCATGTGTAGATCTCTTTCAAAATTAGGTGGGGTGGGTGAGACGCCCAATTCTTGTAATTCTTTTAAGGTTAAGTTGGATAATTCATCGTGAGGAGTCGTGGCCTCAAGTTGGGCTATAGTTGGTGTAGAACCATCAAAATAAAAACTAATTGTGTAACAACTCTTCAACGGAGACATCATGGAAGATATTTCCCTCTAACTCATCGTCGAATTCAGCAATCAATTTAGGGTAATCCATTGATAGCATATTGAATGTAAAGGGATTATTCTTTGGACACAAAGAATCTTGTTTATCTAGATAATCTTGATAACATATGAGTTGATCATTACCTTCAAAAGGGAAGGGTTGACCCTTACTAGGAAACAGGCCCACACCACATCGAGCGGGCCATGGTTCTACCTCGATAGGTTCTTTCATACCATTTTGGAAAGGTCCCAAGCCTTTCCCTTTATATCCCATTTTAAGCATTATAGGTTTAGCTTTAATATATTCATTAGAAAAATAGCATCGAGCATATCTATCACAATGCGTCTTGATGTTTTGGGGTATTCTTCCCCAATCATATCCTTTATAAATAAAAGCACAACTCCCGACTTGGTAAGTACTTCCCATAGGTTGTGGGAGGCCCAAAGTATGAGGAGATGGTGGCAAGTTATTTAAAAGAAGTGAATCTTGCATAAAAGCATTTGTTTTTTCTGATATTAAAATTTTAGATAAATCCGGTAAAAGCTCATTAGAAAGAGCATAATATGTAGAAGGATCATTCCCTATATCTTTAGATGTGGAAGGTATGATAGATGTAGATAATGTGGAGGTGTTAATAAATGGGTCTATAGGTTTTGAAATTATAGGGGTGGAAAATGAAGGATTGGTTGTGGATTTAAGATCATGTTGAGGTTCTAGTGTGGTTTGTTTAGAAGATGGTTGAGGTAAATGTATAGGTGTAGATGATGGGGTAGATGATGTTATGGGTGTGTGTTTCACATGTTTAGATGAAAAATAAGAATTAGGATGTGTGGATGACAGAGCGGGGCAAAATTGCACTCCAACGAGGTTCTGCCAAAGCACACATATCAAAGGGTCTAGGGTCACCATGGATAGTGACCAACTAATTTTTAAATTCAAATTTAACACACTGATGTAAAGTGTAGGGAACCTCTCGCATCGCATTGATCCAAGGGCGACCTAAAAGTATATTGTATGATGCTAGGCAATGTACAATAAACACGGTTGTATCTAGTGTTCGAGGACCAACTTGCAAGGGTATAGTAATGACTCCACACGTTTCTTGTGTCTCGTCATTGAAAGCTTTGATAATCATATCCATTTTTTTCATTTCATCACTTCTAAAGCCAAATATTTGGTAGAAGTAAAAAATGCATATGTTTAAAGATGAACCATTATCAATCAAGACTCTTTTAACGGGTACATCTCCAATTAGGGCAGTAATATATAAGGGGTTATCCTTATGTAAACTATGTTGTGGGATGTCTTTATCCCGAAAGTCAATACAATCGACTTCTCGAGTGATGATAGTATTGGACATGGCTTCAGGTTGAATATTTTGAGGTACCATCATTTGGCTTAATGTGAGCATTAATTCATCCCTATGGATAGGAGAAGATCTTAACAAGTCCAAAAGAGAAATTTTGGCTGTAGTATTGGATAATTGTTCATTAATATTGTAAGGAGGCTTAGGTTGAACATTAGACATATGATTCCCCTTATTGGGATTTTTCAAAACAAATGGAGCTGATCCATCATTCTGAGTTTGATCTTGTTGAGAGTTTTGAGCCTGTTGTTTGGTAACAACTCCGATGGTACCTACAATGTTATATTGAAGACATTGAACTGGTCTTGGTTGAGTGTTTATGGCTTGTTCATTAGGAAGGAACTGATTAGAAGAGGTTCGAGTAGTAACTCTTCTAGGAAATGGTTCTTCTGGAACCATAGCATCTGTGATAGGTTGAATAGGATTTGATTTGTTTTCAGAACTATTCGATTGGTTTGAGGTGATGTCTACTTCACTTTCAATATCTGATTCTACATCACTAGGATCGGGAGTTTGAATATTATGTAGAGGTCGGGTCATGACCATAGATAAAGTTGTGCCAAATATTTGAGGATCCTGAATAGATAATTTTCCACTAATAGTCCCTACATATCGGGTAGGAGGGGGAACATTATGATGTTCGATTTGATTAGCCACTTCTTTACCATGTTTTGGTAAAGGATGTTGAAATATATCTAATGATTGATTAGCATTTTGATTCTAATTTTGGGGAATGGTATTTTGAGCGTTATTAGGAGCATTTTGTTTAGGTTGGAAGGCTTGCACCTCCATTTCATTATTATCAATCAGATCTTGTATTTTATGTTTCAATATTTTGTAAGAGTTTGTAGCATGTCCAGGTCCTCTATGAAAATCACAATGTAAATCAGCTCTGTATCTGGGTATAGTTGGATCAGGTTCCCGGATAGCTAGTAATTGAATCAAACCTCATGCTAGTAATTGAGGTAGAATGGTTGATAATGGTTGATTGAGTCTAGTAAATTCTCGAGGAGGTTTATCAAGAGGTTTTAATATAAATTTTTTTGTTGTCTTCGTTGTATTGATATTAGCAACATTTCTACTATCAGTGACTCCGTCACCTACAACTTGTTTGTTTTTATACTAATTTTTGGATGTTTTCTCATCATCTTTCTTTTTGAGGTGACCTCTCCTAATGAGAGCATCTTCTACCCTTCGAGCTAAGTCTATAGCTTGATCGAAGGTGGTTAAGGTAGTAGTTGATAACTCATAGGATATTTGTTCTTGCAAATTATTGATAAAAATATCCAACATTTCTCTATAAGGTAGCACAAAGTGCAGTTTTCCTATCAACTGCCTCCATCTAGCTAAGAAATCAGCAAAACATTCATCTTTGTCTTGTTTTAAGTTGTATAAATCTTTAATGGTGACATGCCTCTCGATGTAGGCACTAAATTGATGGACAAAAGATTTAGTTGTTTCTTCAAAATTTCTCAAAGAATGATTGGGCAATTGATAGTACCACTCCAATGCCATTCCACCTAAAATTTTCGGGAACATTTTTAGTAATAGCAAGTCATCATGTGATATATCATGACATGCTATCCTAAACATGCGAAGATGCTCTATGGGATCTTCAATTCCTTTATATATAGGCAGGACAGGCATGGGAAAGTGTTTAGGGTATGGTTGTGCTACAACTATGGGATCCAAAGGTTGACTACACATCTCTCGATGATTGTACGAGGGATGGTAGGGATATATCTGGTCCATACGCGAAGCTAACTATTTCACCATGGCTTCCACATTACTGGTTTGCCCACCATATTGATTCGATAGGGTATTAATATGGGATTTGTGAGCATATGATGGAGGGACATGAAGATTAGAGGCTATATTGCTATTGTGTAAATTGTTGGTAGGAAGGGTGTTATGAAGAAGTTTTGAAGTTGTATTATGTTGTATCCCAGATTGTTGAAAATTGGTGTTTGGCTTCATTTTAGGTTTTTGTCGATTTGAAGCATATTGATCAATAGTTTGGCAAAATAAAGCAGTGAATGAAGGTTTCTTTTGTGTGGGAATTATTTTAGGCTCAATAATAGGTTCCTTAGGGGGTTGGGTAACCTATTGTTTTTGCATTTTCTGAATCATAGTGACCATATCTCTATTGGATGGTCCAGCCTTATCACTTTCTTGATCAAAAAAGGACAAGGGATTAGTGTGTATGTTAAACATATCTTCCATGGCTGCTTGAGTGTCACTAATTTGTCCTCTATCAATACGAACTTGTTGAGCAAGGTGTTGCAAGATTTTTGTCATTGTTGTCAACATAGGCAGTTAGATCTAATGATGCAATGGACAGGTAGTTCAGAAGTCATTCAGATGCAGAGGAAAGAAGTTCAAAGGTTATTCAGAGCATGGATAGTGAGTTTCCAAGAAGACCATAGTTGCCTATTTGCAAAAGATCAAAGAAAAATACAAGTAAGAAAAGTGTCGCGATATCACGACATATTCAGCAGGCAAGAAAAACTGTCGTGATTTCACGACATGTTAGAGGAGAGAGAAAGCACAAGCAAAATTGTCGCAATTTCATGACATGGCCGAGGAGAGAGAAGGTGCAAGGAAAACTGTCACGATTTCGTGACATGTTGGAAGCAGAGAAGGCAAGTAAGAAAATTGTCGTGATTTTGCGACATGTTTGGAGAAAAAGCGCTAAGAAAGAAAACTATGATTTCGCGACATGTTCGGAGAAAAAGCGCTAAGGAAGAAAACTATCACGATTTCACGACATGTTTGGAGAAAAAGCGCTAAGGAAGAAAACTGTCGTGATTTCATGACATGTTCGGAGAAAAAGTGCTAAGGAAGAAAACAGTCACGATTTCGTGACATGTTCGAAGAAAAAGCGCTAAGGAAGAAAATAGTCGCGATTTCATGACATGTTCGGAGAAAAAGCGCCAAGGAGGAAAAGTGTCGCGATATCACGACATGTCGGGTTTTGTGACCCAAAGGGAAGAAAAGCGCCAAGGAGGAAAAGTGTCACGATATCGCGACACGTCGGGTTTTCACGACCCGAAGAGGAGAGAGAAAGCACGGAGGCAAAAGTGTCACGATTTCGTGACATGTTCTATTTTTGTTGGTGCAAGCCGAGAAAAGGTTGAGAAAGCAAGGAATGTTGCGATTTCATGATAGAAGTGAGGATGACATCAGCAATAGTTAGAAGTGCCATGATTTCATGACAAAAACATTGTCAAAGCAGACAAAGGCCAAAAGTGTCACGATTTCGCGACAGCAGGGATAAGAAGGCGTACGGTTGTAAAAGGTGTCGCGATATCATGACATGTTATAGTTTCACGACAGAAGCTACAGGAAAGTGATAGAGGCGGCAGAGGCGGTTGAAGCTGACAAAGTTGAATCTGGGTCGATGAAATTTAGGGTTTTGCAACCGACGATCTTTAGGGTTGAAGCTGACAAAGTTGAATCTGGGTCGACAAAATTTAGGGTTTTGTAGCCAACGATCTTTAGGGTTGCAGCCGAATATAGTTCAAGATTTATTATTGAAATTTCTATTATTTAAGGAGGGCTATTTTGGAGTTTGAATATGTGAAGTGTGCGTATCGAATTTGCATGAATTAAGTGGGTGGGGTGCAGAGGTTGAGTCGTGTTGATCTAAGTGCAAAGTGAGAGCGAACTGAGGGCAGGAAAGTGCAAAGGAGCAGAATTGATTAGTTGTTTGTGTTAGAGTGAAGTGCATGGGGCTGTTGCGCAGAAGCAAACTAGTGGTGCAAAGAAATTGCGTAGAAGAAGCAGAGTGTATAGAAATAGCAGACAGTTTGCAAAAGGTTGAAGGTATTTTTTTGTTATTTTCATTGAAGTCCAAGTTACAGCTTGGCATAAGGGGTTGGTGATCCTTCTAGTAGGTACTGGTGAATTAGGGGTTGGTGCTCCTTTCTGTTGGTGCAGAAAAATTGAGGGGTTGGTGCTCCTTCCAGTTGGTGCTAGTAAATAAGTTGTAAAGTTGTTGCTTTGCAAAGGCTGTATTTGGATGGTAGTCCAAGCAGTCATTTTTGAGGAGTAGCCACTTTGGTGAACCTCGTTAAATCTATGTTCTCTGTGATGCTCTCTTGTTATGTCTGGTTTAAATTTGCTTTATTTTAGCTTTAAGTATTGCAAGTTTAAAATATTAAAATATCACACTGATTCACCCCCCTCTCAATGTCACTGTAAGTCTAACAATTGGTATCAGAGCTAGGTTCCTGAATAGGCTCAAATAGCTAGGGTGATCTTGGAAGTGACGCAATGGCAAGTGGTGAAGGTTTCTCCTCAAACAAAGCACCATTGTTTGATGGAACTAATTATGCGTTCTAGAAAATCAGAATGCAGACATATCTCCGTGCTTTGGGTTTTGACATATGGGGTGCAGTAGTTAATGGTTACAAAGCTCCCGCCATTGCTCCAACAGACACTACCGGTAAAAATGCATTTGAAAATTATTCAAAAGCAAAAACTGCCATCATGTGTGGATTAATGGATAGTGAGCTAGTCAAGATCATAAATTGTGAATCAGAAAAAGATGTATGGGATAAACTAGAGAACATTCATGAAGGAGACGATAGGATCAAGGAGGCCAAGCTTCAAAAACATCAAGCTCAATTCGAATCCTTAAAGATGGACAATGATGATAACATAGAGGCTTTCATGCTAAGAGTCAATGGAATCACTAATTCAATCAGAGGTCTCGATGAAGATATGGATGATGCTACTATTGTGAAAAAGGTATTAAGATCACTACCTCCAAGGTTTGATTCTAAAGTCTTAGCCATAGAAGAAGCTAAAGATCTAAATCGCTTTAGTATGGATGAGATGCATGGTTCTTTGACTACTTTTGAAATGAGAATAGGAAGGTCCAATCCCATAGATAGAGAAGCAGCCTTTAAAGCCCTAAAAGGCAAAGACACAAAATAAGAGTCTGAAGAAGAGGAGGTATCAGATGAAATGGAAGAAAATTTTGTCAAAAAACTGAGAAAGGGAAAAGAAAAATACAGAGGAAAGCTACCATTTAAATGTTTTAACTATGGAGGCATTGGGAACTTTGCGACAAAATGTCCACTCAATGAGAAGAACCAGGGTGAGGAAGCTTCGTACCAAGAAAGAAGTGACTGGAAGAAGAAATCAAACTTCAAGAAAGACAACTTCAAAAAGAAAAGTTTCATCTCCAGGAATGCAAATTATTTAGAAGACAACTCTAGTGAGGATTCTAAAGAAGAAACAGGTGAAGTTCTGTTCATGGCATGTGAATCAGAAAAATTGAAAGAGATAGAACAATAAAAAAAGAGGGAAGTAATGAATTCTAAAGTTTCTACTAAAAATCCTGAGGCTGAAGTAGATCTAGAAGGTGAGCTGGTCTCTGCTCTTGTAGAATGGAAATCTGAGAAAAGAAAGAATTATAAAATTTCAAGAAACCTTGAGGATGCAAATGATATCATAACCAGTGTAATGGTTATGGGCATAAAATTGCAGATTGCAAGTATAATGTAGGACTAAGAAATCTCTTCAGTAGAAATGCTTTTTCATCGTTAAATTATGCAGTAGAATGTTTTAATTGTCATAACTTTGGACATATTGCAAGAAACTGTCGTAGTCCTTTAGCTGCAAATCAACCTCAGAAAGGAAAATTTCAACCAAATAGGACAAGACAAAATAGAAATCCTTCGAAAGATATACTCAAGATACTTGGAAAAGGAAAGTCCAAACTAGAGCCCAATACGGTAGCCAAATCGAGTGGAAACAGAAAGAGCGACCTCAGGAAGAAAAGGAATCCCTAATAGTTCAAACAACTTTCAAGGCACAGAGTAAAAGGGTACCATGGATACTTGACAGCGGATGCTCAAGTCATATGATAGGTGATAAACAAAAATTTGAAAAATTACAGAAATATGAGGGTGGTTCTGTAAAATTTGGAAACAATGATGGAGCTAAGATAATCGAAAAAGGATCAGTTAAAATTAGTGATGGGAAGATCAAGTCGGAAGAAGTTTTGTTTGTGGATGGTTTGAAACATAACCTGTTGAGTGTCAGTCAGATCTGTGATAATGGACATGAAGTTGTTTTCAAGAAGCAGGGTTGTGAAGTCAGGAAATCAAACAGTGGAAAATTGATAACTACTGGATCAAGGATATCTGGCAACCTGTACACACTCTCAGGAACTTCAGAAGGTAATTTTTTCATTGGACAGGAAGAAGAAAATTGGCTATGGCACAAGAGGCTTGGACACATTAGTTTTGATAATCTAGTGAAAATCAGATCGAAATAGGCAGTAAGAGACATTCCAACCATTAGAAAACCTTCAAATAGCATTTGTGCTTCATGTCAAAAGGGAAAGCAAAATAGAACCTCATTCAAAACAAAAGAGTACTACACCAGCAAACCTATGGATCTCATACATACAGACTTGTGTGGACCCATGAGAACTCAAAGCATAAATGGTGACAAATACTTTATGTTGTGTATTGATGATTATTCCAGAATGACATGGATATTCTTCTTAAAGAATAAAACAGAAGCTTTTGGAATGTTTAGATCTTTCAAACATCTAGTTGAGAATGAAACAGGAAGAAGAATTAAATGTTTGAGATCAGATAGAGGAGGAGAATTCATCTCAGATGAGTTTACAGAATACTATGAACAACATGGTATCAGGAGACAATATTCAGCAGCTAGAACACCCTAGCAGAATGGTGTGGTAGAAAGAAAGAACAGAATAGTACAGGAAATGGCATGTACTATACTAGCTGAGAACAAAATAGTAGACAAATTTTGGAATGAAGCAGTCCACACTACAGTATACATCCAAAACAGGTATATGCTGAGAACTCATGAAAGTAGTATACATCCAAAATAGGTACATGCTGAGAACTCATGAAAGAAAAACTCCTTATGAGCTATGGTTTGGTAGAAAGGCAACAGCAAAACACCTCAAAGTTTTTTGCTGTAAGTGTTACATCAGAAAAACTGAAGACAATCTTGGGAAGTTTGAAAATAGAGCAGATGAAGGTGTCTTTGTTGGGTATTCGATAAAAAGAAAAGCTTATAAATGCTACAACAAGAGACTCAAGAAAATTGTGGATAGTGCTGATGTTAAATTTGATGAAGGAAGGGAAAGAACAGTTAACTATGAAGAAAACTACCCAATTTATGAAGAAGTCATTGAAGGAGATGAGGAAAATGAAACAGAAAAGAAACCAACTCTTAACTCAGATGACTTAATTGATGACTCAGAGGTGGAAGAAAACAAGAAATTCAAAATAGGCAGCTGGCAGAAGAATCATCCCAGAGATCAAATAATTGGAGATCCCACAACTGGTATTCAGACAAGAAAGAAAGTAGTAAGTAACTACTCTCTTTTATCCAACATTGAGCCCAAAAATATAGCCGAGGCAAGCAAAGATGATAGCTGGATGAAGGCAATAAATGAAGAGTTAGATCAGATTGAAAAGAACAGAACTTGGGAATTAGTTCCTAGACCGACAAATAAGAATGTAATCGGCACCAAATGGATATTTCAAAATAAATTGAATGAAGACGGACGAGGTAGTTAGAAATAAAGCTAGATTGGTCTCAGTAAAGGTTATGCACAAGTTGAAGGCATTGATTTTGAAGAGACTTTTGCACTGTGGCCATATTAGAAGCAATCAGAATGTTTCTAGCCTTAGCAGTTCATAAGAATTTCAGAGTTTACAAGATGGATGTAAAATCAGCTTTCTTAAATGGTAAACTTGAAGAAGAAGTTTACATTGAACAACCAGATGGTTTCCAAATTGGTGAAGATCCCAATATTGTCTACAAATTAAAGAAAGCTTTATATGGCTTAAAACAGGCACCCCGAGCATGGTATGCAAGGCTAGATAACTATCTCTCTCAACAGGGGTTTAAGAAAGGTATGGTGGACAATAATCTATATGTCAAAACGAAAAAATGGGCATCTCATTGTTCTTGTTGTATATGTAGATGATATCATATTTGGCGACGACAAAGATGAATCATGTAAAGACTTAGCAAATAAAATGCAAAAAGAATTTGAAATTTCTATGATTGGTGAACTGTCTTACTTTCTTGGGTTACAAGTTAATAAAAATGAGAAAGGCATATTTATTTCCCAAGTCAAATATGTGAAAGAGATGCTAAAAAGATTCACAATGGAGGACTGTAAGCTGGTTAGCACTCCTATGGTGACAGGCTGCAAGTTGAGTAAAGATGACAAATCTCCACCGTAGATCAAACCATGTACGAGATCAATGATTGGAAGTTTACTATATTTAACAGCTACCAGACATGATATTCTACAGGCAGTTTGCATGGTAGCAAGATTTCAATCCAGTCCCAAAGAGACTCATGTGACAGTTGTAAAAAGGATTCTTCGGTATCTCAAGGGTACCATGGAGTATGGGTTGTGGTATCCAAAAGGTAAAAAATTCACTCTTATATCATATTTAGATGTAGATTGGGCTGGATGTGTAGATGATAGAAAGAGTACCAGTGGAGGTGCATTCTATCTGGGAGACATATTGGTTGCATGGCACAGTAAGAAGCAAGAGTCAGTTTCTTTATCTACAGCTGAGGCAGAATATATTGCAGCAAAAACATGTTGTACACAAGTTTTGTGGATGAAAAAAACTCTGAAAGATCTTGGTATTAATTTCAGTGAGCTAATAACAGTAAAATGTGATAACACCAATGCAATTAACATCTCCAAGAATCCAGTTATGCATTCTCGCACAAAGCACATTGCCATCAAGTATCATTTTTTGAAGGAGAAAGTTGTAGAAGGAGAAGTTAAATTGGATTTTGTCCCAACCACAGAATAAGTAGCAGATATTTTTACAAAACCATTGCCCAAGGAAGTGTTTGAGTACCTTCGAAACAAATTGGGAGTAGTCACACTTCCCAAGAAGTGACTAGCTACGGGGATCACTTTCTCAAGGGGAGCATTTGAGTATTTGACTATTCTTTTGCTCATGATCATAATTTGTGCTAAGTGCAACAAATTGTGCCTGAGAATTGTGTGTATGCACTCAGGGGGAGTCTGCAGTAGCCCTTTGGTATTATTGACAAAGGGGGAGAAGAGTGACAGAAATTTACACAGGTGTTGCCAACAATTCCAAAGGGGGAGATTGTTGAGCAAGGTGTTGCAAGAGTTTTGTCATTGTTGTCAACACAGGCACTTAGATATAATGATGCGGTGGACGAGCAGTTCGAAGTCATTCGGATGCAGAGGACAGAAGTTCAAATGTTATTCAGAGCATGGACAGTGAGTTTCCAAGAAGACCATAGTTGCCTATTTGCAAAAGATCAAAGAAAAAGACAAGTAAGAAAAGTGTCACGATATCGCGACATATTCAGCAGGCAAGAAAAACTGTCGTGATTTCGCGACATGTTAGAGGAGAGAGAAAGCGTAAGCAAAATTGTCACGATTTCATGACATGGCCAAGGAGAGAGAAGGCGCAAGGAAAACTGTCATGATTTCGTGACATGTTGGAAGCAGAGAAGGCAAGTAAGAAAACTATCGTGATTTCGTGACATGTTTGGAGAAAAAGCACTAAGGAAGAAAACTGTCACGATTTCACGACATGTTCGGAGAAAAAGCGCTAAGGAAGAAAACTGTCGTGATTTTGCGACATGTTTGGAGAAAAAGCGCTAAGGAAGAAAAGCTGTCACGATATCGTGACATGTCGAGTTTTCGTGACCCGAAGGGAAGAAAAGCGCCAAGGAGGAAAAGTGTTGCGATAACACGACACGTCAGGTTTTCGTGACCCGAAGAGGAGAGAGAAAGCACGGAGGCAAAAGTGTCGTGATTTTGTGAAATGTTCTATTTTTGCTGGTGCAAGCCAAGAAAAGGTTGAGAAAGTGAGGAATGTCATGATTTCACGATAGAAGTGAGGATGACGTCAGCAATAGTTAGAAGTGTCACGATTTCATGACAAAAACATTGTCAAAGCAGACAAAGGCCAAAAGTGTCACGATTTCATGACAGCAGGGATAAGAAGGCATACGGTTGTAAAAGGTGTCACGATATCATGACATGTTGTAGTTTCATGGCAGAAGCTATAGGAAAGTGACAGAGGCGACAGAGGCGGTTGAAGCCGACAAAGTTGAATCTGGGCCGACGAAATTTAGGGTTTTGTAGCCGACGATCTTTAGGGTTGAAGCCGACAAAGTTGAATCTGGGCCGACAAAATTTAGGGTTTTGCAGTCGACGATCTTTAGGGTTACAGTCGACTATAGTTCAAGATTTATTATTGAAATTTCTATTATTTAAGGAGGGCTATTTTGGAGTTTGAATATGTGAAGTGTGCGTATCAAATTTGCATGAATTAAGTGCGGGTGCAGAGGTTGAGTCATGTCGATCTAAGTGTAAAGTGAGAGTGAACTAAGGGCAGGAAAGCACAAAGGAGCAGAAGTGATCAGTTGTTTGTGTTAGAGTGAAGTGCGTGGGGCTGTTGCGTAGAAGCAAACTGGTGGTGCAAAGAAATTGCGCAGAAGAAGCAGAGTGTACAGAAATAGCAGACAGTTTGCAAAAGGTTGAAGGTATTTTTTTGTTATTTTCATTGAAATCCAAGTTGCAACTTGGCATAAGGGGTTGGTGCTCCTTCCAGTAGGTGCTGGTGAATTAGGGGTTGGTGCTCCTTTTTGTTGGTGCAAAAAAATTGAGGGGTTGGTGCTCCTTCTAGTTGGTGTTGGTAAATAAGTTGTAAAGTTTTGCAAAGGCTAGATTTGGATGGTAGTCCAAGCAGTCATTTTTTAGGAGTAGCCACTTTGGTGAACCTCGTTAAATCTGTGTTGTGTGTGATGCTCTCTTGTTATATCTGGTTTAAATTTGCTTTATTTCAGCTTTAAGTATTGCAAGTTTAAAATATTAAAAGATCACACTGATTCACCCCCCTCTCAGTGTCACTGTAAGTCTAACAGATCTGCCATATTAAGAGCACCAATGTTATTATTGAAAAAATTCTAGAAATGATCTAAGTTATCAAAAGCAATAGTTCCATCTAGAGCCATTCTAGGGGATGAGGATCCTTCCTCTTTAATATTTTCTTGTTGTTCATTTTCTTTAGCCAGCTCATCTTCTGGCTGGTCTAGAGTTTCTCCTTCCGAAATTGAATCCTCAGGAAGGACATTTGGGTTTTTTGTTTTGTCTCCTAACCAATCTTCTTCTTCTTCATTTTGTTTACCATTCCTAAGTCTAGGCATTGTGCTTAAATTTATATTTCAGAAAATATATATATACTTGTATATATATATATATATGCAACAAGCTTAAGAGGTATATATTTTAATTATATACCTACTATAGTAATAAAAATAAATAAAATGTTTTAGTTTTGTTATATTTTTGGTTTTTCTTGTTTTTGTAACAATATTATAAAGATAACAAACAACAAACTAAATGCAAGAGATAATAATAATGAAAGCAATGATCTAGTCTTCTATAAAAAATTTATAAATATCATTAATGGGCTCGAGTTCTTCAGGAGTCATGAAGTGTTCTTTTTCAAATTGAAAATTTTCTTTCAAGAATTTGACAAAAAGTGCTATAGTGATATTATCTGTCTTAGATTCTGGTTGGTAGAAATAAAGTTCGTGGCAATACTCTCGATATAACATAGCCCGAGGAACTCTCCTCCACCTTTCCCTATCTGTAAGAACGACCTCTTGATCTTCTACATGACCTAGGAATTGGTGTATAATAGCTACATTCTCGAGGTATTCCTCGAAGGTGAACAATTCTAAAGACACAAGAGCTCTCCTATAAGCTAACCACCTATGGCAAGATCTCTAAATTTCATGATAGAAAATGAGTTTATGAGGATCCAGGATCCTATCTAGGGCAAACCTCTTGATTTTTTTAAGTTGTATTGATCTAGATGAAATGATACCTATCCTCCTATCAAGTTCTTTCCACAAAAGTTGGTTTCTATCTGTTTCAGGCACACTAAGCACAAAATTAACTTCTATGGCTACTAATTGGTTTTCAACATTTATAGTGACAACTAGTCTTTTCTTAGGAGCTACCATCTAGACATGATATGCAACTTAGTATTTTTCTAATGATTTCAAATGCATCTATGTTTTTTTGTTTTTGTTTTCAAAAGGTTTTAGTTTCACGTCGGGTTCACCAAAATGTATCGCTCCAAATTTTTCGCATCCTTACCTTCAGGCTAAAGGATCCGTGCCTGGAAGGAGGATGGGAAAAGGATGGGACAATACCTCGGACTGAGAGGCCCTTTGAAGGTCTCGCCTCTCAGGGGAGGGGTATTAAGGTGATTTTTTGACGGATGGTGGGGTTCACCAGGAAACGTTTAGTGGCAGTTTCCACGCCTAGGTTGGGAATGTGTTTGATGTGTTCAGTTTTAGCTTTAAACATCCAAGTCCTAGGTTTGGCCAGATGAATCTAAATTGTTCTATCAAGAACCAATCAAGCAAAAACTTAGGAAAATGCATCCAACTATCATTTTGATGGTTAAATATGAATTGAAAAAACTGTTGGATGTAGAGTTCATCATTTCCATCGACTATCCAAAATGGGTATCAAACATGGTACCTGTAGAAAAAACTAATGGAATAATTCATATTTGTACATATTTTAGAGACCTCAATAAGGCAACACCAAAGGATTCATTCTTGTTGCCTAATATCGATGCTCTGGTAGACGTAATTATAGGTCACGAAAAGCTTTCTCTTATGGATGGTTTTTCTGGTTACAATAAAATTCATATTAAACTTGAAGACTAGAATAAAACCACTTTCACAATGCCATGGGGAATATTTTATTACAAAATTATGCCATTTGGTCTTAAAAATGTTGGTGCTACATATCAGCAGGCCATAACATCTATATTTCATGACTACATGCATAAGATCCTAGAGGATTATATTAATGACTTATTGGCAAATTCATTACTATGTTCAAAAAATGCTAAGGTTCTCTGGAAATTTTTCAATCATCTAATAGAGCACAATGTCAGGTTGAATCCCAAAAATTTATCTTTGCTGTAAGATTAGGAAAACTCTTCGGATTCATCATTTCTAAATGAGGGATCACACTTGATCCAACAAAGGTCAAGGTCATTTTAGAAATGTGTCCTCCCACTAATATTAAGGAACTGAGAAGCCTACAAGGCAAAGTAGCATCCATAAAGTGATGCATCACACAATTATCAGACAAATGACAACCCATGAATCAGTTTCTACACAAGGGGGTCCCATTTAATTGGGATAAGGACTATCAAGAGGCCTTTTCTGAGATCAATAAGTACCTACAAACACTGCTAATTTTAGCTCCACATCAACCATAGGTGCCATTCCTGTTATATATATCTTCTACTAACTTTGCATTGAGAACCATGTTAGCCCAAAATAATGTGCAAGGAAAAGAATAGGTAATATATTATATCGGTCAAACTCTGGTTAGCTACGAGCTGTGATACACATATGTGGAAATACTATGCTTAGTAGTGGTCTTTACAATGAAGAAGTTGCACCACTACATGTTAAGAAATATGACATATGTGGTATCAAAACAAAATCCTTTGTAGTACATTATGAGTAAAACATATCATAATACACGTATTACAAAGTGGATCATGCTATTTATAGAATTCAACCTAGAATTCATAATTCAAAATTCTATTAAGGGATAAGTCATAGCAGATCAATTAGTAGAGGCTCCTCTTCAGGATTATAGACCTCTTGTCATAGAGCTTCCTAATGATGTAGTATTTTCATTATCAAAGTTGCTATAACCCAAAGAACCTGATAATCAAGTAGATATGTCTCTGTTCTTCGATGGTTCCAAATGCAAGCAAGGGGATGGTGCATATAATTGTGTTTTTCATACCACAAGGTTCTCCTATGACCTTGTCATTTAAGCTCATTTTCCCTTGTACCAATAATAATGTTGAATATGAGGCCCTAATATTGGGCCTCCAAACAACGTTTTCCATGAAGATTACAAAGCTAAATATTTTTGGTGACTCCTTGCTCATTGTTAATCATGTTAATGAGACATACCAGTGTAGATGTCCTATTTTGAAGGTATATAAAGAGCTTGTGGACACATATCTAGCCTAGCTATAATGGTATGACATCGATGCAATTCCTCAAAAATCCAACAAATTTGTAGACACCATGGCATATTTGGGATCCTTAATCCCTCAGAATCTATCTGTTGATTTCACTACCATTCAAGTGAAAATGCTATTACAATCCATGATACAACATGAGGCATAAAATAATCAAGAATAAATCCACATGATTCAGATAGAACCAATGCATGAATGGTTCTATAAAGCTAGATACTTTCTAAAAAAGGTGCCTTGGGGATCATTACTTTCGTAGGGTCCTGTAGAGAATGGTACCATTATTCTCCATAAGGTAGTTTCCCAATCAGCTTTTGTACAAATTGAACTACAATAGGAACATGTCCTTCAGGTAGTTGAAGTTGTTTTCTATTAGGATTGGATGTCACAAATACGTGATTTACTTAAGCTTGGTGTAATCCCACGATGATTTTCATGTGTCATAAAATGAGCATTCAAATAGAAAGTGACTAAGTATGTCATTCTAGGAGACATGTTGTATCATTGAACCTCAAGAATCATCTTGGGTAATCTCACAAGCTCATGATGGTACATGTGGTGGCCATTTTAGTAGTATGGCCATCGTCAAGCAGATATTTCAAATGGGCTATTATTGGCCCACTATGGATAAGGATTGCACAACGTATGTCAAGAAATGCATCAAATGTCAACATCATGCTAATCTTATGCACTTGCCATTGTATGTCTTACAACCCATCCAAGCGTCTTGGCCATTTTCTCAGTGGGGTCTTGATTTGATTGGTAATATCTCTCCTTCATTGGGCCGACATACATTCATTATAATAACCACTGAGTACTTTACAAAATCGGTGGAATCAATACCTTTAACAATGACAATAGGAGCACATATTATGGATTTCATACTCCACAATATCATGTCATTTTGGGATACCATCCAATATCATATCGGATAATGGAATGCCATTTAAAAATAAAATTGTAAGGGCTTTAACATCAAAGTATAATATACAACATAATTTGTGACTCCATACTATCTGTAAGTAAACGGATAAGCTAAAGCCTCTAACAAGACAATGGTAGCTATCTTGAAAAATATTGTCCAAGAAAACCACAAATATTGGCATATCCAGTTGCTCCTTGCATTATGGGCTTACAAGACTAGTATATGGATGCCCATTGGGGCAACCTCATTTTCACTAGTATATGGCACTGAGGCCATTATATCCTTGGAGTTGAAAATTCCAACCCTACGCATCACATTGAAAGAGTTCATCGATGATGACACTTCATGACAAGCTCACCTTGACCAATTGATGCTTCTTTATGAACATCGTGTGAATGCCCTTGAGCATCTCCGATTTTATCAAGAATTCCTAAAATGAGCTTATAACAATAAATTGCATTGGAGAGACTTTAAAATTGAGGATCTTGTGCTGAAAGAGAACCAACAAAACTCAAACCTACCACTGCACTTACAAGATAAATTTACGGCCAGCTAGTTAGGTCCATATATCATCAAAAAGAAAATAGGACCTGGAACATATCACCTAACATATTTTTAAGGTATTGAAGAGCCTAAACCTCTCAACATTCTTCATATTAAGGAATTCCACACATAAAATAAAAAAGTAAAAAATATTCAAAATAATCAAAATTTCAAAAATAATTGAAAACACCAAAAATCAAACAAACCAAGAAGCAATACAAACCCAAAAACATTGAAAAAACATCAAAAACACAAAAAACATTTGCATTTTACATTTTGCATTTACATTAATTTAATTGCATTGCATTAGGCATGTCTATCTATTGCACTTGCATTAGGATAGGTTGTGTCAATATTACAAAGGACATCACGTTTGTATATTAATCATGCATCTATTCATCATCATCATCCATCACCCTTGTGAGTACTTGTGTTTCTCAACACAACCCCTCCTATTGCTATAAGAAATATACTAGGGTTTTTTGGTAATTTAGCCATACCTAGTGATCTTCTAAGATTTTGTAGAAAGCTATCTTTGATTTTGTAGATGAGGTCTATTTTTGATAGCACCTAGCATATGTAAAAATCCCATCACTAAGTAAACACATTAATAATCTTAATTAGGACAAGGAAATATGAACCCTACAAAGTGGTCCTAGTCACCTTAAGCGAAAGGTTTTACTTGATCATATTGTGATGTGCATGGTCTAGAGTGTTAATCATTGACAAAAGTACAAGCTCCCCCCCTACCCAAAGAAATCCCTTGCTTTCATACAAATAAGAAAAATATCAAAAACAAAGTAAAAATAAACAATGATTATCATCACTACACAAATCCCTTGCTCAAAAAAAAATGTAAAATAAATAGTGATTTTCATCACTATACATGAGCAAGTATCCCAATAAATGTGAAGAAAAGAAGGGGGTGAAGAGCTTGAATCCCTAGAATGGTCACTACTTGAAACCATAGAGTGATCCCCAATATAGCAATGGGCTAAATGAATCCCACCTAGCATTGGGGTAGTTCTAAGCAATTTACAAATGAGCTAGCTTTAGGCGAGCTGTATTACCTAGTGGTCTAGTCTAACTGCATTCAATCTTAGGATTAAGGTGAACATTTGGTGATCCTCATTACAATAATGGGCTGAATGAATCTCGCTTGGTAATGATGTAGTCTTATGTCTCATCTAATCTATTCATTTGCACACACAGGGATAATGAATATCTTGGTCTTCATAACAACTTGGTCTTTCAAGAGTCTTGTATGGTCATTATACAACTTTTGATTAATCAACTAGGGTGTTTGAGTCTCATTGAAAACCTCAAAAATCCCTTACAACAATAAATCATCAATCAATCAATCAATCATCAATTTCTCTTTATGAGGTTTTATTTATTAAAGGGTTTTCATAACATAGGTTAGATACATCATGGATATCAACAATGATATTTAGATGGCCACTAACTATTTTGTGCATATATTTTAATTTACAAAATCTTGTGAAGAAAAACCATACATATTTCACCATCTCATATCATATTTGGATGCTTAAATGATTATTTCTTATGATAAGATTTAACATTTATATTCATGATTTTTATACATATTGTGGTGTCATCCATTAGTGTGTAAATACATATTACATTCATTCCTTATGTTTTAAGTGATTAAAGCATACAGGTTCATTTGCATTAAATTATCATCACATAATTAGTGCATTGCATTCCACACAGTATACATCATATCATATCACATAAATCAAATGCATAAACAATTGAATCAAATTAAACATGCATTTAAACACAAGCAGTGCATCCATATATGTACTCAACATCATAGTGCATCCATACAAGTACTTGATAGTATCTAAGAATACATAAATAATCAAGCTAGTGCATGTCATTAGTACATCACATGCATATAGCATGATCAATAAATATAAGCATTACAACCATGTGCATCTCATAAACATAAAAACAATAAATTGATACACATAATGAAACATAAGCAAATGGAATATCATATATGTGTGTCAAAATGTATACATGGAGGTACAAAATGCTCGTAAGCTACAATAGTGTAGGTCATCTGATATTACACTAAAAAATGATACAATGTCATCAAGTCATGATCATACATGTCTTGTACCACCTGTATCACCTCCACCCTCTCCACCCTCTCTATATGGCTACCTAGAGCTAGTGCCTACTGATATCTATGATCATACCCCTGATATGTGGCTTGGATGCACTAAGGAATATCTAAACTCACTTTGACTCCTATATCCATGTATCGTAGACCACTCTGGTAAGGTAACCCCTAGCATAACCACATGCCCCTCTAGCTGCATAATGTATAGGCCATCAAACTAGTGTCATACCTCATACTAGTTGACTAAACCCTACATCATAGCTATATGTGCATGTAAGGTGATTGTATCATCTACAACTATTGATACCTAAGTAGCTAAAGCTAAAGGTGTATCTTGAGAAGTCAAGGGGCCTCCCCTTATAATCTTGAGCATATCCCACTCTTTAGTTCTAAAGTCTAGCTAAGACTAGATCATATCCCACTATACGATGATCTTCTCTATCTCTGTAGCAGTAGAGTCAATCTGTATATGGAGGGTAGTTCACTCTGTTAGTCTCACAATGACACTGAGAGGGGGGTGAATCAGTGTAGCTATTTAAATTCAAATCTACAACTCTTAATACTGAAACAATGAAGATTTAAATCAGATAATGCAAGTATCACAAGAGAGCATTCCACAACACACGATGTAACGAGGTTCACCAATTTGGCTACTCCTCAAAAATGACTTGCTTGGATTACCGTCCAAATCCAGCCTTTGCAAAATACCAATTTTACAATCAATTTACCAACACCAACTGGAAGGAGCACCAACCCCTGATTTATCGCACCAAAGCCCCCCTAAAAGGAGCACCAACCCCTAATTTATCCGCACCAACAGAAAGGAGCACCAACCCCTAATTCCAAGCACCAACTTGGACTACAAATTTGAAGCTATAAGATTGACATAAAAATGCCTTCGCTTATTCAAGACCCTGACTGGTCTATTGCTAACCCAACCTCTCTCACTCTTCACCAAAATACCACACACACTGAAGGCTCTGCTTACTGCACTTTTATGGCTCTCACGGCTCTGCTCAACGCTCTCTTACGACCCTCTTCCAACCCTCTTCTTGCAGCACTTTCTCTCTATTCAGTAGCACTTTAATTCTCCACGCAGACCTCCTTTTATAACAAAATTGTCTCTTTGTAACTCCAGTTGTAACTCCTTTCATTTCTCATATGCCACTTGTCAATTGTAACGCCTTTTATATGTAACTCCTTTTGTATATATAGAGTAGGCATTTTGTTAAACACGTTACATGCAACGAATTGACACATATACCTTTACCATGACTATTCGTCTTCTTGGTCATGACTGTTCGTATTCTCCTTAGTGACTGTTCGCTTTCTTTTTTATGCATGCATGCGTTTTCACTATAACTGCACCTGTAACTGACGTACTGACTTCAGTTAACTCTTCTTATTTTATCTGCATGAATTTCTTCTACAACTGCACCTATAACTATCGTATAACTTTAGTTAACTATCACATATCTTATTTCGGCTGGGTTCTCTTCTTCGCTCATGCCAAAGTGACCTGTCACGAAATCGTGACACTTCTGCCTCTTTGTCCTCTTCTCGGCTTTCACCCGTGAAAACACATGTCACGATATCGTGACACTTTTGCCTCCTTGCTACTCTTCTTGGCTTCAACCCACGAAAACACAACATGTCGCGATATCATGACACTTTCACCTCCTTGCTACTCTTCTTGGCTTCAACCCGTGAAAACACAACATGTCACGATATCGTGACACTTTCGCCTCCTTGCTACTCTTCTTGGCTTCAACTACGAAAACACATGTCGCGATATCATGACACTTTCACCTTCTTACTTTCTCTCTCCTCCTTAAGTCACAAAAATGCGACATGTCATGAAATCGTGACACTTTCTCTCCTTTGCTCTTTCTCTTGCCTTCGGGTCATGAAAACCCGACATGTCGCGATATCGTGACACTTTTTCTCCTTAGCTCTTTCTCTTGCCTTCGGGTCATGAAAACCCGACATGTCGCGATATCGTGACACTTTTTCTCTCGAACTCTCTCTCCTGCAACATGTCACGAAATCGTGACACTTTTTCTCTCGAATCTCTCTCCTGCAACATGTCGCGAAATCGTGACACTTTTTCTCTCGGACTCTCTCTCCTGCAACATGTCGTGAAATCGTGACACTTTTTCTTTCGGACTCTCTCTCCTGCATTATGTCGTGAAATCGTGACACTTTTTCTTTCGGACTCTCTCTCCTGCAATATGTCACGAAATCGTGACACTTTTTCGTCCGTACAACCTTCCTTGCAATATGTCGCGAAATCGTGACACTTTTTCGTCCGTACAACCTTCCTTGCAATATGTCACGAAATCGTGACACTTTTTCGTCCGTACAACCTTCCTTGCAATATGTCATGAAATCGTGACACTTTTTCGTCCGTACAACCTTCCTTGCAATATGTCACGAAATCGTGACACTTTTTCGTCCGTACAACCTTCCTTGCAATATGTCACGAAATCGTGACACTTTTTCTACTTGCCTTTCTCTCTTCCAACATGTCGCGAAATCATGACAGTTTTGCTTGCTTGCGTTGTTTCTCCGAACATGTCACGAAATCGTGATAGTTTTGCTTGCTTGCGCTTTCTCTCCGAACATGTCACGAAATCATGATAGTTTTGCTTGCTTGCGCTTTCTCTCCGAACATGTCATGAAATCGCGATAGTTTTTCTTTCTTCTCAACATGTCACGAAATCGTGATAGTTTTTCTTTCTTGCCAACATGTCACGATATCGCGATAGTTTTCTTTCTTCTCAACATGTCGCGATATCGCGATAGTTTTTCTTTCTTGCCAACATGTCGCGATATCGCGACAATTTTCTTTCTTCTCAACATGTCGCGATATCGCGATAGTTTTTCTTTCTTGCTCAACATGTCGCGATATCGTGATGAAAGCCGTTTTCTTTCTTGCCAACTTGTCGCGATATCGCGATAGTTTTCTTCCTTGTGATTTTTAGCAAATGGGCCACTTCTATATTTTGGAAAACCACTGTACATACTCTGAAGAACCTCTTAACTCCTGTCCATTGCATCAACCGATCTGTCTGACTGTGTTGACAACAATGACAATACTGTTTCTGCACCTTGCTCAACAATCTCCCCCTTTGGAATTGTTGGCAACACATATGCAATTTCCTGTAATTCTTCTCCCCCTTTGACAATAATACCAAAGGGCTGCTGCAGACTCCCCCTGAGTCCATGCACATCATTCTCAGGCACACGTTATGACAGTTAGCAAAAATTGCAAATATGAGCAAAAAGATAATCAAATATATAAATGCTCCCCTAAGAATGTGATTTCGATAGCTAGTTAGTTCTTGGGAAGCATAACCACTCCCAATTTATTGTGAAGGTACTCAAAAATTTCTTTGGGCAGCGGTTTTGTGAAGATATCCGCTACTTGCTCTGTAGTTGGAACAAAATCCAACTTTACCTCACCTTTCGCAACTTTCTCCTTCAGAAAGTGATATCGGATAGCAATATGTTTTGTGCGAGAATGCATAACCGGATTCTTTGAGATGTTAATGGCACTGGTGTTATCACACTTAACTAAAATTGGCTCACTGAAGTTAATGCCAAGATCTTTCAGGGTTTGTTTCATCCATAAGACCTACGTACAACTCGTAGTTGCTGCAATATACTTTGCCTCTGTTGTGGATAAAGAAACTGACTCTTGTTTCTTACTGTGCCATGCAACCAACCTGTCTCCAAGATAAAATGCCCCTCCACTGGTACTCTTTCTGTCATCGACACATCCTGCCCAATCTGCATCTGAATACGCAATAAGGGTGAAGTCCTTACCTTTCGGATACCATAACCCATACTCCATAGTACCCTTCAGATATCGAAGAATCCTCTTCACTGCTGTCACATGAGTCTCCTTGGGACTCGCCTGAAATCGTGCTACCATGCAAACTGCCTGCAAGATATCTGGTCTGGTAGCTGTCAAATACAATAGGCTCCCAATCATAGATCTGTACATGGTTTGATCAACATCTGGAGATTTTTCATCCTTGCTCAACTTGCAACCTGTCGTCATGGGAGTGCTAACAGGCTTACAATCCTCCATTGTGAATTTTTTTAGCATCTCTTTCACATATTTGACTTGAGAAATGAATATGCCCTTCTCATTTTGATTAACTTGCAGACCGAGAAAATACGAAAGTTCACCAATCATCGACATTTCAAATTCTTTCTGCATCTTAATTGCTAAATCTTTACACGAATCATCATTGTTGCTGCCAAAGATGATATCATCTACATATACAACAAGGACAATGAGATGGCCATTTGCTATTTTGACATACAAATTGCTATCCACCATACCCTTTTTAAACCCTTGTTGAGTAAGATAGTTGTCTAGTCTTGCATACCATGCTCTGGGTGCCTGTTTCAAGCCATACAATGCTTTCTTCAACTTGCAGATGAAATTGGGATTATCACCGAGTTGGAAACCATCTGGTTGTTCAATATAGACCTCTTCTTCAAGTTTTCCATTCAAAAATGCTGATTTCACGTCCATTTGATAAACTTTGAAATTCTTGTGAACTGCTAAAGCCAAAAACATTCTTATTGCCTCTAGTCTGGCCACTTGGTGCAAAGGTTTCCTCAAAGTCAATACCTTCAACTTGTGCATAGCCTTTACAGACCAATATTGCTTTATTCCTCACTACCTGTCCGTATTCATTCAATTTGTTTCGAAAAATCCATTTAGTACCGATTATATTTTTATTTGCGGGTCTTGGTACTAACTCCCAGGTTTTGTTTTTTTCTATCTGATCTAATTCTTCATTTATAGTTGTCATCCAACTTTCATCTTTGCTTGCTTCAGCAACATTTTTGGGCTCAATGTTGGATAATAGAGAGTAGTTACTTACTACTCTTCTTCTTGTCTGAACACCAACTGTGGGATCTCCAATTATTTGATCTCTAGGATGATTTTTCTGCTAGCTACCTGTTTTGAATTTCTTGTTTTCTTCCTCTTCTGAATCACTACTTAACTCATCTGAGTCAATTTTTTGTTTCTTTTCGGTTTCCTTTTCATCATCTCCTTCAATAACTTCTTCATATATTGGGTAGTTTTCTTTATAGCTTCTTTCTTGTTCCCTACCTTCATCAACTTTAACATCGGCACTCTCCACAATTTTCTTTAGCCTCTTGTTGTAGCAAGTGTAGGCTTTGCTTTTTGTCGAATAGCCTAGGAAAATACCTTCATCAACTCTATCTTCAAATTTTCCAAGATTATCTTCAGTTCTTTTGATATAACACTTGCTTCCAAAAACTTTAAAGTATCTTGTTGTTGCCTTTTTACCGAACCACAGTTCATACGGAGTTTTGCTTTCATGCGTCCTCAACATGCACCTATTTTGGATGTAAACCGTAGTATGGACTGCCTCTTTCCAAAATCTGTCTGCTATTTTGCTCTCAGTCAACATAGTTCATGCCATTTCCTGCACTGACCTGTTCTTTCTTTCTACCACTCCATTCTGCTGAGGTGTCCTTGCTGCTGAAAACTGTCTCCTAATCCCATATTTTTCATAGTACTCTACAAACTCTTCTGAAATGAACTCTCCTCCTCTGTTTGATCTTAAGCATTTAATCCTTTTTCCTGTTTGATTCTCAACTTGTTTTTTGAAAATCTTGAACATTTCAAAGGCATCTGATTTAAGCTTCAAAAATAGTACCCATGTCATCCTGGAATAGTCATCTATGCACAACATAAAGTATTTGTCACCATTTATGCTTTGCGTTCTCATGGGTCCACATAAATCAGTATGTATTAGTTCTAAAGGTTTGCTTGTGAAGTATTCTTTTGCTTTAAATGTGGCTCTAGTTTGCTTCCCCTTTTGGCATGAAGCACAAATGCTATTTAAAGGTTTACCAATGGTGGGAATATCTCTCACTTGCCCTTTTTGAGCTGATTCTTACTAGATTGTCAAAGCTAATATGACCGAGCCTCTTGTGCCACAGCCAATTTTCTTCTTCTTGTCCAATCAAGCATGCTCTTTCTAAAGTCTCTGAGAGAGTATACAAGTTTCCAGATGTCCTTGATCCAATTGCTATCAACTTTCCATAGTTTGTTGTTCTGACTTCACAACCCTGCTTCTTGAAAATTACTTCATGACCTCTGTCACAAATCCGACTTACGCTTAGTAAGTTATGCTTCAGACCAATCACAAACAAGACTTCTTTCGACTTGATTTTTTTTCATTGATCTTAACTGATCCTTTGCCAACTATCTTAGCTCCATCATTATTTCCAAATTTTACAGAACCACCTTCATAATTCTGTAACTTTTCAAATTTTTGTTTGTCCCCTGTCATATGACTTGAGCATCCACTATCAAGTATCCATGGTGCAGATTTGTTCTGTGCTTTAAATGTTGTCTGTACAATCAAGGATTCCTTTTCTTCCTTGGGTTGCTCCTTTTGTTTCCACTCTGGTTTGATTGCAGTTTTGGTCACTTGTTTTGACTTTTCTTTGTCAGTAGCCTATGCCTATTTTTTAGGAAATTTTCTATTTTGTTTCCAACCATTTGGTTGAAATTTTCTTCCCTGATGTTTATTTGCTGCAAATGTACTTCGACAATTTCTTGCAATGTGCCCATAATTATGACAGTTATAACATTCAACTGCATAATCCATCAATGGTGAAAAAACATTTCTACTGGAAAAATTCCTTTGTCCTACTTTGTACTTGCAATCAGAAATCTTATGTCCATAACTATTGCATTTAAAACAATAACCAGAAAAGGAATGAGTGAACCTGGGTGATGGTCTTTGCCATTTTGTAGTGGGAGCCATAAATCTTCTTCTCCTTTGATGAGTGACTTTGGTGAATCCATCATTGTCAATACTCCTCTCTTGCCTGGCATTATTGCTTTCTTTAGAATGATTCATTTTTTCTTGATCAACCCTGATCTTGTCTTCATTCTTTATGGGTTCTATAGTTATGGCCTTTGATCCATTTGATGATTCTCCTTCGACGAAGCCTAACCCAAATTTGATGCCTGTAGACCTTTGGTTATTTATAATCTTATCCAGCTTCATAGAACTTCCTTCAAGTTTGTGATAGCAAGTCATTTTTTGATTCATCTCTTCTAGCTGCATCTTTAAACCAACAATCTCTTCTTCTAGCTTGTTGCACTCATCTATTTTCATGGTTAATTGTACTTTGATATCTTCAGATATTTTCTTAAATTTGTCTATCTGTACTTTCAAGCTGGTTATGATTTCATTGGCATCCTCAAGCTTTCTTGAAGTTTTCTTATTCTTTTTCCTTTCTATACTCAGCTCTTGAAGTGCAGTGACCAACTCACCTTCCAGATCTACTTCAACCTCAGCCTCAAATTTTTTATCACCTTCCTATTTTTCTTCTATTCTTTCTTCTTCGAATGCCATGAAAAGAGCTTCACCTATTTCTTCTTCAGAATCCTCATCAGAGCTGTCTTCTGAAGGACTGACATTCTTGGATATGAAACTTTTCTTCTTGTAGTTGCCTTTTCTAAAATTTGGTTTCTTCTTCCAGTCACTTCTTTCTTGATGTGAACCTTCATCACTTTTGCTTTTCTCATTAAGTGGACATTTAGCTGCAAAGTGTCCAATGCCTCCACAGTTGAAACACTTGAATGGTAGCTTTCCTCTGTATTTTCCTTTTCCCCTTATTAGTTTTTGAACAAAGTTTGCTTCCGTTTCATCTGATGTCTCTTCTTCCTCGGATTCTTGCTTTGCTTTTATATTTTTATGTGCTTTAAAAGCAGCTTCCTTGTCTGTGGGTTTAGTTTTTCCTATTCTCATCTCATATGCAGTCAAAGAACCATGCATCTCATCCATACTAAAAGTATTTAGATCTTTGGCTTCTTCTATTGCAGAAACTTTAGAATCAAATCTTTGGGGAAGAGATCTTAGTACCTTTTTCACGATGACTGCATCTTCCATTTCCTCGCCTAGTCCTCTAATCGCATTAATGATTCCATTGACTCTCAGCATGTATGCCTCTATGTTCTCATCGTCATTCATCTTTAATGCTTCGAACTGAGCTCGATGCATTTGTAACTTGGCCTCCTTGATCTTGTCGTCTCCTTCATGAATGCTCTTTAGTTTGTCCCACATGTCCTTTGCCATTTTACAACTCATTAGCTTTATCAGTTCGTTGTCCACTAAACCGCACATGATAGCATTTTTGGCTTTAGAGTTATTCTCAAACAATTTCTTACCGACAGCATCGGTTGGAGGAGTGGTGGGTATTGTGTATCCACTGTCTCATCGACTCCCAAATGTCGAATCCCAAGGCACACGAGATATGTCTGCATCCTGAGTCTCCAAAATGAGTAATTTGTTCCATCAAACAATGGTGCTTTGTTTGAAGAGAATCCTTCACCACCTGCCATTGTCTCACTTCCAAGATCACCTTAGCCGATTAAGCTTGTTCAGGAACTTGGCTCTGATACCAATTGTTAGTCTCACAATGACACTGAGAGGGGGGGTGAATCAGTGTAGCTATTTAAATTCAAATCTACAACTCTTAATACTGAAACAATGAAGATTTAAATCAGATAATGCAAGTATCACAAGAGAGCATTCCACAACACACGATGTAACGAGGTTCACCAATTTGGCTACTCCTCAAAAATGACTGCTTGGATTACCGTCCAAATCTAGCCTTTGCAAAATACCAATTTTACAATCAATTTACCAGCACCAACTGGAAGGAGCACCAACCCCTGATTTATCTGCACCCATAGAAAGGAGCACCAACCCCTAATTTATCACCAAAAGGAGCACCAACCCCTAATTTATCTGCACCAATAGAAAGGAGCACCAACCCCTAATTCCAAGCACCAACTTGGACTACAATTTTGAAACTATAAGTTTGACATAAAAATGCCTTCGCTTATTCAAGACCCTGACTGGTCTATTGCTAACCCAACCTCTCTCACTCTTCAACCAAAATACCACACACACTGAGGCTCTACTTCTTGCACTTTTACGGCTCTCTCGGCTCTGCTCAACTCTCTCTTACGACACTCTTCCAACCCTCTTTTTGTAGCACTTTCACTCTATTTAGCAGCACTTTAATTCTCCACGTAGACCTCCTTTTATAACAAAATTATCTCTTTGTAACTCCAGTTGTAACTCCTTTCATTTCTCATATGCCACTTGTCAATTGTAATGCCTTTTATATGTAACTCCTTTTGTATATATAGAGTAGGCATTTCATTAAACACGTTACATGCAATGAATTGACACATATACCTTTACCATGACTATTCGTCTTCTTGGTCATGACTATTCGTATTCTCCTTAGTGACTATTCACTTTCTTTTTGTGCATGCATGCGTTTTCACTGTAACTGCACCTATAACTGACGTACTGACTTCAGTTAACTCTTCTTATTTTATCTACATGAATTTCTTCTACAACTGCACCTGTAACTACCATATAACTTTAGTTAACTATCACATATCTTATTTCGGTTAGGTTCTCTTCTTCGCTCATGCCAAAGTGACCTGTCACGAAATCGTGACACTTTTGCCTCCTTGCTACTCTTCTTGGCTTCAACCCACGAAAACACAACATGTCACGATATCATGACACTTTCACCTCCTTGCTACTCTTCTTGGCTTCAACCAGCGAAAACACAACATGTCACGATATCGTGACACTTTCGCCTTCTTACTTTCTCTCTCCTCCTTTAGTCACGAAATCGTGACACTTTCTCTCCTTTGCTCTTTCTCTTGCCTTCGGGTCGTGAAAACCCGACATGTCACGATATCATGACACTTTTTCTCCTTAGCTCTTTCTCTTGCCTTCGAGTCACGAAAACCTGACATGTCATGATATCGTGACACTTTTTCTCTCTTAGCTCTCTCTCCTGCAACATGTCGCGAAATCATGACACTTTTTCTCTTGAACTCTCTCTCCTGCAACATGTCGTGAAATCGTGACACTTTTCTTTTCTTTCGACTCTCTCTCTTGCAATATGTCACGAAATCATGACACTTTTTCTTTCGGACTCTCTCTCCTGCAACATGTCACGAAATCGTGACACTTTTTCATCCGTACAACCTTCCTTGCAATATGTCATGAAATCGTGACACTTTTTCATCCGTACAATCTTCCTTGCAATATGTCATGAAATCGTGACACTTTTTCATCCGTACAACCTTCCTTGCAATATGTCATGAAATCGTGACACTTTTTCGTCCGTACAACCTTCCTTGCAATATGTCACGAAATCGTGACACTTTTTCATCCGTACAACCTTCCTTGCAATATGTCGCGAAATCGTGACACTTTTTCTACTTGCCTTTCTCTCTTCCAACATGTCGTGAAATCGTGACAGTTTTGCTTGCTTGTACTGTTTCTCCGAACATGTCGCGAAATCATGATAGTTTTGCTTGCTTGCGCTTTCTCTCCGAACATGTCACGAAATCGTGACAGTTTTGCTTGCTTGCGCTTTCTCTCCGAACATGTCGTGATATCGTGACAGTTTTGCTTTCTTCTCAACATGTCACGAAATCGTGACAATTTTTCTTTCTTGCCAACATGTCGCGATATCGCGATAGTTTTCTTTCTTCTCAACATGTCGCGATATCACGACAGTTTTTCTTTCTTGCCAACATGTCGCGATATCGTGATAGTTTTCTTTCTTCTCAACATGTCGCGATATCGCGATAGTTTTTCTTTCTTGCCAACATGTCGCGATATCGCGACAGTTTTCTTTCTTCTCAACATGTCACGATATCGCGATAGTTTTCTTTCTTGCCAACTTGTCGTGATATCGTGATAGTTTTCTTCCTTGTGATTTTTAGCAAATGGGCCACTTCTATATTTTGGAAAACCACTGTACATACTCTGAAGAACCTCTTAACTCCTGTCCATTGCATCAACCGATCTGTCTGACTGTGTTGACAACAATGACAATACTGTTTCTACACCTTGCTCAACACACTCCTTGAATCCTCACCACTAAGTATATCCTACTATAAGTTATGCTTGTAGGGCACCCATATAAGCCTATAGGGTGGTAATGGAGGTATATCTCTCTAGAATATATATCTAATCCATTAGACTAGATACCTAGGCTTAGAGCTACAACACCTTGTTGTCAAGCTTCTCCTCACTCTCCTCATCTTGGGCCTCCTCCTTTAGTGCAACAACTTGAACCCACTCTCCCTTTATCATTTGGTGAACTCATCACCCATGTGGATCATCATCTACTACCTCTATAGCCTCCCCATATCTAGATCTCCCTAGGGGACCGTTGCCCTACCATAGTCATGTCATCCACCAGGCATCATAATCAGGAGTGGTGCTAGCATCTACCAACCTTGTATCCTGCACTGCATCATCCTCCTCTCCCAAGGGGGTCACCTATAGCCATGCCAACTGAGTCTCCACCTCAAGGAAATGATAGAGGACTGGCTCATCCAAAATGTCTTGGAATACCTCAAAATATCTGGTGACTCAAGAGAAATGGAAGAACTCCCACACACTAGGCTTATGCTCGATAACCTAGTGATCATGTTTGACATACCTTAGATAGCGATCTACCTACTCCCATGTAGATCAATCTAGATAAGGATGCCAGATAATATGACCTGTTTGTAGTCTTATTATTCTATCTATATAATGTTGCAAGTATCCTACATGTGATCTTCTCCTATAAGTCTCTAATTCTCTAGGCCAACAAGCTCCATAGCACTGAGACGCAGATGCTACTGAAGCAATAGGTAGGGGCAACACTCCAGGATGCTCTATCCTGATGTGTTTCTAGGTCCATATTTAAAGTAGGATACTACATCCTACCCCTACTCATCCCTTTTGCATGATGCGGTAGAGCTCATTGTAGAGTTGTGCAAGGAGAGAACTTCCCCATGATAGGATAAATGGCTACATAATGGTGCTACAAAGCAGGTCCTGTACCGTGGCTAGGAAGTTCCAAGGGAACCTCACTCTTGAATTATCCAAAAGTACAACATTACAGATGTTGTGCATAAGGATGGCCTAGAATTGTGAGAAGATATGTATCATATACCAATGCTCTATGGACACATTGCCATGCTCTATATCCACTAGAGCCTCATCGCTCTTAAAATTGAAGATCCTCTAAATGGTAGTGCTCTTTGCTTTGGTAGGCAAAGAAGTGATGGCCTCTCCATCAATAGTGATGTAGAATATGTAGTACATATTCTCTAGTGTGACCATTAGCTTCCTAGTCAAAATATGGAAGGTGTTAGTCAATGCATCCCAACAATGGGCCAAAGCAGTCATGTAGGCTTGGTCAACCCTAATAGAAGGCAGTCACAAGACATAGCCAAGGCCCATGGCCTCAAACTAATCTAATTCTTCTTGGATCAGCTGGGGTAGGAGCTCATAGTGCAAATATGACTCCCATGCTCGTGTAGTCAAGGTCTAAGAGAAGCAATAACAAAATAATCAAAATTTCAAAAATAATAAAAAAATGTACTTCAAAAGTACAAACAAATCCAAAAACACTTTAAAATTTCAAAAACAATAAAAAATGCATAACAAATGTCCAAAAAAAAATCAAATATGCACTTGAAAAAATCATAAAAATCAATTAAATCAAGTAAAACATTCAAAAAAATCAAAAAATGAAATTTTCGGCTAAAGTTGCTTAGCCACGGTTATCACCCGCAGCTAGCGCCAACAATCAATTTTTTGACCATTGGTTTTTGAACTCAGCTATGGCTAACAACCGCAGCCCCTAATTGGCCAATTAGGAGTTGTGACTACCACCCATAGCTACCATAATGACCTCGTTCGAGGTCAAATCCCACCCAAAAATACCCCAAAAATTAAATGCCTATCCCTCTAAGCTATCCTAGATCTAATCCTAACTAGGGTGATGTTAATTACCAATATTTTAGTGAGGTGTGTTAATCCCATTACTTAATGTGGTTCATTTTTAAAATTGGGTGAAATTGCATGAGAGAGATGGAGGTGCTACCTTTGAAGCACCGGCTTTGCCACTAGTGGATGCCTTTGGTTGGTTCGCCATCAGGGTAGGTAATGTTTCCAACAGTGTTTCATATCAGGATTTTTATCTCACCTCTCAGAGCTCTCACTATCAAACTTGCAAAATGGAAATAATTAAAATAAAAACCTAAAAATTATTTTATATTTTACACCTAACCCTCAGCCATGGGTGTCAACCACAGGTGCAGGTTAGGGTTTATCGGCTGCAGTTGTCAGACATGGCTAAGAAAATTACCCAAACTAGCTATGACTGACAACTGTGGCTAGCAAGAAGCAATAAATGCTCTTAAAATTTCACTGTGAGGAGCTTTAAAATTCAAAATAAAAAATATTCAATGGTCCAAAAACCTCAAAAATTATAAAAATAATAAAAACATCATATAAATCAAAATTTTAATGTACCTCGTATCTAGTTACTTACCCTAAACACTTTGCGGTTGTAGTGACTTATGCTCCATGCAATCCATCAATAGGAGTAAATTACCATAAGGCCATTTAGGGAAAATTATTCATCGCTAAATTGAAATGCTTCACTTCAATCCTGAAGATGGCCATGGTGGCTAGACTGCCACATTGGAGCGAGGCATTCATTTCATTTCTTCCATGGTATTTTCAAACATTCATTGACCATAGTGATTCAATATAAGCTTAAATGGAATTGCTATCATATTGATTCCCTAAGAAGGCCATTGTGGTCGAACTGCTCCATGGGATAGAGATGTACAATTACTATTAATGATTAAAATCATGACTATAATAGACCTTTCCATATAACAAAATACAATAGTCTTAATCATCCAAATTATTCATCTTGGTCAAGTGACTTTTCGCTTTAATTACTTTTCATTACCCTCATCGACTCGTCGCTTGAGGGAGTAGTCATAATATCAAAATCATAATCAAAATAAAAAAAAAGTTCACTCGATCATGTAAATTTCATTTGTCTTACGAATAATTTCTAACAACTATCATAAGCTTACCCTTTTGCTAGGGCAAAAAGCAATTATGTCAGTTTAAATCTTGAAGCTCTCCATCCATCAAAACAATTGTAGCATTGACACTACCCAATCACTGTTGGACACGCGAAAGCTTTGCAAAGTTAAGCCTTCAATTCCATTAGAAGCAATGATTCTAATATGTGCATCCTTTTGTAGGACTGGGTATCTAATGTTGATCAGATCAATTATTATCATTCAACCTACAACATGGATTTAGGTGATCAATTTTTGCTCAACATTATTTTTTCCCACAACGCATCCCAAAAGGGGTATCTATAGACACCTAAACCATGTCATGTTTAGGAGACTACTCATATGGTCATATTTGCAGACCATATGAATGATATTGGACCTTTCCAAGGCAAAGCAATGGTTTTTACCACTCATTTTAGGCATCCTGGGCCTATTCAACCTTAGCCGTGGATGGCATCTATAGCTAAGATCTTAGCTATGATTGACACTCATGACTAGGGTTTTAGTTGTGTTTAAGAGCCACAACTAGCCTTGTAACTATCTTGAACTCCTGAGCTGAGCCAAAATTAGTTGTAACGGCTATGTGAACTGATATTAGGTGGTTTTGGGTTAGGAAGCTTCTGGATATTTCCTCCCAACTTCCCCAGCCTATCAATTCTTGATCTTGGCTTATCAAGGAAGCTAGGATGAGGAGTTAGGAAGGATATAAGACTCCCTTCAAAATTGGAGAGGTCTAGATTGATTCTAAATTTGAATGCAATGAAGCCCTACCAAATTGGAGAGCCACTTACAACCTCTAAGGAGTGCATACTTTCTATCTATTTGGAGAATCATACTTGCTTTTGAAGCCATGGATATTTCATGAGCTTGAGGTGTAAGCTTACCGATTGATACATTTCCATTTGCAAAATTCTGATGAATTACACCACCAATCTATTACATAATATCAAGATGACTCTTAATCATCAATGCCTTGGAGGAATTAAGATTTTCTAGCCCTAGTTGCAAGAGAAAGAGGAGTTTTCCATCAACCATGATTGTCATATGTGTCTAATAGAGCCAACTGCTTTAAGCACCCACAACTAGAGTTTGATACTTATTTCCTTCCATTTTAGCAGTAGATTTCCATTTCTAGTCATGCAAATAGTTTAATCTAGCATATATTAGCACTGTAGAAGATATTTGATTAGTTAATTTGCAATATTAGAGGTAGCTTTACCTTAATCTTTGTCACATTTACTTTTTTTTATAAATCTTCATAGATTAGCTTCATTTTATGCTTTCATTGCAAATAACATGTTAGATTAGCTAGATCCATGTGTTTTACTGCATGCTTTACATTAATTTAGCTATTTTGTAAACATATTTGCATATATTTATGCTTTCTTTCAAGTTTAGCCATATTTCTTGCACTTTCTTGATAAAGGCCTCATCATGAGAGGCTCTCTATGCATTTTATTATGCTTTGTTTTTTCTTGTATGCAAGTTACAGGATCTTTCAAGCTACAAGGCACTCTCAACATCAAGTTTATCTTAACAAGTAGAGAAGGAGGCATCCTTATAAGCCCTCAAGCAGAGTTGATGGAGATATGAAGACCACTTTGAAACACATCTTCTCCCATTTTAGGATTATTTGCTTATTGTAACAATTGTATCAATCTTTGATATCACTAAGAAGGTTAAATTTATAATAAGATTTATTTGATCAATAAAAGAGAGTTTCCCTTTGTTATTTCCTTATTTTTTTCAAATGTATGCTTATATTACATGCTTTTCCTTCTTTATGTTGCAATATCAATAGATGTGTGGTTTCCACAACCTTATACATTCTTCTATGTTATAGGTAATGAAATAAGAGTGATATTTTTCATGGTTTCGTGATGGAGAAAAGTAGAGTTCAACTGAGGAAGATGAAGCAATCAAGCGGGAAGATGAAACATCAATCCAAATAACAAAATCAACCATAATGCATTGCTAAAAAAATAGGGGATGACTCATATTCAAACTGTATTATTTCTTACCAACTATAAGCCATTAAAGCTGAGTAAATTGTAGAAAATAGTTACAACACAACTAGAAGTTGAAGTAGTCAAAGAAGAAAAGGGGTGTTCAATGAACCTAAAGTGGATTTTAAACCTCTGGTGCTTGACATTAGAATAGCATCAATTATTGAAGACAAACAACTCAAAAACACAAATAATTACAAATATCAAAGGTTAGAATTATAGATCCAGATCAAGAACCATGATAGGAGGAAACCTCATCTTTTGACAACTCATATATTTTATTATAGAATTGTTTAAATTTCAAGATTTGTAAGGTTATAAATAGCCATTGAAACACTAGTACAAAAGGTCAGATGCTATTTTTAGCAATAGCAATTTAGTAATTTTCTCTTTATTTTGTAGTTTCATAAGCATCTGTACCCCTATCATTGTAATTGGAAAACTTTATGCCTTGTAATCATCTAATGCAAGTAATTTTTGAGAATTTTAATCATTTAATACCTTCATTAATAAAAATTCTAGAATTTCTTGGTGTATTCTACGCATTCTAATGGTGTTTATATCTAAGATAATTCTAGTATTTGTATTTATCCTTTGAAGATATCACTACTTTGTTCATAGATTGTGTTAGCATTGGTCCAGTCAAATCTGGTTGAATTCAGAATTCTTGCTTCTATAGATTCAACATAAGGCTTCAAATATAATGGCTTGTTTTCTTTCTTTCTCTAACCCTATCCTTTTGAATTTTTTTGAAACTTGTTAGATTAGGAGTAGATTGGCTAAATTTCATCTTCTGAAGCTTATTTCACATGCTACTTTTCTATAAGTTTTAGAGTAATCTTTACTATGTGATTTAAAGATTATAATTATGATGCAATGAATATTATATGTTTGATGAATTTTAAGGTAGCAATGAAGAACACAAGCTTATACTAAGAGGGGGGTGAACAGTATAAGATACAACTTTTACTTTTCTTTCTAAAGTAGTATTATCCAATATCATCAATTGCAACAATGAAATAATGAACAGATCATCACACACATAAGAGACATATATTTGATGTGGTTCACCCAATGTGGGCTACGTCCACGAAGAAAATATTTCTTATAAATTTTCTTAACAAGTCTCTTGGGAAACAATTCCCTATTACAATATTTATAGGCACCAACCCAAAGGAGACACCAATCCCCTATGCTCAATTTCGTGGACCTCTATCCACAGGAGAAACCAATCCCATTTTCTCTAGTTCGTGGATCTCTAACCATAGGAAACACCAATCCCCTTTGCTTTGGTTCGTGGAACTTTATCCATAGGAGACCCCAATCTCCTTTGCTCTGGTTCGTGGACCTCTATCCACAGGAGATACCAATCCCATTTTCTTTGGTTTATGGACCTCTATCCATAGGAGACACCAATCCCATTTACTCTATTTTATGGACCTCTATCTACAGGAGACACTAATACCCTTTGCTCTGGTTTATGGACCTCTGTCCACAAGAGACACCAATCCCCTTTGCTATTGTTCATGTACCTCTATCCACAGGAGATACCAATCCCCTTTGCTTTGGTTCATGGACCTCTATCCATAGGAGACACCAATCCCCTTTGCTCTGGTCTACTACAAATCCTACTCAAATTTTCTCCTAGCCTACTCAAAAGTCTTGCTTAAATCTGCTCCAAACATACTCTCAAATCTACTCAAATATGCTTCAAGCCTACACACAAGGCTTGCTCAAATCTACTCCAAAATCTACTCTTAAATCTGCTCAAATTTGCTTCAAGCCTACACATAAGGCTTGCTCAAATCTGCTCACCAAACTTGCTCAATCTGCTCCAAGCCTACACACAATCCTATACACAAGGCTTGCTCAAATATGCTCATCAAAACCTGCTCTTAACTTTGCTCAAATCTGCTCCAAGCCTATACACAAGGCTTGCTCAAATTTTCTTACCAAACTTGCTCAAATATGCTCCAAGCCTACACACAAGGCTTGCTCACCAAAAATTGCTCTCAACTCTACTCAAATATACTCCAAGCCTATACACAAGGCTTGCTCAAATCTCTAAAACTACCTTGATGATGATGTGCCTTCAAAACTTGTCTTAACAAAATAATTTTCTTTTCTAGTGCCACTTCAAGAACTGGTTAGCAAATATCCTTTTCAAATCATCCACATTAACCTTCCCAAAAATATGCACAATAAAGCTTTAAAATTAATGCCTTGTATCTCCCTTTAATATATGTAATATTACAAATTTCAAATAATCCACAATACACCTTATATCCCCTTTTCTAACATGCAATAATCATACTTTTCAGACAATACCAAAACCACCTTGTAACTAATTTTCACATGCCCAAAAATACATTTTCAACTAGTCCTTAATACACCTTATAAATCCTTTTCTTAGATAAAATAAAAAATAAAAATATCCCTTTTTTTAATCAACATCTAACCAACGACTATCTCCTTCTCTCACAAATTTTTGTCCTTATTTTAATCAACATAAGGTCATCAAACTATATCCTTTAATAAAAAATTAAAATTAAAATTTTGGCACCCATACCTCAACCAACAAGCCTTGTGAGAACAAGGAGAGTCGAAACTATGACCTCTGCCAATGCAGCACCCAAGCCAAGGCTTGGTAACTAGCTAGGCTACCCCAGCGGGTAGTAACCATAATGTAACATGAAATATTTGAAGCACTCATTTTTCCAAAAGCATTTTTCCACTCTACCAATCAAAAAAAAAATTTCCTGAATTTGACCATGCGACCTTCCTACCCCTAGTGCCTTAGTGCTAGCTCAGTGACCAAATTGGCTAGCCATCCAGTTGAAAAAAAAATATGTAGCACTACCAATTTGTCTCCTTTGTTGTGCTCTCCAAGGTAATAAAACACATCAAAACTGGTTCCAGTGAGTTTCAAACCTCACACCTTCTTCCTCGTAGTGACTTGGCACAAGTCAAACCATTGCTTGGGCTACCTAAATGGATGACATCAAGGGCCTATTCTTATCTTGCTTATTTACTACCATTCGTACTCATTGCAACGAATGATATTTGAATGCACACTCTTCGATATTAGCCAAATCAATGTTTAGTGCATTATTTATATGCATATGCCTCCTTTCACAATAACGTTGGTGCTCATATTTTACTTTTTTATTTTTTACTTTCATATAGCCTCTAATAAATTTGGAACTCTTTATTTTTAATCCTTATTTTGATTATAATATTTTAAATCTAAAAGATATAAATATTATAGTCTTTAAACCTTTGCCTCCTCTTGTGGTCTTTAAATATTTTTCAAGCAATTATAATAAAACCTTTTAAACCTTGTCCTTCTTCATAATATTTAAATTTGACATATAAATATTATTAATCCTTCTCGAAGAAAAATACTTTGGAGATATACCTTGCTTTTGAATTTTATCCATTGCTTTCTATTCATCAAAACCATGGGGAATATTTTTGCCTTGACTATCATGTACCTTTGACATTAATGAAAACTCAATATTTCCAACAATCTCCTCCTTTGTCATTGATGGCAACCCTTAAAAAAAAAATCTTATTTTTCTGCAACTGAATTCCAATACTGCTTCCCCTGAGAAGCTGCTCCCCCTCACTGAATTCTCTCCCCTTTTGACATCAATGACAAAGGGCTTCTTGGGGATAATAATAAGACACTTTTATCATAACCCCCTAACCACCTCCTTTCCTTGAGGTGATTAATCATGGAATAGGAGTAAAGCTACTCCCAACATATAATGCTCTTCTTATTTTTCAATATTTATCCAAACTTTTGAAGTCATACCTCTTTGGACATTTTGACTATCCTTATTCTTGCTTATATTTGGAAGCTCCAAAAATTTTGTTCTACACCACTTTGCTCTATGCCCAAAATTCTTGCAATTGTAACACCTGATGTTGTAGTCCTTGAAAGGTGCAAATGAATTTTTGGTGAAGATATAATCATTATTACCATAAAACCTACAATGTATAGCTTTATGACCATAATTATTACAATTGAAACACATGATGTTGTAGTCCTTAGAAAGTGCAATAATCATTTTTATCATGAACCTTGCAATGTATAGCTTTATGACCAAAATGATTACATGAGAAAAAATAACCTTGAAAAAAATATTCATATTGCCTTGATCTTATGGTTCTTTCTTTGCTTTTATTATGATGGTCCATATTCTTTAATGATTCTTTGTTTGCTTCCTCTTTTATACTACCACTTATCATCTTATCAGTATAGGTCTTAGGCTCTTCTTAAAATACCTTCTTTGATGCTTCTATTTATTTTGATATTGACTCCTCTTCTTGACCTTCCTCATAACCAAGTCCAGTCTTCATAAATGGATATCTTTGTATTTTGATAATATCATCAAAATATTTTGAGCTTTTCCTAAACCAATATATCTTATTATTGAATTTCTCAAGTCCCTTCCTTAGAATGTCGGCTTCATGTTCTAGTCTTTCACATTCTAGTTCTTTTACCTTTAACTTTTTAGCCATGCCTTCTTCAACTTTATTTGCTTCTTCAACCTTCACTTTTAAGTCTATGAGATCTTGTAGGAGCTTTGTCTTTGTTTTTTCATCCTCTTGAACATGAGCCTTTAATTCTAAATTCTTCTTTCTAACTCTTTTCAATTCTCCAAGAGTAGCAATAATTTCCTCCTCTATGTTAACCAAGGTTTCTTCTTCATTTTCTAAATATTTCTCTTTTTTAGGTATTTAATCACAAGAACATATTCTTTATCTTCTTCTTTGTCTTTGACAACAAGAGCATATTCATTCTCTTCTATGGTCAAAAACATTTCTTCCTTTTCACTATCAAAGAAGTCCTCATCATTATCACTTAAAGCACTGCTTGCTTCTTCAAAATAAAAACTCTTCTTGTGCCTTTAAAATATATTCTTCTCATGCTTAACTTGACCATACCTATTTTTCTTTTCATAATAAAACTTTATTTTATTCTTTTTCTTGTAATCCTTTTCTTATTCACTGCTACTACCTCTTTATGTTGTGGATAATTAGTTGCATAGTGACCAATGTTACCACAACTAAAACATTTCACAATCTATTTTCTTGGACCCTTTTTATTTCTTCTCACAAAGTTAGCCTCTTCTTCACTACTTGATTCATCACTTGATTATTGTTCTTTATTCTTTTCCTTATTTGAAGCTTTGAATGTTGCCTCTCTTTTTTATGTTTGTTCTTTTCTGTCCTCATCTCATAGGCTATGATAATTCCATGTAACTCATCCATGCTTAAATTTTTGAGATCTTTCATCTCTTCTATTGTTGAAACCTTTGCATCATACCTCATAGGGAGTGACCTTAATATTTTCTGAACATAGTAGATTCCTCAATATTTTATCCAAGTCCATCAATAGTGTTGATAAACTCATCAATACAAAGTAGACACACAACAATATTTTCATCATATTTCATATTCAAGTCTTCAAAATTCCTTCTGTGTGTTTGAAGTTTTTCCATTTTGACCTTGTCGTTTCCTTCATATGTTCTTTGTAACTTATCCCACATTTCTTTTGTTGAAGTACATTGCATGACCTTTATAAACTTTGATTCACATAACCCACTCAAAATTGAATTCATTGCCTTAGCATTATATTCATATGTTTTCTTACCACTTGCATCTATAGGAGGAGTTGTAGATGATGTGATTCCATTTTTAACAGATTGCCATGAATCATATCCATGTGCCATAAAATAAGTCTTCATACTTACACTCCAAAAAGTATAGTTAGTCCCATAAAACAATGGAGCCTTAAAAACCCTTCCTTATGAGCCATGTGTGTTCCTGTAAGATATTTCTTCAAGATATTAGGCTTTCATGAAGGAACCCACTTTGATACAAATTGAAGAACACAAGCTTATACTAAGAGATAGGGGTGAACAATATAAGATAAAACTTTTAATTTTCTTTCTAAAGTAGTATTATCCAATATCATTAATTGCAATAATGAAACAATACACAGATCATCACACACATAAGAGAAATAGAATTAACATGGTTCACCTAATGTGGGCTATGTCCATAGATAAATATTTCTTATAAATTTTCTCGACAAGTCTCTTAGAAACCAATTCCCTATTACAATGTTTATGGGTACCAACCCAAAGGAGACACCAATCCCCTATGCTCAAGTTCATGGACCTTTGTCCATAGGAGACACCAATCCCCTTTGCTTTGGTTCATGGACCTCTATCCACAGGAGACACCAATCCCTTTCCTCTACTTCATGTACCTCTATCCACAAGATACCCCAATCCCCTTTGCCCTAGTTTGTGGAGCTCTATCCACAAGATACACCAATCTCGTTTGCTCTGGTTCATGGACCTCTACCATAGGAGACACCAATCCTCTCTGCTCTAGTTTGTGGACCTTATGGAGGGGTAATTTCACCTAGTTGCGATATCACACTCAAATTTAGGATTTTCAAATGAAAACCCTCTATTGTAAAGAAATAAACATTTCTCCAAGGTTCCTTCACTTAATGTGTGTTTGTGTGTTATAAAAATGTATCAAATAAGTTCGTAGAATACCTTAGTTATTTGTAAATAACTATTAACAAGGGGTTTGTGTTGGTAACATTTTATGATGTTATGCAAGTGATCGTTCATGAAACTTAATAAAATGATGAATGAATTAATATTTAGGTTGCTTTAAAAATGAAAGAAAATTAATCCAAATGATTAAATCTTCAAATATAATATCCTTTGCAATAAATTATAAATTAATCCCCCTATTTGATGAAATTCATTTTCATTAAGATAAATTTAATCTATATACTTTGAAAATAATGACCTTTTGGCTACCATATAAATAACTACCTTTAATGAAATTAATTTTCATTAAGGTAATTTTATATATTTCTTGAAAATGAAAACTTTTAAAATTATAAAATTCATTGAAAATATGAATTTTACAAACAATTTTATAATTTTAAATTTTCTTTGAACCAAAACCGAAATTGCTTTTGTATATAAATCTTAAATATAAATTTTGTGACTTTATAATATATATATATATATATTTGAATTTACATGGTGGAATCGGTAGCCGCCATGAATCCAGGTAGGCTATCCAACTTTTATGGCCGCCATAGTATTCTGCATTGTCCGCCCTAGAAGCCGCCACATAGATCTTCGCACAATCCGCCCCTATAACCACCATGCCACAATCATTTTAAACCTTTTACGCCGCTGAAAGCACTAGGAAAGGGACAAGCGTTCAGTTCGACGAGGCCCGAGATTTGAACCTTGGACCTCCGCCCCTTATGGGGTTTGGATGAACCAATTGGTCTACACCTCGGACCTGTGACTTTATAATATTAAAATTAAGTTTTATATAATATTTTACCCAATATAATACTTATTCATCCAAATATCAATTAAATTAAATATTTGGAAAATTAATAAGCATAATACCCTAATTGTAAAGTTTCAATATTTATAATATGAATTAGGGCTTTATAATCTAAACTTCTAAAATTAAAATAAAATAAAAAGCTAAGTTTTATAATAATAAAATAAAATAATGCAATAAAATACTGAAACTTTAAAATTTCACCTAGATCCTGCAACATTTATATATTGAAAAACCAACACTAAATGTGATCCAAATTCACGCAACCTGACATTTAGTGCAGTGCAATATTCTAAGGATAATGCAAGATATTGAAAATAACATGTAAATTAACCACCATGTGCATATAATTTATTGCTTTCCAATATATTACAAGAATTAAGATTTTCAATAACATCTTCAAATTACAAAATACCCTATTCCGAAGTAGCATCTCATGTAAAAATTTATTCCAACGTAGAAGTAGTACCTACCAATCTGTTGTCTCATCTGCAATCTTCTCCAATTTTTTATTGCAATTTTCTCCAGTATTTGACCCCTCTTCTTGGCCTTTAAATGGTCATTTATATCTTTAAAATTCCTTTCCTTATTCATTTTTGTGACCATTTTGACATATTTCATAACCATTTTAAAAAATAAATGGGTTTTAATGCAACTGGTTTTTTATAAATTCATGTTTGATAACATAATTAGAAAGCACACGTTTAAAACCATATGTACCTATACATTGAATCATCCCAATAATGAATAAATTTGTGACCATATGTTTTTATAATCCATAATATGAATTGCACCTTTTATATCATTTTTAAAACTATTGGTAAAATTATTTACCCCTGCTTAACACCCTGGAGTGGTCATTAAATCATAACATCTTTGATTTTATATTTTATAATTAAATCATGCACCCGAAAACACTGATATTTTCCATAAACCTCGTGTAATTAATTTTTGTGTACTCACCTATTGACGCCGTGTCTATGCTACCACTATTCATAAAATTTTCTATTGCTAGGTTCTTCCAACTCACGGATGTGCCCACAAGCTATCTTTCATTGGTTAATACACCATATATACAATGATTTTAAGTCATTGTTTATCATTTTTAATCACTTGAGAAACCGGATGCCCAAGCCTATGATACATCAAAGACCCAATCATTTACTGTATCTGATTTCTACACCTTTAACGTTTTCATATTGGGAATTATCATTACCTAAAAATTATTGCTTTCCATTTGCTACGGCTAAATTCACTGCACTGTTATGGTATCCATGATATGTTTAAATTATGAACCCCATACGACTTCATAGAAAACTACTTCAAAGGAATTCAAAACACATCTTGCTTCCTTTTCAAATTTTATACATGATTCATATGGTAATTTCATCTTGTTTACATGAAATACCAATTGTGCATCTTGCCATTCAGATTAATATAGCATCAGAAATTAGCAAATGATATTTCCCAATGAGGGATCTATCTGACTAACTACAACACATCCTTGCTGCACCCATTTACTCCGTGCACCATCCATTAATTGCATTAATTCATTGCGAATAATGTCAAAACATCTACTGCCTGTATCCATGATTTACCAATATCAAAATTGCTATTTTGTGATCCCAATTCTCGTAGTGCTTATCTACATGTTAATTATAGTATCCAAATGTCTTTTCCATTAGAATTTTACCGTGTCAACCTTTATTTTTGTAATCACCCATATCCATTATATATCATTTGAAATGCTGTTATGAATAAGGGTAAGCATTTACATTAATGAAACCTATGTTTCATTTTACATCTAATCATCATTATTTCCCAGCATCATACTTGTCCTACGAGTTAACTATATTAAATTTAAATCCAACATCGTTTTGGTTCACATTCTTTCACTGTTGCCCACTATCAATATCATTGCTACATATGTGTCTACGTAATATCCACAATCCTATGTAATATCTGGTGATCCATATGGTAAACATGTTATTTCTCTGGTGATGTTCATAACAGCATAATCCATATTTACCAACATCTAAAACCATTCAAGCATCCACATAGAATTTAAAATATGTCAAACAACCTCCTTCTGCATGGTTTACAACACTATTCATAGGTGTCCCGATCACCACCATTAACACCCATGTCATGTTTTCTAATCGTAAATATACCACCAGTCAAGCCTCCACGTCACCTTCTACAACAGTCATCTACCACGCTATCCACAATAACATCTGATAATACAAAATTCATTCACCATAACAACCGATTACCCTATTCTCATCTTTATCCCACATGTAGTAGAGAAAGTGGAAAAAGTGCTTTATAATTGTAAATAGCCACCATGTCAATTGACTCAGCCAAGCCACTGGGTGGCCTTCAATTTGTACCTCTTACATCCTCAAAAATTGCACCAGGAGGAAATTGACTGAAACAATCGTGAACCACGCCACGCCACCTACCTTGACACCTACAAACATAAAATAAAATAATTTTATTATTAAATATTAGATTAAAAATGTTTAAATTGTTCCTTTTAAAATATTTCAAAATAAACCATTTTAAATTTAAACTTTAAAATATTTTAATATCGTTTTAAAACTTTTTTTTAAATAACATATTAAAATTAAATAAATAACTTGACATTAAAATAAACATAACCTAACAAAAACCAGCTTTAAACTACTTTAAATATGACCAAAATTGACATCAATATAAACCAAAACCAAAACCAACATTGAATAAATTATGAAATGAAAAACCCAAAACACCAACAAAAATCTCAAACAAGGTAAACAAAATTTGAAAATTTCTCAATTTTTCGGTGGATCCCCAATATTTTTGGGGTTTTTGTGAAGAGGTCACAACAAATGGTGACTCTACTGGTAAATGTCCTTGGATATTTTGGACTTAAGAACCCAATTCTGAAAACAACAAAATTCAAACATCAGACAAATGAGCATCAATAATATCCAAAGAATGTGAATAGATAAGTTCAAAATGAAACAACTGAAACATTTACTTATGCTCGGTGTGTGCTCTGTGATTCATTTGTTTTCTTGATACTGTCCAGATTTCCATTATTATTTTTGTAGTTAGGCTATAAAAAATTGCTCTTGTAAGTGTACCTCTGCATTGCTCTCTTTAAGACATTGCTCTACTGCCAGCAAAGTGTTTATAGCCTTGGTAAAGATTATTTGAATCTCTCAAAAATTAGGTGAATTTTGCATTTACATATTTTCTTTATTTTAGTCTAGACATGGCTCCACTACCAGTCATACATCTATAGCCGCAGTGAAGGTTATCTAGACTGGAGTGACTTATTTGACTTTATTGTCAATTGTATTTGCTTTACTTGCATTTTATTCAAGCTTTATATCGCTTTTACAAAATTCACTTGCCACTTGGGTTAGAGATCAAGTAAGTCTAAAAATTGAGTTAATTGGATTTTCACCTTTACCTACAAAACTAATAACTTCATCCTTCAAGATTTCAAGAAATGTTCTTTTAATGTTTTGCAATATTTGTGGAGCTTTTGCAAAATAATTTTAGTGCTCCAAATTTTACTATCTTAATCCAAATTCATAAGGATACATATTAACCATATCATTTTCCTTTTCTTCAAGTTTAAGATGTTTTCAAAAATAGGTAATTTATCCTGAGTGACACAGGAACAAATACCAAATAAATTCATCAAATTTTTATTGTAACTACCACAACTACCTCAATCAAGAAACAACACCAAAAATTTGACAAAAAGATAAACAACAAAATGAAAACATGAACTAAAATTCAAAATTTGGCATAAGCCAGTATTATTGAAAAACAACAACGAAAATGCATTCAATAATTTCACAAAAACTAAAACATCAACAAACAAGCAAATAACAAAATTTCACGGAACAACAAATTATGTACAAAACAAAATAAAAACACAAAATCCCAAAAAGTTATTTACAAAATATACACTGTACAAAATGATGCCAAATTTATTTTATCACTTCCCTGGATCCCAAACACGATTGACACACTGTAAAAGACATATATGATTATATGCATGCCAAGATTTACATAACTCTAACCAAAAGAATATTAGGCCAAAAAATATAACAAATTTCATTTTGGCTTTCTCATCCCACTGATTTGATTCAAGTTGATAAGCAATTCCATGTTTTGGATTTTATTCATTAAAATTACAAGTGAATACATAATTTTTGACTATCCTTTGCTTATTCAATGAGATGTAACTTTCAAAATCTGATTTTTCACTTTGGCTTAAGTTTTCAATTTCACAAGCATATAAGCTTTCCTTCAAATAGGAGGCTATTTCTAAAAATTTTAAAACAAAGTTATCATCCATGTTTTTAGGCCAATCATACTTATGCAACAATTTACAAGAATCTAGGATATTTACAAAATGAGAATGATTATAAGCTTGTAACCTAGATTTAATTGTTAATTTTTGATGAATATGGTTCAAAAACTCAAGCATATCTACTTCTCTTTCATTTAAAAAATCAATCTCATTAGTGGTGTGAATAAAAATCCACTCTATTTCTTCATCAACCTCCAATGATATCTCATCATAAATAACAATAAAATTCAATAAATGATTATGCAAAATTTTACCTGATTATTGAATGTTTAGACATAATGGATAATATTCTACCTTTTGTACACTTTAATTTACCACTACTTGATGAGCCATTGTAGTATTTTCTTTCTCTTCATGGTATCTATCATCATCTTCATCAATGACCTATTTTTCAACAACATAAAAATTAGGCATCCAATCAAGAATATGTTCATCATTTTCAAAACAACAATATTTGTGATCAAACAAAGAAATAGTTTCTTTAGACTGAATAGAAAATTCTAATTCTTTATTAACCATACATGAAGTTTCTTCATTTGAATATTCAATACAATCATAAAAAAATTCACTCAAATCTTCAATATTCAAAAATGAAGGAAAACATTTTACCTTTTCTTCATCTAAAACAAATGAATCATAAGAAACATTTACCATTTCTTCTTTTTCTATTTCAAAAATATGTTCCACAAACTCATATTCAAAATGATCAAATCTTGGAACCTTCTCTATTTCTGAAATTAACACGTCATCTTCTAGTTGGATAGAATTTGCCATATCTTCACGCAAGATAGAGGTTTCAACATCTACATATCAAGTGAAATGGAAAATTCATCAGTAGGGTAGTGGGAAAAAAACAATTCATCATATATTTCCCAACCATTATAATAATCATCTTTCTAAAATATTTTATGAGATTGCATTCCTTCTTTCATTTCTTCTTGATCATTATTTTGAGGATACTAAAAATTTTGATCATCCTTTTCAACAAATTCATCCAAATTTATGGAAGGTCCTGATTTATCATATGTTTCTAAACTAGTCCTCTCTAAGACCTCTCCACTATTTAAAAGAATACCACTTTTAGTATCTTTGATATTTTTTTTATGAGGATGATTTATATAATTATCAAGATATGCATTTTGATGCATTCGTCCTTGTACTTGATTAATGTTTCTTTTAAGATGTAAAACTAATCCTTGCAACTTTTCCTGCATTTTAGGTGAAGTAAGGACTTTATTAGAAAGAGAAAAAAAGTCCTCCAATTTATTCCACCAAAAATAATCATCTTCTAAAATTAAGGTGTGATGTTCAACCACCTCTTCACACTTTTTAAATTCAACAATCGAATACTTTTAAAATTCAGCTTCATCACTTTCAAAAAATTTATATTCGATAAAAAATTCATCTTCCTCAAGTAATAAACTTTTAAGATCAGATATAATGAAATCACATCTAGAATATTTCAATTCTGGAGCTTTAATTGTTTCATTCAATTCTATGGAAGGTTCTATTCTATCATATGTTTCAAAGCTAGTTAGATCTAAAACTCCAATATCTGAAGACTCATGCATTTCTACACTTTTATAAGCTTGGTTACCACAATCCTCATTGGTGGATATTGGATTTAAAACTCGCACTTACTATTGGACAATATCGAAAGTGATTGTAAAACTGGGACATTCAATTTCATAAAATTAAATGTCTACATTGAACATCATTTGATTTGAGGGTGCCAGATTAGATGATTGGCATTGGTTGGAATCCATAACTCCTGAGGAACAATTTAACATGAAAGAGAAATGTGTATCATGACTCATAGGTGGCATTTTATTTGAAATATTAGGGTTAAGTAATGATAATTTACCCACATCAACCCCTTTAGAAATCCACCATTGTTCTACAACTATTGCTCCACCATAGATGTTAGACAAGGATAAATATTTACGAATATTTTCTAGAAAATTAATAGTAAAAGGGTCTAAGGCTTCCAAGTATATTTGAATGACTTCTTCTGAAATGATAAAATGTATCTCTATTTTAGTATATAACTTATGAAACCTATTATTACATTGACTCATGGATTCATCAAGTTTTTTATAGATAGAGGAAAACTGATTTGATATCATATTCGTATCAACCAACTCTCCCAAATGTTCAAGAAATGTTGCTTCTAGTTGATCCCAAGAAGTGGTAGAACATGTAGATATATTAATAAGCTAATTATGAGCATATTCATCCAATGTGTATGGAAACATTCTACAGATAACATCTTCATGCATAATTTAAAAATGAAACATCTTCATTTGAACTTTGATGTTCTGATCTTCATTTGATATTCAATTTTTGGCATTCACATTTGATAATTTTCTTTAGAAACTTCCCTTGGGGATTTTCTTTGGTGGGAACCATTTCTAGAATATCGATCTAGGATATCGATCTATGATATCAATATGGGATATCAATCTGGGATGTCGATCTATGATATCGATCTAGGGTATCAATCATGAGGATTGATGTGGGATACCACTTTTGGATATTGCTCATTTTATCATAATCAAGGGATTCTAAATAGGGAACTAACCTATCCTTTTTCCAATTGCTAATATTTCCCAAAATGTCCGCATAGGGGTATAAGAAAAAATAATTCCTTTCACCTCAGGATACCCGGTCCTGCTTCATGGCTTTCATCTTCCCCTAGTCCTTATTAGGATTATTTAATTTTTTTATTAGTGATAGAATTATGATATGCTAAGGGCTATACTAACTGGACCTTAGCTACAAAAGTAAAGCAAGCTTTCTATCAACTCTTGATCAGACCACTAGGTATGGTTGAATGATTGGAAAATTTGGTATACATACATGTTTCTCCACAATAGGTATTGTGTATGAATGCAACAGATCATGATAAATGCAAGGGTGCATGATTGAAACACAAACATGTCATCGTCTATAAGGTTTTGACAGACACGTTATCTCCTATTATGGAATGTAGGGGGTGAAAAATGCCTAAATGAAATGCAATGAAATGAATGCATGTATGAAAATGCAAAATGGAAAAGCAAATGTTTTTGGATTTTTATGCTTTACCAATTTTTTGGAATTTTATACATTTTCAAATTTTTATGAATTTTTGAGCTTTCATATTTGACCAAATGACGAGTATGTATGCCTTTGGAGCTTTTTGGGGTTGACCAAGCAATTTTTAGAAATCCTTGGGGCTTTTGGATTGACCAATGGGCTTACAGACACCTTTGGAACCTTTTAGTTGACCAAAATTTTAGCAAGAGAGTTTGGAGCCTTTTAGGATGACCAAGCAATCATAGGAACTCTCGGAGCCTTTGGGTTGACCAAGCGGTTTTTAGAAATCCTTGGTGCCTTTTTGACTGACCAAATGTCTTACATATGCCTTTGGAGATTTTTATGTCATGACCAAATCACTCGAATGAGAGCTTGGAGCCTTTTGGGATGACCGAGTAGTTTGGAAAAACTCTCAGAGCCTTTGGGTTGACCAAGCAATTTTTAGAAATCCTTGGTACCTTTTTGACTGACCAAAGGACTTACAAATGCCTTTGGAGCTTTTTTACTGACATGACCAAGTGGTTTTAGAACCCTTGGTGCCTTTTGCTACACTCTATAAGCGTAGAACACCTTAAGATGGATGATTTTGAGAGGTTTAGGCTCCTCAACACCTCCTAGCAATGTTAGGCGATAGGTACCCAAACTAATATTTTTAGATATGATATAGGGTCCTAGCCAATTAGCCGCAAATTTGTCTCGCATATCAGGCAACAAATTAGAGTTTTGTTGGTTTTCTTTCATCAAAATATTACCAAATTCAAAGTCTCTTTGGTGGACTTTGGCATTGTAAGCTCATTTGAGTCGCTCTTGATAAATGTGGAGATGCTCAAGGGCATTCACACAACGTTCATAGAGCAACATCAATTGATCTAGGTGAGCTTTCCACGCAGTATCGTCATCAATGAAATCTTTCAATGTGATGCGCAGCGTTGGAATTTTCAACTCTAAGGGCATAATTACCTCAACATCATATACTAGTGAAAACGGAGTTGCCCTAGTGGAAATCCAGATACTAGTCCTATAAGCCCATAATGTAAGGGGTAGCTGTGTATGCCAATCCTTGTGGTGTTATTGCACTGTATTTTTCAATATGGCTACCACAATATTGTTTGAGGCTTCAGCTTGCCCATTTGCCTACGAATAATATGGAGTTGCAAAACTGTGTTTGATACGATACTTAGATGTTAAAGCTCACATAGTTTTGTTCTTAAAAGAAGTTCCATTATCCGAAACTATTTTGGATGATATCCCAAAATAACTTATGATATGATCCATTATAAACTCTGTTATACAAGCTCCAGTAGTCATTGTCAAGGGAATGGCTTCCACCTAATTTATAAAATACTTAGTAGCCGTAATAATGAATGTATGTTGGCCTAATGACAGAGGAGAGATCTTGCCAATCAGGTCAAACCCTCACTAAGAAAATGGCCAAGCCGCTTGGATGGGCTGTAAGGACTATGATGGTAGGTGCGTAAGATTAGCATGATGCTGACATTTGATGCATTTCTTGACATATACATTGCAATCCTTCTCCATAGTGGGCCAATAATAACTCATTCGAAGGATGTGCTTGACGATGGCCATGCCGCTAAAATGGCTGCCACATGTACCATCATGAGCTTCTAAAATTGCCCAAGATGACTCTTCAAGCTCAAGGCAATGAAGGATAACTCCATAGTAACTTTGACGATACACAATGTCTCCTATTAAGACATTTTTAGTCACTTTATATTTAAATGTGCATCATGCAGCACGTGACAGTCCCTCCAAGACAAAACCAAGTCTTAGAAAGTCTTAAATCTATGACATCCAATTCTTATGAGCCTCAACTTTGACTACTAAGACAACTTGTACCCCCTACATATTTATCTTTGCAAATGTAGATTGGGAAACAACCCTATGATGAATGGTGGTGCCACTCCCCATAGGACTTTGGGCGGTTAAAGACCCCTAGGGTGCTTTCTTAAGAAAGTCTTCAACTTTGAGAAAACAATCATCTTTTGGTTCCACACTAATCATGTTGACTGATACTCTATTATCAAAGTCCACACACTCTGATGTAGGATGCGAGAGCGTCTTGACATGAATGGTAGTAAAATTTGTAGATAGATTTTGAGGGATTAAGGATCCCAAATATGCCATGGTTTCTATGAACCTATTTGGAAAACAAGGAATTGCCTTGATGTCGTACCATTCCAATTTAGCCAGATATGTGGCAACAAGATCTTTGTAGGCTTTCAGTATCAGACATCGATATTAAAATAATCCTTTAACTTTATTGACTATGAGTAAGGAGTCACCAAATATGTTTAATATCTTAATGCTCATGGCGAAATCCATGTGGATACCCAAGAGCAGGGCTTCATACTCAATGTTATTATTGATGCACAGGAAGTCTAGTTTGAACAACAAGGGCATTTGAGCTCCTTGCAGTGTGAAAAACACTATCCCTGTGCAAGCTTCTTGTTCGCATTTTTAACCATCAAATAACAGAGTTAGATTAGTATTTTTATCTGGCTCTTCTGGTTTAGGAGCTTCGGATACTACAAACACTGCATTATCTGGAAGCTCGATTGTTCGAGGCCTACTATTGGATAGTGGCACCTCAGGTAATTGATCTGCTATGACCTGTCCCTTAATGGAATTCTAGATTATGAATTCCAGATCAAATTCTATCAATAGCATGATGCACTTCACAGTACATGTATTATGATATATCTTTCTTATCATATACTGCAAATAATTTTGTTTCGATATAACATATGTCATATTACTTAACATGTAGTGTCACAATTTCTTGGTAGCGAATACCACTGCTAAACATAATTTTTCAACATATGCATATCCTAACTCGTAGCTCACCATAGTTCGACTAATGTAATATATGGCTTGTTCTTTTCCTAGCATGTTCTTTTGGGCTAAAATTATCCCTAATGAAAACTAGTCACCGATATATATAGTAGAAATGGCTCTTCAGGACTAGGTGAACCTAGTACTGGCGGTGTTGCTAGGTAGTGCTTGATTTTAGTGAAAGCTACTTGGTAGTCCTCATCCCAATTTAATGGGACCCCCTTGTGTAGCAATCAATTCATGGGTCAACATTTATCCGATATTTGAGCAATAAATCACTTTATGGATGCTACTGTACCTTGAAGGCTTCTTAGTTCCTTGATATTAGTGGGAGGATGCATCTCTAAAATAGCCTTGACCTTTGCTGGGTCTACTTTGATGCCTTGCTTAGAGATTATGAATCCCAAGAGTACCTGAAGTTATGCCAAATACGCACTTCTTATGATTCAATCGTACATTATGCTCGATGAGGCGATCAAAGACTTTCCTTAGGACCTCAACATGCTCAATACGCAATAATGACTTAGCTAACAAGTCATCCATATAATATTATAATATTTTGAGCATATAGTCATGAAATATATGTCATAGCCCGGTGATATTTGGCACCAAAATTTTTAAGACCAAATGGCATAACTTTGTAGCAAAATGTTCCCCATGGTGTTATGAATACGATTTTATTTTGGTCTTCGGGATTAATCCAAATTTTATTGTAACCAGCATAACCATCCATTAATGAAATCATTTCATGACCTACGGTTGCATCTACTAGAGCATCGATACTTGGCAATGGAAATGAATCCTTGGGTGTTGCCTTGTTGAGATCTCTAAAATCTATGCAAATACGAATCCTTCCATATGGTTTTCCTACAGGTACCATATTGGATACCCATTCTGGATAGTCGATGGAAATGACAAATTATACATAGAGCAACTTCAGTAATTTGTCTTTCACCATCAGGGCTACTATTGGATGCATATTTCTAAGCTTCTGCTTGATAGGCTTCTTAGATGGGTCTAGCGAAAGGTTATGAGTAACCAATTTTAGGTCTAGATCAGGAATATCTTTGTATGTCCAAGAAAAAATGTTAGGTCTCTCTTTTAGAAGAGGGATGATGCTAGCGCGCTCATCTAGAGTGAGACTCATTCCAAATTTAACTTTCATTTGTTGGTGGGGTCGTTACCGATATCCACTTCGAAGGTTTCCTCTACTGACATATGGGATCCCTCCTCAAGCTGATGAGGCATAGGGATCAAATGGATGTCATCAACTAGGTTTATATGTTATTTTTTGGAAGTATGTTCAGCATGATAGACATCATAAGCACAGCATGGTCCAAAATGAAATGGTTGTAGCATCTCTTCATTTGAGAAGAAGTCTTCAGGCTCTACTAGCAAATCAACATGATCCCAATAGATACCATCCATGTTTATATGTAATGGCTTGGATAGATCTACTAGATTGTAGAGTGGAGTGGTCAAATTAATGGATATCATGTTGATGGAATGGAATTGATCTCCAAGACCACACAGACTAAAATCTACATTGTATGTGTAGCTTTCATACCCAAGATTTGACTTAGATGGTACGAGGACAAATGGGTCCTCTCTGTGAGGTGCCCAGACAACTAGATCCTCCCTATGCACTAATTGCAAAATGGGATCTCTTAGCTCAATTAGCTTAGCATAAGTAGGTGGATGGGGAAAGAGTCTTTAATATTCCTCTTCCATATTTATTATTTCCTTGAGGCAGTGTTGGAGATTAATCTCTCAAAACAAACCTACATATGTAATAGGTGGTGGACCTCGAGGTGGATTCCGATTACATAGATGATGAGGCTCTAAATAGGCCATATCCAATGAATCATCATCATCATTGTACAGATATAATACTTCACTTCCCCCCATATGCAAGGGGTGATCTACCATATGTGGCCCCATGTATCTGATTCTATGGTCACTATCATCACTATCAAGATAAATCGGATAGAACGATTGTATATATGACAATGGTGCAAAAATTGGCTCTACTTCTTCTTTAGAGCAATAAGTTTTAGGATGGACTACCTCAATAACATACTTCGACTCCACAGGCAATAGATGTAGCGGGTATACAAGACTCGAATCAGTCATCTCATCCTCATTGCTATGATTGCCACTATGAGCAAACCACTCTATCGTGTCCACAAATATTGGGATATTAGCTAGATGAGGCCTTACGTAGACCTACTCTATCTCATCTTCATAATCACTATCGACTATGAAATTCTCTTGTATCTCATCTAATTGCTCTCTAGGAAGTAAATGGTATAGAAATGCCGGAACCAAAAAGGCTCATTCAACTTCCTCTTTAGATTGATCATTATCCGAGGACTCACCATCTGCATCATAGCTCGATCCACTTATTTTGAAGGTGGACTCCTATCCATAATTACTACAAAGATCTCTTGAGTTGATATTACCTAGGATGGCGGGTTTATGCCCCTGCATACCAGTATTGTCGATTGTGATACGATTTTGATGACCCAGGTTGCCTCTAGGGTTCTGCTCTGAGAACTCTTCATGTTCAAGCTCCGGTATCTCAATGGTGATGAATGAAACCATTGGGTTGTTTCTCCAAAGGCTAGACATGTTAGGGTGATATGTATTAAAATCCACATCATCCCCCAGACTTAGGTATAAATGATCCAATGATGCAGCGAGTAAATCATCATATCCCTAAATCTGCAATCCCAATCTGAACCTATCAGTTGCCAACTGATAACGTAGTTCAAGAGGGGTTCTTCGTCCTTATTCTAAAATACCAAGTTCATATCCATGCCAATGATAGAGCTCAAAAATGTTCATGGCATACTCTGGGTTGGACAAGTACCGAACGTTCATCGTGAACTGTTCCTCATCATCCATCTTCATGGGTGCTCGCGTTGGAACATGATCCAACCCAGTGTAGATAAATTTTGTTTGTTTGGGTGGCTCACCCAATGATACTATGGATCCAACTAGATATCGATGGGCTATCGGCCGGCCCATGTGTTGTGCAATCTCTAAAATAGGACCAAAGGTCACATTTTACACAAGGTATTCACCCAAAACTGTATTGGCTAGGTGAATGGTCATCCATGATGTGGATGACCCTGATGATGATGCAGGCGAGGTAGGCTGAGGTGCTTCCTCAACTTGATGTTGGGCTCCCTCCACCTCCATGGGAGTGGTAGCCTCAATGGCAATTGTTTTGGGTGCGTTCTTTGCTTCTTTCTTGCCTAATTTTGCCTTTAATTTCTCATTGTCCCGACGCATCACTGATGCACTCGATATTAGAGAAGTTGTAGTGGTATGTTCAGATATGTTTGATATAGATATCAATGGTTGAACATCCACCACCTATTTACCTCTTGGAACCCTTACTAGTGACGTGGGCCGTATGTCCAAGTGCGTTGATAGGAGTACGAAACCCCATGGCAAATCTACTAAGTTTAGGAACTTGAATGGTTCTTCATCTTATGAAACCACATGAACTTGTCCCTCTTGTATATATTTGACACACTGATGCAATGTTGAGGGAACACAACGTAGTTTGTCAATCCAAGGCCTCCCTAGTAGGATATTATACTGCAAAGCACCCTCTATCATGTGATACATTACAGGAATGGTCTTTAGTCCCACCTGAATAGGTAGGACAATTGTGCCAATTGTAGAGCATAGTGCATCATTAAACGCTCTCAATGTAAATGTGGTTGGTACGATGAGTGATTTAGGCAATTTCAAATGGTGTAGTGCCTTAGTCATGATTATATTGATTGACGAACCAGTGTCAATCAAGACCCTTTTGAATGGCATGTGGTTAACACATGCAATGATATGTAGTGGCGGGTCAACCATGCTTGCAGAAACTATTTTCACTTTGTGATCATAGAATTGGATCATTGGTTCGTGGCACTGTTGTACGTGCCCCACAAAGTTTGTGAATGCCTGTGCATCCTGGGACTGTACCTCAATGGACCTCATAATGTCCATAAGAGTCTCCCTATGCCTAGGGGACTACTATATAAGCTCATATATTGATAACTTCGTAGGAGTCATCTGCAGGTTTTGAACCACCTTGCTCCTAATGGTCACCACCTATCTTGTTGGTGGGCCTGGAATATTTTATGCCTATAGATGCTGGGGTGTGTCCTGCATTTGAATGGGAGCATGAGGTTGATTTGGTTATTTGTACCTCCTATGTATGGTAACAACATTGACCATACTGATGAACCCCTAGGTAGGTGGTTCAACTCGCACTTGATTGATGTGGCTAGTGTGGTTATGGGGCGCCTCATGGTTTGGTAATGGATTTTTAAAAATCCCCATGTTTTGGTTGTCCGGTGCTTGGGGATTTCCTGGTACCACAAGCTCTCCCTTATCTATCATATTTTGCATAATATGTTTGAAATACCAACACACCTCGATGTCATGGCCTTTTTCTCTATGAAATATGTAAAATAGATCTTCCTGATAGTATTTGGGCTTGGGCTAATTAGGATCAACCATTTTGACTTTGGGTAATCTTATTGCCTTAGCCTCATAGATCTGACAAAAAATTGATGTCAATGATTCCGTCAATGGTGTGAATATGCGAGGTGGGCGTTGCTCTTTGTTCTTGCCCTTGTAGTTATTCTTGCATTGTTCGTATTACGTAGGAGGAGGATGGGATTGATAATTCTATTTATTTTTCCCCTTATCTTAATTTTGGAGATTTAGTACCACCTAATTCACATGGGCTCACTTGCCCTGTTGCTTTGAGGTACTCTTATTATATCTCTCTTTCTTGGTTTTGAGATTCAAGTTTCCTTCCTACAACTTGATGTCCTCAATTACCTTGGCTTGCACCAAAGCTTCTTTGAATGTAGCATACTGCTGCAGCTACAACAGTAGCGATATGTGCTTGGCATAACTCTTTGTAAACATTTAGGTTAATTCTATGGCAAGAATCGAGAATGGCAACTTTGCCATTAATCTCCTCCATCTCTTCTCGTACTGTTCTATTGGCTCGTTGTCGTGTTGAGCTAGCACAGCAAAATTAGAAAGTTTGGCCTATTTCTTGATGCCAAAGAAATAGCATTCAAGAAAGGCATTACCTAATTGCTCAAAATTTGTTATGATATATTTCTTTAGCTGATTGAACCACTCTCAGGCTAGACCAGAGAGAGTCATGATAAACGTATGCAATAATAGTGCATCATTGTTCTCTATCTGGAAGCAAGCATCCAAAAAGCTCATGACATGTTCTTGCACCTCTTCATCACCCTTGAATTTGTCCAACCTGGGCATATCAAAATGCTTAGGGTATGGGGGCATAGGCACCGAGGGATCTAAAGGTTCATTGTGAATTTTCCTCAATGTTGGCTTTTGGATAGATGCACCTTATTTCTCATTTGCTTTGACCTTCTCAGAAAAATATTTGTAAGCCTTAGAAGATAGAAATTCCTCATCCCTAAGTCAGCATGGATGTGGTCTATGAGGTACAATCATCTTCTATCGAGGTGGAGGGCATTGCTCTTCCTCTTCCTTATCTCAAGAAATCTCAAGATATTCTTGGTTGTACCTGTTCCCCTCTTGTTCCTCATAATGTTGTTGCCTTTGATTATCAACCAAAGGTGGTCACTCTCTCTCATAGGTAGTGATATGAGTGTGAACGCTTATGTGCTCATGGTGCATATTGAATTATGAAAGAGCCTTCTTATGCACCTGCTCTCTATGCTCATCCTAAGAATATAGGCAGGCCCTAAACAACCTATCTTCCTGCTCTACATGCTCCTTCTAAACAAGGATGCGCTCCTCATGCAAGCACTTCTCATACAACCTCTATCTAGTAAGCCTTTGCACCTGAAGATCTTCATCTTCAATGCACTACCTCTCTAGGTGAGCATCCTCCAATTAATCTTGGAGGAGTTGGCATTTCTGTTCAGAGGCCAATTGATATGATATTTTGACCTGGTTAGATCTAGGAGGCCTTTGGTAAACTTGCTCTGTATGAGTGACCTTATGGGTTCTGTACCAATCAGACTAATGTGCTATGCCTTTACCTCTATATATGAATATGGCATTGACATCATGTTGTGTCCTATGCTACATACCACCATGCATGGATTGTGGATGTGATACATGAGGGTGCTTAGAAGCCTCTCCATAATCTCTAGTAGTTCTAATGGTGCTCTCGCTATGCTCACTCGGAGCACAAGTGGGCGAAGCTGAAGGCTTGTAGCCTAGCTGCTCTAACACACTACCTAGATTGTCTAGCTGTCTAGACCTCCACCTCTCATGGGGTGGTGTTCCATTAGCTCCCACATTTGATATATCGATGGTGATATTGCATGCTATAGTACATGTGGGAGTATGGGTAGACTTGTGCTCAGTAGGGAGCCCATCTACTTACCTCTGAATGGGTGTATCTCTATTCCTTCTATAATTAGAATGTGTGGGTATAGTACACCCTATAGACTTAGTGAGAATGGGTACCAATTTGGTCCTCTACATGACATACTCTTCGATTGATCTCATGGATGCACGTGCAATGCGGTCTCGATAATGGCTTCTGAGTGGAGCACCCTCAATATGAGAAGCTCCATGCTCTAATCTATGTCTAGCAGAATGCACTAATGCTTGTCTATCAAGGGTATGCTCAATGGGATCCCATCGTGTCAAGTTGTCTCATCTAATACTCATCGAACAATGTTCGGTTTTCTCATGTGGTTGAGGACTAGACATTTGTATTTGTGAATCAATAGGGGCTTCGTCATTGGCTTCAGGCTTGCACCTTTGCCGGCCACCCCATGTATCCACCATAGTGTACCTAATGTCTAGATGTATCTTTTATTATCAAACAAGGTATACAATGATGCTTATCTTATTTTTAAATTTTAAAGTGAGCCCTAAACTGTTTGATGTTGTTTCAAAATGTGTTGTATCTGTATGAGAAACTCTCGCATGTTTTGCAAAATTGTTGGATTTTATTCTCAGTTTAATTGTCTTTCACCTATACACTCGTAGCTCGATAACTTGGCGATGAAATCCAAGTCATGTAATCCAACCTATAATGTGTGGTAATGAAGCCCACACATGGTCAGGGATCATAGGTCCTCCCAGATCCTCACCTATTTTCCCCAGTCAGTGTTATACCTTCTGAAGAAAGTATATGCAAATTTTCTAGGGTACGAAAGGTTCTCGGATCCGGTATGGTCTAGTAACAAAGGATACATAGGATTTGGGCCAAAGGATGGAAATGACACCCACCATCATTGAACCCTACTATTGGTTGGATATAAGGCCCAACTCACTAGCATTTAGTTGCATGTGGTGTGTGTGATTCCTTTTAATTTACATAAATACAAATGCATAAAAGAGCATTCATATGATCATTCCTACATGATATGCATAAAAATAAAAGGAACATTTCAAATTCAGAAAGGTATGCATGCTATGTCCTACATGATGTTATGAAAATGTAATTATGATGACATGGACTCTAATTGGGCCTCAAGAATGCAAACGACCACTCAATTTTTATCAAAGTCACTGTATTCTACGACGGACTACAATCAGAGGTTCGTTGTTCCTAGCAACATATTTCTAATGGAAGGAATGTGAAAGAAAACTAGGACAATTCATTCACCCTTTTTATTTAGTGTACCTAATTTGCACTTAATGTAAAAACACAGAGAAGAAAATATAGAATAGAGAATAAAAACAGAGCCTACCTCAACTCCTAATATGATGCCAAGTGGTTTCTCTACTATCTGTAGCTTCTACTGTAAACTACAGCTCAGGTCTGTGGGATACAGTGTGAACCACAGGTGAAAGCCACGGGCCAACAAATAACTATAGATGTTAGCTACTATTAGCACATGAGATAAGAAAAATTCAAGAATTTCAGCACTCAGAGGCTATAAATACGAAGTCCCTCCATGATCTCCTTTTGACATAACCAAAAATCATGCACCTATCTATTGTATTAGTCTATAGTCATCATAAAAGCATAAAAATTGACACATTGCATAAATTCAAAAAAATAATATTTCTTGTATTTATTATGAATGAATCTTTGTTACAAATATGCTCCTCTTAGGGTCACTTGAATGATGATACGGTCTATACAATTTCCAATACCCTTAATAGGGTAGGCGCATTAATATTGCCCTTTGACTAGTCACAAACTACCTTGGGTGGAGTTGACCCCCTTCTTCGCGATGTGGAAGGATTATGATATAGACTCCTCTTGTACCTATCTTCCTATGATAAAGAAACAATAGCACATGATAAAAAATATAGATAGCCTCTTATGATGAGGCCTTTTAAGGAAACATACATGATAATTCCATTAAACTAATGATCAAGAAAACATAAATAAAACCTTTAAACTATGCTAATTGAATCAAGATTTGTAATATAGCATAAAGGAGATCATTAGACAAATAATGCATGGATCAGATAACAAAATAGAAGCATAAAGGTGCATAAAATATCCACAAATGTCCTAATTAATGTAAAGCATAAACTATGTAAGCTAATTCCCATGGTCAAAATTCTTCTAAACTATAATTAAACCTAAGAAATGATTAATCTAACCTATTTAACCAAAAAAATGAAAAGAGTAAGGTGATTTGTCACCTATTGCAAACTGCAGCTTTGGTGAGCGGTCTACACTGTGAACCATGGCTGATAGCCATGGTTTGACCTCTGATAGGTTTACCCTCAAAATTAGGGGCAATGGGCTTGATCTCCTTGTCCAAATTGATGTTCAAGGGTCACCTTCATTGTCCTCAGACTAATTTAGCAATCAATTCTATGTGAAGGGCCTTCGTTTGCCCATATTTGTGCTTATTGGTTCTCCTAGCTCCTTAGGACATCCATGGGATGAATTTTCATGGTGTTTGGTAAAATAGCAAGGGGATCGCAACAATGCTCTCTCTCTATACACTCAAGACTGATTTCACAATTCGTTAGGGCTTCACCACTTTTCTCTCCAATGCTTGCTTGATGTCTTTACCCTATTTTTAGGGGTGCTTATAGGATATTCCAAGGGCTAGGAGTGGCTTCATGGAGAAGGCAAGATCAAGAAGGGTTGGTTAGGACTGTTTGAATGGAAGCTTCTAGCATCTTCCCTCCTTCAACTGCCCTCTTCTATACCAAATGGTCGTTCCAAATGATTTGGCTCATATTGGAGGCTACCTGAACTTCAGTTAATATCGTAGGTGATAGTTGCGGTCCAAACTTTAGACCACAGGTTTCATCCGTGGGTCTGATCTGTTGTTCAAATTGATTAGGCTAAGGTGCCCAAATTGAGTGGTTAGAACCACTGCTCTATCTTCGAGTCTATCCAAGATCTTCCATATGGTCTTGTAGCATGTCCATATGAGTAGTCAGCCTCGACATGATGCATTTTAGGTGTCTACTAAAACATAATGTTTTTATATGCCTAAATATGTTTCTTAGCCGTAATTGTTCCATCATGCTTATAATGGGGTAAATCATTTTCTACCATTGAACCAGTTTTAATATGCAAGGCTATGTATGAAAAATTCACAAAAATTGAATCATAAATTAATTTTTTAATTTATGACAGATTAACATTAATGCAACATAAATCGAAAAATTTCATTTTTTTTTTTAAGTGACAAATTTGAACAATTTCAAGTGCTGAAAATTTAAAAATATTACCTTTTAGGCCCTCCTTCTAGCACCAATTATATTGAGGGGTAATTTCACCCAGTTGTGAAAACACACTCACAGTTAGAATTTTCAAATGAAAACCCTCTCTCGTAAATAAATAAACATTTCTCCAAGGTTCCTTCACTTAATGCGTATTTGTGTGTTATAAAAATGTATCAAATAAGTGCTTAGAATACCTTAGTGATTTATAAATAACTATTAACAAGGGGTCTGTTTTGGTAACATGTTATGGTGCTATGCAAGTGATCATTCATGAAACTTAATAATATGATGAATGAATTGATCTTTAGGTTGCTTTAAACATGAAAGAAAATTAATCCAAATGATTAAATATTCAAATATAATATCCTTTGCAATAAATTATAAATTAATCCCCCTCTTTGATGAAATTAATTTTCATTAAGAGAAATTAATCTATATACTTTGAAAATAATAACCTTTTGGCTGCCATATAAATAACTACCTTTAATGAAATTAATTTTCATTAAGGTAATTTTATTTATTGCTTGAAAATGAAAACTTTTAAAATTATAAAATTCATTGAAAATATGAATTTTATGAATAATTTTATAATTTTAAATTTTCTCCGAACCAAAACTAAAATTTCTTTTGTATATAAATCTTAATTGTAAATTTTGTGACTTTATAATATTAAAATTAAGATTTTATATGATCTTTCCCCCAATGTAATACTTATTCATCCAAACATCAATTAAATTAAATATTTGGAAAGTGAATAAATATGAGATCCTAATTATAAAGTTTCAATCTTTATAATATGAATTAGGACTTTATAATCTAAACTTTTAGAATTAAAATAAAATCAAAAGCTAAGGTTTAGAATAATAAAATAAAATATTGCAATAAAATGCTGAAAATTTAAAATTTCACATAGATCCTGCAATATTTATATTCCAAAAAACCAACATTAAATGTGATCCAAATTCACACAACCTAATATTTAGTGCAGTGCAATCTTCTAAGGATAATGCAATATATTGAAAATAACATGTAAATTAACCACCATGTGCATACAATTTACTACTTTCCAATATATTACATGAAATAATATTTTCAATAACTTCTTCAAATTACAGAGTACCTTATTCCGAAGTAGCATCTCATGTGAAAATTTGTTCCAACATGGAAGGAGTGGTTGTTTATCTGTTGTCTTATCTGCAATATTCTGCAATTTTCGTCTGTAATATTCTCCAGTATCCTAACCCTCTTCTTGGCCTTTCAATGGTAATTTATATCTTTGAAACTCCTTTCCTTATTCAGTTTTGTGACCGTTTTGATAGATTCCATAACCATTTAAAAAAAGAAACTAGTTTTAATACTACTTTTTATAACTTCGTGTTTGATAACATAATTAGAAAACACCGTTTAAAAACATATGTACCTGTAGACACCTAAAACACATCATGTCGAGGCAACTACTCACATGGGACATGCTAGAAGACCATATGGAAGACCTTGGACAAATACCAAGGTATAGCAGTGGTTTTAACCACTCAATTAGGCACTTTGGGCTAATCAGTGTTAGCCACAGTTGACACCTATGGTTAGTAGTGTTGACCATGCCATAGAACCACAGAACCAAGACCACACATGTGATACCGATAAAAATTAACCTCACTAATTAATGAGTTAAATGATCCCTAATTAAACTATTGGCAATTAACCTCACACCTAGACTAGGCTAGATTAGGGTTTCTTATTTTTTAATTTTAATAATTTACCCCATCCAATGTTTTAATGGAGTCCACAGGTAATACTTGTGGTTTCCAATTTGTTGATTAGGGATCATAGCTGACATCTACGTTTAGCAATCAAATGCTCAACGGTCAAATTTTGGCCGTTTACGGACCGTAGGTACCAACTACGGTTCCCAATTGGATGATTGGGGAAAAATTCTTTAGATTTTTTATTTTTTCTAAGTTAATTAGGAAACTAATTAGATTTTAATGTATTTTAGGTTTGCCTAAGTATTTTTATGAATGTACCATAGTACCATTTTGTCTTTTTATCAATTTTTTTGATGTTTTTGTTGTTATGCATTAGCTTTTTCTTATAGTAGTCTATTATTTCAGACTATGACTTCTAGAGCGAGAGAGCCTAATATTCTTAAGACTCTTCATAAGTGACTCACAGGTGGTGAGCACGACTGGTTTAGAACCATGGGTTTCAACTATGTCTTAGATTTACCCATTATTCAGGTAAATTAGGCTTACCTTACTGCGTTGGTTCGACGTTGGGATGCCCGAACCAACACATTTCACCTACCCATGGGTGATATGACCGTGACCTTGGAGGACATCTACCAGATCTATAGGATCCCTATCGATGGTGAGGCCATCACATCTTCTTCTTCTGGGTCTAAGAAGCCCATTTTTTATGCTATCTTTGGAGACCGGAGCCAGGAGGCTCAGGATGTTATTGACCACGGAGGAGTTCACATCACTTACTGGGAGGGTAAGCATGTCTTTTTATTCTATGTTGTCATCTTTATGATCCTCGTGGTTCAGGTTGTAATTCCAAACTCTTAAAGCATGAGGATTCCCTGGAACCTTTTCGCCAGCGTATGGAGAGTCATGTAGAGTTCTATTAGGGAGCCACTGCTCTTAGCTTGGGGGACCACTCTGTTGGCCCACCTCAATAGGGAGCTATACTCAATTACTAAGTGGAGTCGTAAGGGCATGAGTTGTAGTCTCCTTTTATATATCTGGGGGTAGCAACACATTAAGATAGAGCATCCTAATGATCTACCACTACACATCACTTATATTAATGATGATCATCAGTGTTATGCCACTTATTGGCCTCATGAGGAGGAGGGTACCCGTAGTAGAATCCATGTTGGTGATGTCCATCATTATATCACTCAGTTCATGGCACTTGGCTTGAATGATATTTAGTGGCAGCCCTATATGGATTACCCAGCATGGTCGAAGGAGGGCTAGTGGCTAAGATAGGCATATCGTGATAGATGGCTGATCGATCGTAAGGCCGAGATCCGAGAGTACCAGTTCTACTCTCGGGTCCTATGGTAGTTTGGGCTCATACAAGATATTCCAGATATTCCATTTAGGTACAGATGCTTGGTCATAGAGCATGATCTATAGTGGATTGTTCCTAAGGCACTAGGAGATGTTGTTGACGACTACCAGGAGACTAGGGTCGATACTACTATGACCACACCTGCATACAATGGGTGGTGGTAAATTTTTAGATGGTATAGCACAAGGCCTCTAGGTCGAGAGCCAGATTAGAGAGCAATAGAAGCAAAGGTAGATCCTAATGGGAACAGGGTCCACCAGAGGACAGAGGGTGCCTAGGGGTGGAGACTGCCATAGAGGAGGCTCTTGAGGTTGACCCAGATGAGGAGGCTTTTGAGGAGGGTTAGGTCCCTTCTGATAGCATAGAGGGGGTGCTCCTAGCATGGGTGGCTAACTTGGATAGTCAGCTCAACAAGTTCCAAACACAACAGTGAGAGCAATACTCTACTATTGCTACCCTACGGGATCAACTGACTGATAGGGAGAGGTATCTGATTGAGGCACAGGCACAAGTCTAGGCATTTACTACGTGAGCTACATATGTAGATTCATAGGTTTAGGCACTAAAGGTTGCTTTAGATGTAGCTTGAGTAGAGTGGGCTATGGCAGTAGCAGAGAGGGATCTCCTTCGGGCATCAAGGGGGGCTATGCCGCCTCCTCAAGCTATCATGGGGCCACTGATAGCACTAGAAGTAGTTATCCCAGAGGATTAGGATTCGATAGTTGAGATCAAGTGACTACGCAACATGGTCATGAGGACCAATGGGATGCATGTGTCCCAGGTTGCTTGAGTGGGTCAACTGGTGGACTACATTGAGATGCATGGGTTATCGATGCTTCATGACCCTTTTGCTTTAGATGCTCAACAGGAAATAATAGGACTACTACTTAGTCTATGGCAGTTCTAGCCATTGCACTCATAGGTCATAGAGGACTCACAAGTCCTCTAGTACTCATGGAGGTAGTTCATATGCTAGGTCCAGAGATGTAGGGCAGTCTTCTACGACATCCAGTCATAGGGCTCATCATACAGAGGTACCAGTTGCCCAGGTGGTAGTTGGTAGGGTTTTAGGCCTCCTCGAACTTGGAGGTCAATAGGATCCTCAGCAGGACCCACCACAGGTAGTAGGATAGTGGGGAGAGCAGGATGAGTAGGCTTCTGAGTAGAGCATTGAGGGAGGCAGTGAGAGCTCCAACGTAGGGGGCACAGATCAGAGTTAGAGCTCTCTTACCATAGACTACATTTTTGATATAGCATTTTGTGTGTAATTTTGAGGACCTACATAGTTTTAGCCTATGGGAATTTTTGTACTCTCCCTATGTACTCATTTGGACACATATTTATATATATGAATTTGATCATTTATAGCTCATTATGTGTACTACTATTTTTTAGTTGTATGTTTATTTGATGCACATGGATGCAATGCTTATATTGTTATGTTTAAATTTTTGCTATATGATTTGATGTGATGTATGGATGACATGCACTAGCTAGCTATTTGATTTATGATGATGATGTTATGCAGTGATCTATATGTTTATATGTGCTATTTATGATTGATGCAAATGGATGCAGTATTTGTTTTTAAATTTGTGTTTGAATTTTATTTTTGTATGGATTTAATTTATGTGATGATATTATGATATGCCTATGCGATGGATAATAATGCACTTTGTTCATGATCATAATATAATAGAAATGAACCTGTATGTTTTAATCCCTAAAAAAACAACATAAGGAATGACTTTTGTTTGTATCTATCTATTGTATGACATTACAATATGTATAGCAATTATGCAAACTAATTTGTAATTCTCATTACAAGAATTAAAATTAATTAATCACCCATATATAAAATGCAGTGAAATGGATTGGTATAATGTTAGGTGAATGAATATGCCATTCTGTATATTTTGTTTTGCTTAGTGGCCGTCTAACCATCATTTCTGATATTCATGCAGTATCTATCCTATATGTTTTATTATGCTTTGTAAAATGCATTCTGATGAATGAATGATTGGTTTTTTGTTGTTATTAGAGCACTTTTTGAGGTTTTCCATGAGACTCAAACACCCTAGTAGACTGCCCAAAAGTTGTATACTGACCATACTAGACTTCTGAGATACAAGGCTTTTGCTAGAATAGGCCCTAACTGTTCATTATCCTTGTGTGTGCAAATGAATATATTAAGATAAGACACGAGTGTTTCCCGATGTCAAACGTGATTCTTTCAGCCCATTGCTAATATAGGGGCTCCAAAAATGTCTTATCCAATCCCAAGTTTATATTTTAGTTGGACTCAGCCACTAAGCAATGCAAGACACCTGAAGCTAGCTCTTCCACATTCAAACATTGGTCTACATACAAGTAAAATGCAAGTATATCAGACATATCATCATGCGTAAGGTATAGTAGTGTCGACAATTCTAGGGATTCAAGCTCATTCCTTTCTATCCTTCAATTTTAGGATACTTGCTCATATATGTAGTGAAGCAATGAAGTAGATTTATTTTTGGCTCTGAACTATCTCTAGATCTTCATTCAATTTCTCTTAGAACTGGATTTCTGATCTTCATTTGATCTCCACTCGAACTTTGATTTTCTAATCTTCATTTGATCTTGATTTAACTTGATTTGTGATCTTCATTTGATCTTCACTTGAACTTTGATTTTCTGATCTTCATTTGATCTTCACTTTTTGGCATTCACATTTGATAATTTTCTTTAGAAACTTCCCTTGGGGATTTGCTTTGGTGGGAACCGTTTCTGGAATATCGATCTAGGATATCGATCTATGATATCAATATGGGATATCAATTTGGGATGTCGATCTATGATATCGATCTAGGGTATCAATCATGAGGATTTATTTGGGATACCACTTTGGGATATTACTCGTTTTATCATAAGCAAGGGATTATGAATAGGGAACTAACCTGTCCTTTTTCCAATTGCGAACATTTCTCGAACCATCCGCATAGGGGGATAAGCAAAAGTAATTCCTTTCACCTCAGGATACCCAGTCCTGCTTCATGGCTTTCATCTTCCCCTAGTCCTTATTATGATTGTTTAATTTTTTGATTAGTGATATAATTTTGATATGCTAAGGGCTATACTAATTGGACCTTAGCTACAAAAGCAAAGCAAGCTTTCTATCAACTCTTGAGTATGCCACTAGGTATGGTTGAATGACCAGAAAACTCGGTATACATACATGTTTCTTTGCAATAGGTATTGTGTATTAATGCAACAAATCATGATAAATGCAAGGGTGCATGATTGAAACACAAACTTATCATCGTCTCTAAGATTTTGATAGACACGTTATCTCTTATTATGGAATGTAGCGGGTGAAAAATGCCTAAATGAAATGCAATGAAATGAATGCATGTATGAAAATGCAAAATGCAAAAGCAAATATTTTTGGATTTTTATGCTTTACCAATTTTTTGGAATTTTATACATTTTCAAATTTTTATGAATTTTTTAGCTTTTATATTTGACCAAACGATGAGTATGTATGCCTTTGGATATTTTTGGGGTTGACCAAGTGATTTTTTGAAATATTTGGGGCTTTTCAATTGACCAACGGGCTTACAGACACCTTTGGAACCTTTTAGTTGACCAAAATTTCAGCAAGATATTTTGGAGCCTTTTAGGATGACCGAGCAATCATAGGAACTCTCGGAGCCTTTGGGTTGACCAAGCAGTTTTTAGAAATCCTTGGTGCCTTTTTGACTGACCAAAGGGCTTACAGATGCCTTTGGAGTTTTTTTTGTCATGACCAAATCACTCGAATGAGAGCTTGGAGAATTTTGGGATGACCGAGTAGTTTGGAAAAAATCTCGAAGCCTTTGGGTTGACCAAGCAATTTTTAGAAATCTTTTGTGCATTTTTGACTGACCAAAGGGCTTACAAATGCCTTTGAAGCTTTTTGAATGACATGACCAAGCGATTTTAGAACCCTTGGTGTCTTTTTCTACACTCTCTAAGCGTAGAACGCCTTAATATGGATGATGTTGAGAGGTTCAGGCTCCTCAAAACCTCCTAGCGACATTAGGTGATAGGTACCCGGACCAATATTTTTAGATATGATATAGGGTCCTAGCCAATTAGCCATAAATTTGTCTCACATATCAAGTGGTAAATTAGAGTTTTGTTGGTTTTCTTTTAGCACAAGATCCCCAACTTAAAAGTCTCTTTTGTGGACTTTGGCATTGTAATCTCGTTTGAGTTGCTCCTGATAAACATGGAGATGCACAATGGAATTCATGCGACATTCATTGAGCAACATCAATTGATCTAGGCAAGCTTTCCATGCAGTGTCATCATCAATGAACTCTTTCAATGCGACGTGTAGTGTTGGAATTTCCAACTCTAAGGGCATAATGGCCTCAATGCCATATACAAGTGAAAATTGAGTTGCCCCAGTGGGCATCTGAATGCTAGTACTATAAGCCCATGATGCAATGGGTAGATGTGTATGCCAATCCTTGTGGTGTTCTTACATCGTATTTTTCAAGATGGCTACCATAGTCTTGTTTGAGGCTTCAGCTTTCCTGTTTTCTTGCGGATAATATGGTGTTGCAAAATTGTTTTTGATGCAATACTTAGATGTTAAAGCTCGCACAGTTTTTTTCTTAAAAGAAGTTCTATTATCCAAAACTATTTTGGATGGTATCCCAAAATGACTTATGATATGCTCCATTATAAACTCTGCTATACGAGCTCCAGTAGTCATTGTTAAGGGAATGGCTTCCACCCACTTTGTAAAATACTTAGTAGCCCTAATAATGAATGTATGTCAGCCTGATTATGGAGGAGAGATATTGCCAATTAGGTCAAACCCCCACTGAGAAAATGGCCAAGCCACTTGTATGGGTTGTAAGGCCTATGATGGCATGTGCGTAAGATTAGCATGATGCTTACATTTGATGCATTTCCTAACATATATATTGCAATCCTTCTCCATAGTGGGCCAATAATAACCCATTTGAAGGATGTGCTTGACGATGGCCATGCCACCAAAATGGCCACCACACATACTGTCATGAGCTTCTAAAATTACCCAAGATGACTCTTCGAGCTCAAGAAAATGAAGGAGAACTCCATCGTAACTTTGACGGTACAAAATATCTCCTATTAAGACATATTTAGTCACTTTCTATTTAAATGTACATCTTGTGACACACGACAGTCCCTCCGAGACAAAACCAAGTCTTAGGAAGTCTTGAATCGGTGACATCCAATTCTGATGAGCCTTAGCTTCAACTACTAAGACAACTTGTACCCCCTACATATTTACCTTTGCAAATGCAAATTGGGAAACAACCCTATGATGAATGGTGGTGCCACTCCCCGTAGGACTCTGGGTGGTTAAAGACCCCTAAGGTGCTTTCTTAAGAAAGTATTCAGCTTTGAGAAACCAATCATCTTTTGGTTCCACACTAATCATGTTGACTGATACTCTATTATCAAAGGCCACACGCTCCACTACAGGATGCATGAGTGTCTTGACATGGATGGTAGTAAAATTGGCAGACAAATTTTGAGGGATTAAGGATCCCAAATATGCCATGGTGTCTACGAACCTATTTGATGAACGAGGGATTGCCTCGATGTCGTACCATTCCAATTTAGCCAGATATGTGGCAAAAATATCTTTGTAGGCTTTCTGTACCAGACATCGACACTGAAATAATCCTTTAACTTGATTGACTATGAGCAAGGATTCACTAAAGATGTTTAATATTTTAATGTTCATGGTGATAGCTGTGTGGAGATCTAAGACCAGGGCTTCATACTCAGTGTTATTGTTGGTGCACAAGAATTCTTCTTTAAATGACAAGGGCATTTGAGCTCCTTGCGACATGAAAAATACTATCCCTGTGCCAGCTCCTTACTTGTATTTTAAACCATCAAAGAACATAGTCATATTAGCATTGTTCTCTAGCTCTTCGAGTTTGAGATATTCAAATAATAAAAACACTACATCATCCCAAAGCTATATTGTTAGAGGCCTACTGTTGGATAGTGGCACCTTAGCTAACTGATCTGCTATGACCTGTCCCTTAATGGAATTGTCTAATGAATTCCAGATCAAATTCTGTCAATAGCATGATCCACTTTGTAGTATGTGTATTATGATATGTCTTGCTCATCATATACTCTAAAGGGTTTTATTTCGATATAACATATGTCATATTACTTAACATGTAGTGTCACAATTTCTTGGTAGCGAACACCACTTCTAAACACAATTTTTTAACATATGCATATCCTAACTCATAGCTCACCATAGTTTGACTAATGTAATATATGGCTTGTTCTTTTCCTAGCATGTTCTTTTGGGCTAACATGGTCCCTAATGCAAACTAGTTGTTGATATATATAGTAGAAAAAACTCTTCTAGACTAGGCGAAGCTAGTACTGGCGGTGTTGCCAGGTAGTGCTTGATTTTAGTGAAAGCTGCTTGGCAGTCCTTGTACCAATTGAATGGGACTCCCTTGTGTACCAGTCGATTCATGGGTCAAAATTTATCCAATAGTTGAGTGATAAATTACTTTATGGATGCTACTTTACCCTGAAGGCTTCTTCGCTCCTTGATATTAGTGGGAGGATGCATCTCTAAAATAGCCTTGACCTTCGTTGGGTCTAATTTGATGCCTCACTTAGAGATGATTAATCCTAAGAGTTTACTTGAAGTTATGCCAAATACGTACTTCTTAGGATTCAATCACACATTATGCTTGATGAGACGATCAAAGACTTTCCTTAGGACTTCAACATGCTCAATATGCAATAATGACTTAGTTAACAAGTCATCCATATAATATTCTAAGATTTTGTGCATATAGTCATGAAAGATATATGTCATAGCCCGCTGATATGTGGCACCAACATTTTTAAGACCAAATGGCATAAATTTATAGCAAAATGTTCCCCATGGTGTTATGAATACGGTTTTATGTTGGTCTTCGGGCTTAATCAAAATTTTATTGTAACCAGCATAATCATCCATTAATGAAAGCATTTCATGACCTATGGTTGCGTCTGCTAGAGCATCGATACTTGGAAACAAAAATGAATCCTTGGGTGTTGCCTTGTTGAGATCTCTAAAATCTGTGCAAATATGGATCCTTCCATATGGTTTTCCTTGTTAGCGTACTGACTGTTTACTATTACATTATTTGTCATTTTATGCATTTGTTATTCTGTTCTAACAAATTGCTAATGTACGCTGGTTGGTTTGGCAACCTCCGGCATTTCCTGTTGTTGCAGTCTTATTTAAACTGCACACAATTCAATAAACAATTGATCCGTTTTTCATTTCATGGCATCAGAGCCAGTCTGGAATTTTGGGCGAGATAATTGCAGACAAAGATTTTTTTTCGTGGGTGTGTTTTTTTTTTTTCCTACCTACACACTGTCTCGTATCCCTGCCTCGCAGCTGAGCATGTTTAAACAAAAAAAAAGAAAAAAAAAATTGTGTCGCAGGACAACTATTAACTCTCCCGCATGCTGTCTCGTCTCCCTACGTAGTAGCTGAGAAACTGTGAGAGGACGGAGGACGCAACGCTGACTATTGGAGGACGTAGCATCTGGCGTCCTCGGACCCCATACATGGAGGCATCGCACAGGAGGGGGACATCCATTGTACTACGGACGCATCGCGTAGTAAGGGGACGTCCGCTGCACTACGAAGGCGACGCGAAGGAGGGGGACGTCCAACCCCCCCCCCCTGGTTGAAGGCAGAGAGGGTGACAGCAACCCCCCCCATCCATGCAGACGAGCTCGGTGCACTGCGTCGCGGAGTTCCAGCCGGACGTCTGTCCGCTGCAGACCCCCCACTCCCCCCGCATTGGAGTTGGAGTGCATGCATCCCCACAACCCCCCCACCGTTGAGCGGATGTCTGTCCGCCCAACTATTGAAGGCAAAACGCGGCCCTCCCCCCCGGAAAAATTTTTTTGAAGAAAAAAAAAAAAAAGCAGAGTGCCTGCGGAGTGCAGGCGCGAAGCAACAGCGCGCGACCGAGCAACCGGAGGCCGCAGCAGAGGAGGAGGAGCATCCAAAAGGAGGAGCTCCACTGATCCTTTCGGATCAGCCCGCTAGCTCACTTGGCAGTGAGCTGTGCGGTAAGGCTCTGGGAGCCTGCAGGTCGGGGGTTCAAATCCCGCCGACTGCCCCCCCTTACAAAGGTATAATTTTTTTTTTTCAAAGTTTTTTTAATTATTATTTTTTAATTAAAATTTTTAATTTTAATTTATTTTTTCATAAGTTTTAAAACTATATAAATTAAAATTATTTATTTTAATTTTAAAAACATAATAATTATTAAAATGCTTTGTTAAAGAGATTTTTTTAAGGGGGGATATTTTTTTCAAAAAATCAAAGGGGGAATGTGAGTAATTTTTTGAAAAATAGCAATTTGGCGAATTGTAAAAGGTGCATTTTCGGCTGTGACCGACACCTTGTGGGTTAATTCTTGTGGGCACTTTTTATGTTGTATGTTGCATATTTCATTTTTTGCACTACTTCATTAAAAGTTAAAAAAATCAAATACACTCCCTAAGTCCTCGGAATAATTAAAACCCATCCGTGCAATTTATTGCACTGCAGCGTTCGATATTTGTGATACCTCTGGCCAGCACTTACAGGTAAAGCTGTCATGATTGGGCTACTGTATCCACCGCCTAATATAGCTGCTACAACGACGTCTAAGCTTGTTCTCTATAAATCATCGGGGAGAGATAAGTTAGCCATTTTTGCATTTTTTTACTCCATCCACTACCCTTTATCGCACTTGTGTTTAGGCATAAATCTTGACGAAGTATTCTTCATAGTTTTTAGGGGAAGTTACGCCCCATGCATGAGAAGAATCTTCTATGGTAGGTGCCATCAACAATGCGATTCCATTTCAATACCGCTTATGTTCCACGTATCGTATGATCTCTAAAATTCACCTATAGTCTCCCTCACATAAGGGCAGGTGATTTTTGTTGATCTTTATAAATACCTATAGTTTCCCTCACGTAAGGGTGGGTATTTTGTACGGTATAACGGCCTAGCAAAAGGTATATCGAAAGGGGGACCAATTGGTGATATAAGGAACCTTCACTATGGCCGTTGTTGCAAAGTTGATGACTGATCCGCATCAGTTATTGAAAGGTCCAAATTATACACCATGGAAACATAAGATGAAGGCAATTCTCCAAATGGAATATTTGTGGGAGATTGTTACTGGAGTAACAACTAGGCCTTCACCAACAACAGGATCCATAGGTCCTTTCGCAGATCAGATAGCTTTTGACAAGAAAGACAGTCGAGCAAAGGTGCTCATTTTGTTTGTTGTTTCAGATGAAGTGCAACCTCATATAGCTGACAAAGCAAGTGGTAAAGAGGCATGGGATGCCCTTAGAACCATCTATGAGGGAAAGAATGATTCCACCATTCTTCATATTCAACAACTTCATAACCTGAGTTTGAGACAGGGTGAAACAGTTGAACTCTTTCTGTGCAGTGTCTGAATTGAAAGAGAAATTGAATTCTTTGGGAGATATCGTGGATGAAAAGCTTCTCATTTCACTTGTGATGAGAGCTTTACCTTCTTCATTTGATATGTTGATAACCTCCATCCAGGTGTCTCAACGACAAATTACCTACATCAAGTTGGTCAATCTGCTTCAACAACAGGAGGCACGCCAACTTCACAAGGATGATTCTTCCAATACAACCCTATACACCAACAGGCAGGGTTCTAGGAAGAAAGGTAATGGGCAAAAAGGAGGAAAATTTTAGAAAGGAGGAAATTCTCAATAGGATACGAAAGGAAAAGGCAAACAACCTCAACAGAAGAAGAGGTGGTGCAAGATCTGTGAGAAAGACAACCATGACACCAACAGGTGTTGGCATAAGAACAAGCAAAAAGGCCAAAACAAACCACAAAATAAAAACAAGCAACCCCAGGTGAATGTTGTTGTTGAAGAATCTGACTCAGATTCTAAATGGGCACACAAGGTGCTCATGACTACCACAGATTCCACACAGAGGGATCCTATTTGGTATGTCGATTTTGGAGCTAGCAAACATATGACTGGTGATAGATCGTGGTTTGAATCATTTGTGGCCAAAGAGGGCAAAACTGTCACCATTGCTGATGATAAAACCTATAGGGTTCAGGGAGAGGGTACAGTTTTAGTCACTCTTCCTGATGGCAAGTGTCAGATTGACAAAGTCCTCTATGTTCGGGATTGGCCAACAATTTGTTGTCAGTGACACAAATCCTGGATAGAAATATGGTTGTCAACTTTCATGTTGAGAATGGCAAGAAGTGTTGTACTATTACCAGGAAGGGTAAGCAGATTGCAATAGCTTCATATAAGCATGGCTTATTTGCACTAGATGCTATCTCTACTCCACATGTTGCCATGACTGTCTCTACCAAGGAGGCAACTTCCCTATGGCACAAGAGATATGGACATATTAGTTCTGGCTACTTATTAGAGCTCAGTAAGTATGAGATGGTAAAGGGTCTTCCTTCCCTTTCTGCCACATTGCGAGTGTGCTCTGACTGCTTGGCAGGAAAGGAGCATAGAGTACCATTTGAGAAGAGCTCAAAAAGAGCATGAAAACCTCTTGACGTAATTCACATTGATCTGTGCGGTCCTTTCACACCCAACAGTTGTGGAGGGAAGAGGTACTTTCAGTTATTCGTAGATGACTACTCATGAAAGATGTGGGTTTTCTTTCTCCAACTAAAATCTGAAGCTTTTGCATTCTTCCAGTAGTTCAAGAAATCCATTGAGAAGGAGTCAGGAGCTTCTATTAAAACCCTCCACTCAGATCGAGGGGGAGAGTTTACCTCTAATGAATTTTTTACATTCTTATATGAGCATGGAATCAAGAGACAGTTAACAACTGCCTATACTCCTCAACAAAATGGAGTTGCTAAGAGAAGGAACTGTTCCATCATGGAAATGGTTCGTTGTATGCTCACAGGAGCTACTCTTGGGCAAAAATATTGTGTAGAAGCTATCACCACTACAGTATATCTGTTGAATAGGGCACCCACAAAGGCCCTAAAAGGAATGACTCCACAGGAAGCATGGAGTGGTCGAAAACCCTCCATATCTCATCTACGTATTTTCGGATGTCACGCTTTCATGCACATACCGAAATAGAAAAGGAAGAAGCTAGATGAGAAAACACTGAGATGTATTTTTCTTGGGTATGATGAGCACTCTAAAGGATATCGTTTGATAGATCCTTTGACCAAGAAAATTCATGTCAGCAGAGATGTTGTCTTTGATGAAGCTTTCACATCACAGAGCACATCTAAAGTACATCTAGATATTGTGGAATCTAAGGAAGAGAAGATTCCTTCGTCAACACAGACAGGAGGTCCTTCTACATCTTCTTCAACACCATCGAAGAAGAATCCAAAATGGTGTACAAATACAATCAGAGACGCAAATTTATCCACTCCTCCCGATTTGAACTTGGATAGACCTCGTACATGCGGTATGGCTCAAAAGGAAAAAGAAGCCAAAGAAAGTGGTGAGGTTGATGATCTTTGTCAATATTTTGAGGAACTTTCGTAACTCCAAGTACGAAGTAGAGGATATGGATATTGATGATGACAGGGCATTCATGTCTACCATAGATGATATTGAACCCGCATCAGTGCAAGATGCTCTTAGTGAGCCTTAGAGTATGAGTCTTTGATGAAAAATAAAACTTGGAAGCTTGTTGATCTATCGCATGGAAAGAAACCCATTGGCTGCAAATGGGTATATAAAGTCAAGTACAAGGCAGATGGAACAATTGATAAGCATAAGGCCCATCTTGTTGCAAAGGGCTATGCTCAAAAAGAAGGCATTGACTACGAGGAAACTTTTGCACCTACTGCTCGGATGACCACAATTCGGGTTATGTGTGCTATGGCAGCACAATATGGGTGGAAAGTTCACTAGATGGATGTCAAAAGTGCCTTTCTAAATGGTGATCTCCAAGAAGAAGTCTACATGACTCAGCCAGAAGGATTTGAAGTGGAAGGCCAAGAGCAGAAGGTTTGCAAATTGGTCAAATCCTTATATGGTCTGAAATAAGCTCCTCGAGCTTGGTATATAAAAATGGACAATCACCTTATGCAGCATGGATTTAAGAGATGTCCGTCAGATGCAAACCTCTATTTCAAGAAATAGGGTTCTGAGATAGTGTTGCTTGTACTCTATGTGGATGATCTGCTCATTATAGGGAGTTCAAAAACTATGATCTCTATTGTCAAAAGAAACTTGTGTAAATATTTTGAGATGATATATCTCGGACTTCTCCATTACTGTCTTGGTCTGGAATTCAGCCAGAAGGAGCACTCCAAAGTGTCTCAGAAAAAATATGCCAAGACATTGCTGGAAAAATATTGCATGACTGATTGCAATCCAATGGCAACTCCGATGGAGAATGGACTTCAGTTATCATGATATGATGATTCACCTCAGGTAGATGGTACTCTCTATCGACAGTTGATTGGGAGTCTCATATATCTAACCAATACTAGGCCAGATCTCGTATTTGCTGTCAACTATCTTTTGAGGTTCATGCAGGAGCCTAAGACCACTCATTGGAAAGCAGCAAAATGTGTTCTTCACTATGTCCGTGGTACTATGGAATATTGCCTAGAATACAAGAGGAACAACAAATTCTTCTTGCAAGGATACACGAACTCTGACTATGCCAGATCATTTGATGATCGCAAATCAACTTTTGGATACATTTTTCATCTGGGATTCGGTCCTGTATCTTGGCACAGCAAGAAGCAATAGGTGGTTGCTATTTCATCAACAGAGGCAAAATATCATGCCAAAGTTGTGTGCGAAGTGATATGGTTGCGTCACATTCTGACAAGTATGGGCCATCCATCAAAATCTCCAATACACTTATTTTGTGACAATCAGGGTGTTCTGAACCTCGTCAAGAATCCAGTCCATCATGAAAGAACAAAGCACATTGACACACAATGTCATTTCATTCAAGATGAAGTTCCAAAGCATCGAATTTAGCTTCAACACATTCCCACCGATGCTCAAGTTGCAGACATTTTCACTAAGGCACTTGCACATTTCAAATTTGAATTGTTTCGCAGCTCTCTTTGTATTGCACAATGATGTAAGGGGATGTTAGTATAGCTATTAGTTATTACATTACCCAAATAATGTAATAAAGGGGGATGTTAGCATACTTTAAACATCTATTAGACTGTTTTGTCTAATTAAGTGTTGCTGGTATATTGTTATACCTGCATCCTGTTGAGATGCGCCCAACCCGGGCTAATCCAGGAATGCAGTTTGTATATTCTGCATTATTTAAACACCCAGCAATAATACAATTCCTGTTCGTTGTAATAAAGGGGGATGTTAGCGTACTGACTGTTTACTATTACATTATTTGTCATTTTATGCATTTGTTATTCTGTTCTAACAAATTGCTAATGTACGCTGGTTGGTTTGGCAACCTCCGGCATTTCCTGTTGTTGCAGTCTTATTTAAACTGCACACAATTCAATAAACAATTGATCCATTTTTCATTTCATTCTTATAGGTATGATATTGGATACCCATTCTAGATAGTCGATGGAAATGACAAATTCTACATCCAACAACTTTTGCAATTTGTCTTTCACCATTAGGGCTATTGTTGGATGTGTCTTTCTAAGCTTCTGCTTGATAGGCTTCTTGGAAGGGTCTAGAGAAATGTTATTAGTAACCAATTTTGGGTCTAAACCAGGCATATCTTTGTATGTACAAGAAAAAAGGTCAGGTCTCTCTTTCAGTAGAGGTATGATGCTAGCATGCTCATCTAGAGTGAGACTCATTCCAAATTTAACCTTCATTGGATTTGTGGGGTGGTTACCGATATCCACTTCAAAGGCTTCCTCTACTGACATATGGGATCCCTCCTCAAGCTGATGAGGCATAGGGATCAAATGGATGTCATCAGATGGATTTATATGTTCTTAATTGGAAGCATGTTTAGCATGATAGACATCATAAGCATAGCCTAGTCCAAAATGAAATGGTTGTAGCATCTCTTCATTCGACAATAAGTCTTCAGGATCTACTGGCGAATCAGTGTGATCCCAATCGATAGCATCCATGTTTAGATGCAATGGTTTGGATGGATATACTAGATTGTAGAGTGGAGTGGTCAAATCAATGGAGACCATGTTGATGGAATGGAATTGATCTCTAGGACCACACGAACTAAACTCTACATCGTATGTGTAGCTTCCATACCCAAGATCTGGCTCAGATGGTACCAGGACAAATGGGTCCTCTCTGTGAGGTTCCCAGACAATTAGATCCTCCTTGTGCACTAATTACAAAATGGGATCTCTCAACTCAATTAGCTTAGCATAAGTAGGCATATGGGGAAAGAGTCTTTGATATTCCTCTTCTAGATTTATTCTTTCCTTGAGGCGGTGCTGGAGATTAATATCTTGATGCAAACCTATAGTTGTAATAGGTGGTGGACCTCGAGGTGGATTCTGATTACATAGATGATGAGGCCCTAAATAGGCCATATCTAACGAATCCTCATCATCACTATATAGATATAATCCTTCACCTCCCCCCATATGCAAGGGGTGATCTACAAAATGTGGCCCCATGTATCTGATTCTACGGTCACTATCATCACTATCTGGATAACTAGATAGAACAATTATATATATGACATCAGCACAAAAATTGGCTCTGCTTCTTCTTTAGAGCAATCAATTTTAGGAGGGACTGCCTCAATAATATACTTCGACTCCATAGGCAATAGATGTAGTGGGTATACAAGCCTCAGATCGGTCATCTCATCCTCATCACTATGATTGCCACTATGAGCAGACCAATCTATCCTATCCACAAATATTAGGAGATTAGCTAGATGAGGCCTTAAGTAGGCCTGCTCTATCTCATATTCATAATCACTATCAATTATGAAGTGCTCTTGTATCTCATCTTATTCCTCTCTAGGCAGTAAATAGCATAGAAATTCTAGAACCACGAAAGCTCTTTCAACTTCCTCTTCAGATCGATCATTATCCAAGGACTCACCATCTACATCATAGCTCGGTCCACTTATTTTAGAGGTGGACTCCTCTCCATATTCACTACAAAGATCTCCTAAGTCGATATTGCCTAGGATGGTAGGGTTGTGCCCTTGCATACTAGTATCATCAGTTGTGATACTATTTTGATGACCCAAGTTGCCTCTAGGGTTCTGCTTTGAGAACTCTTCATGTTCAAGCTTCGGTCTCTCAATGGTGATGACTAACACCATTGGGTTGTTACCCCAAAGGCTAGACATGTTAGGGTGATATGGATTAAAATCCACATCATCCCCCAGACTCAGGTATAAATGATCCAATGATGCAGTGAGTAAATCATCATGTCCATAAATCTACAATCCCAATCTGAACCTATCAGTTATAAATTGATAACGTAGTTCAAGAGGGGTTCTTCCTCCTTGTTCAAGAAGACCAAGGCCATATCCATGCCAATGATAGAGATCAAAAATGTTCATGGCATACTTTGGGTTGGAAAAGTATCGAACGTTCACCGTGAACTATTCCTCATCATCCATCTCCATGGGTGCTTGCATTGGAACTTGATCCAACCCAACATAGATGAAGTTTATTTGGTTGCGTGGCTCACACAATGGTACTATGGATCCAACTGGATATTTATGGGCTATCGATCGGCCCATGTCTCGTGTAGACTCTAAATAGGACCAATGGTCACATTTTACATGAGGAATTCACCCAGACCTATACTAGCTAGGTGAATGGTCACCTATGGTGCAAATGACCCTATTGATGATGAAGGCAAGGCTGGCTAAGGTGCTTTCTCAACTTGATCTTGGGCTCCCTCCACCTCCATGGGAGTGGTAGCCTCAATGGAAACTGGTTCAGGTGCATTATTTGCTTCTTTCCTATCCAATTCACCTTTAATTTATTGTCATCCCGACGTATCACTGATGCACTCGATCTTAGAGAAGTTGTAGTGGTATATTTAGATCTTTTTGATACAGATACCGATGGTTGAACATGCACCACTTGTTTACCTCTTGGAACCCTTACCGATGATGTGGGTCATATGTCCAAGTATGTTGATGGGAGTATGAAACCCCTAGGAATATCTGCTAAGTTCACAAACTTGAATGGTTTTTCATCTGATGAAACCATGTGAACTTATCCCTCGTATATATATTTGACACATTGATGCAATATCGAGGGAACACAATGTATTTTGTGAATCCAAGGTCTCCCTAGTAGGATGTTATATTACAAAGCACCCTCTATCACGTGACACATTACGGGAATGGTCTTTAGTCCCACCTGAATGGTAGGACAATCGTGCCAATCGTAGAGCATAGTACGTCGTTAAATGCTCTCAATGTAAAGATGGTTGGTACGATGAGTAATTTAGGTAATTTCAAATGGTGCAGTGCCTTAGTCATGATTATATTTATTGATGAACCAATGTCAATCAGGACCATTTTGAATGACACATGGTTAACACATGCAATGATATGTAGTGGCAGGTCAGCCACGCTTGCAAAAACCATTTTCACTTCATGATTGTAGAATTGGATCATTGGCTCTTGGCAAAGTTATACGTGCCCCACAAATTTCATGAATTCTTGTGCATCTTGGGACTGTACCTCAATAGACCTCAAAATTTCCATAAGAGTATCCCTATTCCTAGGGGACTATTGTATAAGCTCATATATCGACAAATTCATAGGAGTCATCTGTAGGTTTTGAACCAGCCTGCTCCTAATGGTCACCATCGGACTTATTGGTGGGCCTAGAATATTTTATGCCTACCACTGCTGGGGCATGGCCTATATTTGAATGGGAGCATGATTTTGATTCAGTTTTTTGTACCTCCCATGTCTGGTAACAACATTGACCATGTAGATGAACCCTTGGGTAGGCGGTTCGACTCGCACTTGATTGACATGGCCAACATGGTTATGGGGCACCTCATGGTTTGTTAATGGATTTTTAAAAACCCCCATGTTTTGGTTGTCCGATGCCTAGGGATTTCTTGGTACCATAATCTCTACCTTCTCTATCATATTTTGCACAATATGTTTGAAAGACCAACACACCTTGATGTCATGGCATTTCAGTCTATGAAATATGTAAAATAGATCTTCCTGATAGTCTTTGGTCTTGGGTTGGTTAGGATCAACCATTTTGACTTCGGGTAATCTTATTGCCTTAGCCTCACAGAGTTGGTGAAAAATTGATGTCAATGATTCCATCAATGGAATGAATATGTGAGGTGGGTGTTGCTCTTTGTTCTTGCCCTTGTAGTTATTATTGCACTGTTCATATTGCATAGGAGTATGGGCTTGATAATTCTATTTCTTTTGCCCCTTATCTTCATTTTGGAGATTTAGTACCACCTGATTCACATGGGCCTGCTTGCCCTATTGCTTTGAGGTACTCTTATTATATCCCTCTTTCCTGGTTTTGAGCTTCAAGTTACCTTCCTGCAACTTGATGTCCCCAATTACCTTGGTTTGCACTAAAGCTTATTCAAATGTAGCATACTACTGCAGTTGCAATAGTATCGAGATGTTCTTGGCACAACTCTTTGTAAACATTCGGGTTAATTATGTGGTAGGAATTGAGAATGGCAACTTTTCCATTAATCTCCTCCATCTCTTCTCGTGTTGTTCTGTTGGCTCATTGTCATGCTGAGCTAGTGCAGCTAAATCAGAAAGGTTGGCCTGTTTATTGATGCCAAAGGAATAGTGTTCAATAAAGGCATCAGCTAATTGCTCAAAATTTGTTATGCTATGTTTCTTTAGTTGATTGAACCACTCTCGGGCTAGACTAGAGAGAGTCATGACAAACGTACGTAATAACAGTGCATCATTATTCTCTATTTGGAAGCAAGAATCCAAAAATCTCGTGACATATTCTTGTGCCTCTTCATCACCCTTGAATTTTTCCAACCTGGGCATCTCAAAATCCTCAGTGTTGGATTTTGGATAGCCGTGCCTTGTTTCTCAATTGCTTTGACCTTCTCGGCCAAAACTTTGTAAGCCTCAGAAGATAGAAAGTCCTCCTCCCTAAGTCAACATGGAGGCGGTATGGGAGGTACAATCCTCTTCTATCAAGGTGGAGGGCGTTGCTCTTCCTTTTCCTCTACTCGGGAACTCTCAAGATATTCTTGGTTGTATTTGTTCCCCTCTTGTTCCTCATAATGTTACTATCTTTGATTGTCGATCGAAGGTGGTCGTTCTCTTTAATGGGTAGTGATATTAGTATGAATGCTTACGTGCTCATGGTGCATTTTAGCTTGCAAAATATCCTTCCTATACACCTACTCTCTATGATCATCCTGAGAATATAAGCCGACCCTACCCAACCTATCTTCCTGCTCTACATGCTCATTTTGGATGAGAATGTGCTTCTCACTCAAGCACCGCTCATACAACCTCTGTCTAGTAAGCCTCTACACCTGAAGTTCTTCATCTTCAATGTGTTGCCTCTCTGGGTGAGCATACTGCAATTGATCTTCGAGGAGCTGATGTTTCTATTCAGAGGCCAGTCGATATGATATTTTGACCTGGTCAGTCATAGGAGGCCTTTGCTATGCTTGCTTTGTATGAGCAACCTTATGGGTTCTATACCCATCGAACTAATGTGTTGTGCCTTTGCCTCTATCTATGAAGATGGCATTGGCATTGTGTTGTGTCCTATGCTACATGCCACCATGCATGGATGGTGGACGTGAGAGAAAATGGTGCTTAGAAGCCTCTCCATGCTCTCTAGCAGTTCTAATGGTGCTCCTGCTATGCTCACTCGGAGCACGAGTGTGCGGAGCTAAAGGCTTACAGCATAGCTGCTCTAACACACTACCTAGACCATCTATTTATCTAGACCTCCACCTCTCATGGGGTGGTTTTCCATTAGATCCCACCTTAGATATATCTATGGTGATCTTGCATGCTATAGTATGCATGAGAGTATGGGTAGACTTGCACTCAGTAGGGAGCCCGTATACTTACTCCTGAATGGGTGGATATATTTTCATTCTATACTCAAAAGGTGGGGGTATAGTACACCCTATAGACTTAGTGCAAATGGGTACCAATATGGTCCCCTGCATGACATACTCTTTGATCGATACTATGGATGCATGTGTAATGCGGTCTTGGTAATGGCTTCTAAGTGAACCCTCAAGCTGAGAAGCTCCATGCTCTAATCTATGTCTAGAAGAATGCACTAATGCTAGTCTATAAGGGGTACGCTCAATGGGATCCCCTCGTGTTGATTTGTCTCCTCTAATGCTCACCGAATGACATTCGGTTTGCTCATGTGGTTGAGGACTAGACACGTGTATTTGTGAATCGTTTAGGGCTTGGTCTTTGGCTTCAGGCTTGCGCCTTTGCCAACCACCTCATGTATCCACCATAGTGTACCTAACGTCTAGATGTATCTTTTATTATCAAAAAAGGTATACAATGATGCTTATATTTTTTTTAAATTTTAAAGTGAGCCCTAAAATTTTTGATGTTGTTTCAAAATGTGTTGTATTAGTATGAGAAACTCTCACGTGTTTTGCAAAATTTTTGGATTTTATTCTCAGTTTAATTGGCTTTCACCTATACACTCGCAGCTTGATAACTTGGCGATGAAATCCAAGTCACGTAATCCAACCTATAATGTGTGGTAATGAATCCCACACATGGTCAGGGATCATAGGTCCTCCTAGATCCTCACCCATTTTCCCCCAGTCAGTGTTATACCTTCTAAAGAAAGTATATGCAAATTTTCTAGGGTACGAAAGGTTCTCAGATCCGGTATGGTCTAGTAACAAAGGATACATAGGATTTGGGCCAACGTATGGAAATGATGCCCACCATTGTTAAACCCTACTAGTGGTTGGATATGAGGCCCAAATCACTAGCGTTTAGTTGCATGTGGTGTGTGTGGTTCCTTTTACTTTGCATAAAGAAAAATGCATAAAAGAGCATTCATATGATCATTCGTACATGATATGCATAAAAAGAAAAGGAACATTTAAAATTCAAAAAGGTATGCATGTTATGTCCTACATGATGTTATGACAATGCAATTATGATGATATGACCTCTAATTGGGCCTCAAGCATGCTAACGACCACTCAATTTTTATCAAAGACACTGTATTCTAGGGCGGACTGCAATCAAAGGTTTGTTGCTCCTAGCAGTGCCTTTATAATGAAAGGAATGCAAAAGCAAACTAGGACTATTCATTCACCCTTTTTCTTTAGTGTACCTAATTTGCAATTGATTTATTGCTTACTGTAAAAATACAGAGAAGAAAATACATAACAGAGAATAAAAATAGAGCCTACCTCAACTCCTAATCTGATGCCAAGTGGTTTCTCTACTGTCTGCTGCTTCTACTATAAACCACAACTCTGGTCTATGGGTTGTAGTGTGAACTGTGAGTGAAAGCCATGGGCCAACAAATAATCATAGCTGTTAGTTGCGGTTAGCACCTGAGGTAAGAAAAATTAAATAATGTCAATACTCAGGGGCTACAAATGCGAAGTCCCTCTATGATCGCCTTCTGACATAACCAAAAAGCATGCACCTATCTATCGTATTAGTCTATAGTCATCATAAAAGTGTAAAATATTGACACATTGCATAAATTCAAAAAAATGATCTTTCTTGTATTTATTATGAATGAATATCTATTATAAATATGCTCCTCTTAGGGTCACTTGAATGATGATATAGTCTATACAATTTCCATTGCCCTCAATAGGGTAGGTGCATTAATATTACCCTTTGACAAGTCACAAACTGCCTTGGGGTGGATTTTACCCCCTTCTTCATGATGTGGAAGGAATTATGATATAGACTCATATTTTACCTATCTTCTTATGATCAAGAAACAACAGCACACGATCAAAAATATAGATAGCCTCTTATGATGAGGCCTTTTAAGAAAACATACATGATAATGCCATTAAACTAATGATCAAGAAAACATAAAGGAAACCTTTAAATTATGCTAATTGAATCAAGATTTGTAATATAGCATAAATGATATCATTAGACAAATAATGCATGGATCAGATAACAAAATAGAAGCATAAAGGTGCATAAAAGATCCACAAATTTCCTAATTAATGCAAAGCATAAACTATCTATTCTAAGCTAATTCCCATGGTCAGAATTCTTCTAAACTACAATTAAACCTAAGAAATTATTAATCTAACCTATTTAACTGGATAGAAATGACAAGAGTAAGGTGATTTTTCACCTATTGCAAACCGTAGCTTTGGTGAGCGGTCTGCACTGTGAACCATGGCTGACAGCTATGGTTTGATCTATGATAGGTTTACCCTCAAAATCAGGGAAAGTGGGCTTAATCTCCTTGTCCAAATTGATGTTCAAGGGTCACCTTCATTGTCCTTAGACTGATTTAGCGGTCAATTCTATGTGAAGGGCCTTCGTTTGCCCAGATTATGCTTCTTGGTTCTTCTAGCTCCTTAGGACATCCATGGCATGAATTGTCATGGTTTTTGGTAAATTGGCAAGGGGATGACAACAATGCTCTCTCTATATGCACTCAAGATTGAGTTCACAGTTCTTCAGGGCTTCATCACTTTTCTCTCCAATGCTTGCTTGATGTCTTTGCCCCATTTTAAGGGGTACTTATAGGATATCCCAAGGGCTAGGAGTGGCTTCATGGAGAAGCCAAGATCAAGAAGGTATGGTTAGGACAGTTTCAATGGAAGCTTCTAGCATATTTTGTCCTTAAATCACCCTCTTCTAGACCAAATGGCCATTCCAACCAATTTGGCTCATATTGGGGGCTAACTGAACTTCAATTAAGACTACAGGTGACAGTTGCGGTCCAAACTCTAGACTGCAGGTTTCATCTGCGGTTCAGTTGTAAACCATGGGTCTGATCTGCTGTTCAGACTGATTAGGCCAAGGTGCCCAAATTTGAGTGGTTAGAACCACTGCTCTATCTTGGATTCTATCCAATATCTTCCATATGGTCTTGTAGCATGTCCATATGAGTAGTCGCCCTTGACATGATGTGTTTTAGATGTCTACAAAAAATAAAACATAATGTTTTTATATGCCTGAATATGTTTCTCAGTTGTAATTGTTCCATCATGCTTATAATGGGGTAAATCATTTTCTACCATTGAACCAATTTTAATATGCAAGGCTATGTATGAAAAATTCACAAAAATTGAATCATAAATTAATTTTTGAATTTATGACAGATTAACATTAATGCAACATAAATAAAAAATTTTCAATTTTTTTTTAAAGTGACAAATTTGAACAATTTCAAGTGCTGAAAATTTAAAAATATTACCTTTTAGGCCCTCCTTCTAGCACTAATTATATTGAGGGGTAATTTCACCCAGTTGCGAAAACACACTCACAGTTAGGATTTTCAAATGAAAACCCTCTCTCGTAAAGAAATAAAAATTTCTCCAAGGTTCCTTCACTTAATGCGTATTTGTGTGTTATAAAAATGTATCAAATAAGTGCTTAGAATACCTTAGTGATTTATAAATAACTATTAATAAGGGGTCTATGTTGGTAACATTTTATGGTGCTATGCAAGTGATCATTCATGAAACTTAATAATATGATGAATGAATTGATCTTTAGGTTGCTTTAAACATGAAAGAAAATTAATCCAAATGATTAAATATTCAAATATAATATCCTTTGCAATAAATTATAAATTAATCCCCCTCTTTGATGAAATTAATTTTCATTAAGAGAAATTAATCTATATACTTTGAAAATAATAACCTTTTGGCTGCCATATAAATAACTACCTTTAATGAAATTAATTTTCATCAAGGTAATTTTATTTATTGCTTGAAAATGAAAACTTTGAAAATTATAAAATTCATTGAAAATATGAATTTTATGAATAATTTTATAATTTTAAATCTTCTTCGAACCAAAACCAAAATTTCTTTTGTATATAAATCTTAATTATAAATTTTGTGACTTTATAATATTAAAATTAATATTTATATGATCTTTCCCCCAATATAATACTTATTCATCCAAATATCAATTAAATTAAATATTTGGAAAATGAATAAGTATAAGATCCTAATTATAAAGTTTCAATCTTTATAATATGAATTAGGGCTTTATAATCTGAACTTTTAGAATTAAAATAAAATCAAAAGCTAAGGTTTAGAATAATAAAATAAAATATTGCAATAAAATGCTGAAACTTTAAAATTTCACATAGATCCTGCAATATTTCTATTCCAAAAACCAACATTAAATGTGATCCAAATTCACACAACCTAATATTTAGTGCAGTGCAATCTTCTAAGGATAATGCAATATATTGAAAATAACATGTAAATTAACCACCATGTGCATACAATTTACTACTTTCCAATATATTACAAGAAATAAGATTTTCAATAACTTCTTCAAATTACAGAATACCTTATTCCGAAGTATCATCTCATGTGAAAATTTGTTCCAACATGGAAGGAGTGGTTGTTTATCTGTTGTCTCATCTGCAATCTTCTCCAATTTTCGTCTGTAATCTTCTCCAGTCTCCGAACCCTCTTCTTGGCCTTTCAATGGTCATTTATATCTTTGAAAATCCTTTCCTTATTCAGTTTTGTGACCATTTTGATAGATTTCATAACCATTTTAAAAAAGAAACTAGTTTTAATGCAACTACTTTTTATAACTTCATGTTTGATAACATAATTAGAAAACACCGTTTAAAAACATATGTACTTGTAGACACCTAAAACACATTATGTCGAGGCGACTACTCATATGGGACATGCTAGAAGACCATATGGAAGACCTTGGACAAATACCAAGGTATAGCAGTGGTTTTAACCACTCAATTAGGCAGTTTGGCCTAATCAGTGTTAACCACGATTGACACATGTGGTTAGTAGTGTTGACCGCGTCACAGAGCCATGACTAGCATAAAAAATTAGTTGGCCTTTTACCGAGTCAAAGTGGGTGTCAAACGGTCAATTGGTTGTAGATTCGAGTGGTTTGGGGGTGGAATTATCGAGAAGATTCCTTCCAACTGCTCTAACTGCCCATTCTTGATCTTGGCTTCCTCATGAAGCTAGGACATAGCCCTCCAAGGTGCTATAAGAATCCCATTCAAAATGGGAGAGAAAGATAGATGCATAGGCAAATTTGAGCAACGAAGCCCTATCGAATTCAACACTCACCTAATTACATTGTGATATTGCTTTCTTACCCTTAATTGAGAGATTGAAATAGCAATTCAAGCCATGGAGGTGCTAGGATATTAGGAGAGCCAAGAAACATAATTACGTCCATTTCATGTGCAATCAGAGCAATTCAACTGCTAAATCTATTAGAGGACACATAGGAAACCCTTGACCATCAATTTGGTAAGAGGATTCATATATTTAGCCCTTGAATTGGAGGACAAGCACACTTCAAGTTCCACCGTGGTTGTCAGTCGTAGCTAACAGTGCTCACCATACCATAGAGATTTGGTTAGGGTATAATCACTATTTTCCTTGCTTTCTCATCGTAGGATTTGTTAATGGCATTATATTAAGCATAATTTAGGTTTAATTGTAGTATTAGAGATTTTTGATCGATAGAATTAGCTTATTTAGTTGTCTTGCTTTCAATATTGTAACTAGGATATTAACGAATCTTTTTCATGTGTCCATTATTTAAAATTCATAATTAGGCCATTAGATAGATACATATGCTTTTCCTTTACCTGTTTTATATCATCTTTTCATGTTTTGTATAGGTGTGTTAGCTTTCTTGCACTTTCTTGATTATATGCTAATGACATCATCTTTTCATACAATTTCCTCAAAAAGCCTCATCAAGAGAGGTATCCTTTACTACCGATGCTTCTTGTTGTTTATTGCACACAAGACTAATAAGGTTTTGACATGCAAGGTAGAAAATACCTCTAATCATGGGGAAGAAGGTCATCGACACCTTGGAGTAGTTCGTGTCATTCTAAAGAGTCTACGGATTACACCTACCCTTGCGAGGGAGTTCTTATGATTGTAACATTGTATCACATTGGGTATCCCTAAGAGGGATGGATTTGTAACTGAGATTCATTTGGAAATCAATAAAATAAACCTTTCTTTTGGTTATTTGCAATTTCATCAATTCTTGTATGCTTTATGTGATTTTCAATTATTACTAGATTAGGTGTATGCTTTTTAGGATCATACAGAAGACGATCACGGTGGGAATGCCGCATAATTTTTTCACTAAATTTTAGGGTGTGTTATAACATGCGCTAATCATGGGTGATAACCACAGTCAAAATTTTTCACCGCGGCACAGACCCACAGGAAACAGTCTTAGCCATGCCATAGAGCTACGGTCAGCATCTGACATGTCGTACAACATGGAGAAAAAGCTTAATCAAATGAGGATCTGAGGTAGGATTCATTTTTCTTTGATTTTTCCCTATTATCTACCTATGATTTTCTAGAAAGTCAAAATTTCTATCAAAATTAGGGAATGCAACAAAAAAAGGATAAAATGCATTGAGTCCCTAGGTCTTTTTCTTAAGCTTCACTAGTTGCTTCTAGGAATAGGGAACCTTTGAGTGCAGTCCGCCCTAGTATCCAGTAGTCTAGGCCCTTCTTGTGTGTTAGTTTCTTTCATGAGGTCCACCTAGTGGCAAATTTGTCATTGTCATTAGTGTGCATTTACTTTGAAAGTAATATAGCTTAATCATGCATACTTTTTAAAATTAAAACGTTCTTTTTAAATTTGCATAGCATGTAGAAGAGTCATGCATGCTATTTTATGTATTCAATTTCATGTAAAATAAAAGGAACCACACACACCATGATATATTGTAAACGTATTGAGTTGGAAGTCACATCCAACCACTAATAAGGTCCAATAACGGTGGTAGTGATTTCCATTTGTTGGCCCAACTTCCTCGATCCTTTTGTTACTAGACTAATATCGGATCCAATATGTTATCATAGCCTATGAAAAATAGCATGCATTCCTCCTTAGAGGGGCATATTACTATGCATGGATGAACAGGGTGAGGATCGGGAGGACCTATGCTCCCTACCCGAGTGTGGGTTTCATATCCATATTTTAGGGGGTTTACGTGATCGTGACTTTCATTGTTGATTGTTGAGCTGTGAGTATACAGGTGAAATCCCTTTAACAATTGAGTATATCATCAACATTTTAAAAACACAATGAGAATTACTTTTGATACAAAAAATTACAAAACACATCAAACAGTTTAGGGCTCACTTTAAACTTTAAAAGATATAATCACCATTATTTACTTTGTTTGATTTAAAACTTACATAAGAGATAATACAATATCATGGTGGCTACACGAAGAGGCCAACCTAGGAGTAGATCCGAGATCAAGTCCGAAGCTCCACCCAATGCACAACAAGATGCGCAACACCCTCAATCACAGAATCCTCCTAAATGTCATTCTATGAGTATTAGAGGGGACAATTCTATGCATGGGGATCTTGATGAGACTACCATGATATGAGGAGCTACTAGACACTCCTCAAGACATAGATCAAATCAGGTAGTTTCCCAGCATGTAGGTTCTAAACATGTTAGTATTTATCGTGACCACATTCCACATGCATCCACAGGATCTGCTAAAGAGTATGTCATCGAGGGATCCAGATTGGTACCCCTCTATTTGGTAGTTAAGGGAGGCTTGAAGCCCCCAACATCTGAGTTTAGATGAGTTCAGGATCAGCCCATTCAGGGGAAAACATATAGGGCAACTTTCGAGCATAGACCCGCTCAAACCCCCAACAATGGTGAGCCTTGTAGGATCACCATAGATGTATCCAAAGTTGGAGCCAATGGTATGCCACCTCATGATACATGGTGTATCAAACAGTTGTATGGTTTGGGTAAGGTTCTAGGGTATCTAGGTTACAAGCCTACTCCTACACCTTCTCGTTCCATGAGTGTGCATAGCGGTAGTACCATTAGGACTATCAAAGAACCTAGAGAATGCTCAAAATATTCTTGGGATATGCATTCCACTACATCGCATGCAAGAACATAGTTTAGGTAACATCTGGATGTGAATGCCATCTTCATAGACAAGGGCAAGAGCGTAGAATATCATACCATTTGGGGACACACCCACAAATCTGCTCGAATAGAGCATACACACTAGAGGCCTCAAATGGCTGATCATGTAAATATATCCCACAAGCTAGTGTTAGAGCAGAGATGTCAAATCCTCCAAAACCAATTGGAGGATGTTTGTACAGAGTAAGAACACCTCAAAAATGATAACACTTAGAAGCAAAGGTTAATAAGATAGCATTTATATGAACAACGCATGAATGAACAATGCATCCTTGATCAAAAGGAGTGTGTTGAGAAGGAGGATCGATTGTCTAGTGTCGGTTTACATCCCCATAGTGAGCATAGAGAGTGTGTTGATAGACGAGTTACTTTACAACCTGATTCACACCCTAAGTATATGAAGAACACAAGCTTATACTGAGATGGGGGGGTGAACAGTAGAAGACCTCTTTTTACTTTTTCCTTTATACTTCAAAATAGTAAAGCAATATACCCAAAGCAATATCAAAACAATGCACAAAATCATCCACAAAGTGACACCAATTTTAGCGTGGTTCACCCAGAATGCCTGGGCTACGTCCACAAAACTTTTATCTAAAATTTATCTCAAAGTTCTTTGGGAAACCTTCCCAATTACAATGTTTATGATCCTCGGCCCAAAGGAGACACCTTCCCCCAATCTGAATTTATGAGCCTCTGCTCAAAGGAGATACCTTCCCCTCAGCTCTGGAAATGATCACTCAGAAGATCAACTGCCTCTACCTCTTGCCAACACGTGGAACTCCTTTCCATCGAAGACCTCCTATCCTTAATGCTTAGCCTAAGAGACCTCTTCCTTCTATGATCACGTCCATAGCAGCTCAGCTACCTGTACTAGACACAGTCATTCGGTCTAGTACAAGTCTTCCTCTGTCTGTCAGATCTGTCCAACTCTATGAACAAATCAATCCTCTGCACACAAGCCTTCTCGAAGACTTGCCAAATATGTCCTCGGGTTCTCTGATAGAACCAATGTACCTTTGTCCTCAAGTTCTCTGATAGAACTATCAATCTCAGCTCACAAGTCCTCTGCTAGGACCTGTTCAAATCTGCTCACAAGTCCCCACTGGAACCTGTCCAAAACCTCAGCAAGCTCACCAAGAAAAACTTGCTTAGTATGAACTCACAAAGAGAATTGTTAGAGACCCAATGTGATTCATAAACCTCATAGAAGCATAAATAGAATTGTTAGAGACTCAATATGTTCTATACTTAACTCCCAATATCAATCTCAAATCTCATAGAAACATAAACAGAATTGTTAGAGACCCAATATGTTCTATACTTAACTCCCAATCTCAATCTCAAATCTCATAGAAACATAAAGAGAATTGTTAGAGACCCAATATGTTCTATACTTAACTCCCAATCTCAATCTCAACTCAATCTCAACTCAAACTCAATCTCAAAAGAATAACATAGATGTAGTATGCCTTTCTTAAGAATATGAAACACAACCCAAAAATTGCCAACCATGCAATATCTCATATAACAATGATGCTTATATTCTTTTTACCAACAACTAGGGTTTTATCATCTCAATGCAAGTAGCAAGTCTTACTAACATAAACCCTAGTGCAAAAATGCTTCCTCTTACTCAACCAGAATTATGCATTCACCCAAAAATTCATCAATGACTTTAATGCATAACCAATCTTCAATATCTAGAAAATAATACCTAGTAGACAACCTTTTCACTCCAAACTCAATTTCAGAAAATATACCATAAACAACATACATGGAAGAAGTTTCCCATACCTTTACTTTGATGAAGAAGGAGAACTCAAAATCTGTCACAACACTAACTCTCAATTTGCTACCAATTAGAGTTAGCAACTATACAATAATACACAATAATAAAGATCCAAATATAACACCTTATTTCTCCAACTTAGTAAAAACACCAAAGTACAATAACATACAAAGTAAAATCTCTTTACACCTTATTACTCCACATAAACATTAACCATCAATAAACCAATTTCAAAAATAAAAAATGATACCTTAACCGTATACCTCCCGCGCAATCACAGCCACCATTCTTTGCACACCGCGACCAAAAGAAAATTCCCAATGAAGAGAATCGAACTCGGCACCTCTGCCGTCTAGCGCTTTCGCTTAAATGCCACCGTCGTTGGGTCACAAGTTCCCAATGAAATAAAACACCGCTGCCCTCTCTTTTATCTTCCTTTGATGCCAAGAACCTGGAAAACGTAAACGTCTTCCACAAACCGCATGCAACAATCCACTGCCGTCAAGCCAAAAGGTAAGGATGTAGCCCAAGCTCAAATCTGAGTTTGCCAAGAATAGTCTCCAAGACACAGAAAAAGAATGATATCAAAGAGGTCAATAGAGATCGAAAACATAGAGCCAGCTCAACTCGAATATACCAAGCGCTATTCGAAGGAAATAGAGCAAATGCAAATTACGGACGCCAAGCATGAATCGAACAAAACAGTGCAAATGCAAATCACGGATGCCAAGCGCAAATCAAACGAAACAGTGCAAATGCAAATCACGGATGCCAAGCACAAATCGAACAAAACAGAGTAGCCACAAATCACAGATATCAATATTAATCGGAGGTGCTCACTTTTGAAAATCATGCCACCTTATATAGCAATTTTTCCTTCACTGTTTGACGTCGGCACTCTTCCAACGATGGCAAAAAATCGGCGAAATAATTCTTGTTTCTTTCTTTGCTTAAGGGTTGAAATACCCTTTAATAATAATTAAAATAATAATTATTATTATTTTATTAATAATAAATTAAACTTGGGCCTTTGACAAAGGTTTGAGTTAATTTAATTATTAATAATACACATGGACCTTTGCATTAAGTTGAGCTTGGTTTTAATAAAAACCCTTAATGAGTCCAAATGGTTTTAAGAAAAACCTTTAGGCTTGTCACCATGGTTTTAATAAAAACCCTTTATTCTTGACATCACACTCTTTTGAAATCAACACAAAAATACCTTTTGACATCAATTACAACTTATACATTTGAGCAAAGGCAATGTACCCAAGGTACCCAAAATTGCCAACAAGATATAGATTCCCATACTTGCTATACATCCCAACATAGATATGGACACCCTCCACCTGAGCATCATGGGAATAGGCAGTACGAAGAAGAAGTGGGATATGGATTAGATCAAGAGTATCCCGAAGTATCTCAAGTCAAAGAGTAGGATGAGCCTAATCCTTCACCTCGATTGAAGAGGAATATACCTCCAAAGGTACCTCCAAGGAAATCCATAGAAGAGGAGTTCTTATCTTCACAGGCTTATAAAGTCTTGGAAAAAAATGTCAAAGCTATAGAAAAGCAAGGAATAACTTATCAAAATACAACCTTGAATAAGATTCATAATGAAACTTTATGCCCATCAGTACCTATTCTTGCTTATCCTGGGAATTTTGAAATACCTAAGCTGACAAATTTTAGAGAGGAAGATGCTCAGGAGCACATCATGAGCTTTTTTGACATGTACTTTTAAATTGGAAGCAACAATGCCCTGCTCCTGTGGACTTTCATCATGACCCTCTTACGCCCAGCTCGAGAGTGGTTTAATAAACTCAAGAAGTATTGTATAACCCATTTTGAGCAACTGGATGATGCATTTCTTGAACACTTCTACTTTGGCATCAAGAAGAAGGTAAACTTATCTGAGATGGCTACTTTAATGCAACATGATGATGAGCCAATTATGGATTACGAGAAACAATGGAGAAATATGATGGTGAAACTATCATTTTCCATCCCTGCTGCTAAAATAACTCGGATGTTTATGAAAAGTTGAGCAAAGTACATTTTATTATTGTTACAATTGTAGCAATATCAAATGTTTGAAGAGGCTTTGGCACAATCCAAAGTGATTGAGGATATCAAGTTATAGGAGGGTAACTTGAAACTCAAAAATAGGAAGGAATGGAACAAGAAAAGCATTGAGAAATAATAGGCCAAGCCGACTCACATCAATCAGGTGGTTCTAAACCTTTAGAAAGGATATAAGGGGCAACAACAACAAAATTATCAAGCCCAACCTCTCCCTACACAATATGATCAACGCAACAACTAGAGGGGTAAGGACAAAGAGAGATGCCCTCACATATTTACATAATTAATAGAATAATTAATAGTGATATTCTATTAGCTATGCAAGGCAAAGGCAATATACTTACCAGAGATTAAAATGATAGACCCTAATCAACCCAAGCCTAAGGGGTATAAGGATGACCAATATTGCATATTTCATTGAATGAAAGGTCATGACATAGAGGTGTGTTGGTCTTTCAAATATTTAATGCTGAACATGATTGAAAAGGGTACACTCCTTGTGGATAATCCATAAGTACTAGATAATCATAATATGGGGATTTACAAGAATCCTCTGCCCAACCATGAGGTGCCTAGGAACAATGTTGTCCAAGTCAATCAAGTACAAATCAAACCACCAACCTATGGGTTCGTCAGAATGGCTAATGTCATCACAAGACATGCAAGGTATGAGACACCAAATCAACCTTTGATTCCTATCAGAGTCAATGCTGCACCTCTTCGAGGCCATCCCAACATGTACCAGGCCCACCAAATAGACCGGTGGTGACAATAAAGAGTATTTTAGTCCAAAACCTACAAACAACTCCAGTAAATTTGATGATTTATGAGCTAATTCAGTAGTCCCCAAAGCATAGGGAGACGCTGATATATATTCTAATGTCCATAGAAGTGTAGTCCTAGGATTATAAAGTGTTTATGCACTTTGTGGGACATGTGCATTAGTTTTCGGAGCCGATCATACAATTTTATAATCATAAAATCAAGAAAGTTTCCACTATCACGGTGGACCCACCGTTTCACATAATTACATGTGTGAATCATATACCCTTCAAGCGGGTTTTGATTGATACAGGATCATAAATCAATATTATCATGAACAAGGTATTAACATACCTAAAGTTACCAAAGATGCATATCATACCTTCTGCCTTCACGTTGAGAGCTTTTAACAATGCATTATGCTCAACTATCGACACGATAGTCTTACCTATTCAGGTGGGGCTGAAGACCATCCCCATGATGTGTCATGTGATTGAAGGTACTATGCAATATAACATACTTCTGGGACAACCTTGGATAAGAGAAATGTATTGTGTCCCCTCTATTATCCATTAATATATCAAATACATGCATGAGGGACAGGTTCATGTGGTACCTTCATATGAGGAACCATTCAAGTATGTGAATATAGAAGATTTTCTAGGGGATTTTGTGCTCCCCTCAATGTACCTAGACATACGGCCTACATCACCGATCAAAGAGCCAAGAGGTAAAATAAGAGAAGTGTGTGCCAAACCTACAACATCCATATCTCAATGATAAGAGCACATGATAGCTTCTTCTCTAGACCGTATGCATCTATAATACGACAAGGTGATGAGAAGATAAAAGTAAATATGGGAAAAAAAAATATAAAGCAAGTGCCCAAACTAGTTGTGATCGAGGTTCCTACTCCCATGAAAGTAGAGGACACTCAAGGAGAAGTCAAAGAAGCATATCAACCTACTTTACCTACATCTTTAGCAGGGTCATTTGTGCCACAGGTGATAGTTCATTTGGTTAATCCCATATTGGGAGAGTATATCATGTAGAATGTGATGTTCATGCCGATCATCAAAACTACACATGATATGGGCCGAACGCAAGCCCATCGTCTTCCCGTAGGGATGGTGGTACCATTGGGGGTGCCCCCTAATCAAACTAATTTCATTTATGGAGGGCTTGACCAGATTGCATCTTGCACCCCCATGGATGAAGATGATGATGAGCCATTCGTTGTGAATGTGCATTATCTCTCTAATATGGAGTATACATTATGATATTTCAAATGTTACCATTAGCATGGTTACAGTCTTGGGTTATTTGAGAAGGGGTGTATGAGACCTTATCAATCGCAATATCAGTTGCCTATAAATAGGTTTGGGTTAGGATATCATGTTAGAGGACAAGATGAACTACTCGTGGCATCTTTGGACCACTTGTACCTCAACTTGGGGGAGGAAGTCGATATTAATCCTTATCACCCCAATCCTTCCATCTTTCATTAGGATAACTGGATAGTGTCTTATGTCACTATGGAACCACCTGAGACATATCAGGAAGATATCTTTGTGGATACCGGTCCATAGCATATCCCAAGAGATAACTAGGGTGAGCAAATCCATGCAGTAATCAACGATACAGGCCTATGAGTTTACAATGATGGTATAATTGTAGACTCCGAGTTAGAATACCATTCTTACGAGTTCATAATTTAGTGACCCCAGGGTGCACGCATCACTCTTACTCTACTTGCAAATGTGTTTAAACCCAAAAATGAAATGAAAGACCATGAAAAAGCATATAACATGGAAGTAACAAAGATATGTCTCTTTATTTGTATTGAAACCCGGTTACATGTCGGTACCTCTTAGGGATACCCATTTTGATACAATGAGGTTAAAAGTGGGTAAAATGTCCCCTTGCAAAGGAGTGGTGCGCTATCACAAGCTCCCCAGTTCTGCACACAAAAATGTATGAGGGCTTACAGATGCCTCCTTCTCCAAGTTTGTTCCCTAGAAGGATTCCTTTTTGCTCTCATATGTTGCAGATTCTATCCGATGAACCTATGGCCCTGTAAGCAATGAAACAAAAACACACACTTAGATGTCTAAGAATGTCTCCCCAAATGAGGTTGTTAGTAATGAATATATCAAATGAAAGCAAGTGCAAATTAAACCTATGCTATGAAGTTGAATGAATGAAATGATGTTATGCTAATGATATGTTAAATAGAATAATTAAACTAATGAATAAAACCCTAAGCTAGGCCTACAGACCACTATCCAAGATAGCGACCGCTAAAGTGAATCTTGCCCTCTTTGCTTCAAGGATGTGGATCGAAGCTTGTATCAGATGTTGAAAAATTATGGTTGCTTTGCTTGATATGTTGAATATCCTATATATGGGAAAACCCTCAAGTGGACTCTCCCTCTCTTTGATCAAAATTCCATCCTATAGCAATATTGTCCCCCTTGGTACCCTCAGGCTTGCACATTTTAAATTATGTGAAACTCTAAGTCTATGCCCAAGCCCTAGGTCTGAATCCCTCATGCATAGTGAAGGTTAGCATGAGAAGCTTTTTGTATTTTCTATGTTTAAAGATCAATTAACTGAAATCTAACTATAAACTTGAGTCTTCTATGCAAACTGATTGTTAGCATGATAAGCTTTGTCTTTGTCTATTTTTGAAGGCCATTAACTAAATTCTAAATGCAAACTTGAGTCTCCTATGCATACTGGTCGTGAAAGGGAATGCAAAGTTACTCCCGCTCACCTTTATTGCATGTAGACTACCACTTTCGCTCATGATTGAGCATATTTGTAGATAAAATGCTTTTTGTGGCTTAGTCACTGTCGTCTATAGTGGCTAAGATCTGGCCACTATTGTTTGTATCAGCTAAGGTCTAGCCACTCTAAGCTTGAGAATATAAGGTCTGGCTGCTCTAGTCTTGAGCGGCTAGGCTTGGATAGGCTTAAAATGCCCCAGATGAGTGGTGAGAATCACTTCTGATGCTTGTAAAGTCCAAGATTATGTAATATGATCTAATGAATGTGCCTATGTGAGTAGCTCCCCTAAACATGACACATTTTAGGTGTCTACATATGCTCCTTTTTGTGATGCGCTGTGTGGAAAACACAATGTTGAGCAAAAACATAGACTGATCTGTTTGTAGGGTGTATGGTAATCAGTGGTCTAATCAATGCCGGATGGCCCAATCATGCAAGATGGTACTCACCCTTTGAATCATTGCCTCAATATTCGAATGACTTAGCTCAGTGGATTAGACATGTTAAATTATACTCACTCCTCAAACTCAATCGGGTAGATTTAGCTACTACAATAGTTCTGACCGGTAGGAGTGTACTATTGAAGATGTCATGTCTGCTTACATTCCTAGCAAACAAGAGAAAATATGTGATTATTGTATGCAATGATTCATAGGATGAACACGATTTTTTTATGATCAAGTGATATTTTGTTGATTTTTATTATGATTATTTTGAAGATTTGAACTACCTCTTCACTCAACGAATTGGTGAAGAAATGACAATGAATGAAGCGACAAGTCACTTGACCAATATGACTAATCTGGTTCTTTTCTAGCATTGTTTCCTTTAATGGGTGAACCCCCATCCAAGTGTGATTCCAAATGTTTATGATAACCATCCATACCTATCCCGAGGAGTGGTCTAGCCATCAATAGCTTTCTTAGGGAGTTAGGATGAGTGATTCTATTTATGCTCATATTGTATCACTTTGGCTTTGTGTTTTTGATGTCACAAGAGAATGAGGACGATCTTATCATACCCGTGGAGCAGTCCTATAATCTTGGTCTTTTTTGGGTTTGAAGTGATACATCGTGATTCCAAAATGAATGTTTTTACCCCAAGTAGCCTTATGGTGACTTACTCGTTTTACCGAATTACATGGAGTGCAAGTCGCTGCAATCACTAAGTTGATAGAGTAAGTGATTGGATACAAGGCTTACTCGAGAATTTTTTTATGTGATTTTTATGTTATTTTGATCATTATGATGACTAGAAGTCTTCAAAATGTGCTTATTTGAATGTTTTTGTTTCTTATCATGGAGGGGCTATGGCTATTTTTGTCTAGGATCTTGACCACTGTCAGGTCTAGTGGCCACCAAAGGCTTAGTCCTGGCTGCTCTCATCCTGAGCGACCAAGCAATGCAGGCCATTGACATCAGAAGTGACCAAGGCAATATAAAATTCAATCTTAGGGTTTTGTCTTTTCACTTTGCTAGTTGTCAATTTGCTTTCTTGGGCTCTGAGGTGAAAGTGACTTTTGTGATTTGGAGTGTTTTTGCAACTTGGAAGATTATGGCTACACGGGGCGAAGCATATTTGGGTGGAGGAGCCAAAGATTCTCGAGTACTCCCTAAACCCTTAACCCTGCTTGTTTATTTTAGTTTTTGGGTAAAACTGAACCACATTAAGTAATTGGTAATTTGAACCTCATTAAGCTTATTGGTAATGAATCAAAACCCATAGCTAGGTTTAGTTTAGGTTTTTATGTGGTGGGCTTGTCCCCATTTTTTTTTGTAGCTTTTGTTATATTTTTTAGGTATTTTCTATCCTAGGGTCAACGCATCTGCCTTGTCACCCGTTGACCGCTATCGATCAGAGCGGCCAGGAAGGCCTGCAACTTGGTCACTGTCACTGGCAGTGGCCGGTTTGAATCCCAATAGTCAAAAAATTTGATCGTTAGGGCTTGGCCACTGTCAACTTTAGTGGCCAAGAACACTAAGTGAAATTTTGATTTTTTTGAACTTTTTTGGGTTGATTTATTGATTTTTTTTTGAAACTTTGACTTGTTTGATTAGGTGCAACTCTGTTTCTTTGCCTAGAATTAGGATAGACCATCATTATTTGCACCGTTTTCATGTTTATTGTGCTTTGTGCCTTAGATGCATTATATTTATGATCCATTTTATTTCTTTTTCTTAGATTCTTACTACTCGGGCTCGATACCCGAAGCTCATGAATACACTTTTGCCCCTCCTATATGGCAATTATTGGGCTTGGCTTAAAGCCCATGGGCTATAGTATATCACTATACTACCTATAATTATGGTAGATCATACCTACCTTACTAATTTGTTCCATTTATGGGACCCTCAGACCAATACCTTCCACTTTCCTACCAGCGATATTACCATCACGTCGGAAGATGTGTATAGGATCTTCCGGATCCCATTTTATGGAGTGGCCATTGTCTCTTTGACCATTAATCATCAAGTTGTTATTTTCACTCGAGTGTTTAGAGGGCGCTCTGTGGATGCTCTCAAGGAAACAAAATCTAGGGGATTTTCCATCTTGTAGTGGTATGAGGAGGAGGTCTTCTCTATGAGGCATGCAGTGTTGTTGATGGTTATCAGTAATATCTTGATTCTAGATTGCTCTGGTTTGAGGTTCCTATGGAACCACTTTGAGATGGTTCAGGACTTTTTGGATAGTGAGAAGCCTATCATATACACATGGGATAGTTCTTTTTTGGATCAGTGCTATGATGAGTTGTACACATCCACCGATGAGGTTGTGTCAGCATTGCTTGCAACTTGCTTCTATAGGTTTTGGGATGGAAATACATCCAGGTAGATCACCCTAGAGGGCTTCCTATCGAGATTACAGTGTAGACACTAACATTTTGTAAACTTGATTAAGAATCCACAAGCAGTGATCAAATTGACATGATATGGCCCCTTGGGTAGCCCTCAGGAGGATCACAGTGGTTCTAGCCACTCCAAAAAGGGTTTTGGAGGCTACCGACCCAATTTTAGGAGGTTTTAGCCCAAAATTCACCATTGTACCACCCTGGGATGAGGGTATATGCTCCTCATCCCATATTTGGATGGTGGTGATCCCTCATCCCAGGGTGGTATGGTGGTGATCCCTTGTCCCAGGGTGGGATGGTGGTGAATTTTGACCTAGAAAAATTCAAAATTTGGCCAAATGGCACCCAAAAACTGCCATTTGACCATCCAAAATGAGCATGCGAGGTAGAGTATAGGGAATACTTATGACATCAATATTTATGAGGGCCAAATTGGTAGATCCTCTTCCACACCCTGTGCATGCCTCCCATTTGACAAGTGGCACCTCCTACCATGCATGCCCTTGCATGCCTTTTTGCACATGAACCCCTTTGGGCTATAAAATGGATACATGGTCCAAAAAAAATCATGGATAGGAGTTCTAGGATATGCAATATAGTGCTTACAATATTTCCCCTCACCTTATTGCACATTTTTGCCCTCGGGATCTCCCTTTTGCCAAGGAGGTTATCGGGTGACTTCAAGAAGGTAATATGAGCGTAACTTTTCCATCCGGGTGAATTTCTTCACCAAATTCAATGAAAACACACCTTAGGTAGTTTAGGAACATATTATAGTGGTTTTGTAACAAAAATTTACCATATTTGGTGGGTATCCCCTCCTAGGGTGCCCTCCAAATAGTTGCAGTCACCATCGCCCCCCGGGACGAGGGTAAATTCTTAAGAAATTTCTTTACTATTTTTAATTTTTTATTTTATAAATTATTCCATTATGCTACAGTCCAAATTTTAGGTCATTTGGAGTTAAAATGAATTAGTTATGCTATTTTTAAGTTTCCACAGGCTCGTAGGGCCCATCCGGGAACCTCAGTTTGATGTAGGTGTATCCATTTTCCAATTGGAAAATATGACCATATGGGTTGTCTTTAAATGCAAATTTATACATACTAACAAAATTTCATGAGTTTTTGATGAGTGCAGGTTCAATAGTTTGTTGTCTTCCTTTTCATAGGTTACAGGTGGGCGGCGCTTAATCGAGGGGTCTATGTATGTAATTTCCAATATTTTTTGGGTGATATCCTCCCAAAACCTCCTATTTAACATCTCTAAAAATTTTCAAGTTATTTGGATATCGTTTGATGCACTTTTAATTCATATGCCATTTTGCCCCTATGGGGATTGTATGTTTTCACCATACACCCTTGCTAGTTGACCCATTTTTTCTTCCTTGTGTGCAGGTGCAGGTCCTCAGAATGCTTTAGGAGGAAATATAAGACATCATACAACCTAGAAACAAGTAGTGGTGGCATTATCTCACCCACCTTGATTGTGGGTACGCGGAGAAACATTGGATGTGCACTCGAATTCCGTGAAAGACTTGGTCTTTGGGCACCCAATATTGTAAAAATTGTATCACAATTTTGAGCCCTCAAGGTGACTATTGTAACCTTGGATTGTATCCAACAAATTAATGAGAAAATACTTTCTTTGATTCATTTCCTTTTGTTTGTTATTCTTTCTCTTTTGCATGCATGCTTCCTTTTTGATGCTCATTAGTGATATGGGGTAGATACGCTTATTTTTCCACATAATTTTGTGCACCATTTTTCCCTACTTTAGTGGCGATCATGATGGTACGCTTGTCCCTTTTTATTTGGGTGAAAATATAACTTCTTTCTTGCATTTTTGCCCTTTTTGTGTTGTAGGTGCTCCCCTCCCCACCCTGGAATGGTGGCAGAGGCCTTATATGGAACACCCTGGGATGGTGGCTTCACTGTCCCACCCTGGGACATTGGTGGAGATGCTACTCGCCCCACCCTGGAGTGGTGCTGAAACATAGATATTCTGCCCAAATTTTTAGAATTTGGAGGCTTCAAAGTGGACAATGTAAGTGCCTAAACCCTCTGATTTTCTACTATATTTTCAAATAATATCAAAATAAGTTTTCTTCTTCACTTTATTGCATAGAAATTTTAAAATTTGCATTCTTGCTTTTCTTATAACATCACATAGCAAAAGGTAGAAGGAAAATAAAAAAGAACTTATAGTAGCAATGCATCTGTTTGGCTTGATTGCTTGTGGCCTGCCCATTGGGTAGGTTAGCATGTAGGATTTGCATTCATAAAGTCAATTTGTAGGTTCCTTATATTATTATTTTGAAAGTAAAATGCACCTATCACATGCATTTAGTGAATAGTCATTGATTGCTTCTTTGCTTACTTTCTTGGATAATAATGAACCACACACACCATGATTCATGTAAACACTGGTGAGGTGGACTTCATTACCATCCAATAGTAGAGTTCAAGTGACAGTGGATTTCATCTCCATCCACTTGGATCAAATCACATGAACCTAATCCATATTTCCAAGGTTGATTCCAAGATCCATCATAGCCCATGGGTTATAGCATGCATCACCCTTTGAGGAGGTGTATCGTAGACTGCGGGTGAACTGGATGAGGAACCGGTAGGACCTGTGCTCCCTGGCCATGTGTGGACCTCATCACCACACATTATAGGTGGGATAACGCAACCTAGAGTTCATATCTAGGTTGTCAAGCTGCGAGTATACAAGTGAAATCCAATTGAACATGAGATTACAATCCAACATTATTTCAAACATGTGACACGAGGTCATTCTTTACAAACAACACATCTGAAACACATGAAACAGTTTAGGGATTCACACTTAAAACTTAAAAGAGATAATCATCTATCTTATTGAGTGTTTTATTTCTTGTATACTATTTCATTAAATAATTTGTAAATAATATAATCACCTTGGGGTACTACTAGAGGAGCGTAATGGTGCACACCCGTAGCCAAGCCCAATCATGGGTAGAAGCTATGGAGAGTGTATTAGGAGACACGAATCATCTCTGATATAGCCCTAGGGACTTGGTTATACCTCCCTGGTGAGCTTCCACTCCACCTAGCCCCAAGACAGTAGGGCATGAGCCTCATCTCTAAAGATATCCTCTCCAAGACACCCCGAGGGATGATGAGCATTACTTAGGAGGGTGTTCCCGGTATGTAGATATCTCATAGACCTTCCTTGGTGAAAGGCAACTATGCACCGAGGTGCTAATAGATAGAGCGGTGCCACACATCTACATACCCACTAGGGCCGACATGCTTAAGCAGAGGTATGAGTATGACTTCACATATTGGCTGGAGCAAGTCGACATGACTCTACCTTTGTGTCACCTCAATAGGATACATCAGCTCTTACAGCTCGATGGGAATGACACCCATCGGTCTAGGTGAGCAAACTCAGCCATACCTGTCCTCCTATACGAGGGAAGACATGAGGAGATCCCAAATTTTCCTCAAGAACAATATACCATGCATGCTCAATGTGCCTCTGTGCCAACTGAATGTAATGAAAACATGTTCCATCTTGAGCCTCAAGTCAATGCTGTGAACCTTGAGAGAGGCAAGCACCCTATGGAGAACATAGAGTAACTTGTGCAAGGTCAACCCGAGGGTGAGACTCCTAGGCCTCCTAGGCCTCACACTATGGATCAAATTAGGCAAGTGGTTGTAAGATACATAGAATTCCAAGCTCAGTTAAAGCAGCTTTGGTAGGATAAAGAGCAACTAGATCGCTTGCACTAGCTTGAGAAAGAAATAATCGAATAGCAGACCAATGAGCTGTTCCAAAAAAAATTGAGAGAGAGGGTCCCTACCCCTAAGACACATAGGTAGAAGGTCCATCCGAGGCAACCTACATTCATTCGAGAGAGATCCCCAAGACCTTATCAAATTTTGTTTCCATGACCTCCTAGGCCAGATCGGGAGATGCCTCCTAGGCCAAACATAGGGCACCCACCGCGGGTAGATACCCCCATTCATAGGTCGGCTCGAGAGATGCCTTATAGGGATTATATTAAGCACAAGCTAGAAATATAATATGTTGAGACGCATTACTGAGGTAGGGGGTCAACTTACCACCACATCGCCCTAGGTTGGAGGAGCCTAGACCTCCACCACAAGATGTGAACAAAGACGAGGAGATCAAGTCCTCAGGTATTTACAAAGCATTGTTGGAATGCTTGGAGTTAGTAGATAACAAGACCTATGGGTCAGGATCTCAAAAGCCCACTATGCATCAATTGCATAGTCAACCTATCCATCTGTCAGTACCTATACCTCCCTATCCAAAATAATTTAAGTTGCCTCAGTTGGCTACCTTTAAGGGAGAAGAGGATGCATAAGAACATGTCACTAGGTTCTTAGGCCAATGCTTCTACATTCATGATGACGATGCTTTACTTCTAATGACATTTATGACTACCCTCATCAGCCTCGCCTCTGAGTGGTTTTACTATATCCCTAAGCATAACATCCATAATTTGGACCAACTTGTGGATGCATTCCTGGAGTGCTTTGCCTTCAATACCAAGAGGAAGGCAATGCTGGCCGATGTAGCTAGGTTAAAACAATATGATGATGAGTCAATAACAAATTATGGCAATAGATGGTGAACCTTGCTCACCAAGCTACCTTATATTCTCCCCATGTCGGAGTTGACTCAGATGTTCTCCAAAAGTTTCTTAAATCCAATCTCGTTGTTGCTACAGTTGCAACAATACCCCTCTTGAAGATGCCTTAGCATAGGCTAGGATCATCGAAGAAATCAAGATTCAAGAGGGTGATATTGCAAAACCTCACAAGAATGAGTGGATCAAGAACACTAAGAACACCCCAACACAACCTAAGTCAGCAATGGTAAATCAGGTTGCCATTAGTGTCCTGGGGCTAGTGCTAGCCGTGCCACTTCAAAAGACTAATTATCAGGCCACCCCCAGGAACTATGCCAAGGATAACCATAATGGTCAAGGGCAAAATCAATAGCATCACCCCAAGCAACAATTTATGCCCATTGAAGAGTCTATGTATTCAGTGTTTGATCACCTCTTGGTGGCTAATGCGATCCATCTACCTGATAGTCGACCTATCGATCCTAATGCACCTAAGCCCAAAGGATATAGAGAAGACCTATACTACAAATTTCATAGGAAAAATGGGCATGATGTGCAAATGTGCTATAAATTCAAACATCTAGTGCAAGACTTGATTGATAGGAATGCCCTCCAGGTAGATAACCCTATCGCACCAAACAACCAACAAATGGGGGTCTTTAAAGACCCCTTTCCTGCCCATGCAAAGCAGGCCAAACCAGTGCCCCAAGTGAACAAGGTTCACCATGCCCATCCTAAGCAAGGATATGTTGGCATGGTAAGTATCATGATAAGAAACAGGTGGTATCCAAGTCCAGCCACACCACCTATGGCTTAGAGTGATGTCCCTTTGACATCGTAGCCTATACCACCTCTTGGACCAAGCCTCCCACTAGGCCTATAGTCACCATCAAGAGCAAGCTCGCTCAAAGCTTAAGAACAACATCTACCCAGCTGTCCATCTATGAGCTCATCCAACAATCACAACCTCATAGAGAAGCCTTGATGGAGATCCTTAAGGCAATTGAGCTTCAGCCCTAGGATTCTAACTCCTTCAACAACTTTGTGGGGCATGTGCAGCAATGCATAGAACCGGTAATTAATTTTCGAGAAGATGAACTTAAACTGGTTCCACATGATATGGTGGATCCCCCTTTACACATTGTCGCACATGTGAATGGAACACCATACAAAAGAGTCTTGATAGATACTAGGTCTTTGAGCAACATTATAACTACAACTCTGAAGCACCTGAAGCTTCCAACATCTCATATTGTCACATATACCTACACCCTCCGAGCATTCAATGATGCCACATTCTCAATGGTTGGTACAATCGTCTTACCTATTCAAGTAGGAGAAAATATTATCTCGATGATGTGCCACATCCTGGAGGGTGAGATGGTGTACAACATTTTGTTAGGAAGACCATGGATTAGGGACATGAAGTGCATCCCTTCCATCCCTCACCACTGCCTCAAGTACACTCACAAAGGGCAAGTTCATATCGTCCCTGCAAACCTAGAGCTCTTAAAGTACTGCAACATGGTGTAGCAATTACCCGAGTTGACCTTACCATCGATACATCTAGATTTTCAATTGAATACATCTATTTGAGGTTCGACCCCACCGCTACAGCATGCCATGCCCTCCTCATCATCGACCCTGTACCAGAAGCCTAACACGTCAGTGGATCCTTTGCCTAGGAACCCAGAGAAGTGGCCCATTGAGGAGGACCAACCAATCATATCGACCATCTCTATAGAGGAGATACTTATCCTGGATGATGAAGAGACACCGTATGAGGAAAACAATGAGCCTGATAAAGTCTCACTCTCATCCCTCTTCTATTCGTAGTCCCAAGTTATAGTACATTTGGATTCTACCAGATTGGGAGAGTACATGGTTAGGAATGTTACCACTACTTCCGCTTTAGAGTCGATGCAAGACATGGGTAGAACCTGTCTTCCCATAGGCACTATCATGCCTCTTGGTATTCCCCATAATAAAATGAACTTTATCTATGGGGGCCTTGACTATGGCATCAAACCTTACCAACAATAGGAGGAAGATGAGGAACCTTTTGGAGAAGATATCAACTACTTGTCTAACCTTGACTTCGCCTTGAAGTACCTTGACCTATGCAACTGGAATGGTTATGGGTTAGGCTTGTATGAGCAGGGCACCAGAATCCCTTGTCAACCATAATATCAAATGCCCTATGACAATTTGGGAGCGCGACACAATTTTTTTTCCTCTAGATGTCCTCTTAAACAACCTAAATTGCTTAAATATAGGCTACGAGGGTGGGTTGACCCAAGACCCTTATGCCAATCCCAATACAGTCTACTCCTTGGGAGATAACTTTCCATGACTAGATGGTAATACCATGATCCCCAGTGATATTCCCCCACATTTTGAGAGAGGGTAATGGTCGTGGAGTTGTCCACATGTCTGTGATGAGTCAGATATAGGCATCTCGTATGAGTGGACCTCAGAGGATGAGTCAGGTTATGAGGTAGCGCTATATGACCTTTTTGAGTTGAATAGTGATCATTCACAAATTATCCCCTTTAATGACCAACATGAAAGCCTCATACATTTGTTCCCCTTCCCTGATATTGTTTGGTGGCAACTCCTTCCTTCTAAAGAGCCAATTCATCCGTAGGAAGATAGACCTCTTAGGGAAGGAGCAGTCAATTTACTTGAGCAGTTGGGCCCTCGAGATCCTGAGGCACTGCAATATGAGAATGAAGGAATCCTCATCCACGAGGATGATTATGAGGAATTAGCATAAATGGGACTACACCTACCTGATCGCCCAATCCCAAGGGGCAACAATGAGGTTCCCATATATGACAGTGACTATGAGTATGAGATAGAGAGGGTATACCCAGGTCCTCGTTATTTGCAACATTTTCATGAGAATATTGACATAGATAAATTCTATCATCAGTTACATGTTGGCCTATGCTTGAGGTCCAAGCCTATCAATATAGGCCAGATTCATCATGAGGTCTTCCCTAACCCACCCACACATATGGAACTTCTTGAGCCTAATGATCTCGTCCTACAGTCTGTTCCTAAACAGGATTCAAATATCCCAATACGCATAGAGCTACATCTAGGGGTGAGAGATAACACCAATACACAGTCACATGCACCTGGTTCTAGAGAGCAAACACATTTCATCAATATGATCTCCATTTATTTGACCACACCACTCCACAACCTAGTTGATCCTTCCAAACCACTCCATCTAGACCTAGATGCGATTGATTTGGGATTGCACTGATTTACCCCCATCACCCTCTAAGTATCGGGCTTGTGGTGGATTGTTTCACTTCTCTGTAGGACCAAATCATGATGTCTTCCATGCTGAGGAGGAACCTAAGGTTACCATTGAGGATTTAAATCTAGATAATGACATCCATTTGATACCTACTCCCCATGAGTTGGAGGAGGGGTCTCATATGTCAATCAAGCCTACGGTTGATAGAAATATTGGCTCAGATCCTAAAAACTTGCAATATATCAAGCTAGGGAAAAGCCTATCCCCTAAAGAGCAAGTCGATTATATAGACCTTCTCATAGAAAATAAGGCAGCTTTTGCATGGTCTTATAAAGACATACCGGGACTAGATCCAAATTTGGTCACCCATAATCTCACGCTTGACCCCACAGTCAAACCTGTCAAGTAAAAGCTAAGAAAAATGCACCCAACAGTGGCATTGATGGTCAAATATGAACTATAGAAACTATTGGATGCCCAGTTTGTCATTTCTGGAGACTATCCACCATGGTTGTCCAACACGGTTCCCATCAAGAAGCCTGACGGGAGGATTTGCATTTGCACTGACTTTCGAGACCTTAAAAAAGTGAGTCTAAAGGATGATTTTCCTTTGCCAAGTATAGATGCCTTGGTATATGCCACCACAGGACATGAAATGCTCTCCCTTATGGATGACTTCTATAGGTATAATCAGATTCGTATCAACCCGAAAGACCAGCTCAAAACAACGTTCACAACGCCTTGGGGGACATTTTGTTACAAGGTCATGCCATTTGGCCTTAAGAATGCCGGTGTCACCTTCCAGCATGCCATGACTTATATCTTCCATGAATACATGCATAAAATTTTGGAATATTACCTGGATGACTTATTGGTGAAATCTTTATTACATCCTGAACCTAGATGTCTTGCACAAAGTCCTCGATCGCCTAATTGAACATAATGTGAGATTGAATCCCAAGAAGTGCATCTTTGGCATCACATATGGAAAGCTCTTGGGATTTATAGTTTCCAAATGAGGCATCGAAGTGGACCCTAACAAAGTCAAGGCAATCCTTGAAATGCCTCCCCCGACTACCATCAAGCAGCTTCGTAGCTTGCAGGGGAGGATTACATCCATCAAATGCTTTATAGCACAACTGTTGGATAAGTGTAGACCCATGAAAAAACTTTTACACAAGGGGGTCACATTCCACTGGGACAATGAATGCTAGGATGCCTTTGACACAATTAAACAATACCTGGATTCACCACCATTGTTAGCTCCACCCAGACTAGGGGTGCCATTTTGATTGTACATCTTAGCTACTAAGGTCTCATTGGGTGCCATGTTAGCCCAAAAAAATGAATTTCATAAGGAATAGGCAACATATTATCTCAGTCGCACCCTAGTGAGCTATGATATTAAGTACGCATACGTAGAAAAGTTATATATAGAGATGGTTTTTGCTACCAAGAAGCTACGATACTATATGCTCAATCACATTACGTATGTTGTATCCAAAGAGAATCCATTGCGATACATGATGAGTTGTACTTATCATAGTAGTCACATGATGAAATGGATTATGTTGTTGATAGAATTTGACCTAGAGTTCATAGGACAAAAGTCAATCAAAGGACAGGTCATTGCTGATCAACTTGCAGAGGCTCCTCTCTAGGAGGACTAGCCTCTTAGCATGGAGCTTCCCGATGATGGGGTCTTCCAAATATTAGAGTCGCCTGATTCTGATGAGCCTAAGTCATAGGTGGATATGACTCTTCTTCGGTGGCTCCAAATGTGATCAAGGGGGTGGTACGAAAATCATGTTTTCACACCACATGGGGATCCCATACCCCTGTCATTTAAACTCGATTTACCCTACACCAACAATAATGTCGATTATGAAGCCTTACTCATAGGGATTAAAATGGCTATTGCCATGAAAATCACCAAGCTCAGTATTTTTGGTGACTCCTTGCTCATTGTCAACCATGTCAAGGGAATATTCTAGTGCAAGTGCCCAGTTTTGCAAGCCTACAAAGCCCTTATGGAAAAATCCCTGGTAAATTTTGAATGGTATGACATCGAGACACTACCTAGATCATCTAATCATTTTGTGGATACAATGGCATCTTTAGGATCCTTGATTCCACAAGACCCCACAGGGGAGATGACAACCATTCAAGTCAAGATGCTATCACAATCAGCGGTTGAGTATGAGAGCACTCAAGCCATGCCAAAAGTCCACATGATTCAAATAGAACCTCATAAAGAGATATTCTCACACATTCATGAGCACTTGAATCGTGTCGCTTGGGGGACTCTATTCCCCCAAACCCCTTTTAATAGTAGCACAATGCTATTCTTACAATTTCTATCCCAATCTACATTTTCTTAGGATGAACTTAATGAGGGATAGGTGATTCATGCAATCGAGGCTTCCACACAATAGGACTGGTCCACACCAATTAGAGAGTATCTAAAGCTTGGTAACCTCCCTCTTAGATTATCGTACGCTACCAAAAGGACATTTAAATGGAAGACAACAAAGTTTGTCTTGTTAGGAGACATCCTATACTGTCGAAGCTATGAAGGAATCCTCCTTCGTTGCTTAGAGTATCAAGAATTGACTTGGGCAATGGCCCAAGCGCACGATAGTACTTATGGTGGCTATTTCAGTGGCATGGCCATCGCAAAGCACATTATTTGCATGGGCTATTATTGGCCAACTTTAGAGCGATATTGTTGCAATATGTGAGGAAGTGCGTGAAATGTCAACACCATGCTAACTTGACACATGTGCCTTCCTAGGCCTTACAACCGATCCAAGCAGCATGGTCATTTTCACAATGGGGGTTGGATTTAATAGGGAAAATCTCCCCTACATCCTTGGAACACCACACATTTATCATCATGACTACCGAGTATTTTAAAAAGTGGGTGGAAGTAATTTCTCTTACCACTACGATAGGACCCCGCATAGCAGAGTTCATATTGCATAACATCATTTGTCATTTTGGTATTCCATCCAAGATAAGTTCGGATAATGGGACATCGTTCAAGAATAAAGATATATGTGCTTTGATAGAAAATTATAACATCCAACATAGCTTTTTGACACCCAATTATCCACAAGCAAATGGGCAAGCAGAAGCATCAAACAAGACCCTAATTGCCATATTGAAGAAAATAGTCAAAGAAAATCATACCGATTGGCATATGCAAATGTCGCTTGCCCTTTGGGCTTACCACACTAGCATTCGGACACCCACTGGGGCAACTCCATTTTTGCTAGTGTATGGTGTTGAGGTGGTCATGCCTCTAGAAATCCCATCACTATGCATATCCATGCAAGAATTTATTGATGATGATACTGCGCGACAAGCTTGCCTAGATCAACTTATGTTGTTGTATGAGTGTCGAATTAATGTGCTTGAGCATCTACGTGTGTATCAAGAGCGGCTCAAGAGAGCCTAAAATATGAAAGTCCATATTAGAGAATTTTAGGTTGGTGATCTCATCCTGAAAGAGAACCAACAGAATTTTAGCTTGCCACCCCACCTGCAGGACAAATTTGTGAAAAAATAGTTAGGTCCCTTTGTCATCACTAGTCAAATACGACCTGGAACTTATCACCTAGCTTCACTTGAAGGTTTCAAGGATACTAAACCTTTCAACATCCTTCACTTATGGCCATTTCATGCTTAGAGAGCACCTAAAAGGCTCCTAGCGGGTTCTCACTGTCTAGGTAAAGTAAAAATGCTCCTATATTATCTACGATCGTCTAGGTCAAACCTAAAAGCACCAAAGGAATCCCTAAGCTCTTTGGTCATAGCCAAATACCCCTAGGTAGTCTTAGACACTTTTGAAGTGCCACTGCATATCTAGGTCACCCCATAAGGCTCCTAGTGGGTCCTCACCATCTAGGTCAAGTAAAAACTCTCCTAGACTATCTACGATTGTCTAGGTTAACCCTAAAAGCCCCAAAGGCATCCATAAACCCTTTGGTCATAGCAAAATACCCCCAGTTAGTTGTAGACACTTTTTAAGTGCCACTGCACATTTAGGTCACCCAAAAGGCTCCTAGAAGGTCCTCACCATCTAGGTCAAATAAAAACGCTCCTAGATTATCTACGATCATCTAGGTCAACCCTATCTATTTGATTGGATCTATTTTCTTCCCTTCTACGAGGGGATTCAAGATATGTCTGATCCAGCTCTTTTAAGTTTACCCTTTCCCCTTCAGTTAGGTTTCTCTTATGATTTAGAGGGTGATTTTAGTGTGGGTTACTTTCTTGTCTAATGTGCTCCTCTCTTGCTGAGTCAGCACATTGATCTCTTTGATGATCACTTCCTCTTGTTTGTTGGTTACTATGAGCTAGCTACTCAACTTGCTCTCTCAAACATTGCTCATGTTGGCACAAAAAGCATTCTATTTGTTTATCATGTTCAAGATAATCCACAAGCTCTCACTCTTTGCGTAAGGCATTCTCTATCTGTCGTACGCTGTTAACTTGCATAGTCATAGGGGACTCATGCTTATCTAACCCCATCCTAGTCATTTTGATTCACAGATCTCTCTTAGAGGTTTCTACTATTTCCTTGCTCTCGCTAGCCAATGTGACTTGTTAAGTATATTTTTGAGTGTCTCTATGATCTTATTTTGTGTGTCTATTATGGGGTCATCTTGAGGTACCCCCAGTTTGAGAAGTGGGCTTAGAATTCATGGTTTGTGAGCTTACAGATGCAAAGTTCTCTGTGGCTATGGTTCTAGGAGGTGGCCTCAAATGCAACAGATCCAACTCATCCAATTGTCTTATTCTCCATGGCTGATCCTGGAGGATGCCATTCACTCTAATGAGGTCATAGTATAATGGAATCCTTCCTCTTTTTTTAAGGATATCTTCTATTTTATGTCTGACTGGATGTGTTTCTAGTTTCTTAGCCCTCATTGGGTTGATCTGTTCTAAGTGTTTCATGTGAATTTTGAGATGTTTCGACTCTCATGTGCCCTTTTGGTAATGAGGGTTTCGTAGTCCTTTCTACCCTCCATGAGGATGGAGAAGGGGAAACCTCATTACCTCTGTGTGAATAACGGGGTATAGAACCCTATTTATGTCTATGTGAGGAGGAAGCTCTTTAAGCTTCCTCATTTCTCTGAGAATTTTTGATGTGTTTAGAGGAAGCCTTTGAGGTTTCCTCATGTCTCCTTGATGATGATGATCGTGAGGCCTATTTGTGTTTATAATATGTATTTTCATGTTGTGGTTCCCTATGTGGGGTTTCTCGAGGAGATCCCCCAAGGGTTGAGTTATCACCCCTTAGACTCACATAACTGCATCTTACGGTCTTTCGAGTAGGTCTTTCATTGTTACTACAACTTCCCCTAAGGGTATGTGTTGTTTTGAACCCTTCATCAGTGTCAGACTAGGGATGTCTACTTTTTTTAACCATCATTTTGGAATTTAGGTTTTGCGTTGCACTTTAAATATGATCAAACAATACCACACAATTTTTTATCTTGATTATATATTTAAGTGTGCCCTAACTGTTTGATGTATTTTGATGTTTTGTTATTTCTAGCTTCTTGTTTTGGATTTGGAATGAGCAAAATCATCCATAGTGATAATCAGGAGTACTCATGCCAAACATGATTTCCCAAAAGAGACTAGGGTACACCACTGAAATCCTAGTGGAGGGTTTGTCTAGCTCTTCCACTCTGAACCAATGAATGTTCCAATAGTGGGAGATAGTTTGAACACAAGTACCTTAGTACCACTATGAATAAGTTCTTCAATCCATTTCTAGGAGAATATAGCTGGCAAATTGGTGTAAGGAGATGAATTCCAATGTCATCGGATTGAATTGAGGGTTGGTGATGAAATCCAACTCCTCAATGTTTAAAAGAAAAGTGTGTGTGTGGTCAATTTTAAGATTGCATGAATAAGAATGCATCATATAGCAGCCATGAACTTTACCTATATGCCTAATGCAAAATGCATTCCAATATTTAGAAAGATGCATGAACTACTATGAAATTAATGAGTGCACTCTACCGAGTGCAAGTATGGCCTTTAGAAAAGCCTCAAAACAAGCAAACCAACCATACAGTGTCTAGCATGTTGGATTCTAGGGAAAAATTTATAGATAGAAGTCGTTGTTCCTAGTAATACCTAGTGGAAATCTAAGAGAACATATAAGATATGCAAAACACCTAGTTCTTTCTTATTTTATTCTTTCAATTCCCAAACAAAAATGTGCTTTAAGTTCACTATTTTAGACACACAGAAGCAGAGAGAAAGTTGTAAAATACTAGGGAAGTTGTACCAACCTTTGATCCAGATTAGAGAGTCGGTGTTTTGACCTCTGCTGCACTCCAATTCTGGTCGTTATCGACCAGGGTGGTTGGTTCCTAGCCACAGTTAGCAGGAGTGGCTAAGGCTCTGTTGGCCACTGTGGCTCAGAGCAGCTAATTTTTGGCCACTATAGACCAGAGCGGCTAAGCCTAAACACAAAATTAAGTTAGTATCTAGGCAAAAAAATGAAAACTCAATGGATTTAGCACCATGATCACCATCTATAGTGACCCCAATGTGTACGCATCACTCTTAATCTACTTGCAAATGTGTTTAAAACAAAAAATGAAATGAAAGACCATGAAAAAGCATATAACACAAAAGTAACAAAGATATGTCTCTTTATTTGTATTGAAACCTGGTTACATGTCGGTCCCTCTTAGGGATACCCATTTTGATACAATGAGGTTACAAGTGGGTAAAATATCCCCTCGCAAAGTGGTGGTGCACTATCACAAGTTCCCCAGTTTCGCACATGGAAATGTATGAGGGCTTACAAATGTCTCCTTCTCTAGGTTTTTTCCCTAGAGGGATCTCTTTTTTCTCTCATATATTGTAGATTCTGTCTGATGAACCTATGGCCCTGTAAGTAATGAAACAACAACATATACTTAGATGTTCGATAATGCCTCCTCAGATGAGGTTGTTAGTAATGAATATATCAAATGAAATCAAGTGCAAATTAAACCTATGCTATGAATTTTAATGAATGAAATAATATTATGCTAATGATATGCTAAACAGAATAATGAAACTAATGTATAAAACCCTAAGCTAGGCCTGTGGGCCACTGTCCAAGACAGCGGTCGCTAAAGTGAATCTTGCCCTCTTTTCTTCAAGGATATGGATCGAAGCTTGTATCCGATGTTGAAAAATTATGGTTTCTTTGCTTGATATGTTAAATATACTGTATGTGGGAAAACCCTCAAGTGGACTCTCCCTCTCTTTAATCAAAATTTTGTCCTGTATCAAGATTGTCCCCCCTTGGTGCTCTCAGGCTTGCACCTTTTAAAGTGTGTGAAACCCTAAGTCTATGCCCAATCCCTAGGACTGAATCCCTCATGCGTAGTGAAGGTTAGCATGAGAATATTTTTGTATTTTCTATGTTTAAAGACCACTTAACTAAAATCTAACTGCAACTTGAGTCTTCTATACATATTGGTCGTTAGAATGATAAGATTTGTCTTTGTCTACATTTGAAGGCTAGTTAACTAAAGTCTAAATGAAAACTTGAGTCTCCTATGCAGACTGGTCATTAAAGGGAATGCAAATTTACTGTCACTCACCTTTATTGCATGCAGACTACCACTTCCACCCGTGATTGAGTATATTTAACGACAAAATACTTTTTGTGGCTTAGTCGCTATCGTCTACAATGACTAAGATCTAGTCGTTGTTTTCTATAGTAGCTAAGGTCTGGCCACTCTAAGCTTGAGTTTCTAAGGTCTGTCCACTCTAGTTTTGAGAAAATAGGCTTGGATGGGCTTAAAATGCCCTAGATGAGTGGTGAGAACCACTTATGATGCTTGGAAAGTCTAATATTATATCATATGATCTAATGAATGTGCCTATGTGAGTAGCTCCCCTAAAGATGACATATTTTAGGTGTCTACACATAACAGAGTTCATCTCTGAGAGAGAGGGGCCTAGCTACGTGTATGACATGGATGACAATGTTGAGTCCTTAAAAAGTGAGCAATATGAGGATGAGACTGAGTTGGCTTATCTAGGCCCTCTTAATTTACATCATCTATTACCTATGAAGATTGTCATCGAGGATGATCAATCCTCCATGAGCGATAGCAGCTATCAGGAGTTGGCTTACATGGCATCCCATCTCCCTAACTCCTTAGTTTCAGTAGGTAGTGGTGAGGGCTTTCATTATGATAGTGATGACAAATATGAAATAGAGAGAGCCTATTTAGGACCTTCTTACTTGCATCATCGTATTGCACCATATACTATAGAAGATATGTATAGAGATATCAATCTTCATCCTTGCCTCAGAGGAAGACCACCTAATTTGGATAGAATTTATCATATGGTCTTCCCTGATCCACCAACATTTAGAGAGCTCCTTAAGCCTAGCGATCCTATGTTCGAGTCTATCCATAGATCAGATCCAGAGATCCCCATACCCCCAGAACCACATCTCGGGGATGGAAGTTATACAAACTTAGTGTCACATACATGTGGTCTTGGAGACATGATCCATTCTATCAATATGATATCCATTGATTTAACCACTCCACTTCACAACCTAGCTAATTCTTCCAAGCTATTACATCTAAATATAGATGTTATCGATTGGGACCGCGTTGTCTCACCACTAGAGCCTGAGGATTTCTTCCCTAATTAAGAAATGTTGCAACCTTTTTACTTTGTGATAGGCTATGCACATGATGTTTATCATGCTAAGGATGCTTCTAATGTAGAACCCATAAACCCAATAGATGATATCCACTTGATCCCTATGCCTCATCAGCTTGAGGAGGGATCCCACATGTCAGTAGAGGAAACCTTTGAAGTGGATATCAGTAATAATCCCACCAATCTGAGGAAGGTTGAATTTGGAGAAATTTTATCTCTTGATGAGTGTGCCAACATCATCCCTCTGCTAAAAGAGAAACCTTATCTCTTTGCTTGGACTTATAAGGACATGCCAAGTATAGATCCGAAATTAGTTACTCATAACATTTTTCTAGATCTATCAAAGAAGCTAGTCAAGAAAAAACTTAGGAAGATGCATATGAAAGTAGTCGTAATGGTAAAAATATGAATTGCAGAAGTTGTCGTATGTAGAGTTTGTCATTTCCATTGACTATCTAAAATGGGTATCAAACATGGTACCTATAGGAAAACCTAATGGAAGGATCCGTATTTGTATAGATTTTAGAGACCTCAATAAGGTAACACCAAAGGATTTGTTCTTGTTGCTGAATATAGATGATCTCATAGATGCAACTACGGGTCATGAAATGCTCCCCCTAATGGAAATTTTTTATGGTTACAACCAAATTTAGATTAATCCCAAAGACCAGCATAAAATTATGTTCATAAAACCATGGGGAACATTTTATTACAAGGTTATGACATTCGGTCTTAAGAATTCTAGTGCCACATATCAGTTGGCTATGACATATATCTTTCATGACTACCTGCATAAGATCTTAGAAGATTAAAATGATGACTTATTGGTGAAGTCATTTTTGCGTTCAGAGCATGTTGAGGTCCTGAGAAAGGTCTTCGATCACCTGATAGAGCATAATGTCAATTTAAATCCTAAGAAGTGTGTATTTGGTGTAACTTCAAGAAAGCTCTTAGGATTCATCATTTCAAAGTGAGGCATCGAAGTTTATCCAGTGAAGGTAAATATTATTTTAGAAATGTATCCACCCATTAATATAAAGGAATTAAGAAGCCTTCAATACAAAGTAGCATCCATAAAGCGATTTATCATGTAGTTATTGGATAAATTTTGATCTGTGAATCGATTGCTACACAAGGGAGTCCCATTAATTTAGGATGAGGACTTTCAAGCAGCCTTTGTTTAGATTAAGAAATATCTGGTGATGTTGCCAGTGCTAGCTCCACCAAGACTAGATGAGCCTTCTTTGCTATATATATCAACAACTGACTTTACACTAGGGACCATATTAGCCCAAAATAATGTGTAAGACAAAGAGAAGGCTATATATTACATTAGCCAAACCTTGGTGAGTTATAAGATAGGATATGCATATATGGAAAAGCTGTGTTTAGTAGTAGTGTTCACTACAAAGAAATTGTGATATTATATGTTAAGTCATACGACGTATGTCATATCAAAACAAAATCCTTTGTAGTATATGATGATTAAAATGTATCATAATACACGTACTGCAAAGTGGATCATGCTGTTGAAAAAATTCAATTTGGAACTCATTAGCCAAAATTCCATTAAGAGATAGGTCATAGCTGATCAACTAGATGAGGTGCCTCTCAAAAATAGTAGGCCCCTCACCATTGAGCTTCTTGATGACATAGTTTTTACCTTATCAGAAGCACCCAAACCAAAAGAACCAGATAACAAAGCTGATATGACCTTGTTCTTAGATGGTTCAAAGTGTGAGCAAGGGGGTGGTGCAGGAATAGTGTTGTTCATGCCACAAGGTGCTCCTATGCCTTTGTCAAAGTCCAAATGAGCTAAATATGTATCAACAAGATATGTGTCAATGTCCTATCCTAAAGTCTTACAAATATCTTGTTGATACATATTTAGCTCATTTGGAATGGTACAACATCAATAAAATCCCTCGTTTGTCGAACATATTCGTATACACTATGGCATATCTGGGATCCTTAATCCCTTAGAATCTATCTTATGATTTTACTACCATCCATGTAAAAATATTGTCACACTCTACTATGCAATGTGAAGATTTGGATAACAAAGAGTCAATCAATATGATTTAGGTAGAACCAAACCATGAATGGTTCTACAGAGCGAGATAATTTCTCAAGAGAGCGTCCTAGGGATCATTCATCTCACAGGATCCTACAGGAAGTAGTACTACCATTCACCATAATGTTGTTTCCTAGTATGCATTTGAAAAAGTTGAATTGTATGGGGGACATGCTATCTTGTCAGCTGAGGTTGAGAGCTATTAGAACTGGATGTCATAGATATACGACTTCCTTAAGCTTGATGTAATCCCTCAAGAATTATCGTGTGTCGTGAAATGCACATTTAAATAGAAAGAAAAAAGTATGTCTTGTTAGGAGATATTTTATATCGTCGAAACTATGATGGAGTTATCCTTCATTGTCTTGAGCTCCAAGAATCATATTGGAAAATTTTACAAGCTCATGATGGTACATGTGGTGGTCATTTTAGTGGCATGGATATCGTCAAGCGCATCCTTCACATGGGTTATTATTGGCCCACTATGGAGAAGGATTTCAATGTGTATGTCAAGAAATGTGTTAAATGCTAGCATCATGCTAATATTGCACACCTACCATCATAGGCCTTACAACCCATTCAAGCGGCTTGGCCATTTTCTCAATGGGGTTTGGGTCTCATCGGTAGGATCTCTCCTCTATCATCGGGTTAGCATACATTTATTATTATATATACTGAGTACTTTACTAAGTGGGTGGAAACAATCCCGTTAACGACAACTGGAGCATGTATTGCTAAGTTCATACTCACCAATATCATAAGTCACTTTGGGATACCATCCAATATAATTTTGGATAATGGAACGTCATTTAAAAACAAAACTGTGAGAGCTTTGATGTTTAAGTACAAGATCAAACATAGTTTTGTGACTCCATATTATCTACAGGAAAATAGGAAGCTGAAGCTTCAAACAATACAATGGTTTCCATCTTGAAAATTATGGTACAAGAGCACCATAAATATTGGCACATCCAGTTGCCCCTTGTATTATGGGCTTATAGGACTAGTATTCGGACACCCACTAGGGCAACTCTCATTTTCACTAGTATATGGTGTTGAGGCCATTATGCCCTTAGAGTTAGAAATTCCAATGCTGCACATCACATTGAAAGAGTTCATCAAAGAAGACACCACATGGCAAGCTCACCTAGATCAATTGATGCTACTTTATTAATGTCACATGAATGCCCTGGAGCATCTCCACGTTTATCAAGAGCATTTAAAACAAGCTTACAATGACAAAGTCCATCTCAGAGACTTTGAGGTTGGTGATATTGTACTGAAAGAGAACCAACAGAACTCAAATCTACTGTTGGAAATGCAATATAAATTTGTGGCTAATTGGTTAGATCCATATATCATATCCGAGAAGATTGGACCTGGGACATATCACTTAAAATCATTAGGAGTTGAAGAGCATGAACCTCTCAATATCCTTCACCTTAAAGCATTTTATGCATAAAACCATAAAAAGTCCCCAAAGGCATCTATAAGCCCTTTGGTCATCCATTAAAAGGCTCCAAAGGCATCTGTAAGCCCTTTGGTCAAATTAAAAAGCAATAAAATCTAAAAAATTGGAAAAATATTAAAATTCAAAAACATTACAGTACATTTAATTTGCATCATTGCATTTGCATTTAATTTACATCATTGCATTCTAATTACCGTATGCATTTCATATTGCATTGCATTAAGCATATCATCCATCGCACTTGCATTAGAATAAATTGTGTTTACAATCTTACAAATGACACCACATTTGTGTTTCAATCATGCATCTTTGCATTATATTTCTCATTCATTTATCACCCTTGTGAGTAATTGTGTTTTTCAACATGACCCTTCTTGTTGCTATGAAGAATATACTAAGGTTTTTTGGTCATTCAACCATACTTAGTGGTCTTCTCAAGAGTTTGGTAGAAAACTTGCTTTTCTTTTGTAAATGAGGTCTAGTTGTGATAGCACTTAGCATATCAGAATCCTATCACTAATTAAACACGTTTAAACAATCCTAATTAGGATAAGGAAGGAAAAAAACTACAAAAGTGGTTTGGGTCACCTTAGGTGAAATATTTTGTTACTTGCTCATTTTGTGAGGCATAATGGTCTAGAGTAGAGGTCATTGGCAAAAGGACAAGTTTACCCCCTACCCGAATAAATCCCTTGCTTACAAATGAAGGAGAAAAATCCCAAAATGAAATCCCAAAATCAAGTCAAATCAATATCAAATTCAAAATAAAATCAAATCAGTATCAAATCCCTTGCTAAAGAAAATAAATAAAATAAATATAAAAAAAAGTATTTACAAAATAAACAGTGATTTTATCACTTTACATGAGCAAGTATCCCAATAAATTGAAGAAAATAAGGGGGTGAGCTTGAATAACTATAATGATCAATGCTTGAAATCCATAGAGTGATCCTCAATATCAATAATGGGCTGAAAGAATCCCGCCTATCATTGAAGGGGTAGTTCTAAGCAAGTCACAAGTGAGCTAGATTTAGTTGGCCCGGATTGCCTAGTGGTCTAGTCTAACTAAATCCAAACCTAGGATCGGATAGACATTTGAGGATCCCCAATACAACAATGGGCTGAATTAATCCTTCCTAGCACTGGGGTATGCTTATGTATCATATAATATATTCATGTGTACACACAAGGGTAATTAATAGCTTGGTCTTTCATAGCAAAAAAATTATTTTTTAGAAGTCTTGTATGGTCATTATACAACTTTTGATTAGTAAACTAGGGTGTTTGAGTCTCATGGAAAACCTCAAAAATTCTCAAATAGCAGCTAACAATTTTTAATGCAATCATCAAAATAAATTTCTTTTCTAATAGTTTGTTTATTAGAAATTATTTGTAATATAGGCTAGATACTGAATAGATGTTAGAAATGATATTTAAAATGACCACTGATTATGTTATATCTACAAAATATTATGAATAGAAACAATACATCATTGCATCTCACATATGGGTTCCCAATAGATCAAATCATATAATAAGATATAGCAATTACATCTCATGATTGTTATACATTATGTGGTGTCATCCATCAAATTTTCAAACTCATACTGCATTTATACATGATGTTTTAAGAGATTAAAGCATACATATCCATTTTAGAAAAAATATTATCAAAGAAATAAAGAAATTATGCAATACATACATGGCATAGATTATGTCATAGCAGCATAAATTAAATGTATACAAGTATAGTAAATCAAACCTACATTTAAACATCATATATCGCAGTCATATACATTCATCATAAGTAGTCCACCTACACATATATATATCATTGCATTTAAAATCATACATTTATCATCTATCTATTGCATGTCATCCATACATCACATCATATAGCATAAAATAAGCATCACATCTAAAAAGCCCACAAAAACAAAAAAAAAAAAAAAAAACTACACATATAATGAGTCTCAATGTCATATCATATATATATGTGTGTGTGTGTGTCAAAAATAGATAATAGAAAGTACATTGGCATGTGTCAAAAATGCCCATAGGCTACATCTGTGTAGGTCCTTGACCTTACACATAAAAATGGTACAATAACATCTATGATATCTATACTAAGTAGCAATGCCTACACCCCCACCCTAAGAGGCTCTGCTATCACCTCTGTCATCCCTGTGAGTCCTCACTGGAGGTCCTCTTTGACCTATGAGATATATGACTATAGCTCACTGATGACTGCCTTATCTCTTGAGTGTGAGTCCTTTGACACCATGAAGCTATGGGAATATCCAAAATCTTACCCCTGAGTAGTCTAATCACTCATCTTAGAGTAGAGATATAAGCAACACTTCATGCACCATCATCTATGTATTGCTGCACCAGGGCTTGAAGTCTCATGATCTCTACTCCCTAGTCCAACCCTGCTAATACCTATGTTGTTGGTGCTGCTGGCACTGTTGGCACTGGTGGTACTATTGAGGTAGCTAGAGGTGATAGAGCAACCTATGATGAGGAGGTATCTAACCTCCCACTCTGGAGTGTGGTAATCTATACCATCATAGCATCTACCTATGACTATAGGAGGATGCACTGCCTTGTAATATTTTGGATCTCTACATCTGTTATAGTGATCCTAGCCTATAGAGCAGTCTTCTCCTCATAAATATGCCAATGAGTCTGCACTCCTATGAGCCAATACTAGGTATCCCCCAAATTTACCTATAAAGTGGTAATGGTGGTGTCCTAGTGTAAGAGTTGCATATGCAAGGAGCCTACCTGAGTCTGTAGGCTAGCAACCTAGGCCTTGAGCTGCCTAACCTCACTGTTTAGTGGTGCCTCACCCTCCTCAAGAGTGTTGTCCTCCTCCTCAAAAGGAGGTGCATCCTATGTAGATCCCTCACCCTAGCCGCCCTTATTCCTCTAATGGACTTGACACTCGTGAGGATCAACCTCTATGTCCTCTACACCCTCTATAACATCATCATCTACCCTACCTAAGGGACCCTCAAAGCCCCACCATACCCTGAGGGTCCATAAAGTATCATAGTCAAAAGTGGTATGTGTATTAGTCAAACCTAACTCCTAAAAGTCATTATCCTCATTGCCTAGTGTAGTCACCTTGGGCTAGGTCAATTCCCTCTCCAGTGTGAGGTGATGGTAGATAGTATGCAGCTCCAGAATGTTCTACCTAATCCCAAAATATTGAGTGATATGAGAGAAGTAGAAGAACTCTTGTACCTCAAACTTACGTTCAAGGAGCCATCTATCTTTGCATGCCCAACACATCTAGTCATTAGCCTTCGTCCATGGAGGGCAATCTAAGTGGGGCTACCAGTCAATATGACCTGCATGTAGTGCTGCAAACCATCCTATGTAGTGTGCTAGGCCCCCTACATGAGACCTGCTATAGAAGCCTTCCTACTCTCAAGGCCAACATATCGCACAACACTGGTGTACCTCATTAATGGTTCCAATATCATAGGGTAGGGTAGTGGGATGCTCAATCTTGATGTGCTACCATCCCCAGATATGTAGTAGTAGACTATAGTTGATGCCAAATTTGCTCCTACATGTGATATAGTATAGCTCGCTATAGAGTTGTGCTACTAGGGCACTCCCCCAGGAAAGGATCAGAGGATGATCAGTTGGGCTTGCTAGGACCTCCATAGTCCTAGCTAGGAGGTTCCATAGGAACCTCACTCCAGATGTGTTGGGCAGCATGATCTGCATAATCAGGTGCATGAAAATGGTCGCTCGCTTAGTAAAAACCCATTGTCTAAACCAGTGATCAATATGGACCCCTCCATGGTCTAAATCTTGTTGTGCTATAGTGCTATGGCAGCAAAAGACCTGAGCAAAAACTACATCCTTCTCCATGGTCAGTGAATATGTGATGGCCTCACCATCCAATGGGAGTCAAAAGATGTAGTAGACATCCTCCAGAGTAATGGTCATTTCACCTGTAGGTAGGTGAAAGGTGTTGGTCCATGCATCCCAATGTCGAGCCAATGTGATCATGTAGTCCTAATCAGCCTTGATGGAAGGGAGGTTTAGGACATAACCAAATCCTATAGCCCCAAACCATGCATGATCCACCACAAAAAGGGTGCCACGTAGGTTGCGAAGGATCTCTGATTCCCTCACCCTCGTAGTCAGGGTCTGATAGAAAGTAGAATAATAAGGAAAAACTAAATAAAAATCAACCATAAACATCAAAAAATGAGCTTGAAAACATCAAACAAATTAAAAAAATTCAAAACACCAAAAACAATGGAAAAATGCACTTTAAAAATTAAAAAAATCAATTAAAACTGCTAAAAAAATCAAAAAATTAATTAATTTTGCTAATGTTGCGAACCGCGGCTCAGACCCACGGTTAGGGAGGCGGTCAAATTTTTGACCATTGGATTTTGAATCCCATCGTGGCTGATAGCCACGACCCCCAATTTTCCAATTGGGGACCGTGCCTACTAGCTGCGGCTAGGTGAGATGACCTTTTTAGGGTCATTTTACCATCCCTACTTTCCCTGAAAAACAAAAAAAATAATAATAATAAAAAAACACACAAAAAAAAACCAAAAATAAATTAATTTTACACTCCCATTAAGCTAACCTAAGCTAAACCTAACTAGGGTGAAGTTCATTACTGGAAGTTTAATTAAGTTCATTTAACCCATTAATTAGTGAGGTTAATTTTAAAACCTGATAAAATAAAATGATCGAGGGTTTCGTGTGCTTCTACCTTAGTCACACCGACTCCTCCAGGTTGGTCTACCATCATTCTAGGTGGTAGTGAGGTCGAGTTTTTAGTAGCACATCACATCAAAATTATTGACTCACTTCTCAGAGTGCTTAGAATTTGCAAGTTGTCAAATGAAAATGACATGAATTGTTTTTAATATTTCCTATTTTTTCTTGACCGTGGTTGACACCCACGGGTGCAGAACTAGGGTTTTCCAACCGCGGCTATCAGCTGTGGCTAGAAAAATTTTAAAATCTAGCTTCTGTTGCCAAGTGTAGCTAGCAACCTACAATAAATGCTCAAAAATCCCACCGTGAGGAGCTAAAAAATGATGAATTAAAAATACCCACATGACCAAAATTGTAAAAAAAATCACAAAATAACAAAAAAATTAGATAAACTAAAATCCAAATGCACCTCGTATCTAGTAATTTACCCTATACACTTGGTGGTTGCAGCGACTTGCACTCCATGCAATCCGATAGGATGAGTAAATTACCATAAGGACATTTGGGGCAAATTGGTCATTGTTGAATTGGTATGCTTCATTTCAAACCCTAAGAAGGCCCAGACGATCGGACTACTCCATGGGAATGAAGCAATCATATCACTTCTTCTATGATATTTTTAGTAGATCATTGAACAATGTGATTCAACACATGCCTAATTGGAATTGCTATCATTTTTATTCCCTAAGAAGGCCATTAAGGTTGGACCGCTCCATGGGATAGAGATGTACAATTACTCTTAATAGTTGCAATCATAGCTGATTAGGCCTAATCAATTATCAAATGCTAAATCTTATTTTATTCAAAGTCATTCATAGTGGTCAAGCGACTCATCACTTCATTTAATTGTCCTACCCTCATCGACTCGTCGCTTGAGGGGGTAGTCATAATATCATAATCATAATCAAAGTCAATAGAAGATCCCTTGATCGTAGATCTCTTGATCTTGTCAAAATTATATTCATCTTACGAATCATTGCCAATGACTATCATAAGCTTACCCTTTGCTGGGGAAAAAATCAAATATGATAGTTAAGTTAGTAGCTCTCCTCCTTTTGGATCTATATGGTGCAAAAGCCTATAGTAGCCCTGAGCTACCCAATCATCGCTAGAGCTTGCCAAAGCTTTGAAAATTTAAGCCTTCCATCCAATTGGAAGCAATTATTCTAGGATGTGCATCCTTTTGATGGACCTTGAGCATATAATGTTGATTAGACTAATGATCATCATCCAACCTATGACATCATTTTAGGAGGTCTATTTTTTCTCAGCATTGTTTTATCTCACAACGCATCTCAAAAGGGGCATCTGTAGACACCTAAAACACATCATGTCGAGGTGACTACTCATATGGGACATGCTAGAAGACCATATGGAAGACCTTGGACAAATACCAAGGTATAGTAGTGGTTTTAACCACTCATTTGGGTACCTTTGCCTAGTCAGTGCTAACCATTGTTGACACCCATGGTTAGCAATGATGATCGCACCTCAAAGCCATGGCTAGCATAAAAAATCATTTGGCCTTTAACCGAGTCAAAGTTGGTTCCAAACAGCCAATTGGTTGGAAATTTGAGTTATTTTGGGGTGGAATGATCGAGAAGCTTCCTTCCAACTGCTCTAACTACCCATTCTTGATCTTGGCTTCCTCATGAAGCTAGGACATAGCCCTTCAAGGTGCTATAAGAACCCCATCCAAATTGGGGAAACTATCGAGAGATGCATAGGTGAATTTGAGCAGTGAAGCCCTATCAAATTCAACACTCACCTAATTGCATTGTGACATTGCTTTCTTACCCTTAATTGAGAGATTGAAATGGCAATTCAAGCCATGGAGGTCCTAGGAGATTAGGAGAGCCAAGAAATATAATTACACCCATTTCACATGCAATCAAAGCAATTCAACCACCAAATCTGTTAGAGGACATAGAGGTGACCCTTGACCATCAATTTGGCAAGAGGATTCAAAGATTTAGCCCTTGAATTGGAGGACAAGCACACTTCAAGCTCCACCACGATTGTCAACCATGGATAATAGTGCTCACCATTGCCATAGAGCCGTGATTAGGGTATCATCATTATTTTCCTTACTTTCTCACCGTAGGATTTGTTAATGGTATTAGATTAAGCATAATTTAGGTTTAATTGCATTATTAGTGATTTCTAACCGGTAGAATTAGCTTGTTTAGTCGTCTTGCTTTCAATATTGTAACTAGGATACTAATGAATATTTTTCATGCTTCCATGCTTTCAAATTCGTAATTAGGCCATTAGATAGATACATATGCTTTTCCTTTACATGTTTCATAGAATATTTTCATGTTTTGCATAGGTTTATTAGCTTTCTTGCACTTTCTTGATTATATGCTAATGACATCATCTTTTCATGCAATTTCCTCAAAAAGCCTCATCAAGAGAGGCATCCTTTATTACTGATGCTTCTTGTTGTTTATTGCACGTAGGACTAACAGGGTTTTGACATGCAAGGCAAGCAAATACCTCTAATCATGGGGAAGAAGGTCATCGACACCTTGGAGCAGTTCGTGTCATTCTAAAGAGTCTACGGATTACACCTACCCTTGCGAGGGAGTTCTTATGATTGTAACATTGTATCACATTGGGTATCCCTAAGAGGGATGGATTTGTAACTGAGATTCATTTGGAAATCAATAAAAGAAACCTTTCTTTTGGTTATTTGCAAATTCGTCAATTCTTGTATGCTTTATGTGATTTTCAATTGTTACTAGATTAGGTGTATGCTTTTTAGGATCCTACAGTACCTATACATTGAACCCTCTCGATAATGAATAAATTTGTGACCATATGTTTTTAAATACATAATATGAATTGTGTATTTTATATCATTTGGAAAAATTATTTACCCTTGCTTAACACCCTGGAGTGGTCATCTAATCGTAACATCTTAGATTTTATATTTTATAATTAAATCATGCACCCGAAAACACTAACATTTTCCATAAACCTCACGTAATTAATTTTTGTGTACCCACCTATTGATTCTGCATCTAAACTACTATTATTCATAAAATATCTTGCTTCTAGGTTCTTCCAACTCATGCATGTGACCACAAGCTATCTTTCATTGGTTAATACACCATATAAACAATAACTTTTTAGTCATTGTTTATCATTGTTAATCACTTAAGGAGCAGACACCCAAATCTGTGATACATCAAAGACCTAATCATTTGTTATATCTTATCTATGTTAGTATAGGAAGTAGGCATGCATTATTCATTACATTATTTAATCACTAATGATCAAGTGCTAGTAGTTGAGGGTGGTTGTGGAACTACATGGTAGTTAGTGGTTATTACAAATACCTTGTGGGATTGTATTTGTCACACATTCATTTCAATATCAAACTAATTTTAGAGTTTCTACATGGTATAAGAGCCTGCAAGGAGGGATAATGGTGTAGTTTTAATTCATTGAAACACGTTTCCTGAGGCAAGTGTTTAGGAAAAATTCTATAGTGGATCCTTGTACATCCTAGACCAGACATAGCACATGAATCGAGCACCTACACGTAGACTGAGATGGTGGTTGACATGGCATACATAGACTAATATGGGAGATGGTGGTTGATGTGGTGCACATAGACCAAGATGACAAACAATGGCTAATGTGATAATCCAATGTGGCATGATGAGGTGAACAGACTTAGCAGTTGTGGATTGGACATCTAACATGGCAGCACTTGGGAGGTATCACTAACATGGTGTTCATAGATTAGTTGTCACAAGGGAGCAATGATGTGGCATTCATCTATTGGTTGTCGTGAGGGAGTGATAAAAGGTCAGTGATAGGGGGCTTGATTTCCTGAAGGTAATCAAATAATAAACCATCACACTTTGTTTAAATTCTCTCCACATTGCAGTGACGGGCTGCATGTGGGATAAATATCCTTGAACTTATTTTTTTCCTCTCTTTGGGAAAGAAAAAATTAATACGCATAAGGTGCATTCCAGTTCTCATCTACACCTGTAGACGGTTTGGTTGGCCATTCGGAGGTTAGGGGTTCCAACCCCGCCGAACACCACGCAAAGAACATTTTTTTGTTTGCTTTGCTTTTCAAAATAATGGTGTACGTCAAATCCAAATACAAGATATATCACCTTAGTTTCATCGAGGTCCATAGCTGAGACAGTCGGTAGAAGGTGTGCTAAGGATTTTCATAAGTGGTCATGGGTTCAAACCACACGAAGCCTCAAAATACAATTTTTTTGAAGGAGAAGAGTTTTTTTTTTAATACCCTGGTTCTATTTTTGCAAATATTATTTTTTTTGCAATTATAACCACAAAATCATTTTTTAATTGAAACTATAGCAAAGGAACTATTTTTTTAACATGGAGAGCTAAGACAATCTAGTTTCTTCTACAATTTGAGAGGGTATATCACCATTTTTTTTCCTTGTTTATTTTGCAAAACAAAGGGGCGATAACAAGCATTTTATTTTGCAAAATTCTAAGAAAAAGGGGGGAGAAAATTTGTGGAATTGAATATCATTTTTTGCAAACCAAAACTATATTTTGTAAAACTCATTGTAACAAAACTAGCATTGTAATAGGTGCATTTTTTGTGGAAACTGACACATAAGTGTTTAAATTTGTCGGCACTTGTTATTGTTTTTGCATTAAAAATTTCCTTTTTTTTTTGCATTTCAATCATAAAGTAAAATATACAAAGAAAATAAAAGACCCCAAATTTTACACCTATTTGTGTAGTTTATTGCACCGTAGTGTTCGGTATATATGGTACCTCTGGCCCACACTTACAGGTAATGTTATCATGCTTTGGGCTACTATATCTAATGCCTAACATAGTTGCAACAATGATGTCTAAGCTATTGTTATTTATAAATCATCGAGGAGAAATAAGGAAAACCAATTTTGATATTCACTTCATTTTATACCCTAATTATTTTTTATTGTTTGGCTTAAACTCCTCCAGCTCATCATCCTTTTTTGGAAGGATTTTGAGGTAGGTGCCATCAATTTGATTGAATTCTCTTTCATGTACTCTTTGCAAGTATAAATAAAGGGGGATCATATAGTGGTATAAGGAACCTTCACAATGGCCACTATTCACAAATATTTGTCAAATTTACAGTTGCTCAAATATTCTAATTTTACACCATGGAAGACAAATATGAGAGCTATCCTTTAGGTTGAATATTTGTGGGATGTAGTTACTGGGACTACAAAACATCCTACAATAGTAGGACTAGATCAAGAGGTATTTGATAAGAATGATATAAAATATCTCATGTTTATTCTGCTTGCTACTACAAATGAGGTCCAACCTCATATTTGTGATGCAAAATATAGTAAAGAAGCTTGGTATACTTTTATTACCATTTATGAAGGGAAGAATTAGACCATAATTCATAACCTTCAATCTAAATACATACACTGAGTATGAAATCTGGTGAGACAGTTGAACTGTTCCTATGCAGAGTGGTAGAATTGAAAGTCAAATTGAATACTATAGGAGAAATAGTTGTAGATACTCTCTTAACCTCAGTCATCATGAGAGATTTTCCAAAATTCTTTAAGGTGTTTATCACATATCTACAAGTGTCTGGTAGACAAGTTAACTTTGTGGAAATGATAAATTTGTTTAAAAATGAGGAGGAAAATCAACTTTAGAGAGATGAAGTTCCAGATAATGCACTTTACTCCAAACAAAGGGGAAGAAAGCAAGGTAATTTTTAGAAGGGAGGATATTCATCCAAAGGCAAAGGGAAACAATCTCAACAGAAAGAAAAGAAATATTACAAAATTTATGATATGGATAAACATGATACATAGGTGCTAGTGTAAGAATAAACAACCCAGTGATCAAGATCACAAGAAAAAGGGAAAAGAAAAATATAAACCATAGAAGAAGAATAAACAACCCAAGGAAAATTTTGCTTATGAGGAATCAGACTCAAACTTTGAGAGAGCACACAAGGTACTCATGACACACATATTATTGGTAGCAAGATGTGTGGTATATTGATTCTGGTGCCAGTAAACATATGACTAGGGATAGATCATGGTTTGGTATATTTGAGGCAAAGGAAGGCAAGCTAGTGATAATTTTTGATGATAAGACCTACTGAGTCCAGGATGAAGGAGATGTTTCTGTCACTCTTCCAGATGGCAAATGTTAGATTTAGAAGGTTCTCTATGTTCTTGGATTGGTGAACATTTTATTGTTAGTCCCTCAGATCTTGGATAGAAACATGAATGTTGTTTTTAGTTTTGAGGATGGTAGAAAGAGATGTTTCATCACCAGAAAGGGAAAGCATACAGTAACAGGATCATACAAGCATGGCTTGTTCATCTTAGATGTTATTTCTATGCCTCATGTTGCCATTGCAAAAAATACAAAGGAGACCACCTATATTTGGCATAAGATATATGTGTATATGAGTTTAGGATATTTGCTCGAGTTGAGAAAATATAAGATTGTGAAAGCCCCTCCCAACCTTTCATTCACATTTCTAGTTTTCTCAAATTTCTTAGTAGGGAAGCAACACCAGGAACCATTTGAGGTCAACTCTTCATGAGCTAAGAAACCTTTGGAATTGGTACAAACTGATCTGTAAAGTACTATGCCAAACAACTATGATGGAAAGAGGTATTTTTAGTTGTTTGTTGATGATTACTCATAGAATATGTGGGTTTTATTTCTACAATTGAATTCAAAGGCATTTATGTACTTTTAATAGTTCAATAAGCATGTTGAGAAGGAGTCAAGATGTTTCATAAAAACTCTCTGCTCAGATCGAGGAGAGGAATATACCTCCAAGGAATTTTCATAATTTTTGAATGCCCATGGGATTAAGAGATAGCTGACAATAGCCTATACTCCACAAAAAAATGGATTTTCTAAGAGGAGGAACCATTCCATCATGGAAATGGTTCATTGTATGCTTAAGGGGGCACATCTTGAGCATGAGTATTGGGTAGAAGTAGTGAATACAACATCGTACCTCCTAAATAGAGCACCCATAAAAGCTCTATAGGGCATGACTCCACAAGAAGAATGGAGTGGTAGGAAACCCTCCATTTCTCATCTAAAGGTTTTTTTTAAGTGAAAATACCTTGCAAGGTCACCTTGGTCTGAGAGACCACGACCAACAGGTTCTACACCATCAAAGTCACCCGATAGTCGCACCCAGTCCTACCTATACCAACATTATCAATTGGATTTTGGGTACCCAATTCAACTTTTTGGTAGGGTGTATATTCAAACCTGGGACTTCCCTTGGAGGATTACCCTCTCATATCCAACTAAAATACAACACCTGGGTACATCTAAAGGTTTTTGGATGTAAGGCATTCATGCACATTCCAAAATAGAAGAAGTTAGATGAGAAAACCTTGCAATGTATTTTTCTTGGTTATGATTAGCATTCAAAGGGATATTAGTTGATTAATCCTATGAACAAGAAAACATATGCTAGTAGAGACATGATATTTGATGAAGCTTTCACATAAGATAACACATCTACAACTATATACCTGGAGGAAGAGGATCCTAAGAAAGAGACTCCACCCCCATAGAACAAGGTTCCAAAATGGTATACTAGCACATTGAGAGATTCAAATTTGACTTCACTTCCATATCTAACTCTAGATCGACCTTGTACTCGTAGCATGACTTAAAATATGAGAGTAGAAGCATCAAATTTAAAGGTTAATGATATTTATTGTATCGCTCCAAATTTTTCGCACCCTTACCTTCAGGCTATAGGATCCGTGCCCGAAAGGGGGATGGGAAAAGGATGTCGCGGTACCTCGGACTGAGAGGACTTGCGAAGGTCCCGCCTCTCAAGGGAGGTGTATTTTGATGATTTTTCGATGGATGGTGGGTTCACCAGGAAACATTTAATGGCAGTTTCCACGCCTAGGTTTGGAATGTGTTTTCATGTGTTCGTTTTTAGCCTTAAGCATTCATATCCTAGGTTTGGCCAAATGAATCTAAATTAATCTATATGAAAGTGCAGATTTAATGAATACAGAGAACAAATTTAAGACAGAAAAATAGAGAAATTAAGGAAGAATACCTGATCCGGATGTCTGATGGAGATTCTGATGTTTGAAGCAGTCAGGATCGTCTGGAATTCGACAGAATCGTCTGAGATCTGACAAGATCGTCTGAGATCTGACGAATTCGTCAGAGACCTACAAACAGAAAAACAGATGCCAAATACAAAGAATACCACTATGATGACAGAGGGAAACAACACAAAATGACAATATGAATACTAAACAATAGTTATGAATAGAAATTCAAACAAATTATGATATTCTAATGAGAAATTATGATCTTATCATGCAATTTAAGCTAAATGGGTGAACTCCAAATGCAAGATAGTAAGAAATAAGGATAAAACTAACTAAAATGTAGAATAAAACAGCAAAAGGTATAAGAGAAAGCGCAAACTCTGGGCACTGATTGCCCCCAATGCAGATTGCAGTCAAAATCATCTAGAAGTAATGAAATCATCTCGAATTGCGACAGGATCGTCCGAGATTTGAACGAGATCGTCTGCGACGATCTGAGCTTGCTACGGCTGAAAATCAATGAGGTCCCTACAAGAAAACTTCAAAATAACAAAGGCAAAATGATGCTCTAGGTATTCTAATGCACGCAAAATCAAGTTATAGAGAAATTCAGCCAGGGGTTGGGAAGGGAAGGTCCTAAGGATTAAATAGGCTTAGGGGAGTAGTTAGGAGGTTGGAGATCATCCCTATTTGGGAGATCTCCAATGGGGAAGGGTCTCTAATGGCGTAGACACGCTTCTGCCTAGATTAGAGACCCGTTGGAACAGAAGCTAATTGTGCAAAATTAGTTTTGCGACAAGATCGTCTGGACGTCCTAGCCTAGACGAAATCGTCAGATCTGGGGCGATATCGTCTGATCGGCGACGATATCGTCAAACGGTCAAAACAACCTCTAAAAATGGTGCGAAAAAGGGGGAAACGGATTACCCGACGGTTAACGGGCGGTTTGGGAGGTTAAAATTTGAATTTAAATTATTTACTAGGATGAATGTAATTACTAGAATTTCACTGCGCCAATTTTAGGGTGCTACATTTTGCCCCCTCTTTAGCGAATTTTTCGAAGAAAATGCGTTAAAGATGAGTTCTTCTCGATCTACGAGAAAGCAAAAATTATTCCCATTTTTAGGCGACGATTCTTGGTCGAATCGTACGACGACTTACTATGGTGCCCCCTCCGTGTTTTTACCCAAATCGAACGTTTGAGGTAAAAACGCGGAAAAGCAATAATTATTTTTGAATAAAATTAAGAAAAATAGGGTAAAACCCTAATTCATTTTTACTGTTCATTTTCTTGGTTTTAGAGCTTTGGAAGCAAAAATGGTGGAGACGACGCACAGATCAACAGAGGTCCGACGCGGTCTACGGGTAAGAGTCTAAACTTAGTTTAGAATGCTTTAATTTGATTTTACATGCTTTTTAGGTAAATTTTAGATGAATTTTTGAGCATCGCGGCCGTTTTTGGGCCGTCGACGTCGTCGGGACGAAATCGTCCCGATTTCGATGAAATCGTCTCAATTTCGCCAATTTCGTTCGAGGGCGAAATCGGCGAAAGGGGGACGATTTCGTCAAATTAGGGACGATTTCGGCTTGCGAAATCGGAGACGATTATGCTCAAATTTGGGACGATATCGTCCAATAGTGGACGATATCATCAATTGCATTAAATTGAACTTATTTTACTTGCATTTTTAAATACTTGAATTGTTTATTAATGATTGTTTGTTGTTTTGTTGTTTATGTTGCGGGAGAGGTTTGCTAAAAAGCGAGGGAATGGAAGTATGGAGGTTTGAGAGATGACTTGGCCGCTCTTACATAGGCGAGCGGGATCAGCTGGCACGGGACAGCTTGCGGCATGTGGCAGAGATGCCACAGGTGTCTACAGATATGGGGCTACTGACAGCCCTAGCAGAGAGATGGTATCCGGGTTCTTCATGTTTTCGGCTACCGACAGGGGAGATGACTCCCACTCTAGAGGATGTATGGAGGATTCCGAGAATCCCCATACAAGGACGATTGATCACTCCTACGGCCAATCGGGGGCCATGCTATGGGATGATTGTGTGGTGACCCGAGCTTCGCCCTGGAGAAGGGCGGAGTTAACATCGAGGCACTGCGTCGGATGCCGGGGCATCTAGACTCACACGGGTTCTAGCTGGAGTAGTTGGTGGACTTCTCTTGTGCCACCAGAGCGGATGCGAGGGTGCCATGGATGCTTGGCGAGATGTGATCTACGACATGCGGGACCATGGGTACAGATTCTCTTGGGGCAGCTTTGTACTATGCCGGTTGTACAGGATCCTACATGGGGTCGTGTACAAGGGCGGTCGATGTCTGGTGATGACATCGCTGCTACAGGTTTGGCGCTTGGGAGCACATTGCGGTGCGAGAGGCCGGTAGGGCTTCCTCCGATAGGGATTGACGGGGAGAGGCCCCGAGTTTTCTGCGGTGGCTCCAGAGAGGGTCACGGCGGTGGATCGACCTTTCGATGTCCCGGAGACTGCTAGATGACCTAGTCCCGGACCAGATTACCTGGAGGCCATGGCGGGAGCACCCGGGGTGGGCCGAGGACGGACAGGAGCTAGCTCGCGTTAGGCGAGTGTGCTTGGCTACGGATGGAGAGGGGAGAGGTGGAGCTCCATCGCTATGATCGAGTTTTGATATAGTTTGGTCTGCGATAGGGGATCCCATCTCTCAGGGATTACAAATTTTCTTGGACTATCCGGGATAACACCACGGTTAGTGGGGCTCCGGACATGCAGTGCTTCTGGAGTCAGGACTCAGACGATGCCCCCATTCAGCCAGTGGATGGGGATGACGCAGGGGTCGTAGATGGCTACGATGCCTGGTATGCAGGCATCCGCCCTCCTCGGATGACGAGGGCTCAGGGTCTGATACACACAGTTGTGCGTCGGATAGGGAGGCGGTGCAAGGCGGCTATGGAGGTGGCCCGGGGTCACGGGGAGAGATCTAAGGAGGCCACAGGTGCAGGAGAGGCCACGGTAGAGGGAGAGGAGGGAGGCGAGACCCCCTTCTCCATAGAGAGAGAGGCCACCATCGCTCGATAAGGGCAAGGGTGTGGACACAGGGGAGAGTAGCGAGATGGCTACTCTCTGGACGGAGAATATTCATCTCCAGGCACAGGTGCAGACTCTACAGGATGAGGCTGCACGACATCGAGCTGAGGTTACACAGCTCAGAGACGAGATTGCATGCCTCAGGGCACGGGGCGGAGGGGCGAGCACTGGGGAGCTGACACGGGCTATTGCCCAAATTACTTTCTACCAGACTTTGTACTATCAGCTGGTGCCAGAGGAGGATAGACTACCCCTGCCAGCCAACATCGTAGAGCCGATCAGGATTGGGTCGTCTAGGACTTCGTCCCGATCGAGGACTAGGACTCACAGTACTACACAGACTGCGATGGGGCCACCTCGTCCACCTCAGGGCGGGGGAGGAGATGAGGCTGAGAGCTCGAGGGGCTCTCGAGGCTAGAGGACTGCATTACACTGTACATATTGATATGTAGGTTTATTATTTTTGATAGAGGATTGAGTATGCCGAGGTACAGATTGTGGCATACCGATCCAGTTTTGATGATGTATATATGCTGTTCATATATATATGAGATGATATAGTTTTGATCATATGACTTGTGTTATGTGTATGTTTATGATGCTTTTATGTTTGATTGATTGATTTGATAATTGGATTGAGGATTCATGAAATTATGTCATTTTGAAAATTTATAATTTTGATGTCATGCGGTAATATTTTAAATGAAATAATCTGATGTAACAAATTGATTGTTTGTAATGTGATGTGGTAAAAGAAATAAAAAGAGACTTCTAACAATAATTTCAAAGGACATTGTCGCTATTATAGACCATTTCATGGAGTCGCTGCTCACTCGGTCGTCAAGCTAATCCCAATTATAGAAATATTGTTAAAAGTAAAAGAGTGCTTAAGAGACTGTCTTAAGACTTTGGTGCAATGGTGCAAATGATGATGATGATGGTTTGTTTTCAGATTTTTCATAAAAATAGTATGCATGAAATAATGATTTTTGCTAGGCATAAATTCCTAAGTGTGATAAATTTTTTGGATAATTCCTTAGGAATTATACCATCTTTGCAAAATTTGAAGGTTAACATAATGACATGAAATAATGAAAATGTGCTTGCTTTTTAAAAGCATAATTTGTGTAACATAATGATTTAAGTCATATGGTTTTCATGATTTTTAAATAAATGGGGAATAAAAATTGTTACAATGATTTGCGCTAGGCATAGAATATGTAGGTATAGACTTATACCATCATCGCGAAAATAAAAAAATAGATAGTTTTATTGCATGGTTGATTTTTAATAAACAGAAAATATGAAGATGAGGACTTGCGCTAGGCATAAAATTCCAATTTTGGTTTTGGAACTATACCATCGTCGCGAAAGTCAACCAGATATATATGTTTTGATTGTATATTTTTGAAAGAAAATTTTGATTTTTCTATTATATAGTTGTCTTTATGCTAAACAACTCGTACTTGAATTATTCCAAACAAGTTGCAAAAAGAATATTTCAAAGTATTTTGAAGACAAAAGTTAGATTTATAAGGAATCCCATGTGCATATGTGAATTCATTTCCGATCTTGATTTATCATAATGATACACAAAATCTCTCAAATACAAATGTGTGTGCAATTGCTTTGTGCATTTACCGGTTTTGAGCAAGATAATATGATACAAGTGATTTGAAGAAACCAAATAAGTGTTCATTAACCATGATGTAGATGCATATAACCATACTAGACTACTATGTAGGTCGGATTATCAAGAGCTAGCTAATCCATAAGCGAGACATAGGTCTGTACAAAAGAAGGTCGCTAATGTGACGGACATATCACCACGCTAGGAGTTACCCAAGGCCAAGCGGGTTGGGCACAAACCACCTGTTATGGGGCTTACCTCACAGTTTTCGAATAATTGAGAATTCCAGGGATTCAAGCTCATCAACCCTTCTTTTCTTTTCAAAGGGTAGGGAAAGGGATTTTATTGCTTTCTTGCTTTCTGCTTTCTTTTGCTTTTCTTTTGAACTTTTCCTTTCTTTTTCTTTTTGCTTTTATTTTTGTACTTTTGCTTGATTTTTGAGATAGTGCTTGAAATATTGCTGTAATGATATAAAATAACATTTTTCTTTTCTCTTTTTTTCTTGAACTTTTCTTTTCTTTTTCTTTGCTAGGGATACTTGCTCGGATTAGCTGTAGAGCAAGGGATTTTTATTCTAGGTAGGGGTGAGCTTGTCCTTTTGCCAATTCTCAAAGATTCTAGACCATGTGCATGATAGGATAGCGGGGGAAACTTTTCGCTCAAGAAATCACTTCTACTATGTAGCAAAACATGGAAATTACAAATATAATCATTTTATTGTGAAAAGATGTGCTTGGTTTAAGTAAATAACAAGATCAATTCTCTATGCTCAAACTTTATTTAATTGAATTTTGTGGACTTTGATATAAGAGAGATTAGTAATCATGCCAGATAAAATCAAGATATTTATTTTTGTGAGTGTGCAAGTGAGGGATTCCAAATAAATGCTAATTTATCAAAAATAATTTGAAACATATAACTGCAACATTTGTAAGAAAATATATATAAATACTTTTTGAGAAGTTTTGAGAATATTGACTCTCTCTTTCTTCTTTATATTGTTTTGGTTTCGAAAGAGTCAAGCATATTGTTGTTTTTATATTTTTATCATTATTTTGTTTTTTTTTTGGTTTTATTTTTGTTTTTGAACAAAAAATTTAACAAGTGCCATAAATAAATGCAACAAATAGTTTTGAAGATTTTTGATGATTATGAATGTTTTTGATGTTTTTGAATTTATAAATTTGAAAGAAATACAAGATAGTGATTTTGAACAAATATATACAAGGATGAAATGACCAAATTTATACATAGTAACGTTTAAGATGCAAAATATTCATGGGTTCTTTAAGTTCTTTACCATCTAAGGTAGATAATTTGTATGCTCCTGATTCAAATTTAGCGAGTAATAATGTATGGTCCAAGCCAGTTAGGCTCAAATTTACCTTTAAGGTCCTTAGTGGCATTTGTATTTTTTTGGTTTTCTTTTAAAACAAGGTCGCCGATCTCAAAGGATCGATGGCGAACTTTTTAAGCATATGATCTTTTAAGCTTGTTTTGGTAGGCACGGAGATGCTCCAAAGCATTGATGCATTTTTCATCTAGGAGTTCCAGTTGACTGAGTCTGCCAGCACGATATTCATCTCCTACTTCGGTATCTTGAAGTAGCAGAGCCAAAGAAGGAACTTCTAATTCAAAGGGAAAAACTGCTTCAACACCATAAACCAAAACAAATGGTGAAGTTCCCGTGGGGGTTCGAACACTAGTTCGATAGGCCCACAAGGCTGGATATAATTGAATGTGCCAGTCCACGGCCAGTTTTATTGACCAATATTTTGAGAATTTTGATTAAGGTTTTGTTAGATGCTTACCTTGACCATTACCCTGAGGATAATAGGGAGTGGACCGGCGATGTTGAATCTTATATTTTTGGCATAATTTTTTAACATCTTTATTTTTGAAACAAGTTCCATTGTCGAGAGATGAGATTTGCAGGAATTTCGAACCTACAAATAATTTGATTAAAAATAAATTTAGAGACTTGTGTGCCAGTGCGGGAAGCTAAAGGCATAGCTTTGACCCATTTCGTGAAATACTCAGTGGCGGTTATGATGAACTTGTGTCCATCAGATGACACGGGATTGATTTTGCCAATAATGTCTAAACCCCATTTGGAAAAGGGCCAAGGAGATGAAATAGCCTGCAGCTCTTGTGCGGGCGCATGGACAAGGTCGGCATGTTTTTGACACTTGTCGCAATGGCGCACATACTCATGTGCATCCGTTTCCATGGTAGGCCAAAAGTATCCTATCCGAAGGAGCTTTTTAGCAATGACGCTACCACTAAAGTGTCCTCCACAAGATCCATCGTGGGCTTCACTCAAGGCTAATTTAGACTCTTCTAAGTTTAAACATCTTAATAGGATACCTTCAAAAGATCTCCTATACAAAGTATTGCCAATTATTACAAATCGACTTGCTCGTCTACGTAATAACCGACGTTGGTTGCTATTAGAATTGGCAGGGAAAGTCCCATTTTGGAGAAAATCAAATATGTCCGTATACCAAGGTTCAGGAGTAGTTTCATTGATTAGAAACACATCCAAAGGCTCTAAGCATGATTTATTTGAAGCGGGTTCCTGGAGTCGACGAATAATGATAGTGGCATATTCGTCATCTAACTCCAAGGGCAGGAGAGATGCAGTTGCGGCCATAGCATCAGCTGCACGGTTGCTAGTTCGAGGAATAGCTTCCAAGGTAACTTGATCAAATAGAGACATTAATTGTAAAACATAGGCCTTATATGGGCGCAGTTTATCATCTCTGGTCTGATAAACTTCATTAATTTGGTTTATAACCAATTGAGAATCACCAAAAACTAAAAGGTGTTTAATTTTTAGCGCCAAGGCAGCTCGTAATCCAAGGATTAGAGCTTCATACTCAACAATATTGTTGGTGCAAGCAAATGTCAATTTGAAGGACGAAGGAATAAGATGTTTTTGTGGGGATATTAAAATAATTCCCGCACCGACCCCACTCATGCATCGGGCTCCATCAAAGTATAAGGACCATTGTTCAATATGGTACGCCTACGATTGAAGGCATTCATCCGAAAACTCGATGATGAGGGGATGGGCAGACTCTAAGGGTGCAGCGACTAATTGATCTGCTATGATTTGACCCTTAACGAGACTTTTGTCCTATGAATGTGAGATCAAACTCGCTTAGAGCAAGAACCCACTTGGTTGTGCGACCCGATAAATAAGGTCGACTCATGAGATACCTTAAGGGATCGTATTTGGCAATGACATAAGTTTTTTGACTAAGCATATAGTGTCATAATTTTTGCGTAGCAAAAATGACTGCTAGACATAGTTTTTCTAATGTTGTATAGCGGGTTTCATAACTGATGAAGGTTCGGCTAATATAATAATTAGCACGTTCTCTCTTTTCATCATCAAGTTGAGCTAACATAGCTCCTAAGGCAGAATCCGAAGCTGAAATATATAGGAGGAATGGGCGATCAGGTTTAGGTGGTGAAAGCACAGGTGGATTAAGGAGGTATTGTTTGAGAAGTTCAAAAGCTTCTCTACATTCGGTGTCCCAATTAAAAGGGACATCCTTCTTAAGGAGTTTAAGAAAGGGACCGGTTTTGTCCGCCAGCTTATCGATGAAGCGACGGATAGCTTGAAGCTTACCTTGTAAACTTCGTAACTCAGATATATTAGTAGGTGCGGGCATATCAGTGATAGCCGCAATCTTGAGAGGGTCGATTTCGATACCACGTAAAGAAACTAAAACCCCTAATAGTTTGTCGGACTTAACTCCGAATATGCATTTTGTTGGATTTAATCGAATAAGATATTCTCGTAATCGATTAAAAACTTTTCTCAAATCATCTAAATGATTATCTTCAATAATAGAGCGAGCTATAATATCATCTACATAATCATGTAGGATATCATGCATCATATCATGAAAAATATAGGTCATAGCTCGTTGATAAGTTGCACCTGCGTTCTTTAAGCCAAATGGCATCACTTTCCAACAAAAGGTACCCCAGGGGGTAATAAAGGCTGTTTTAGCCTGATCTTCAGGAGCTATCCTGATCTGATTATAACCGGAGAATCCATCCATTAAGGACATCATCCCACTTCCGGCAGTAAAGTCAATGATTTGATCCATGTTTGGAAGAGGAAAGTCATCTTTAGGGCATGCGGCGTTAATATCTCTAAAATCTGTGCAAACCCTAACTTTGGTAGCTTCTTTCTTGGTGACTGGAACTACATTTGAGATCCATTCAGCATAATCAATAGCTTGTATAAAGACAACATTCAGGAGTTTTTCTAACTCCCCTTTGACTAGCAGAGCCACTTTGGGATGCATTTTTCTAAGTTTTTGTTTAACGAGGTTTAGCATCCGGATGGACCACTAGATGATGCATGACTACGGAAGGGTCTAGACCTGGCATATCTTCATATGTCCAAGCGAAGACATCTTCATACTCTTTAAGGAATGCAATGTATTGTTCTTGTTTTTCTTGACTTAATTCTGATCCAATATTGATTATGTGAGGATTATCCTCGGTTCCAATATTAATTTTAATGACGTTTTCTACCTCCATGTGTAGATCTCTTTCAAAATTAGGTGGGGCGGGTGAAACGCCCAATTCTTGTAATTCTTGTAAGGTTAATTTGGATAATTCATCTTGAGGATTAGTGGCCTCAAGTTGGGCTATAGTTGGTATAGAACCATCAAAATAAAATCCATTGTGTAACATCTCTTCAATAGAGACATCATGGAAGATATCTCCTTCCAACTCTTCATCGGGGTCGGCAATCATTTCGGGGTAAGCTATGGATAGCATGTTACATGAAAATGACTGATTTTTAAGAGGCAAATCATCACACCTATCCAAATAATCTTGATAACATATGAGATGATCATCATCTTCAAAAGGAAAGGGTTGACCCTTACTAGGAAATAGGCCCACACCACGGCGGGCTAGGCCACGGTTCTACCTCGAAAGGTTCTTTCATGCCATTTTGGAAAGGTCCCAAGCCTTTCCCTTTATATCCCATTTTAAGCATCATGGGTTTAGCTTTAATATATTCATTGGTAAAATAACACCGAGCGTATCCCTCATGATGAGTTTTGATATTCCGAGGGATTCTTCCCGAGTCATATCCTTTATAAATGAAGGCACAACTCCCGACTTGGTAAGTACTTCCCATAGGTTGTGGGAGGCCCAAAGTACGAGGAGATGGCGGCAAGTTATTTAAAAGAATTGAATCTTGCATGAAAGCATTTGTCTTTTCTGATATTAAGGTTGTGGATAAATCTGGTAAAAGTTCATCGGAAAGGGCATAAGATGTAGAAGGATTATTTCCTATATCTTGAGATGTGGAAGGTATGATTGATGTGTCTATAGGTTTTGAAATTATAGGGATAGAACATGAAGGATTGGTTGTAGATTTAAGATCTTTTTGAGGTTCTAGAGTGATTTGTTTAGAAGATTGTTGATCTATATAGGAGGATGAAATTAATGGAGGGGAAATAGGTGAAGTTATGGGTGTGTGTTTCACATGTTTAGATGAAAAATAAGAACTAGGATGTGTGGATGACAGAGCGGGGCAAAATTGCACTCCAACGAGGTTACTGCCAAAGCACACATATCAAAGGGTCTAGGGTCACCATGGATAGTGACCAACTGATTTTTAAATTCAAATTTAACACATTGGTGTAAAGTTGATGGGACAGCCCGCATCGCATTGATCCAAGGGCGACCCAAAAGTATATTGTACGATGCTGGGCAATGTACAATAAACACGGTTGTTTCTAGGGTTCTAGGACCAACTTGCAATGGGAGGGTAATAACTCCACATGTTTCTTGTGTTTCGTCATTGAAAGCTTTGATAATCATATCAGTTTTCTTCATTTCATCACTTCTAAAGCCAAATCTTTGGTAGAAGTCAAAAGTGCAAATGTTTAGAGATGAGCCATTATCAATCAAGACTCGTTTGACAGCTACATCTCCAATTAGAGCAGTAATGTATAAGGGATTATCCTTATGTAAACTGTGTTGTGGGATATCTTTATCCGGAAGTCAATACAATCAACCTCTCGAGTGATGATAGTATTGGCCATAGCTTCAGGTTGGATGTTTTGAGGTACCATCATTTGGCTTAATGTAAGCATCAACTCATCCCTATGGGTGGGAGAAGATCTTAATAAATCCAAAAGGGAAATTTTGGCTGTAGTATTGGACAATTGCTCATTAATATTGTAAGGGGGTTTAGGTTGAACATTAGGAGCATGATTCCCTTTATTGGGATTTTTCAAAACGAATGGAGCCGATCCATCATTCTGATTTGATTCTTGTTGAGAATTTTGAGCTTGTTGTCGGGTAACGACTCCAATGGTACCTACAATGTTATATTGAAGACGTTGAACTGGTCTCGGTCTAGCATTTATGGCTTGTTCATTTGAGAGGAATTGATTAGAAGAGGGTCGAGTAGTAACTCTTCTAGGAAATGGTTCTTCTGGAACCATAGCATCTGTGATGGGTTGAATAGGATCTGATTCATTTTCAGAACTATTCGATTGGTTTGAAGTAATGTCTAGTTCACTTTCACTATCTGATTCTACATCACTAGAATCAGAAGTTTGAAAATTATGTAAGGGCCTGGTCGTAACCGGGGATAAGGTTGTATCAAATATTTGAGGATCTGGATTCAGTAATTGTCCGCTAATGGTTCCTACATATCGGGTAGGAGGGGGAACATTATGATGTTCGATTTGATTGGCTACCTCTTTACCATGTCTTGGTAAAGGGTGTTGAAATATGTCTAATGTTTGATTAGCATTTTGATTTTGATTTTGGGGAATGGTCTTTTGAGTATTATTAGGAGGGTTTTGTTTAGGTTGGAAGGCTTGCACTTCCATTTCATTATTATCAATCAAATCTTGTATTTTATGTTTCAACCTTTTACAAGCATTGGTAGAGTGTCCAGGTCCTCTATGGAAATCACGGTGTAAGTCTGCTCCGTATCCGGGTATAGTTGGATCAGGTTCTCGGATAGGTGGTAATTGGATCAAACCTCTTTCGAGTAATTGAGGTAAAATAGTTGATAAGGGTTGATTTAATCTAGTAAATTCTCGAGGAGGCTTATCGGGAGGTTTCAATATAAATTTTTCTGTTGTCTTCGTTGCATTGATATTAGCAACATTTCTGCTGTCAGTGACTCCATCACCGACAACTTGTTTGTTTTTATATTGATTTCTGGATGTTTTCTCATCATCCTTCTTCCTAAGTTGGCCTCTCCTAATGAGGGCATCTTCTACTCTTCGAGCTAAATCTATAGCTTGATCGAAGGTAGTTAAAGTAGTAGTTGATAGCTCATAAGATATTTGTTCTTGTAAATTATTGATAAAAATGTCCAACATTTCCTTATAAGGTAGCACAAAGTGCGGTTTTCCTATCAATTGCCTCCATCTAGCTAAGAAATCGGCAAAGCATTCATCCTTGTCTTGTTTTAAGTTGTATAGATCTTTAATGGTTACATGCCTCTCGATGTAGGCACTAAATTGATGGACAAATGATTCAGTTGTTTCTTCAAAGTTTCTCAAGGAATGAGTGGGCAATTGATAGTACCACTCTAATGCCATTCCACCTAAACTTTTTGGGAACATTTTTAGTAATAGCAAGTCATCATGTGATATATCATGACATGCTATCCTAAACATGCGAAGATGCTCTATGGGATCTTCGGTTCCTTTATATATAGGCAAGATGGGCATGGGAAAATGCTTAGGGTATGGTTGAGCTACAACTATGGGATCCAAAGGTTGACTACAGATCTCTCGATAATTATACGAGGGACGGTAGGGATCTATCTGGTCCATACGTGAAGCTAACTGTTTCACCATGGCTTCCAGATTACTAGTTTGCCCCCCATATTGGTTTGGTAGGGCATTGACATGGGTTTTATGAGCATATGATGGAGGGACATGAAGATTAGATGCCATGTTACTATTGTGTAAATTATTGGTAGGAAAAGTGTTATGAAGGAATTTTGAAGTTGTATTATGATGTATTCCAGATTGTTGAAAATTGGTATTTGGCTTCGTTTTAGGTTTTTGTTTACTTGAAGCATATTGCTCAATAGTTTGGCGAAATAAAGTAGTGAAGGAAGGTTTCTTTTGTGTGGGAATGATTTTAGGTTGAATAATAGGTTCCTTAGGAGGTTGGGTAACCTGTTGTTTTGACATGTTTTGCATCATAGTGACCATGTCTGTATTGGATGGCCCAGCCTTGTCACTTTCTTGATCAATGAAAGACAAGGGATTAGTGCGCACATCATACATATATTCCATGGCTGCTTGAGTGTTACTAATTTTCCCTTTATCAATATGAACTGCCACATTAAGGGCGTCAATGTTATCATCAAGAAATTTCTTGAAATGATCTATGTTGTCAAAAGCAATAGTTCCATCTGGAGCTACTCTAGGGGATGAGGATCCATCCTCTTTAACACTTCCTTCTTGTTCATTATCTTCACCTAGGTCATGTTCTGATTGATCTAGAGTTTTTCCTTCCGGAATTGGATCTCCAGGAAGGACATTTGGGTCTCTAGTTGTATCTTGTAACCAATCTTCTTCTTCTCCTAAAGTTTCTTTACCATTCCTAAGTTTAGGCATGGTGCTTTAATTTTGATTTCAGCAAATATATATATATATATATATATATATATATATATATATATATATATATATATATATATATGCAACAAGATTAAGAGGTATATATTTACTATATACCTACTACAATATTTGAAATGAAATGTTTAAGTTTTTGCTATGTTTTTTTAGTTTTTTTTGTTTTTGAAATAATATTGTAAAAATGACAAACAACACAATAAATGCAAGAAATAAGACTGAAAGTAATAATCTAGTTTTCTATAAACAATTTATAAATATCATTAATAGGCTCTAATTCTTCAGGAGTCATGAAGTGTTCTTCTTCAAATTGAAAGTTTTCTTTTAAAAATTTAATGAAAAGAGCTATAGTGATATTATCTGTCTCAGATCTTTGGTTGATAAAAGTAAAGCTCGTGGCAATACTCTCGATATAACACGGCTCGAGGAACTCTATTCCATATTTCCCTATCTGTAAGAACAACCTCTTGGTCTTCTACAAGACCTAGGAAGCTGGTGTACAATGGCTGCGTTCTCGAGGTATTCCTCGAAGGTGAACAATTATGAAGATACAAGAGCTCTCCTATAAGCTAACCATCTATGGCGGGCTCTCTGAAGTTCATGATAAAAGACAAGTTGATGAGGATCCAGGATTCTATCTAGGACTAGCCTCTTGATTTGTTTAAGTTATGTTGACCTAGATGAAATGACACTAAGTCTCCTATCAAGTTCGTCCCACAAGAGTTGATTTCTATCTGTTTCAGGCACACTAAGTACAGAATTGACTTCTATGGCTGCCAATTGGTTTTCTACATTTATAGTAACTGCTAATATTTTCTTAGGAGCTACCATCTAAACATGATATTAAACTTAAATGATTTAAAATGCATCTATGTTTTAGTTGTTCTATTTTTTTTTTTTGTTTTTGTTTTCAAAAGGTTTATAATGCATTCACGTCGGGTTCACCAAAATGTATCGCTCCAAATTTTTCGCACCCTTACCTTCAGGCTATAGGATCCGTGCCCGGAAGGAGGATGGGAAAAGGATGTCGTGGTACCTCGGGTCGAGAGGACTTGCGAAGGTCCCGCCTCTCAAGGGAGGTGTATTTTGATGATTTTTCGATGGATGGTGGGTTCACCGGGAAACATTTAATGGCAGTTTCCACGCCTAGGTTTGGAATGTGTTTTTATGTGTTCGTTTTTAGCCTTAAGCATTCATATCCTAGGTTTGGCCAAATGAATCTAAATTAATCTAAATGAAAGTGCAGATTTAATGAATATAGAGAACAAATTTAAGACAAAAAAATAGAGAAATTAAGGAAGAATACCTGATCCGGATGTCGATGGAGATTCTGATGTTTGAAGCAGTCAGGATCGTCTGGAATTTGACAGAATCATTTGAGATCTGACAAGATCGTCTGAGATATGACGAATTCATCAGACGAATTCGTCAGAGACCTGCAAATAGAAAAATAGATGCAAAATACAAAGAATACCACTATGATGACAGAGGGAAACAACACAAAATGACAATATGAATACTAAACAATAGTTATGAATAGAAATTCAAACAAATTATGATATTCTAATGAGAAATTATGATCTTATCATGCAACTTAAGCTATATGGGTGAACTCCAAATGCAAAATAGTAAGAAATAAGGATAAAACTAACTAAAATGTAGAATAAAACAGCAAAAGGTATAAGAGAAAGCGCAAACTCTGGGCACTGATTGCCCCCAATGCAGATTGCAGTCAAAATCATCTGGAAGTAATGAAATCATCTCGAATTGCGACAGGATCGTCCGAGATTTGAACGAGATCGTCTGCGATGATCTGAGCTTGCTCTGGCTGAAAATCAATGAGGTCCCTGCAAGAAAACTTCAAAATAACAAAGGCAAAATGATGCTCTAGGTATTCTAATGCACGCAAAATCAAGTTATGAGAGAAATTCAGCCAGGGGTTGGGAAGGGAAGGTCCTAAGGATTAAATAGGCTTAGGGGAGTAGTTAGGAGGTTGGAGATCATCCCTATTTGGGAGATCTCCAATGGGGAGGGTCCCTAACGGCGCAGACACGCTTCTGCCTGGATTAGAGACCCGTTGGAACAGAAGCTAATTGTGCAAAATTAGTTTTGCGACAAGATCGTCTGGACGTCCTAGCCCAGACGAAATCGTCAGATCTGGGGCGATATCGTACGATCGGCGACGATATCGTCAAACGGTCAAAACAACCTCTAAAAATGGCACGGAAAAGGGGAAACGGATTACCCGACGGTTAACGGGCGGTTTGGGAGGTTAAAATTTGAATTTAAATTATTTACTGGAGTGAATGTAATTACTAGAATTTCACTGCGCCAATTTTAGGGTGCTACATTTACCAATAGTTTTATGAACTATCTGTAGATGCAAAGGAAGACATATAAGTATATATGGATGATGAAAGGGTTTATATATCTGCATTGAATGATAATGAACCCATAATAGTTCAAGATGCACTTAGTGAGCCTCAGTGCAAGGATGCTATGGATGCTGAACATACATATCTCATGAAAAATAACACATGGAAGCTAGTTAATTTACCTTCAATAAAGAAGCCCATTGGCTACAAATGGGTATTCAAAGTGAAGTATAATGCAGATGGTACTATTGATAAGCATAAGGTTCATATTTTTGCAAAGGGCTATGCTCAAAAATAAAGCATAGATTATGAAGACATTTTTGCCTCTACTACAAAAATGAATACCATTCAAGTAATTTATGCCATGGTAGCTTAGTTTGGGTGGAAGTTACATCAGATGGATGTAAAAAGTGCTTTCTTGAATGGTGACCTGCAAGAAGAAGTGTACATGACCCAACCAGAAGGATTTGTGGTTGAAGGCCAAGAATAGAGAGTTTGCAAGTTGGTCAAATATTTGTATGGGATAAAACAAGCTCCACAATCTTGGTACATCAAAATAGATAGTTACCTATTGTAGCATGGATTCAAAAGAAGTCATTCAGATGCAAATCTCTATATCAAGAGCAATAGTTTTGACATAGTTATTTTTTTACTCTATGTGGATGATCTGATCATCATTGGAAATTTAGACAATATGATTGATGTAGTGAAAGATGATTTAAAACAATATTTTGAAATGATAAATCTAGGACTTCTTCACTATTGTATTGGTTTAGAAGTGACTCAAAAAAATAATAATATCAAAGTAACACAAAAGAAGTATGCCAAGACCTTGGTAAAAAAATATCGCATGATTGATTGTAAGTCTAAAGTGACTCAAATGGATCCAGGGATTAAGTTATCACGATATGATCAATCTCTATAGGTAGATGGTTTTCTCTATTACCAACTGATTAGGAGTCTCATATATCTGACAAACACTAGGCCATATATTAGTTTTGTTGTGGTTTATCTTTCAAGGTTCATGAAGGAACCTAAGGTGAGTCATTGTAAATAAAAAAGAGAGTTCTTAATTATGTCCATGGTAGTACAAACTATGGGCTAGAGTATAAGAAGAATAACCATTTTTATTATAGGAATACATGGAATTAGACTATGTTGGATCTATTAATGATCGAAAATCAACTTTTGGATATATTTTCCATCTTAGATATGGACTTGTCTCTTGGTACAGTAAGAAGCAGTACGTGGTTGCTTTATCTTCTACAGAGGTAGAATATCATACAAAAAGTGAAGCAGTCTATGATATGATATGGTTAAGTCACATTCTTACAAACATGGGTCTTCCAAAGAATATTCCACTTCATTTATTTTACGATAATCAAGGTGTTTTGAATCTTGTCAAGAATCCAATATTTCATGAGTGTACCAAACACATTGACACTCATTGTCATTTCATTTGTGATGAAGTTCCAAAGCACCACATATAGCTCCAGTACATTCCCACTAATGAGCAAGTTGCAAATATTTTCACTAAGGCACTTGCATGTGTCAAATTTGATTTGTTTCACAATTCTCTTTGTAATTCCCAATAATGTAATAAGGGGGGATGTTATCATAGGCAGTAGGCATGCATTATTCATTACATTATTTAAGTGCTAATGATAAAGTGCTAGTATTTGAGGGTGGTTGTGGAACTACATGGTAGTTAGTGGTTATTACAACTACCTTGTGGGATTGTATTTATCACACATTCATTTCAATATCAAACTAAGGTTTGCATTTCTACAATATCTACACCTTGAATGTTTTCATATTTGGAATTATCATTACCTGGATATTATTGCTTTATTTTCGCTACAACTAAATTCACTACACTATTATGGTATCCATGATATGTTTAAATGATGAACCCCATATGAATTCATAGCAAAATAACTTGCTTCCTTTTCAAATTTTATACATTATTCATATGGTAATTTCATCTTGTTTACACGAAATACCAATTGCACATCTTGACATTCAGATTAATACAACATCATAGATTAGCAAATGATATTTCCCAATGAGGCATCTCTCTAACTAACTGCAGTGCATCCTTGTTGCACCCATTTACACTGTGCACCATCCATTCACTACATTAATTCACTGTAAATAATGTCAAACCATCCGTTTCCTGCATCCATGATTTATCAATATCAAAATTGTTATTTTGTGATCCCAATTCTTGCAATGCTTGTCTATGTGTTAATTATAGTCCTCAAATGTCTTTGTTGTTAGACTTTTACCGTGTCAACTTTTATTTTTGTAATCACCCATATCCATTATATATCATTTGAAATGATTTTATGAATAAGGGTAAGTATTTACATTAATGAAACCTATGTTTCATTTGTCGTCTAATCATCATTCTTTCCTAGTGTTGTACTTGTCCTATGAGGTAGCTATATTAAATTTGAATCCAACGTCATTTTGGTTCACATTATTTCATTACTTCCTACTATCAATATCACCACCACATATGTGTCTACGTAATATCCATAATCCTATGTAATATCCTGTGATCCATCTAGCAAACATGTTATTTTCTCTAGTGATGTTCATAACTGCATAATCCATATTTACCAGCATCTGAAACCATTCAAGCATCCACATAGAATTCAAAATATCCCAAATGACCTCCTTCTACACAGTTTACTATGATGTTCATATGCATACCAATGACCACCATTCAAACCCACATCATGTTTTCTAATCATAAATCTACCACCAGTCAAGCCTCCACGTCACCTTCTACAACAATCATCCACCAAGCTATCTGCAATGACATCTGGTAATCCAAACTTCATTTGTCGTAGCAACCGATTACATTATTCTCATATTTATCTCACATGTAGTAGAGAAAGTGGTAAAAGTGCTTTATAATTGTAAATATCCACCATGTTAATTGACTCAGCCAAACCACAGGGTGGTCTTCAATTTATGCCTCTTATGTCCTCAAAAATTGCATCGGGAGGAAATTGATCAAAACAATTGTGAACCACGCCACGCCACCTACCTTGACACCTACAAACATAAAATAAAATAAGTTTATTATTAAATATTAGATTAAAAAAATTTAAATTGTTCCTTTTAAAATATTTCAAAATAAAACATTTTAAATTGAAACTTTAAAACATTTTAATATCATTTTTTAACCTTTTTGATTTTTTTTTAAATAACATTTTAAAATTAAATAAATAACTTAACATTAAAATAAACATAACCTAATAAAAACCAGAAATAGACTACTTTAAATATGACCAAAAGTGACATCAATATAAACCAAAATCAAAACTAACACTAAATAATTATGAAACAAAATAAAAAACCAAAACACCAACAAAAATCTCAAACAAGGTAAACAAAATTTGAAAATTTCTCAAATTTTAGGTGGATCCCCAATTTTTGTGGGGTCATTGTGAAGAGATCACAACATACCTCTATCCATAGGAGACGCCAATCCTCTTTGTTGTAGTTCATGGACCTCTATCCACATGATATATCAGTTCCCTTTGCTTTGGTTCTTGGACCTTTACCACAAGAGACACCAATCCTCTTTGCTCTAGTTCTTGGACCTCTATCCATAGGAGATATAAATTCTCTTTACTCTGGTCTACTCCAAAGCCTACTCAAATATGCTCCAAGCCTACTCATAAGACTTTCTTAAATCTACTCCAAACCTACTCTCAACTCTACTCAAATATGTTTCAAGCCTACACACAAGGCTTGCTCAAATCTGCTCCAAAACCTACTCTCAACTCTTCTCAAATCTACTTCAAGCCTACACACAATGCTTGCTCAAATATACTCACTAAAGCCACTCAATCTGCTCCAAGCCTACACACAAGGCTTGCTCAAATCTTCTTACCAAACCTGCTCAAATATCCTCCAAGCCTGCGCACAAGGCTTGCTCACCAAAACCTGCTCCTAACTTTGCTCAAATATGCTCCAAGCCTATACACAAGGCTTGCTCAAATCTACTTACCAAACCTACTCAAATCTACTCCAAGCCTGCACATAAGGCTTTATCACCAAAACCTACTCTCAACTCTGCTCAAATCTACTCCAAGCCTATACACAAGGCTTGCTCAAATCTCTTAAACTACCTTGATGATGATGTACCTTCAAAACCTATCTTAACAAAATAATTTTCTTCTCTAGTGCCACTTAAAGAACTAGTTAGCAAATCTTCTTTTCAAATCATCCATATTAACCCTCCCAAAAATGTGCATAATAAAGCTTTAAAAATAATACCTTATATCTCCCTTTAAAATATGCAATATTACAACTTTCAAATAATCCAAAATACACCTTATATCATTTTTTATAACATGCAATAATCACACTTTTCAAACAATACCAAAACCATCTTGTATCTAATTTTTGCATGCCAAAAATTATATTTTCAACTAGTCCTTAATACACCTTATAACTCATTTTCTTAGATAAAATAAAAATAAAAATTTTGCTTTGTTTAATCAATAACTAACCAAAAACTATCTCCTTCTCTCACAATTTTTTGTCCTTATTTTAATCAACAAAAGGCCAGTGAACTATATCCTTTAATAAAAAATTTAAATCAAAATTTTGGCAGCCATACCTCAACCAACAAGCCCCACGAGCGCAAGGAGAGTTAAAAATGTGACCCCTGCCAATGCAGCGTCCAAGCCAAGGTTTGGTAACCAGTTGGGTTACTCCAATGGGTAGTAACCACAATGCAACATGAAATATTTAAAGTACTTCTTTGTCTAAAAGTATTTTTCCACTCTACCAAGAAAAACAAAAACTACTCGAATTTGACCCTGTGACCTTCCTACCCCTAGCGCCTTAGTGTTAGCTCAGTGACCAATGGTGTTAGCCACCTGGTTGTAACAAAATATGTATCACTATTATTTTTTCTCCTTCATCATGCTCTCCAAGGTAATAAAACACATCAAAAATAGTGCCAGTGAGTTTCGAACCTCACACCTTCTTCCTCACAACGACATGGCATAAGTCAAACCACCGCTTGGGCTACCTATATGAATGACGTCAAGGGGCTACACTTCTTATTTTCTATTGTTTGTACTCACCATAATGAATGATATTTGAATGCACACTCTTTGATATTATCCAAACCAATTTTTAGTGCATTATTTATATGCATATGCCTCCTTTCACAATGACATCGGTGCTCATATTTTAATTTTTGATTTTTTACTTTAATTTAACCTCTGCTCTTTATTTTTAAGCCTTCTTTTGATTATAATATTTTAAATGTAAAATATTTAAATATTAGTCTTTAAACCTTTGGCCCTTGGAAATAAATCATTGTCTTTAAACCTTTACCTCCTCTTGTGGTCTTTAAATATTTTTCAAGCAATTATAATAAAACCTTTTAAACCGTGTCCTTCTTCATAATATTTAAATTTGACATATAAATATTATTAATATTTCTCTTAGTAAAATACTTTGGAGATATAACTTGCTTCTGAATTTTTCCCATTGCTTTTATTCATCAAAACCATGGGGAATATTTTTGCCTTAACTATTATGCACCTTTGGCATAAATGACAACTCAATATGTCTGACAAGTAAGCCTAGAACCTTGCTTTATTCTATTTTATTGATGTAATCTGTAATACTAAAATTTTAAGAATTAGTTGAATATTAAGCTAGATTTACATTTTACAAGTTTAAACAATGAATTGACACTCACCCTTGTTAATAGTTATATGTTCCTCTAAGTTATCCATCTAATTCCCTTCTCTCATGCTTTGATTTAGAATATTTGATAAGAACATAACCAAGTTAGACCAACCTTACCAAAACCTTGGGGATATTGATTATTTCCTTTCAAGAGAGGACATCTCAAATGATTCCTATTGGTTGGTATATATTTACAGATTGGGCATATGTATCACTCAATAGGAAATAGCACTAGAAGGAGGACCTGCAATTTTTAATTCATTGTTACAGTAGGACTGAATAGCTTAATAGCCCAATGCTTATGGTTTGATTGTTACATATTTCTTGAGTTTGAGCTTAATTTTTGTTTTCTTGAACTTGGATTGCTTAATTCACACTATTATACATTTGAATATATAATACTGCTTGACTGTTAAAACTACAACCTAGGATTATTATCACCAAGTCTAAGGCCTCTAAAAGTGCTATTGAATTCCATAGTCTTTCCCCTCCTAGAATACCCAAAAAGAATAAAGGTTAATCAAACACTCTTCCATCCATTAATACCTCATCCCAACCCATCACACCATATATTGATCTATTTGTCACTCCTCTAAGTACACCAATGGTAATATTTGTACCTTGGTTAGGTGATAATAGTCCACTAAGTATTCCTGGACCAATCCATGATATGCCCAAGAATGCTGAGAGGTATTTACTTAGATACAGACATGATAGGGCTAAAATAGCTGAAGAATATATACAATCTTATAATAATGTTTTAATTTAATTATAGGTTGAACATGAACATGTGGCATGTAGAATATTTTTTCTTGCCCTGGATGAAATGGAATATGACTAGTACATTAGTCTACCTACAAATTCTATCACTTCTTGGGTTGAGCTAGAAATTGCCTTCATTAGCTAGTTTAGGTTACCCATAGACCTAGCTATTATATAAAAATAGTTTGCAATAGCTAGAAGGGAACCCAATGAGCCTCTAAGGCTATTCAATTCTAGGTTTCATAAGCTATATAATAGGCTGACTCCACCCTACACACTTAACGTTTATGCAACCATACAAATATATTATAGAGTTTTAGATCCTCTCACATCTATGTTTTTCACCTAACATCACCACCTTACATATATCATATAGAAAAGCTTTAATAGTGGAAAAACAATTGATACCTCAAGGATTTGGTATAGGATAATTTCCTACTTTAGGATAGCCAGGTGCATATAATCAAGTTCCCATGATTAATCAAGCTTTATCTCAATAGTTACCATTGATGAATGCTTTATAGTATTCTAACTATAATAAACCATCTAATACTATCCCTACACCTACTTTCCCAACCATCCCTACATATCCAAATAACCAATATACCACCCATGCAAATATTAATAATAATTCTCAAATAACACCAATATTTATGAATGCTACCTCAAAATCAATGACAAAATTCCCAAATTTGAATGTAAATTCAAATCAGAATGTACCCACTTTTGTGAATCTAAACCCTTTTGCCAATAACACAAATCAAACTGTAGCTCAAGTTAATAATGAGAGTGCTTAAATTGAAAATTTACAAAGATTAGTTCAAAAACTTAGTCATGATATGATTCAACTATAGAAGCAAACACCTCAAAATACACAACTAAACAATGTAGGAGTACCCAACCCCATGGCCAATCAGAATCAGTCCAACACAATAGTCAATATTTTAGATTTAGCTTTGAACAATTGTAGTAAAGTACAGGAAGAAGTGGAAAAGATAGAAATAATGCATAACAAAGACAATACAAATCTTGTGAATAGTCAATTAGATGACAACCTAGGAGCTTCCACAAATTCAGATGAACTTGCTAAAATTGACTGTCAAGAAATCCAACTTATTCTAGATAATGACCAGAAAGAAATAAAAATTTTAGAGTCAGTAATCATTAATGAGGATTGTAGCAATCAAGTTAATCAAAATGCAGGGATTAACTTAGTTTCAAAAATATATGAACCATAAGAAGTGGATGAAGATGAATCTAAAAATGAACTTGCAGATGAATCTGAAGATTACATAGAAGTAGAATTTCACCACTTGTTTAAAGAAGATAATGATTATAATATTTAGAATAAATATGAGGAATCATTCATTTCTTTCACACCTTTCAAATAAATCTTCATCTCACCTAAGGTGCAGGATAATTAAAACTCTGTCTTACTTAAATATCCTACAATTCCTATATAGTCAAAAAATAACATGCCATTGTTAGAAGTAGAGAAATCTCTAGAACTGAATAATATTGGATATGATATTATTGAAGATCTTAATAAAGCCAAGGAAAATAGTCCTTTGATTGAGATAGTTTAGTTGGCTAATCACAAATATTTTTTGTTTGAGAAAGAAGAAACTACAAAGGCTAATCATGATAAAGTGGCTATAAACACAAGGAAGTTAGAATCCTCACTTTCATTATTGACTACTAGAATTTTTGGTAAAATTTTACATAATTGTCTTGTTGATTCAAGTGTTTTTGATAATGAAATGCCATATGTTGTCAACAAGAAATTAGAATGGACTCCTACTAACTCGAATAATGAGGTTATTACATTGGACAAGACAAAGGTAAATATGCTTAAGGTACTAAATCAAATTCATAGATAGTTTACTGAACCTAGGATACAAAATTACAATGATCCCCATATGATAGATATCCTAGAGGACTATAAATTGTTATGTAGTTATGACTGGTCTAAAACTATGAATAGTGATTTGGCAATCAAATTTTTAGAAATAGGGTTAAGGTTGAAAGAACTCATTGCTGATCAAAAGAATAACAGTAAAAATCTAGAAATGAAAGCCTACAACATAGTAGTGGAAGTTGTAACTGAAGATAATTATTCAGTACTAGACACCTCATAGAGTAAATAGAAGGTAATACAAAACCAGTCATGGACCTTTAAGTTTGATGAATCAAAATTTAAGTATGGCAATGGGGATGGAATTAAATTGAGCTGGTGGGGTGAGAGAGGTAAAACAAAGATCTTTGGAATTTTAGATTTGATATTGCTATGGGATAACACTCATGAAATCCAATAGCCTTGTCATTACATGCATCTCCCAAATGATCATAACCGTGTATGGGATCCTAGGAAATTTAATATGACCCAATCATTGTACCATAGTTTTTTTAATTTTTATTTTGTTGTCTTTTATTTTATTTTATTTTGATTTAGTATCATTTTTGTTTTACATTAATCTGTTTTTTGATTTTTGTGGTTCTTCTTTTGTGTGTTTATTCAATTTTACTTGTTTAGTTTACTTTTTTTTTGAATTTTTTGAATTTCATATTTTATTTTCTTATCATCATGTTGTCTTTTTTTCTTTTTTTTTCAAATTTTGACAAGTGGATTTTAATTGCCATCAACTTTTGGTTCCTCTAAAGGAAATGCTTTCTATCAATTGAAGATGAATAACTTGTTTGAAATTTGGTGAACTTGATGATTAGTGAATCACATTATTTGGTTTTATTCCCAAAATTTGGACCAAAATAAATGAGATTGGATTAATGCAAATTCTTGCTAAGCTTCACTTTTATCAATCATATTTAAAATAATTTTTGGATCATAAAGAATGAAATTTTCTTGGTTTAATTATTAGGTGAATATATATACACTCTATCATTAGCCTTATAGATCTCTAACCCAAAAGCACACTCAATGTTTGCAATTTATCTAAATACTTCTTCATCAAGAAGGAAAATCTCAATAATGCAATATGCTAAAGTGCTTGGGTGATCTAGATAATCTTTACTAGGTCTATAAATACCTAATTGATAGTAGATAAATATATAAAAGAAATATGCTTGACTGGCAGTGGAGCAATGCAAAGGCAAATATTTTAAGTGATATCTTGAGTAGCCTGAATTTAAACCAGATGATGGAATTTTTATTGATCTAATAACATAAATGAATGCATAAACACACACTTATAGCTGAAGTAAGTGAAGCATTATTTCCAAGAAAGTTTGTTTAGCTCCAAATTTCTTAGAATATTACCAAGCAATGTGTATTTTTCTAGTTAAAGTTTCATCTTATTTCAAGTTGGGTTCTTTATCCAAAATAATCGAGAGCATTTTCTAGAAGAGTTGCCATTTGTTATTGCTATTACACAACTTACCCCAATTTGGGGAACCACTTGAAATTTTAACTTTAATTTGAACTTCTACTTGCTCACATCAAGATTTTAAAATTTTCTTACACCAAGATTGCTTGCATTGCATATTGTGGAAGACTTAAATTTTTCTACATTGATTTAAATTGAATTTTTTAAATATTTGCATGTCAATGGTATTATTTCAGATTAAATATTTCAAAAAATTTAAATTTCAATGGTTTTTTCTAAGGTTCAAAACATTAAAATCAATTTTAGGGTTCTTTAAGTTTCATCATCTTGCCCTAAATTTACTATAAAATTGAAATTGCCATAACTTTTTATTGAAAAATCCGTTTGAGGTGATTTAATATCTAGTCAAGAGATCTTGAACTCCTCTTCACAATGGTATCAAATTTGTAGAGGAATGTAAATTGCATTCAAAAATAGTAATTTTTGGTTGCAATCCATGAACTTCTAAATGCAATATCTCTTCATCCATAGCAAATTTTTTAGTTATTTTAAATTTTTTAGATACCCATTTGGCTTATTTAGAAGTGTGTAAATTTTCATGAAATTTTGGGTATTTTGAATTTCATCCTATTTTTGCACCAAAAGACTCGCTAAGTCCATGGTCATAAAACACAACTAAGAAGGAATTTAAAAATTTAAAATCTAATCCAAGGATTAAAATTTAATATTATAAGCCCTAAGTTTAAGTAGATAAATCATAAAATCCTCTTCATGTTTTTTGCCTTAGCCTTTAAGCCCGAAATACTTGAAATCGAAATATAATATTTTCCCACACTAAGGTCAAATTCTTGCTTTCGATGGCTTCTGATTGGAGCACTAAAACTTGGCACTGACTTTTGATTGGTCACCAAAATTGGGTATTGCCTAGTGATTGGTAAAAAACAAAGGTTATTGATACACATGCCATGAGATGGTGAATGACTCTAATTTACCTTCCATGATAGCAATTTTGGATGGCGATTGGTCCACCCAACTCAGGTGCTTGATGGAAATTTTCTAGAGGAAAATGACAAAGGTGTTGTTGCAAAATATCCCAAGTCTTTCATCTTCTTTTGCATAAAATTAATCATCTTGGCCATATATACCTAAATTTTTGAAATGAATATTATACCATGTAACACCATCTCATTGGAGAACCAAAGCTTGGTGTTGGCTTCTCATTGGAGCTCCAAAACTTGGCACCAACTTCTAATTAGAGTGCCATAGCCATGGAAAATGGCTCAGATTTATGCATCCCAACATGGTGGATGGTTTTGATTGCATCCCTAAAAATAAATATTTTTAATTAATTCAAAAAAATTAAAATTTAATGTTTGGGGCAATAAATCAAAGTAACCCTAATTTTGAAATAATAATTTTTTTGGATGCTTCTAATTGATCGCTAGGAAAGTGGCACAAAATGTTGATTGGCTCAAAGATAATAGCTTCTCCTTGGTTCACCATAAACTTGGTGTTGAATGGTGATTGGCCAGAAGAAAAGGATGTATATGAATTAAAACCATTAAGATTTTGAACCTGTAGCGACCCCGGGACACATGCACCGCTCTTTTTATGCTACTTGCAATGTATTAAAAACCCAAAATGAAATGGAAGACAATGAAAAGCATATAACACGGAAATAACAAAGATAGATCTCTTTATTTGGATTGAAACCCGGTTACATTTCGGTCCCTCTTAGGGATACCCATTTTGATACAATAAGGTTACAAATAGGCAAAGAGTGCCCCTTTCGCGAAGAGGTGGTGCGCTTTCAAAAGCTTCCCGGTTTCGCACACGAAAATGTATGAGGGCTTACAGATGCCTCCTTCTCCAGGCCTATTTCCTGGAGGGATCCCTTTTGCTCTCGTATGTTGCGGATTCCGTCAGATGAACCTGTGGCCCTGTAAGCAATGAAACAACAACACACGCTTAGATGTCCGGGAATGCCTCCCCGGATGAGGTTGTTAGTACTGAATATATCAAATGAAAGCAAGTGCAAATTAAACCTATGCTATGAAGTTAAATGAATGAAATGATATTATGCTAATGATATGCTAAACAGAATAATGAGACTAATGTATAAAACCCTAAGCTAGGCCTACGGGCCACTGTCCGAGACAACGATCGCTAAGGTGAATTTCGTTCCCTTTGCCCCAAAGCTATGGGTCAAAGCTTGTATCGGATGTTGAAATGGTGGTCGCTTTGGCTCTCCAATTTGTTAGGGCTTCGTCGTACACGTGATCTCCAAGAGAAGCTCTCTAAGTCTCGAAAGCTCTCCTCAATGACCTGTTTTGATAAATTCGGGATAAATTGTCCCCTTGGTGCTCTCAGGCTTGCACCTTTTAAAGTGTGTGAAACCCTAGGTCTATGCCCAAGCCCTAGGAATGAATTCCTCATGCGTAGTGAGAGTTAGCATGAGGAGATTTTGTCTTTTGTCTATGTTTGGAGGCCAGTTAACTGAAATCTAACTGCCAACTTGAGTCTCCTATGCAAACTGGTTGTTAGCATGAGAAGCTTTTGTCCTTTGTCTATGTTTGGAGGCCAGTTAACTAAAGTCTAAATGCAAACTCAAGTCTCCTATGTGAACTGGTCATGAAAGGGAATGCAAAGTTACTCCCGCTCACCTTTATTGCATGCAGACTGCCACTTCCACCCGTGATTAGGCCTGTTTGTCGGCAAAACTGCTTTTAGGGTTTAGCCATTGTCATCTGTAGTGGCTAAGATCTGGTCATTGTTGGCTTGAGTGGCTAGGCTTGGATGGCTTAAAAATGCCCCAAATGAGTGGTGAGAACCACTGTTGATGCTTGGAAAGTCCAAGATTATGTCATATGATCTTATGAATGTGTCTATGTGAGTAGCTCCCCTAAACATGACATGTTTTAGGTGTCTACAGATGCCCCTTTTTGTGATGCGTTGTGTGGAAGACACAACGTTGAGCAAAAATGTAGACTGATATATTTGTAGGGTGTATGGTGATCAATGGTCTGATCAACGTCGGATGGCCCAATCATGCAAGATGGCATGCACCCTTTGAATCATTGCCTCAATGTTCGGAGGACTTAGCTCAGTGGCTTGGGCATGTTAAATTGCACTCATTCCTCAAACTCAATCGGGTAGCTTCAACTGCTACAATAGTTCTGATCGGTAGGAGAGCTACAATTGAATATGTCATGTCTACTTACGTTCCTAGCAAACAAGGGAAATTTGTGATTGTTGTATGCAATGATTCATAGGATGAACATGATTTTGTTATGATCGAGTGATATTTTGTTGATTTGATTATGATTATGTTGAAGCTTTGAACTACCTCCTCACACAATGGATTGGTGAAGAAATGACAATGAATGAAGTGACAAGTCGCTTGACCAATATGACTAATCTGGTATCCTTTCTAGCATTTGTTTGCTTTTAATGGGCAATCCCACATCCAAGTGTGATTCCAATTGTTTATGATAATCATCCATCCCTATCCCGAGGAGCGGTCCAGCTATCAATAGCCTTCTTAGGGAGTTAGGATGAGTGATTCTATTTATGTTCATATTGTATCACTTTGGCTTAATGTTTTTTGTATCATAGGGGAATTAGGATGATCCTTTCGCACCCATGGAGCAGTCCGACCATCTTGGTCTTCTTCGGGATTGAAGGGTGGCACATCGTAATTCCAAAATGAAATGTTTTTGCCCCAAGTGGCCTTATGGTAACCTACTCATCTCATCGAAGTGCATGGAGTGTGAATCGCTGCAATCATCGAGTGGATAGAGTAAGTAACTGGATACGAGGCCTGCTTGAGATTATGCTTTTATGTCATTTTTTTGTTATTTTGGTCATTATGATGACTAGAAGTCTTCAAAATGTGCTTATTTAATGTTTTTGTTATCCCCCATGGAAGGAATTTTCTTGTTTTTATCTGTGGAGTAGGTCACTGTCAGGTCCAATGGCCTCTGAGTCTCTTCCTGTGGCCGTTGTCGCCTTGAGCGGCCATGAAGTTTGGGCCGCTGATGCCAGTAGCGGCCAAGGCATAATTTGAAAATATATAAAATGCACTTTTAGGGTTTTGACCTATCACTTTCATTTGTTGTCAATTCACTTTTCAGAGCTCTGGTGAGACAATGATAGTTGTGATTTCTGAAGATACCTGCATCGAGGACATGGCTGCACAGGGTGAGGCATCAACTATTGGAGGAGTCGGAGCTTCTCGGGTATTCTTTCAAACCCTAACCTCTTTTCCTTTTTTGGGTAAAACTAAACCTCACTAAGATAAATGAACCTCACTAAACCTGTTGGTAACGAACGAAATCCGTAGTTAGGCTTAGTATAGATTTTTAAGTGGTGGGTTGGTCCCCATTTTTATTTTTTTCAAATTTTTTGTATTTTACGGCCTAGGGTTCATGGGTTTGCCATGTTACCTTTCAGCCATTGTCACTCAGAGTGAAAATTTGGTCATTGTCGCTCAGAGCGGCTAGGTTTGAACCCCAACGGTCAAAAATTTGACCATTGGGCTTTGGTCGCTATTGTCTCTAGTGGCCAGATTCTAGCCATTGTAGGCGACAATGGCTAAACCCCTTAGCCAATTTTGCATAAATTTTTGCTTTTTATTGGATTTTCTGAGATAGTTTAATAATTTTTTTGGAATTTTGAACTACTCTTTAGCATGTGTTGCATGCCTAGGTGCATTTATTCCCCCTCTTTGCTCAGATTTAGGAGAGTGTCAAATTTTTCATGTTTTATGCCTTAGATGCACTATAGTTATGTTTCATCTTTCTTTTATTTTGCTTAGATCCTTACTGCTCGAGCTCGAGACCCGAAGCTCATGAATGACCTTCTACCTCTTCTGGATGACACAGATTGGAGGTGGCTTAAGGCTCATGGGCTCCAGTATGTTACCAGACTACCTCACATTATGTCGAACCAGGCTTACCTTATGGCTTTGGCCCATCGTTGGGACCCTCGGACTAATACCTTCCACCTCCCGATCGATGAGATGACCATTACGTCGGAGGATGTGTACAGGATCTTTCGGATCCCTTTTGATGGAGTGGTGATTATCTCTTTGACCACTAATGATCAGGTGGTTATTTTCACTTGGGTGTTTGGAGGGTGCTCTAAGGCGGCCCTCAAGGACACCAAGTCTAGGGGAGTGTCTATCATCCGCTGGTACCGGGAGCATGTTTTCATAATGAGGCATGCGGTATTGTTGATGGTCATCAGCAACGTCCTTATCCTAGATTGTTCAAGCTTGAGGTTCCCTTGGAACCTCCTTGCGATGGTTCAGGACCTGATGGACAGTGAGGCACCCATCATCTATGCATGGGGTAGGTCTCTATTGGCTCAGTGTTATGATGAGCTATACCACATCCATCGGAGGGGTCATGTCAGCATCACCTATAGTTGGCTCTTGTAGATCTAGGGATGGGAGCACATTAGGGTAGATCACCCTAAGGGGCTTCCTATTAAGATCATAACTATGGATGAGCGGATGTAGTGCTATGGTGCTAGATGGGCTAGAGGGAGCGAGGAGTGCAAGAGTCACACTTTTATAGGGGAGTTGTCTCATTATACTGATACTTTCACTGGACTCCGAGCTGGAGATGTCATATGGCGCCCGTATCATGAGTGCCCTACTTGGGATGACCCTGATAGCTTTACTGCTAGGATGCGATGCGAGCGATGGCTCATCGATCATAAGATCAACATCCGGGAGTACTTCTTCTACTCTCGAGTTCTTCGTCAGTACGGGTTGCAGTAGGATGTGCCATTAGTACCATTTTTGTATAGGTGCATCGGAGCAGAGAGAGACCTCCCTCCCCGATAGGTTACAGAGTTAGCTGATGAGGAGGATGCCCCAATTGTTGATCCTAGAGTAGTTGGTGGAGTCACAGATGCATTTGTGTGGTGGTGGGGTGACCTGATGTGGCACGATGAGGGTAGTATAGGCCGAGAGGATGATGGCGGAGATGGGGTAGATCCAGCGGGGTGTAGGGTTCATGCTAGGACTATGGTGTGGGGCCAGTAGGTAGAGTAGGTGGTAGTGGAGGAGCAGGAGGCTCCTGAGGAGGCAGAGGAGGAGATGGAGCCTGAGGAGAGAGATTCTCCTCTTAGGGCATAGCTACATGATGTGGAGGCCGAGCTCCAGTCGGCCAAGATATAGGTACAATAGTGTGATGCCATCATAGCTCAGTGGGATACCACTATAGCGTAGCTGTCAGACCAGATACAGGCTTTGTAGGCCGCTATGGGAGGAGCTTCCTGGATGTAGGTTGTTGTTGCTCCTCCTACTCTCGAGGGTCCTTCGAGGGTAGCTCTCGAGGATGAGATCAATCATTTATAAGGTTTGTTGGATGAGAGTGATGTACAGATTATTGAGGATGCAACCCATATTACCGCTCTCTCGAGGTAGATCAAGAGGCTAGGAGCCATCCCTAGGGAGAGAGGAGCCACAGGTGGGTCACAGGTCAGCAGGAGCTCTACAGTAGGGTAGTCTTCCATCCGGCCTAGTCATGGGGCCTGAACTCGTACTGAGAGACCAGTAGGGTCCAGCTCGCACCATTCTCCCAGAGATCCATCCATAGGGGGTGGTGTTGCAGGGGCGTAGGCCCAATATTTGATTGATGGTTCACTTGGTTTTGATTCATTTTTGAGGTCGGCTGACCTATATGACTATAGCCCATGGGTATTTTTGTATATCCATGGACTTGACACACATACTTTTATGATATCTTTGCATTATGACTCATTATGTGTATCATTTATTGCTCATGTTTTTGTTGTTATTTTGTTTTATGATGTGATGTGATGATGGCATTATGATGACTTGATGTATATGTTAGATGATAGATGATATTGTAGATGCTTATAGATGGATGTGTAGATGCTTATATGATTTGATGATATGATGTGATGTATTTTGAGTTGATAAATGATGAATTTATGATTGTATGCAAATGGATATTGCCTATATGTTTTATGATGTGCTTTATGATGTGATGATGGATTATTAATGAATTGTGTTTGTGGATGTGATGTTATTGTTAAATGCATGTTTAATTTTGCTTTAATTGTATGCATCTAACTTATGTGATGGGATGGTATAAATGAACCTGTATGCTCTAATCACTTAAAACATAAGGAATGCATATGACATTGACAATCTTAATGGGTGATACCACAGAAAGTAAAAAATTAATCATGAATTTAAATAATCACTCTTATCATAAGAATTGATTAAGCATTCATATATGAGATGTAATGGTGTGAGATGTATTTTCTTGATAAGTTTCTGTAAATTAAAAGATATAAAGTAGTCAGTGGCCGTCTATATACTATTTCTAATATATATGTGGTATCTGTCCTACTATGTTGATACCCCCTAATTTATAGAATCTTATAAAGAAAGTGATGGTGTGAATGATGATATGATTTGTTGCTATGTAAGAATTTTGGGGCTTTTTAGAGATCCAAACACTCTAGTTACCCTATCAATGATTGTGTACTGATCATTTAAGGCTTTTGAAAATTAGGCTTTCATCATGGTCCTAGATACTCATTCTTCCTATGTGTGCAAATGAATATATTTAGATAGAACCCATGCATTTCCTCCGATGTTAGGCGGGATTCTTTCAGCCCATTGCTAAGATCAGGGATCCTCAAGTGTTTTATCTCATCCTTATGTTGGACTTAGTTGGACTATACCACTAGGCAGTTTTGGATTACCTAAGCTAGCTCATCCACATTCAAACATTGGTCTATACAAATGCCAGGAGCTTTTGTGATAGACATATCATCATGCATAAGGATTTCTCCTTCCAGTTTTGTGCAATGCTGAGAATTCCAAGGATTCAAGTTCTATTCCCTTTTTTTCTTCATTTCAGTTGGGATACTTGCTCATACTTAGTGATGAAAATCACTGTTTATTTTGACTGATTTTTTTGTTTTCTTTTGAGCAAGGGACTCTTGTAGTGATGATAATCACTGTTTATTTTGCTTTTATTCTTTTGATATTTTGAGCTATGAATATGGGTGTTGAAGAATTTGAACTTTCGATTTTGAGATTTGAATTTGGCTTTGTTTCGGGATTTTGCTTATTTTTATGAAAGCAAGGGATGTATGCAGTGATGATAATCACTCATTTTTGGGTAGGGCATAACTTGTCCTTTTGCCAATTCTCAACACCTTTAAACCGGTTGCACAGGGGGATAAGCAAGGAAGTTCCTTTTTGCTTTTGGTAACCTAGACCACTTTGTAGTTTTCATCTTCCCATGTACCAACTAGAATTTAGTGTTTAATTAGTGGTGGGATTCTGAGATATGCTAGGCTTTGTCACCACTAGACCTTATTCTCTACTAACCAAGATGGTTTTCCACAAAATTTGATAAGATCACTAGGTGTGGTTGAATAACCGAAAAACCTTAGTATATTATGTATAGCAACAGATAATGGTTGTGTTGAAAAACACAATGACACACATGTGTTGATGGAGGTATGGATTTGAATGGTTTGTGAGACAAACTGTGGCATCACTTTTAAGGCTCTCATGACATATGTGAATGTAATGGATATGAAAATGTAATGCAATTATGTGGATGCAAGATGTGAGATGCAATTGTTTTTGTATTTTTGATTTTTATGTTGTTTTTGTATTTTTGCTTAATTTGACCAAAGGGCTTATTGTGCCTTTGGGGCTTTTTAATTTTTGACCAAGTAGCATGAAGTATCCTTGGAGCATTTTGATTTGATTTTGACCAAGCGGCTTGGATGCCCTTGGAGCACTTTTGATTTGATTTTTGACCAAGCGGCTTGGATGCCCTTGGAGCATTTTGATTTGATTTTTGACCAAGCGACTTGGATGCCCTTGGAGCATTTTGATTTGATTTTTGACCAAGTGGCTTGGATGCCCTTGGAGCATTTTTGATTGAATTTGAATTTTTATGTTTTTATGATTTGTTTGTATTTTATGACATATTTGAATGTTTTTGTGTTTTATGACATATTTGAATGTTTTTGTGTTTTATGTGTAGAATGCCTTCAAGTGAATGATATTGAGAGGTTCAGGCTCTTCAACACCATCTAATGATATAAGGTGATATGCTCCAGGCCCCACTCTTTGTGAAATCATGTACGGGCCTATCCAATTTACCATGAACTTGTCTCGTAGGTGCGGTGACAGATTCAAATTTTATTGGTTTTCTTTGAGCACTAGATCTCCAACCTTGAATTCCCTTAAGTGGACTTTACTATTGTAAGCTCATGCAAGGTGATCTTGGTAAACGTGAAGATGCTCTAAAGCATTGACTCGACGTTCATCAAGAAGCATCAACTGATCAAGGTGGCCTTGCCGCGTGACATCATCATCTATGAAGTCCTTTAATGCTATGCGTAGAGTTGGAATTTCTAACTCTAGTGGCATGATGGCCTCAGTGCCATACACTAGTGAAAATGGTGTTGCCCCAGTGGGCATCCGTATACTAGTCCTGTATGCCCATAGTGCAAGAGGCAATTGCATGTGCCAATCCTTGTGATTGTCTTGCACCGTCTTCCTCAAGATGGAGACTATTATTTTGTTTGAGGCTTCTGCTTGCCCATTTGCTTGTGGATAGTAAGGCATTGAAAAACTATGCTGAATATGGTATTTGTTCATTAAAGCATGCACATTTTTGTTCTTGAAATATGGCCCATTATCCGATATTATCTTCGAAGGGACCCCAAAATGACTTATGATATTGTGGAGTATAAACTCCGCAATCCTTGGTCCAGTTGTCGATGTTAAGGGGATCGCTTCAACCCATTTAGTGAAGTATTCAGTGGCCGTTATGATGAATGTGTGTCAGCCTGAGGATGGGGGTGAGATCTTCCCAATCAAGTCTAGTCCCCATTACGAGAATGGCCATGCTTCCTGGATGGGTTGCAAGGCTTGCGATGGTAAGTGCATTAGATTTGCATGATGTTAGCACTTAATGCATTTCTTGACATACTCATAGTAGTCCTTTTCCATGGTGGGCCAATAGTAACCCATTCTCAAGATGCGCTTAACGATGGCCATGCCATTGAAATGCCCTCCACATGTGCCATCGTGAGCTTGCAAAATTACCCAGGATGCTTCCTGGGGCTCAAGACAATGGAGTAACACTCCATCATATCCTCGTCTGTAGAGGATTTCTCCTAGAAAGATGTATCTTGTTGCTTTCTATTTGAATGTTCACCTTTCAGTATGTGATAGACCTTGAGGTATTATTCCAAGTTTTAGGAAGTCCCATAGTTGGGAAAGCCAATCCTGATAAGCCATGACTTCTATGGAAAATATGGCTTGCTCTTCCTATTTTCTTGAGCTGGTGAACATGGATTGAGGAACAACTCTATGGTGTATGGTTGCACCACACTCCACAGGTCCTTGGGAGATCAAAGACCCCCAAGGTGTTGTTTGCAAGAAATATCTTGCTACGAAGGACCAATCCTGATTTGGTTCGATGTTGATCATGTTGACTGATTCTTGATTGTCAAAAGCTTCATGACGTATTGTTGAGTGTGAAAGCACTTTCACATGAATGGTCATAAAATCAGTAGATAGATTCTAAGGGATTAAGGATCCCAAAGAGGCCATGGTGTCTACAAATCTATTTGATGTACGAGGGATTGCCTCGATGTCATACCATTCTAGTCAAGCTAGGTAGGTGTCAACAAGTTCCTTGTAAGTCTTCAGGAGTGGGCACCTACATTGAAATAGTCCTTTGACTTGGTTTACTATGAGCAAGGAGTCACCAAAGATATTCAATATTTTAATGCCCATTGCTATGGTTGTTTGGAGTCCTAAGATCAATGCTTCATATTCTGTGTTGTTGTTTGTGCAAGGGAAGTCTAGTTTGAATGATAAGGGCAATGGAGCGCCCTATGGTGTGATAAAGACAATCCCTACTCCACCCCCTTGTTCACACTTTGAACCATCGAAGAACAATGACATGTCTCTTTCTTTCTTAGGTTCTTCGAGTTCTGGAGGATCTGATAATGCAAAGACCGCATCATCAAGCAATTCTATGGTGAGAGGCTTGTCATCCTGAAGAGGCACCTCTGCTAATTGATCTGCTATGACTTGTCCCTTGATGGACTTTTGGCTTATGAATTCTAGATCAAATTCTATCAATAGCATGATCCACTTTGTGGTACGTGTATTGTGATATGTCTTGCTCATCATGTACTGCAAAGGATTTTGTTTTGATATGACGTAGGTCGTATGGCTCAACATGTAGTGTCGCAACTTTCGAGTTGCAAAGACCACTACTAAACACAACTTTTTGACATACGCATATCCTAGCTCATAACTCACCAAGGTGCGGCTAATGTAATATATGGCTTGTTCTTTATCTTGTGCATTCTTCTGGGCTAACATGGTGCCCAATGCAAAATCAGTAGCCGATATATACAGTAAAAATGGTATGTCTGTCCTTGGTGGAGCCAATACTGGCGGTGTTGCTAGATAAGTTTTGATTTCTACAAAGGCTTGATGGCATTCTTCATCCCAATGAAAGGGGACCTCCTTGCGTAGAAACCGATTCATGGGTCGGCATTTGTCTGACAATTGCATGATGAATATTTTGATGGATGCTATCTTGCCTTGTAGGCTCCTTAGCTCCCTAATGTTGGTAGGGGCGGCCATTTCCAATATAGCCTTTACCTTTGTAGGATCGACTTCAATGCCCCTCTTGGATACGATGAATCCCAAAAGATTTCCAGAAGTTACGCCAAATACGCACTTCTTAGGATTCAATCGGACATTGTGCTCAATGAGGCGGTCAAAGACTTGTCTAAGGACTTCAGCATGCTCTTGTCACAATAGGGACTTGGCCAGTAAGTCATCCATGTAATCCTCTAAGATCTTATGCATATAGTCATGGAATATGTATGTCATGGCCCGCTGATATGTGGCACCAACATTTTTAAGACCGAATGGCATCACTTTGTAACAGAATGTTCCCCACGGAGTAATGAAAGTAGTTTTATGTTGATCTTCAGGCTTAATCTAGATCTGGTTGTATCCAAAAAAACCATCCATTAGGGAGAGCATCTCATGACCTGCGGTTGCATCTACCAGGGCATCTATGTTTGGCAATGGGAATGAATCCTTTGGTGTTGCCCTATTTAAATCTCTGAAGTTTGTGCAGATACGGACTCTTCCATCGGGTTTTCCCATGGGTACCATGTTCGACACCCATTCAGGGTAGTCGATAGGAACTATGAACACTACATCCAATAGTTTTTGCAATTCGTTCTTCACCATCAAAGCGACGGTTGGATGCATTTTCCTCAACTTTTTCTTGACTGGCTTCTTCATGGGATCCAATGAAAGGTTGTGAATGACTAACTTTGGATCTATCCCTAGCATGTCTTTGTAAGTCCAAGCAAAGATATTTGGCCTCTCTTTGAGGAGAGGAATCAGGATGGCTTGTTCCTTTGGAGATAGACTTTCTCCGAACTTGACTTTCCTTGGTTGGGTAGGATCATCACTGATGTCCACCTCGAAAGTTGCTTCCATAGCCATATGTGACCCATCCTCTAACTGGTGAGGTGTGGGTATCAAATGAATGTCATCGATGGGATTTATAGGTCCTACTGACTCAGGATCCAAACCAGCATGGAATACATCATATGCACAACCTGATGCAAAATGGAATGGTTGTAACATCTCTTCATTAGGGAAAATATCTTCAGGCTCTATTGGTGAATTAGCATGATCCCAATGAATAGCCTCTACATCAAGACACAAAGGTTTAGTGGGATCTGTTGGGTTATGAAGTGGAGTGGTCAAATCAATGGAGATTGTATTGATGGATGGGATGAAATCTCCAGGACCACATGGGTGTAATCTTGTTTCAGGGGTTTCCCTTCCATGCTTGCGATGAGGCTCTAGGGGAATGGGAATCTCTGGATCTGGTCCATGAGCTGGTCGGATAATAGGATCATTAGGCTCTAAGAGCTCCCTGAATGTAGGCGGAGGGGGATTGACCATGCGATGAATGACATTCAAGTCAACTGGTCTCCCCAAAAACTGTAAGCCAGGGTCTATGGCCCGAAGTACTACTTCTCTTTCCACCAACATATTGACTTGTCATAAATGGTGAGGCCCAAGATAGGCCATCTCAGTCTCATCCTCGAAATCATCATCACTTATCCAGAAACCATTAGCATTAGTATGGGGCCCCAAGGTGAGGGGCTCATGTCTTGGCCCTAAGTAGGCCATTTCTATTTCATCCTCATATTCTTCGTCACTTATTAAGAATCCATTTGCATTAGTATGTTGCCCCAAGTCATGGGGCCATTGCCTTACCCCTAAGTAGGCTCTCTCTATTGAGTCCTCTGACTCATAGTCACTTTCATCTGATATGTACCCACTCTCATTGTGGATGGACCAGGTAAAGCTTTGTAAATAGTGAGGCTCATGATAGGCCAAGCCCTCTTGTGCTTCATCATCACTTGCCACATATGCATTTTCTTCTTGCTCATCATCCCATGAGTTGTAACCTATTGGGGTGACATCAATTGTGGATCTTGGATGATAAGTCTTAGGAGGTGGTATGTTCACTGTGGCCACCTATTTGTTGCTCAGATATCTTGCACTTGGTGGATGATAAGGAATAAAATCGATGTCTTCTCCTAACCCCAAGGTTAATCTATCTAATGTTGCTGCTAGAAGGTCATCTCGACCTCTGATGTGATATCCTAACCCAAATATGTCAGATGGGAGTTGGTATTGTGGCTCGAATGGCCACCTACATCCCTGCTCATATCTACCAAGATCGTAACCATGCCAATGGCAATTCTCAAAATAGGTCAGAGCAAACTCAAGATTAGAGAGGTAGCAAACATTGATAGTGAATAGCTCATCATTATCCTCATCTATATCCATAGATTTATGGGTGCAATCTAGGCCAGCGTAGATGAAATTTGTCTGGTTGGGAGGGATTCCAAGCGGAACCACTATTCCCACTGGTGGTCTTAGATCTTTCGGTCATCCCATGTCCTATGCAGATTCTATGATAGGTGTAAAAGTTATGTTCTACACAAGATACTCTCCTATCCCTATGCTTGCCAAGTGTATAGTTGCATGTGAGGTGGATGACCCCACGGATGACACTGGCGAAGCGGGATGATAGTCATCATCTTTGACTTGGTCTTGGTGACCTTCTTCCTCCATGGGAGTTGGACTCTCTTCAATAGCTATGGTTAGCATTTCCTTGAGTTTGTTTTTCTCAACCATAGGTGCCTTTAGCTTTTGATCATTCTTTGGTTTAGGCATTGATGGTTTACTAGAAGCATTAGTTTCTTTGTGTGCAAGATGAGGTGTTGATGGAGATGGGTCCTTTTGTTCCTGTATCGCTCCAAATTTTTCGCACCCTTACCTTCAGGCTATAGGATCCGTGCCCGGAAGGAGGATGGGAAAAGGATGTCGTGGTACCTCGGACTGAGAGGACTTGCGAAGGTCCCGCCTCTCAAGGGAGGTGTATTTTGATGATTTTTCGATGGATGGTGGGTTCACCAGGAAACATTTAATGGCAGTTTCCACGCCTAGGTTTGGAATGTGTTTTTATGTGTTCGTTTTTAGCCTTAAGCATTCATATCCTAGGTTTGGCCAAATGAATCTAAATTAATCTATATGAAAGTGCAGATTTAATGAATGCAGAAAACAAAATTAAGACAGAAAATAGAGAAATAAAAGAAGAATACCTGATCCGGATGTCTGATGGAGATTCTGATGTTTGAAGCAGTCAGGATCGCCTCTGATTTGACATGATCGTCTGAGATCAGACAAGATCGTCTGAGATCTGACGAATTCGTCTGACGAATTCGTCAGAGACCTGCAAACAGAAAAACAAATGCAAAATACAAAGAATGCCACTGTGATAACAGAGGGAAACAACACAAAATGACAATATGAATACTAAACAATAGTTATGAATAGAAATTCAAACAAATTATGATATTCTAATGAGAAATTATGATCTTATCATGCAACCTAAACTATATGGGTGAACTCCAAATGCAAAATAGTAAGAAATAAGGAAAAAACTAACTTAAATGCAGAATAAAACAACAAAAGGTATAAGAGAAAGCGCAAACTCTGGGCACTGATTGCCCCCAATGCAGATTGCAGTCGAAATCGTCTGGAAGCAATGAAATCGTCTCGAATTGTGACAGGATCGTCCGAGATTTGAACGAGATCGTCTGCGACGATCTGAGCTTGCTTCGACTGAAAATCAATGAGGTCCCTGCAAGAAAACTTCAAAATAACAAATGCAAAATGATGCTCTAGGTATTCTAATGCACGCAAAATCAAGTTACAGGGAAATTCAGCCAGGGGTTGGGAAGGGAAGGTCCTAAGGATTAAATAGGCTTAGGGGAGTAGTTAGGAGGTTGGAGATCATCCCTATTTGGGAGATCTCCAATGGGGGAGGGTCCCTAACGGTGCAGACACGCTTCTGCCCGGATTAGAGACCCGTTGGAATAGAAGCTAATTGTGCAAAATTAGTTTTGCGACAAGATCGTCTGGACGTCCTAGCCCAGACGAAATCGTCAGATCTGGGGCGATATCGTCTGATCGGCGACGATATCGTCAAACGGTCAAAACAACCTCTAAAAATGGCACGAAAAAGGGGGAAACGGATTACCCGACGGTTAACGGGCGGTTTGGGAGGTTAAAATTTGAATTTAAATTATTTACTAGGATGAATGTAATTATTACAATTTCACTGCGCCAATTTTAGGGTGCTACATTTTGCCCCCTCTTTAGCGAATTTTCCGAAGAAAATGCGTTAAAGATGAGTTCTTCTCGATCTACGAGAAAGCAAAAATTATTCCCATTTTTAGGCGACGATTCTTGGTCGAATCGTACGACGACTTACTATGGTGCCCCCTCCGTGTTTTTACCCAAATCGAACGTTTGAGGTAAAAACGCGAAAAAGCAAAATTAATTTTGAATTATTTTTGAATAAAATTAAGAAAAATAGGGTAAAACCCTAATTCATTTTTACTGTTCATTTTTACTGGTTTTAGAGCTCTGGAAGCAAAAATGGTGGAGACGACGCACAGATCAACAGAGGTCCGACGCGGGCTACGGGTAAGAGTCTAAACTTAGTTTAGAATGCTTTAATTTGATTTTACATGCTTTTTAGGTAAATTTTAATCAATTTTTGAGCATCGCGGCCGTTTTTGGGCCGTCGACGTCGTCGGGACGAAATCGTCCCGATTTCGACGAAATCGTCTCAATTTCGCCAATTTCGTCCAAGGGCGAAATCGGCGAAAGGGGGACGATTTCGTCAAATTAGGGACGATTTCGACCTGCGAAATCGAAAACGATTATGCTCAAATTTGGGACGATATCGTCCAATAGTGGACGATATCATCAATTGCATAAAATTGAACTTATTTTAACTTGCATTTTTAATCACTTGAGTTGTTATTAATGGTTGTTTGTTGTTTTGTTGTTTATGTTGCAGAGAGGTTTGCTAAAAAGCAGGGAATGGAAGTATGGAGGTTTGAGAGATGACTTGGCCGCTCTTACACAGGCAGAGCGGGATCAGCTGGCACAGGCCGGCTTACAGCATGTGGCAGAGATGCCACAAGTGTCTACAGATATGGGGCTACTGACAGCCCTAGCAGAGAGATGGTATCCGGGTTCTTCCTGTTTTTGGCTACCGACAGGGGAGATGACTCCCACTCTAGAGGATGTATGGAGGATTCTGAGAATCCCCATACAAGGACGGTTGATCACTCCTACGGCCAATCAGGGCCATGCTATGGGACGATTGTGCGGTGACCCGAGCTTCGCCCTGGAGAAGGGCGGAGTTAACATCGAGGCACTGCGCCAGATGCCTGGGGCATCTAGACTCACACGGGTTCTAGCTGGAGTAGTTGGTGGACTTTTGTTGTGCCACCAGAGCGGGTGCAGGGTGCCATGGATGCTCGTAGATGTGATCTACGATATGCGAGACCATGGCTACAGGTTTTCTTGGGGCAGCTATGTGCTATGCCGACTGTACAAGATCCTGCATGGGGTCGTGTACAAGGGCGGCCGATGTCTGGTGATGACATCGCTCCTACAGGTTTGGTGCTGGGAGCACATTGCAGTGCGGAGGCCGGTAGGGCTTCCTCTGATAGGGATTGATGGGGAGAGGCCCCGAGTTTTCTACTGGTGGCTCCGGAGAGGGTCACAACGGCGGATCGACCTTTCGATGTCCCGGAGACTACTAGATGACCTAGTCCCGGACCAGATCACCTGGAGGCCATGGCGCGAGCACCCAGGGTGGGCCGAGGATGGACAGGAGCTAGCTCGCGTTAGGCGAGTGTGCTGGCTATGGATGGAGAGGGGAGAGGTGGAGCTCCACCGCTATGACCGAGTTTTGCGATAGTTCGGTCTGCAGTAGGGGATCCCATCTCTCAGGGATTATGAGTTTTCCTGGACTATCCGGGATAACACTACAGTGAGCGGGGCTCCAGACATGCAGCGTTTCTGGAGTCAGGACTCGGACGATGCCCCCATTCAGCCAGTGGATGGGGACGACGTAGGGGTAGCCGATGGCTACGATGCCTGGTACGCAGGCATCCGCCCTCCTCGGATGACGAGGGCTCAGGGTCCGATACACACGGTTGTGCATCGGATAGGGAGGCGGTGCCAGGCGGCTATGGAGGCGGCCCAGGGTCATGACGGGAGAGAGCTGAGGAGGCCGCATGCACAGGAGAGGCCACGGCAGAGGGAGAGGAGGGAGGCGAGACCCCCTTCTCCATAGAGAGAGAGGCCACCATCGCCCGATAAGGGCAAGGGTGTTGACACAGGGGAGAGTAGCGAGACAGCTACTCTTCGAGCAGAGAGAGATCATCTCCGGGCATAGGTGCAGACATTGCAGGACGAGGCTGCACGCCATCGAGCTGAGGTTACCCAGCTCAGAGACGAGATTGCACGCCTCAGGGCACGGGGTGGAGGAGCGAGCACACAGGAGCTGGCGTGGTCGATTGCTCAGACCACGTTCTACCAGGGCATCTACTTCTAGATGGTGCCAGAGGGTCAGAGGGTACAGCTGCTAGCCGGCATTGCTGACCCTATCAGGATTGGGTCCTCGAGGACTTCGTCCCGATCGAGGACTAGGACTCACAGTACTACTCATACTGCGATGGGGCCACCTCGTCCACCTCAGGGCGGGGGAGGAGATGAGGCTGAGAGCTCGAGGGGCTCTCGAGGCTAGAGGACTGCATTACACTGTACATATTGATATGTAGGTTTATTATTTTTGATAGAGGATTGAGTATGCCGAGGTACAGATTGTGGCATACCGATCCAGTTTTGATGATGTATATATACTGTTGATATATATATGAGATGAGATAGTTTTGATCATATGACTTGTGTTATGTGTATGTTTATGATGCTTTTATGTTTGATTGATTGATTTGATAATTGGATTGAGGATTCATGAAATTATGTCATTTTGAAAATTTATAATTTTGATGTCATGCGGTAATATTTTAAATGAAATAATCTGATGTAACAAATTGGTTGTTTGTAATGTGATGTGGTAAAAAATAAAAAGAGACTTCTAACAATAATTTCAAAGGACATTGTCGCTATTATAGACCATTTCATGGAGTCGCTGCTCACTCGGTCGTCAAGCTAATCCCAATATAGAAATATTGTTAAAAGTAAAAGAGTGCTTAAGAGACTGTCTTAAGACTTTGGTGCAATGGTGCAAAATGATGATGATGATGGTTTGTTTTTCAGATTTTCATAAAAAATAGTATGCATGAAATAATGTTAAATGATTTTTGCTAGGCATAAATTCCTAAGTGTGATAAAATTTTTGGATAATTCCTTAGGAATTATACCATCTTTGCAAAATTGAAGGTTGACATAATGACATGAAATAGTGATAATGTGCATGCTTTGTGTTTAAAAAACATAACTGTGTAATAGTATGATTTAAGTCATATGGTTTTCATGATTTTTAAATAAATGGGGAATAAAAATTGTTACAATGGTTTGCGCTAGGCATAGAATATGTAGGTATAGACTTATACCATCATCGCGAAAATCAAAGAAAAATAGATAGTTTTATTGCATGGTTGATTTTTTAATAAACAGAAAATATGAAGATGAGGACTTGCGCTAGGCATAAAATTCCAATTTTGGTTTTGGAACTATACCATCGTCGCGAAAGTCGACAAAAGTTAAAAAAAAAAAAATATATATATATATATATATATATATATGTTTTGATTGTATAGTTTTGAAAGAAATTTTTGATTTTTCTATTATATAGTTGTCTTTATGGTAAACAACTGTACTTGAATTATTCCAAACAAGTTGCAAAAATAATATTTCAAAGTATTTTGAAGACAAAAGTTAGATTTATAAGGAATCCCATGTGCATATGTGAATTCATTTCCGATCTTGATTTATCATAATGATACACAAAATCTCTCAAATACAAATGTGTGTGCAATTGCTTTGTGCATTTACCAGTTTTGAGCAAGATAATATGATACAAGTGATTTGAAGAAACCAAATAAGTGTTCATTAACCATGATGTAGATGCATATAACCATACTAGACTACTATGTAGATCGGATTATCAAGAGCTAGCTAATCCATAAGCGGACATAGGTCCGTACAAAAGAAGGTCGCTAATGTGACAGACATATCACCACGCTAGGAGTTACCCAAGGCCAAGCAGATTGGGCACAAACCACCTGTTATGGGGCTTACCTCACAGTTTTTGAATAATTGAGAATTCCAGGGATTCAAGCTCATCAACCCTTCTTTTCTTTTCAAAGGGTAGGGAAAGGGATTTTATTGCTTTCTTGCTTTCTGCTTTCTTTTGCTTTTCTTTTGAACTTTGCTTCTTTTTCTTTTTGTATTTTTTTTTTTGCTTGATTTTTGAGATAGTGCTTGAAATATTGTTGTAATGATATAAAATAACATTTTTCTTTTCTCTTTTTTTCTTGAACTTTTCTTTTCTTCTTCTTTGCTAGGGATACTTGCTCGGATTAGTTGTAGAGCAAGGGATTTTTATTCTGGGTAGGGGTGAGCTTGTCCTTTTGCCAATTCTCAAAGATTCTAGACCATGTGCATGATAGGATAGCAGGGGAAACTTTTCGCTCAAGAAATCACGTCTACTATGTAGCAAAACATGGAAATTACAAATATAATCATTTTATTGTGAAAAGATGTGCTTGGTTTAAGTAAATAACAAGATCAATTCTCTATGCTCAAACTTTATTTAATTGAATTTTGTGGACTTTGATATAAGAGAGATTAGTAATCATGCCAGATAAAATCAAGATATTTATTTTTGTGAGTGTGCAAGTGAGGGATTCCAAATAAATGCTAATTTATCCAAAATAATTTGAAACATATAACTGCAACAATTGTAAGAAAATATATATAAATACTTTTTGAGAAGTTTTGAGAATATTGACTCTCTCTTTCTTCTTTATATTGTTTTGGTTTCGAAAGAGTCAAGCATATTGTTGTTTTTATATTTTTATCATTATTTTGTTTTTTTGGTTTTATTTTTGTTTTTGAACAAAAAATTTAACAAGTGCCATAAATAAATGCAACAAATAGTTTTGAAGATTTTGATGATTATGAATGTTTTTGGTGTTTTTGAATTTATAAATTTGAAAGAAATACAAGATAGTGATTTTGAACAAATATATACATGGATGAAATGACCAAATTTATACATAGTAACGTTTAAGATGCAAAATATTCATGGGTTCTTTAAGTTCTTTACCATCTAAGGTAGACAATTTGTATGCTCCTGATTCGAATTTAGCAATAATAATGTATGGTCCAAGCCAGTTGGGCTCAAATTTACCTTTAAGGTCCTTAGTTGCATTAGTATTTTTTTTATTTTCTTTTAAAACAAGGTCGCCGATCTCAAAGGATCGATGACGCACTTTTTTAGCATATGATCTTTTAAGCTTGTTTTGGTAGGCACGGAGATGCTCCAAAGCATTGATGCATTTTTCATCTAGGAGTTCCAGATGATCGAGTCTGCCAAACTCGATATTCATCTCCTACTTCGGTATCTTGAAGTAGTAGAGCCAAAGAAGGAACTTCTAATTCAAAGGGAAAAACCGCTTCAACACCATAAACCAAAACAAATGGTGAAGTTCCCGTGGGGGTTCGAACACTAGTTCGATAGGCCCACAAGGTTGGATATAACTGAATGTGCCAGTCACGGCCAGTTTTATTGACCAATATTTTGAGGATTTTGATTAAGGTTTTGTTAGATGCTTCTGCTTGACCATTACCCTGAGGATAATAGGGAGTGGACCAACGATGTTGAATCTTATATTTTTGGCATAATTTTTTAACATCTTTATTTTTGAAACAAGTTCCATTGTCAGAGATGAGATTTGCAGGAATTTCGAACCTACAAATGATTTGATTAAAAATAAATTTAGAGACTTGTGTGCCAGTGCAGGAAGCTAAAGGCATAGCTTCAACCCACTTCGTGAAATACTCAGTGGCGGTTATGATGAACTTGTGTCCATCAGATGACACAGGATTGATTTTGCCAATAATGTCTAAACCCCATTTGGAAAAGGGCCAAGGAGATGAAATAGCCTGCAGCTCTTGTGCAGGCGCATGGACAAGGTCAGCATGTTTTCGGCACTTGTTGCAATGACGCACATACTCATGTGCATCCGTTTCCATGGTAGGCCAAAAGTATCCTATCCGAAGGAGCTTTTTAGCAATGACACTACCACCGAAGTGTCCTCCACAAGATCCATCGTGGGCTTCACTCAAGGCTGATTTAGACTCTTCTAAGTTTAAACATCTTAATAGGATACCTTCAAAAGATCTCCTATATAAAGTATTGCCAATTATTACAAATCGACTTGCTCGTCTACGTAATAACCGACGCTGGTTGCTATTAGAATTGGCAGGGAAAGTCCCATTTTGGAGAAAATCAAATATGTCCGTATACCAAGGTTCAGGAGTAGTTTCATTGATTAGAAACACATCCAAAGGCTCTGAGCATGATTTATGTGAAGCGGGTTCCTGGAGTCGACGAATAATGATAGTGGCATATTCGTCATCTAACTCCAAGGGTAGGAGAGATGCAGCTACGGCCATAGCATCAACTGCACGGTTGCTAGTTCGAGGAATAGCTTCCAAGGTAACTTGATCAAATAGAGACATTAATTGTAAAACATAGGCCTTATATGGGCGTAGTTTATCATCTCTGGTCTGATAAACTTCATTAATTTGGTTTATAACCAGTTGAGAATCACCAAAAACTAACAGATGTTTAATTTTTAGCGCCAAGGCAGCTCGTAATCCAAGGATTAGAGCTTCATACTCAGCAGTATTGTTGGTGCAAGCAAATGTCAATTTGAAGGACAGAGGAATAAGATGTTTTTGCGAGGATATTAAAATAATACCCACACCAGCCCCACTCATGCATCGGGCTCCATCAAAGTATAAGGACCATTGTTCAGTATGGTCTACCTCTAATTGAAGGCATTCATCCAAAAACTCGATGATGAGGGGATGGGTAGACGCTAAGGGTGAAGCAGCTAATTGATCTGCTATGATTTGACCCTTAACGAACTTTTGTCCTATGAATGTGAGATCAAACTCGCTTAGAGCAAGAACCCACTTGGCCGTGCGACCTGATAAATAAGGTCGACTCATGAGATACCTTAAGGGATCGTATTTGGCAATGACATAAGTTTTCTGACTAAGCATATAATGTCATAATTTTTGCATAGCAAAAATGACTGCTAGACATAGTTTTTCTAATGCTGTGTAGCGGGTTTCATAACTGATGAAGGTTCGGCTAATATAATAATTAGCACGTTCTCTCTTTTCATCATCAAGCTGAGCTAACATAGCCCCTAAGGCAGAATCTGAAGCTGAAATATATAGGAGGAATGGGCGATCAGGTTTAGGTGGTGAAAGCATAGGTGGATTAAGGAGGTATTGTTTGAGAAGTTCAAAAGCTTCTCTACATTCGTTGTCCCAATTAAAAGGGACATCCTTTTTAAGGAGTTTAAGAAAGGGACCAGTTTTGTCCGCCAGCTTATCGATGAAGCGACGGATAGCTTGAAGCTTACCTTGTAAACTTCGTAATTCAGATATATTAGTAGGTGCGGGCATATCAGTGATAGCCGCAATTTTGAGAGGGTCGATTTCGATACCACGTAAAGAAACTAAAACCCCTAATAGTTTGCCGGACTTAACTCCGAATATGCATTTTGTTGGATTTAATCGAATAAGATATTCTCGTAATCGATTAAAAACTTTTCTCAAATCATCTAAATGATTATCTTCAATAATAGAGCGAGCTATAATATCATCTACATAATCATGTAGGATATCATGCATCATATCATGAAAAATATAGGTCATAGCTCGTTGATAAGTTGCACCTACGTTCTTTAAGCCAAATGGCATCACTTTCCAACAAAAAGTACCCCAGGGGGTAATAAAGGTTGTTTTAGCCTGATCTTCAGGAGCTATCCTGATCTGATTATAACCGGAGAATCCATCCATTAAGGACATCATCCCACTTCCGGCAGTAAAGTCAATGATTTGATCCATGTTTGGAAGAGGAAAGTCATCTTTAGGGCATGCAGCGTTAATATCTCTAAAATCTATGCAAACCCTAACTTTGGTAGCTTCTTTCTTGGTGACTGGAACTACATTTGAGATCCATTCAGCATAATCAATAGCTTGTATAAAGACAACATTCAAGAGTTTTTCTAACTCCCCTTTGACTAGCAGAGCCACTTTGGGATGCATTTTTCTAAGTTTTTGTTTAACAGGTTTAGCATCCGGATGGACCACTAGATGATGCATGACTACAAAAGGGTCTAGACCTGGCATATCTTCATATGTCCAAGTGAAAACATCTTCATACTCTTTAAGGAATGCAATGTATTGTTCTTGTTTTTCTTGACTTAATTCGGATCCAATATTGATTATGTGAGGATTATCCTCGGTCCAATATTAATTTTAATGACGTTTTCTACCTCCATGTGTAGATCTCTTTCAAAGTTAGGTGGGGCGGGTGAAACACCCAATTCTTGTAATTCTTGTAAGGTTAATTTGGATAATTCATCTTGAGGATTAGTGGTCTCAAGTTGGGCTATAGTTGGTATAGAACCATCAAAATAAAATCCATTGTGTAACATCTCTTCAACGGAGACATCATGGAAGATATCTCCTTCCAACTCTTCATCAGGGTCAGCAATCATTTCAGGATAAGCTATGGATAGCATGTTACTGTTAGCGTACTAATATTATTTGTACGTATTGCATTATTAGACTACTGTTACAACTACGTAACAGAGTTCTGTTTACCTGTTTCATCCGGTGTGCTATTCCCGGAGTTGTAACCTTATTTAAACGTCTCCTGAATAATACATCTAAGTTCGCTGGTTTTCTACATGGCATCAGAGCCAAGTTGCAGGGAGCTGTGAGAAGGGAAAGGCTGGAAGACTGTTTTTTTCAGCTGGGAGAAGGCTACCGCGTTTTTTTTGTGAATGCAAATTATTTTTTAATCACGCAATCGTGATTTAAAAAAAAAAAAAAAAAAAATTGTAGGACGCAGCATCCCCGCCCCACGACGCGAGTGCGCATCTGAGCGCAGCCGCGACAGAGCGCCACGCTCGTGCAGGCCCGTTCATGTGCAAGTGATGCCGCGACAGTGACAGGAGACTGCCGTGCCACATGACAGAGTGCGCAGGCCTATCACGTGACACTCGAGGAGACGGTCGTGACAGGGCGCGCGCAGGCCTGTCACGCGATGCTCGTAGTAGGAGGTGTCGTGCAACTCGATAGAGCTTGCGCAGGGTGCGAGGTGTCGTGCAATGCGATAGAGCTCAAGCACGCCTGTCGTGCAACGCGACAGAGCCATGTAGGAGACGTCGCGTCACGGTAGCGACGCGACGTGGAGGAGAGGCAGGAAGCGGAAATTTAAACCGCTCCCTCCCACGCTCCCAGGAGGGGTATAAACCCCCCCTTCTTGCATGAAATTCGCGCTGCGCCCTCCCCCCCCACCCCGTTTTTTTTGTAAAATAAAATTAAAAAAAAAAACAAAGACCCCCCCCCCCGTTTTTTTTAATAAAAAAAAAAAAAAACCCGACTGCGGACGTGAACGACGGAGAGGAGGCTGCCACAGAGGCAGCGGGGCGGCGATCTGCAGAGGACGGGAGAGCAGCAGAGAAGGAACCTGCGCTCGGGCAGCAGGTCAAATTCGAGGGGCTCTATAGATCCTTTCGGATCAGCCCGCTAGCTCACTTGGCAGTGAGCTGTGCGGTAAGGCTCAGGGAGCCTACAGGTCGGGGGTTCAAATCCCGCCGACTCCCCCCAAGGTATAATTTTTTTTTTCAAAGTTGTTTTTTAATTATTATTATTTTTAATTAAAATTTTTAATTTTAATTTTTTTTTAATATAGTTTTTAAACTTTATAAATTAAAATTTAATTTTAATTTATTTTTCTTAAAGTTTTAAAACTATATAAATTAAAATTATTTATTTTAATTTTAAATATATAATAATTATTAAAAATGCTTTGTTAAAGAAAGCTTTTTAAGGGGGGATTATTTTTTCAAAAAATCAAAGGGGGATTGTGAGTAATTTTTTGAAAAATAGCAATTTGGCGAATTGTAAAAGGTGCATTTTCGGCTGTGACCGACACCTTGTGGGTTATTCTTGTGGGCAATTTTTTATGTTGTATGTTGCATATTTCATTTTTGCACTATAACATTAAAAACTTAAAATCAAAACACTCCCTAAGTCCCCGGAATAATTAAAACCCATCCGTGCAATTTATTGCACTGCAACATTCGGTATTTGTGATACCTCTGGCCAGCACTTACAGGTAAAGTTGTCGTGATTTGGCTACTGTATCCGCCGCCTAATATAGCTGCTACAACGACGTCTGAGCTTGTTCTCTATAAATCGTCGGGGAGGAATAAGTACGCCATTTTTGCATTTTTTTACTCCATCCACTACCCTTTATCGCACTTGTGTTTAGGCGTAAATCCTGACGAAGTATTCTTCATAGTGTTTAGGGGAAGTTACGCCCCACGCATGAGAAGAATCTTCTATGGTAGGTGCCATCAACAAGGCGATTCCCTTTCAGTACCGCTTATGTTCCACGTATCGTATGATCTCTAAAACTCACCTATAGTCTCCCTCACGTAAGGGCGGGTGATTTTTGTTGATCTTTCTAAATACCTATAGTTTCCCTCACGTAAGGGCGGGTATTTTGTACGGTATATTGGCCTAGCAAAAGGTATATCGAAAGGGGGACCAATTGGTGATATAAGGAACCTTCACTATGGCCGTTGTTGCAAAGTTGATGACTGATCCGCATCAGTTATTGAAAGGTCCAAATTATACACCATGGAAACATAAGATGAAGGCTATTCTCCAAATGGAAGATTTGTGGGATATTGTTACTGGAGTAGCAACTAGGCCTTCACCAACAACAGGATCCATAGGTCCTTCAGCAGATCAGATAGCTTTTGACAAGAAAGACAGTCGAGCAAAGGTGCTCATTTTGTTTGTTGTTTTAGATGAAGTGCAACCTCATATAGCTGACAAAGCAAGTGGTAAAGAGGCATGGGATGCCCTTAGAACCATCTATGAGGGAAAGAATGAATCCACCATTCTTCATCTTCAAAAACAACTTCATAACCTGAGTTTGAGGCAGGGTGAAACAGTTGAACTCTTTTTGTGCAGAGTGTCTGAGTTGAAAGAGAAATTGAGTTCTTTGGGAGATACTGTGGACGAAAAGCTTCTCATTTCACTTGTGATGAGAGCTTTACCTTCTTCATTTGATATGTTGATAACCTCCATCCAGGTGTCTCAACGACAAATTACCTACATCGAGTTGGTCAATCTGCTTCAACAACAGGAGGCACGCCAACTTCACAAGGATGATTCTTCCAATACAGCCCTATACACCAACAGGCAGGGTTCTAGGAAGAAAGGTAATGGGCAAAAAGGAGGCAACTTTTAGAAAGGAGGAAATTCTCAACAAGATACGAAAGGAAAAGGCAAACAACCTCAACAGAAGAAGAGGTGGTGCAAGATCTATGAGAAAGACAACCATGACACCAACAGGTGTTGGCATAAGAACAAGCAGAAAGGCCAAAACAAACCACAAAATAAAAACAAGCAACCCCAGGTGAATGTTGTTGTTGAAGAATCTGACTCAGATTCTGAATGGGCACACAAGGTGCTCATGACTACCACAGATTCCACACAGAGGGATCCTGTTTGGTATGTCGATTCTGGAGCTAGCAAACATATGACTGGCGACAGATCGTGGTTTGAATCATTTGTGGCCAAAGAGGGCAAACCTGTCACCATTGCTGATGATAAAACCTACAGGGTTCAGGGAGAGGGTACAGTTTCAGTCACTCTTCCTGATGGCAAGTGTCAGATTGACAAAGTCCTCTATGTTCCGGGATTGGCCAACAATTTGTTGTCAGTGACACAAATCCTGGACAGAAATATGGTTGTCAACTTTCATGTTGAGAATGGAAAGAAGTGTTGTACCATTACCAGGAAGGGTAAGCAGATTGCAACAGCTTCATATAAGCACGGCTTATTTGCACTAGATGCTATCTCTACTCCACATGTTGCCATGACTGTCTCTACCAAGGAGGCAACTTCCCTATGGCACAAGAGATATGGGCATCTTAGTTCTGGCTACTTACTTGAGCTCAGCAAGTATGAGATGGTAAAGGGTCTTCCTTCCCTTTTTGCCACATTGCCAGTGTGCTCTGACTGCTTGGCAGGAAAGCAGCATAGAGTACCATTTGAGAAGAGCTCTACAAGAGCACGAAAACCTCTGGAGTTAATTCACACCGATCCATGCGGTCCTTTCACACCCAACAGTTGTGGAGGGAAGAGGTACTTTCAGTTATTCGTAGATGACTACTCACGAAAGATGTGGGTTTTCTTTCTCCAACTCGAAATCTGAAGCTTTCGCATTCTTCCAGCAGTTCAAGAAATCCGTTGAGAAGGAGTCAGGAGCTTCTATTAAAACCCTTCGCTCAGATCGAGGGGGAGAGTTTACCTCTAATGAATTTTTTGCATTCCTAGATAAGCATGGGATCAAGAGACAGTTAACAACTGCCTATACTCCTCAACAAAAATGGAGTTGTCTGAGAGAAGGAACCGTTCTATCATGGAAATGGTTCGTTGTATGCTCACAGGAGCTACTCTTGGGCAACAATATTGGGCAGAAGCTGTCACCACTGCAGTGTATCTGTTGAATAGGGCACCCACAAAGGCCCTAAAAGGAATGACTCCACAGGAAGCATGGAGTGGTCGAAAACCCTCCATATCTCATCTACGTATTTTTGGGTGTCACGCTTTCATGCACATACCGAAAGAGAAAAGGAAGAAGCTAGATGAGAAAACATCGAGATGTATTTTTCTTGGTTATTCTGAGCACTCTAAAGGATATCGGTTGATAGATCCTTTGACCAAGAAAATTCATATCAGCAGAGATGTTGTCTTTGATGAAGCTTTCACATCACAGAGCACATCTAAAGTACACCAAGATATTGTGGAAACTAAGGAAGAGAAGATTCCTTCGTCAACACAGACAGGAGGTCCTTCTACATCTTCTTCAACTCCACCGAAGAAGAATCCTAAATGGTGTACAAATACAATCAGAGACGCAAATTTATCCACTCCTCCCAATTTGAATTTGGATAGACCTCGTACACGCAGTATGGCTCAAAAGGAAAGAGAAGCCAGAGAAACTGGTGAGGTTGATGATCTTTGTCAATATTTTGAGGAACTTTCTGTGACTCCAAGTACAGAAGTAGAGGATATGGATATTGATGATGACAGGGCATTCATGTCTACCATAGATAGTCTTGAACTTGCATCGATGCAAGATGCTCTTAGTGAGCCTCGGTGGAAGGCCGCTATGGATACAGAGTATGAGTCTTTGATGAAGAATAAAACTTGGAAGCTTGTTGATCTGCCGCATGGAAAGAAACCCATTGGCTGCAAATGGGTATATAAAGTCAAGTACAAGGCAGATGGAACAATTGATAAGCATAAGGCCCGTCTTGTTGCAAAGGGCTATGCTCAAAAGGAAGGCATTGACTATGAGGAAACTTTTGCACCTACTGCTCGGATGACCACAATTCGGGTTATGTGTGCTATGGCAGCACAATATGGGTGGAAAGTTCACCAGATGGATGTCAAAAGTGCCTTTCTAAATGGTGATCTCCAAGAAGAAGTCTATATGACTCAGCTCGAAGGATTTGAAGTGGAAGGCCAACAAGCAGAAAGTTTGCAAATTGGTCAAATCCTTGTATGGTCTGAAACAAGCTCCTCGAGCTTGGTATATAAAAATGGACAATCACCTTATGCAGCATGGATTTAAGAGATGTCCGTCAGATGCAAACCTCTATTTCAAGAAACAGGGTTTTGAGATAGTGTTGCTTGTACTCTATGTGGATGATCTGCTCATTACAGGGAGTTCAGAAACTATGATCTCTACTGTCAAAAGAAACTTGTGCAAATATTTTGAGATGACAGATCTCGGACTTCTCCATTACTGTCTTGGTCTGGAATTCAGCCAGAAGGAGCACTCCATCAAAGTGTCTCAGAAAAAATATGCCAAGACATTGTTGGAAAAATATCGCATGACTGATTGCAAGCCAATGGCAACTCCAATGGAGAATGGACTTCAGTTATCACGATATGATGACTCACCTCAGGTAGATGGTACTCTCTATCGACAGTTGATTGGGAGTCTCATATATCTGACCAATACTAGGCCAGATCTCGTATTTGCTGTCAACTATCTTTCGAGGTTCATGCAGGAGCCTAAGACCACTCATTGGAAAGAAGCAAAACGTGTTCTTCACTATGTCCGTGGTACTATGGAATATGGCCTAGAATACAAGAGGAACAACAAATTCTTCTTGCAAGGATACACGGACTCCGACTATGCCGGATCATTTGATGATCGCAAGTCAACTTCTGGATACATTTTTCATCTGGGATCCGGTCCTGTCTCTTGGCACAACAAGAAGCAACAGGTGGTTGCTATTTCATCAACAGAGGCAGAATATCACGCCGCACGTGAAGCTGTGTGCGAAGTGATATGGTTACGTCGCATTCTGACAAGTATGGGCCATCCATCAAAATCTCCAATACACTTGTTTTGCGACAATCAGGGTGTTCTGAACCTCGTCAAGAATCCAGTCCATCATGAAAGAACAAAGCACATTGACACACAATGTCATTTCATTCGAGATGAAGTTCCAAAGCACCGAATTCAGCTTCAGCACATTCCCACCGATGCTCAAGTTGCAGACATTTTCACTAAGGCACTTGGACGTGTCAAATTTGAATTGTTTCGTAGCTCACTTTGTATTGCAAAATAATGTAAGGGGATGTTAGTAGTCTAGTATAGCTATTAGTTATTACATTACCCAAATAATGTAATAAAGGGGGATGTTAGCGTACTAATATTATTTGTACGTATTGCATTATTAGACTACTGTTACAACTACGTAACAGAGTTCTGTTTACCTGTTTCATCCGGTGTGCTATTCTCGGAGTTGTAACCTTATTTAAATGTCTCCTGAATAATACATCTAATTTCGCTGGTTTTCTATAGTTACTGAACATATTTAGAAAAAACATCCAAAAACTAAAAGATATAAAAAAAAAAAAAAAAACCAATTTTATGCCATTTTGGAAAGGTCCCCTTTCCTTTATATCCATTTAAGCACATGGGTTTAGCTAATAATTCATTGGTAAAATAACAAACCCTCATGATGAGTTTTGATATTCTGAGGGATTCTTCCCATCATATCCTTTATAAATGAAGGCACAACTCCCGACTTGGTAAGTACTTCCCATAGGTTGTGGGAGGCCCAAAGTACGAGGAGATGGCAGCAAGTTATTTAAAAGAATTGAATCTTGCATGAAAGCATTTGTTTTTTCTGATATTAAGATTGTGGATAAATCTGGTAAAAGTTCATCAGAAAGGGCATAAGATGTAGAAGGATTATTCCCTATATCTTGAGATGTGGAAGGTATGATAGATGTGTCTATAGGTTTTGAAATTATAGGGATAGAACTTGAAGGATTGGTTGTAGATTTAAGATCTTTTTGAGGTTCTAAAGTGATTTGTTTAGAGGATTGTTGATCTATATAGGAGGATGAAATTAATGGAGGGGAAATAGGTGAAGTTATGGGTGTGTGTTTCACACGTTTAGATGAAAAATAAGAACTAGGATGTGTGGATGACAGAGCGGGGCAAAATTGCACTCCAACAAGTTCTGCCAAAGCACACATATCAAAGGGTCTAGGGTCACCATGGATAGTGACCAACTAATTTTTAAATTCAAATTTAACACATTGGTGTAAAGTTGATGGGACCACTCGCATCGCATTGATCCAAGGGCGACCCAAAAGTATATTGTACGATGTTGGGCAATGTACAATAAACACGGTTGTTTCTAGGGTTCTAGGACCAACTTGCAAGGGGATGGTAATAACTCCACACGTTTCTTGTGTTTCGTCATTAAAAGCTTTGATAATCATATCAGTTTTCTTCATTTCATCACTTCTAAAGCCAAATCTTTGGTAGAAGTCAAAAGTGCAAATGTTTAGAGATGAGCCATTATCAATCAAGACTCGTTTGATAGCTACATCTCCAATTAGAGCAGTAATATATAAGGGATTATCCTTATGTAAACTGTGTTGTGGGATATCTTTATCCCGAAAGTCAATACAATCAACCTCTCGAGTGATGATAGTATTGGCCATAGCTTCAGGTTGAATGTTTTGAGGTACCATCATTTGGCTTAATGTAAGCATCAACTCATCCCTATGGGTGGGAGAAGATCTTAATAAATCCAAAAGGGAAATTCTGGTTGTAGTATTGGATAATTGCTCATTAATATTGTAAGGGGGTTTAGGTTGAACATTAGGAGCATGATTCCCTTTATTGGGATTTTTCAAAGCGAATGGAGCTGATCCATCATTCTGATTTGGTTCTTGTTGAGAATTTTGAGCCTGTTGTCGGGTAACGACTCCAATGGTACCTACAATGTTATATTGAGGACGTTGAACTGGCCTCGGTCTAGCATTTATGGCTTGTTCATTTGGAAGGAATTGATTAGAAGAGGGTCGAGTAGTAACTCTTCTAGGAAATGGTTCTTCTAGAACCATAGCATCTGTGATGGGTTGAATAGGATCTGATTCATTTTTAGAACTATTCGATTGGTTTGAAGTAATGTCTAGTTCACTTTCACTATCTGATTCTACATCACTAGAATCAGAAGTTTGAAAATTATGTAAGGGCCTGGTTGTAACCAGGGATAAGGTTGTGTCAAATATTTGAGGATCTTGAATAGGTAATTGTCCGCTAATGGTTCCTACATATCGGGTAGGAGGGGGAACATTATGATGTTCGATTTGATTGGCTACCTCTTTACCATGTCTTGGTAAAGGGTGTTGAAATATGTCTAATGTTTGATTAGCATTTTGATTTTGATTTTGGGGAATGGTCTTTTGAGTATTATTAGGAGGGTTTTGTTTAGGTTGGAAGGCTTGCACTTCCATTTCATTATTATCAATCAAATCCTGTATTTTATGTTTCAACCTTTTACAAGCATTGGTAGAGTGTCCAGGTCCTCTATGGAAATCACAGTGTAAGTCACTCCGTATCCGGGTATAGTTGGATCAGGTTCCCGGATAGTCGGTAATTGGATCAAACCTCTTTCGAGTAATTGAGGTAAAATAGTTGATAAGGGTTGGTTTAATCTAGTAAATTCTCGAGGAGGCTTATCAGGAGGTTTCAATATAAATTTTTCTGTTGTCTTCGTTGCATTGATATTAGCAACATTTCTGCTATCAATGACTCCATCACCGACAACTTGTTTGTTTTTATATTGATTTCTAGATGTTTTCTCATCATCCTTCTTCCTAAGTTGGCCTCTCCTAATGAGGGCATCTTCTACTCTTCGAGCTAAATCTATAGCTTGATCGAAGGTAGTTAAAGTAGCAGTTGATAGCTCATAAGATATTTGTTCTTGTAAATTATTGATAAAAATGTCCAACATTTCCCTATAAGGTAGCACAAAGTGTAGTTTTCCTGTCAATTGCCTCCATCTAGCTAAGAAATCGGCAAAACATTCATCCTTGTCTTGTTTTAAGTTGTATAAATCTTTAATGGTTACATGCCTCTCGATGTAGGCACTAAATTGATGGACAAAAGATTCAGCTGTTTCTTCAAAGTTTCTCAAAGAATGAGTGGGCAATTGATAGTACCACTCTAATGCCATTCCACCTAAACTTTTTGGGAACATTTTTAGTAATAGCAAGTCATCATGTGATATATCATGACATGCTATCCTAAACATGCGAAGATGCTCTATGGGATCTTCGGTTCCTTTATATATAGGCAAGATAGGCATGGGAAAATGCTTAGGGTATGGTTGAGCTACAACTATGGGATCCAAAGGTTGACTACATATCTCTCGATAATTGTACGAGGGACGGTAGGGATCTATCTGGTCCATACGCGAAGCTAATTGTTTCACCATGGCTTCCAGATTACTAGTTTGCCCCCCATATTGGTTCGGTAGGGCATTGACATGGGTTTTGTGGGCATATGATGGAGGGACATGAAGATTAGATGCCATGTTGCTATTGTGTAAATTGTTGGTAGGAAAAGTGTTATGAAGGAATTTTGAAGTTGTATTATGTTGTATTCCAGATTGTTGAAAATTGGTGTTTGGCTTCGTTTTAGGTTTTTGTTTACTTGAAGCATATTGCTCAATAGTTTGGCGAAATAAAGTAGTGAAGGAAGGTTTCTTTTGTGTGGGAATGATTTTAGGTTGAATAACAGGTTCCTTAGGAGGTTGGGTAACCTGTTGTTTTGACATGTTTTGAATCATAGTGACCATGTCTGTATTGGATGGCCCAGCCTTGTCACTTTCTTGATCAATGAAAGACAAGGGATTAGTGCGCACATCATACATATATTCCATGGCTGCTTGAGTGTTACTAATTTTCCCTTTATCAATACGAACTACCACATTAAGGGCATCAATGTTATCATTAAGAAATTTCTTGAAATGATCTATGTTGTCAAAAGCAATAGTTCCATCTCGAGCTACTCTAGGGGATGAGGATCCATCCTCTTTAACACTTCCTTCTTGTTCATTATCTTCACCTAGGTCATCTTCTGATTGATCTAGAGTTTTTCCTTCCAGAATTGGATCTCCAGGAAGGACATTTGGGTCTCTAGTTGTATCTTGTAACCAATCTTCTTCTTCTCCTAAAGTTTCTTTACCATTCCTAAGTTTAGGCATGGTGCTTTAATTTTGATTTGAGCAAAAATATATATTTATATATATATATATATATATATATATATATATATATATATGCAACAAGCTTAAGAGGTATATATTAATTATATACCTACTACAATATTTGAAAATGAAATGTTTTTGGTTTTTGCTATGTTTTTTAGTTTTTTTTTTTAGTTTTTTTGTTTTTGAAATAATATTGTAAAGACAACAAATAACACAATAAATGCAAGAAATAAGACTGAAAGTAATAATCTAGTTTTCTATAAACAATTTATAAATATCATTAATGGGCTCGAGTTCTTCAGGAGTCATGAAGTGTTCTTCTTCAAATTGAAAGTTTTCTTTTAAAAATTTAATGAAAAGAGCTATAGTGATATTATCTGTCTCAGATGCTGGTTGATAGAAGTAAAGCTCGTGGCAATACTCTCGATATAACACAGCTCGAGGAACTCTATTCCATATTTCCCTATCCATAAGAACAACCTCTTGGTCTTCTACACAACCTAGGAACTGGTGTACAATGGCTGCGTTCTCGAGGTATTCCTCGAAGGTGAACAATTCTGAAGATACAAGAGCTCTCCTATAAGCTAACCATCTATGGCAGGCTCTCGAAGTTCATGATAAAAGACTAGTTGATGAGGATCCAGGATTCTATCTAGGACTAGCCTCTTGATTTGTTTAAGTTGTGTTGACCTAGATGAGATGACACTAAGTCTCCTATCAAGTTCGTCCCACAAGAGTTGATTTCTATCTGTTTCAGGCACACTAAGTACGGAATTGACTTCTATGGCTGCCAATTGGTTTTCTACATTTATAGTAACTGCTAATATTTTCTTAGGAGCTACCATCTAAACATGATATTAAACTTAAATGATTTAAAATGCATCTATGTTTTAGTTGTTTTATTTTTTTTTTTGTTTTTGTTTTCAAAAGGTTTATAATGCATTCACGTCGGGTTCACCAAAATGTATCGCTCCAAATTTTTCGCACCCTTACCTTCAGGCTATAGGATCCGTGCCCGGAAGGAGGATGGGAAAAGGATGTCGCGGTACCTCGGACTGAGAGGACTTGCGAAGGTCCCGCCTCTCAAGGGAGGTGTATATTGGTGATTTTTCGACGGATGGTGGGTTCACCAAGAAACATTTAATGGCAGTTTCCATGCCTAGGTTGGGAATGTGTTTTTATGTGTTCGTTTTTAGCCTTAAGCATTCATATCCTAGGTTTGGCCAAATGAATCTAAATTAATCTATATGAAAATGCAAATTTAATGAATACAGAAAACAGAATTAAGACAGAAAATAGAGAAATAAAAGATAAAAGAAAATACCTGATCCGGATGTCTGATGAAGATTCTGATGTTTGAAGCAGTCAGGATCGCCTCTGATTTGACATGATCGTCTGAGATCAGACAAGATCGTCTGAGATCTGACGAATTCGTCAGACGAATTCGTCAGAGACCTGCAAACAGAAAAATAGATGCAAAATACAAAGAATGCAACTATGCTAACAGAGGGAAACAACACAAAATGACAATATGAATACTAAACAATAGTTATGAATAGAAATTCAAACAAATTATGATATTCTAATGAGAAATTATGATCTTATCATGCAATTTAATCTAAATGGATGAACTCCAAAATGCAAAATAATAAGAAATAAGGAAAAAACTAACTTAAATGCAAAATAAAATAGCAGAAAGGTATAAGAAAAGTGCAAACTCGGGCACCGATTGCCCCTAATGCAGATTGCAGTCGAAATCATCTCGGATGCAATGAAATCGTCTCTAATTCGACAGGATCGCCTCCGATCTGAACGAGATCGTCTACGACGATCCGAGCTTGCTCCGGCTGAAAATCAATGAGGTACCTGCAACAAAATTTCAATAGAACTAATGCAAATATGATGCTCTAGGTATTCTAATGCACGCAAAATCAAGTTACAGGGAAATTCAGCCAGGGGTTGGGAAGGGAAGGTCCTAAGGATTAAATAGGCTTAGGAGGGAGTAGTTAGGAGGTTGGAGATCATCCCTATTTGGGAGATCTCCAATGGGGGAGGGTCCCTAATGACGCAGACATGCTTCTACCCGGATTAGAGACCCGTTGGAATAGAAGCTAATTGTGCAAAATCAGTTTTGCGACAAGATCGTCTGGACGTCCTAGCCCAGACGAAATCGTCATATCTGGGGCGATATCGTCTGATCGGCGACGATATCGTCAAACGGTCAAAACAACCTCTAAAAATGGCACGAAAAAGGGGGAAACGGATTACCCGACGGTTAACGAGCGGTTTGGGAGGTTAAAATTTGAATTTAAATTATTTACTAGGATGAATGTAATTATTACAATTTCACTGCGCCAATTTTAGGGTGCTATAGTGCCCCATTGTCTTTATTGTCCAATTGAATATTTGGAGATGAAGGCCCTATCAAAAAGTGGGCTGAAGGAATCATAAATTATCCTAGGTAATCCACCTAGTGAACGTACTTGAATGGCTCTTCATCGACCATCACCATGTAGACTTTGTTATCATGCACATACTTGACACATTGGTGTAAGATCAAAGGAACACATCTCATGTTCCTTATCCAAGGTCTCCCTAGGAGGATGTTGTATTGCATGGCCCCTTCTAAGATATGACACATCACGGGGATGGTCTTATGCCCCACCTTGATGGGTAGGACTATCGTTCCCATAGTATTATATAAAGCATCATTGAAATCTCTTAATGTATAGGATCCTGGAATGATATTGGACTTGGGGATCTTAAGGTGTTCTATTGCTATTGTTGTGATGATGTTGATGGATGAACCTGTATCGATCAAGATCCACTTAAACGGTAAATCATTAACTGATGTCACGATGTGCAGTAGAGGGTCTGGTAAGGTAGTAGATACTATCTTAATCTCATAATCATATAATTGAATCACAAGTTCCTAGAATTCTTGTACTTCTCCCACAAAATGAATGAATGCATGTGGGTCTTGTAGTTGGAGCTCTATTGACCTTAAAATATCCATCAATGTCTCCCTATGCTTTGGGGACTATTGTATGAGCTCATAAATAGATAGCTTAGTCAGAGTCATTTGTAATTTTTGCTCAATTCTACTCTGGATATTTACCATAGGTTATGTTGGTGGACCTAGAAGGTTGTCTTTCCCCAGCCTCTGCCTAGGTGCAGCTAGGATGTTGTTGGGAGTTGCAAGAGGTTGTGGTTGACCATACCATTTATTACTGGTCATTATATTGATAATTTCAACCATACCAACACACCCATGGGTAGGTGTATCAATTTGGACTTGGTTGACTTGTGCTCCTTGCCCTCTAAGGGCCTCATGGTTTGGCAGTGGGTTTTTATACATGCCCATATCTCTGTTGCCAAGGGTCAGTGGGTTGTCCACTTTAAGTTCTCCCACCTCAATCATGTTTTGCACCTAATGTTTGAAACCAACACAAAATTTGATAGTGTCCTGTTATCCTATGATACGGGCAGAATTGATCTTCCCTATATCCTTTTGTCTTAGGATGGTTGGGATCCATAAGAGGTATATCAGGGAATCTGATTTTTCCTGCCTCGCTCAATTGATTAAATATTGATTGCATTGATTCTATCAATGGTGTAAAATAACAAGGGGGCTTGCACTCTTTTTTTGACCCTAATTTTGTTCATAATTGGTTGGTGGGGGTTGTGCTTGATAATTATGGGGTTGGTTCCCAGCCCCATCCTTAGGTGTGGCCAATACCACTTGATTAACTAGAGTAGGGCTTGCCTACTTCTACTTGTACTTGCCATTTTTATCATTCTTGTTCCACTCCTTCTTGGTCCAAATTTTTATGGTTCCCTCATCTACTTTGATTTCCTCAATGAGTTTGGCTTGCACTAAAGCTTACTCAAATGAGGGGTATTGTTGTAGTTGTAGTAATAGGGAAATGTGTTTGGAACAACTCAGTGAACATTAGGATAATTTATTTTGTGGGAATGGAGAATGACAATTTTGCCATGATTTTTCTCCATCTATTCTCGTAATCCATTACTGGCTCGTCATAATAATGTATCAAATTGACCAGGTCTAAAAGGTTAACTTTCCTCTTAGCACCAAAGGAGAAACACTTTAGAAAAGCATTCACTAGTTGTTCAAAATTTGCTATGATATGTTTGGGCAGCTGGTTTAACCATTGGGTGGTGGCGCTCATGAATGTCATAATGAATGTCCTGAGCATGAGAGCATCGTTGTCTTCAAGATGAAAACATGTGTTAATGAAGTTGGTGACATGCTCTTGTGCATCCTATTCCCCTTTGAACTTCTCTAGCCTAGGCATCTCAAAATGCTTAGGATAGGGAGGGCTAGGAACTGATGGACACAATGGTTGGTTGTGTATTTTTTCAATGTTGGTGAGTTCCTAGCTGCCTCTTGTTTCTCAAAGGCTTTCATATTTTTAGCAAGCTCTTGAAATGCCTTTGATGCATGAATTTCCTCCTCTTGTAGGCCTACTCATGGCGACGGTGGAGGTAATCCTCTATCCATTTGATTTGCTCTATTTTCTTCCCTTCTACGAGGGGATTCAAGATATGTTTGATTTGAATCTATTAAGTTTATCCGCTCCTCCTCAGTTGGTTTCCTCTCATGATTTGGAGGGTGACATTGTTGTGAGTTACTTTCTTGTATAATGCGCTCTTCTCTTAGTGAGTTAGAGCTCTTATCTCTTTGATGATCACTTTTGCTTGTTTGTTGGTTATTGTAAGCTAGCTGCTCAGCTTACTCTCTTAAACATTTCTCATGTTGGTGCAACAACCGTTCTCTCTATTTATCATGTTCAAGAGCATCCACAAGCTCTCTCTCTTTGCATAAGGCATTCTCTAACTATCGCATGTGGTCAACTTGCGTAGTCATAGAGGAATCATGCTTATCTAACCTTGTACTAGTTTTTTTGATTTGCATATCTCTTTTAGAGGTTTTTGTTGTTTCCTCACTCTTGCTAGCTAATGTGACTTGTTCAGTATACTGTTGAGTGTCTCCATGATCATATTTTGTGTGTTTGTTGTGGGGTCATATTGAGGCACCCCCAGTTTGAGAAGTGTGCATAGATGTCATGGCTTGTGAGCTTTTGGATGTGGAATTCTCTCTGGATATAGTTCTAGGAGGTGGCCTCGGATGCAACCGATCCAACTCATCCAATTGTCTTGTTCTCCATGGATGATCCCATGGGGTGCCATTCACTCCAATGAGGTCATAGTCTAATGGAATCCTTCCTCTTTTTTGAAGGATATCTTATGTTTGATGTCTATGAATGGATGTGTTTCTAGTTTCTTACCCCTTAGTGGGTTGATCTATTCTAAGTGTTTCATGTGAGCATTGAGATGTTTTGGCTCTCATGTGCCCTTTTGGTGATGAGGGTTTCATGGTCCTTTCTACCCTCCATGAGGATGGAGAAAGGGAAACCTCACTGTCTTTGTGTGAATAATGAGGTCTAGAAATATCTCTATGTCTATGTGAGGAGGAAGCTCTTGAAGCCTCCTCGTGTCTCTGAGAATTTTCTATGCATTTAGAGGAAGCCTTTGATGTTTCCTCATGTCTCCTTGAAGATGATGGTCGTGAGGCATCTTTATGTTTATGAGATGTAGTTTCATGTTGTGGTTCCCTATGAGGGGTTTCTCGAGGAGATCCCCAAGGGTTGAGTTATCACCCCTTAGACTCACAGAACTATGTCTTACGGTCTTCCTAGTAGGTCTTTCAATGTTACTATGACTTTGCCTACGGGTATGTGTTGTTCCAGACCCTCCCTCAGTGTCAAACCGAGGATGTCTACTTCTTATTTTAACCATCATTTTTGAATTTAGATTTTGTGTTGCACTTTATATATGATCAAACAATATCACACAAATGTGTATGTTGATTATAGATTTAAGTGTGCCCTAACTGTTTGATGTATTTGGATGTTTTTTTGTTTCTTGTTTCTTTGCTTTGGATTTAGAATGAGGAGACTCATTCATAGTGATAATCAACAGAACTTATGCTAAACACGATTTCCTAAAAGATACTAGGGTACACTATTGAATTCCTAGTGGGGGGTTTTCCTAGCTCTTCCACTCTTAACCAATGAATGTTCCAACAGTGGGAGATAGTTTGAACATGAATATCTTAGTGCCACTATGAAGAAGTTCTTCAATACATTTCTAGGAGAATCTAGGGGGAAAACCGATGGAAGGAGATGAATTCCAATGTCACCAAACTGAATTGAGGGTTGGTGATGAAATCCAACTCCCCAATGTTTAAATGATACGTGTGTGTGTGGTGTTCATTTTAAGCTTGCATAATATAAAGTGCATCATATAGCAGCCATGAGTCTTTCCTACATGCCTAAGTGTAAAATATGTTTCAATATTCAAAAATATGCATGAACTACTATGATTTGTATGAGCACACTTTATTTTGTGCAAATATGACCTTTTGTAAGGCCTCAAAGCAAGAAAACAACATACAATGTCTAGCACATTGGATTCTAGGGTGAAATTTTTAGGCATAAGCCACTATTCCTAGCAATGCCTAGTGAAAATATAAAAGAAGATCTAAGATATGCAAAATGCTTAATTCTTTCTCCTTTTATTCTTTCAATTTCCAAACATAAATGTGCTTTAAGTTCTCTATTTTGGACACACATAAGCAAAAAAAAAGCTATAAAATATCAGATAGGTTGTACCAACATTTGATCCAGCTTAGAGAGTCGGTGTTTTGACCTCTGTTGCACTCTAATGCTGGCTGATGTCGACCAGAGCAGCTGGTTCCTGGCTGTTGTTAGCATGAGCGGCTAAGGCTCTATTGGCCACTGTGGCTCAGAGCAGCTAATTTATGGCCACTGTAGATCAAAGTGGCTATACTTGCACACAAAAATAAATTAGTATTCAGGAAAAAAATGAAAAATCAATGAATTTCCCATCGTGATCATCATTTGTAGCAACCCCGAGATGCACACATCGCTCTTTTTATGCTACTTACAATGTATTAAAATCCCAAGATGAAATGGAAGGCAATGAAAATCATATAACATGGAAATAACAAAGATAGATCTCTTTATTTGGAATGAAACCTGGTTATATTTTGGTCCATCTTAGGGATACCCATTTCGATACAATAAGGTTACAAATAGGAAAAGAGTGCCCCTTTCGCGAAGAGGTGGTGCACTTTCAAAAGCTTCTTGATTCCATACATAGAAATGTATGAGTGATTACAGATGCCTCCTTATCCAGGCCTATTTCCTAGAGGGATCCCTTTTACTCTCGTATGTTGTAGATTTCATCGGATGAACCTGTGGCCCTGTAAGCAATGAAACAATAACACACGCTTAGATTTTTGAGAATGTCTCCCCGTATGAGGTTGTTAGTACTAAATATGTCAAATGAAAGCAAGTGAAAATTAAACCTATGCTATGAAGTTAAATGAATGACATGATATTATGCTAATGATATGCTAAATAGAATAATGAGACTAATGTATAAAACCCTAAGCTAGGTCTGTGAGCCACTGTCCAAGACAACGACCGCTAAGGTGAATTTCGTTCCCTTTGCCTCAAAGCTATGGTTCAAAGCTTGTATCTGATGTTGAAATGGTGGTCACTTTGGCTCTCTAATTTTTTAGGGCTTCACCATATATGGGATATCCAAGAGAATCTCTCTAAGTCTCAAAAGCTCTCCTCAATGACCTGTTCTGAAAAATTCAAGATAAATTGTCCCCTTGGTGCTCTCAGGCTTGCACATTTTAAAGTGTGTAAAATCCTAGGTCTATGCCCAAGCCCTAGGAATGAATTCCTCATGCATAGTGAGAGTTATAATGAGGATATTTTGTCCTTTGTCTATGTTTGGAGGCCAGTTAACTGAAATCTAACTGCCAACTTGAGTCTCCTATGCAAACTGGTTGTTAGCATGAGAAGCTTTTGTCCTTTGTCTATGTTTGGATGCCACTTAACTAAAGTCTAAATGCAAACTCAAGTCTCCTATGCAAAATGGTCATGAAATGGAATGCAAAGTTACTCCCGCTCACTTTTATTGCATGCAGACTGCCACTTCTGCCCATGATTAGGCCTGTTTGTCGACAAAACTACTTTTAGGGTTTAGTTGCTGTCATCTATAGTAGCTAAGATCTGGCCATTGTTGGCTTGAGAAGCTAGGCTTGGATGGCTTAAAAATGCCCCATATGAATGGTGACTGTTGATGCTTGGAAAGTCCAAAATTATGTCATATGATCTTATAGATGTGTCTATGTGAGGACTGATATTGATCCATAGAGGATGGGGTGGATGGCCCAGATTGACCCATCGAGGATGGGCATTGCATGAAAATTGACCCATCAAGGATGAGTGCCACAAGGTGATTGGTCCAAATATGAACAGCTCACCATGCTCCACCATGACAAGGGTAGATGACTTAGATTTATCCACAAAAAATTGGTGATGTATGGCGATTGGTGGAATGTAACAAATAAAAGATTTTATTTTTTTGAAAAGGGCAATAATAATAATTTTAGGGGGCACGGCAATTAATTATAGGCTTGGGACATGAGAACATTAAGGTTGAGTTTAATATTTCTTGAAGAAAAGAATTTTGAAGGTAATGGTTTAATTTGAATAATACTTCTTATAACCTTAAGACTTCAGGTCTCATGGAATAACGAAAACCTTAGTCCTTAGCATTATTTTATTTTATTTTATTTACCATAAAATTAAAGTCGGTTAACTTTAGCATCAATAAAATCTTGGATAAGAAGTTTAAAAAGCATGTGATGAAAGGAATTTTATACCTAAGGTATCAATTTTAATACGTTGACATTGGAATGGAATTTTAATATTAAAATTAATACTTGAGCTCTAAAATTAAAAGCAAAAAAAAATTAACATGAAATTAAATGAAGGGATTTTGAAACTTGAGAGAAGACCTTAGCATTGGGTTTAATATTTTGGCATTAAATTTAAAATGAAATTTAAATGTTAAACCTAATACTTTGGATCTAAAATTAAAGGAGATTAAACCTTAGAAAATCAATTTAATAATTACCGATCTTAATAATAAATAATATTAATAAATTAAATAATATTTTAAATAATGACCATATTAAAATATCTCTTTTGCCAAATATAGATGAACTAATAGCTTCTCTTCTATGTTGCAAGCAATGAAATAAGAGCAATATTTTTCATGGTTTTGCATCGGAAGAAAGTAGAGTTTAACTAAGGAAGATGAAGAAATTGAGTGGGAAGATGAAACATCAATCCAAATAATAAAATCAACCATGATGCATTACTACAAAAATAGGGGACAACTCAAATTCAAACCAAACGATTTCCTGCCAATTGGAAGTCATTAAAGCTAAGTAAATTGCAGAAACCAGTTACAATGCAACCAAAAGCCAAAGAATCAAAGAAGAAAAGGGGTATTCAATGAACCTGGATCGAATTTTAGACCTCTGGTGCTTGAAAATTAGATAGCCTCACTTATTGAAAATAAACAACTCAGCAAAATAAATAATTATAGAGATCAAAGACCAGAATTACAAATCCAAATCAAGAACCATGATAGGAGGACACCTCATCTTTTGATAGCTCATACATTTTGTTATAGAATTATTCAAATTTCAAGATTTGTAAGGCTATAAATAGTCATTGAGATCCGTTTTCAAAGGTTTGGATGCCATTTTTAGCAATAACAATTTAGAAATTTTCTTGTTCTTTTGTAGTTTCATGAGCATGTGTACCCCTATCATTGTAATTGGAGAACTTTATGCCTTCATTAAATACCTTCATTTATATAAATTTTGGATTTTCTTGGTGTATTATGTGAATGCTGATGGTGTTTAAATCTAAAATAATTCTAGTTTTTGTCTTTATCCTTTGAATATAGCACTGGTTTTTTCTTGGATTGTGCAAGTGTTGGTCAAGTCAGAGTCGGTTGAATTCAAAATTCTTGCTTCTATAGATTCAACATAAGACTTCAACTTTGATGGTTTATTTTATTTGTTTCTCTAACCCTATACTTTTGATTTTTTTTTTAACTTTTTAGATTAGGAGTAGATTAGCTGAATTCCATCTTCTAAAGCTTATTTCATATGCTACTTTTCTATAATTTTTAGAGTAATATTTGCTATGTGCTTGAAAGATTATAATTATGATACAATGAATGTGATATGTTTGATTAATTTCAAGGTAGAAAACCTAGAACATTGCTCTGTTCTATTTTATTTATGCAATCTGTAATACTAAAATTTTGAGAATTAGTTGAATATTAAGCTAAATTTATGTTTTACAAGTTTAAAAAATGAATTGACACTCACCCTTGTTAACAATTATATGTTCCTCTAAGTTATCCATCTGATTCCCTTCTCTCATGCTTTGATTTAGAATATTTGATAAGAACATAATTAGGTTAGACTAACCTTACCATAATCTTGGAGAGATTGTGTAGACACTAAAATATGGTAAACCCAATTAAGCATCCACAAGTAATGACCAAATTGGCATCATATGACCCCTTGGGCAGCCCTCAGGAGGCTCACAATAGTTCTAGCCACTCTGAAAGGGTTTTTGGAGGCTACTGGTCCAATTTTGGGAGGTTTTGACCCAAAATTTGAAGAACACAAGCTTATACTGAGAGGGGGGGTGAACAATATAAGACCTCTTTTTACTTTTTCCTTTATACTTCAAAACAGTAAAGCAATATACCCAAAGCAATATCAAAACAATGCACAAAATCATCCACAAAGTGACACCAATTTTAACGTGGTTCACCCAAAATGCCTGGGCTATGTCCACAAAACTTTTCTCTAAAATTTATCTCAAAGTTCTTTGGGAAAACTTCCCAATTACAATGTTTATGAGCCTCAGCCCAAAGGATACACCTTCCCCCAATCTAAATTTATGAGCCTCTGCTCAAAGGAGATACCTTCCCCTCTGCTCTGGAAATGATCCCTTAGAAGATCAACTACCTCTACCTCTTGCCAGCATGTGGAACTCCTTTCCACCGAAGACCTCCTATCCTCAATGCTTAGCCTAAGAGACCTTTGCCTTCTATGATCATTTCCACAATAGCTCAGCTACTGTACTGCACACGGCCAGTCGGTCTAGTACAAGTCTTCCTCTCGTCTATCGATCTGTCCAACTCTATGAACAAATCAATCCTCTCGCACACAAGCCTTCTCAAAGACTTTCCAAATCTGTCCTCGGGTTCTCTCGATAGAACCAATATACCTCTATCCTCAAGTTCTATGATAGAACTATCAATCTCAGCTCACAAGTCCTCTGCTAGGACCTGTCCAAATCTACTCACAAGTCCCCACTAGAACCTGTCCAAAACCTCAGCAATCTCACCAAGAAAAACTTGCTTAGTATGAACTCACAAAGAGAATTGTTAGAGACCCAATGTGATTCATAAACCTCATAGAAGCATAAAGAGAATTGTTAGAGACTCAATATGTTCTATACTTAACTCCCAATCTCAATCTCAAATCTCATAGAAACATAAATAGAATTGTTAGAGACCCAATATGTTCTATACTTAACTCCCAATCTCAATCTCAAATCTCATAGAAACATAAAGAGAATTGTTAGAGACCCAATATGTTCTATACTTAACTCCCAATCTCAATCTCAACTCAATATCAACTCAAACTCAATCTCAAAAGAATAAGATAGATGTAGTATGCTTTTCTTAAGAATATGAAACACAACCCAACAATTGCCAACCATGCAATATCTCATATAACAATGATGCTTATATTCTTTTTACCAACAAATAGGGTTTTATCATCTCAATGCAAGTAGCAAGTCTTACTAACATAAACCCTAGTGCAAAAATGCTTCCTCTTACTCAACCAGAATTATGCATTCACCCAAAAATTCATCAATGACTTTAATGCATAACCAATCTTCAATATCCAGAAAATAATACCTAGTAGACAACCTTTTCACTCCAAACTCAATTTCAGAAAATATACTATAAACAACATACACGGAAGAAGTTGCCCATACCTTTACTTTGATGAAGAAGGAGAACTCAAAATCTGTCACAACACTAACTCTCAATTTGCTACCAATTAGAGTTAGCAACTATACAATAATACACAATAATAAAGATCCAAATATAACACCTTATTTCTCCAACTTAGTAAAAACACCAAAGTACAATAACATACAAAGTAAAATCTCTTTACACCTTATTACTCCACATAAACATTAACCATCAATAAACCAATGTCAAAAATAAAAAATGATACCTTAACCTTATACCTCCCGTGCAATCACAGCCACCATTCTTTGCACACCATGACCAAAAGGAAATTCTCAATGAAGAGAATCGAACTCGACACCTCTGCCATCTAGCGCTTTTTCTTAAATGCCACCGCCATTGGGTCACAAGTTCCCAACGAAATAAAACACCGCTGCCCTCTCTTTTATCTTCCTTTGATGCCAAGAACCTGAAAAACATAAACGTCTTCCACAAACCGCATGCAACAATCCACTACCATCAAGCCAAAAGGTAAGGATGCAGCCCAAGCTCAAATTTGAGTTTGCCAAGCATAGTCTCCAAGACACAGAACAAGCACGATATCAAAGACGTCAATGGAGATCGAAAACACAGAGCAAGCTCAACTCGAATATACCAAGCGTTGTTCGAAGGAAATAGAGCAAATGCAAATTGCGGACACCAAGCACGAATCAAACGAAACAGTGCAAATGCAAATCACGGATGCCAAGCACAAATTGAACGAAATAGTGCAAATGCAAATCACGGATGCCAAGCGCAAATCGAACGAAACAGAGTAGCCATAAATCACAGATATCAACATTAATCAAAGGTACTCACTTTTGAAAATCATGCCACCTTATATAGCAATTTTTCCTTCACTGTTTGACGTCGGCGCTCTTCCAATGATGGCAACAAATCGACGAAATAATTCTTGTTTCTTCCATCACTTAAGGGTTGAAAGACCCTTTAATAATAATTAAAATAATAATTATTATTATTTTATTAATAATAAATTAAACTTGGACCTTTGACAAAGGTTTGATTTAATTTAATTATTAATAATACACATGGACCTTTGCATTAAGTTAAGCTTGGTTTTAATAAAAACCCTTAATGAGTCCAAATGGTTTTAAGAAAAACCTTTAGCCTTGTCACCATGGTTTTAATAAAAACCCTTTATTCTTGACATCACACTCTTTTGAAATCAACACAAAAATGCCTTTTGACATCAATGACAACTTATACATTTGAGCAAAGGCAATGTACCCAAGGTACCCAAAATTGCCAACAAAATTCACCACCGTCCCACCCTGGGATGGTGGCATATTCCCACCATCCCACCCTGGGATGGTGGTGAGCCATCATCCTAGGGTGGGACGGTGAGCAGGTTTGACCCAAAAAAAGTCAAATTTGGGACATTTGGCACCCAGAAACTGCCATTTAGCACGCCATATGGAGCATGCGGGTCAGAGGGCACTGAATCCTTATGACATACTTCTTAATGGAGGCCCAAATTGGAGATTCTCTTCCACACCCATTGCATGCCTCCCGTTTGACAAGTGGCACCTCCTGCCATGCATGCCCTTGCATGCCTTTTTGCACATGAGCCCCTTTGGGCTATAAAATGGATCCAATATCCACACAAAAATAAGGATAGGAGTTCTAGGATATGCAATGGAGTGCTTCTAAGATTTCTCCCCAACTTATTGAGCTTTCTTGCCCTCAAAATCTCCTCTTAGCGAAGGAGGTTACCGGGTGACTTCAAGAGGGCCTTTTGAGCATAACTTTTCCATCCGGGTGAATTTATTCACCAAATTCGATGAAAACACCCCTTAGACTATTTAGGATCATTCCCTAGTGATATTGGTAGCAAAATGTGGGCATAATTGGTGGGTATCCCTTCCCAGGGTGCCCCCTAATTAGTTGTAGTCACCACCATCCCCCCAGGATGAGGATAAATCCTTGCACAATTTCATTACTATTTTTTAATTATATTATTCTATATCCTCATATGATTCTATGGTTTAAATTTCATGCAATTTGGAGTTAAATTGACCGAGTTATAGCATTTTTAAGTTTTTGCAGGTCCGTAGGGCCCATCCGGGCACCCCAATTGTATGCAGGTGGATCTGGGCCTCAATTTGAAAATATAACCATATGGGTTGTCTTTAAATGTCTATTTATGCATTCTATCCAAATTTCATGAGTTTTGGATATGTTTAGGTTCAGGATTTGCTTGTCTTGGTTTTCGTAGGTTGTAGGCGGGCAACGCAAAATCGAGGGGTCTACGGATGCAATTTCTGATCTATTTTTGGTGATATCCTCTCAAAACATCCTCTTTGACATCTCCACAAATTTTCAAGTCATTCTGAGTTGATTTGATTTAGTTTTAATATATGCGTTCTTTTGCCCCTATGGGGATTGCATGTTTTCCACCATACACCCTTGCTATTTGACCCCTTTGGCTTCCTTGTGTGCAGGTGCAGGTTCTTAGAAGGAATTGGGAAGGAATATCAGACATCAGATATTGAATATACAAGCAGCGGTGGCATTGGCCCGCCCACCTCGATTGTGGGTATGAGGAAAGGCACTGGATGTGCACCCTGATTCCTTGGAGGAATTGATCCTTGGGCACCCAAAAATTTGTAACAATTGTATCACCTTTTGAGCCCTCAAGGGGAATTCTATGTAACCTTGGATTTTATCCACCCAATTAATAAATAAGACACTCGTTTCATTTCATTCTTTATTGCTTGGTATTGCTTCATTTTCATATGCATGCTTCCTTTTTGATGCTCATGTGCAATATGGGGTAGATACACATATTTTTTTACATAATTTGGTGCACCATTTTTCCCTACTTCAGTGGTGATCATGGTGGGACCCTTTTCCCTTATGATTTGGGTGAAAATCTGACCTCAATTTTGCAATTTTTGCCCTTTTTGTGTTGTAGGTGCTCCCCTCCCCACCCTGGAACGGTGGCAGAGCCTTTATCTGGCACACCCTGGGATGGTGGCTTCACCATCCCACCCTGGGATGGTGGTGAGGCTTCTAATCATCCCACCCTGGAGCGGTGGTGAAACAGAGATATTTCTGCCCAAAAATTCAGAATTTGGAGAGCTCAAAATGGACAAAGTAAGTGCCTAAAACCTCTATTTTTTTGCTACATTTTTAGAGACTGTCAAAAATTAGTTTTCTTGCTTCATTTGCTTGCATAGAAAGGTTAAAATTTACATTTTTTCTTTTCTTATAACATCACATAGCAAAAGGAAGAAGAAAAATCAAAAGAAATCTAAAGTAGCAATGCATCTTTGTGGTTTGATTGTTTATGGCTTACCCAATGGGTAAGTTAGCATTTAGGATTTGCATTCATAAGTTGCATTTGTAGGTTCTTTATCCTAACTTTCTGAAAGTAAAACGCACTTATTTGCATGCATTTAGTGAAGGATCATCGAATGCTTCTTTTCTTACTTTCTTGGGATTAAAAGGAACCCCCACACATCACATTTTATCTTAACATCGATGGTGTTGGGCTCTCACATCCAACCCGTCGATCGAGACCAATAGTGGATGTCATTACCACTTGATTGGATCATGTGAAAGAGTATCATCGAGACCCATCCGTGGCCAAGGCCGACCCAAGATCTATCCTAACCATGCAAAATAGCATGCACTCCTCTTCGGAGAGGTGTATCGCTGCGCATGGGGTGCTGGGTGAGGGTTGGTAGTACCTATGCTACCTCGTTGGATATGGATTTCATCACCATATTCAGCTTGTGTGAGTATATAGGTGAAATACTTTAAACATTTGAGTACATCATCCAACAATATTTCAAATACGTGACACAAGGTCATTATTTACAAACAACACATCTAAAACACATGAAACAACTTAGGGATTCACATCTAAAACTTAAAGGAGATAATCACATTGTTTGCTTGTGTGCTTCTTTGATCATTTGATTGTGTGTTCTTAAGATGCAAAAGAGATAATCATATACATCCAATCCTTAAAAGAGATAATCATATTGTCTACTTTGGGTGTTTCCTTAATGTTGGGGTAGTCAACATAAGATCCTAGATCTGGGACCAAACCCTAACCCTAATTTTTCAAAAAATAGGGTTTCAAAATCTAGTGTGGGTTCCCTTCAAGGTTTGCCTAGTCAATGCATTATGACAACTATGCATGGCCGAGCTCGATCACGAGCTAGTGAAGTAGAAAACTTTAGGAGAGGCCCTGAGCACCATCGTTATAGGCATGAGGATTTCCTCACTCCTGCATGGAGCCCTGATAGTAGTCATCTTCGCTATTCTCTTGAAGATCTCATCATTCCTGCATGACACCCTAAAAGTCATCGTGAGGTCCACTCCTCACACAGAAGGCCCGATCACCAAAGTACCTCTACCAAGAGAACATCAATGGGTTATCCACATGATCAAGTGGATTATTCGGTTAGCCAACACCGATTCCAATCACAAACCAGATATAATCAGCCTTCCAAAGGGCCTAGCAGGGAGGTCTACACTCCCTCTACATCATGGTCTTCACCACCTAGAACTCCCATCCAACAAGTGTTAGCAACCCAGAGTAGGCCTGTGCGAAGTTCGCATGCACCATCAACCAAAGTGACCATGAGCGAGCTTCTACCACAACCCTCCAAATATTGGGAACCTTTCATGAGGGTCTTGGATTCCATGGAGGTACAAAATCATGACTCTGATGCTTTCACCAACTTTATGGAATACATACAAATGTACCAGAAGCCTGCTATATCCTTTCAAAATCATGAGGTCAAACCCGTGCCTACCAATTCACCAGATCCTACTTTGCATATCATCGCGAGTATCAATAGGGTCCCCTATAAGCGAGTATTGGTTGACATAGGTTCCTCGATAAACATTATTACCATAGCTTCACTAAAGCATCTCAACCTTCCATCCTCACGCATTGCACCTTCCAAGTTCACATTACAAGCATTCAATGATGCTTTATCCTCCACTATGGGCACAATAATCCTACTTGTTGAAGTTGGACAAAATATTGTGCCTACATTGTTCTACATCTTGGAGGGTGTGAGACAATATAGCATACTACTTGGAAGGCCATGGATAAGAGACATGGAATGTGTTCCATCTATAGTGCATCAATGCATTAAATACATTGATGAAGGTAAGGTCCATGTGGTCCATGTTGACCCAGACCCCTTCAAGTATTATAAGTAGGTAGATCATCCACAAAGGCCTACAGTGTCACCCAAGCATTTGGATACTAAACCCAATGACCTTATTCAGAGTCTAGATTCAACCCCATGGTTAGTCATGAAGCTACCTTCCCCACCGCTAGTACCATCCTCTATCTCTTCAAGCAAGGAAGAATCAGAAGAGCCAACTATAGAAGCTCCCATAGTTGTCATCAATACACCTATAGAAGATCTTATCACTCCTACCAAAAAGGAGGAAGAACCCACTACTGATATGGATGAATCAAATCATATCATACCATCTTCATCCACCATAGTTGAGGACACAATTCAATTGACCTACCTAGAACTCGATGAGTGCATAGTACCCAATGTTGCATTCACACCTATCATCGAGTCGATCAAAGATCTAGGTAGTCCCCCTACCAAGTTGCCACCCATTGATAGCATTCTGGATGCGCCCTCCAAACATGGAGGCCAAGCAGATCATCTTGGACAAGTTGATGAGGCAGCCATAACTTGTTCAAATGCAAATGCATCTTCTCATGAGTTTGTGGGAATGATCAATGTGATGACAGAGAACCAAAGTCCTCTGAATCCATCTATGCAACTTGCGACTCCATCCAACATCCCATCCACACCACAGGAGATACCATTGATGGATTTGGTCACACCTACTCCATCTCACTCAACATCTCCACAAGATCAAGAGCAGGTGTACCCCCTAGACCAAAGTGGGGGTAACCCAACTACCACAGTTGAAAACTCTGAGTTGGAACATGAGCATGAGCTAAATCAAGAACAAGAACATGTGGATATAATCGCTAGCCTCAATCATCATGAAGTATCCACATCTGCTCAGACATTAGGGACTTTTGATCCACCCTCGATCAACTATCTCCCAGCTCCCACACCTAGTTCACCTCCACCAACTATCAGTTGCCATCCAAGTTCTTCAATAGTCATCCAGTCATCGCCTCCACTAGTTCCACAACATATCTTGGATAGGCTAGCCAATGTGGAGTTACACATGAATCAACAACACAATGATTTACAATAGATCTTGAGTCAACTCACAAGCATTGAGGTACAGTTGAGTAATCTTAGATCTCAACCCCCTGAGTATCTAGACCAACCCACTCCTATGCAATCCAATATTAAGTATCAAACAAATCAAGGGCTAAATCGACAGCATCATCGACAACGTCACCCTAAGCGACAATTTATGCCCATTTTCAAGTCCATGGACTCTTTGTTTGAGCGCCTCTTAGTAGCTAATGTGATCAACCTACCGGAGTGTTGACCTATCAATACAAACACACCAAAGCCCAAAACATATTGCAAAGACCTATATTGCAAGTACCATAGGCAAAATGGGCATGACGTCCATAGGTGCTTCATGTTCAAACACCTAGTACAAGATATAATCGATAGGAATGATCCTCAAGTCCAAGATCTCATTGATGAGGGAGCTTTATCCATGAGTGGAGAACTCATTTCACCCCATCAAAACATGGGCATTACCCAAAATCCCCTAGCACAATCAGGGGGGTCAATTTCTATTGCTCCTTCTAGCCAAGACAATAACATTGCACCAATCATAGTACATACTAGGGGTATCCAAGGTGTAACACCTTCCCCACTATTTACATCACAAGAAATGAAGCAAACTAGGGATTCTAAAGGTATCACACCTTCCTCGCTTCCTTTGATCACCACAAATGTTGGGGGTATACAAGGTATTGCACCTTCCTCCTAAGAACACAAAGTAAGCAAAGTTACAAAAGGCTCCAAGGGTATCTACATACCGCTTGGTCAACCCATAACACCCCTAGGTGGTCTATAACTATCTAGGTGACCCCAAAAGGCTCCTAGTGGGTTTTCACCATCTAGGTCAAGTAAAAGCTCCTAGACTATCTAGAATCATCTAGGTCAACCCAAAAGCTCCAAAGGCATCCATAAGCCATTTGGTCACAACCAAATGCCCCTAGAGACCTTAAGTACCATCTAGGTCACCCAAAAGGCTCCTAGCAGGTTTTCACCATCTAGGTCAATAAAATGCTCCTAGACTATCTACGATCATCTAGGTCAACCCTAAAATCCCCAAAGGCATCCATAAGCCCTTTGGTCACAACCAAATACCCCTAGGTAGTCGTAGACACTTTTTAAGTGTCGCTGAACATCTAGGTCACCCAAAAGGCTCCTAGCAGTTTTCACCATCTAGGTCAAGTAAAAATGCTCCTAGACTATCTATGATCATCTAGGTCAACCCTAAAATCCCCAAAGGCATCCATAAGCCCTTTGGTCACAACCAAAATACCCCTAGGTAGTCATAGACACTTTCTAAGTGCCCTAAACACCTAGGTCACCCAAAGGCTCCTAGCAGTTTTCACCATCTAGGTCAAGTAAAAATGCTCCTAGACTATCTACGATCATCTAGGTCAACCCAAAATCCCCAAAGGCATCCATAAGCCCTTTGGTCACAACCAAATACCCCTAGGCAGTCGTAGACACTTTCTAAGTGTCGTTGACCATCTAGGTCACCCAAAAGGCTCCTAGCGGGTTTTCACCATCTAGGTCAAGTAAAAATTCTCCTAGACTATCTACGATCATCTAGGTCAACCCTAAAATCCCCAAAGGCATCCATAAGCCCTTTGGTCACAACCAAATGCCCCTAGGTAGTCGTAGACACTTTCTAAGTGTCGCTAACCGTCTAGGTCACCCAAAAGGCTCCTAGCAGGTTTTCACCATCTAGGTCAAGTAAAAATGCTCCTAGACTATCTACGATCATCTAGGTCAACCCTAAAAGCCCCAAAGGCATCCATAAGACCTTTGGTCACAACCAAATACCCCTAGGTATCATAGACACTTTCTAAGTGTCCTCTAGGTCACCCAAAAGCTCCTAGGTTTTCACCTAGGTCAAGTAAAAATGCTCCTAGACTATCTACGATCATCTAGGTCACCCCAAATGCCCCAATGGCCCCCAATAAGCCCATTGGTCACATGTATATACATATCAATAAAAAACTCAAAAACATCATCAAAACATCAAAATACAAAAACATTGCATCACATTGCACTTTCATACATATATATCAATAAAAATTTCAAAAAAAACATTATCAAAATTTCAAAAATTCAAAAATATTGCATCACATCACATTGCATCCCATTGCATTTTATCGTCACTTGCATTTAGGCATATTCATCATTAGCACTTTACATTTTAGAGTGGCTCATACATGTCTAGCACTAAGATGGTACACTAGTCACAATTCACAATCAATGTTGTCAAGGTCATCATTCACCTCATTCCATAGTTACTTATCATTTCCATCTACATTTCATACATTTCCATAGTCGTGTCCATTCCCTTCACTTAGCCATTTGTTTTAGAATGTCAGTAGGGTTTTTAGTCACTTAGCCATATCTAGTTTCTTCTCAGATTTTGTAGAAGGCTAGTGAGATTTTTAGGAGGTAGAGTCTTGCTGAGATTGTGCCTCGTATACATCAAATCCCAACACATTTCACACTAATAAATCCAAGTTTGATGAAAGGAAATATGAAACCCACAAAGTGGTCTAGGGTACCTTGAGTGAAAATTTTATCCTGCTCATCCCCCTGTGTGAATGGTTCAAGGATGCTGAGAATTGGCAAAAGGACAAGCTCTTCCCTACCCAATTCCCAAAAATAAATAGTGGTTTTCACCACTATCAAAAATCCCAAACACCCTTGATCCCTAAAGTCATAAGGATTCATACTACACATCCCTGAGAAGGATGGGTAGTCATCCCCAAGGCCTAAAAGATCAATACCATTCCAAAATCCCAAAAGTTCACCATAAAAATTCCCAAACACCCTTGATCCCTAAAGTCATAAGGATTCATACTACACGTCCCTGAGAAGGATGGGTAGTCATCCCCAAGGCCTAAAAGATCAATGCCATTCACAAGCCAAAAATCCCACAAGCTCAACTTTGAAATAAAAATTCAAAATCAAAATCCTCAAAAAGCAACAATAAAAAATAATAGTGGTTATCACCACTCCCCAAATCCCTTGCTCAAAGAAAATCAAATACAAAATAAACAGTGATTATCATCACTACATATGAGCAAGTATCCCTATAAAATTGAATAAAAGAAAGATGCTTGAGCTTGAATCCCTGGAATTCTTAGCATTTGAAAAACCATTTAGGTGATCCTCATTACGGGTTTGGTGGATAGCCTATCCGGAAATGGTGGTATCCTAAACGCATGATGATATGTCTACCACATTAGCTTTGCATGTGTGTAGACCAATGTTTGCATGTGGATGAGCTAGCTTTTGGTCACCTATACTACCTAGTGGTCTAATCCAACTGAGTACAGAACTCTGGATTGTGGCATTCATAGAGTGATCCTCATTACAGGTTTGGTGGATAGCCTACTTGTCAATGGCGGTATCTTTATGCATCTCGTAGGAATGAACTCACTTGCACACACAGGGATATTGAGTATCTTGGTCATCCTAACAGATTCATACCTTGTCAAAAAGTCCTGACATGGTTAGTATACAACTTTTGATCAGTTGACTAGAGTGTTTGAGTCTCATGAAAACCTCATAGGCCTTCTAGAACATTCATTTTATTCATTCCATTTTATCACATGTATGTCAGTTTCCATTATTCACAAATCCATTACATAGTCTCATGACAATATTCCACATGAATTGATGAATTCTATATAGTCTATGGTGCTAACATAGTATGTCATATAGTGTTCATATTCCATCAATACACATCAATAGATCATCCATTTCATTATGCATACACACATTGCATATCATCAAATAACATCATAGTACAACACATGCATCCATCAATGCATCCATAGATCATAACACATAATGCATCTAACGCTCCAAATTATCATAATTGCAAATCAAGCAAACATTTTTGTAAGCATCAACTAGGGCATTATTGGTATCATACCTCCCCTAATCAGCAATCAAACAATTAAGCAATCAACCTCAAAAAGCCCCAAAGGTATCCATAAACCCTTTGGTCACCCAAAAGCTCCAAAGGTATCCATAAACCCTTTGGTCACCCCAAATGCCCCAATGGCATCCACTAAGTCCATTGGTCATAATAACAACATGTTTAATCCAAATCAACAATGGATAACTTAATCAAGTTAATCGTGTTCATCTTGTGAATCATTGCCAAAGATAGTCATGCACCCCCTTTGCTCGGGGTAAATAAGCAAAAGATCAAAAGCAAATTCAAGCAAACTAGTAAGCTTATCTCCTATTGCCATCAAGGCTAGGATTTGATGTAAGCTTATCTCCTATTGCCATCAAGGCTAGGATTTGATTTAAGCTTATCTCCTATTGCCATCAAGGCTAGGATTTGATTTAAGCTTATCTCCTAATTGCCATCAAGGCTAGGCTAAAGCGTAGACTTGAGCTCATCTTCCAACTGCCACCAAGGCTAGGATTAGACTTAAGCTCGTTTGCCAATATGCCAAAGAACACCAAAATAAAGTTCCTTAACTTGTCGAAGGCATTAATTCTAAGAGGCATACCCTTTCCATGGTTGGGGCATCCAATGTTGATGAGGTATTCTTCTATGAAATCTCATCAAAACTCAAAAATTCAAAAATAATTAAAAAATAACAAAATAACACAAAAGCCAAAGACAAGGGTTCAACACCCACCAAAACAAGTCAAATATGATGGAATTCATTTAGGGTCAATATGGAATGCAAACTTCTCATGGATGCATGGACAAGTTACTACTTCACTCCCCAAGAAGGCCATTATGGCTGGACCGCCCCACGGGAAGGAGGTTTTCAACTCTTTGCTTCCATGAAATCTCCATAGCATCATCCAAATCCTTTCAAAACTATGCCATTTTTCAATGAGGACAACTGAAGGCAACCTTAACAAACGTCATCTGGGTCAAGCGACTCATCGCTTTTCTCATTGGTCATTCCCTCATCGACTCATTGCTTGAGGGGGTAGTCATGCTTAACAAATTCATAATAAAAAATCAACAATTAAACACTCAATCATGCAAGTTGTGTTCATCCAATGAATCTTTGACAAAGACAATCATGCCCTTGCTTGGGGTAGAAAACAAGCAAATATCTCAATTAAGCACATAACAGTGCAGATGAACCTACCTGTTGGTAACCTCAAAAGTTACCAAAATACTTGGTTTTCTCTAAATGCCTAGGGTTATAAGTCCCTTGAGCATACCTGGAAGCTGAAGAGAAACCAAGACCAATGTCTTTACCGAGTCAGAAGCAAGGATTCAAGAACACACGCCCTTTTCATGATTGGGGCATCTAAAGTTGGTTAGGTTATCGAGTAACCTTAATCATTCAACATTTTGGTCATCTATTTTTGCTCAGCATTGTGCTGCACACAACGCATCTCAAAAAGGGGCATCTATAGACACTAAAATGTGGTTAACCCGATTAAGCACCCACAAGCAATGATCAAATTGACATCATATGGCCCCTTGGGCAGCCCTCAGGAGGCTCACAGTGGTTCTAGCCACTCCGAAAGGGTTTTTGGAGGCTACTGGCCCAATTTTGGGAGGTTTTGGCCCAAAATTCACCACCATCCCACCCTGGGATGGTGGCAGATTCCCACCATCCCACCCTGGGATGGTGGTGAGCCATCATCCCAGGGTGGGACGGTGAGCAAGTTTGACCCAAAAAAAGTCAAATCTGGGACATTTGGCACCCAGAAACTACCATTTAGCACGCCATATGGAGCATGCGGGTCAGAGGGCACTGAATCCTTATGACACACTTCTTAATGGAGGCCCAAATTGGAGATTCTCTTCCACACCCATTGCATGCCTCCCATTTGACAAGTGGCACCTCCTGCCATGCATGCCCTTGCATGCATTTTTGCACATGAGCCCCTTTGGGCTATAAAATGGATACAATGTCCACACAAAAAAAAGGATAGGAGTTCTAGGATATGCAATGGAGTGCTGCCAAGATTTCTCCCCAACTTATTGAGCTTTCTTGCCCTCGAAATCTCCTCTTAGCGAAGGAGGTTACCGGGTGACTTCAAGAGGGCCTTTTGAGCGTAACTTTTCCATCCGGGTGAATTTCTTCACCAAATTCGATGAAAACACCCCTTATACTATTTAGGATCATTCCCTAGTGATATTGGTAGCAAAAAGTGTGCAGAATTGGTGGGTATCCCTTCCCAGGGTGCCCCCAATTAGTTGCAGTCACCACCGCCCCCCGAGACGAGGACAAATCCTTGCAAAATTTTATTACTATTTTTTAATTATATTATTCTAGATCCTCATATGATGCTATGGTTTAAATTTCATGCAATTTGGAGTTAAATTGACCGAGTTATAGCATTTTTAAGTTTTTGCAGGTCCGTAGGGCCCATCCAGGCACCCCAGTTGTATGCAGGTGGATCTGGGCCTCAATTTGAAAATATAACCATATGGGTTGTCTTGAAATGTCTATTTATGCATTCTTTCCAAATTTCATGAGTTTTGGATATGTTTAGGTTCGGGATTTGCTTGTCTTGGTTTTCGTAGGTTGTAGGCGGGCAACGCAAAATCGAGGGGTCTACGGATGCAATTTCTAATATATTTTTGGTGATATCCTCTCAAAACATCCTCTTTGACATCTCCACAAATTTTCAAGTCATTCTGAGTTGATTTGATTTAGTTTTAATATATGCGTTATTTTACCCCTATGGGGATTGCATGTTTTCCACCATACACCCTTGCTATTTGACCCCTTTGGCTTCCTTGTGTGCAGGTGCAGGTTCTTAGAAGGCATTGGGAAGGAATATCAGACATCAGATATTGAAGATACAAGCAGCGGTGGCATTGGCCTGCCCACCTCGATTGTGGGTACGAGGAAAAGCACTGGATGTGCACCCTGATTCCTTGGAGGAATTGATCCTTGGGCACCCCAAAAATTGTAACAATTGTATCACATTTTGAGCCCTCAAGGGGAATTCTGTGTAACCTTGGATTTGATCCACCCAATTAATAAATAAGACACTCATTTCATTTCATTCTTTATTGCTTGGTATTGCTTCATTTTCATATGCATGCTTCCGTTTGATGCTCATGTGCAAGATAGGATAGATACACATATTGTTTCTCATCATTAGGTGCACCTATTTTCCCTACTTCATATTTATTATTTCCTTTCAAGAGAGGATATCTCAAATGAGTCCTATCTATTGGTATTATGTGACCCTGGGAAGTGTGCACCCTTATTCTACTTAGCAATATTATCTCAACATGAAATGAGAGACCATGCAATGCATATAACACAAAAATGAAACAAAGAGAAATCATTTTATTTATATTGAGCCCTGGTTACATATTTTTCCCTCTGAGGGATACCCATTTCAATACAATGAATAACAAGTGAAGTAATAGTGCATAAAATGTCCCCTCGCAAAGGGGTGGTGTGCTTCCGCAGACCTCCTGATCTCATACACAAAATTGTATGAGGGCTTACAGATGCATCCTCTAGATCTACTATTGGAGGGATCCTTGTGCTCATGATGCTTTTATTCAATCTAGTATACATTTACCTACATTCATGGAAACAACAAAGCATGCTTAGTGGGATGGGACACCTCTTCGGATGAGGCCCTTGTTAACAAATCTAAAAAATCATGATAAAAAATGACATATAAGCATGAATAGAATAATAGATGCATATAAAGCTATGAAATATGGAATGAATGTATGAATGGAAGTGGATCTGAGCTATGACCTAACTAATCCAATTAATGAATCTATACTAAAGTAATAGTAGAATGATGTTTGTGCCCTAAAATAATCCTACAGGCCACTGTCCGAGACAACAACCATGATATGAAGCTCTTTTCCTTATGAATCAGGGGTTGTTACACTATCCTCTTTGCTAGAATTGATGTTCAAGGGTTGCCTAGTGTGTCTCCTACACTGATTGGTGGTTGAGAATAAAGAATATGAAAATTGGTGCATGATTGTAGGTCCACTAGACGGTGCTCCAATGCTCCTCAAAGGGGCATAGCTTGGTTCTGTGTTTTAACAGGGCTTCGCTGCTTGACTCTGAAACTTTTTGGATCCTTTGATTTTTGTGGGAGAATCTATATGGATACATCCCTCTTAGGACTAGAACTTGGCTTATTGGAGAAGCCTCAATCCAAATTTCATGTGACTGACCATATCGGGGGAGGAGCATCAGTCACCAACTAGAATGGAAGGGGCAGTTAGGAAGAGCTTAGGGAGTTCCTCACCAAAATTAGCCCATTATCCATGCAAAGGTGCAGTCATACTACATGATATAGGCCTATATTCATATCCAAACTATGTGTGACTCTAGCTACTATTAGGTTCAACGACTAGATGTGGCTGATGTGGTCTTCAGTGGCTAGGTAAGATGGTTGCTCTTCTTGAGAGTAGCTAAGCCTGGATGGGCCAAAAATGCCTTGCTTAAGTGGTTATGACCACTGCTTGCTCTTGGAGAGATCCAAGAGGGTTCATATTGTTTACAAATGGGCCCATATGGGTAGTCTTATAAACATGACACATTTTAGGTGTCTACAAATGCCCCTTTTTGGAATACGCTGTGAGCAAAACACAACATGGAGCAAAAACAAGTAGATCACCTAGGGCCATATTGTAGGTTGGATGATGATCATTGATCTAATCATCATAGGATAACCCAGTCATGTGGGATGATGCAAATCCTATATTCATTACTTCCAATGGAATGGAAGGCTTAAATTTGTGGAAATTTGCACTCGCTCATAAAGTAATATGGTAGCTTCAGTGCTACTATAGATCCAAAGGGAGGGGAGCTACAAACTTAACTATCATATTTGTTTTTTTTTGTCCCAGCAAAGGTTAATCTTATGATAGTTTTTGGCAATGATTGATGAGATGAATGCAACCCTGAAATAATCGAGATGATATTTTGTTGACTTTGATTATGATTGCTGAAAATTTTGACTACCCCCTCAAGCGACGAGTCGATGAGGGAAATGATGATTAATAAAGTGACAAGTTGCTTGACCAAAAATTAACAATTTGGACCTCTTTAGAGGGTTTCTGTGTTGATATATAGTAGTTCTCATCCAAGTGTTATTTAAATCCTATTTGGTAATTGCACACCTTTATCCCATGGGGCGATCCGGCTGCAATGGCCTTCTTAGGGAATCAAGGTGATAGCACTTCTAATTTAGCTTGTGTTGACTCACTATTTTGCTATAGGATAATTGAGATGCATCCTCGCTCCCATGGGGTGGTCCGGCCATAAATGACCTTCTTCGGGTTTGAAGGGAAGCATCTCAATTCTACTATAACCATTTTTCCCCAAGTGGCCTTATGGTAATCTACTCATTTTGTCAAATTGCAGGGAGTGCTAGTCACTGTAATTGCCAAGTGTGTAGAGAAAATAACTGATTACGAGGTTTATTTGGGATTTGGTTGCTATTTGATTTTGGATTTTAAATTTTATGATGTTTTTGGATTTTTATTGTTTGTAAATTTTTGGTATTGGTTGAGGTTTTGGATGTCTTTGACCAATAGATGCTTTTTATGGGTCATTTTGCAATGTTCTAGGGTGAAAATTTGATGAAACTTCTCCTTATTTGCCAGCTGTTGTTAGGTCCAACGATCCCTAATTATTGTTTTGTGGCCAATATTAGGTCCAATGGATGGTAACTGTGGGACGCTAACATAGGTAGCAATCAGGTCATGAATTGTAAAAATAAAAGGAAAAATTAGGGTTTGAGTTGTCATTGTTGTTAGTTGTCAGTTTGCACTTTTTGGAGCTCTAGGGTGTGTTTGTGTGATTATGACATGGAGTGTTGTTGATTTGCTACCAAGAAGACACAATGGCTAAGCAGGGAGATGCCTCAACCAATGGAGGAGTCGGAGCTTCACGGGTACCTCTCTAAACCCTAGCCTTCTCTATTTTTGTGGTAAAATGAACCAAATTAAATAATTTGGTCAAGGAACCTCATTAAATTTGTTGGCAACAAATCAAACCTGTAGTTAGGCTTAATTTAAGTTTTAGGTAGGTGGGTTTACTTTTAAATTCAAATTTTTGTAATTTTTTTGTTATTTTGGGCCCTGGGTAGACACCGTTAACGTGTCGCCCATTGGCCACTATCGCTCAGAGTGGCCAGTCCTATATGTGGCTGGCCACTGTTGCTATTAGCGACTAGTTTGATTTCCAATGATCATATTTTTGACCATTGGAAGTTGGCCACTATCAGCTTTAGCTGTCGATTAATGTCCACTCATGGCACGAGTGGCCAGGTAGCCTTAGATTATTTCTTGATTTGTTTTTGTTTTTTAAAGTCTTTTAATTGATTTTTTTGAACTTTTGAGACATAGTTTTTGATGTTTTTGTATGTTTAGGTGCATTTAATCCTCATGCTTGTTGTCTTAAATGCATCTTATATTATCTTACATCATTTTTCATATTGTTCTATTTAGTTTTCAGTGCATTTGATTTAAGATTTATTTTGCTCCAGAGGATATCTATAGGATTTATAGAATCCCATTTGATGGAGTGCCCATTGTCTCTTCTCCTACCAATGCCCGAGAGGTAGTTTCCATGAGGGTATTTGGGAGGCACGTCGTCACTGCCTTCATGGATATTCACTCTGGTAGGATTTTAGTTTCTTGGTGGTATGAGGTAGATGCATTTTCCCGGTTGTACACTATGTTGTTGATGGTTATTTGCAACATCCTCATACCTGAATACTTTGTATTGAGGTTCCTATGGAACTTTTTAGTGATGGTGCAATATTTTATTGATAGCGAGGAGCCCATTTTCTATGCCTGGGGGAGTGCACTACTGGCTCAATGCTATGATGAGTTGTACTACATCCAACACCACAAAAAAACCAATATTACCTACAACTTAATTCTCTAGATCTAAGAATGGAAGCATATTAAGATTGACCATCCTATAGGACTTCTAGTGGAGATTACTGTGCTATATAAGGATATTCAGTGCTACGAATCTAGGTGGCCTAGAGTGCTCGAGGAGCACAAGAGTTAGCCCTTTATAGGGGAGCTATCCCATTACATGGAATCCTTGACTGGTTTGAGAGTTGGTGATATCATTTGGAGACCTTACCATGAGTGCCCTGCCTAGGAGGATCCTGCTAGCTTTACTACGAGGACTTGATGTGACTGATGGTTTATTGGTCATAAGGATGATATTAGAGAGTTATACTACTCCAGGGTTCTCCGACAGTTTGGAATTTAGTAGGATATCTCCCTTTAGCCAGTTGTCTACCATTGGATTACCATAGAGAAGAACCTACCACCACCACAAGTTACAGTAGTATTATAGGAGGATTATCCTCCTACATTTTATCATGGTGTTTCTGATGCTGATGTCATAGAGGTGTACACCCTCTAGTGGGGTATGCAATTATGGTAGGGTGGTGGCCACCTAGGGCGGTTCCTTGGAGGAGGTTAAGGTTGAGGATCCTGATGGGCATCGAGTGCGGGCTCAAAATGATGATTGGGGATAGGCATTGCAGTAGGAGTAGGTGGTAGAGGACCTAGCTACAAATGAGTAGGTTGACCTTGAGGAGGAGGAGTCTCCTCTTCGAGCTCAGTTGCACCAGGTCAAGGTCGAGCTGCATACATCACAAATCTAGGTTCAATAGAGGGATGTTACTATTGTAGATCTCTAGAGACAACTTGCCTAGGTCACTACCGAGTGAGATGAGGCTCAGAGCCAAATTGTGTCACCTCCTATAGTGCTTTAGGGACCTGGTGGTCTAGATGCAGGTGCAGATATCCTTAGCTTGCATGGATTGTTATTAGATGATTTTGAGGAGCACACTTGAGATGCCACCTATATCCTAGAATTAGAGCATGAGGTCAAGCTTTGAGTAGTCCATCTACCAGAGAGGCCTAGGGTAGGAGGTTCATAGAGGAATGACTAGATTACTTCACAGTAGTCATCATCTCAGTCGAGCCACCAAACCAAGTCTCAAATAGAGTAGAGTAGGGGTGCCAGTTCTATGCCACATCCTATAGGGGAAGGTGAGGATAGAGGTGATACTAGTGGTGTAGGCCACTCCTAAGCACTATGGATCCTTAGATACTTTATACCTATTTTTGTGTGTAAGGTTAGCTGACATACATAGTTGTAGCCTTATTTGCACTTTTTGTACCTTCATGTACTTATTTGGATACATTTTTTTTATGATATCTAGACTTTGAGACTCACCATGTGTGTATCTGTTATGACTATGCTTTTATGTTTATGGATGCAATATATGATTTTATGTGATGTGATGTGATCTGATGATTTAGATGTTATGATGTGTATGTGTAGATGACCTAGTTTATGATCTAATTCTATGTGGATTTCATAACTTATGTTTTATGATGTGTGGATGCAATATGTGATTTTATGTGATGCGATGTGATGTGATGCTTTAGACGAGTTTGTATACATCTAACCTTATGCTGTTATGATATGGAAAATGGAATGTTTTTATGTTATGCTGATGATATAATGGAATGAACCTATATGCTTTAATCACTTAAAACATATGACGTGATATGATATGAGTTTGACGATCTAATGGATGACACCATAGAGTGTATAAAAACCATGAATAAATAATACTTCTCATAATAAAAATTAATTATTTAAGCATAAAGTATGAGGTGAGATGATGGGTTTCTTTATAGGTCGCTATAGATATGCGAGAATAGTCAATGGCCATTTTACTGTTATTTCTGACATTTATCTAGTATCTATCATATTCTATGCATTCATGTAGTGTATAATACCTCTTAAAGAAAGTTTTTTTATGTGATTGATGATGTGGTTTGTTGCTATTGCAAGATTTTTGGGGTTTTCCATGAGACTCAAACACCCTAGTTGCCTCATCAAATGGTTGTATACTGATCATACAGAGCCTTTGGAGGATAAAGCTTTGTTATGCATACCTAGATACTCATTATCCCTATGTGTGCAAATGAATGTATTAGATAGAACATAAGAATGCCCCAATACCATGCGGGATTCATTCAACCCATTACTATGTTGAGGATCCTCAAATGTTTATCGTGATCCTAAGCTGGACTCAGTTGGATTGGACCACTAGGTAATACAGGACACCTAAGGCGAGCTCTTCCACATACAAACATTGGTATTTTCAAAAGGAATATGCTAATGTGATAGACATATCATCATGCGTAAGGATACCTTGTAGCTCGTTCATGCTGAGAATTCCAGGGATTCAAGTTTATACTCCCTTATTTTCTTCATATTTATTTGGGATACTTGCTCATGATTTAGTGATGAAAATCATTGTTTATTTTGAATTTTGTTTTCATTTTGAGCAAGGGATTTATGTAGTGATGATAATCACTATTTATTTTTTATTTTTTTTGCTTTGTTTGGGATTTTGGTAGTGATGATAATCACTTGTTTACTTTTCTTATGACTTTAGGTTTGTCTAGGATTTTGTTTGTTTTTATTAAAGCAAGGGATTTCTTTGGGTAGGGCTGAACTTGTCCTTTTTCCAATTCTCAATATTTTCGAGATGGTCGCATAGGGGGATGAGCAAGATAAACCTTTTCACCTTAAGATACCTAATAACACTTTGTAGCATTCATATTTCCCTTGTTTAAGCTAGGATTTTAGTGTTTTGATTAGTGATGGGATTATGAAATATACCAGGTGCTATCAAAACTAAACCTTACCTATAAAAAGCTAAGATTACTTTCTACAAAGTTTGATAAAACCACTAGGTATGGATGAGTGACCAGAAAACCTTAGTATATTTCTTATAGCAATAGAAGGGGTTGTGTTGAAAAACACAATTACACTCATGGGTGATGGATGATGATTGAAGATGCACGATTGATGTACAAGTGTGGTGTTACTTGTAAGTTTGCAAACACAAATGTATCTAATGTAAATGTAATGGATGGTCATGCCTATATGCAATGCGACTAAGTGAATACAAAATATAGAATGCCAATGCAAATATTTTTGTGTTTTTGATGATTTCAATTGTTTTTTAGTTTTTCTTATTATGAATGTTTTACTATTTTGTTGACCAAAGGGATTTAAGATGCCTTTGGAGCTTTTTGTGATATGACCAAAGGGCTTCAAGATGACTTTGGGCCTTTTTGTTTTTTATTTTAATGTTTTTTTATTTGTTTTGATTTTATGATTTCTATTGTTTTTGGAATTTTGGAATTATTTGAATGTTTTTGATATTTTTTTGACTAAAGGGCTTTAATATGCCTTTGGAGCCTTTTGTGATGTGAAAAAAGGGCTTTGAGATGCCTTTGGAGATTTTTATGATATAACCAAAGGGCTTCAAGATGCCTTTGAGGCTTGTTGTGATATGACCAAAGGGCTTCAAGATGCATTTGGAGATTTTTGTTTTTGATTTTAATGTTTTCCGATTTGTTTGGATTTTATGATTTCTATTCTTTTGGAATTTTGGAATTACTTGAATGTTTTTGATATTTTGTTGACCAAAGGGCTTTAAGATGCATTTGGAGCCTTTTGTGATGTGACCAAAGGGTTTTAAGATGCCTTTGGAGATATTTGTGATATGACCAAAGGGCTTCAAGATGCCTTTGGGGATTTTTGTTTTTTATTTAAATGTTTTCCGATTTGTTTGTATTTTATGATTTCTATTATTTTTGGAATTTTGGAATTATTTGAATGTTTTTGATATTTTGTCGACCAAAGGGCTTTAAGATGTCTTTGGAGCCTTTTGTGATGTGACCAAAGGGCTTTAATATGTCTTTGGAGATTTTTGTGATATGACCAAAGGGCTTCAAGATGCCTTTGGGGCTTTTTGTTTTTGATTTTAATGTTTTCCAATTTGTTTGGATTTTATGATTTCTATTATTTTTGGAATTTTGGAATTATTTGAATGTTTTTGATATTTTTTTGGTTTATGTGTGAAACGCCTTTATATGAATGATATTGAGGGGCTTTGTATCCTCAACATCCTCTAGCATTGTTAGGTGATATGCCCCAGTTCCAATATTTTCCAATATGATATAGGGACCCACCCAATTAGCCACAAATTTATCTTGTAGGTGCGGTGATAGATTTGAGTTTTGTTGGTTTTATTTCAACACAAGATCCCCAAATTTAAAGCCTCTCAGGTGGACTCTATTATTATAATCTTGTGTTAGACAATCCTGGTAAATGCAAAGGTGCTCAAGGGCATTGATGTACCATTCATCCAAAAGGGTCAATTGATCCAGATAAGATTTTCACACAGTTTTGTCATTGATGAACTCTTTCAATGTGACGTGCAATGTCATAATTTCAAAATCTAATGGTATAATGGTCTCAACGCCATATACAAATGAAAATGGTGTTGCCCTAGTGGGCATCCGTATGCTAGTACTATAAGCCCATAATGCTACAAGTAATTATAGATGCCAGTATTTATGATTTTCTTTCATCATCTTCTTTAATATGGCTACTATTGTCTTGTTTGAGGCCTCTGCTTGTCCATTTACCTGCGGATAGTATGATGTTGCAAAACTGTGTTGAATATTGTATCTAGTCATTATAGCTCACACATTGTTTTTTGAATGATGGACCATTATCCAAGATTATCTTGAAGGGTACCTTGAAACGAAAAATGATATTATGAAGTATGAACTTTGTAATTTGAGGACCAATTTTTGAGGTTAATGGGATCGCTTCCATCCATTTTGTGAAGTACTCAATAGCTATTAATATGAATTTATACTGGCCCAAATATGGGGGAGAAATATTTCCAATCAGATCAAAACCCCACTAAGAAAATGGCCAAGCCACCTGAATGGGTTGTAAGGCCTGATATGGCAAGTGTGTTAGGTTCGCATCATGTTGACATTTAACGCATTTCTTGACATACTCACAACAATCCTTCTCCAAGGTGGGTCAGTAATAGCTCATTCAAAGAATGTGCTTGGTAATAGCCATTCCACTGAAGTCGCCACCACACATACCATTATGAGCTTGTAAAATTGCCCAAGCTAATTCTTGGAGCTCTAAGCAATGTAGGAGAACTCCATCGTAGCTTTGACAATACAATATGCCTCCTAGAAAGACATATCTAGTTACTTTATACTTGAATGATCATTTCTCGGCATGTAATAGTCCCTATAGGACAATTCCAAGTCTAAGGAAGTCTTGTAATTAAGATAGCCAATCTTGATAGGCTACAGTCTCAATAGATAAGATGACTTGTTCCTCATGCCATTCGATTTGCATGAATACTGACTGAGAAACAACCTTATGGTGAATATTAGTACCATTCCCCATAGTACCTTGAGGAATCAAGGACCCCCAAGGTTCTTTTTTTAAGAATTTTTTGGCTCTACAGAACCAGTTGTGGTCTGGCTCTATGTGGATCATGTTGACTGATTCCTTGTTATCAAAAGCCTCATGCTAGATTGCTAAATGCGAAAGTGTTTTGACATGAATGATGGTGAAATTGGTAGATAGATTCTGAGGGATCAAGGATCCCAAAGATGCCATGGTGTCTTCAAATATATTTGATGAAGGAGGGATTGCCTCGATGTTATACCACTCTAGTTTGGCTAGATATGTGTCAACAAGATCCTTGTAAGCTTTCAAGATTGGATCTTGGCATTGAAATAGTCCTTTGACCTGGTTGACTATGAGGAGGGAGTCACCAAAGATATTTAGCCTCTTGATTTTCATGGCAATGGTTGTTTGGAGACTCAAGATTAGGGCCTCATATTTGGTGTTGTTATTGGTGCAAGGAAATTCTAACTTAAATGACAAGGGCATCAAAGCTTCCTATGGCATGAAAAATACAAATCTCGCACCACCTTCTTGCTCACACTTTTAACCATCGAAGAACAACGTCATGTCAACTTTGTTTTCTGGTTCTTCGGGTTCATGTGCTTCTGATAGTACAAAGACCACATCATCAGGAAGTTCTATGGTAAGAAGCCTACTATTCTAAAGAGGTACCTCAGCCAACTGATCAACTATAACTTGTCCTTTGATGTAATTTTGGCTTATGAATTCTAAATCAAATTCTATCAATAGCATGATATATTTTGCAGTATGTGTGTTATGATATGTATTTCTCATCATATAATGCAAAGGATTTTGTTTGGATATTGCATATGTTGTATGTCTCAACATGTAGTGGCAAAATTTCTTTATTGCAAAGACTACCGGTAAGCATAGCTTCTCCATGTATGTGTATCCAATTTTATAGCTCACCAGGGTGCAGCTGATGTAATATATCGCTTGCTCTTTGTCTTGCACATTCTTTTGAGCCAACATGGTGCCCAAAGAAAAATTTGTAGTGGATATATATAACAAGAAAGGCATGTCTAGCCTTGGTGGAGCTAGGATTGGTGGCATTACTAGGTGCTCTTTGATCTTAGCAAAGGCTTGCTGAAATTATTTGTCCCATTGGAATGGAACCCCCTTGTGTAGTAGTCGATTCATGGATTGAAATTTATCTGATAGTTGTGCGATAAATCACTTTATGGACACTACTTTTCCCTGTAAGCTTCTTAGTTCTTTAATGTTTGTGGGCAGAGCCATTTCTAGGATAAAATTTACCTTTGTTAGGTCTACCTCTATGCCTCATTTAGAAATGATGAATCCCAAGATTTTTCTAGAAGTTATGCCAAAGATGCATTTCTTGGGATTCAACCTGACATTGTACTCAATCAAGCGGTCGAAGATCCTTATGAGGGATTCAGCATGCTCTTCACGTAGTAATGACTTGGCTATAAAATCATCGATGTAGTCTTCCTAAAGTAGGGAAAATTGGTGCACCTAATTATGAGCAACAATATATGTATCTATCCTATCTCGCTTATGAGCATCAAACGGAAGCATGCATGTGAAAATGAAGCAATACCAAACAATAAGGAATGAAATGAAACAAGTCTCTTTCTTATTAATTTGGTGGATCAAATCCAAGGTTACACAGAAGTCCCCTTGAGGGCTCAAAGGTGATACAATTGTTACAAATTTTGGGGTGCCCAAGGATCAAATCCTCCAAGAAATTTGGGTGCACATCCAGTGCCTTTCCTCGTACCCACAATCGAGGTGGGCGGGCCAATGCCACCGCTGCTTGTATATTTAATCTCTGATGTCTGATATTCCTTCCCAATGCCTTCTAAGAACCTGCACCTACACACAAGGAAGCAAAAAGGGTCAAATAGCAAGGGTGTGTGAAGGAAAACATGCAATCCCCATAGGCACAAAATGGCATATATATTAAAAATATATCAAATCAACTCAGAATGACTTGAAAATTTATGGGGATGTTAAATAAGAGGTTTTGAGGGGATATCACTAAAAATAGATCTGAAATTGCATCCGTAGACCCCTCGATTTTGTGTCGCCCGCCTGCAACCTACGAAGACCAAGACAAGCAATTCCCACACCTAAACATGTCCAAAACATATGAAATTTGGAAAGAATGCATAAATAAACATTTTAAGACAACCCATATGGTTATATTTTCAAAATGAGGTGCAGATCCACCTGCATGCAACTAGGGTGCCCGGATGGGCCCTACGAACCTGCAAAACCTTAAAAATGCAATATCTCGGCCAATTTAACTCCAAATTGCATGAAATTTGAACTACAGAATCATATGATAGTCTAGAATAATATAATAAAAAATAGTAAAGAAATTGTGCAAGGATTTTTCCTCATCCCGGGGAGGACGGTGGTGACTGCAACTAATTGGAGGGCACCCTAGGAGGGGATACCCACCAATTCTGCACACTTTTTGCTACCAATCCCACTGGGGAATGATCCTAAATAGTATAAGGGGTGTTGTCATCAAATTTGGTGAAGAAATTCACCCGGATGGAAAAGTTATGCTCAAAGGACCCTCTTGAAGTCACCCGGTAACCTCCTTCGCTAAGGAGAGATTTCGAGGGCAAGAGAGCACAATAAAGTGAGGGGAAATCTCAGCAACACTCCATTGCATATCCTAGAACTCCTCTCCATATATATTTTATGTGGACATTGTATCCATTTTATAGCCCAAAGGGGCTCATGTGCAAAAAGGCATGCAAGGGCATGCATGGCAGGAGGTGCCATTTGTCAAAAAGGAGGCATGCATTGGGTGTGGAAGAGAATCTCCATTTTGGGCCTCCATTATGAAGTATGTCATAAGGATTCAGTGCCCTCTGACCCGCATGCTTCAATTGGTGGGGTAAATGGTAGTTTATGGGTGCCATTTGTCCCAGATTTGACTTTTTATGGGTCAAACTTGCTCACCGTCCCACCCTGGGACGATGGCTCACCACCATCCCAGGGTGGGATGGTGGGAATATACCACCATCCCAAGGTGGGACGGTGGTGAATTTTGGGCCAAAACCTCCCAAAATTGGGCAAAAGCCTCCAAAACCTCTTTTGGAGTGGCTAGAACCATTGTGAGCCTTCTAAGGGCTGCCCAAGGGGCCATATGATGCCAATTTGATCATTGTTTGTGGATGCTTAATCGGGTTAACCATATTTTAGTGTCTACAGATGCCCATTTTTGAGATGTGTTGTGTGCAGCACAATGCTGAGCAAAAATAGATGACTAAAATGTTGAATGATTAAGGTTACTCGATAACCTAACCAACTTTAGATGCCCCAATCATGGAAAGGGCGTGTGTTCTTGAATCCTTGTTTTTGACTCGTTAAATGAGCGTGCCTATGCTTGAACATTGTCTGTCATGAAGGGACAGGGCCCATGACTTCATGATGCCAGTAATGTCAAGTATTATGATGTGATATTGTGTGCTTGTTTGCTGCCCCAAGCAGGAGCATGATTGTCTTTATCAAAGATTCGTTGAACGAACGCAATTCGCATAATTGAGTGTTTAATTTTTTATTTTGATTATGAATTTGTTAAGTATGACTACCCCCTCAAGTGATGAGTTGTTGAGGGAATGACCTAGTGAGAAAAGTGATGAGTCGCTTGACCCAGATTTGACTTAATTTTGGTGGGTTTTGGATCTTTTCTTTAGCTTTTTGTGTTGTTTTTGTTGTGTTTTAATTGTTTTTGAATTTTTGAGTTTTGATGAGATTTCATAGAAGAATACCTCATCAACATTGGATGCCCCAACCATGGAAAGGGTATGCCTCTCAGAATTAATGCCTTCGACAAGTTAAGGAACTTGATTTTGGTGTTCTTTGGCATATTGGCAAACAAGCTTAAGTCTAATCCTAGCCTTGGTGGCAGTTGGAAGACGAGCTCAAGTCTACGCTTTAGCCTAGCCTTGATGGCAATTAGGAGATAAGCTTAAATCAAATCCTAGCCTTGATGGCAATAGGAGATAAGCTTAAATCAAATCCTAGCCTTGATGGCAATAGGAGATAAGCTTACTAGTTTGCTTGAATTTGCTTTTGATATTTTGCTTATTTGCCCCAAGCAAAGGGGGTGCATGACTGTCTTTGGCAATGATTCGCAAGATGAACACGATTAACTTGATTAAGTTATCCATTGTTGATTTGGATTAAACATGTTGTTATTATGACCAATGGACTTAGTGGATGCCATTGGGGCATTTGGGGTGACCAAAGGGTTTATGGATACCTTTGGAGATTTTGGGTGACCAAAGGGTTTATGGATACCTTTGGGGCTTTTTGAGGTTGATTGCTTAACTGTTTGATTGCTGATTAGGGGAGGTATGATACCAATAATGCCCCAGTTGATGTTACAAAAATGTTTGCTTGATTTGCAATTATGATAATTTGGAGCGTTAGATGCATTATGTGTTATGATCTATGGATGCATTGATGGATGCATGTGTTGTACTATGATGTTATTTGATGATATGCAATGTGTGTATGCATAATGAAATGGATGATCTATTGATGTGTATTGATGGAATATGAACACTATATGACATACTATGTTAGCACCATAGACTGTATAGAATTCATCAATTCATGTGGAATATTGTCATGAGACTATGTAATGGATTTGTGCAAATGGAAACTGACATACATGTGATAAAATGGAATGAATAAAATGAATGTTCTAGAAGGCCTATGAGGTTTTCATGAGACTCAAACAATCTAGTCAACTGATCAAAAGTTGTATACTAACCATGCAGGACTTTTTGACAAGGTATGAATCTGCTAGGATGACCAAGGTACTTCATATCCCTGTGTGTGCAAGTGAGTTCATTCCTGTGAGATGCATAAAGATACCACCAGTGCCAAGTAGGCTCTCAACCAAACCTGTACTGAGGATCACTCGATGAATGCCACCATCCTAGATTTTTGTACTAAGTATGATTAGACCACTAGGCAATCTAGGTTACCAAAAGCTAGCTCATCCACATGCAAACATTGGTCTACACACACACAAAGCTAATATGGTAGACATATCGTCATGCGGGAGGCTACCACCATTGACAGATAGGCTATCCACCAAACCCGTAATGAGGATCACCTAATGGTTTTCCAAATGTTGAGAGTTCCAGGGATTCAAGTTCGACTCCCTACTTTCTTCAATTTTATTGGGATACTTGCTCTCATATAAGTAAAATCACTCTTTATTTTTCTCTTTAGTGATAATAATCACTGTTTATTTTGATTTTTTCTTTTTCTCTTGAGCAAGGGATTTGATATTGTGAGTGATGTGGATCACTATTTTTTGTGCTTTTTGATGTGTGACACTTTTTGATTTTTGTATTTTTGTACTTTGAATTTTTGCTTTGTGGGGGTTTGTAGTAATTTAGACTGTTGCAAACATGTGAAAATGTGGGATTTTGATGACAAAAAGGGGGAAAACCACTTATTGTTGTGGGGGAATTGGGTAGGGGAGAACTTGTCCTTTTGCCAACTCTCAGCATTCTTGAACCATTCGCATAGGGGGATGAGCAGGATGAACTTTTCACTTAAGGTAACCTAGACCACTTCATGGATTTCATATGTCTTTGCGCAAAACTTGGATTTATTAATGTTAAATGTGTTTGGGATATGATGTATACAAGGCATAATCTAAGCAAGACTCTACCTCCTAAAAATATCACTAGCCTTCTACAAAATTTGAGTAGAAACTGGATATGGCTGAGTTACCGAAAACCATACTGACATTCTAAAACAAATGGCTAAGTGAAGGGAATAGACACGACTATGGAAATGTATGAAATGTAGATGGAAATGATAAGTAACTATGGAATGAGGTGAATGATGACCTTGACAACATTGATTGTGAATTGTGACTAGTGTACCATCTTAGTGCTAGACATGTATGAGCCACTCTAAAATGCAAAGTGCAAATGATGATTATGCCTAATGCAAGCGATAATGCAATGGTATGCAATTTGATGAGGATGCAATATTTTTTTAAATTTTGATAATGTTTTTTGAATTTTGATTGATATATATATGCAATGAGATTATTTTTGTATTTTGATGTTTTGATGATGTTTTTGAATTTTTGATTGATATGTATTTTATGACCAAAGGGCTTATGGATGCCTTTGGGGCTTTAAGGTTGACCTAGATGATCGTAGATAGTCTAGGAGCATTTTTATTTGACCTAGATGGTGAAAACCCACTAGGAGCCTTTTGGGTGACCTAGACGGTCAACGACACTTAAAAAGTGTCTACGACTACCTAGGGGTATTTGGTTGTGACCAAAGGGCTTATGGATGCCTTTGGGGATTTTAGGGTTGACCTAGATGATCGTAGATAGTCTAGGAGCATTTTTATTTGACCTAGATGGTGAAAACCGCTAGGAGCCTTTTGGGTGACCTAGACGGTCAACGACACTTAAAAAGTGTCTACGACTACCTAGGGGTATTTGGTTGTGACCAAAGGGCTTATGGATGCCTTTGGGGCTTTTAGGGTTGACCTAGATGATCGTAGATAGTCTAGGAGCATTTTTATTTGACCTAGATGATGAAAACTCGCTAGGAGCCTTTTGGGTGACCTAGATGGTCAGCGACACTTAAAAAGTGTCTACGACTACCTAGGGGTATTTGGTTGTGACCAAAGGGCTTATGGATGCCTTTGGGGATTTTAGGGTTGACCTAGATGATCGTAGATAGTCTAGGAGCATTTTTATTTGACCTAGATGGTGAAAACCCACTAGGAGCCTTTTGGGTGACCTAGACGTCACGACACTTAAAAAGTGTCTACGACTGCCTAGGGGCATTTGGTTGTGACCAAAGGGCTTATGGATGCCTTTGGGGCTTTTAAGGTTGACCTAGATGATCGTAGATAGTCTAGGAGTGTTCTAGGTTGACCAAGCGATATGTAGATACCCTTGGAGCCTTTTTGTAACTTTGCTTACTTTGTGTTCTTAGGAGGAAGGTGCAATACCTTATATACCCCCAACATTTATTGTGATTGATGCGATGTTAAACATGACCTATCCTAATGCAAGTATAATGGCTGAAAAATACCTAATGCAATGCAATTAAAGTATGCAAGGGTACATGCCAAATGTTTTTGTGTTTTAATGTTTTGCAATATTTTTGAAATTTTGATTATTTTGAATGTTTGTGGATTTTGACATTTTATGATTTGTTTGGATTTTTGGTGTTTTAAATTGTTTTTGAATTTTGAGTGTTTTGTGAGGGGGAAGGCATGATACCTTAGGCACCCCTAGTGTGTGTGCTACTCAATGAAGGTGAGAAAGGTGTGATATCATTAGAGTTCTCACTATGATTCATTGGTTGTGATGTGGATGGTGGGGAAGGTATGCTACCTTTGGGTTGCTCAAAGTGGTTGGTAGATGTTGTGTTTGCTTCGTGTATGGGCCAGAGGTCTTGGAAGTCTCCTATCGGTTGGTTGTTAGGAGCAAGAGGATTGCCCACCGGAAGCTCTTGCCTCTCGATCATATCCTGAACTAAATATCTAAAGGGATAACATGTCTGGATGTCATGACCTCTTTGTCTATGGTAAACACAGTATAGATCTTTCCTGTGTGCCTTTGATCTACGTTTGTTAGGTTTCAATGGATGGATCTCGGGAAGCGTGATTGCTCGTGCCTCATACAATCGATTGAAGATTGATGCTAAGGGCTCTGATAAATGAGTATATTGTCTTTGCTTTTGTTGCAGATGGTTTTTGGCCAATGGAGGCTGAGCCTGGTAATTAGGTTGCACTGGTAATTGCGGTGGGGGAGCTTGGTTTAAGGGTTCAGGGATGCTTAGAACCACTTGATTGATTGGGGCTACATTTTGTTGCGTGTTACCACCTTTAATGTTCTTGTTTGGTTGTTCCCCTTTGTGGAGTCGTACATCACCCTCCTGGACCTTGATGTCCTCAATGATTTGGGCTTGTGCTAAGGCCTCCTCGAATGTTTGATATCATTGTAATTGTAAAAGAAGTGAAATCTGCTTTGAACAACTTCTAGTAAACATTCGGATGAGTTCCATTGTGGGTAGGGTGAAAGGTAGTTTTAACATCACCTTTCTCCATCTATTACCATACTCCATGACTGGCTCATCATCAAGTTGATGAAGGCTAGACAAGTCAGTCAAGTTTATCCTTTTCTTAGCGCTAGAGGCAAAACATCCCAAAAATGCATCGGCCAATTGCTCAAAGGTGTTTATGCTATGACGTGGTAGATGATTATACCATTCTAAAGCATCTCCAGATAATGTTGTAATGAAGATTCTCAACATCAAAGGGTCATAATATTGAAGATGAGAGCACTTAAGAATGAAGCTTGTCACGTGCTCTTCTGCATCTTCATCATCTTTGAAATCTTCAAGTTTGGGCATCTGGAAATTCGATGGGTATGTCAGTGATGACACTGATGGATGTACAGGCTGATTACTAAGCTGCTTTAGTGTGGGTTTTTGATAACCCAAAATTTGATCTAGCTTTTCTAATGCCTTCAACCGATCAGCTAGCACTTTGTATGGCCCTGACGACATAATATGATCATCCTGTTGTCGCCCTTTATTAGATGAAGGAGGTCACTTTTGATGTTGAGGTGGATGATAAGTATGATCATTAGGTACCTCATCATAACTGGGTTTAGGGTAGGCATCTATTTGATCCTGATGTTCCCATTGGGACTCTTCATATGATTCCTCCTCGTATTGATCTTGGTACTATTGAGGAGTATGAGGCTTTTGATGATAACTAGATAATGGCCTTTGATGTTGAATGCGAGTTTGGCATGGCCGAGGGGGAAGATTTTGAGATTGTATTGGGTGTCTTGCCCATTGTTGCATCCTATAGGTGCTAGGTGTAAGCACAACTTTAGGTACTCCATTATGTAATTTCTCTTGTTGTATCTTTTGTTGTTCTTGTATCTTTCATTGATACAACTCTTGTAGGTGTGCTCATTGTGAGTCCACCCATTGTTGATGTACTTGTTGTTGAGCCAACTAGAGTTGATCCGTATGTTGTTGCCTATTAATATTTGGCCTAATTGCCTGATGAGTATGATCTGGTTGCTCCATTGCATGGGGTTTGTGTATCCTCATATTTGAAATATGGATGGGTTTATCATGTCTTTCCCCCTAGTAGGGTCTAATGCTTGTTTTCCATGCTCCCTAAGGATCACATTACCTTGAGACTCTAATTTATGAATTGGCTCTGTATAGTCCGATGATGTAGAGCCATCATATGGTTGCACCAAGTACTCTTCACGAGGAGTAGGTAGATGGTTGGGATCTTCTCCCTCATCTATTAGGAAAGCCTCATATTCAGTTTTGGATGTAAGCTCTATATATTCAGGCTGCACAGAAGCACGATGTGTGGATGTTGAGTGCTCTCTGTGAGGAGTATGAGGGCGACTTGCTCGATCAAATGGGGTGGTTTGCTCATCCAGGCTAGGCCATGGTGTACTCTCATGTTCATATTCTGATTGATGTATAGAGTAAGTTGGGGTGTGAACCCATGATATTGATCTATTAGACCCCTCAGTGGGCATATTATTTGCTATATAGAATTCTATCAAGGTATCCCAATCAGGGAGTTTTCCTAGAGGACCTATGGGTGCTTCCCTAGTAGGGGTATCTCGAAGGTTTGCCCCCTAGGGATGATATTGTTGTTATGATAGGACCTAGGATGCCATTCAGGTATGGGCATGTCCTCTAGACTTATTTGGAGATATTCACTAGCTATGGAGCTTGAATCTCTCACTAAATTGGAGGTCTTGTTTTCAACCGCCTTTGGACCAAATTGGTAAAACGGGGGTCCATCGACCATTTTTAGAAAATTTTGACTTTCCCAAAAAGGTTATAAGTGTTATATATCAAAATTATCAGTGTGAAGAGCTGATCATAATGGGCTAGGTCTCCAAAATTTTATTTTTGGATCAAAAAATTGTATTTTTGGAATATTTGGCCAACCGGGGCCTGTGGGGAAATGCCCACTTTTAGGATTTTTGGGGAAATTTTGAACCGTGAAGATTTAGGACTCAAAATTTCTAGGAGAGGTGCAGAAGGGGCTAACTAAGACAAAAAAATAAATTTGGCAAGTTTTGGAGTTGTCTAGACCATTCTATGACCATTTTAGTGCAGTTTTTCTCTATTTTTGGCTTCGAAAATAGAGTAATCATAAAACCAAAATAACTTTTTCGTTATAGCTCCGTTTTGCATGATTCTTGAAGCGTTGGATGCAGAATCAAAAAGTAGATTTTTTTTGAAACCCTATTTTTTGAAAAATTAGGGTTAGGGTTTTGTCCCAAATAACAAAGAAACACACAAAGCAGATAATATGATTATCTTTTTAATGATTAAATGTGTGTCCTAAACTGGTTTTAGTGTGTTTAGATTTGTTGTTGTTCTTTGCTCTTGTTGTGAAATTAGAATGAGGGAACTCAACCAAAGTGGTGACTAGGGACACTAGTGCCAAACATGATTTCTCAAAAGAGTCTAGGGTACACCGCTTAAATCCCAGTGGGGGGTTCGCCTAGCTCTTCCACTCTGAAACAATATTTCCAATAGTGGGAGGTAGTTTGAACATTAGTGACCTATTCCATATTGAGAGAGTGCCCTATTATATTTAAGGAATATATGGGCAAGCTGGTGGAAGGAGGTGAAATCCAACGTCACCAGTATGAATTGGGGGTTGGTGATGAAATCCAACCTTACCAATGTTATAGTGGAACGTGCAAGTGTGTGTGGTTCCTTTTAATCCAAAGAAAGTAAGCAAAGAAGCATTCAATGATCATTCACTAAATGCATGCAATAGGTGTGTTTTAATTTCAAAAATCTAGGATAAAAGGAACCTACAAATGTCACTTATAGATGCAAACCCTAAATGCTAACTTACCCATTGGGTAAGCCACAAGCAATCAAGCCATAAAGATGCATTGCTACTTCAAATTTCTTTTGATTTTTCTTCTTCCTTTTGCTATTTTATGTTATAAGAAAAGTAAGAATATGACTTTTAACCTTTCTATGCAAGCAAATGAAGCAAGAAAAACTAATTTTAACAGTCTCTAAAAATGCAGCAGAAAAACAGAGGGTTTAGGCACTCACCTTATCAATTTTGAGACCTCCAAATTCTGAAATTTTGAGCAAAAATTTCTCTATTTCCTCACCGCTCTAGGGTGGGATGATTAGAAGCCTCACCACCATCCTAGGGTGGGATGGTGAAGCCACCATCCCAGGGTGAGCCAGATAAAGGTTCTGCCACCATTCCAGGGTGGGGAGGGGAGCACCTACAACACAAAAAGGGCAAAAATGGCAAAAATGAAGTCAAATTTTCACCCAAAGCATAAGGGACAAGGGTCCCACCATGATCACCACTGAATTAGGGAAAATAGGTGCACCTAATTATGAGTAAAAATATATGTATCTATCCTATCTCGCTTATGAGCATCAAAAGGAAGCATGCATGTGAAAATGAAGCAATACCAAACAATAAGGAATGAAATGAAACGAGTCTCTTATTTATTAATTTGGTGGATCAGATCCAAGGTTACATAGAAGTCCCCTTGAGGGCTCAAAGGTGATACAATTTTTACAAATTTTGGGGTGCCCAAGGATCAAATCCTCCAAGAAATTCGGGTGCACATCCAGTGCCTTTCCTCGTACCCACAATCGAGGTGGGCGGGCCAATGCCATCGCTGCTTGTATATTTAATATATGATGTCTGATATTCCTTCCCAATGCCTTCTAAGAACCTGCACCTACACACAAGGAAGCAAAAAGGGTCAAATAGCAAGGGTGTGTGAAGGAAAACATGCAATCCCCATAGGCACAAAATGGCATATATATTAAAAATATATCAAATCAACTCATAATGACTTGAAAATTTATGGGGATGTTAAATAAGAGGTTTTTAGGGGATATCACCAAAAAAATATCTGAAATTGCATCCGTAGACCCCTCGATTTTGCGTCGCCCGCCTACAACCTACGAAGACCAAGATAAGCAATTCCCACACCTAAACATGTCCAAAACACATGAAATTTGGAAAGAATGCATAAATAAACATTTTAAGACAACCCATATGGTTATATTTTCAAAATGAGGTGCATATCCACCTGCATGCAACTGGGGTGCCCGGATGGGCCCTACGAACCTGCAAAACCTTAAAAATGCGATATCTCGGCCAATTTAACTCCAAATTGCATGAAATTTGAACTGCAGAATCATATGATAGTCTAGAATAATACAATTAAAAATAGTAAAGAAATTGTGCAAGGATTTTTCCTCATCCCGGGGGACGGTGGTGACTGCAACTAATTGGAGGGCACCCTGGGGGGGGATACCCACCAATTATGCACATATTTTGCTACCAATACCATTGGGGAATGATCCTAAATACTATAAGGGGTGTTTTCATCGAATTTGGTGAATAAATTCACCCGGATGGAAAAGTTATGCTCAAAGGACCCTCTTGAAGTCACCCGGTAACCTCCTTCGCTAAGGAGAGATTTCGAGGGCAAGAGAGCACAATAAAGTGAGGGGAAATATCGAAAGCACTCCATTGCATATCCTAGAACTCCTATCTATATTATTTTTTGTGGACATTGTATCCATTTTATAGCCCAAAGGGGCTCATGTGCAAAAAGGCATGCAAGGGCATGCATGGCAGGAGGCGCCATTTGTCAAAAAGGAGGCATGCATTGGGTGTGGAAGAGAATATCCATTTTGGGCCTCCATTATGAAGCATGTCATAAGGATGCAGTGCCCTCTGACCCGCATGCTTCAATTGGTGGGGTAAATGGCAGTTTTTGGGTGCCATTTGTCCCAGATTTGACTTTTTATGGGTCAAACTTGCTCACCGTCCCACCCTGGGACGATGGCTCACCACCATCCCAGGGTGGGATGGTGGGAATATGCCACCATCCCAGGGTGGGACGGTGGTGAATTTTGGGCCAAAACCTCCCAAAATTGGGCCAAAAGCCTCCAAAACCCTCTTTCGGAGTGGCTAGAACCACTGTGAGCCTTCTAAGGGCTGCCCAAGGGGCCATATGATGCCAATTTGATCATTGTTTGTGGATGCTTAATCGGGTTTACCATATTTTAGTGTCTATACTTCCAATATTTTATGCATTTAGTCATGCAAAATGTATTTCATAGCCTGTTGATAAGTTGCACCAGCATTTTTAAGGCCAAATGGTATTACTTTGTAAAAGAATGTCCCCCATGGAATGGTGAATGCAGTTTTATGCTGGTCTTCAGGATTAATCCAAATTTGATTGTAACAAAAAAAACCATCCATTAGGGAGAGCATATCATGACCTGCAATTACATCTACAAGAGCATCTATGTCGGGCAATGGGAATGAATCTTTTGGAGTTTCCCTATTAAGATCCTTGAAATCTATGCAAATGTGGTCTCGTCCATCAGGTTTTCCTATGGGTACCATGTTTGATACCCGCTCTAGGTAGTCAATGGGAACAATAAATACCACATTCAATAGTTTTTGTAACTCATTTTTAACCATCAAAGTGATGGTTGGATGCATATTTCTAAGCTTTTGCTTGACCGGTTTTTTCACGGGATCTATCGACAGGTTGTGGACAACCAACTTCGGATCTAGCCTCATCATGTCTTTGTATGTCCAAGCAAAGATATTTGATCTCTCTATCAATAGAGGAATTATGATGCCCTACTATTCTAGATATAGGATTTATTTGAACTTAACTTTATTTTGTTGAGAGGGATCACTGCTAATGTCTACCTCGAAAGTCTCCTCTATTGCCATATGGGACCCATCCTCAAGCTGGCGAGGAGTGGGGATTAAATGAAAGCCATATGCCAGATTTATAGTTCCCACTGACTTAGGATTGATACTAGCATGGTAGACATCATGCACACAACCTAATGTGAAATTAAATGATTACAGTATCCCTTCATTAGGGAAGAAATCCTTAGGATCTAAAGGTGAGTCAACATGATCCCAATCGATAGCATCTAAGTTAAGACATAATGGTCTTGCTGGATCTACTAGGTTATGGAGTGAAGTGGTAAAATCAATGGAGATCATGTTGATAGATGGAATGACATCTCTAGGACCATGTGGGTGAAACTCTATATCCTGGGTGTGCCATCCATACTCATGATGAGGCTCTAGGGGCATAGGGATCTCAAGATTCATTCTATAGATGGATGAGATGATGTGGTCATTAGGCAACATCTACTCTCTAAAGGTGGGTGGATCTATGTTGAACATGTGATGAATGGCATCTAAGTTTACTGGTCCTCCTAGGAATAAAATTTTAGGATCAATGGCACAAAGTGTCGCTTCTCTATCCATAAGCAGATCGACTGGTCGTTGGTGTCGAGGTCTAAAATAAGCTATCTTGGTATCATACTCAAAGTTATCATCACTTATCTAGAATCAATTGGCATTAGTTTCTAGCCCTAGTATGGAATGGTGGTTTGCATACTGATACCCCAGATAAGCCATCTCAGTCTCATCTTCATAGTCATCATCACTTATGAAACACCTATTGGCATTTGTCTCTAGCCCAACGATGTGGCTTGTATATCTAGGTCATAGATAGGCCATCTCTGTTGAGACATCCAACTCATAGCCACTTTTATCTAACATGTATCCACCCTCATCCAAGATGTATTCACTCTTGTCTAAGAGATAACCACTTTTTGTATGGTCTATCCAAGTAATATTTTGAACATACCAAGGCCCACGGTATGCTAGGCTAGCTCCATATTCATCCTCACTTGGAACATAATCATGCTTCTCTCGCTTATATCCATGCATTAGCTCTTCCTCCCATAGGATGGTTCCTAATGGGGGCATTTCTAGAGAGGATTCAGGGTGATACTAATCCGATGGTGCGATATTGACCATCGACACCTATCCATCTCCAAATAGTTTCTACTAGGGGTTTATAAGGGTTCCAGTTGATGGCCTCCCTAAACCCAATACATAATATATCTTGGTATTCTTCCAAAGATTCATCATGACCCCGCATTCGATAGCCCAAACCACACCTATCAGTAGGTAGTTGGCACTATAATTGAAATGGTAATCGATGCTCCTTCTCGTATAGGCCTAGTCCATAACCTTGCCAGTGACACTGCCTAAAGTACTTTAGAGAAAACTCAGGATGTGACAAGTAATGAACACTTATGGTGAATGGTTCGTCCTCATATCTTCCTATATTAGGGATAGTATGGGTGTAATCCAGACCGTCATATATGAAATTAGTTTGGTTGGGTGGCACCCCTAAAGGAACCACTGTCCCTACTGGTATAATTAGGACTCTTGGTCACCCCATGTCTTGTGTAGACTCAATGATTTGTATGAACGTTACGTTTTGCATAAGATATTCACCTAGTGTTTTTTTGTCTAGGTGAATTGTCACCTATGGTGCAAATGATGTTATTGATGATGCAGGTGAAGTAGGCTATGGTGCTTCCTCAACTATTTCTTGGGAATGTTCCTCCTTCATGGGATTAGAGATTCCTACAGTGGCTATGGTTGGGAGCTCCTTGGGTTATTCCTCCACTAGGGGTGCCTTCAATTTCTATTTATATCTTGCCTTATCTATTTAATGTTTTCCAGAAGCGCCAGTAGATTTGGATATGGGAGATGGTTTCGATGTGGATGGCTCACCTCACATTTATTTGATTTTTTTCCTGGCTGATTAGTTGGGGATGAAGGCCTTATGTACAAGTGTGTTAATGAAAGGATAAAATACCCTGGCAATTTGACTTGATGCACGTACTTGAATGGATCTTCATCAGATGGAACCATGTGAACTTATCCCTTATGCACATACTTGATGCATTGGTGTAGGATTAAGGGTACACACTACATGTGTCTAATTAAGGGATGCCCTAAAAGGATGTTATATTGCATCATAAATTCTAACACATGATACATCACAGGGATGGTATTATATCCTACCTTTATAGGCAAAATTATAATACCCACTATGGAGAATAGCGCATCATTAAAATCCTTGAGCATGTAGGAAGGTGAGATGATGTTGGACTTAGGGATCTGCAATTTCCCTATAGCCTTAGTGGTGATGATGTTGATCATTGAGCTTGTATCGATTAGAACTCACTTGAATGGAATATAATTGATTGATGTAAGAATGTGCAGAGGCGAGTCCATAGAGGTAGTAGGAATTGCCTTAATTTCATGATCATAAAAATGAATCACAGGCTCTTAGCACTGCTGCACTTACACCACAAAATGTGTGAACACGTTAGGGTTTTGGGGTTGGAGCTTGATTTATCTCAAAATATCCATTAACATCTCCCTATGCCTAGTGTATGAGCTCATAGATGGATATCTCAGCTAGATTCATTTGTATATTTTGTTCTAGTCTACTTCGAACAGTCACCATAGGTCTCATTGGTAGACCTGGAGGGTTGTCCTACACTTGTCTCTACTGAGGTGCAACTAGAATATTTATGGGAGCCATTAGAGGCTATGGTTTCCTATATCTCTGATTACTAGTTTCCACATTAACCAACTCAACCATTCCTATGCACCCCTAAATGGGTGGATCGACTTGTACCTAGTTGACTTGGGTTCCCTAATCCCTAGGGACCTCATGATTGGGCAACAGATTTTGGTATATACCCATATCTCTATTATCAAGAGCTAGCAGGTTGTCAATTTTTAACTCTCCCTTTTTAATCATGTTTTGTACAAAATTCTTGAATCCAATACAATTATCGATATCGTGCCCTTGTCTCCTTTGGTATGGGTAGTATTGCTCTTCCCTGTATCCCCTTGGCTTGGTATGGTTAGGATCCATAAGTTGTATGTCAAGAAATCTTATCATTTATGCCTCATTCAATTGATTAAACATTAACTGCATTGATTCGTTCAAAGGTGTGTAGTAACGAGGTGGTCATCACTCTTTGTTCTAGCCCTGATTGTTCTTAGGGTCATAGTTGGCTGGCGAAGGGTGAGCTTGGTAATTTTGGAATTGTTATCCATTTCTCTCCTTTGGTGCAACTAATACAACCTGATTAACTTGAGCAGGCTTGGACTACTTGTACTTGTTTTTATTATTTTTATTGTTCTTGCTCCATTCTTTCTTATTGTGAAGCTTAATTTCTTCCTTGTTGATCTTAATGTATTCAATAATATTGGCTTAAGCCAAGGCTTCTTCGAATGATTCATATTGCTACAACTACAAAAGTAGGGAAATGTATTTTGTATAACTCTTTGTGAAAATCCGTACAAGTTCCTCTATGGGGAGAGAGAATGATATTTTTGCCATGATTTTTCTCCACCTGTCTCCATAGTCCATTACTGGCTTGTCATCGTACTATTTCAAATTGCCTAGATCAGATAGTTTTACCTTCTTCTTCACTTCGAAGGAAAACCATTCTAGGAATGCATTCACCAGTTGATCAAAACTAGTGATGCTATGCTTGGGCAACTGGTTGAACCAATGTTTTGATGCACTCGATAAAATCATGATAAATATTCTTAGCATCAGGGCATAATTATTCTCAAGGTAGAAGCATACATTCATGAAGTTGGTCATATTTTCTTGTGTGTCTCCTTCTCCCTTAAACTTCTCTACCTAGGCATCTCAAAGTGCCTAGGATAAGCTGGACTAAGGACTGAGGGGCATAGAGGTTGGTTGTGAATATTGCTATGTGTTGGCTTCTGTCTACCTGCAGCTTGATTATTGAGAGACTTGACTCTCTTAGCGAGCATCTGGTATGCCTTTGAGGAAATAATATCATTTTCCTAAAGGTTAGCTCATGGTGGTAAATGAGGTAACCCTGTGTTGGCCTAGTTTGGGTGTCTATACTCATCCCCTATAAAAATGGAGGAAGGTGAGGGATATGTTTGTTCCTAGTCTTCCATACCTACCCTTTCCTCATTGAATTGGGTTTGTTTGATATCCTGATGTTGGTGATGAGGTGAGTTGTAGTGGGCATGCTCATTTTTTGGCCTAGTGCTTCTCTCCTATTGAGAATCGACATGTCTCTCATGTTGGTATCTCTCACCACCTGTGTGTGCATTTTTCTAAGCTAGTCTCTTTTCTATCTCTTCATGCTTAGCTCTTTCTTCTCTTGAGCATTGTTCTTGTAGGTAGATGTGCATCTTCCTTCACTCTTCTTGCTCAAGAGCTTCTACGTGTTTTATCTCAAAGTGTAGTTCCTCTTCCAACCTATGCAAGTGGTCAGAGCAAACTGCTATTGAAGTCTCATGTCTTACTAACTCTGTTTAAGGAGTTCTAGTGCTTAGGTCCTATTGGTTCGACTTTTATACACACCCTGTGAAGAATGAGCATGAAATACCGATAACACTTATAAGGGATAAATCCCACTCACTTTAGGATCTTGCTGGATATCCAAGGTGTGAGTTACAGAGTTGGGTCGAATGTCTATTCACTCTTTTTCGCTTCTGGAATAGTTTCAAGTGGACTATCTGTTACCTTACAACGGGTTCGGGACTTTAGTTCAGTAATGTTTTTGGAGTTGGTTATCTTTGTGGACACTCAGATTTACAATCAGTTCTTTGATCTAGCTCTTTATGCTTTAGCAGATTTAAATAAAAGACAAATTTTAAAGAAGATAAAAATGGATCATTCAATCGGTGGAACAGAGAGAGTAGGGTAGGGCAGAAAGAGAAGTTTATCTAACTTAGCTGCAAAACCAAAACTACCAATTTTAGTTATACTATTTAGCTTCACAATAGAACAAATCAAAGAGGAAAGTGTCCAGCTTTCTAAGATCACCTTCTACTAAGAGCATAAGACAGAGATGAAATAGATCTGAAAGAAAATCATAAACAGAAGGGAAGTCGGTTGAAATTGGTATCTCTCACCAGCAGCCTAGCTCGCACAGTGAGGACAGAGCAATTAGAACAGGCCTGAACCTTAAATCTATAATTTTCCCTAGCATACAATAAAAAGAATGAAGCCTAGCAGCATATCCAATCTTGATAACACAGATCTACAACATAAATTAAATAAACCTTAATGAGATGAAAACAAAAGAAGATGAACTTATCGCAATCCGAAAGAGATTAGGCTCCTGGCCACGCTATCACAGAAAACGAAAATCACACCAACTCCAAGTCCAGAACAAAGCATTCAACAAGATTTGCAGGAAATTGCTCCAATAGCTTTTTATTCTAAGTTTTTGCCTCCTTATCTTACATTCAGAGGAAGTATATATAGACTCAGGACAAACCCTGATCTTTTCAAAAATATCTTCTTCCAAAACCCTAAATCTTATCATCAAAACCCTACCGCCTAGGTTTTACAATATAAGGCATTTTTATATAGAGTTTCGATAAACCCTAATCACTCTGAAAATCTTCGTGCGGTTCTTGCCATAAATGGAGAAGGCACAATCTGATATTATTTTCATCCACCAACTGTGAGTAAATATCTTCTTAAATATCTTCTTTTTCGGTGCGTCTGCCAGGAGCATCTCATTAATTCCTCTAAGAAATTTGGATGAGTCACTGACTTCTCTGGCATTTTATCTTCGTAGAGCCACCTTTGAGTTGAAATTCTCTGCACGCCATTACTTTCACCATAAATTCTCCCGTTAAATGCATCCATCGGCAAATTCTGGTAACTACGTGTAGATATTTTCACTTTTCGGCCAATCGTCGACATATTTCATTAAATGAGGCAGCTGCTTAGTCACACTTTAAAGTCTCTTTACGACCAGATCTATAAAATTTAGATGGACCAAAAATTCCTAGCATCTCCCATTTCCATCTGACGACCCTCGCTTGATCTGTGCCTATCTTTGTCTTTTTTGCCATTACTTCTGCTATTATGCAACTGCCAGATCACTTTCTACAAAAGAAAAACAAGGATTAGCATTTTAATATTATTAAATTAAACCCTAATGTTCATTACCTTGTCGGCTTGATTTCTTTCTTCCCAATTCACATTCTTCAAAACCCGATATCCTGACGTTTTCTTTACTGCTTTCCCTCGCTTTTGCCCTCACGATAATGAGACAGGTCCAAAAATGGGACATGTCACGATATCGCGACGTTTCTCTTCCTATTCTCATGAAATCAAAATATGTCGCGATATCGCGACGTTTTCCTTACTTTACTTTTAAGCTTACGTCATCAAAATATGAACATGTCACGAAATCACGACGTTTTCCTCAAGCTTTCTTTCCAACTAAAACCTATCACGATATCGCGACGTTTTCGTCAAGTTTCTTTCCCAAATGCGTCACGAAATCGCGACGTTTTCCTTGAGCTTTGCCTCCAACCAAAATGTGTCACGATATCGCGACATTTTCCATAAGACTTGCTTCCAGCTAAAACCTGTCACGAAATCATGACGTTTTTCTCACTTGACTCTTTCTTCAAAACACGTCACGATATCACGACGTTTCCATCACTTGGCTCTTCGAATCCAAATATGTCGAATCACACTTAATTACAAAAAAAATCGCAAATATCACGACGTTTTCATCACTTCTCTTCCAAACCATTTTATGAATCACACTTTTCTCACTTGACTCTTTCTACCAAAACACATTGCGAAATCGTGACGTTTTCATCACTTGCTCTTCCAAACTCAAATCATATCGCGACATTTTCATCACTTGGCTCTTTCTACCAAAACACATCGCGAAATCATGACATTTTCATCACTTGCTCTTTCTACCAAACGCACTAAATCCACATTTTCATCACTTGGCTTTTTCTTCCAAATATGTCGCGATATCGCGACATTTTCAAAAATGGAATATGTCGCGAAATCGTGACGTTTCCAAAAATGGAAAATGTCGCGATATCGCGACGTTTTCTCAAGTTACTTCCACTTAGCAAATTTTCCAAAAATTGTAGGTTGACTCTAATGAATTTATTCATCTGTATTCTGCATTTTTACATATTTAGTGAAAGATCTTCTTTACTCAGAATGATTCTAACATTTGAAAAATGAATTCTAAATTGAAATCAAAGCCATATGCAAGCCTACTTGGATACTTTGATATATGCAAAACTTGAAGAAGGAGGCAAGCAAAATTTGGAATTAAAACCTGAAAAACATCAAGAGGGTCCCTGTGAAAAAGTGAAAACTAAATATTTTCAAAGGATGGAATTTCATTTTTTTAGTGGGGGTGTGTTGCTTCTCAACAAATGGCGATATCTGTGGGGAAAATAGTAGCACTATTTAGAATCCAGAACTCTAGTTTCAAAACAATTTAGACCATGTACCATGCTTTGCCACAAATATTTTCTAAAATGACTCAACTACTATCTGTCGACTGTTAAAGTTTCCCAAGGACATACTAGGTTGAACCACTTAAGGAAGATTCTGATGTGCGATTACAAGTGTATAAACCTTCTTCCAAGGATGACCGGGGCTTCAAATGCTTGCTATGGATCGAACAACTATTTAGATTGTGTAGGGGAAACCGAGTAGAGCTCTGTTTACTAGTTTAGCCTTTTACAGCCCCGACAGAGTTACTCTTTAGATTTTCACGACCCTGATCACAACTATGAGGTGGCATCTATAGCTTGGTGAACATGTTTGAGATGTATCCTTCGGGAGCCCTGGCTATGTGCAGGAAAGAGTGCCAATTTTATATTGGCTTGTCCAACTTTCACCATCTCTCTCTTTTCTTTTGAAAGATACCGATTACTGGAGTGCCTTGCTGCTTTCTTTTTTTTTTTTTTTTATATTCATCGAGCAATTGATCAACTAACTGTTTCAGCTCAGGTACCAACAACCTCCTTGGACGCTTTGATGTAATTTTGTGAATCGGATTCCCCTCTCATGACCAACTTTTCTTGGATTCCCTGGGAGTTCTTCAACCAAACAATATAGTAATTTCTTCATAATAAAAATAATTGTGGCAAGCAAAATACAAAATCCAATTATCTTTCTACTGTTGTTCTAGATAACAAGTAGTCCCACTTTTTAATCCTAGCAGACTATCTCTTAAAACAGAATGAGACAAAATGAAAACACACTAGGCCAATTTTCAATGTTGATTTGTGTTTTCTTTGTTTAGGCAAACTCAAACAAACAAGATTAAAGAGTTAAAAGGGAAGGAAAAAGGCCACTAGTTAAAAGACAAAATTGCACAGACCTACAAAGACAAAACACAGAACTTCAAAACTTTTAAATAAAACAAAACAAAAACACACTACTTCACACTTTATTTATAACATATACATATTTTACAACGTCTTTGTGATTTATTCAAATGATGTATTGGATGGAACAGCTGAGAAATAATGCTTTAGGTATTGACCATTAACAGGAAGGTTCAAAAAATTACCCTCGAGGTCCTGTAGATGAAATGCATTATTACCTAGGATCTCGGCAATCTGGTATGGCCCTATCCATAGCGGCTGCAACTTTGTGTGTTTACCTTTCTTTTCATGGGCTTTGTCCCATAGAAGCACCAAGTCTGCGAGTCTAAAGGCCTTCACTCTGGCTCTTTTTTCAAACCAGCGCTTGACTGTTTCTTGGTGCCGACTGAAATGTTCCAGGGCTTGAAGTCGTTCGTCCTGCAAATTAGTTAAATCCAAAACACGAGCCTCTGCATCTGCTTGATCCTCAAAATAGTCTAAAACAAATTGATAAGTGGGCAATTTCAAAGAGATAGGAACGATGGGCTGAATACCATACAACAAAGCAAATGGGGAAGTCTTAAGAGCTACTTTATGTCTTATCCTGTCAGCCCAAAGTGCATATTTCAATAATGTGTGCCATTGTCTGGGTTTGTCTATAGCAGACTTCTTAATGGCATTCATCAAATTCTTATTTGTGGACTCAGCTAGTCCATTACCTTGGGGGTAATAGTTGGATGAAAATCTGATGACTATCCCCATATGGTATGCCCACTCTACAAACTCTAATGATTGAAAGGTTGGCCCGTTGTCGCACACCAAATTCAAAGGAACTCCAAACCTGGTTATGACATTTGACTCTAGAAATTCGATCACCTCATGGGTTGTACTCCTCATGGTGGCTGCTGCTTCAACCCATCTTGTGCAATAATCAGTGGTTGTTAGAACATACTTATGCCCTACTGAAGAATTTGGGTTTATCACACCCACAAAGTCAAGTCCCCATTGCATAAAAGGTTTGTTTATTACAATAGGTTGCAATGGTAGAGCTCGATTAGCCTCTTTGGATGCAAAAGTCTGACACTGATGGCAAGTTCTCACATGTTGATGTGCATCTTTAAACAATGTAGGCCAGTAATAGCCTGCTCTCAATATCTTGTGCGTAGTAGCAGAACCTGAGGAATGCCCTGCCCCTAACTTCTCATGAAAACTGGACATCACCTCATTGACTTCATTCTGAGAAATGCATCTTAAGAATATGCCAGCATAGTTTTCTCTATACAAGTTGCCTCCTTTGAGCAGAAAATGAGCAGATTTCAGCTTTAGTGCTCTTCTTTGGGTTCTATTCAAGTGAGATGGACAAATTCCAAATCGCAGCAGATGAATGATATCTCCATACCAATCATCGAATCCAGAATCCAGCTGATTAATTTCTCCCTGTATAGGTATTTCAGCAATATGTCGAGACAAACCAAGTCCTCTGATTAATTTTGTAGGCCAAATTTCTAAGTCGTATTCCTGCAGTCTCGTAACCCAATTACCTCTTAGCTCACCCAATTCGTCCTGGCTTAATAAGTATTTGACAGCTGGATCAGGAACTATAGCATGGACTTTGCTTCTTAGTATGTAGTGCCTGAATTGCTTAACTGCTCTTACTAAGGCATAGGCTTGCTTATCCAAGCGAGAGTATTTTAGCTCAGCCCCCTTTAAGTTGGTACTTTTGAAGGCAATCGGATGCTCCCCTGTTTCTCTTCGTTGGGTCAAAACCGCAGCAAGTGTGTGTTCAGAAGAAAAAGAGTACAAATAAAAATCTGTACTGAAGTCTGGGCTCACCGAAGACTGGAGCTTGCTTGATGGCAGTTTTGATCTCTTGGAATGTTGCTTTGGCTTCTGTTGTCCAAGCGATCTTAGCAGTTTCCTTTAGCATGTCATTCAGTGGCTTGACTATTTTCGCGAAGCCGGAGATGAATTTTTTGACAAAATTAATTTTCCCAAAAAATGATCTTAACTCTTTCTTAGAGTTGGGAAAGGGTATCCCTGATATGGCTTCAACTCTGTCAGGATCCATGGAAATGCCATCTTTGGTGATCAAGTGTCCAAGGAGTTTTCCTTCAGTTACACCAAAAACACACTTCTTTGGGTTCAAAGAAATGCCAAACTCCCTGCATTTGTCGAAAATAGATTCCAAGTGCTTCACGTGGTCAAACCGAGATTTGGAAAAAACTGTCAAGTCATCCATGTAGACAACTATGCATTTACCCATAAGACCTTTGAAGGCATGATCCATTGCACGTTGAAAGGTAGCTCCGGAATTAGTCAATCCAAATGGCATTCTCTTGTAAGCAAAAGTTCCCCACTTGGTTGTGAAGGCAGTTTTCATCCTGTCTTCCTTTTCAACTAGTATCTGATTATACCCTGAGAATCCGTCTAAGAAAGACATCATTTCTGAACCATTCACAATTTGTAGCACCTCATCCATGGAAGGCAGAGGATAATTATCTTTCTCAGATGCCTTGTTCAAGTTTCTAAAATCCACGCACAAGCGGATCTCTCCATTTTTCTTTCTGACCGGCACCAAATTGGCCACCCAAGTAGAATGCCTAATGGGAAAAATAATGGCGGCACTCAATAATTTCTCCACCTCCTTCTTGATGAGGGGCTCTAGCAAAGCGTTGACATGCCTTTGTTTCTATCGAAAGGGTTTGCAGGACTCTTTTAAGGGTATTACATGGGTGTAAACTTTTGGATCAAAAACCTTTAAGTCTTTGTAAGACCAAGCCATAACATCCTTGGACCTGTGAAGAAATTCAATCATATTTCTTTTTATTTTAGGGTCACAAGTTTTAGCCAACTTAAGGTGCCTGGGATCTTCTTCAATCCCGACATTCAGAGTTCTCGGTCTCACTGTTTGCTACACCAATAGAATCCCCAGAACTCACCTTTTGCTTAATTTGGTCAACATCAAACAGTCGCTCCAGTTCCACCATCCCTTTCGGAATTCTATTATCTTTCAACCTTATTATTCCCCTTTCATCGTCTAACTATTCCAGCAGAGTATCCCTTTGACCATCATCGATTATAGCATTTTCAAACGCATTGGTACTCTGTAAAAAGTTTATAATCTGCTGGTCATCAGAGAAAACCTGAAAATTATCTACATTATTTGGGACCGAAGGACAAGGGACTAACTCGATCAAAAATTTGTTCCATTTGAACTCTTCCAGTGGCTTCAGACTTGCGGCTGATGAAGCTAAGACATCTGCAAGTGAATTCTGCTCTCTAGGTATGTGTGTTAAATTAAAAGCATCAAAATCCTCCATGAGATCCCAAGCTCGGTATTTGTATCCTTTTAAGTAGGATGCTTTGCACTAAAATTTACCTTTAACTTGATTGGCCACCAACTCTGAGTCTGTAAAAACTTGGATATTTCTTACACCTCTGTCTAAAGCAAATTTCAATCCTAGCACCAGTGCTTCATACTCTGCTAAATTATTTGTGCAAGGGAACTGTAGGCGATAAGACATAAAATATGTCTGACTCTCAGGTCCTTTAAGAACTGCCCCCGTACCAGAACCTTGTTTAGATTTAGCCCCATCCACATGAAGCGTCCAAACTTCATTATTATGAACAAGATGAGCTTTACTAAGTTTCTCATTTTGTCCCGTTGTTAAATTATAAACCCCAATATCTACATCAACAATATTTACAAGTCTCATTTTCTGCATTATATTCAGTGATCATATGTTTGTACCTAGGTTCTCTTTCAATCCTTAATTGGTTTGCAACACCTTTCCATGGCAACCACATATGTGAAAAATCAGTCGCCAAGTATCCATTCAAATATTTTGACCAATCTCTGCTCAGAAGCATCCCGTATCCCACAGGAATATCTACTACCTGAATTTCAATTTTGTGTTGTGCCCTTGGCTCAGATGCTAGCTGAATATGAATATTTTGAAGTTCACCTACTACTTTAACCTCAGATTTATCCAATTGGACAACTCTTCTTTCAGACTTCATTGGGGTTAAACCCAACTGTTGACAAATGGCCAAAGGCATAACATTGGGTGAAGCACCCGAATCTACCAGACAGTTGTGTAAGTTTTTCCCAAATATACGAACAGTCAGTAGGAAAGGCGGAACTTCAGTCTTCTCTTTATACATGGCCACATTTGCATTTGCCATCTTCTTTCCCTTTTCCAAAGGTTTGGTAGTAGGCCCAGAGTATGTTTTAATCAAGTTATCCCTTTGTTCCGAAATTTGAGCTAACTCATGGAGAGTGATGTTAGCCTTGATCTTCTTCATGTCCTCCACTATATTGTACCCTTTATTGAGTGGAGCGATAGATCCATATGGGACTCTTGGATCTCCTCCCTTGGGTGGAGATGGGTTATTACTTGAAGATGGATCCGGAGGAACATTGTGGGAGTTGTCCTGGAGGGGTAGATGTAGTGTTGGGCTCCGGATTTCTGTTTCTAAGGTTGTAGTTGTCCCTCCTATATTGTTGAAAAGCCTGCACCTCATCCATAGGCATCTCCACTACATTCTCAGACTCATCTAGAAAAGTGAAAGAATCTAAGACCATAGCTGCACTATGGCTGGATGAACTTGGGCCATCCGCATTTCTTTGATGTTCAGGAGAAATCAACTCACCAGATAAAGCTTCAAAGGCGTTACAGAATTCCAAACAATCCAATTCCCCATGCTGAGATGTGGCATGTATCCTGCACCAGTTAGGCAAAGCCAAGTCACAAATATTCACATCATGCCCTTTACCTTTATAATCCTTATTGGGTTCGTATGGGGGCCGAGTGAATCTATTCTGCTGATAGGAAAACCTGTTTGAGTTTTCCCCAGTAGAAACTTGCCTTTTAAAACTTAAAAAGTCATTTGCCAACTTTTGGACCATTTTTGAGACTTCCTCAACTCTTGTGTTATCAGTTTCTTTATCTGGATTCTGTACACTTTCAGTAGGTGTTAGAGTCAATGGATTGCTTATCGATGGGGTTTGATATGTTGGCAACATCATCTGATGTGGTATGGGATTGAAGACAGGGGTACCTTGTGTGACCAAAGGAATTTGATGAGTACTTAAAGGTTGAGGTCCCAATTGTCTTTCCAGAACCAAAGCTTCTTTATAAGCCTCTGTTAGATTGGTAATAGAGGCATCTCTTTTCAAGAAAATAGAAGTCATTGGATCTAGAGAATTCCTAAAAATTTCTAATGCCAGATCTGCATTTGGCACATAATAACCCGTCAGTCTACCATAAGCCTTTTGAAATCTGATATTGTAAGATCTGACAGATTCATTTATTTCTCTTTTAATACCAGAAAATTGTTGATATAATACACTGGGATCTATCACTTCACCAAATTGTGATACAAAAACCTTTTCCAGGTCATTCCAACTAGTAATAGAATCGTTAGTGAGATTCAAAAACTAGTCGTATGCTCCCTCCTGGAGAGTGAACGGGAACAACCTGCAAGCCACATCTTCATGTTGTACATTTAACAATTTTAGAGCATTCTTGAATGCTACTAGGTGTTCTTCTATTGTTCTAGTTCCATCATGCTTGTATCTAGGAAGATACCTCTCAGGATTTTTGGGCAGATCATGGGCTACACCAGGGATATTTAAGGCAGTGGAACCCAACCAGTTTGCCATTACTACTTGATTGACGATGATATTTTTAGTTGTAGTTGGAGTAACTACAAGTGGTGATAAAACTATTTCAGACAAGGACTTGGCCCTTCTGAGGTCGCTTCTTCTTGGGGTTTCTAACTCGGGCACAAGGAGCTCTCCAGCTCTGGAGTGGGACCTTGTTACTCTGTAAGTAGAATCCAACTTTTCACAAGCAACTTACAACCTTACAATCCTTAACAAACTACTGAACAAAGTTCAGGCCCTCCTTCTAGCGCCAATTTTAAATGTTGGTTCGACTTTTATACACACCCTATGAAGAATGAGCATGAAATACCGATAACACTTATAAGGGATAAATCCCACTCACTTTAGGATCTTGCTGGATATCCAAGGTGTGAGTTACAGGGTTGGGTCGAATGTCTATTCACTCTTTTCCACTTCTGGAATAGTTTCAAGTGGACTGTCTGTTACCTTACAACGGGTTCGGGACTTTAGTTCAATAATGTTTTTGGAGTTGGTTATCTTTGTGGACACTCAGATTTACAATCAGTTCTTTGATCTAGCTCTTTATGCTTTAGCAGATTTAAATAAAAGATAAATTTTAAAGAAGATAAAAATGGATCATTCAATCGGTGGAACAGAGAGAGTAGGGTAGGGTAGAAAGAGAAGTTTATCTAACTTAGCTGCAAAAACCAAAACTACCAATTTTAGTTATACTATTTAGCTTCACAATAGAACAAATCAAAGAGGAAAGTGTCCAGCTTTCTAAGATCACCTTCTACTAAGAGCATAAGACAGAGATGAAATAGATCTGAAAGAAAATCATAAACAGAAGGGAAGTCGGTTGAAATTGGTATCTCTCACCAGCAACCTAGCTCGCACAGTGAGGACAGAGCAATTAGAATAGGCTTGAACCTTAAATCTATAATTTTCCCTAGCATACAATAAAAAGAATGAAGCCTAGTAGCATATCCAATCTTGATAACACAGATCTACAACATAAATTAAATAAACCTTAATGAGATGAAAAACAAAAGAAGATGAACTTATCGCAATCCGAAAGAGATTAGGCTCCTGGCCACGCTATCACAGAAAATGAAAATCACACCAACTCCAAGTCCAGAACAAAGCATTCAACAAGATTTGCAGGAAATTGCTCCAATAGCTTTTTATTCTAAGTTTTCACCTCCTTATCTTACATTCAGAGGAAGTATATATAGACTCAGGACAAACCCTGATCTTTTCAAAAATATCTTCTTCCAAAACCCTAAATCTTATCATCAAAACCCTACTGCCTAGGTTTTACAATATAAGGCATTTTTATATAGAATTTCGATAAACCCTAATTACTCGAAAATCTTCGCGCGGATCTTGCCATAAATGGAGAAGGCACAATCTGATATTATTTTCATCCAAATAGTAACTGTGAGTAAATATCTTCGTTTTTCAATCGGTCGTCTGATCATATTCCTCTGAAATGGATGAGTAAAGGTATCTTCATCTTTCTCGGTGCTTCTATCGAGAGCATCTCATTGTTTGAATTCTGCACGCCATTACTTTCGCCATAAATTCTCCCATTAAATGCATCCATCGGCAAATTTCGGTGACTGCGTGTAGATATTTTCATTTTTCGGCCAATCGCCGACATATTTCATTAAATGAGGCAGCTGCTTAGTCACACCTTAAAGTCCCTTTTTCGGCCAGATCTGTAAAATCTAGATGGACCAAAAATTCTTGGCATCTCCCATTTCCATCTGACGGCCCTCGCTTGATCTGTGCTTATCTTTGTCTTTTTCGCCATTACTTCTGCTATTATGCAACTGCCAGATCGCTTTCTGCAAAAGAAAAACAAGGATTAGCATTTTAATATTATTAAATTAAACCCTAATGTTCATTACCTTGTCGGCTTGGTTTCTTTCTTCCCAGTTCACATTCTTCAAAACCTGTCACGATATCGCGACGTTTTCCTCAAGCTGCCTTTCCCTCGCTTTTGCCCTCGCGATAATGAGACAGGTCCAAAAATGGGACATGTCGCGATATCGCGACGTTTCTCTTCCTATTCTCATGAAATCAAAATATGTCGCGATATCGCGACGTTTTCCTTGCTTTACTTCTTTTAAGCTTACGTCATCGCGAAAATGGAACATGTCGCGATATCGCGACGTTTTCCTCAAGCTTTCTTTTTACTTAAAATCTGTCGTGATATCGCGACGTTTTCGTCAAGCTTTCTTTCGGTCCAAATGCGTCGCGAAATCGCGACGTTTTCCTTGAGGTTTGCCTCCAACCAAAATGTGTCGCGATATCACGACGTTTTCCATAAGACTTGCTTCCAGCTAAAACCTGTCGCGATATCGTGACATTTTTCTCACTTGACTCTTTCTGTCTAAACCATGTCGCGATATCGTGACGTTTCCATCACTTGGCTCTTCGAATCCAAATATGTCACGATATCATGATGTTTCCATTGCTTGGCTCTTCCAATCCAAATATGTCACGATATCACGACGTTTCCATCGCTTGGCCCTTCTAATCCAAATATGTCACGATATCGCGATGTTTCCCTTAGTGAAGAACACAAGCTTATACTAAGAGGGGGGTGAACAGTATAAGACCACTTTTTACTTTTCTTATTTATATTACAAAATAGTAAAGCAATATACCCACAGCAATATCAAAGCAATGCATAAAACATCCACAAAGTGACAACAATTTTAACGTGATTCACCCAGAATGGTTGGGCTACGTCCACGGATAAAATATTTCACTAAATTTTATCAATCCAACTTCTGGGAATACCTTTCCCGATTACAATGTTTATGGGCACCAACCCAAAGGAGACACCAATCCCCTAGCTCTGCTCTGGCTGGTGATCCTCTAGAAGACCTCTGCCTCTACTGCCCTTAGCAAATGGAACTCTATCCACAGAAGACACCTGTCCTCCCTGCTCTGGCTGGAGACCTCTGTCCTCAACCGTATCACCTCCAAAGCTGGTCCTCGAATTTGCACTAAACACAGTCCTTCGGTCTAGCACAAATGTCCTCGATCTCTTTCTCTAATCTGCACCAAACATAGTCCTTCGATCTGGCACAAATGTCCTCGAATCTGCACCAATCTCTGTCCTCAACTGGTTCTCAATTCTGGTTCACAAAAGTGGTTCACAAGCTTTCACTAAAGCTTGCTTGATCTTCACCCAAGTCTTCACCAAGACTTGTCTCAGATCTGCTTTGCAAGTTCTCACTAGAACCTGCCCAACTCGCTCCACAAGCTCAACAAAATCTTGCTTAAATCTATCCAACAAGCCCTCTCAATGACTTGTCCAAATTTGCTTGTAAGCTCTCAGAAAAGCTCACACAAATCTGTCCTTAAGTTCTCTCTATGCAGTTACAACCGAACTTGGTCGAACTTCAACCTTTGCACCTCTGTGCAATCACAGCGGCATCGTCTTCGCACACTCTGCTTCCTTTGTGATCTTTCACACTTAGAATGATTCGATGAAATGCACTCTGCACACTACGATCAAATTCACACTCTGCTCACAGCGATCGAACTTCTTGCACTGCGCACTATCTCCGAACGTCGCATATCAACAACACATCCATCGACTTTCCAACTCTCCAAATAGCCCTCCTTTTATACTAACACTTTCAAGATCAAAACCTTGATCTTAGTCGGCTGCACAACCCTAAACTACGTCGGCTGCAAACCCTAATCTTCATTCGCCCAAATTTAACTTTGTCGGCCTCACTACCTCTGCAACTCTTCTGTAGCTTCTACCGTGAAACTACAACATGTCACGATATCGTGACACTTTTGCAACCGTATACCTTCTTTTGGCTTTTGTCACGATATCGCGACACTTCAGCCTTTGTCGACTTCAACTAAGCTCTTGTCGTGATATCACGACACTTCTGACTTAGTCAGCATCAACTTTGCTTTTGTCATGAAATCATGACACTTCTGCCTCTGCAGACTCCGACTTCACTTCTGTCATGAAATCGTGACACTTCTGTCTTCATAGTTCACAACTTGGCTTCTGTCGCGAAATCATGACACTTCTCCTATTGAAGACCTGCTTTGTGTTTCTGTCACGAAATCGTGACACTTTCTCCAACCGAACGTTGCCATCTCAATCTGTCACGAAATCGTGACACTTTCTCTTCCTTGCATTCTTGTCTTGTCTGCACTAGCAAAAACGGAACATGTCGCGAAATCGTGACGCTTTCAGCTTCCATACGACTTCTCTGCAACCTATCGTGAAATCGTGACGCTTCTCATTTCAGACTCTTCTCTTTGCTGCATGTCGCGAAATCATGATAGTTCTTACTTGGAACATTTTCATCTGCAGCATGTCGCAAAATCGTGACATTTTATCTTGCTTCCACTTTGTCTTCTGACTTGTCGTGAAATCGTGACACTTTTTCTCCTTAGCGCTTTTCTTTTCTTCGGGTCGCGAAAACCCGACATGTCGTGATATCGCGACACTTTTTCTCCCGGACTCTCTCTCCTGCATTATGTCGCGAAATCGTGACACTTTTTCTTTCGGACTCTCTCTCCTGCATTATGTCACGAAATCGTGACACTTTTTCTTTCGGACTCTCTCTCCTGCAACATGTCGTGAAATCGTGACACTTTTTCGTCCGTTCAACCTTCCTTGCAATATGTCGCGAAATCGCGACATTTCTAACTCCGAACATTCTCTCTCCTCTTTGAGTCACGAAATTGTGACATGTCGCGATATCGCGACACTTTTCTAAAAAACTTTTTCTCGCCGGCTTAAGTCGCGAAAATGCGACATGTCGCGATATCGTGACACTTTTCTAAAAAGCTTTCTTTCGAACCTGTCATGCCGAACCTTCATCAAAACAAATTATTTGACATTAATTCAAATTCCTTCAACAACTTCTTGACATCAATGACAACTTATTCACTTGAGCAAATGCAATGTACCCAAGGTACCCAAAATTGCCAACAATCTCCCCCTTTGTCATTGATGGCAAACCTTTACTAAAAACACGTCTTAAGAGCCAAAACTGAAACCAACTGTGCTAACAACTGAGAAACTGTGCCCACAACTGAGAATATTCCTTTGAAGTTTTGCTCCCCATGACTTGAAGCTTTCCTCTTCACTTGAAGCTCTCCCCCTTACTCATATCTCTCCCCCTTTGTCATCAATGGCAAAGGGTCACCTTTGGGGCTCGAGACTAAGAATGAGCCTCTTAGCTTAGTCCCTCCCCCACTTCCTAATGAGGTGATTAATTCTGGGGTGGGAGTAAAACTCCCATTAGGCACTGATCATCATCAGGGTCTATCACTTCCTTTTCGGGCCTTCTCTTGAACTCTTTGCCCGTATTCCTATTCTTGTCACTGTTCTTGTTCCTGTTATCATTCTTGTTCTTATCCATGCCTTGATCCTTGGACCTGTTCATACCACTATTTATGTTCCTGTACCTTGGAAGTTCAGCTCTACACTGTCTAGTTGTGTGACCTTCATTGTTACACTTATAACAAGTAACAATGTTATTTCTTTTAGGCATACCTGTTCTTTGAATCCGCCTGTTCTGACTAAACCTATTCTGGCCGAACCTATTTTGATCAAACCTATTCCTGTAATTAACCTTGCAATAGACTGCCTTGTGCCCAAACTGTTGACAAGAGTAGCAGTACCCTTGAAAGAAACTAGCGCTTCTGAAATTGCCGTTTACCTTCTTCACTTGAGCCATGCAATGTGCAGCCATGTGACCAAACCTGTGACACGCAAAACATCTGCCATGAAATTTTCCTTTATTTGACCTCTTGGGTCCTGAAAACTTCTTCTTTTCATTCTGAATTTTGTTTTCTATTTTTGCGCATCTATCATTCAAGGACTCATGATCTGAAATACTTTCCTCATCAGAACTCTCTTCCTTTTGGAGTCTCTTACTAGACTCTCCAACTTGTTCCTTAACAAAACCAAGGCCTGTTTTATCCGTTGTCTTTCTTTGACCTTTGATGAGTGACTTAACCTTTTTGGAGCTATCTTGAAACCTGTAAAGCTTATCCTTGTACTCTTTAGTTTCCTCTTTCAAAGAGGCCATTTTCTGTTCTAACTCACTATACTCAAGAACCTTAGACTCTAACTCATCCTTGAGTTCTTGTATCTTAGCCATAGAGAAGTCAAGACTTTCTATAAGATCGTCTCTCTCCATACAACATTCATCTAACTTATCCTTGAGTCTAGCATTCTTCTTTCTTTCCTTTTTCAAAACACTAAGAGCGTTAGTAAGTTCACTTTCAAGATCCTTTGTTTGTTTGCTTTCTGAATCATCAAAGCCTTTTTCAGATTTCTTATCACTAGAGGTGCTACCCTTTTCAAAAACCATACAAGCATCTTCTTTATAGTTTTTTGAAGCATCCTCATACATACTAGAAACCAAATCATTATTTGTGCAATTATCCTCAAGGTGACCAAAATTTCCACATCTAAGACATTTCATGATAATGAACCTATGTTTCAGTTCTTCCTCTTTTTTGATATGAACAACATCTCATTTTCATTATCACTTGAAGAACTTTCACTATCACTACTAGAACACTTACTTGCTTTGTCTAGGTAGAAAATTTTCTTGTGCTTGTGAGAATACCTCTTTCCTTGATTGTTGTGCTCATATTTGTTCTTCTTGTGATGCTTGTGCTTTTCAGAATCCTTGCTTTTAGAATCCTATTTATCTTCATCACTTTCATTCTTGAGAACAGTACAGTCGGTAGCATAATGACCAAACTTTCCATAATTGAAACATCTTATATTTTTCACACTTTTGTGCTTTCTAGAGAACTTGCCTTTCTTGTCGTAATATGCCTCTTCATCACTAGAAGACTCATCACTCTCTTGAAGTTGTTTACCCTTGGATTTCTTGGTAGCCTTGAAAGCTGCCTCTTTCTTGACGTCAACCTTCACCTGAGTTCTCAACTCAAATGCTGCAAGTATGCTATGAAGCTCATCCTTTTTCAACTTATCCAAATATTTAGCTTCCTCAATAGTAGAAATATTTTCACTAAATCTATTAGGAAGAGATCTTAAAATCTTATCACATACATCATTTTCAGCAAGCTCAAGACCTAAGTCTTTCATGGAGTTAACAACCTCATCCATACGAAGCATGTAATCACTAATATTTTCATCATCATTCATCTTGAGTTGTTCAAACATACCTTTGAAGTGTCTCAACTTGGCCTTTTTGACATTTGTATCACCTGTATGAACCACCTGTAGTTGTTTCCACATTTCACTAGTTGTTTTGCAGTGAATTACTTTGGTGAGATCTGCTTTCTGTAAGCCTTTTAGGATTGCGTTCATTGCTTTTGAATTGTTGTGATGTAGGAGCCTTTCTTCTTTAGTATTTGGACCATGTACAGGAATAGTGTACTCATCTTCAATTACTTCCCATACCTCATTACCAAGTGCCATTAGATGAACCTTCATCCTCGCACTCCAAAGACCAAAATCTGACCCATCAAGAATAGGTGTTGCATTGCCACTTGAATAATCCATTGTGTTATGTATTAGCTTTTCCTTCAAGCTGTTAAACTTTTCGAAGGCACCGACTCTGATACCAATTGAAGAACACAAGCTTATACTGAGAGGGGGGGTGAACAGTATAAGACCGCTTTTTACTTTTCTTATTTATATTACAAAATAGTAAAGCAATATACCCACAACAATATCAAAGCAATGCATAAAACATCCACAAAGTGACAATAATTTTAATGTGATTCACCCAGAATGGCTGGGCTACGTCCACGGATAAAATATTTCACTAAATTTTATCAATCCAACTTCTGGGAATACCTTTCCCGATTACAATGTTTATGGGCACCAACCCAAAGGAGACACCAATCCCCTAGCTCTGCTCTGGCTGGTGATCCTCTAGAAGACCTCTACCTCCGTTGCCCTTAGCAAATGGAACTCTATCCATAGAAGACACCTGTCCTCCCTACTCTAGCTGGAGACCTCTGTCCTCAACTCTATCACCTCCAAAGCTGGTCCTCGAATTTGCACTAAACACAGTCCTTCGGTCTAGCACAAATGTCCTCGATCTCTTTCTCTAATCTGCACCAAACATAGTCCTTCGATCTGGCACAAATGTCCTTGAATCTGCACCAATCTCTGTCCTCAACTGGTTCTCAATTTTGGTTCACAAAAGTGGTTCACAAGCTTTCACTAAAGCTTGCTTGATCTTCACCCAAGTCTTCACCAAGACTTGTCTCAGATCTACTTTGCAAGTTCTCACTAGAACCTGCCCAACCTGCTCCACAAGCTCAACAAAAGCTTGCTTAAATCTGTCCAACAAGCCCTCTCAATGACTTGTCCAAATCTGCTTGTAAGCTCTCAAAAAAGCTCACACAAATCTGTCCTTAAGTTCTCTCTGCACAGTTACAGCCGAACTTGGTCGAACTTCAACCTTTGCACCTCTATGCAATCACAGCGGCATCGTCTTCACACACTCTGCTTCCTTTGTGATCTTTCACACTTAGAATGATTCGATGAAATGCACTCTGCACACTACGATCAAATTTGCACTTTGCTCATAGCGATCAAACTTCTTGCCCTACGCACTATCTCCGAACGTTGCATATCAACAACACATCCATCGACCTTCCAACTCTCCAAACAGCCCTCCTTTTATACTAACACTTTCAAGATCAAAACCTTGATCTTAGTTGGCTGCACAACCCTAAACTACGTCGGCTGCAAACCCTAATCTTTGTCGGCCCAAATTTAACTTTTTCGGCCTCACTGCCTCTACAACTCTTCTGTAGCTTCTGCCGTGAAACTACAACATGTCACGATATCGTGACACTTTTGCAACCGTATACCTTCTTTTGGCTTTTGTCATGATATCGCGACACTTCAACCTTTGTCAACTTCAACTAAGCTCTTGTCGCGATATCGCGACACTTCTGACTTAGTCAGCATCAACTTTGCTTTTGTCACGAAATCATGACACTTCTGCCTCTGCAGACTCCGACTTCACTTTTGTCACGAAATCGTGACACTTCTGTCTTCATAGTTCACAACTTGGCTTTTGTCACAAAATCGTGACACTTCTCCTGTTGAAGACCTGCTTTGTGTTTCTATCATGAAATCGTGACACTTTCTCCAACCGAACGCTGCCATCTCAATCTGTCACGAAATCGTGACACTTTCTCTTCCTTGCATTCTTGTCTTGTCTGCACTAGCGAAAATGGAACATGTCACGAAATCATGACGCTTTCACCTTTGAGCTCTTCCTCCTTGAATTTGTCATGAAATCGTGACACTTCTAGCTTCCATACGTTTTCTTTGCAGCTTGTCACGAAATCACGACGCTTTCAGCTTCCATACGACTTCTCTGCAACCTATCGCGAAATCGTGACGCTTCTCATTTCAGACTCTTCTCTTTGCTGCATGTCATGAAATCGTGACAGTTCTTACTTGGAACATTTTCATCTACAGCATGTCACGAAATCGTGACATTTTATCTTGCTTCCACTTTGTCTTTTGACTTGTCATGAAATCGTGACACTTTTTCTCCTTAGCGCTTTTCTTTTCTTCGGGTCGCAAAAACCCGACATGTCGCGATATCATGACACTTTTTCTCCTGGACTCTCTCTCTTGCATTATGTCATGAAATCGTGACACTTTTTCTTTCGGACTCTCTCTCCTGCATTATGTCACGAAATCGTGACACTTTTTCTTTCGGACTCTCTCTCCTGCAACATGTCACGAAATCGTGACACTTTTTCATCCGTTCAACCTTCCTTGCAATATGTCACGAAATCGTGACATTTCTAACTCCGAAAATTCTCTCTCCTATTTGAGTCGCGAAACTGCGACATGTCGCGATATCGCGACACTTTTCTAAAAAACTTTTTCTCGCCGGCTTAAGTCGCGAAAATGCGACATGTCGCGATATCGCGACACTTTTCTAAAAAGCTTTCTTTCGAACCTGTCATGCCGAACCTTCATCAAAACAAATTATTTGACATTAATTCAAATTCCTTCAATAGCTTCTTGACATCAATGACAACTTATTCACTTGAGCAAATGCAATGTACCCAAGGTACCCAAAATTGCCAACACTTAGTTCATTTCTTTCTTGGCTTCTTTGTCGCGAAACCGCAACATGTCGTGAAATCGTGACATGTCACAAAATCGTGACGGTTTCTCCACTTTGCTTCCATCTTGGCTTCTTTGTCACGAAACTGCGACATGTCACAAAATCATGATGTTTTCCCCACTTTGCTTCTATCTTGGCTTCTTTGTCATGAAACCGTGACATGTCACAAAATCACGACATGTCATGAAATCACGATGTTTTCCTTGCTATTCTCATGAAATCAAAACCCATCGTGATATTGCGACGTTTTCATCACTTGGGTCCTTCTACCAAAACATGTCACAAAATCATGATGTTTTCATCACTTGGCTCTTTCTTCCAAAACCTATCGCGATATCACGACATTCTCTTCAAGTTGTCCTTCTACCAAAACACGTCATGAAATCGTGACGTTTTCATCACTTGGCTCTTTCTTCCAAAACCTATCGTGATATCGTGACATTCTCTTCAAGTTTTCCTTCTACCAAAACACGTCACAAAATCGTGACATTTTCATCACTTGGCTCTTTCTACCAAAACACGTCATGAAATCGTGACGTTTTCATCACTTGGCTCTTTCTACCAAAACACGTCGTGAAATCATGACATTTTCATCACTTGGCTCTTTCTTCTCAAACCTGTCGTGATATCATGACATTCTCTTCAAGTTTGGCTTCTGACTCAAACCTGTCGTGATATCACGACATTTTCTTCGAGCTTTGCTTCCAACTTAAAACTGGTCATGATATCGCGACGTTTCCCTTGCTATTCTCATGAAATCAAAACCTGTCATGATATCATGATGTTTTCATCACTTGGCTCTTTCTACCAAAACACGTCGCGAAATCGTGACGTTTTCATCACTTGGCTCTTTCTACCAAAACACGTCGTGAAATCACGACGTTTTCATCACTTGGCTCTTTCTTCCAAAACTTGTCGCGATATCGCAACGTTTTCGAAAATGGAAAATGTCGTGAAATCGTGACGTTTCCAAAAATGGATAATGTCACGATATCACGACATTTTCTCAAGTTACTTCCACTTAGCAAAATTTTCAAAAATTGTAGGTTGACTCTAATGAATTTATTCATCTGTATTCTGCATTTTTACATATTTAGTGAAAGATCTTCTTTACTCAGAAATGATTCTAACATTTGAAAAATGAATTCTAAAATAAATCAAAGCCATATGCAAGCCTACTTGGATACTTTGATGTAAGCAAAACTTTGAAAAGGAGGCAAGCAGAATTTGGAATTAAAACCTGAAAAACATCAAGAGGGTCCCTACGAAAAGGTGAAAACTAAATATTTTCAAGGATGGAATTTCATTTTTTTAGTGGGGGTGTGTTGCTTCTCAACAGGTCCTTTGAGGAATCTCTCGTTATGCACTTGCCTTTGTCCACTAGGGCAACCTGCCCTGTGTACTGCATTATGGGTTGAGTACCCTCATGATCTAAAATAGTTTGTGTTACGGGATCACTTTGAAGATTCCTCTAGTTCATTGGTGTGCCTAGTGGCTATGTTGCATGAACTTCCTAAAGCATAATGTTTGGTAGCAATACTTCTAGGAGATGATCTCGAGGGAACTTGATCCAACTCATCAAGTTGTCAGGTTCTCCATGGATGATACCATGGAGTCCCATTGGTACCAATAATATTATGGTTTAAAGGTATCCTTCCATATGCAAGTAGGTTGTAAGATGTCCTAGGTCTATGACTGGGCATGGACCAAATGTCTTACCCCTTGGTGGGTTGACCAATCTTGTGTGTATCATGAGATATTTAGAGATTTTCACTCTCTATGTGCCTATGTAATGAGGATGGTCTTGATGATTCCTCATGATGGTGCAATGACTGAGGTCTTTCAACCTTCGTATGTTTGTGTGATGATGGAGGTCAAGATACCTCCACATATCGATGTGAAGAGGGAGGTCATGATGACCCTCTTTTCTATGTGATGAGAGGTGCCATGAAGACTCCTCATCCCTGTGTGTCTAGGAGGGCCTTAAGTCCTCCTCATGTCTATGAGGTGAGGAACCAAGATGTGTATCTCGTATTGGTGTTTCTCATGGATTTCCCCCAAGGATTGAATTATTGCCCCTAAGACTTGCTAAACTTTGTTCGACTACACTACGGGTGGGTGGCTCCATTCCAGTGTGACTATGAGTGTAAGGAGCATTAGTATCCCCCTTTGTGTTGGACCGAGGGTGGTTGATCTGTGTGTTCACCATTATTATTATGCGTTATATTCTTGATTAGTTTCTAAATTACACAAAAAAAATAAGCAAGTGTTTATCTCTTTTAAGGATTTGTGTGTTCCCTAAATTTTTTGGTGCGTTTGGTTGTTGTTGATATTGACTTCTTGTTTGTGTTTGGACTTCGAATGAGGGAACTCAATCAAGGTGGAAACTAGGAATGCTAGTGCCAAACATGATTTTTGAAAAGATTCTAGGGTACATCACTTAAATCCCAGTGGGGGGCTTGCCTAGCTCTTCCACTATGAAATAGTGGGAGACAGTTTGAATACAAGTGACCTACACCAACTAAAAAGGAGCTCTTTATTCTATCTAAGGACGTCTAAGGGTCAAGCCAGTGTAAGGAGATGAATTCCAACATCATCTGTCTAAATTTGGGGTTGGTGATGAAATCCAACCTTAACAATGTTATTGTGGAACATGCAAGTGTGTGGGGTTCCTTTTAAACTTTGAAATATAGAATGATGCATCAACCAACATGAATGCTTTACACCACTACATGCCTAAAAAGAACATTTTGATTTTAGAGAGATGCATATCTAATTTATTCTAGATTATTTTCATGCAATGTACCTCCTACTTTATGAATAGGCGACCTACTGATTGGGACACATGCAAGTATACTAATCACATAGAATCCTAGCACACTAGAGACTAGGGAAGACCTTACAAGTAGAGGTCTGACATTCCTAGTAGTGCCTAGAGGAAACTAGAGAAATCTAAGAAATGTACAATGCAGTTTTATTTTTATTTTCCTCACTTTTCCCTACTTAGACTATGTTTTTACTTATTGTTTCTAGAAAATAAATGCAGATAGAACCCTACTTCTAGCTGCTATCGACCAGAGCAGCTGAATCTAGTCATTTTTGGCTACAACGGCTAATATCTGCTAACAACTATTGACTAGAGCAGCCAGAATAGCACACAAAAATATGTCTAAGATATTAGTGAAATGACTAGAAACAAAATCCTAATAAGGGTCCCACCGTGATCACCATCTATGCAACCCCGGGAAGCACACACCCTTATTCTACTTAGCAATATTATCTCAAAATGAAATGAGAGACCATGCAATGCATATAACATGGAAATGAAACAAAGAGAGAGATCCTTTTATTTATATTGAGCCCCAGTTACATGTCAATCCCTCTAAGGGATACCCATTTTGATACAATGAATAACAAGTGAATTAATGGTGCATAGAATTTTCCCTCACAAAGGGGTGGTGCGCTTCCATAGGTCTCCTGATCTCACACATGAAATTGTATGAGGGCTTACAGATGTCGCCTTCTCTGGATCTGGTCCTAGAGGGATCCTTGTGCTCTTGATGCTTTGATTCAATCCTGTATACATGTACCTACGTTCATGGAAACAACAAAGTACACTTAGTGGGATGGGATGCCTATCCGAATGAGGCCTTTGTTAACAAATCTAAACAATCATGATAAAAAATGACATATAAGCATGAATAGAATAATAGATGCATATAAAGCTATGAAATACGGAATGAATGCATGAATGGAAGTAGATCTGAGCTATGACCTAACTAATCCAATCAATGAATCTAGACTAAAACAATAATGGAATGATGTATGTGCCCTAAAATAAGCCTATGGGCCACTGCTTGAGATAGTGGCCACGATATAAAATTTTTTTCCTTATGAATCAAGGGCTGTTGCGCTATCCTATTTACTAAAATTGATGTTCAAGGATCATCTAGCATGTCTCCTACACTTGTTTGTGATTGAGAATAATGAATCTAAAAATTGGTGCATGATCGTAGCTCTAAAATACGGTGCTCCAATGCTCCTCAAAGAGGCATAGCTTGGTTATCTATTTCGATAGGGCTTCACTACTTGACTCTAAAAGTTTTGAGATCCTTTACTTTTTGTGGGAGAGTCTATATGTAGATCTCCCTCTCAGGCCTGGAACTTGGCTTCCTGGAGAAGCCTCGATCCAAATTACATGCGACTGACAATCTCGGGTGAGGAGCATTAGTCATCAACTAACATGGAAGGGGTAGTTAGGAAGAGCTCAAGGATTTCCTCATCAAAATATTCCCATTATCCATGAAAAAGTGCAATCAGACTGTATGATCTGGGCCTATATTCATGGCCAACCTATGTGTGACTCTGGCCATTATCATGTTCAGCAACCAAATGTTGTCGCTATAGTCTTTAGTGACCAGGTGTGTTGGCTGCTCTTCGTGAGAGTGGCTAAGCCTGGATGGGCAAAAAATGCCCTACTTGAGTGGTTAGGACCACTGCTTTCTCTTGGAGAGATCCAAGAGGGTTCATATAGTTTGTAGATGTTCCCATATGGGTATTCTCATAAAAATGATGTGTTTTAGGTGTCTATAGGTATATGTTTGCAAATTTGATAGATGTATCACTCAACACTGTCCAAGGCAACTTCTTTTCCCAATATCCATCATGAGCCTCTCATCCACCTATAGTACCCACAATCTATTCCCACCCTCATAACTCTCATTAGAGGCTAGTGATATAGTCACAAAACCCATACAATCATTAACCAATATAAATCCATCTTCGATCAATACCAATACCACTCTCATCAACATCAATAACAACCACCTCCAAAACAACATTAGTATACTCTACAAACATACCCATCACATTCAATCCAACACCCACATCATTTGACCTCCACACAAATCTCCCACTCATACCATCCATCGTATACTCCACCTCAACCACCCCTTGCACATCATCAATATCCAACTCATCAATCACCATCAAATAGCCCACATACTTGTGACTTGGTACTTGGGATATATTGAAATCAAATGTTCTTTGGCTAGAACAATGTTTTTCATAGAATTTATAGTTACAAGCTAGAACAATGCATTCATTAGCATTGATTTAAATGAGATACTTTGGATATATTGAAATCATTTCAAATCTTAGTTGTTATTGTGAGTATAGGTAAGTTGGTCATTGTTAGAATCTTATGAAGGTGTAATAGTGTGGGTCTATTGTTTAGGGATCTCATATTCTAACTAAACCTATGATTTAAAAATACTTTGGCTGTAAATAAATTTTATTTGAGTTTTAGTTTAAATTGATTGAACAGTTAAAAATACTTTAGTTGTAAATAAAAATTATTTGAGTTTTAGTTTAAATTGATTGAACAATCAACCTAGGCAAGGAGAAACTAATCTCCCAGTTTTAGAAGAAATCAATTTAAACTAAAACTCAAATAAAATTTTAGTACATTTTAGGTTTAAATTTTATTTGAGTTTTAGTTTAAATTGATATTGATCACTTGTTTCTCCTATATTGATATTGAATTAGAACTGGAAAGCTTTGTAGCTAGATTTTTGGGCCAAAAAGAGATGGAGGAGAAAATATTTTTATTTTTTAGATGACATTGTTTTATATCTCATTCAGTTCTTCGGTTGTACAAGATAATCCCATCAATTGTTGAAAATATTTGGTATTTTTAAGAGTCTATGTGAGTAGGTGTTGAAAATATTTATTTGTTATTAATATTTATTTTGAATGCATTATTCATTCTTAAAACATTATATATTTAGGGTTAAATATTATTTAAATTGATCCATTAGTCTTTCTACATTTTAGAGTTTGAAATAATAGCTTTTATAAGTTTATATTAGCAATAGTGGGTGCAAAGCTTTGTAGTTGGATTTTGGGGAGTATTTGTACTACTTATTGCCAAAAAGAGATAGAGGAGAAAATATTTTCAGTTTTTTAGATGACATTGTTTTGTATTTAACCGAGTTCTTTGGTTGTACAAGATAATCCCATCAACTGTTGAAAATATTTGATATTTTTAAGAGTTTATGTGAGTATTTTTTTTTTATTAATATTTATTTTGAATGCATTATTCATTCTTAAAACATTATATATTTAGGGTTAAATATTATTTAAATTGATCAATTAGTCTTTATACATTTTAGAGTTTGAAATAATAGCTTTTTATAAATTTACATTAAAAATAGTGGATGGTAAAATTTGTAAACATTATATATTTAGGGTTAAATATTATTTAAATTGATCCATTAGTCTTTCTACATTTTAGAGTTTGAAATAATAGTTTTTATAAGTTTATATTAACAATAGTGGATGCCAAGATTTGTAGTTGGATTTTGGAGAGTATTTGCACTTCTTCTTGTCAAAAAGAGATGGAGGAGAAAATATTTTTTGTTTTTAGATAACATTGTTTTGTATCTATCTGAGTTCTTCAGTTGTACAAGATAATCCCATCAGTTGTTGAAAATATTTGGTATTTTAAGAGTCTATATGAGTAGTTATTTATTTGGTATTTTTAAGAGTGTATGTGAGTATCTTGTTGAAAATATGTTTTTTTTAACAATAGTGAATGATATTTGCACTTGGATTCTAGGGAGTATTTGCACTCCTTATTTCCAAAAAGAGATGGAGGAGAAAATATTTTCAGTTTTTAGATGACATTATTTTGTATCTGGCTAAGTTCTTTGGTTGTACAAGATAATCCCATCAACTATTGAAAATATTTGGTATTTTTAAGATTCTATGTGAGTAGTGTTGAGAAGCAACACACCCCCACTGAAAAATGAGATTCCATCCTTAGAAAATCCTGAACTCTCATTTTTGCAGCAGGGACCCTCTAGATGTTTTTCAGGTTTTAAATCCAAATTTGCTTGCCTCCTTTTTAAAGTTGTGCTTTTTCTTGCATTCCAGCTGTGTTATCCAAGAATTCACTTTTTACATGCTAGAATCATTCATGCACAAATAAAATCTTGCACCGGTACCGAGAAAAATCCAGAAACAGCTTGCATAAATTCATGAAAAATCAAACTTTCCATTTTTGGTAGTGTCGCGATATCGCGACACTTCCATTTTGGAAATGTCGCGAAATCGCGACAGGTAAATGAAAAAGTAGCTAAGTCATTTTAGTGTAGCGAAATCGCGACACTTTCCATTTTTGGAAGTGTCGCGATATCGCGATGTTTCCATTTTTGGAAAGTGTCGCAAAATCGCTACCGACCGGAGGAGAGAGAAAGAAAACGTACGAAAGGGCGCGATTTTGCGACATGTCATGAAATCGTGACATGTCGCATTTTCACGGTAGGAGAGAGAAAGTGGGCTGTAGAATGAAAATCGGCTAAGTCGCAAATGTGTCGCAAAATCACGGTCAACGCGGTCAACGCATGCAGGTACGAAAACTGTCACGATATCGCGACGTGTTCTAGAATCGCGGCTGAAAATCAAGAAGTTGTGCGACAGCTGGCAGGAGGCGCGATTTCGTGACATGTCGTGAAATCGTGACATGTCGCGTTTTCGCGGCCGACAGGGGAAGAAGTTGCCGATGCGCTGGGGACGTCACGATTTCGCGACATGTCATGAAATCGTGACATGTCGCAGAATCGCGGTAGGAGAGAGAAAGTCCTAAGTTGACCAGAAGTGCATTCCGATGGGAAATAGAAGGCTTCCTGGGGTAGCGACACGTGTCAAAGCGTGAGGCAGACAAACAGAAGCCGACATGCAAGCTTGCTTTAGGGTTTTTAACCTGATTTAATTTGTTTTAACCTTTAAAGCTTCTGATTTAATTAAAGTGCTAATCTAATGCATCTTTTTGTCTTTCATGCAGGATTCCATCTGGCACTTGCGGGACAACCGAGAAAGGCCATAAAGGCAAAGTTAAAGTGCAGATTTAGTCAAGGACCGCCATGCTAGAGGAGAAGATGTCGATGAAAGCATTCAATGACAAATTTATTGCAGAATTAATAACATGGAGATAATTTCAACTCAGGGATGGCTTTGCGGAGATCAAATTGATGGAGAAGTGGTGACTCATCCGGCTCACCAGTAGAATTAATGGAGGCATTTATTTACAGCTGTGGATGAATGCAAGTGGATTTAGATTTTATCTTCTCCATTTATGGCAGTTGACTGCACAGATTTGCAGAAGGGTTAATTTCTATCCGGACTTTGATTTTAAAATGGATTTTTATTATAAAACCCGGGTCCTAGGGTTTAAGTGCGATAAGATTTAGGGTTTGAGCAAGATATTTTGAAAAGATCAGGGTCTGTCCTGAGTCTATAAATACAGATTCTAAATGTAATCGCGGAAGGCGAAGACTTAGAAATAAAAGGCTTATAAGCAATTTCTTGCAAATTTTGTGAAATCCTTTGTTTCTGGACTTGGAGTTGATGTGCTTTAGCTTTTTTGTGATAGCATGGCTAGGAGCCTAATATTTTGCAGAGTGTGATAAGTGTATCTTCTTTTGTTATCCGTTTCATTTAAAGTTTGTTAGATATATGCTATGAATCTGCCATTATCAAGTTTAAATATGCTGTTAGGCTTCAGTTGTTCTATTGTTTGCTAGGGGAAATTGTAGATTTGAGGTTAAGTTTATTCTAATTGCTCTGTCTTCACTGTGTGAGCTAGGTTGTCGGTGAAAGATACCAGTTTTAACCAGCTGCCCTTGGATTTATAATTTTCTGCTAGATCTGTTTCACTTTGCCTTGTGCTCTTAGTTGAAAGTGATCTTAGACTGACTGGACACTTTCTTCTTTGATTTGTTCTGTTGTGAAGTCGATAGCATAGATAAGATTGGTAGTTTTAAGTTTTACGAGCTTGATGTTTGATAAACTTATCTTTCTGCCCTACCTTGCCCTCTCTTTGTTTTCGGTGAAATGATCCATTTTTATTTTCTTTATTTGCCTTTTATTTGAATCTGCTGACCCATGAGAGCTAGATCAAGAATTCAAGTTAAATTTGATAAATAACTTTTACAACTACTGAACAAGTTCAAGAACCCCCTGTAAGGTAACAGAGCAGTCCATATTGAAATCTATTCCAGAAGTGGAAAAGAGTGAATAGCCATTCGACCCAACTCTGTAACTCGCACCTTGGATAACCAGCTAGATCCTAAAGTGAGTGGGATCCGTCCCGTGGGTGTCTCTGGAGGCTTCCTGCCCATCCTTTCGTGGGGGTGCGTATGAAAGCCGGACCAACAACCTAATTGGCGCTAGAAGGAGGGTTGTTGAACTCAGTTCAAATATTATAAGTTTGTGAGTGCTGATTTAAAATTCTGTGGTTAGAGTTTTTGCCTGAAAAGCGGGACTTAACACCAACAGTTGAACTCAGTTCAAGTATTGTAAGTTGTCAGTGCAGTTTTTGAAAGTTGTCAGTGCAGTTTTTTAAAATTGCCAGAGAAGACCTCAAGTTAAGAACAGTTTTATCTCCACTGGCAGTTATCCAATTACAACTCATAATATCACTGTCAGCCAAGTAATAATGGCAAATTGGTTGGGCCCCACTGCTTTGAATATCCCGGGTATAGCCCATGACTTGCCCAGAAGTCCAGAAAGGTATCTCCCCAGGTACAAACATGATGGGACAAGAACTGCAGAAGAACATCTGCTAGCTTTTAAAAATGCTTTAAAATTGTTAAATATACAGCATGAAGATGTTGCCTGCAGATTGTTCCCGTTCACTCTCCAGGAGGGAGCTTATGACTAGTTTTTAAACCTCACCAGCAATTCCATTACTAGCTGGGATGACCTAGAGAAATCTTTTATATCACAATTTGGGGAAGTGATAGACCCCAGTGTGTTATACCAACAATTTTCCAAAGCATCAAGAAAGAGTCGGGAGAAACTGCCAGGTCTTTCAATATGAGGTTCCAAAGAGCTTACGGTAGAATGACTGGCCATTACATCCCAAATGCAAATCTGGCCTTAGAAATCTACAAGAATGCATTGGATTCGGTGACCTCTATTTTCCTCAAGAGAGACATCAATGTCACAACCCTGGTAGGGGCTTATAAAGAAGCCTTAATTCTTGAAAGACAGCTAGGGCCTCAAATTCTGAGCAGTCCTTTGATAGCCTATGTTACACAGAACATGCCTATTTTGAACCCCATTCCACATCATGAGTTAGTGCCAACATGTCATGCTCTACCCAAGGAGACTTCGTTAACTGTGACATCCACTCAGCATGTGCAAAATACAGAGAAAAGTTCTGACAAGTTCAAAGTGCAGGTGCTTGAACTGAACAGTTGTGATCTGGCACCACCCAAATCTGAAGTTTTTCCTGGTGAGTTAAATTTTCCTAGAGATCAAAAAAATATTGATATTTCTAGTTCACCCAAAAATAGTACAACCAGGGTTTCAGATTCTTTCACTTTTCTTGAAGAGACAGAAAGTCTTGTACAAACTTCTGTGGATGAAATGCAAGATTTTCAACAGTTCAAAATAGATAGTTATAATTTGAGATGTCAGAGTCCAGAACCTAACAATGATCCTTCCTCATAAGAGGATGATGAAAGTGAGATTCAATGTCACTATGTAGAAGTAACTGAGGAGGATAACATCATTGAGGATAGAAGGGAACTTAAAGCTGACATCACCCTCTATGAACTGCCTCAGATTGTTGAACAAAAGGTTAATTTGATTGAGGCTTACTCTGGACCACCTGTTGAATTTCGAGAAAAGGAGGAAAAAATAGTAAATATGAATGTGGTCAGCCAACTTGGAATTGATGAACTGTCTCAACATAAGCCTGCAACTTCTGAACATAATGTCAAAGAAAAGGCTATAAACTGTGTTGATGCAGATATTGGAGTTTATAATTTGGCAACTGAGAAGGTGAGAATAGTTACAGCTCTAAACCATCACAACAGTGACAGTTGGATATTGCACATTGATGAGGTTAAATCTAAGCAAGGCTCAGGTGAAAAGGAAAATTGTAAATATTCTGCTAGAGGGATAAAAATTGAAGTCCTGGATATTGAAGCAGTACAGCAACCACAAAATGTTCAAGTTGTTAAGAACCAGGGCATACAGGTAAAACATGATTTCTTTCAGTTGTCACATAATTTTGAAGATGTGGTAGTCTAGGTCTGTCAATATTTTAAGGTATTTGATCCTGGGGGTTTTTTACATTCAGTCCTTTTGAAATAACTCTGCAAACCCTTCAATTAGAAGCATAAACATGTTATCATATGATTTGTTATTATATGATTTGTTTAATTTGAAGGAGTTGCAGATTTGTTTTTCAAATGGGACAGGGAAGACAATAAACACAAGTCTTTCCCAGATAGAAAATTTTTGAAGCACAGTCTGGAGTGCATTTCGTCAACAGGACCTGAAAGGTAATTTTTTCTAAATTACTTGCACATGGTCAAAAAATTTTTAAGGCACCATTTCTCTGCTTTCCCAACTGCTGCATTTTTTAGTATGAAGGGAAGTTGTAACATATGTATACATTGTAAGTAAGCTTTGAAGTTTTTCAGTTTTATTTCTTTGTTAGTGCAGTTTTATTTTTAAATGTCTGTACAGTTGCAGTTTAGTTTATTTCATTTGCTTTAGTTGTTTATTTTAGTTTTTCAGTTTTCTTTAATTGTCTGTACAGTTTTAGCTTGTGCAGTTTATTTCTTTTGTCAGTGCTTTTTATTTCCTTTCTTTGTCTTTTTATGTCAGCTTGCTATTTTAGTCTGTACAGTCTTTTGTTTCAGTTTTATTTGCTTTAGTTCTTTATTTCAGTTCTTTTTCTTAGTTTATTTCAGTTGCTTTAGTTTATTTCAGTGTTGTTGCAGTTTAGCTTTGCTGCAGTTCAACAGTTTTAGTTGCTTTGCTTCAGTTATTTTAGTTTGTTTCTTTTATTGCCTGTACAGTTTTTATTTTCTTCCCTGCATTTCTTTTTCTTTGTTGTCTGTACAGTCTTTTGTTTCAGTTATTTTCTTTGCTATCTATTCAATTTATTTTATTCCCTTTGCCTGTATAGTTCTATGCTTTAGTCTGTGCAGTTTTTATTTTGTTTTGCTTTGAAGCCTGTGCCTGTCCTTGGATGCCTATACAAAGTCCTTCAGCTCTTAATATTCTGTCCTTTAACCTCTGCCTAAGCAATCAATGAAAAGTCAGCCTGCTAAAAATTGTTTTATTCTGAGCTGATCAATCCACAATCCAATGCCCATGTTGTTCACCATTCTAATAGAGATAGTCTGCTTGTACTGAAAAGTAGAGCTATTTTGTTATTCAGGACAAAGATAGAGAGATGATTGGATCTTGTGTCTTACTTGCCACAGTTGTTTTAATGATAGAAAAATTGCTATGCTGTTTTGTTGGAGGAACTCCCGGGGAATCCAAGAAAAGCTAGTTATGAGAGGGGACTATGATTCATGTAATTATTTGGGTATCCACAGAGGCTATCAGTGCCTATACTGAAACAATTTCAGATTGATCAAATGATAAAAGAAAATTGTAATTTCCCTAAAAGCATTTCAGATATTGATATATTTCAGAGGGAGAGATATAAAAAAAAAAAGAATTACATAATGAAGAGGCAGCCAATATTATATTCTGCCCTACAGTTGTAAATTTGGGTCGTGTAAATCTAAAGGGTAACTCTGTCTAGGCTGTAAAAGGCTAAACTAGTAAACAGAGCTCTACTCGGTTTTCCCTTTTACAATCTAGAAAAGTTGATCAGTCCAAAGTTCATCATTCAATCCAGTCATCCTGAAGAAAGTTCTATACCCTTTGAAATTGCACATCAGAAATCTTCCTTGAAGTAATTCAGCCTAGTATGTCCTTGGGAAGTTTTAACAGCTGGCAATTAGCAGTCAATTTATTGTGAAGAATGTCTGTGGCAAGGCATGATGCATGGTCTTTTTGTTTTGAAACCAGAGTCTTGGGTTCTAAAATAGTGCTACTATTTTACCCGCAGATATCGCCATTTTTTGAGAAGCAAAACACCCCCACTGAAAAATGAGATTCCATCCTTAGAAAATCTTGAACTTTCATTTTTGCAGCAGGGACCCTCTAGATGTTTTTCAGGTTTTAAATCCAAATTTGCTTGCCTCCTTTTTAAAGTTGTGCTTTTTCTTGCATTCCAATTGTGTTATCCAAGAATTCACTTTTTACATGCTAGAATCATTCATGCACAAACAAAATCTTGCACCGGTACCAAGAAAAATCCAGAAAACAGTTGCATAAATTCATGAAAAATCAAAATTTCCATTTTTGGTAGTATCGCGATATCGCGACACTTCCATTTTCGAAAATGTCGCGAAATCGTGACAGGTAAATGAAAAAGCAGCTAAGTCATTTTAGTGTAGCGAAATCGTGACACTTTCCATTTTTGGAAGTGTCGCGATATCACGACGTTTCCATTTTTGGAAAGTGTCGCAAAATCGCTGCCGGTCGGAGGAGAGAGAAAGAAAACGTACGGAAGGGCACGATTTTGTGACATGTCACGAAATCGTGACATGTCGCATTTTCACGGTAGGAGAGAGAAAGTGGGCTATAGAATGAAAATCGGCTAAGTCGTAAATGTGTCACAAAATCACGATCAACGCATGCAGGTACAGAAACTATCGTGATATCGCGACGTGTTCTAGAAACACGGCTGAAAATCAAGAAGTTGTGCGACAGCTGGTAGGAGGCGCGATTTCACGACATGTCACGAAATCGCGACATGCCACATTTTCACGGTCGACAGGGGAAGAAGTTGCCGATGCGCTGGGGACGTCGCGATTTCGCGACATGTCACGAAATCGCGACATGTCGCAGAATCGTGGTAGGAGAGAGAAAGTCCTAAGTTGACCAGAAGTGCATTCCAGCGGGAAACAGAAGGCTTCTTGGGGTAGCGACACATGTCAAAGCGTGAGGCAGACAAACAGAAGCCGACATGCAAGCTTGCTTTAGGGTTTTTAACCTGATTTAATCTGTTTTAACCTTTAAAGCTTTTGATTTAATTAAAGTGCTAATCTAATGCATCTTTTTGTCTTTCATGCAGGATTCCATCTGGAACTTGCGGGACAACCGGGAAAGGCCATAAAGGCAAAGTTAAAGTGTAAATTTAGTCAAGGACCACCATGCTAGAGGAGAAGATGCCGGTGAAAGCATTCAATGACAAATTTATTGCAGAATTAATAGCATGGAGATAATTTCAACTCAGGGATGGCTTTGCGGAGATCAAATTGATGGAGAAGTGGTGACTCATCCGGCTCACCAACAGAATTAATGGAGGCATTTATTTGCAGCTGTGGATGAATGCAAGTGGCTTTAGATTTTATCTTCTCCATTTATGGCAGCTGACTGCACAGATTTGCAGAAGGGTTAATTTCTATCCGGACTTTGATTTTAAAATGGATTTTTATTGTAAAACCCGGGTCCTAGGGTTTAAGTGCGATAAGATTTAGGGTTTGAGCAAGATATTTTGAAAATATCAGGGTCTGTCCTGAGTCTATAAATACAGATTCTAAATGTAATCGCGGAAGGCAGAGACTTAGAAATAAAAGGCTTATAAGCAATTTCTTGCAAATTTTGTGAAATCCTTTGTTTTTGGACTTGGAGTTGATGTGCTTTAGATTTTCTGTGATAGCATGGCCAGGAGCCTAATCTTTTGCAGAGTGTGATAAGTGTATCTTCTTTTGTTATCCGTTCCATTTAAATTTTGTTAGATATATGCTATGAATCTACCATTATCAAGTTTAAATATGCTGTTAGGCTTCAGTTGTTCTATTGTCTGCTAGGGGAAATTGTAGATTTGAGGTTAAGTTTGTTCTAATTGCTCTGTCTTCACTGTGTGAGCTAGGCTGTTAGTGAAAGATACCAGTTTTAACCAGCTGCCCTTGGATTTATAATTTTTTGCTAGATCTGTTTCACTTTGCCTTGTGCTCTTAGTTGAAAGTGATCTTAGACTGACTGGACACTTTCTTCTTTGATTTGTTCTGTTGTGAAGCTGATAGCATAGATAAGATTGGTAGTTTTAAGTTTTACAGTTGATGTTTGATAAACTTCTCTTTCTGCCCTACCCTACCCTCTCTTTGTTTTCGATGAAATGATCCATTTTTATTTTCTTTATTTGCCTTTTATTTGAATCTGCTGACCCATGAGAGCTAGATCAAGAATTCAAGTTAAATCTGATAAATAACTTTTACAACTACTGAACAAGTTCAAGAACCCCCTGTAAGGTAACAGAGCAGATCCATATTGAAATCTATTCCAGAAGTGGAAAAGAGTGAATAGCCATTCGACCCAACTCTGTAACTCGCATCTTGGATAACCAGCTAGATACTAAAGTGAGTGGGATCCGTCCCATGGGTGTCTCCGACGGCTTCCTGCCCATCCTTTCGTGGGGGTGCGTATGAAAGCCGGACCAACAAGTAGCTATTGAAATTATTTGTTTGTTATTAATATTTATTTTGAATGCATTATTCATTCTTAAAACATTATATATTTATTTTTAAATATTATTTAAATTGATCCATTAGTCTTTCTACATTTTAAAGTTTGAAATAATAGCTTTTATAAGTTTATATTAACAATAGTGGATGGCAAGCTTTGCAATTGGATTTTGGGGAGTATTTGCACTCCTTATTGCCAAAAAGAGATGGAGGAGAAAATATTTTTAGTTTTTAGATGACATTGTTTTGTATCTAGCTGAGTTCTTTGGTTGTACAAGATAATCCCAACTAATGAAAATATTTAGTATTTTTAAGATTTTATGTGAGTAACTATTAAAAATATTTATTTGTTATTAATATTTATTTTGAATTCATTATTCATTCTTAAAACATTATATATTTAGGGTTAAATATTATTTAAATTGATCCATTAGTCTTTCTACATTTTAGAGTTTGAAATAATAGCTTTTATAATTTTATATTAACAATAGTGGATGGCAAGCTTTGCAATTGGATTTTGGGGAGTATTTGCACTTCTTATTGCCAAAAAGATATGGAGGAGAAAATATTTTTGATTTTTATATGACATTGTTTTTAATTGGTTGAGTTATTTGGTTGTACAAGTAAAGTAAAAGGAAACATGTTGCTTCATATATATTGATTGTAAAATAGGTTACAATAAGGAAATGATATCCTTTTACAAAACACCCTAAAGGGTTACAAAAGAGGGACTCATGAAGAGAGACCCTAGCATAGAACAATTTTTGCAGTACCGTAGGTGTCTTCTTTCAAGTCCTCAAGGTTAAAGTGGGCTTACGTGTGCCACTATGAGCTACACTGATCTTCAATCCTATGTAACCCTACAAAAAGTGTTAGATCATTTGGAGGTCTATCTCAATTAGGCCTCCTATAAATATAGATATATAGACAAAACTAGACCAAAATACATCACAAAAGCTATAAAATGATCTAAAACTAAAAATGGAGCACTATGTTACTTTTTAGACTAGTTTGATGACCTAAAAATGGAAAATGCATCTTGGGGTACATTCTCTGGGTGTGCATGCACCTCAAGGTGCATTTTAGGCTCTACAACTTGGGTTTATCTATTTGTTATCCGTAAAAAGTCCTGAAGTAGTCTGGTGCTGATTTGGTTGTTGCAGGTACCTATTTTTCTTTATAATCCACCTGTAACCTGCAAAAATTATATAGAGGAGAATTTCACGTGATCAAAAGGGCTTGGAACACATCAAAAAATATTTTGGTAGTGTAAACTTACTATTTTTGTCCTCCCTAAATTAGTAGGCAAGCTCCTCCATTTATAGATTTTCTAAGAGAGAGATGGGGGTGGTGAGGTGGAGGAGAGAGAAGACTCCTCTTTATTATGCATGCACTTCCCAATATTTTTCTACCTACAAGCATTAAGTGTGTATGGCTGTGACATGTCCATGTAAGACTTGGGAAAAGGGGAAATATACCTTTTTCAACATTTTGCCTTAAATGCCCTTTAAGGAGGGTGGGTGCTTTTTGAAAAAGGGAGCAAGTAGATGCTTTGAAAAACACACAAGAGGGGTGTGAGGGGGTACACATTGGAAGGAGGAATACTTACCCTATTTTAGAGTTTTGAATGGCCTCATATATGAGTTTAGGATTTTGGACTTTATTTTGCATTGATTTTAGGGTTTTGAATTTATTTTGCTAATGTTTCGTTAATTGTGTTGAAGTAAACGAAAAATATTCCATTGATTAGAACCAGTATAAATAATACATTGTAGAGCCTAGATTAGCTCGTAATCCTAGGATCTAATCAACAGCTTAGGTCTAAAATAAAATATTAAAAATAGACCAAATATTATATACGCTAACAATAGCGTAACTAACCTAGGTAGTTAACTAACTACCCTATCAACATAAATAAAGTAATAATAAAGAATTACTATAGTAAATCTAACATCCCCCCTTATTACATTATTTATGTAATTTAAGAACTAATAACATCCCCCTTGATTACATCATTTGGTAATACAAAGAGAGCTACAAAAAAATTCAAATTTGACACGTGCAAGTGCCTTAGTGAAAATGTCTGCAACTTGAGCATTGGTGGGAATGTACTGAAGCTGAATTCGGTGTCTTGGAACTTCGTATCGAATGAAGTGATATTGTGTGTCAATGTGCTTGGTTATTTCATGATGTACTGGATTCTTGACAAGATTCAAAATACCCATGTTGTCGTAGAACAAGTGTATTGGAGATTTTGATGGAAGACCCATACTTGTTAGGATGCGACGCAACCATATCACTTCGCACACAGCTTCATGTGCAGCACGATATTATGCCTCTATTGATGAAATAGCAACCACCTGTTGCTTCTTGCTATGCCAAGAGACAGGACCAAATCCAAGATGAAATAAATATCCTGAAGTTGATTTACGATCATCATATGATCCGGCATAGTCAGAGTCCGTGTATCCCTGTAAGAAGAATTTGTTGTTCCTCTTATATTCTAGGCCATATTCCATTGTGCCACGGACATAGTGAAGAACGCGCTTTGCTACTTTACAGTGTGTAGTCTTAGGCTTTTGCATGAACCTCAAAATATAGTTGACAGCAAATATAATATCTGGCCTAGTATTGGTCAGATATATGAGACTCCCAATAAACTATCGATAGAGAGTACCATCTACCTAAGGTGAATCATCATATCACAATAACTAAATTTTTGTTTCCATCGGAGTTGACATTGGCTTGCAATCAGTCATGCAATATTTTTCCAATAGGGTCTTGGCATATTTTTTCTGAGAAACTTTGATGTAGTTCTCCTTCTAGATGACTTCCAGACCAAGACAATAATGGAGAAGTCTGAGATCTAACATCTCAAAAGATTGACACAAATCTCTTTTGACAGTAGAAATCATAGTTTTTGAACTCCTTGTAATGAGTAGATCGTCAACATAGAGTACAAGCAACACTATTTCATAACCTCGTTTCTTAAAATAGAGGTTTGCATCTGACGGACATCTCTTAAATCCATGCTGTAGAAGGTGATTATCCATTTTTATATACCAAGCCTAAGGGGCCTGTTTCAAACCATATAAGGATTTTACCAATTTACAAACTTTTTGCTATTGGCCTTCCACTTCAAATCCTTTCGGTTGAGTCATGTAGACTTCTTCTTAGAGATCACCATTTATAAAAGCACTCTTGACATCCATTTGGTGTACTTTCCACCCATATTGTGTTGCCATAGCACAAAGAACTCGAATGGTTGTCATCCGAGTAGTAGGTGCAAAAGTTTCCTCATAGTCAATGCCTTCTCTTTGAGCATAGCCCTTTGCAACAAGTTGGGCCTTATGCTTATCTATTGTCCCATATGCCTTATACTTAACTTTATACACCCATTTGCAGCCTATGGGCTTCTTTTCATATGGCATATCGACAAGCTTCCAAGTTTTGTTTTTTATCAAAGAATTATACTCTGCATCCATAGCGGCCTTCGACTAAGGCTCACCAAGAGCATCTTGCACTAATGTAGGTTCAATATCATCTATGGAAGACATAAACACCCTATCATTATCAATATCCATATCTTCTGTATCTCTCTCTGGATCTACATAAAGTTCCTCAAAAGATTTACACAGATCATCAACCCCAGTATTCTCTGTTGTAGCTTTCTCCTATCGAGCCATTATGCGAGTACAAGGCCTATCCAATGTAAAATATGGTGGAGTGGGTAGCTTAGAGTCTTTGATTGTATTTGTATACCACTTTGGATTCTTCTTTTGAGGTGTTGAAGAAGATGAAGATGGACTTCCAACCTTTGATGAAGGAGATTTATCAACCTTAGTTTCCACAAAGTCTAGGTATACATCTGATGTATTTTTTGATGTGAAAGCCTCATCAAAAACTACATCTCTACTAATGTGTATCTTCTTGGTCAAGGGATTAATCAAATGATAATCCTTAGAGTGCTCATAATACCCAAGAAGAATACACTTCAATGTCTTCTCATCTAGCTTCTTCCTTTTCTCTTTTGGTATGTGCATGAAAGCTTTACATCCAAAAATGCATAAATGAGAAATGGAGGGTTTCCTACAACTCCATGCTTCCTGTGGAGTCATTCCTTATAGAGCCTTTGTGGTTGACCTATTCAACAGATATACTACTATGGTGACAACTTCTACCCAATATAGTTGCTCAAGACTAGCTCCTGTGAGCATACAACGAACCATTTCCATGATGGAACGATTCCTCCTTTCAGCAACTCCATTTTGCTGAGGAGTATAAGTAGTAGTTAACTATCGTGTGATCCCATTTTCTTTCAAGAACTCAGAGAATTATTTAGAGGTGAACTCCCCCCATCGATCTGAGCGGAGGGTCTTTATAGAAGTCCCTGACTCCTTTTCAACAGATTTCTTGAATTGTTGAAAGAAGCCAAATGCTTCAGATTTTAGTTGAAGGAAGAATACCCACATATTTCATGAGTAATCATCCATGAATAACTAAAAATACCTCTTACCCTCACAACTTTTGGGAGTTAAGGGACCACACAGATCGGTGTGAATCAACTCTAGATGTTTCTTTGCTCTTGTAGAGCTCCTTTCAAAAAGCACTCTATGTTGCTTTCCTGCCAAGAAGTCAGAGCAAACTGGTAAAGTGGTAGAAAGGGAAGGAAGACCTTTTACCATTTCATACTTACTTAACTCAAGTAAGTAACCAGAACTCAAATGTCCATATCTCTTGTGCCATAGGGAATTTGCCTCCTTTGTATAGACTGTCATGGCTACATGTGGAGTAGAGATAGCATCTAAGGCAAATAATCCATGCTTATATGAAGTAGTTGCAATGTTCTTACCCCTCCTGGTAATAGAACAACACTTCTTGCCTCCCTCAACACTAAATTTCACAACCATATCTTTGTCCAGAATTTGTGTCTGACAACAAATTATTTGCAAATCTTGGAACATAGAGAACTTTGTCAATCTGACACTTGCCATCAGGAAGAGTGACTGAAACAGTACCTTCTCCCTGAACCTTGTAGGTTTTATCATCATAAATAGTGATAGGTTTGCCCTCTTTGGCCTCAAAAGACTCAAACCATGATTTGTCACCAGTCATGTGCTTACTGGCTCCAGAATCAACATACCAGATAGGATCCATCTGCTTGGACACTATGGTGGTCATGAGAACTTTATGGGCTCTCCCAGAATCCATATCAAATTCTTCAACAACAACATTCACTTGTTGTTTGTTCTTTTGTGGTTTGTTTCGGCATTTCTATTTTGATTGTTTATTCTTATGCCAACATCTGTTTGTATCATGACCTTCTTTGTCACAGATCTTGCAATATCGCTTTTTCTGTTGAGGTTGTTGAGTTTGTTTCCCTTTTGAATCCTTTTGTGAATTCCCTCCCTTTTGAAAATTACCCTTCTTTTGGTTCTGCCCTTTCTTGTTGATGTAGAGGGCAGTGTTAGAAGAATCATCTCGCTGTAGTTGGCATGCCTCCTCCTCTTGAAGCATATTAACCAATTCTACAAACGTAACTTTCCATTGTGATACCTGAATGGAAGTGATCAACACCCGATAAGAATCAAGTAAAGCTCTCAATACAATTGAGGTAAGCAGATTGTCATCAACTGGTTCTCCTAAAGAATTCAACTTTGCTTTCAATTCAGACACTACAAAGAAAAAATTCAACTATCTCCCCCTGCTTCATTCTTAGACTGTGTAATTGAGATTGAAGAAATAGAATAGTGGAATCATTCTTTCCCTCATATATAGTATTAAGGGCATCCCATGCATCTTTTCTATGTTCATAGTCAGGAATATGGGGTTGAAATTCATCAAAAACAACAAGAAAAATGAGCACTTTTGCTTTGTTGTCTGTCTTGTCAAAGTATTTTTGAGCAGTAGATGGAGCTGTAGCACCAACAACAAATGAAGGTCTTTTTGTTGCTCCAGATACAACATCCCATAAGTCATCCATGACTAGGATTACCTTCATCTTGTTTTTCCATGGTGTGTAATTAGGACCTTTCAACAACTGATGAGAATCAATTATTAATTTTGTAGACATGGTGAAGGTTCCTTATAACACCAATTGGTCCCCCTTTAGATATACTTTTTGCTAGGCTGATATACCGTACAAAATACCCGCCCTTACGTGAGGGAAACTATAGGTATTTAGAAATATTAAAAAAATCGCCCGCCCTTACGTGAGGGAAACTATAGGTATTTTTTAGAGATCATACGATACGTGGTACTTAAGCAGTACTGAAAGGGAATAGTCTTGTTGATGGCACTTACCATAGAAATTCTACAATCCTCATGCATGGGGTGTAACTTCCCCTAAACACTTTGGATTTCAGAACTTTCGTCAGGATTTACGCCTAAACACAAGAACTATTAGGGTAATGGATGGAGTAAAAAAATGCAAAATGGCAAACTTATCTCTCCCCAATGATTTATAGAGAATAAGCTCAGACGTAATTTTGGCAGATATATTAGGCAACAGATATAGTAGCGCAATCACGATAGCTTTACCTGTAAGTACTGGCCAGAGGTATCACAAATACCGAACGCTGCAGTGCAATAAATTGCACGGATGGGTTTCAATTATTTCAGGGACTTAGGGAGTGAATTTAATTTTTTTTAACATTTAATGAAGTAGTGCAAAATAGAAAAAAAATGCAACGTACAACATAAAAGTGCCCACAGGAATGACCCACTAGGTGTCGGGCGCAGCCAAAAATGCACCTTTACAATAATGCCAAATTTGCTTTTCAAAAAAATTACTCACTTTCCCCCTTTGATTTTTGAAAAAAAAATACCCCCCCTTAAAAAAAATCTCTTAACAAAGCATTTTTATAATTATTATATAGTTTTAAAGTTAAAAAAAAAAAAAAAAAAAATTAATTTATATAGTTGAAAAAACTATTAAAAAATAAATTTTAATTTATATAGTTTTTAAAACTATGTAAAATAAATTAAAATCAAAAAATTTTAATTTAACTAAAAAACATAATAATTAAAAAAAACTTTATATAAAAATTTTTTACCTATTTTTTTTTCAAGCGGGGGGGGTCTGCGGGATTGGAACCCGCGACCTGAAGGCTCCCTGAACCTTACCGCATAGTCCACCACCAGGTGCACTAGCAGGCTGATCCGAAAGGATCAGGGACCCCCTCGTATTTGAGGAGGGTCTCGGAAGCCCACTCCTATTGTGGTTTCCTGGCCGCTGCTTCCTCCATGGCTAGCGGCGGTAGCGGGCCTCGGCTACCACTGTTGCAGGCGGCGGTAGGTGGCTGCGGTTGTAGGTGGCGACGTCTGCTGCAGGTGGCCACGGTGGCGTCTGTTGCAGGTGGCCATGGTGGCGTCTGCTGCGTCACACGGTAGAAGTCACGCGACATCGGGGGGGTAGTGGTCCAGGGAGTCGCATAGGAGTCGCACGAGAGGGGGGGGTGGGAGGGCATGCTAGGGAGTGCATGCATAGGGAAAAATGCATAGCAAACATGTGCATGGGAGTGCGTGCATAGGGAAAAATGCACAGCAAACAATGTGCGTGGGAGTGCATGCACAGATTGACGTAATTTTTTTTTTTTTTAATTTCTAAGGTTCGAAACCTTAGAATAAAAAAAAATTCCTGCTCTGCTTTCGCTTCCAGCCGTGTTTCTGCTTCCTCCAAAATAGCTTTCGCTTTCTCCAGGCAAGCTTTCGCTGCCTTTTTTTTTTTTTTAGACCAGCTCTGCAAAAAAAATATTGTCGCCCCCTATTATCAAACTGGCTCTGATGCCATGTTGAAGTAAACGAACAATATTCCATTGATTAGAACCAGTATAAATAATACATTGTAGAGCCCAGATTAGCTCATAATCCTTGGATCTAATCAGCAACTTAGGTCTAAAATAAAATATTAAAAATAGACCAAATATTATATACACTAACAATAGCGTAACTAACCTAGGTAGTTAACTAACTACCCTATCAACATAAATAAAGTAATAATAAAGAATTACTATAGTAAATCTAACAAATTGTTGTTGCAAGAGGTCTTTTGAGACATTTTTAAGTGTCAACATTTACCCCTTTTGTACTACATTGTGTGAAGACAAGATGTAGTGCAAAAGCTTATGACACTCGTTTGGTGATTGATAGCGAGATAGAATAGATTTAGCAGGTGATGACAAGTGATTTGTCTTGAGAGGAGTAGATGTAAGATGTCCCAATTGTGGATGGGATGCATGTCCTTGAAATTTATCATTGATAAATTGATGAGATCATTTGGATTGGTAAAATGGTTAGTCATATGTAGGTATGCCCATGATTGCTTCGATGGACTCGATCGTACACCTTGATGAAGCATATTTGTATGAGAAATATTATAGTCCATGACATATAGTGTGCCAAATATGAATGGATTGGAGTGTTGTTTGAGAAGATAATTCTTATTTTTGTTTGTCTTGATAAATGAAGGTGTATTGATTTCTGGCAAAGGTCCTTAGACAAAATTTTGTGTATGATATCTACCTCCGTATGCGATGAGTTGATGGATGAAGAATTTTAAGGCAGTAGTGAATTTCTTGATAGGATGAAGTGTAGGTGATTAGATAGATAAAATAAAGGAAATTGACATTTTACATGATTTTATTATGAGTTTTGAAAATATTCTCATATTTTTGTAGATTTAGGGCAAATGGGTATCTAAATTTTTTTTTTTTTTCTAAAAATCCACCTTGAGGTGCATGCATCGTATGAAAATTTACCTTAAGGCACATTTTCTATACAAAACATACCTTAGGGTGCATTTCGTATGTTGAGTCTATAAAGGTACACGCAGAGGTGTACTTTCCTCATTCTTGCATTCTAAATTTGGAAATTGGAGAGAGGGGAGTGAGTGTGAGTGGGTGTGTGATGCAGAGCATTGTAAAATTATCGAGTGAAGTAGACGAGATGGGCCATAGTAGAGTAGGATCACGCATTGGAGGATTTGCAGTGGGGTAAGTACCTTTTTACCAAACTTTATGCATTTTGAGTAAAATAAACCCTGATTTTAAGATTTTGAACAACTTAACTATTAATTTTTGGAAATTTTTGCATGTGTGTTTTGAGAAAATGGGTATCCAAAAATACCATTTTCTTATAAAATGCACCTCAAGGTGCATGCTAAGAGAATTTTGTAGGTTTTGTACCTTTTTATGTTTTCATTGCAGAGTTGATTTTTTTTTGCGTTGTTGGTCATTTTTGTCGAAAAATTACCGCTTGTGCATTTTCATTTGAAAATATGTTGATTTGTCACTTTTTGCATCAAAAAATTATATGGGATGGTATAAATGGACATGGTATGGTGCAACCATGCATATTTAGATGCAATTTGTGAGAATTGGAATGCAGATAGGAACACTTTTCATTATTTGATAGGGGAAATGACTATTACCTTGGAGGATGTGTATCAAATATATCACCTTCCAATAGAGGGAATGATAGTGATGGCTACGTGAGGTGATGAGGCATGGGATATAGTACTACTAAGGACCTTTAGATATGAGTGGAGAAGGGTGAGGGTAGTTAGTAGTGGGATTAGGTATCAGGACCTATATATAGATGGGTTGTTACATTGGTGATATGTATTATTGATGGTCTGTATCAACAGTTAAGTGTTGTCAAATTATTTGAGGGTGGTATTCCCTTGGAGGTTGATGTGGCTAGTGTGTGACATGCTTCCTTTGTATGGGTGTCAATGTTTTTAGCGTAGACCTATCAAGAGCTACATGGGGTTTGGATGATGACAAGGAAGTTATTGTGTAACAACTTACTAATCTAGTTATAGGTCTAGAAGCATATAGTAGTGATGAGGCCAGATGATCTACCGTCTGATTCAAATGCATTATTGGGGTTAGATGCATCATATGGTTCATAGTGATGATGTGATATGGAGGATCAAAGGAAGAGGGATCATGAGGGGCATGCATTTTATTATCACTAATTATTGAATGAGTTAAGACTAAGTGATATCATATGGTGACCCTATAAAGGGGCTCCAACTTGGCTAGAGGATGGTGTGGAGTTAGGATGGGTGAGATGAGGGAGGTGGATGATGGGCCACTCTACCTTTCAATTGGATTTCTTTCCTTATAGTTGTGTGTAGAGGTAGTTTGGGCTACCATAGGTTATGCCAAATATTCTTGTGGTGAATTGGTGTTGTCTTGGATATTGTGGGATATGACTGTGGGGAGGGGCCTACAACATGACTTTGGATGAGATGTTAGTCCTTTTAAATATGGATAATGTTGGTATGATAGTGGAGTATGACACTTGGTGGGCCACATAGAGGTAGGATCCTGGTGTAGGGGTGATTTATGGGGCCAAGGATATAGACCCCTAGGTAACATCAAGGAGTTTACTTATGACAATAGATATGCAAACAAATATGGGTATAGGGGGGGTTAGAGCTAGAACTAGTGAGGTAGTGACTGCTATAGATGAGAAGGATTATGGTGTATCTCAAGAGGAGTTCCAGTTGAGGTGATGTGTATTATTGTGACCTGATAGCAATACAAAGCCCTCATGAACAATGAAAACAAGGGTGGGACCATATGATGGGACTAGGATGAGGTGGTCAAGATGTGTGTAGAGGAGATGTGGGGCCATATGCATGATGTATATGATTGATAATATTATATCAAGCGAGAAAATATGAAGAGATATGTCTTACAAGTGGACGTAGAGCATTATAGAGTACAGATGGTGGGTTTGAGGATGTAGTGCTATGAGCTAAGGTAGCTCAAGGTTAAGATAGATGGGTTGCAATGAGAGAAATATATGGTTGTATTTGTTAGGAAGGAGTTAGAGGAAGTGATGGAATGATAGAGGGTATGGGTGGTTGAGCTATAGAGTGAGTGATATGTGCTCATTGTAGTCTGATATGCAAGAGAGGGGAGGATGGGAGGTATAATAGAGGTGGAGAAACTAAGATCATAGATGGTTAAGCTACAATGTAGGCTAGATTTGACTATGGTCGATAAAGTGTGACTACAAGAGGAGGTAGAGCACCTGAGGGCCAAGGGAGTGAAGTTAGTGTTATAGGCTAAGATTGTTGAGTTATGGAAGGTGATGGATACTTATAGTAGGGATTATCTATGAGAGTAGGCCTTTACAAAAACCAACATGTTCAAGCTTATCTTCACATCGTAGCCATAAGAGTATGGTATCAGTGACTCTATAAATACCATAGTTTAGAGAGTTTAGGGTATCATCAATGGGAGGATCAACCTTTATGTAAAGAGGTGATGGATAATAGAGGAGAGATGGGGAGAGATCAAGATGATGAGAGAGGAGTGATGAATAACCTAGTGGATGATAAGGTTGATATGATGATGATGTTGTGGATGTGACCTCATTTTTATAGGAGGATGTATACATAGTTTATAGATGTGTCATTATGAAAAGATTTTATGATGTATATGATGAGATGTACGTTGATATGCTCAAAATCCAATGCAACAATAAAAGCAAAACTTAATTATAAACATAAAGCATTGATGAACATGAACATATAACCAATACACAAAGATAAAGAATAAGAACAAGCAGGCCAAGTCCTTTATATTAATGATAATCTCAAAGTGTATTACAAATACATCCCCTTGAGGGAGTTCAATGATGCGATACAATCATTACAATAAACAAGGGGTTTTATCCCTTTCTGAATGAATCCTAACACACTCTGCAAAGTCTTTTTACAATCACAAGTATTTGGGGTGGTCTTTCATAACCTTCGCTTAGGAATTGATGCCAAAATCTTGCATTCCTTTGTCCTTGGAAACCTGTAATCTGCACATAAGGAAAATAAAATATTTAATAGCATGTGTAGAGCCCTTCAAGATGGGGCTCATTGTAATGATAAAGAATACTAAAATAAAACCGAATCAAATACATGAATAGAAATGTAAACTACTATAAAAAGTAGAAAATGTGTTATGCTAAACCCTACTAAAAAAAGAAAGTAAATAAACTAATCTCTGCTAGAGGCCATATTAGGGTAGTATGGCCTCACCTACAGGCCATATCAGGTCGAGATGACCACTATTATATGACTATATTTTTTAGACCAAGTTAGATGCGATGTATGGGTTCAATATGTAGTCTTATCAAAGGATTGGATGCACTATTATAGTGGCTTGTTGGATCGATCTAGTCACCAAAATAAGGGTATTCCCTTGTGTAAAATAGTAGAAGCCTTGCTATCTCCTATCCTTCATAGTAACTTCGCATTATGGAAGCAGAATAACTTAGAGGATTGGAAAATGGGTAGAACTTCGTTGCTTGAAATATTGAACACTAAAAACTAAGAGCTTAAGATATCATAAGTATGTAAAAATAATTAAGATTACAGGGATAATAAAAGCTAAAAATTAAATTGGAGAGTTGAATACTACTATATAGACTTCTCAGAAATAGAAACCAACAATAGCAAAATCCTTGCTTGAAAAAGAAGAGAGGTAGTCCACATTAAGGAAAGTGAATGCTTTTTCAAATTCTCATGCAATTCGATAGATGCATATGTTTTTTCTATTTTGGCCCATGCAAGGTGGTAAATCACGAAGCAAGAACATACGTGAGATACAACTAAAATTTTTGGGTGCCAGCTAGGTCCTACTTGATTTTTGATCAAAATGTCTTACGACCATATCAAGGTGAGACGATCAGAGATAAGGAAGATGAGACATCTCTCCTAGATAAACTCATGACCATAAAAAGGGTGCCTATAGAAACAATGGATTATTTCAACATCTAGTTCCATAAGACTTGGTAAAGTATCCCCAATGAGATCTAACCACCCATGGGTATAACATTTATCTACTATTTGAAATCTTTTAATTTTGCAATTGCCATGATGGTCAAGTCTAAGGGAGGGAATTCATTACTAAAATATTATAGGATAGCCATCTAAGATAAAAAGTATCTAATATAAATAGGGAGGCTAAAATCTAGACCACCTCCACCTTTTTTCTCCTCTATGCAACCCTTGCATCACCCCTCCTTGACCATCCAATACATCACTAGTATGGCTACTCTTGTCATGAGCTTAGGGCAAGCTCAAATTTTGGATTCTTATGTTGCTAAGATTGATGAAATGTGGAATATTATGAGGACATTCTCTAAGTATATCACTTCCCTAAATATAAATGCTCAAATTTTTACCTACCAAAACTACCCAAAGTTTATTTTCCAATAAAGAAACTAGAGTGTCTAACCTCCTCCAAATGGATATCAAAAGACTCTAATTATAACCAATAGAAATCTAAGTTAATCACAAGCTCTGAATCAATAGATAGTACATGTTTGCAAACCCCATCAAGAATTTAGTCACCATATAAAATAATTATGTTGAAGATCTAAGTGGATGGTACTATCCTACTCCCAACTACTACCCCTCTAACTTTCATATCAAAAAATAGTCTCAAGTAGTCAAAGTGGATCGATTTGACCATAATGTTGCCCTATTTTCTTAGTTATAAGCCTAAATGCTAAGTTTAAAACATACCTCATAGCCTTTGACTATGCCACCAATTACTAATATTAGTTTTGGAGTAGATGTTTTTTTTCTTATGATGAAGAAAAAGTATATATTGTATCAAATGAACTAGGCCCCTCAATTTATAGAAGGCCTAAAGTCTATTTGGACTACATCACCAAGGCTAAGAGGAAGGCCATCAAAGAGTGAAGGAATTCTAGTGCATTACCTAAATAAGGGAGTTAGATAATCAAAAGAGTACCCCAATGCAAGCTTCATTAAATATCTTGGCCCATGGAGTTCTAACAATTGTAAGGAAAATATTAGAGCTTCCAAAGTAACCCACTATAAATCCACTTAGACCTCCTATAATAGTATAAATTTCTAGGCCTATGATAGCATTTAACATCATCTTAAAGGATCCTTCCATTGAATCTTTCAATATGGTATATCATCTAAGTAATTCTACTATAGCCATGCCTATTTGGGATATCCTCTCAATTTTTGAGTAGATGAAAAAATTGGAAGAAGTCCTACAGAAGTAGAAAGAGTTGGGAAGGCAAGGGACACCCAAAATGCTACAAGTCACTAGCTTAAATCCCAACCAATTCAAGTATATTTAATTCTACTTTATCCTAGTCTATGAAGGCAATTTGATGCATAACTAACTTATGGATTGAGGATCAAGTAGATTGGTCATGCCAAAGAGGGTAGCATATGTGTATGGATTAGTATATAATATTGCTAAAAAATGGGTAGTTTATCTATATGTAACTCCAGTACCAATTATTATATTGGTATGAGATCTTCCTCTAGCACTCTACGCATGCCCTAACCTAACAATGTATCAATATGTAGTGATGATTAATATATTTTCTATATTTAGAAGATACATTTTAAGGGACTTCACCACCAAGATCAGAAGATACCTATCCCTAGACTAGACTCACATGATGCTCCAAACCATTTATGGGACCAAATTTAAGATCTTATTGAAACCCCTCCATATGCACTACGTAGAACAAGTCCTCTCTTTGAATATTAATGAGGAGCAATCCTACATAATTGAAGAGAAGTCATTGGAATTAGACTACTCTATGGATGAGATGCATCCATACATTCCTAATGATCACCTAGAGTAGTGGACATTCAAGATATTGTTAAATAATATTACATTATTTGGTACATGCTAATATACCCCCTTGGTACAAATATAAATATGTAATAGATTAGGATTTGAGTCTATAGTTTTTATGAATGATTTATATTTCCTTTTTATGTAAGTGTGCATGATATGCACAATTGTCATGTAAGTAATAGTGCAAGTGTTAATGTGCATAAGTTTCATGTATATAAGTGTGCAAATAGGTAAAGTGAGGATGTGCACAAGTTTCTTGTATTCGTAGTACATGTAGGAGAGTAAGATTCATGTAAAAGTGTGCAAGTGTCATAGAGTCAAGTATGCATATAATAAGAGAGTGAAGAGTCTAGTATATAAGTGGTAAGATGAGAATCCAAAGGTCAATAATAAGAAAGGTTGCATCTCCCATTTATGTGAAGAGTGCAATAGACAAGTATTAAAGAGTTACATTACTTTGTCTATATTATGGAGATAAATTTCCATATAATGTAATAAAAACGGTCTGTAGTGATCACCACATAGCAAGCATGATAATAAAGCTTGTGTATATATTTTGAGCAAGTTATTTTTGTAATTATTCTTCATGCATGCACATGAATTTTTTTGGCCATTTACATTCATATTTGATATTATAAGTGAATTTTATTTTATTATTATATTGGCCTGGATATATATTTGATTGCTCATATATATAATTCTATTCTTGATTATTGATATTTTGACCTATTATATTATGGCTTATTTATATTAGGACCTATGATATTTTGAGATAGTTAGGCTTAAAAGCCAACAATGGTATCAAAGCTACCACTTAACTCTATCCATTTTTTATAGTTATATTTTAGAGCCACCATAATATTAGAGTCTATCCACTTTGAAAGTAGTGAAGACTTGGACTCTATTTTAAAGGTATGATTGAGTAGATATTGAGGGGATAGATAATAGTCACCCTGATTTGGATGCTAGGGTCTTTCCACTTGGTTCAAAGAAAATTGATGAAGACTAGGACTCAACTTGAATTGATTGAGAGAGACAACTCAAAAGATAGTTGGATGTGAGAAGATAGCCATATTCACCATGATATTGATTTTGGGTTCTCTAGAAAAGAGGAGAATCATGTTGTTCTTAGGTGTGACCTAAGACATCATAGGGATTAAGAAGCGTTATATATTCCATATGGATTGGGAAGAAATATAAGCTTTAAAAGATCAAATATTTTAAGATAACTTGAATAAAATCTAGGGTGTAGTAAAAATAATTAAATTGTAACTTTCTACTAATATTGAAATATTACTTTATAGCTTACTCAAAGTAATATTGAAGTTATAATAAATAATATAGGGCTCTGGTAGTACCCAAGTATAGATAAAAATCACTCAATCCTAATAAATCTCAAGCATAGAGCAAAATCACTTGAGGTTGGTAAAATTTAGAGTATAAGTGTACAAGCTTGTATGAGATCAAGCATAGAGGAGAAGTGCCTAAGCTTGGTAAAATTTATAATATAATTACATGAGCTTGGAAGTGACAAAGTATAGAGGAGGAGCACCCAAGTCTAATAGTGCCCTATCATAAAAAAGAAATGACTATATTTGGTTAGTATACAATAGGAAATGGTAGAACCCAAATTGTACTCAAGAAGAGCTCATGTGAAAGGAACTCAAGAAGTGGAGAATAGTTTCCAAGAAGTTCTTACATGAAAAAAATTAATCAATGGATAATAGCACTTAAGAAACACTCACTCAGAGAGTAGAAAGTGACTAAATAGAATTCATGAGGTGGTCACTCAAAAAGAACATAGTTGAAAGCATCCTAATAGCTTTTAGAAAGCATACAAGTAAGAGCATAGTAAGATAGTCATGGTAATGTATATAAATAAAATATCTAAGCAAGTTCTCAAGTGGACATCCATAGACCTGGTAATTACTCTTTATAAGTCCAAAGCATAAATAAATAGGAAGCAACCCTATCAAGAGTAGAGTATTTTAGGAGAGAATAACATATAAAGAAATAGAATAATGTATTAGGGAGGTAAGCACATATTAGATAATAGAAGAATGTTTAAGGGAGAGTTTAAAATATAAGTATGATACCAATAGAACAATGCAAAAATTATAGAATGTAGCTAGCATAACAGTTTTTTAGAAAGTGATATCAAAGGTATAGGTTCATGATATTATGAGTTAACATGGACTTCCTGGAGTTTTGAGGAAATGAAATAGAGTTTTAGAGGCTAGGGCTGAGTCTTGGAGAATATTTTCTCATGAGAAACACCATCAAATATGATCAATCCTATTAGAGGGTCTTTCAACAATAAGGGTCATGACCAAGAATGGGGGTCATAGGTACTTTAGTACCAAATCCTCCAAAACAAGGAATATCATACCTGGATAAGCTATGTGGAACTCAAGATAGCTTTAATGACTATCAAACATAGGCAAGTACACTTATAAACACCATGGAGAAGCAACAAAAGGAGGATTATTTTCCTAGAAGGGTGAATGGATGTTTACCACAACCAAAAGAAATATTAGTATTGTAAATAGTAGAGGACTAGATAGCCCAAGATATAGTTTATAATAACACAACCTCATAGGTAAATTTATTGGTCTCAGATCATCTGTGTACTTCCTCTAGATGTGGGTAAGGAAATAGTGGCATCTAGAAGGAGAATGCAAGATTTTAACTCTCTCAAATGGGTATTTTTTGTGTTCACATCAAAAATAGACTAAAAAAGTATTTGAGAGAGGGTTGTATCATCACGAGCCAATGGGACTATTCCTATAACCGTGGAATATGGGATTTGACCTAAGTATGGAACCAACCATAGTATCAATATGGGTAAAATTATTTTCCCTTTCCCTTTAATTTTAGAAATAATAGGTACTCGATGCAATAGGCAACTTACTAGGACATTATCAAGGTAGATCAAGAAAAATAGTTTCAGGAGGATTGACAATATTTGTTAGGATTTATGTAGAAATAGATCTCAAAAAACCTCTTCTAATGGATATAAGCCTAACAATAGAGGATTTTTTTTGGTTTCAACAATTGGATTGTGAGGTTGTTCCATTTATATGTAGGGTGTGTCATGCTCATGGACATCTGGCTAGAATATTCCAACAATTAAGGATCATCAACTAGAACAAGAGGGGACAATAGAAAATATTAATATGACCGATCAATATCTTTAATATAAGTTAAATTAAAGGGAATATGAAGGTCCAATAAACTCTAAGGGCTTCCAAAAATTAATTATAATACCAAACAAAATAAATCAACAAAGTAATCAGAGACAAGGAGAAAAAGTGGAAAAAACAAACAATAGATATGAAATATTCAAACATCTTGGAAGCTTGGAAATAGAAGGGGGTTTTTAAATAAAAGGATCGAAGGAGGATACTCACTAGGCCACACTGAATAATTAGGAACAATACTCCAATGTAGTTTCAAGGAACCAAAAAGGAGTAGAACTAGATCCAACCTCTCTCATGGAAGAGGAGATTCAACCCATCAGGGAGACCATAGGAGGGGAAATAGAGCATGGGATAGTATTACCTTAGGAAATAGAGTAAATAATTAAAAATGTGGCCCTACTTTATGAATTCATCAAATGGAGAAGAAATAGAAACCAAACCATTGTATGGGGATGAAGTCAAGCAAGGAAAATATGGAGGAACAAGGAATAAAATTGAGCCTGATCGAAGAGGTTTCATTGATGGTTAATTTCTTCTCCCCAAATTATTAATGATATTAATTACTTTGAATGTGAGGGTTTTAGGAAAATTCCCTAGATAAAAGGCAGTCAAAAATATTATCATGGATACGAGTCTAGATATAATTTTGTTATAGGAAACCAAAATGCAGGGAGAAGACTTACAAAAAATAAGCAGGTGGATATGGCAAAAAGGAGAGATCCTTAATTAATAGACACAAGGAAAATTAGGAGGGTTAACCACTATGTGGAATCACCAATTGTTCCTAGTGATAGGGATGGTCTCCATGAGAGGGGTTTTAATGGTTTGGTTACAAAATAGGGAAAACAGAAAAAAATGTAGCTTAGACAATCAGATTACAAAGGGATCAATGGGTAGCCATCCAAACATTCAGAGATAACTACCTAGAGGACCAATGGATCATAGGGGGATATTTTAATGCAAATATTAGAATAGATCAACAATAAGTAGGTACATCCATGTTGGAGGAAAATGATATATTATTCTCAACAATAACATGTTAAATGAATCTAATAGATATTCCAATTGTGGATAGCTCCATGACTTGGATAAATAGAATAAAGGAAGGTGAGATAGTAAAATATTGCTTGGATCATTTCTTCATGGGGAGGAATTATATATACATATCAATCATTAGGTAAGGGTCATGGATAGGCTTTCTTCAGACCATTTTCTAGTAAGCCTTACCATAGAAGAAGAAATTTATAAAGTTACAAGAACTTTTAAATTTGAGCTATGGTGGCTAAAAGATGAGGAGTTGGAGGACCACTTAAAGGAATAGTGGAAATTAGGTAAACCAATATTTGGGACAACCCAATACAAAATCCACAAACAACTAAAATATGTGAGGATCTAAATAAATAAGTGGAGTAAACACAATAAGGAACTCACTAGAATCCAAAAGAATGAAATCAAGGATCAAAAGGAGAAGATTGCTTGGGAGATAAGACAAGGAACTATTACAAAAGATTTATTACAATGTGAGGTAAAAATTCTTAGGAGAGAGGAAGCTTTTGAGGAACAAGAAGAAATCTATTGGAGGCAAAGAGCCAAATTTATATAGTTAAAGAAGGGGGATCAAAACACAATTTTCTTCCAAAAGATAACAATAGCTAGAATAAAATAGAATGGAATTACAGGTATTGTAGATATGATGGGTCAGGTAAAAACCAATGGAAGTGAAATGAAAACTATAGCAAATTAGTACTTCCATAACCTATTCAGTAGCAATTAAAATTTGAATACAACATGACAGGAGAATATATTAGAGACAATTCTGGAAATACTCAAACCTACACATAATAAATTATTAATGAAGGACATTTATTTGGAAGAAACATCACATATCATACAAAAAATGCAAATAGGAAAGACACTAGGACCAAATGGGCTCCCCATTGAATTTTATCAAAACTTCTAGGAATTTGTGGGCCAAGCAATGGTGGAGGTTCTTGAGCAAATCAGACAGAGTAAGAAAATATTAAAATACTTGAATCATAATTTTATTAATTTAATTCCTAAGGGTCAATCTAGTGATAAAATTAGTTATTATAGGTCTATTTCACTATGTAATGTAGTATAAAATATATTAACAAAGTTTATGGTAGAAAGGTTAAAACCTTTTATACCAAATCTGATTTCAAGTGAACAAGATGGTTTTATTGAAGGCAGTAAAATTTTAGGTGAAATAGTAGTTGCCCAAAGAGGTGATACACATAATTTCCAAGCAAAAGTAACCAGGTTTATTTATTAAATTAGATCTTTCTAAATCCTATGACAAAGTATACTGGACCTTTATGCAAAGGATTTTAGAAAAATGGGCTTTGTAGAGGGGTGGAGAGACTGGGTAAAAGTATGTATATAGACCACATCATTCTTAGTTCTAATAAATGGTATTCCCTCTCCCATGTTCACAATAGGATGGGAGTTGGGGCAAGGGGACCATATTTCCACTTACCTTTTTATCCTTTATGCAGAGGGTCTAGGGAGACTAAGGGGTATAAAAATAAGCTCTCAAATTGGGGTAAATCACCTCAAGTTTTTGGATGATACTACGCTTAATAGTCAAGCCAATCTCCTAGTAGCAAGAAACATAAAAGAATTTTTAGATGGGTATACTCAAGCTAATGGACAAACTTTAAATGAAAAAAGTCTCAAATAGTTTTTTTCAAAACAATGAAGAGGGTGAGAGATAAAATTATACAATTGTTGAACTTCATGGAAACTCCTTTACCCCTAGAGTATCTAGGAGTACCTTTGTCTATAAATAAAATAAAAAGTGAGAGGAAAGGGTTGTTCGATAGACTACAAGCTAAGTTGATCAACTGGATGCACAAATGGATAAGCTTAGGAGGAAGCCTTACATTGATTAAAGTTGTGCTACAAGCCCTAATAGTTTATAAATTTTCCATACTTCAAGCTCCAAAGGAAATTATAAAATATATTAACAAATACACAAGAATGTTTTGTGGTCAAGCATAACGGGAGAACAAAAATTAGCACTAGTTGGGTGGGAGAAGATATGTCAACCAAAAAAATAGGGAGGATTTGGGATAAGAACGACATCCCAAAATAGCAGGGAACTAGTAGGGAAGTTATACTAGAGATGGATTATAGTTGCTAGGGGCTTATGGAGAAAATCGTTACAAGCCAATTATTACCCAAGAGTGGTTGAGGAAAATAACTCAAGACTCAAAGTGAAAGGAGAAGGATCTATAGTATGGAGAACAATGGAAGCAAGCTAGAAGTTCATAAATCCATGTCTATATTGATAGTTAAGGGATGGAAAGGATGCTCTATTTTTTGAGGATTCATAGAATCAATCCCAACAAATTATTAAAATATTCCTAGATATGGAGAGTTGGAAAGTAGATATGCAAGAGTAAGGGTGATTTAAAGCCTCTCAATTTATGAAATCATGGAATCAACATGTGCCAAACTTACTACAATGGAAACATCCCCAAGAATGGCCAATTAAGGGTATAGAGGAACTTACCAAAAAACTATGGAGATATCTCCAAAGATACCTAATTCAAGATGGTTCTAAGAGGGATATACTTGGATGGGGAGGAAGAAAGTTGGGAATATATAAGATAAATGAGGGATAGAAGGTAGCCTATGGATATGATATTTCCCCAACACCACTTCCATGGATATTTATTTGTAAAAAGGAAGGATGGCCAAAAATTAACATTTTATCATGGTTGATTAACCATGGAAAGTACTTGACAATTAAAAATTTGAGAAAAAGTAGCTTCTATGGGCCTTCCATATGTGTTCTATGTGGGAAGGAAGAGGAGACCTTGAATAACCTCTTTTTTGGGTGTTCTTTTACTAGAGACATATGGATCAGATGGTGTGGACAAATGAGATATTTTTGGGAAATCTTTGTGTAGACAATGAAAATTAACAAATTTTCTAAAATAATAAATTAAAAATAAAAATACCTAAATACGCTTTATGAAATCACAAATAATTAATATTTCCTACACCATTCCTACTACACCCAAAAAAATGTTAAAAATAATAAAAATGTAAATAAAATAAAATATTAAATACTCACTCATTTCCCTACACAATTAATAACTAGTTAAACCTATATTAGGCTAATTAAATGTAATTAAAATCACCATCATGATCCCTATTTATTACCCCTCCCACATAGAAAATGACAAAAATAAATAAAATAATAGCAATGCAAATTAACCTCAATTAAATACATTAATAAAAAGCCCCTTTTGCTAATTAACCATAATTAAACATTGTTCAAGGCAATGCATTTAGTAAAATCTCTAAAAACATCCTAATTAAATATGCCACCTCACATGCACTTTCCTTCCATGCCACAAATAGAAATATTATATTTAAATATTAGATTTAGAAGTATTACACGATTATTGTTGCCAATGCCCTCTTGGGATAAGTTGTAATTTGTAAATATAAAGAGCTTCATTTTGTATTATAAAAACATCATTTGTAATAAAATCTATCGTATATAAAGTGCTCTTTGTCTTTGTATCTCTCTTGTTAATGGTGGATTTTCTATCCCTACAAAATGGTACTCGGTGGGACCATTCATGTGACTAGCACCTTATATATACTCTCTTTCAATTTATATCAATAGAAAAGATATGATGTAGTCTCTATTTATGTTATTTGTCATTGTTTTAAACCTCTTATTTTCTATTGTTTTATAGGTAACAGTTGAGACCACCTTGACAAAGACGGTCTCACACAACCATACCATCTTCGTAGAGACGGTTTCACCCCAAAGTTAGATTAGAAAAAAATGTGTAGGATTTCAGGCAAGAACCACACTTCTTGTACTTGGTCTTGTGTTACACCATATTTTGGGCTCATTTTCCATGCATAGTCTCTATAAGTGTTTTCCCTCTTATTAGCATAGTTGACCTCCTTAGGTCCTTAATCTTCATCCTTAGTTTACTTAGGATTTTCTTTAGACCATAATTTTCCCTCTTGGGCTTTAGTTGTACCCACTTGTTTAGAATAGTTTACCCTCTTGGGCTTCCCTTTTTAACACCCTTTACAAGCCTCCTTAGGCTTCCTTAGGCTTTTATTTAACACTCTTTACACCCTTTTGGGGCCTCTTTCCCACACCCATACCTCTATAATAGTTTTGCTCTCTTAGGATCTTTACATATACCCAAGCCTCCTTAGGCTTCTCCTTTTCATCACACTTTCCCCCTTAGCCTTCCTTATTACACACACACACACTTGTACACAAGCCTCCTTAGGCGTTTCTTCAGTATAGATTTTATCTCCTTTGGGCCTTTCATTTTTCACACTTCACTTACCTCCTTAGGCCTTTAGGATAGTTGTGTTAGATTTACTACAGTAATTCTTATTATTACTTTATTTATGTTGATAGGGTAGTTAGTTAACTACCTAGATTAGTTACGCTATTGTTAGCGTACTAATATTTGGTCTATTTTATTTTTTATTTACAGACCTAAGTTGTTGATTAGATCCTACGATTACGAGCTAATCTGAGCTCTCACTGTAATATTTAAGCTGGTTCTAATCAATAGAATTTGTTCGGTTTATTTCACATGGCATCAGAGCCAGAAGGGTGAGAGAGAGAGGACGCGATTTTTTTTGGAGCTGGTCTTGCCTGGAGATTTTTTTTTGGGAGGAAGCGGAAGCTTGCTGGTCTGGGAATTTTTTTCCACTCGAAATTTTTTTCCCTGCAAATTTTTTTCCCAACGTTGGTCTGTGCGTGTTTTTTTGCTGAGCACGCATCTTTAAAAAAAAAAAACAGACCCCCCTGCGCACCTCCTATGCGTGATATTGTCTGAGAAATCACGCATTTAAAAAAAAAAAAAGACCCCCTACGCGTGATTTTTCTCACGCAACCCAAACCTCCCCCCGCACGTGATTTTTTTCACGCGCGGCCGTGCCCCCTACCCACCCCCCCGTGACGTGATCTTAACATCACGCGCGATGCACGGCCACCCCACCCGTCGCGTGATTAATTTTTTCACGCGACGCGCGTCGCACCCCCCACGCCGTCGCGTGATTAATTTTTTCACGCGACGCGCGTCGACCCCCCCCTCGTGACGCAGGCCACCTCCTGCAGTCGCGACGACCTTGCCGCAGCCGCGGCCGCCTGTAGCAGCAGACACCGTGAGACGTCGTGCGACGCCCGGCCATCCCGGCTATTGCCAGCAGCGGCAGGAGTTTTTCCGCTACCACCAGCAGCCAGCGCCAACCTGCCACGACCAACAACAACGGACAGGTGCAGCCGCGGCCACCTAGCGACGGCAGCAAAGGAGGGAGCTACGGCCAGGCGGCTGCGCTAGCAGGGAAAGGGGTTGGGGACCCTCCTCAAATAGGAGGGGGTCCCTGATCCTTTCGGATCAGCCCGCTAGTCCACCTGGTGGTGGACTGTGCGGTAAGGCTCAGGGAGCCTGCAAGGTCGGGGGTTCAAATCCCGCCGACTCCCCCTTGGAGAAAAAAAAGGTAAAAAAAAAATTTCTAAAGTTTTTTTTTTAATTATTATTTTTTTTAGTTAAATTAAAATTTTAATTTTAATTTATTTTTCTATAGTTTTTAAACTATATAAATTAAAATTTGATTTTAATTTATATTTTCATAGTTTTTAAACTATATAAATTAAAATTATTTTTTTTAACTTTAAAAATATATAATAATTATAAAAAAATGCTTTGTTAAGAGATTTTTTTTGGGGGTATTTTTTTTCCAAAAATCACAGGGGGAAAGTGAGTAATTTTTTGAAAAGCAAATTTGGCATTATTGTAAAGGTGCATTTTCGGCTGCGCCCGACACCTAGTGGGTTATTTATGTGGGCACTTTTATGTTGTATGTTGCATATTTCATTTTTTGCACTATAACATTAAAAGTTAAAATGAAATTCACTCCTAAGTCCCCGGAATAATTAAAACCCATCCGTGCAATTTATTGCACTACAGCGTTCGGTATTTGTGATACCTCTGGCCAGCACTTACAGGTAAAGTTGTCGTGATTGCGCTACTGTATCCGTCGCCTAATATAGCTGCCAAAACGACGTCTGAGCTTGTTCTCTATAAATCGTCGGGGAGAGATAAGTTTGCCATTTTGCATTTTTTTACTCCATCCATTACCCTAATAGTTCTTGTGTTTAGGCGTAAATCCTGACGAAAGTTTTGAAATCCAAAGTGTTTAGGGGAAGTTACGCCCCACGCATGAGGATTGCAGACTTTCTATGGTAGGTGCCATCAACAAGACTATTCCCTTTAAGTACTGCTTAAGTTCCACGTATCGTATGATCTCTAAAAATTACCTATAGTTTCCCTCACGTAAGGGCGGGTGATTTTTTTTTATCTTTCAAAATACCTATAGTTTCCCTCACGTAAGGGCGGGTATTTTGTATGGTATAACGGCCTAGCAAAAGGTATATAGAAAGGGGGACCAATTGGTGTTATAAGGAACCTTCACCATGTCTGCAAAATTAATGACTGATTCTCATCAGTTGTTGAAAGGTCCTAATTACACACCATGGAAAAACAAGATGAAGGCTATCCTAGTCATGGATGACTTATGGGATGTTGTATCTGGAGCAACAACAAGACCTTCATCTGCTGCTGGTGCTACAACTCCATCTACTGCTCAAAGAGACTTTGACAAGCTAGACAACAAAGCAAAGGTGCTCATTTTGCTTGTTGTGGCTGATGAAGTTCAACCCCATATTGCTGATTGTGCAAATAGTAAAGAGGCATGGGATGCCCTTAATACTATCTATGAGGGAAAGAATGATTCCACTATTCTATTTCTTCAATCTCAATTACACAGTCTAAGCATGAAGCAGGGGGAGACAGTTGAATTTTTTCTTTGCAGAGTGTCAGAATTGAAAGCAAAGTTGAATTCTTTAGGAGAACCAGTTGAAGATAAGCTCCTTACCTCAATTGTATTGAGAGCTTTACCTGATTCTTATCGGGTGTTGATCACTTCCCTTCAGGTGTCGCAACGAAAAGTTACTTTTGTAGAATTGGTTAATATGCTTCAAGAGGAGGAGGCACGCCAACTACAGCGAGATGATTCTTCTAACACTGCCCTCTACATCAACAGGAAAGGGCAGAACCAGAAGAAGGGTAATTTTTAGAAGGGAGGGAATTCACAAAAGGATTCAAAAGGGAAACAAACTCAACAACCTCAATAGAAAAAGCGATATTGCAAGATCTGTGACAAAGAAGGTCATGATACAAACAGATGTTGGCATAAGAATAAACAATCAAAATAGAAAGGCCGAAACAAACCACAAAAGAACAAACAACAAGTGAATGTTGTTGTTGAAGAATCTGACATGGATTTTGAGAGAGCCCACAAAGTTCTCATGACTACCACAGTGTCCAAGCAGACGGATCCTATCTGGTATGTTGATTCTGGAGCCAATAAGCACATGACTGGTGACAAATCATGGTTTGAGTCTTTTGAGGCCAAAGAGGGCAAACCTGTCACTATTGTTGATGATAAAACCTACAAGGTTCAGGGAGAAGGTATTATTTCAGTCACTCTTCCTGATGGCAAGTGTCAGATTGACAAAGTTCTCTATGTTCCAGGATTGGCAAACAATTTGTTGTCAGTCACACAAATTCTGGACAAAGATATGGTTGTGAACTTTAGTGTTGAGGGAGGCAAGAAGTGTTGTTCTATTACCAGGAGGGGTAAGAACATTGCCACTGCTTCATATAAGCATGGCTTATTTGCCTTAGATGCTATCTCTACTCCACATGTTGCCATGACAGTCTCTACAAAGGAGGCAACTTCCCTATGGCACAAGAGATATGGACATTTGAGTTCTGGTTACTTACTTGAGTTAAGTAAGTATGAAATGGTAAAAGGTCTTCCTTCCCTTTCTACCACTTTACCAGTTTGCTCTGACTGCTTGGCAGGAAAGCAACATAGAGTGCCTTTTGAAAGGAGCTCTACAAGAGCAAAGAAACCTCTGGAGTTGATTCACACCGATCTGTGCGGTCCCTTCACTCCCAACAGTTGTGGGGGTAAGAGGTATTTTTAGTTATTCGTAGATGATTACTCACGAAAGATGTGGGTATTCTTTCTTCAACTGAAATCTGAAGCATTTGGCTTCTTTCAAGCAATTCAAGAAATCTGTTGAAAAGGAGTCAGGGACTTCTATAAAGACCCTCCGCTCGGATCGAGGGGGGAGTTCACCTCTAAATAATTCTCTGAGTTCTTGAAAGAAAATGGGATCACACGACAGTTAACTACTGCTTATACTCCTCAAAAAAATGGAGTTGTTGAAAGGAGGAATCGTTCCATCATGGAAATGGTTCGTTGCATGCTCACAGGAGCTAGTCTTGAGCAACTATATTGGGCAGAAGTTGTCACCACAGTAGTATATCTGTTGAATAGGGCACCCACAAAGGCTCTACAAGGAATGACTCCACAGGAAGCATGGAGTGGTAGGAAACCCTCCATTTCTCATCTACGCATTTTTGGATGTAAAGCTTTCATGCACATACCAAAAGAGAAAAGGAAGAAGCTAGATGAGAAGACATTGAAGTGTATTCTTCTTGGGTATGATGAGCACTCTAAGGGTTATCATTTGATTGATCCCTTAACCAAGAAGATACACATCAGTAGAGATGTAGTTTTTGATGAGGCTTTCACATCAGAACCCACATCAGATGTATACCTAGACCTTGTGGAACCTAAGGTTGATAAATCTCCTTCATCAAAAGTTGGAGGTCCATCTTCATCTTCTTCAACACCTCAGAAGAAGAATCCAAAGTGGTATACAAATACAATCAAAGACTCTAAGCTATCCACTCCACCAGATTTGACATTGGATAGGCCTCGTACTCGTAGCATGGCTCGACAGGAGAAAGCTGCAACAGAGAATACTGGGGTTGATGAGCTGTGTCAATATTTTGAGGAACTTTCTGTAGATCCAGAGAGAGATACAGAAGATATGGATATTGATAGTGATAGGGTATTTATGTCTTCCATAGACGATCTTGAACCCGCATCAGTGCAAGTTGCTCTTGGTGAGCCTCAGTGGAAGGCTGCTATGGATGCAGAGTATAAGTCTTTGATGAAAAACAAAACTTGGAAGCTTGTCGATCTGCCATACGAAAAGAAGCCCATAGGCTGCAAATGGGTGTATAAAGTGAAGTATAAGGCAGATGGTACAATAGATAAGCATAAGGCCCGACTTGTTGCAAAGGGCTATGCTCAAAGAGAAGGCATTGACTATGAGGAAACTTTTGCACCTACTGCTCGGATGACAACCATTCGAGTTCTTTGTGCTATGGCAGCGCAATATGGGTGGAAAGTACACCAAATGGATGTCAAGAGTGCTTTTCTAAATGGTGATCTCCAAGAAGAAGTCTACATGACTCAACCGGAAGGATTTGAAGTGGAAGGCCAACAACGAGAAAGTTTGCAGATTGGTAAAATCCTTATATGGTTTGAAACAAGCCCCTCGGGCTTGGTATATAAAAATGGATCATCACCTTTTGCAGCATGGTTTTAAGAGATGTCCGTCAGATGCAAACCTCTATTTTAAGAAACAGGGTTCTGAAATAGTGTTGCTTGTACTCTATGTTGATGATCTGCTCATTACAGGGAGTTCAGAAACAATGATTTCTACTATCAAAAGAGACTTGTGTCAATATTTTGAGATGTCAGATCTCGGACTTCTCCATTATTGTCTTGGTCTGGAAGTCAGCCAGAAGGAGCACTACATCAAAGTGTCTCAGAAAAAATATGCCAAGACCCTATTGGAAAAATATCGCATGACTGATTGCAAGCCAATGTCAACTCCGATGGAAACAGGAATTCGGTTATCGCAATATGATGATTCACCTCAGGTAGATGGTACTCTCTATCGCCAGTTGATTGGGAGTCTCATATATCTGACCAACACTAGGCCAGATATCGTATTTGTTGTCAACTATCTTTCGAGGTTCATGCAGGAGCCTAAGACTACACACTGGAAAGCAGCAAAGCGCGTTCTTCACTATGTCCGTGGCACAATGGAATATGGCCTAGAATATAAGAGGAACAACAAATTCTTCTTACAGGGATACACGGACTCCGACTATGTCGGATCATATGATGACCGTAAATCAACTTCAGGATATTTGTTTCATCTTGGATCTGGTCCTGTCTCTTGGCACAACAAGAAGCAACAGGTGGTTGCTATTTCATCAACAGAGGCAGAATATCATGCCGCACGTGAAGCTGTGTGCGAAGTGATATGGTTGCGTCGCATCCTCACAAGTATGGGTCTTCCATCAAAATCTCCAATACACTTGTTCTGCGACAACATGGGTGTTTTGAATCTTGTCAAGAATCCAGTACATCATGAAAGAACCAAGCACATTGACACACAATGTCACTTCATTCGAGACGAAGTTCCAAGGCACCGAATTCAGCTTCAACACATTCCCACCAATGCTCAAGTTGCAGACATTTTCACTAAGGCACTTGCACGTGTCAAATTTGAATTGTTTTGCAGCTCTCTTTGTATTACCAAATGATGTAATCAGGGGGGATGTTAGTCATTTTTTAAATTACATAAATAATGTAATAAGGGGGGATGTTAGATTTACTACAGTAATTCTTATTATTACTTTATTTATGTTGATAGGGTAGTTAGTTAACTACCTAGATTAGTTACGCTATTGTTAGCGTACTAATATTTGGTCTATTTTAATTTTTTATTTACAGACCTAAGTTGTTGATTAGATCCTACGATTACGAGCTAATCTGGGCTCTCACTGTAATATTTAAGCTGGTTCTAATCAATAGAATTTGTTCGGTTTATTTCACAAGTTGGCCTCCTTGGGCTCTTCCTCATATACATATATAAGCCTCCTTAGGCTTCCCTCTTAGCACAATTTTCCCCCTAGGGCTTTACTTTACACACTCCATACCTCTTAGGCTTACCTTTATTCAAAAAAAATAGTTAGTTTAATTTTTTATTTTAGTTTAAGTACTTTTACTTGCTTTGTAGCTTTTAATAAACTTAATCATCATTAATTCTTCTTTAGTTTTTAGTTTTAGTTTATATTTTAATTTATGTTGTAAAAATATTTGTGAATAGTAGTGATTAATTCGATACTCCTTTATTTTTGCTTGATTAGAGAAATAAGTTATAAAAAAACATTGTTTACTGTGTCAATTCTAGTTTGAGACCACTTGCCCAAAAGCAGTATTGCACTCTATGGTTGAAATAGTGTTTTCTATTTTGTCTTCTACTTTATTTTTTTTGTACCACCTCCCTAGAGATGGTCTCACACCCCAATACTACCTCCTTGAAGGCGGTCCTAACTATCATTTGTTTTAATTACTATCTTTTACCTATTTCACACTGCTTATTATACCATCTCCTTGAAGATGATATTATTGCCTGTAACTGTCTCCTTGTCCTGTTGCTCATTTTGTACTGCTTTCTGACTATTTTTACACTCCTTATTGTACCATCTCCTAGAATATGATCTTACTCCCTATAATTATCTCCTTGCAAGTAGTCTCCCCTGTTGTTCATTTTTGCACTACATTTTGACTATTTGTGTGCTCCTTGTTGTACCATCTCCTTGAAGATGTTTTTACTACCTATTGTTGAGAAGCAACACACCCCTACTGAAAAGTAAAATTTTGATTCCTTTGAAATGATTAATTTTTATTTGCAATGGGACCCTCTTGAAGTTTTCTTGTTTTTTAATCCAAGTTTTGTTTGCATCATGTCCTTAAATTTTACCTCCATCAAGGTGCCAAAATTTTTGCCTAGTGCATTGTTTTGAATTAATTTATTCTGAATATTTATGCTTCAATGGTATTATTTCTGGTTAAGTGTTTCAGAATTTTTTTTTTCAATAGTTTCCTAAGGTCTAAAAGATTTAAAATTAACTTCTAAAGTTCTTTGAAATTTTTTATTTTGCCCTAATGTTTACTTCAATCTTGGAAATGCTATATTTTTGCCATGGGAATTTTTTTTAGATGATTCAAATTCTAGCTAGAAGGTATCAAACTTACCTTTCCAATGGTGCCAAATTTTCAGTGTTTCAAGCAGGATTCACCTTCCATAAATAGCAGTTTCTATTTCCATCCAACGAACTTATTATTGCAATATATTTTGATCCAAAGTAAATTTTTAAGTTTTTTCTACATATTCAGATACCCATTTGGCTCGTTTGAATGCATGAAAATTTTATTTTAGTTATGAGAACTTTCAATTTTTGCCCTAAAATTCACACCACGTGAAACTGGCAGCTTTCAGGCAATTAAAATTCATTTTCCAGTATCTTAAATCACTTATGAGCATGGAGGATCCTTCACAAAACTTTAAAGTATCAAAACCCAAAGTGCAAGGCATTGGAATCCATGTTTGATTTTTTTGGAAATTTTACAAAGTGCCCAACAAATTAGTTAATGTACAAATTCTAGAAAATTTGCTAAGTGTTGGAAGAAAAGAGGCTTTAATGAAAAATGTTGCGCCATAACGATATTTTTAGGTTGGAAGGGAAATAAAATGAAAAATATCGCTCGACATTTCCAAGGAAGGAAAGGAAGAAATGAAAAATGTTTGATTTTCGCAGCATTTCAAAGGAAGGAAGAGAAAGAAATGAAAAATGTAGCACCATCCTGACATTTTTAGGTTGGAAGAGAAAGAAAATGAAAAATATCGGGCCATCACAAAATTTCCCAGGAAGGGAAGAAATAAAAAATGTAGCGCCATCACGACATTTTTAGGTTGGAAGAGAAAGAAAATGAAAAATGTGGTGCCATCATGACATTTTCAAGGAAGGAAGGGAAGAAGTGAAAAATGTCACGCGACATTTTTAGGTTGGAAGAGAAAGGAAATGAAAAATGCCATGCGATATTTCTAGGTTGGAAGAGAAGGAATTTTTCTAAGTATGAAAAATGTTTAATTTGGGGACATTTCCATGGAAGGAAGGGAATAAATAAAAAATGTTGCACCATCGAGATATTTTTAAGGAGATAGAAAATTAATGATATTAAAATGTCAAACCCTAGGGATCAAAATAATATTAAAAAATTAATTAAAATATCTGCCCTAAAAAGTATTTTGCTGCAAACTTTGGAAAAGTGATAAAAATTTAAAACCTAAAATTTAAATCTTGAACCTTAGGAAACTATAAATTAATTAAATTTAATTTTAAAGCTAATGTTCTAACATTTGCCCTTTTTAATTTTTTGTAATAATTTACCAATAGATGCATTTAATGGTAAAAATGCTGGCAAAAGCGATGGCAGGTAGATAATCTCAAACACAAATCAAGTAAAAGGGATTGTGCGAGAATAGAAGGCTCAAGAAGTCAGTGATTCATCCAGATTTTACAGAAGAGGAATTAATGAGATGCTCTAACAACTTGCAACTTGCTAAAAGATGAAGATACACTTGCACGCAATGTCCATTTTATGAGGATGAAACCAGATCTTATCTTCTCCATTTATGGCAAGATCCCCAAGCAGATTTTTGGAGTGATTAGGGTTGATAAGAACTCTATTTTAAAAATACCTTATATTGTAAAACCCCGGTGGTGGGATTTTTAATTTGTTTTTAATTTCTTGGGAGAAGACATTTTATGAAAAATCAGGGCATGTCCTAAATCTATAAATACTCCCATAAAATGTAATCAAACGATGCGAAAGCTTGGAAATAAAGACTTCTAACAATTTTTAACAATTTTTTTTCTAAATACTTTCATTTGTACCTGAGACTGGTGTGACATCATTTTTTGAAACAACGTGGCCAAGAGCCTAATATTTTCCATACTTTGATAAGTGCACCTTATTTTTTTGTCTCGCTTAAGGATTTATCTAATTTAATTGTAAGTCTGTAATTGTTGAGATTATGTTAGGTTGTTTAACTTCATTCTATTCGATGTATGTTTGAGGAAATTAAGATCTTAATGTTTAGGTATGTGTTCTAATTGCTCTGTTCTCACTGTGTGAGCTAGAATGCTGGTGAGAAACACCAATTATCATTAACCTCCCTTATATTCATGATTTTACTTTTATCTTTGTGTTGTTTTGTCCCATGCTCAAGGTTGAAAGTGGTCTTAGAAAGCTGGATACTTTCTTCATTTGATGTTGTCTTATTGTGAAGCTAAGTGATTTGATTGATTTTAGTAGTAATTTGCAATTGAATTAGACATCCTCTCTTTTTTACCCTACCCTGCTCTCCTTGTTTTATTTCTAAAATGTTCTCATTTTTATTTTCTTTAAAATTATTTATTCATTTCATATGCTAAAATCTGAAGAGCTAGATAAAACACAAATACAAATTTGATTGATAAACCAAAAAAAGGTAGCAAACAGAAGTTGAACCCTCTTGCAAGTACACAGGTATTCCACTTGAAACTATTCCAAAAGTATAAAATAGCAAGGAAATTTGACCCAACCCTATAACTCACACTTTGGATAACCAACAAGATCCTAAAGTGAGAGGGAATTTATTCCATTAAATGTTACTTGTGTTTTCAATTTACTCTTCGTAGTGTGTGCATGAAAGCCAAGCCAACATAAAATTAGTACTAGAAGGAGTACCGATTTATGTTTATGGTGTGGGTCGACTTGCGTTCATGGTGTTTTAATTAAGTAGTGAAATATAATCATATGCTGGATTTTATCTTCTATGGTTTGTAAAATTTTATCCTTAATTGGTGCCATTTTTCCTTATTTTTTAGCTTTCAAATCTTGTTTGTTTGAGTATTTCCTATAGCCAAACACAAGCCAACATATAATTGGTGCTAGAAGGAGGGCCTGAACTTGCATTTGGCATTTTTTTAAATATAATCAGTTAGTATGGATTCTTCCTTTAGAGTAACCAGGTCCAACCCAAGAGCTGGAGAGCTCCTTGTGTCTGAGTTGGAAACCCCAAGGAGAAGTAATCTCAGGAAGGCCAGGTATTTGTCCAACATAGTTTTGTCTCCATTAGTGCTTCCTCCAACTACGACTTAGAATCCTGCCATTAATCAAATAGTCATGGCCAACTGGTTGGGTTCCAATGCTTTGAATATCCCTAGTGCAGCCCATGATTTACCAAAAATCCTAAGAAGTATCTTCTCACCTACAAACATGATGGAATCAGGACAGTAGAAGAGCACTTGGCAGAATTTAAAAATGCTTTAAAATTTTTAAATGTGCAGCATGAAGATGTGGCCTGCAGATTATTCCCATTCACTCTCCAAGAAGGAGCATATAACTTGTTCTTAAATCTTATGAATGACTCTATCACCAGTTGTGATGGTTTGGAAAAGGTTTTTGTGTCCCAATTTGGTCAAGTGATTGATCCCAATGTCCTATATCAGTAGTTTTCTAGCATTAGAAGAGAATCCAGTGAAACTGTTAGGTCTTTCAATGTGATATTCTAGAAGGCTTATGGTAGGATGATAGGTCATTACATCCCAAGTGCAGATTTAGCCCTAAATATTTATAAGAATGCTTTGGATCCAGTAACCTCTATTTTATTGAAAATAGACACCAATATAACTAACTTGACAGAGGCTTATAAGGAAGCTCTAACTCTTGAAAGATAATTAGGACCTCAACCTATGAATAGTCCTTTAATACCCTTTGTTACACAAAACATACATGTGTTAAATCCCATTTCACATTAGATGATGTTGCCAATGTGTCAAACTCCACTCAAGGAAACTCCATTACCTTTGGCACACACTAGGCATGTGCATACTGAGGAGAAAGAATCATATAAGACTACAGTTGAGGGAGTTTCAAAGATAGTCCAAAAATTGGCAAACGACTTCTTGAGTTTCAAGAGGCAAGTATCTACGGGAGAAAATTCAAACAGATTTCCTTACCAATAGAATAGGTTTTCCAGACCTCCTTATGAACCTAATAAGGATTATAATAAATGAAAGGGACCTGAAGTGAACATTTGTGACTTGGCTTTACCTAATTGGTGTAGGATTCACAGAACATCTCAACATGGAGAACTAGATTACCTAGAATTTTGTAATACTTTTGAAGCTTTGTTTGGTGAATTTGGTTTAATTGACAATAAAAAAAATATTTATGGTTCTAGTTCATCCAAACATAGTACAAATATGGTGTTGGATTCATTCATTTTCCTAGATGAGTCCAAAAATATTGCAGAAGTGGCTATGGATTAAGTGCAAGCTTTTCAGCAGTATAGAAGAGATAATTACAATCTTAAGAACAAAAATTAGAGTCCAACACTACATCTACACCTCACAACAACTCTCACAGTATTCCTCATGATACTTCTCCAAATAATAATCCACCTCCACCCAAGGGGGGAGATCCAAAAGTGTAGGATGGATTTTTTGCTCCACTCAATAGAGGGTATAATATAGTGGAGGACATGAAGAAAATTAAGGCTAACATCACCCTTCATGAGCTAGCTCAAATCACTAAATAGAGAGATAATTTGATTAAAAATTACTTTGAGCCCTCTACTAAACCTCCAAAAAAGGGGAAGAAAATGGAAAATGCCAAATGCCAATGTGGCCATCTACAAGAAAAATACTGAAGTTACACCTTTCCTATTGACAGTCCGTATATTTGGAAAAAATTTACATAACTATCTAGTGGACTCTAGTCCTTCAGCCAATGTAATACCTCTAGCCATTTGTCAACAATTGGGATTAGCTCCTGTGAATTCTAAGAGGATATTCATTTAGCTGGATAAAACCGAGGTCAAGGTAATAGGTGAACTTCAATGTATACACATACAATTAGCATCTGAGCCGAAAGCACAACACAAATTTGATATTTAGGTGGTGGATTTTCCCGTGGGATATGGAATACTTCTAAGCAAAGACTGGTCAAAATATTTGAATGGGTATTTGACCACTAATTTTTTACATGTGGTTACCTTAGAAAGGTGTAGCAAATTAGTTAAGAATTGACAGGGAGCCTCAATATAAGCTTATGATAACTGAATATAATTTCAAGAATGAGACTGTTAATTTTATTGATGCAAATATGGGGGTTTATAATTTGACAACTGCATAAAAGGTGAAACTAGTTAAGGCTTTGACTAATTATGATAATGATGTTTGGATGCTTCATGTTGATGGATCTAAATCTAAGCAAGGCTCTGGTATGGGGTCTGTTCTTAAAGGGCCTCACAATCAGACATATTTTATATCTTACCACTTGTAGTTTCCCTGTACTAATAATTTGACTGATTATGAGGCACTAATACTGGGGTTGAAATTCACTTTAGATAAAAATATGAAGAATATCAAAGTTTTCATAGACTCGTATTTGGTAGCTAATCAAGTTAATGGTAAGTTTCAATGTAATAAATCTTACCTAAAAAGGTAAAAACATCAAGCTTGGGATATCATGGAGGATTTTAATGCTTTCAATCTGATGCATATTCCCAGGGAGAAAAATTCACCTACATATGCTTTGGCTTCATCAGATGCCAATCTAAAGCCCTTGGAGGAATTTAAATGGGAAATTTTTTTAGTGGAATTAATTCCTTACCCTTCTGTTCCGGATAACATAGATAAATTTCAAGTATTTTATGATTACCAACAAATTATAAATTTCTTACAGAATACAAATGCATTTGAAAAAACTATAATTGATGATGGTCAGAGGGATACTATGCTTGAAAATTTTGATAATGAAGAGGGAATAATGAGGATGAAAAACAACAGGATTCCTAGGGGAATGGTATAACGTGAGAGGTTATTTGACAATGATAAAATTTAAAAAAGGGTAAATTTTGGAAGTTTTGTAAACATGACAGGGAATGAGACTAAAAAACTGAATGTAGGAACTGAAGGGGATCCCAAGCACATTCAATTTACTAAGCTATGTGATCCTTTAAGTAAGAGAGATCTCACAAATTTTTTGCATAGGTCCAAGGATTTTATGGCCTGGTCTTATAAAAACTTGAAGATTTTTTATCCGAATGTGTACACGCATACTATACCCCTGAAAGAATTATGTAAACCCTTCAAGTAGAAATAAATACATGTTGATGCCTTGTTGGAACCTCTCATTCTAAATAAGGTAGAAAAATTGTTGAGTGCAGCCATTATTTTTTCTATCAGGATGTAGCACCCTAAAATTGGCGCAGTAAAACCTTAATAATTACATTTACTCTAGTAAATAATTCAAATTCAAATTTTAACCTCCCAAACCACCCGTTAACCATCGTGTAATCCGTTTCCTCCTTTCCCATGCCATTTTTAGAGGTTGTTTTGACCGTTTGACGATATCGTCGCCGATCAGACGATATCGCCTCAGATCGGACGATTTCGTCTGGGCTAGGACGTCCAGACGATCTTGTCCCAAAACTGATTTTGCACAATTAGCTTCTGTTCCAACGGCGTCTCTAATCCGGGCAGAAGCGTGTCTGCACCGTTAGAGACCCTTCCCCATTGGAGATCTCCCAAATAGGGATGATCTCCAACCTCCTAACCTCCCTCCTAAGCTTATTTAATCCTAAGCCCTCCCCTTAGCACCCCCTGGCTGAAATTCTCTGCAAACTGACTTCACACGCATTAAGGCATCCCAAATTGTTATTTGCATTAGTTCTATTCAAATTTTGTTGTAGGTACCTTAGTGTTTTTCAGTCGGAGCAAGCTTACATCGTCGCAGATGATCCTGTTCAGATCGGAGGTGATCCTGTCGAATCAGAGATGATTTCATACCAATGCGAGATGATTTCGACTGCAGTCAACATTGAGGCAATCAGTGCCCAAAGTTTGCATTTTCCTCTCTTCAATCTGTTGTTTTGTTCTGCAATTAGCTAGTTTATTTATTATTTTATGTTATCTTGCATCTTGGAGTTCACCCATCTAGATCAAATGCATAATTAAGTCATAATTATTATTTAATCAGTATGATGCATTCATATTTCTATTTATAATTCTTAGTTTGATGTTCTTATTGTCATTTTACATTATTTCCCTCTGTTAGCATTGTTGTATTTTCTATGTTTTGCACCTATTTCTCTGTTTGTAGGTCTCTGATGAATTCGTCAGATCTCAGATGATCTTGTCTGATAGTAGATGATCGAATCGGGGGCGATCCTGACTGCTTCAAGAATCAGAATCTTCATCAGACATCCGGATCAGGTATGATCTTTTAATCTTGCTTAATTTCTCTATTTTTCTATCTTAATTCTGTTTTTTGTATTCATTTAATCTGCATCTTCATATAGAATAACTTAGACGCATTTTGGCCAAACCTAGGACATGGATGTTTAAGGATAAAACTGAACACATCAAACACATTCCCAACCTAGGCGTGGAAACTGCCATTAAATGTTTCCTGGTGAACCCACCATCCATCGAAAAATCACCATAATACACCTCCCTTGAGAGGCGGGACCTTCGCAAGGCCTCTCAGTCCGAGGTACCATGCCATCCTTTTCCCATCCTCCTTTCGGGCACGGATCCTATAGCCTGAAGGTAAGGGTGTGAAAAATTTGGAGCGATACATTTTGGTGAACCCGACGTGAATACATTTTAAACCTTTTGAAAACAAAAACAAAATAAAAATAAAAACAACCAAAACATAGATGCATTTCAAATCATTTAAAATTAATAAGTTGCATGTCATGTTTAGATGGTAGCTCCTAAGAAAATATTAGCAGTTACTATAAATGTTGAAAACCAATTGGCAGCCATAGAAATCAATTATGTGCTTAGTGTGCCTGAAACAGGATAGAAATCAACTCTTGTGGGACGAACTTGATAGAAGACTTAGTGTCATTTCATCTAGGTCAACAAAATTTAAACAAATCAAGAGGCTAGTCCTAGATAGAATCCTGGATCCTCATCAACTCGTCTTTTATCATGAACTTCAGAGAGCCTGCCATAGATGGTTAGCTTATAGGAGAGCTCTTGTATCTTCAGAATTGTTCACCTTCGAGGAATACCTCGAGAACGTAGCCATTGTACACCAGTTCCTAGGTCATGTAGAAGACCAAGAGGTTGTTCTTACGGATAGGGAAATATGGAATAGAGTTCCTCGAGCTGTGTTATATCGAGAGTATTGCCATGAGCTTTACTTCTATCAACCAGCATCTGAGACAGATAATATTACTATAGCTCTTTTCATTAAATTTTTGAAGGAAAACTTTCAATTTGAAGAAGAACACTTCATGACTCCTGAAGAACTCGAGCCCATTAATGATATTTATAAATTGTTTATAGAAAATTAGATCATTGTTTTCAATATTATTTCTTGCATATTGTGTTATTTGTTATCTTTACAATATTATTTCAAAAACAAAGAAAAACTAAAAAACATAACAAAAAACCAAAACCTTTCATTTTAAATATTGTAGTAGGTATATAATTAATATATACCTCTTAAGCTTGTTGCATATATATATATATATATATATATATATATATATATATATATATTTGCTGAAATCTAAAATTAAGCACAATGCCTAAACTTAGGAATGGTAAACAAACTGAAGGAGAAGAAGAAGATTGGTTAGAAGATAAAACTAGAGACCCAAATGTCCTTCCTGAAGATCCAATTCCGGAAGGAGAAACTCTAGATCAACCTGAATATGACCTAGGTGAAGACAATGAACAAGAAGAAAATGTTAAAGAGGATGGATCCTCATCCCCTAGAGTAGCTCCGAATGGAACTATTGCTTTTGACAACATAGATCATTTCTGAAAATTTTTCCATAATAACATTGGTGTTCTTAATATGGCGGTTTGTATGGATAAAGGGCAAATTAGTGACACTCAAGCAGCCATGGAACATATGTTTGATGTGCGCACTAATCCCTTGTCTTTCATTGATCAAGAAAGTGATAAGGCTGGACCATCCAATACAGATATGGTCACTATGATTCAAAACATGTCAAAACAACAGGTTACCCAACCTCCTAAGGAACCTGTTATTCAGCCTAAAATCATTCCCACACAAAAGAAAACTTCCTTCACTGCTTTACTTCGCCAAACTATTGATCAATATGCTTCAAGTAAACAAAAACCTAAAATGAAGTCAAACACCAATTTTCAACAATCGGAATACAACATAATACAACTTCAAAATTCCTTCATAACACCTTTCCTACCAACAATTTACACAATAGCAACATAGCATCTAATCTTCATGTCCCTCCATCATATGCTCACAAATCCCATATCAATGCCCTACCGAACCAATATGGTGGGCAAACTAGTAATCTGGAAGCCATGGTGAAACAGTTAGCTTCGCGTATGGACCTAGATAGATCCTTACCGTCCCTCGTATAATTATCGAGAGATATGTAGTCAACCTTTGGATCCCATAGTTGTAGCACAACCATACCCTAAGCATTTTCCCATGCCTATCTTGCCTATATATAAAGGAACCGAAGATCCCATAGAGCATCTTCGCATGTTTAGGATAGCATGTCATGATATATCACATGATGACTTGCTATTACTAAAAATGTTCCCAAAAAGTTTAGGTGGAATGGCATTAGAGTGGTACTATCAATTGCCCACTCATTCCTTGAGAAACTTTGAAGAAACAGCTGAATCTTTTGTCCATCAATTTAGTGCCTACATCGAGAGGCATGTAACCATTAAAGATTTATACAACTTAAAACAAGATAAGGATGAATGTTTTGCCGATTTCTTAGCTAGATGGAGGCAGTTGACAGGAAAACTGCACTTTGTGCTACCTTATAGGGAAATGTTGGACATTTTTATCAATAATTTACAAGAACAAATATCTTATGAGCTATCAACAGCTACTTTAACTACCTTCGATCAAGCTATAGATTTAGCTCGAAGAGTAGAAGATGCCCTCATTAGGAGAGGCCAACTTAGGAAGAAGGATGATGAGAAAACCTCCAGAAATCAATATAAAAACAAACAAGTTGTTGGTGACGGAGTCATTGATAGCAAAAATGTTGCTAATATCAATGCAACGAAAACAACAAAAAAATTTATATTGAAACCCCCTGATAAGCCTCCTCGAGAATTTACTAGATTGAATCAACCATTATCAACTATTTTACCTCAATTACTCGAAAGAGGTTTGATCCAATTACCAACTATCCGGGAACCTGATCCAACTATACCCGGATATAGAGCTGACTTACACTGTGATTTCCATAGAGGACCTGGACACTCTACCAACGCTTGTAAAAGGTTGAAACATAAAATACAGGATCTAATTGATAATAATGAAATGGAGGTGCAAGCCTTCCAACCTAAACAAAATGCTCCTAATAATCCTCAAAAGAACATTCCCCAAAATCAAAATCAAAATGCTAATCAAACATTAGACATATTTCAACACCCTTTACCAAGACATGGTAAAGAGGTGGCCAATCAAATCGAACATCATAATGTTCCTCCTCCTACCCGATATGTAGGAACCATTAGCGGACAATTACCTATTCAGGATCCTCAAATATTTGACACAACCTTATCCCTGGTTACGACCAGGCCCCTACATAATATTCCAACTCCAGATTCTAGTGATATAGAATCAGATACTGAAAGTGAGATAGACATCACTTCAAACCAATCGAATAGTTCTGAAAATGAATCAGATCCTATTCAACCCATCACAGATGCTATGGTTCCAGAAGAACCATTTCCTAGAAGAGTTACTACTCGACCTTCTTCTAATCAATTCCTCCCTGATGAACAAGCCATAAACGCTCGACCGAGGCCAGTTCAACGTCCTCAATATAACATTGTAGGTACCATTGGAGTCGTTACCCGACAACAGGCTCAAAATTCTCAACAAGAACCAAACCAGAATGATGGATCAGTTCCATTTGTTTTGAAAAATCCCAATAAAGGGAATCATGCTTCCAATGTTCAACCTAAACCCCCTTACAATATTAATGAGCAATTATCCAATACTACAGCCAGAATTTCCCTTTTGGATTTATTAAGATCTTCTCCTACCCATAGGGATGAGTTGATGCTTACATTAAGCCAAATGATGGTACCTCAAAACATTCAACCTGAAGCCATGGCCAATACTATCATCACTCGAGAAGTTGATTGTATTGACTTTCGGGATAAAGATATCCCACAACACAGTTTACATAAGGATAATCCCTTATATATTACTGCTCTAATTGGAGATGTAGCTGTTAAACGAGTCCTGATTGATAATGGTTCATCTCTAAACATTTGCACTCTTGACTTCTACCAACGATTTGGCTTTAGAAGTGATGAAATGAAGAAAACTGACATGATTATCAAAGCTTTTAATGACGAAACACAAGAAACGTGTGGAGTTATTACCATCCCATTGCAAGTTGGTCCTCGAACTCTAGATACCACTATGTTTATTGTACATTGCCCCGCATCGTACAATATACTCTTGGGTCATCCTTGGATCAATGCAATGCGGGCTGTCCCATCAACTTTACACCAATGTGTTAAATTCGAATTTAAAAATCAGTTGGTCACTATCCATGGTGACCCTAGACCCTTTGATATGTGTGCTTTGGCAGAACCCGTTGGAGTGCAATTTTGCCCTGCTCTGTCATCCACACATCCTAATTCTTATTTTTCATCCAAAACTATGAAACACACACCCATAGCTTCACCTATTTCCCCTCCATTAATTTCATCCTCCTATATAGATCAACAATCTTCTAAACAAACCACTCTAGAACCTCAAAAAGATCTTCAATCTACAACCAATCCTTCATGTTCTATCCCTATAATTTCAAAACCTATAGACCCATCTATTAACACTTCCACATTATCAACATCTATCATACCTTCCACATCTAAAGATATAGGGAATGATCCTTCTACATCTTATGCTCTTTCCGATGAACTTTTACCAGATTTATCCACAATCTTAATATCAGAAAAAACAAATGCTTTCATGCAAGATTCAATTCTTTTAAATAACTTGCCGCCATCTCCTCGTACTTTGGGCCTCCCACAACCTATGGGAAGTACTTACCAAGTCGGGAGTTGTGCCTTCATTTATAAAGGATATGATCAGGGAAGAATCCCTCGGAATATTAAAACTCATCATGAGGGATACGCTCGATGTTATTTTACCAATGAATATATTAAAGCTAAACCCATAATGCTTAAAATGGGATATAAAGGGAAAGGCTTGGGACCTTTCCAAAATGGCATGAAAGAACCTTTCGAGGTAGAACCGTGGCCCGCCCGTTGTGGTGTGGGCCTATTTCCTAGTAAGGGTCAACCCTTTCCTTTTGAAGATGATGATCAACTCATATGTTATCAAGATTATTTGGATAGGTGTGATGATTTGCCTCTAAAAAATCAGCCATTTACATGTAACATGCTATCCATAGCTTACCCTGAAATGATTGCTGACTCCGATGAGGAGTTGGAAGGAGATATCTTCCACGACGTCTCTGTTGAAGAGATGTTACACAATGGATTTTATTTTGATGGTTCTATACCAACTATAGCCCAACTTGAGGCCACTAATCCTCAAGATGAATTATCCAAATTAACCTTACAAGAATTACAAGAATTGGGCGTTTCACCTGCCCCACCTAATTTTGAAAGAGATCTACACATGGAGGTAGAAAACGTCATTAAAATTAATATTGGAACTGAGGATAGTCCTCACATAATCAATATTGGATCAGAATTAAGTCAAGAAAAACAAGAACAATACATTGCATTCCTTAAAGAGTATGAAGATGTCTTCGCTTGGACATATGAAGATATGCCAGGTCTAGACCCTTCTGTAGTCATGCATCATCTAGTGGTCCATCCGGATGCTAAACTTGTTAAACAAAAACTTAGAAAAATGCATCCCAAAGTGGCTCTGCTAGTCAAAGGGGAGTTAGAAAAACTCCTAAATGTTGTTTTTATACAAGCTATTGATTATGCTGAATGGATCTCAAATGTAGTTCCAGTTACCAAGAAAGAAGCCACCAAAGTTAGGGTTTGCACATATTTTAGAGATATTAACGTTGCATGCCCTAAAGATGATTTTCCTCTTCCAAACATGGATCAAATCATTGAATTTACTGTCGGGAGTGGGATGATGTCCTTAATGGATGGATTCTCCGATTATAATCAGATCAGGATAGCTCCTGAAGATCAGGCTAAAACAACCTTCATTACCCCCTGGGGTACCTTTTGTTGGAAAGTGATGCCATTTGGCTTAAAGAACGCAGGTGCAACATATCAACGAGCTATGACTTATATTTTTCATGATATGATGCATGATATCCTACATGATTATGTAGATGATATTATAGCTCGTTCTATTAATGAAGATAATCATTTAGTTGATTTGAGAAAAGTTTTTAATCGATTACGAGAATATCTTATTCGATTAAATCCAGCAAAATGCATATTCGGAGTTAAGTCCGGTAAACTATTAGGGGTTTTAGTTTCTTTACGTGGTATCAAAATTGACCCTCTCAAGATTGCGGCTATCACTGATATGCCCGCACCTACTAATATATCTGAGTTACGAAGTTTACAAGGTAAGCTTCAAGCCATCCGTCGCTTCATCGATAAGTCGGCGGACAAAACCGGTCCCTTTCTTAAACTTCTTAAGAAGGATGTCCCTTTTAATTGGGATGACGAATGTAGAGAAGCTTTTGAACTTCTCAAGCAATACCTCCTTAATCCACCTGTGCTTTCACCGCCTAAACCTGATCGCCCATTCCTCCTGTATATTTTAGCTTCAGATTCTGCTTTAGGAGCTATGTTAGCTCAGCTTGATGATGAAAAGAGAGAACGTGCTAATTATTACATTAGCCGAACCTTCATCAGTTATGAAACCCGCTATACAACATTAGAGAAACTATGTCTAGCAGTCATGTTTGCTACGCAAAAATTATGCCATTATATGCTTAGTCAGAAAACTTATGTCATTGCTAAATACGATCCCTTAAGGTATCTCATGAGTCGACCTTATTTATCGGGTCGCACAGCCAAGTGGGTTCTTGCTCTAAGTGAGTTTGATCTCACATTCATAGGACAGAAGTCTGTTAAGGGTCAAATCATAGCAGATCAATTAGCTGTTGCACCCTTAGAGTCTACCCATCCCCTCATCATTGAGTTCCCTGATGAATGCCTTCAATTAGAGGCAGACCATATTGAACAATGGTCCTTATACTTTGATGGAGCCCGATGCATGAGTGGGGCTGGTGCGGGTATTATTTTAATATCCCCACAAAAACATCTTATTCCTCTATCCTTCAAGTTAACATTTGCTTGCACCAACAATACTGCTGAATATGAAGCTCTAATCCTTGGATTACGAGCTGCCTTGGCGCTAAAAATTAAACATCTGTTAGTTTTTGGTGATTCTCAACTGGTTATAAACCAAATTAATGAAGTTTATCAGACCAGAGATGATAAACTATGCCCATATAAAGCCTATGTTTTACAATTAATGTCTCTATTTGATCAAGTTACCTTGGAAGCTATTCCTCGAACTTGCAACCGTGCGGCTGATGCTATGGCCGCAGCCGCATCTCTCCTCCCCTTGGAGTTAGATGACGAATATGCTACTATCATTATTCGTCGACTCCAGGAACCCGCTTCAAATAAGTCATGCTTAGAACCTTTGGATGTGTTTCTAATCAATGAAACTACTCCGGAACCTTGGTATACAGATATATTTGATTTTCTCCAAAATGGGACTTTCCCTGCCAATTCTAATAGAAACCAGCGTCGGTTATTACGTAGACAAGCAAGTCGATTTGTAATAATTGGCAATACTTTATATAGGAGATATTTTGAAGGTATCCTATTAAGATGTTTGAATTTAGAAGAATCCAAATCAGCCTTGAGTGAAGCCCATGATGGATCTTGTGGAGGACACTTCAGTGGTAGTGTCATTGCTAAAAAGCTCCTTCGGATAGGATATTTTTGGCCTACCATGGAAAAGGATGCACATGATTATGTGCGCCATTGTGACAAGTGCCAGAAACATGCTGACCTTGTCCATGCGCCTGCACAAGAGCTGTAGGCTATTTCATCTCCTTGGCCCTTTTCAAAATGGGGTTTAGATATTATTGGCAAAATTAATCCTGTGTCATCTGATGGACACAAATTCATCATAACCGCCACTGAGTATTTCACGAAGTGGGTTGAAGCTATGCCTTTAGCTTCCTGCACTGGCACACAAGTCTCTAAATTTATCTTTAATCAAATCATTTGTAGGTTCGGAATTCTTGCAAATCTCATCTCTGATAATGGAACTTGTTTCAAAAATAAAGATGTTAAAAAATTATGCCAAAAATACAAAATTCAACATCGCTGGTCCACTCCCTATTATCCTCAGGGTAATGGTCAAGCAGAAGCATCTAACAAAACCTTAATCAAAATCCTTAAAATATTGGTCAATAAAACTAGCCGTGACTGGCACATTCAGTTATATCCGACCTTGTGGGCCTATCGAACTAGTGTTCGAACCCCCACGGGAACTTCACCATTTGTTTTGGTTTATGGTGCTGAAGCCGTTTTTCCCTTTGAATTAGAAGTTCCTTCTTTGGCTCTGCTACTTCAAGATACCGAAGTAGGAGATGAATATCGAGCTGGCAGACTCAGTCAATTGGAACTCCTAGATGAAAAATGCATCAATGCTTTGGAGCATCTCCGTGCCTACCAAAACAATCTTAAAAGATCATATGCTAAGAAAGTTCGTCATCGATCCTTTGAGATCGGTGACCTTGTTTTAAAAGAAAATCAAAAAATACTAATGCAACTAAGGACCTTAAAGGTAAATTTGAGCCCAACTGGCTTGGACCATACATTATCATTGCTAAATTTGAATCGGGAGCATACAAATTATCTACCTTAGATGGTAAAGAACTTAAAGAACCCATGAATATTTTGCATCTTAAACGTTACTATGTATAAATTTGGTCATTTCATCCTTGTATATATTTGTTTAAAATATTTCAAAATCACTATCTTGTATTTCTTTCAATTTATAAATTCAAAAACACCAAAAACATTCAAAATCATCAAAATCCTCAAAACTATTTGTTGCATTTATTTATGGCACTTGTTAATTCTTTCAAAAATAATAAATAAAAATCAAAACAACAATATTCTTGACTCTTTCGAAACCAAAATAATATAAAGAAGAAAGAAAGAGTCAACATTCTCAAAGCTTCTCAAAAATAGTATTTATTTATATATATCTGCTTACAAATGTTGCAATTATATGTTTCAAATTATTTTGGATAAATTAGCATTTATTTGGAATCCCTCACTTTCACACTCACAAACATAAATATCTTGATTTTATCTGGCATGATTACTAATCTCTCTTATATCAAAGTCCACAAAATTCAATTAAATAACGTTTGAGCACAGAGAATTGATCTTGTTATTTACTTAAACCAAGCACATCTTTTCACAATAAAATGATTATATTTGTAATTTCCATGCTTTGCTACATAGTAGAAGTGGTTTCTTGAGCGAAAAGTTTCCCCTGCTATCCTATCATGCACATGGTCTAGAATCTTTGAGAATTGGCAAAAGGACAAGCTCACCCCTACCCAGAATAAAAATCCCTTGCTCTACAGCTAATCCGAGCAAGTATCCCTAGTATAGAACAAAAAAACAAAAGCAAAGTTCAAGAAAAAGAAAAAAAAGAAAAATGTTATTTTATATCATTACAACAATGTTTCAAGCATTATCTCAAAAATCAAGCAAAAATACAAAAGAAAGAAAAAAGAAAGCAATAAAATCCCTTTCCCTACCCTTTGAAAAGAAAAGAAGGGTTGATGAGCTTGAATCCCTGGAATTCTCAATTATTCGAAAACTGTGAGGTAAGCCCCATAACAGGTGGTTTGTGCCCAACTCTGCTTGGCCTTGGGTAACTCCTAGCGTGGCGATATATCCGTCACATTAGCGACCTTCTTTTGTACAGACCTATGTCTGCTTATGGATTAGCTAGCTCTTGATAATCCGACTTACATAGTAGTCTAGTATGGTTATATGCATCTACATCATGGTTAATGAACACTTCTTTGGTTCATTCAAATCACTTGTATCATAGTACCTTGCTCAAACTGGTAAATGAACAATGCAATTGCACACACATTTGTATTTGAGAGATTTTGTGTATCATTATGATAAATCAAGATTGGAAATGAATTCACATATGCACATGGGATTCCTTATAAATCTAACTTTTGTCTTTAAGATACTTTGAAATATTTTTTTGCAAATTGTTTGGAATAATTCATTTTCTTCTTTAAAAGTACAGTTGTTTAGTATAAAGACAACTACATGCATAATAGAAAAATCAAAATTTCTTTCAAAACCATACAATCAAAACACACACAAAAAAAAAAAAAATACATATATATATATATATATATATATATTATTGACTTTCGCGACGATGGTATAGTTCTAAAACCAAAATTGGAATTTTATGCCTAGCGCAAGTCTTCCTCTTCATATTTTCTGTTTATCAAAAATCAATCATGCAATAAAACTATCTCTTTTTTTGGATTTCGCGATGATGGTATAAGTCTATACCTACATATTCTATGCCTAGCGCAAACCATTGTAACAATTTTTATTCCCCATCTATTTAAAAATCATGAAAACCATATGACTTAAATCATTCTGTTATACAATTATGTTTTCAAAACAAAAAGCATGCACATTATCACTATTTCATGTCATTATGTCAACCTTCAATTTTGCAATGATGGTATAATTCCTAGGGAATTATCCAAAAAATTTTATCACACTTAGGAATTTATGCCTAGCAAAAATCATTTTAACATTATTTCATGCATACTATTTTTATGAAAATCTGAAAACAAACCATCATCATCATCATTTGCACCATTGCACCAAAGTCTTAAGACAGTCTCTTAAGCACTCTTTTACTTTTTAACAATATTTCTATACTGGGATTAGCTTGACGACCGAGTGAGCGGCGACTCCATGAAATGGTCTATAATAGCGACAATGTCCTTTGAAATTATTGTTAGAAGTCTCTTTTTATCTTTTATCACATTACATCACAAACAACCAATTTGTTACATCAGATTATTTCATTTAAATTTTACAAGCATGACATTCAAACCATAATATTTCCAACGACGTAATTACATGAATCATCAAATCAATCAATCCAAACATTAAAAGCATCATAAAAGTACATAAGACACAAGTCATATGATCAAAAACATATCTCATCTCATATATATATCAACAATATATATACATCATATCAAAACTGGATTGGTATGCCACAATCTGTACCTCGGCATACTCAATCCTCTATCAAAAAATAATAAATGCTATCATATCAATCTGTACAATGTCGTGCAGTAGTCTAGCCTCGAGAACCCCTCGAGCTCTCAGCCTCATCTCCTCCCCCACCCTGAGGTGGACGAGGTGGCCCCATCGTAGTATGAGTGGTACTGCGAGTCCTAGTCGTCGATCGGGACGAAGTCCTCGATGACCCGATCCGGATCGGATCTACGATGTTAGCTGGCAGTGGTAGTCTATCCTCCTCTGGCACCATCTGATAGTATAATGTCTGGTAGAAAGTGATTTGGGCAATAGCCCGTGTCAGCTCCCTAGTGCTCGCCCCTCCGCCCCGTGCTCTGAGGCGTGCAATCTCATCTCTGAGCTGTGTCACCTCAGCTCGGTGTCGTGCAGCCTCCTCCTGTAGGGTCTGCACCTATGCTTGGAGATGGATTGTCTCCGCTCGAAGAGTCACTGTCTCGCTACTCTCCCTAGTGTCGACACCCTTGCCCTTATCGGGCGATGGTGGCCTCTCTCTCTATGGAGAAGGGGGTCTCTCCGCCCTCCTCTCCCACTGTCGTGGCCTCTCCTATGCCTGTGGCCTCCTCTGCTCTCTCCCTTGTGACCCTGGGCCACCTCCATAGCCGCCTGGCACCGCCTCCCTATCCGATGCACAACTGCGTGTATCGGACCCTGAGCCCTCGTCATCCGAGGAGGGCGGATGCCTGCGTACCAGGCATCGTAGCCATCGGCTACCCCTGCGTCGTCCCCATCCACTGGCTGAATGGGGGCATCGTCCGAGTCCTGACTCCAGAAGCGCTGCATATCTAGAGCCCCGCTCACTGTGGTGTTATCCCGGATAGTCCGAGAAAACTCGTAATCCCTGAGAGATGGGATCCCCTACTGTAGACCGAACTGTCACAAAACTCGGTCGTAGCGGTGGAGCTCCACCTCTCCCCTCTCCATCCATAGCCAAACTCGCCTGATGTGAGCCAGCTCCTGTCCATCCTCGGCCCACCCTGGGTGCTCTCGCCATGGCCTCCAGGTGATCTGGTCTGGGACAAGGTCATCCAGCAGTCTCTGGGACATCGGTAGGTCAATCCGCCTTGTGCCCCTCTTCGGAGCCACCAGTAGAAAACTCGGGGCCTCTCCCCATCAATCCCTATCAAAGGAAGCCCTATCGGCCTCCGCACTGCAATGTGCTCCCAGCACCAAACCTGTAGAAGCGATGTCATAACCAGACATCGGCCGCCCTTGTACACGACCCCATGCAGGATCCTGTACAGTCGGCATAGAACAAAACTGCCCCAAGAGAATCTGTAGCCATGGTCTCGCATGTCGTAGATCACATCTGCTAGCACCCATGGTACCCTGCACCCACTCTGGTGGCACAGTAGAAGTCCACCAACTACTCCGACCAAAACCTGTGTGAGTCTAGATGCCCCAGGCATCTGACATAGCGCCTCGATGTTAACTTCGCCCTTCTCTAGGGTGAAGCTCGGGTCACCACACAACCGCATCATAGCATGGCCCTGATTGGCCGTAGGAGTGATCAACCATCCTTGTATGGGGATTCTCAGAATCCTCCATACATCCTCCAATGTGGGAGTCATCTCCCCTATCGATAGCCAAAAACAAGAAGAACCCGGATACCACCTCTCTGCTAGGGTTGTCAGTAGCCCCATGTCTGTAGACACTTGTGGCATTTCTGCCACATGTTGTAAGCCGGCTTGTGCCAGCTGATCCCGCTCTGCCTATGTTAGAGTGGCCAAGTCATCTCTCAACCCCCCGTACTTCCATTCTCTGCTCTTTAGCAAACCTCTACGCAACATAAACAACAATAAAAAACAAATCATTAATAAAAAATCATTAATTAAAAATGCAAGTTAAAATAAGTTCAATTTTATACAACTGATGATATCGTCCACAATTGGACTATATCGTCCCCAATTTGAGCATAATCGTCTCCGATTTTGCAAGCCGAAATCGTCCCTAATTTGATGAAATCGTCTCCCTTTCGTCGATTTCACCCTTAGACGAAATCGGCGAACTTGAGACGATTTCATCGAAATCGGGACGATTTCGTCCCGACGACGTCGACGGCCCAAAAATGGCCGCGATGCTCAAAAATTGATCAAAATTCACCTAACAAGCATGTAAATTCAAATTCAAGCATTCTAAGCTAAGTTTAGACTCTTACCCGTAGCCCGCGTCGGACCTCTGTCGATCTGTGCGTTGTCTCCACCATTTTTGCTTGCAGAGCTCTAAAAACCAGAAAAATGAACAGTAAAAATGAATTAGGGTTTTACCCTATTTTTCTTAATTTTATTCAAAAATAATTAAAAACAATTAAAATTTTGCTTTTTCGCGTTTTTACCTCAAACGTTCGATTTGGGTAAAAACACGGAGGGGGCACCATAGTAAGCTGTCGTACGATTCGACCAAGAATCGTCGCCTAAAAATGGGAATAATTTTTTGCTTTCTCGTAGATCGAGAAGAACTCATCTTTAACGCATTTTCTTTGAAAAATTCGCTAAAGAGGGGGCAAAATGTAGCACCCTAAAATTGGCGCAGTAAAACCTTAATAATTACATTTACTCTAGTAAATATTCAAATTCAAATTTTAACCTCCCAAACCGCCCGTTAACCATCGTGTAATCCGTTTCCTCCTTTCCCATGCCATTTTTAGAGGTTGTTTTGACCGTTTGACGATATCGTCGCCGATCAGACGATATCGCCTCAGATCGGACGATTTCTCTGGGCTAGGACGTCCAGACGATCTTGTCCCAAAACTGATTTTGCACAATTAGCTTCTGTTCCAACGGCGTCTCTAATCCGGGCAGAAGCGTGTCTATGCCGTTAGAGACCCTCCCCCATTGGAGATCTCCCAAATAGGGATGATCTCCAACCTCCTAACCTCCCTCCTAAGCTTATTTAATCCTAAGCCCTCCCCTTAGCACCCCCTGGCTGAAATTCTCTGTAAACTGACTTCACACGCATTAAGGCATCCCAAATTGTTATTTGCATTAGTTCTATTCAAATTTTGTTGCAGGTACCTTAGTGTTTTTCAGTCGGAGCAAGCTTACATCGTCGCGGACGATCCTGTTCAGATCGGAGGCGATCCTGTCGAATCAGAGACGATTTCGTACCAATGCGAGATGATTTCGATTGCAGTCAACATTGAGGCAATCAGTGCCCAAAGTTTGCATTTTCCTCTCTTCAATCTGTTGTTTTGTTCTGCAATTAGCTAGTTTATTTGTTATTTTATGTTATCTTGCATCTTGGAGTTCACCCATCTAGATCAAATGCATAATTAAGTCATAATTATTATTTAATCAGTATGATGCATTCATATTTTTGTTCACAATTCTTAGTTTGATGTTCTTATTGTCATTTTACATTATTTCCCTCTGTTAGCATTGTTGTATTTTCTATGTTTTGCACCTATTCCTCTCGTTTGCAGGTCTCTGACAAATTCTTCTGATGAATTCGTCAGATCTCAGATGATTTTGTCGAATTCCAGATGATCCTGACTGCTTCAAGAATCAGAATCTTCATCAGACATCCGGATCAGGTATTTTCTTTTAATATTGCTTAATTTCTCTGTTTTCTGTCTTAATTCTATTTTTTGTATTCATTTAATCTGCATCTTCATATAGAATAACTTAGACGCATTTTGGCCAAACCTAGGACATGGATGTTTAAGGATAAAATTGAACACATAAAACACATTCCCAACCTAGGCGTGGAAACTGCCATTAAATGTTTCCTGGTGAACCCACCATCCGTCGAAAAATCACCATAATACACCTCCCTTGAGAGGCGGGACCTTCGCAAGGCCTCTCAGTCCGAGGTACCATGCCATCCTTTTCCCATCCTCCTTCCGGGCACGGATCCTATAGCCTGAAGGTAAGGGTGTGAAAAATTTGGAGCGATACACAAGCATTCTACCTAGGTATCCAATTTGGTGCCAACTAGAAATAAGAACGAGGAAATATGTGTGTGCGTAGATTTTAGAAATCTGAATAAGGCTTCTGAAAAGGATAATTATCCCTTGCCTTCCATGGATGATGTGCTGCATATTGTGAATGGTTCAGAGATTATACCCTTCTTGGATGGATTTTTTGGGTATGACCAGATATTTGTGGAAAGAGAAGACCGAATGAAGATTGCATTCACAACCAAATGGGGCACCTTCGCTTATAAGAGAATGTTATTCGGATTGATAAATGTTGGAGCCACCTTCCAATGAGTGATGGATCATGCCTTAAAATGTATCATGGGTAAGTGTATTGTGGTATACATGGATGACTTGACAGTCTTTTCCAAATCTCAATTTGATCATGTCAAACAATTAGAGTCTGTTTTTGACAAATGTAGAGAATTTGGCATTTCTTTGAATCCAAAGAAATATGTCTTTGGTGTAACTGAAGGAAAAATCCTTGGCCACTTAAACACCAAAGATGGTATTTCTCTATACCTTGAGATATCAGAAGCCATATCAAAGATACCATTTCCCAACTCTAAGAAAGACTTAAAATCATTTTTTGGGAAATTAACTTTGTTAGGAAGTTCATTTCTGGTTTTGCTGAAATTGTCAAACCACTCAATGATATGTTAAAGAAGGCTGCTCAGATTGTCTGGTCAATAGAAGCCAAGATGGCATTTCAAGAGATTAAATATGTTATCCAACAAGTCCTAGTTCTATTAAGTCCATATTTTAGTGCATATTTTTACTTGTACTATTTTGCTTTTGAACATACACTTTTTGTAGTTTTAACTCAACGAAGAGAAATAGGGGAGCACCCCATTGCCTTCAAAAGCACCAATCTAAAGGGTGTTGAGTTGAAGTACTCTCATTTTGATAAGCAAGCTTATGCCTTAGTGAAAGCAGTTAAATAGTTTAGGCATTATATTATGAGGAGCAAAGTCTATGCCATAGTCCATGATCTTGTTGGCAATTTTGGGTTTGAGATCCTAGCTTCTTGTCTATGAGTTGTCATTGATGTCAAAAGGAAATGGCATTAATGTTAAGAGGATGTGTTGGCTTCAAAGGTGGAAGATTCCAAGAGAATATTTTTAAGAGAATCCGAAGAGATTCCATTGGCACCGGTTTTTATTAAAACCAAGTTGGATAGGGTTTTTATTAAAACCAAGTTAAATGGTTTTTATTAAAACCAATGGAGGTTCTCTTTATTACTTATTTAATTATTATTTAAAACCCTTCAAGGTTTTTAAACCATTTTTGAAAAGACCTTTGATTAATTTCGAAATGGTCTTTATTTTCGCTGATGTCAAGGTGTCTTCGAAGAGACTATTTATTCTCCAACTCCTAAGGTTGGAAGGCGAATTAATTCGAAATTCCCATAATGCAATTTGCGGTGTTTGTGCTCTATATTCACTGTGATCGAAGGAAGAGTTAGGAGCACGTGCGGTTGAAAAGTCTTCAAGATTTTTTTCGAGGGTGAAGTGGAGGGAAGTTCACTTGTGAACTTCGTAGCCCGCGTGGGCTAGTGGCAGCGAAGGTTGCTGTTGGGCGCTACATTTGCGAAGGTCACCGTTTTGAGTCTCGCGGGGGTGCTTTGCTTGAGTAACACACATTTTTATTAAAATGTCTTTATGCCGCAAAATTCGGAGTTTCTTGGACAACGATTTATAAGGTGTGATTAAATTTTATGAGTTTTGGCTTTTGTGATTAGCATTGAATAAAATCTTAGGAGAAATAAGGGCATATTTCTTTGGATGTATTTTTAAGATTATTCTTTGCTATGCTAAAATTAAAAATGGAGGTATAAGGTGTGAGTCTGTGATTGTTGATTTATTGGCATGTTATGGTGGTTGTAGAAGTGGAGCTAAAAGGTGTAATAAAGGAAGTTTATATTATTGCTCATTTCTTTTTATTCTAACCCTAACTTGGTTGGAATTTTGAGAGTTGTGTGTGGTGACAGCTTGAAGGTTCAATTATCTTCTACTCCAATAAGGTATGGGCACATTCTTCTTATGAGTATGATTGGTGTATGTTTTCTAAAATAAGGTTGGAGTGAAAAGGTATTCTACTAGGTATCCTTTGGCTAGGTGTAAATCCTATTTTCTGGTTTGTTGAAGACTACTTATGCATTGTTATCCTTAAGGAGATTTTTTGGTGAATGCATAATTTTTGGTTTGAGATAGTGGAAGCTTTGTGCACTAGGGTTTATATTTGTGAGTCTAGCTACTTGCATTGAGTTGGTGGAACCCTTGGTTGGCTATTTTGAGTTTGATGGTTGAGTTGCTTCCATAGAGGTTGTTTGATCAAGTTATTGCTTTACTTGATTCATGATATTGGGCTTACTCCATTGAGTTTATTTGAGCAAGTTATTCTTTGCATTTGGTGATATTGTGTTGGTGGCTGTTTTGTTCAAATATATTTGGAGGGAAAAGGATTTCTACTTGTTTCCTTTTCTTGTGATGATTGGTTGAATGCTTCAAGGTTGATTTTGAGTTGAATGGTGTTGGTTGAATAAACCTTGTTTGATGAGCATTGTTGTTGAAACCCTAATTGATGGTGAAAAGAACATGAGTATCATTGTTATGTGATTCTTTGCATAGTTGGCAATTGTTGGGGTTTCATGTTCTTGAAAGAAAACATTCTATCCTATCCATTTTAGATATTGAGTTGAGTTTTCAGATTTGAGATTGAGATTGAGCTGAGTTGATTTGAGTTGAGTTTTGAGATTGGGATTTGAGTATAAAACATATTGAGTCTCTAACAATTCTCTTTATGCTTATATGAGTTTGACAAATCACATTGGGTCTCTAACAATTCAATTTGTGATTTCCTACTAAGAAAGTTTTTCTTGGTGAGCTTGCTGAGTTTTTGGACAGGTTTCGGTGGGGACTTGTGAGTAGTTTTGGACAGGTTTCGATGGGGACTTGTGAGCAGATTTGGACAGGTCCTAGCAGAGGACTTGTGAGCTGAGTTTGATAGTTCTATTAGAGAACTTGAGGATAGAGGTGCATTGGTTCTATGAGAAGAACCTAAGGATAGTTGGCAAGTCTTTGAGAAGGCTTGTATGCAGAGGATTGATTTGTTCAAGAGTTGGATAGATCTGACAGACAAAGGAAGACTTGTACTAGACCGATTGACTGTGTTTGGTACAGGTTGCTGAGTTGTTGTGGACGTGATCATAGAAGGCAGAGGTCTCTTAGGCTAAGCATTGAGGACAGGAGGTCTTCGATGGAAAGGAGTTCCATGTGCTGGAAAGAGGTAGAGGCAGTTGATCTTCTGAGGGATCATTTCCAGAGTAGAGGGGAAGGTATCTCCTTTGAGCAGAGGCTCATAAATTTTGATTGGGGGAAGGTATCTCCTTTGGTCCGAGGCTCATAAACATTGTAATTGGGAAGGATTCCCAAAGAACTTTGAGATAACTTTTAGAGAAAAGTTTTGTGGATGTAGCCCAACCATTCTAGGTGAACCACGTTAAAATTGGTGTCACTTTATGGATGATATTGTGCATTGCTTTGATATTGCTTTGGGTATATTACTTTACTATTTTGAAGTATAAAGGAAAAAGCAAAAAGAGGTCTTATATTGTTCACCCCCCTCTCAGTATAAGCTTGTGTCCTTCAATTGGTATCAGAGCAAGTGCCTTCGAAAAGTTTAACAACTTGAAGGAAAATCTAGTAAAGAACACAATGGATTATTCAAGTGGCAATGCAACACCTATTCTTGATGGGTCAGATTTTGGTCTTTGGAGTGCAAGGATGAAGGTTCATATAATGGCACTTGGGAATGAGGTTTGGGAAGTTATTGAAGATGAGTACACTATTCCTGAACATGGTCCTAATACTAAAGAAGAAAGGCTCCTACATCACAACAATTCAAAAGCAATGAATGCAATCCTGAAAGGCTTACAGAAAGCAGATCTCACCAAAGTGATTCACCGCAAGACAAGCTAGTGAAATGTGGAAACAATTGAAGGTGGTTCATACAGGTGATACAAATGTCAGAAAGGCCAAGTTGAGACACTTCAAAGGTATGTTTGAACAAGTCAAGATGAATTATGATGAAAATATTAGTGACTACATGCTTCGTATGGATGAGGTTGTTAACTCCATGAAAGACTTAGGTCTTGAGCTTGCTAAAAATGATGTTTGTGATAAGATTTTAAGATCTCTTCCTAATAGATTTAGTGAAAAGATTTCTACTATTGAGAAAGCTAAATATTTGGATAAGTTGAAAAAGGATGAGCTCCATAGTATACTTGCAGCATTTGAGTTGAGAACTCAAGTGAAGGTTGATGTCAAGAAAGAGGCAGCTTTCAAGGCTACCAAGGAATCCAAGGGTAAACAACTTCAAGATAGTGATGAGTCTTCTAGTGATGAAGAGGCATATTACAAAAAGAAAGGCAAGTTCTCTAGAAAACACAAAAGTGTGAAAAATATAAGATGTTTTAATTGTGGAAAGTTTTGTCATTATGCTACTAACTGTATTGTTCCCAAGAATGAAAGTGATGAAGATAAACAAGATTCTAAGAGCAAGGATTCTAAAAAGCACAAGCATCACAGGAAAAACAAATATGAGCACATCAATCAAGGAAAGAGGTATTCTCACAAGAACAAGAAGAGTTTCTACCTAGACAAAGCAAGTAAGTGTTCTAGTAGTGATAGTGAAAGTTCTTCAAGTGATAATGAAAATGAGATGTTGTTCATATCAGAAAAAGAGGAAGAACCGAAACATAGATTCATTATCATGAAATGTCTTAGATGTGGAAATTTTGGTCACCTTGAGGATGATTGCACAAATAATGATTTGGTTTCTAGTATGTATGAGGATGCTTCAAAAAACTATAAGGAAGATGCATGTATGGTTTTTGAAAAGGGTAGCACCTCTAGTGATAAGAAATCTAAAAAAGGCTTTGATGATTCAAAAAGCAAACAAATAGAGGAAGATATAGAGGAAGGTGAAGTAGATCTTGAAGGTGAACTTATTAGTGCTCTTAGTGCTTTGAAAAAGGAAATAAAGAAGAATGCTAGACTCAAGGATAAGTTAGATGAATGTTGTATGGAGAGATATGATCTTATAGAAAGTCTTGACTTCTCTATGGCTAAGACACAAGAACTCAAGGATGAGTTAGAGTATAAGGTTCTTGAGTATAGTGAGTTAGAACAGAAAAATGGCTTCTTTGAAAGAGGAAACTAAAGAGTACAAGGATAAGCTTTACAGGTTTCAAGATAGCTCCAAAAAGGTTAAGTCACTCATCAAAGGTCAAAGAAAGACAACAGATAAAATAGGCCTTGGTTTTGTTAAGCCACACAAGGAACAAGTTGGAGAGTCTAGTAAGAGACTCCAAAAGGAAGAGAGTTCTTATGAGGAAAGTACTTCAGAAAATGAGTCCTTGAATGATAGATGCATAGAAATAGAAAACAAAATTCAAAATGAGAAGAAGTTTTCAGAACCTAAGAGGTCAATTAAAGGAAAGTTTCAAGGTAGATGTTTTGCTTATCACAGGTTTGGTCACATGGCTTCACATTGCATGGCTCAAGTGAAGGAGGTAAATGACAGTTTCAAAAGTTCTAGTTACTTTCATGGGTATTACTACTCTTGTCAATAGTTTGGGCACAAGGCAATTTATTGCAAGGCAAATAACAGGAACATGTTTGGTTAGAACTGGTGGATTCAAAGATCAGGTTTACCTTAGAGAAACAACATCTTCAAGTGTTTCAAGTGCAACAATGAAGGTCACATAATCAGACAGTGTAGAGCTTAAATTCCAGAATACAGGAACAGGAACAGTGGCATGATCAGGTCCAAGGATCAAGGCATGGACAAGAACAGGGATGAGAACAAGAACAAGAACAAGTGACAAGAATAGGAATATGGACAAAGAGTTCAAGAGAAGGCCCGGCAAGGAAGTTATAGACGCTGATGATGATCAGTGCCTAATGGGAGTTTTACTCCCACCCCAGAATTAATCACCTCATCAGGAGGTGGGGGAGGGACTAATCTAAGAGGCTCATTCTTAGTCCCAAGCCCCAAAGGTGACCCTTTGCCATTGATGACAAAGGGGGAGAGATATGAGTAAGGGGTAGAGCTTCAAAGTGAAGAGGAAAGCCTCAAGACAGGGGGAGCTATTTATGTTGAGTTTCTGTGTTGTTGAGAAGCATGGTTTGCCATCAATGACAAAGGGGGAGATTGTTGGCAATTTTGGGTTTGAGATCCTAGCTTCTTGTCTATGAGTTGTCATTGATGTCAAAAGGAAATGGCATTAATGTTAAGAGGATGTGTTGGCTTCAAAGGTGGAAGATTCCAAGAGAATATTTTTAAAAGAATTCGAAGAGATTCCATTGGCACCGGTTTTTATTAAAACCAAGTTGGATAGGGTTTTTATTAAAACCAAGTTAAATGGTTTTTATTAAAACCAATGGAGGTTCTCTTTATTACTTATTTAATTATTATTTAAAACCCTTCAAGGTTTTTAAACCCTTTTTGAAAAGACCTTTGATTAATTTCGAAATGGTCTTTATTTATGCCGACGTCAAGGTGTCTTCGAAGAGACTATTTATTCTCCAAATCCTAAGGTTGGAAGGTGAATTAATTCGAAATTCCCGAAATGCAATTTGCGGTGTTTGTGCTCTGTATTCGCTGTGATCGAAGGAAGACTTAGGAGCACGTGCGGTTGAAAAGTCTTCAAGAGTTTTTTCGAGGGTGAAGTGGAGGGAAGTTCACTTGTGAACTTCGTAGCCCGTGTGGGCTAGTGGCAACGAAGGATGCTTTTGGGCACTGCTTTGGTGGAGGTCGTTGTTTCGAGTCTCACGGGGGTGCTTTGTTAGAGTAACACACGTTTTTATTAAAACATATTTATGCCATGAAATTCGGAGTTTCTTGGACAGCGATTTATAAGGTGTGATTAAATTTTATGATTTTTGGCTTTTGTGATTAGCATTGAATAAAAGCTTAGGAGAAATAAGGGCATATTTCTTTGGATGTATTTTTAAGATTATTCTTTGCTATGCTAAAATTAAAAATGGAGGTATAAGGTGTGAGTCTGTGATTGTTGATTTATTGGCATGTTATGGTGGTTGTAGAAGTGGAGCTAAAAGGTGTAATAAAGGAAGTTTATATTATTGCTCATTTCTTTTTATTCTAACCCTAACTTGGTTGGAAGTTTGAGAGTTGTGTGTGGTGACAACTTGAAGGTTCAATTATCTTCTACTCCAATAAGGTATGGGCACATTCTTCTTATGAGTATGATTGGTGTATGTTTTCTAAAATAAGGTGGTGGAACCCTTGGTTGGTTGTTTTGAGTTTGATGGTTGAGTTGCTTCCATAGAGGTTGTTTGATCAAGTTATTGCTTTACTTGATTCATGATATTGGGCTTACTCCATTGAGTTGATTTGAGCAAGTTATTCTTTGCATTTGGTGATATTGTGTTGGTGGCTGTTTTGTTCAAATATCTTTGGAGGGAAAAGGATTTCTACTTGTTTCCTTTTATTGTGATGATTGGTTGAATGCTTCAAGGTTGATGTTGAGTTGAATGGTGTTGGTTGAATAAACCTTGTTTGATGAGCATTGTTTTTGAAACCCTAATTGATGGTGAAAAGAACATGAGTATCATTGTTATGTGATTCTTTGCATAGTTGGCAATTGTTGGGGTTTCATGTTCTTGAAAGAAAAAATTCTATCCTATCCATTTCAGATATTGAGTTGAGTTTTCAGATTTGAGATTGAGATTGAGCTAAGTTAATTTGAGTTGAGTTTTGAGATTGGGATTTGAGTATAGAACATATTGAGTCTCTAACAATTCTCTTTATGCTTCTATGAGTTTGAAAAATCACATTGGGTCTCTAACAATTCACTTTGTGATTTCCTACTAAGAAAGTTTTTCTTGGTGAGCTTGCTGAGTTTTTGGACAAGTTCCGGTGGGGACTTGTGAGCAGTTTTGGATAGGTTCCGGTGGGGACTTGTGAGCAGATTTGGACAGGTCCTAGCAGAGGACTTGTGAGCTGAGTTTGATAGTTCTATCAGAGAACTTGAGGACAGAGGTGCATTGGTTCTATGAGAAGAACCTGAGGAAAGTTGGCAAGTATTTGATAAGGCTTGTATGCAGAGGATTGATTTGTTCAAGAGTTGGACATATCTGACAAACAAAGGAAGACTTGTACTAGACCGACTGACTGTGTTTGGTACAGGTTGCTGAGCTGATGTGGACGTGATCATAGAAGGCAGAGGTCTCTTAGGCTAAGCATTGAGGACAGGAGGTCTTCGATGGAAAGGAGTTCCACGTGGCCGGAAAGAGGTAGAGGCAGTTGATCTTCTGAGGGATCATTTCCATAGTAGAGGGGAAGGTATCTCCTTTGAGCAGAGGCTCATAAATTCTGATTGGGGGAAGGTATCTCTTTTGGGCCGAGGCTCATAAAAATTGTAATTGGGAAGGATTCCCAAAGAACTTTGAGATAACTTTTAGATAAAAGTTTTGTGGACGTAGCCCGACCATTCTGGGTGAACCATGTTAAAATTGGTGTCACTTTGTGGATGATATTGTGCATTGCTTTGATATTGCTTTGGGTATATTGCTTTACTGTTTTGAAGTATAAAGGAAAAAGTAAAAAGAGGTCTTATACTGTTCACCCCCCCTCTCAGTATAAGCTTGTGTTCTTCAGATCTAGTTGTTAAATATTTTTTAAGTCAAAATAAATTGGATGAATTGAGGGGCAATTGGGCCATAAAATTATAGGAATTTGAATTAGAAATTCAACTTGCTAAATTAATCAGAGGCCTTGATCTATCCCAGCATATCGTTGAAATACCTACAAAGGAAGAGATTAATCATTTTAACTCCAGGATAGATGATTGGTATGGTGATATCATATATTTATTGAGCTCTAAGAGTTGCCCACCTCACCTGAACAAAACTCAAAGAAGAACACTGAACTTGAAGTTAGATCAATTTCTACTCAAAGGAGGTAAATTGTATAGAGAAAATTATGTTGGTTTATTTTTAAGATGCATTTCTCAGGAGGAGGTGAATGAAGTCATGTCTAATTTTCATGAGAAGTCAGGGGCAGGACATCCTTCAAGTTCTACTACCTCACATAGAACATTAAGAGTGGGCTATTACTGGCCTACATTGTTTAAAGATGCACATTTGCATGTGATAACTTATAACCAATGTCAGATATTCACAGCCAAGGAGACTAAACGAGCTCTACCATTGCAACCTGTTATAATATATAAACCTTTCATGTAGTGGGGACTTTATTTTGTGGAAGTGATGAATCCAAATTCATTAGTAGGGCACAAATATGTATTAACTGCCACTGATTACTGTACAATATGGGTTGAATTTGTAGCTACAATGAAGATCACAACTCATGAAGTGATTGAGTTTTTGGAGTAAAATATCATAACCAAGTTTGGGGTTCCTTTGAATTTGGTTTGTGATAATGGGACAGCCTTTCAGTCATTAGAATTTTCAGAGTGGGCATACCAAAAAGGGATAGTCATCAGATTTTTATCTAACTATTATCCTCAAGGAAATGGACTAGTTGAGTCCACGAATAAAAATTTGATAAATGCCATTAAGAATTATTTTGTAGAAAAACCTAGATAATGGTATACATTATTGAAGTATGCACTTTGGGTTGATAGGATAAGACACAAAGAAGCTCTTAAAACTTCACCATTTACTTTATTGTATGGTACTCAGCCTATTGTTCTTGTTTCTTTAAAATTTTCTACATACCAATTTGCCTTATATTATTTTAATGATCATGCAGATGCAGAATCTCGTGTGTTGGAATTAATTAATTTGTAGGATGAATGACTTCAGGATTTGGAGTATTTCAGTCGACATCAAGAGATAGTCAAGCGTTGGTTTGATAAAAGAGCAAAATTAAAAGCCTTCAGACTTGCAGACCTGGTGCTCCTGTGGGATAAAGCCCATGAGAAGAAAGGTAAGCACACTAAGCTACAACCTCTATGGATAGGGCCATACCAAATTGCAAAAATTTTGGGTAATAATGCATTTCATCTACAGGACCTGGAAGATAATTTTTTGAACTTGCCTATCAATGGTCAATATCTGAAGCATTACTTCTCAATTGTTCCATATTCAATATCATTTGATTAATTGAAGGGACCTTTGTACATATGTATATAAAAAAGAGTGTGTCTATGCTTTTGTTTAGTTTGTTTCTTTAGATTTATGTTAGTTTCACCTAGTTTTCTTTGCTTTCCTTTTCTTTCTTCTAGTGGGTTTTTCTCTCGGTTTCAAGAATCAAAGAAGGGTGATTTGATAAAGGGATGTTCTAAGTAGGGAGAGAGTAGTAATGTTTGCTATTCAGATTAATAGTAGAGAGATAGTTTAAATTTTGTATCTTACCCGCCATAATTATTTTAATCATAAAATAACCGTTATGTTGTTTGGCTGGAGAACTCCCAAGGGATACAAGAAAATTCAGTCATGAGAGGAGAACTCTAATTCACAAATAACACTTTAAATACTCTTAAGAGGCTATTGGTGTCTAAAAATTGAAATGGTTAGTTAATCAACTATTTGGTTAATGAAATATCAAGGCAAATGCAACTTTCGAACCTTTAGGAAGGCTTCTCGGCTATCTAGTCTTTATTAAAAAGAAAAGAGAAAAGAGAGAAGAGAATTTAAAAAAAAAAGGATGTTCCATAATAAAAGAGATATAATCGATATTCTTGAAAGAGAAATCTTAGACATGTTCACCAGGGCTATAGATGCTCCATGGTTGTGAACCAAGGTCTTAAAATTAAAGTTAAGAGAAACTCTATCAAGGCTATAAAAGGCTAAACTAGCATTAGAGCTCTACTCAAATAAACTTGTGCAGCTCAAATAGTCTAATCAATCCTAAGTAAGAGTTTTAAACCATGGTCATCTTAATAGGAATAATTTATGCACTACAATCACACACCAGAATTTTTCTTGAGTGGTTCAACCTAGTATGTCCTTGGAAAATTTCAATGGACTGGCAGATAATAAATAAAATATTTTAACAATATTTAAGGTAAGGTAGGATACATGGTTTAAATTTTTTTAAAACTAAAGTTTTGGGTTCTAAATAGTGCTACTATTTCCCTACAAATGTCGCCATTTTTTGAGAAGCAACACACCCCCACTGAAAAGTAAAATTTTGATTCCTTTGAAATGATTAATTTTTATTTCCAAGGGGACCCTCTTGAAGTTTTTTTGTTTTTTAATCCAAGTTTTGTTTGCATCATGTCCTTAAATTTTACCTCCATCAAGGTGCCAAAATGCTTGCCTAGTGCATTGATTTAATTAATTTCTTCTGAATATTTATGCTTCAATGGTATTATTTCTAGTTAAGTGTTTCAGAAATTTTGATTTTCAATAGTTTCCTAAGGTCTGAAAGATTTAAAATTAACTTCTAAAGTTCTTTGAAATTTTTCATTTTGCCCTAATGTTTACTTCAATATTGGAAATGCTATATTTTACGCCATAGGAATCCATTTTAGATGATTCGAATTCTGGTTGAAATATCTCGAACTCACCTTTCCAATGGTACTAAATTTTCAGTGTTTCAAGTAGGATTCACCTTCCAAAAATAGTAGTTTTTATTTCCAGCAAATGAATTTATTAATGCGATATTTTATGATCCAAAGTAAATTTTCAAGTTTTTTTCTATAGATTTGGATACCCATTTGGCTCGTTTGAATGGATGAAAATTTTCTTTCAATTCTGAGCACTCTCAATTTTTGCTCTAAAATTCACACCGCATGAAACTAGCAACTTTCAGGCAATTAAAATTCATTTTCCAGTATCTTAAAATCACTTATGAGCATGGAGGATCCTTCAAAAACCTTTAAAGTGTCAAAACCCAAAAGGGTCATTGGAATCCATGTTTTATTTTTTTGGAAATTTTACAAAGTGCCCAACAAAATAGTTAATGTACAAATTCTAGAAAATTTGCTAAGTGTTGGAAGAAAAGAGGCTTTAATGAAAAATGTTGCGCCATTGCGAAATTTTTAGGTTGGAAGAGAAATAAAATGAAAAATGTCACGCCATTGCGACATTTCCAAGGAAGGAAGGAAAGAAATGAAAAATGTCGCATTTCCAAGGAAGGAAGGGAACAAATGAAAAATGGCGTGCCATCACAATATTTTTAGGTTGGAAGAGAAAGGAAATGAAAAATGTTGTGCCATCCTGACATTTCCAAGGAAGGGAAGAAATGAAAAATGTCACGCCATTCAAAATTTTTAGGGAGATAGAAAATTAATGATATTAAAATGTCAAACCCTAGGGATCAAAATAACATTAAAAAATAATTAAAATCTCTGCCCTAAAAAGTATGGCAAACTTTGGAAAAGTGATAAATATTTAAAACCTAAAATTTAAAGCTTGAACCTTAGGAAAAATTAAATTAATTAAATTTAATTTTAAAGCTAATGTTCTAACATTTGCCCTTTTTAAATTTTTGCAAGAATTTACAGTGGATGCATTTAATGGTAAAATTGATGGCGAAAGCAATGGTGGACAGAGAATTTCAAACATGAATCAAGTAAAATGGATTGTGTGAGGATAGAAGGCCTAGGAAGTTAATGATTCATCCAAATTTTACAAAGGACTTAATGAGATGCTCTGACAACTTACCGAAAGATGAAGATACACTTGCACGCAATGTCCATTTTATGAGGATGAAACCAGATCTTATCTTCTCCATTTATGAAAATATCCCTAGGAATATTTTTGGAGTGATTAGGGTTGATAAGAAATCTATTTAAAAAATGCCTTATATCGTAAATCCCTGGCGATGGGATTTTTAATTTGTTTTTAATTCCCTTGGAGAATATATTTTATGAAAAATCAGGGCATATCCTGAATCTATAAATACTTCCATAAAATGTAATCAAAGGATGCGAAAGCTTGGAAATAAAGACTTCTAGCAATTTTTAACAAATTTTGTTTTGAATACTTTCTTCTGTACCTAAGGCTGGTGTGAAATCATTTTTTCAAAAAAAATGGCCAGGAGCCTAATCTTTTCGAAACTTTGATAAGTGCACCTTCTTCTGTTTTCGTCTCGCTTAAGGATTTATTTAATTTAATTGTAAGTCTGTAATTATTGAGATTATGTTAGGTTGTTTAGCTTCATTCTATTCTTTGTATGCTTGAGGAAATTAAGAGCTTAAGGTTCAGGTCGGTGTTCTAATTGCTCTATTCTCACTGCATGAGCTAGACTGCTAGTGAGAAACACCAATTGTCATTAACCTCCCTTATGTTCCTGATTTTCCTTTTATCTCTATGTTGTTCTGTCCCATGCTCAAGGTTGAAAGTGGTCTTAGAAAGTTGGATGTTTTCTTCATTTTATGTTGTCTTATTGTGAAGCTAAATGATTTGATTGATTTTAGTAGTTGTAATTTGCAATTGAATTAGACATCCTCTCTTTTCTGCCCTACCCTGCTCTCCTTGTTTTATTTCTAAAAGGTTCTCATTTTTATTTTCTTTAAAATTATTTATTCATTTAATATGCTAAAATATGAATAGCTAGATCAAACAAAATATAAATCTAATTGATAAACCAAAAAATATAGCAAATGGAAGTTGAACCCCCTTGCAGGTACATAGGCAGTCCACTTGAAACTATTATAGAAGTGGAAAAGAGCGAGGACGTTCGACCCAACCCTATAACTCACACCTTGGATAACCAACAAGATCCTAAAGTGAGATAATTTATTCCCATTAAATGTTACTTGTATTTTTAGTTTACTCTTCGTAGGGTGTGCATGAAAGTCGAGCCAACACCTGTAACCATCTCCTTGTGGATGGTCTTTTTTGTACACTAAATTTTGATAGAAAAACTACATCTTTGACTACATAGTTATTAAAATAGTGATAATTTTAATCTTAGCATACAAAATTTTGCTTGTTGTTTGCTTAAAAGTAGAATTCACACACACTTGCACCATATTTTTCACACTCCATATATATATATATATATATATATATATATATATATATATATATATATATATATATATATATATATACATTTGAGTGCGAGTATAACTTCCTTTGCGATGTTGGATTTCACCACCAACCATCAAGAGCCCTTAGATAAGCCATAGTTAGTACTATAGTATTCTATATTTCATCACCGGAAGGTTGATTAACCTTGGGACTAGCTTGGGGTAATCATTAGGTTAGATGCCCTTTAGCCATGGGGCTTAATAATTGGCAAAACATAGCTGTCAATTTTGTTCAAGCCCACCTAAGGGTGAAGCAAAAGTTTGTGGGGTCTTACCTCAGATATTAGGTGAGTAGCAACACTTAGATAGTGTGGCATCTCTCATGGAGGAATTTTGTCCCCTTAGGCTACCCCGTACCTACCCTCCATCCTAGGAATCCACTTTTGTGCCCATACACCCTCTTGTAGATACCACTTTGCCACCACATTTTGTAGTTTAGGGTAGGTTTTACATAAAACACACTTGAAAACCCTATTTATATTTATATTTGTGTGATTATATATATATATATATATATATATATATATATATATTTGGTATGGTTGGTGTTATTGATTGCTTATTTTATACTTAGTATTACCTCTTAGGGTTGCAACATATTAACATAACCTTTTGTGTGACTAACCTTTGGTCATTTTGTGTGTTCTATGGTTTTGACGCGAAGCCAAGCCCGAGTACAAAACCAATCTACCATGGATCCTACCCAACCATATTTTATTGCACCTATCTTACTACCTTTGAGTTGTTAATTATTCACTCAATTCACTTTTTTTCTATGATATAACCTATTTTCCTTCAACACACATCATAATTATGACCTTTATCCCATTATTACTGCCATAGCCAATACTAAAACGATTTCTACAAACACCTCTAGTGATGCCAGTACGACTCGACACCAACATGTCCCCTCACCTTTTGACCTCTCAAATTCTACTCTACCTTTTATCACAATTACCGAAACCCCATCCACCATCGCTATCATTCTTGACATTTTATTCCAACCCCTTATCGATTATCCTACCTCTCAAAACCTTTTTCAACCTCCTACTTCTGTACCACCTCCCCTCCAACAACTAATGTATCAAACTCATATTAATATAGTTATCCATTCTATTATCCCTCCCTCTATCTCAACCTTTGTACCCACCAATATTGGATCCTCCCAATCATCCTCTTCCACACTTCCTCCTCACTCCAATTCTACCACTACTATACCATATACTATGATATATGGTATGCCAGTTTGTGACCCTGGTTTTTCTATACCTAATATTCTACCTCCAACCAATCCTCTCTTAAATTTATCCTTATAACCTCCTACTAACACCACTCTTCTCAATGACCAATCTCCACCTCAAATCCAAATACCATATAACCCCCATGTTCCTACTCAAGTCCCCTCCCTTACTCAAAAACACATACCCTCACACTAATCCCAAAATCAATCCTTTATACCACCCCAACAATCTCCCTCCAATCCTCCAATATAACCTCCTTACAACCAACACCAAGCCTTTCCCCAAACACCACCCCAATAATATTAATAACCACAACAACCCTCTCAACCTAACCCTCAATCCTTACCCTACCATCTCCAACCTCAATATACCCCATTACAAATTCCCCAACACACTCATCCCCAAGTTCCTCAACAAACATCTCAAATATTAAACACATATCCCCAACATCAATACATACCATCCCAAATTCCCCAACCTATTCTACCACAAGCTTCTCAACCTCCTACCCAACCACAACCAAACCCTTCACACCCAACTTCCTCTTTTTAGCCACCTCTAGATACCTTTCAATATCACTTCCAAAATCCAGTAAACACTCCTTACTCGCCTCAACCTAATACTCAAACCCAAAAATATTATTCCTAGCCCAAACCTTACACCTCCCAACCTCCCACTTATATTCATCAACATCCTAATCCCACTTATTACCTTTATCTAACCCCACCTATGTCATAGGTATACACATCTGATGAAATACAACTCAAGCTCCAAACTATGGGCATAGGCTATCAATAGCCTACCCTTAGTCAAATATACACACAACCCATTTATCCATTCGTACCTACCCCAATATATCCCTATAAATTTGAATTACCCAAACTCGACCCATTTATAGTACATGGGGATTTGAAATACTTTTTGAGAAAATATCTTAATGCTTGTTTTCTCATCAGTGGTAGTGATCACCTCCTTCTTCATACCTTTAGTATATACCTAGGTGGCATTGCCCTCGAATGGTATAATGCTTTACCATAGCATAGAATCTACTTTTTTGAGCAATTGGCCAACCTCTTTCTTAAGCGATTTTCCCTCTTAGTCAAAAATAAAGCCAGCCTCACTGACATATATAACCTCAAGCAATTTGAAGATGAATTTGTCTTAGACTATGGAGCTCGATGGTAAGCAATAATTAATGAATTGCATTTTTTCTTACCCATCACTGAGCTGACTCACCTCTTCACTCATAGTTGCAATAAATATATTTATTTATTCTTGTAGTTACAATAATACATTACTTTTGAGGAGGCATTATCTCAAGCTAAAGTCATTGAGGATATTCAAATCCAATAGGGTGCTATACAAATTACAAAGAAAGAGTGGCAAACCAAAAGGGAAATACCACTTCATCCAAATCTCCCCAAGTCAACCAAATTGTCATTCCTGAAGTCCCTCCTACTACCACTATTCAATCTTGTCCATAACCCCAATCTCAACCAGCACCCAAACCATCCTTGAACCAACCCTTAGCCTCCACTTCCACAGTCCAATATTCAATAAAACCTTGTTGGGTGTCAAGTCATGAATTCACTTCCCTATATAAGCCCTTAGCTAATATATTTCATCACCTTACTGAATCCAAAGACATCACCCTTCCTAAAATTAAACCTATTTATGATCCCAATAGACCCTTACCCCAATCCTATAAATCCTATATTTATTGTGTCTATCATCATCAACAGGTCCATTACATTGAACATTGCATACAATTTAAAAATGTTTTCCAAGATAAGATAGAAAGAGGGTAAATCCATGTAGATAATACAATGGCTCTCCCTAATCAAAGTTTAGGGATATACCAAAACCCTTTACCTCAACACACCACAACCTCTACATCCTCTACACCACCCAACTAGGTAAACCATATTGATCATAAACTTGGTTTTTTTAGGATGATGCATGTGACCACTTGAGGTTAGCACCAAACTAACTATCCACAGCCATCTCAAGCCTAATACCATAGCCAAACTTCCCATTCCTCATTCAACATTCCCCAAATTCCAAACCCTATTATTATTGTAGCTCCCAAACAAAACCCTCCTAAACCTATACTTACTCTTACCCAAAATTTAACTAATTTCCTTAAACTCGTCCCTACTAAACTTTCTATTTATGAACTTAACCAATAATCCTTAGCCTATTGAGAGGATTTAATGGAAATCCTAAAATCCATTGTTGTTTCTCCTCAAGACCCATAGGCTTTTACCAATTTTATCAATCATATCCACACATGTATTGAACCCACTATCACATTTTATGATTATGAGATTAAGACAATGTCTATGAGGGCACCTGATTCCCCCATGCATATCATTGCTTCTATTAATGGCCTCGCATTTAAGAGGATCTTGGTCGATACAAGATCTTCCATTAGCATCATAACATTGGTGGCCCTTAAACACCTTAAAATTCCCTCTTCTCATATAGTCCATTCTAATTTTACTCTTTGTTCCTTCAATGATGCCCTTTGTCCCACCTTAGAAATTGTAGTCTTACCCACTCAAGTTGGCCCTAAAACCATTCATAACCTATTGTATATCCTCAAAGGATATATGCAATACAAAATTATCTTGAGATGACCCTAGATCCAAGAGATGAGATTCATTCCATCCACCTTGCATTATTGTTTAAAGTTTATACATGATGGCCCTATTCATTGTATATCGATAGATGATGAACCATTCAAGTACTGCAACTTAATCATTGATATTTCTCAATCTTCACTACCTACTACCCACTTTTACCTCACCCTTAATACCAATACTTCTACCTATTCACCCCTACCTCCAACTATTTCTCACATCTTGGAACCTATGGAGGATCAATCACCTACCCTCTCCCAAAGTTTAGATCCTGTACCTACCCAAACACCCCCTACCTTACCCAAAGTCATAAAATATCATCCTAATCCCCTTAGAAATACTACCCAAAATCCTACCACTCCTATTTACTAAGAAGAGGATACCTATACCTCACATTCTATACCAATCCACTCCACATATGTAACATAGACACTTCTTCCAACACTAACTCTCCATCAGCCTCTTCCGACCCTACCCCAATTACTTTACCCTAAACCACACCTACCACTTCCATAGTTCCTACCTCATATCATCCTATAATATCATATGTTACTATACATATGATCAATCCAGCCATTGGTGAATACCTTGCACATAATGTACATATTAAAAACTTATCGAATGTAGAGTTTGTTAAAGATTCAGGTAGACCTCATGATATACCTTTTACCATTGGCACTATTGTACCTGTAGGCTGCCTACCTAACCACACCAATGTTTTTCATGGGGTAACCATCACTCCCACATCATCATCCAACCCTCCTCCCTCCCAAGATCATTTTATACCAACATTAGATACCTCTCTAACCCATCTTTTGTTATGAGCTATTTCTAAAAATACCATTAGTAGGGCTTTGGCCTAGGACAATATGAGTAGGGTATCTACACTCCTATTGACCTCCCATACCAATTACCCTAGACATGAGTGGGCCTTGGCTACACTGATATATCCTATTTTATCTCTTTAACTAATGACCTTTCCATCCATGGAGAAAATTATGAAGGGAGGGACCAACTTAATCTCACATCTTCACCACATCCCCATGTTTTCATGATATTTTTTGACCTTTTTACACCACTCTAAATCCCTAGTGAGCTAGATCACTTACTATCTATCCAAATTGAGGCTATTGATATGAGCCTCATTTCCACACCACCCCATCTTGAGGAATTTATACCCCTCCAACAACTCATCCTATACACTCCTAATTACACCCCATCCCCTTTGGCAATCATATGCACTACTGATACAACTAGTGCATCTCCCACAATTGTATCTTCCAATGATCCACTCCTCATAACCACACCACATTATTTGGAGGAGGGTTCCCACATGCTCATTGAAGAAACATTAAATGTTGATCTTAGCTCTAACCCCGTAAATCCACAGATAGTTAAGATAAGAAAAATCCTTTCTGAAGATGAGCAAGAATTATTCATGGCACTCTTAAAAGAATATAAGTAGGTATTTTCTTGGTCCTATAAATATATTCTTGGCCTCAATCCTAATTTAGTGGTCCACAATCTTGTGTTAAATCCTAATGCTCACCTTGTTAATTAAAAACTATGGAAATTATATCCCGCTATCACCCTCATGGTGAAATATGAATTACAAAAATTGCTTGATGTGGGATTTATACAACCCATAAAATATCCCAAGTGGGTTGCTAATATGGTACCTGTTGGTGCAAAATCTGCCTTTGGTTATGTTTGCACCCAAGACTTTTCCAAAATTGAAATATTAGGTTCAAAATAGAGTTTACCTAGTTCAATCTCCAGAGGAGGCTAGTTCCTTGCTTTTAGGGAAAAGGGAGGGAGAATGAAATGCATAAAGAGAGATAAATATAGCTATTACTAGGATCTTTTAAATGGTGCATATTAGATAACCACAAAGTTATTTCTATAGCCTTTTATAGAAAAATATTCTTTAAACCATAAAAACAGCGTAACTAATCCTCTAGTGTAGATTTGATCAAACATAAATCTAGTAGAACTGTTAATTTTAGAGTTAAAAGAAATTCAAATGCAGAAATTTAGAATAAGAATTAAAGCAATTTTTATCCAACCTAAATTTATATAGCAATTAACAAACCATACATACTTGATAACAACACCAATGAGCCAGAAACCAGAATGGATAATATTTATTTGCTTTTATAAGTCTGTGTACATTGCCTTGTAAACATCCAAGAGTCGACCATTTTTGGGGGTCGTTCATCCTATATATATAATTTTACATAATAGAAAAATAGAAAGTTACTACAACAATATGCCCGTAGGCTCATTCTGGTAGAGTGGTAGTTAAGAGAGCATGGAATATTCAACTAGAAATGGCTAGGATATTCTTTTTACTGGGATATACCTTTATCTTATTAGAGACATCATGGTCTAGCTATATTTCACTAAAAAATGTCATGCCATCTTGAATTTTTCTCTTCGTTCAGCCTTTTGGCTCAAAAATATCATGCCATCATGATCTTTTCTCTTTATTTGACCTCTTGGATCAAACATGTTGTGCCATCATGACCTTTTCTCTTTGTTTGACGTCTTGGCTCAAAAATGTCATGCCATCGTGACCTTTTCTCTTTGTTCAGCCTCTTGCCCAAAAATATTGCACCATTCTGACCTTTTCTCTTCGCTTAGCCTTCAAGATCAAAAATATCATGTTATCGTGACCTTTTCTCTTTGTTTAGCCTTTGAGATAAAAAATATCATGTTTTTGTGATCTTTTCTCTTTGTTCGGCCTCTTAGCTCAAAAATGTTGCACTATCATGATCTTTTCTCTTTGCTTAGCCTTTGGACTCAAAAATGTCATGTTGTTGCAACCTTTTCTCCTGACTTAGCATCTTGGCTCAAAAAATGTTGTGACATCGTGACTTTTTCCTTGGACTAGGCCTTCAGGTTCAAAACTATCATGCCATCATGAATTTTTCCTTGGAATTGGCCTTCAAGTTCAAAACTTTCATGCCATCATGACCTTTTCTCTTTGCTTAGCCTTCGGGCTCAAAAATGTCATGCCATCACGACATTTTCTCTTTGTTTGGGCTCTTGGCTCAAAAATTTTATGCTATCATGACATTTTGTAGGTATAAAATTTGTACACTCCTTTCCTCCAAGCTAATGGATCCACACCTTGAAGGGGAATGTGGGAATGATAGGTCTACACCTCAAAGAGAGACACTTGATTGTGCCTTCTTATGGTGATTTTTTGACGAATTGGTTTAGGGTTCACCAGGAAATATTTTATGGTAGTTTCCATGCCTAGGTTTTGGAGTTTATTTTGATGTGTTCCTTTTATCAAATATCACATATGCCTAGTTTGGATAATATGCAACTACGCTAACCTATATGCAATTTTTATTTACATGTAGACATCAAACAATAGAAAACATTGTCTATATGGACAATGCAGTGCTTAAAAGGTAATTTAGAACTTTTACCTATATCCGAAAGTTTGAAGAAGATTCTAATTTTTTATTGTAGTCCAGATCATATGCAACAAAGCGAGATCGTACAAATAAAGCAAGATCGTATGAATACGATCAAAGATCGATAGATCGGATCTTGACAAAAACTTGCAATTTCATGGATAGAGTGCAAAAAATAGAAAATAGATAATTCTAATGTTTCATTTTAAGCAAAATAAAACTTAATATTGACTATTAGATGTTGTAATTAAAATCAAGCAATAGATAAGTGCTTTAAACTGCATGTAATATATTATTATATGCAAATCGGTGAACTCCAAGAATACAAATGATAGAATTCTATATTCTATATGATGTAAATGATAAGTGAAATGATAGATCTAAAAAGAAGCAAAGCTAAAACATGCAAACCAACACTCAAAGTTGCCCCCAAGTGATCTTAGAGAAATATCGTACAGTATGAGCAATATCGTACGCTTTCAATGTAATATTGTACGCTTCTAATGCAAGATCGTACCATCTGATCGTCGATCGTATCCTTCGATCCTGCATAAAAAATATAAATTCCTAGGTCTAATGCAAAAATCATAGTGATTTGAATGCAAAACCTAAGTTGATATGCTAATAGTGCTAGGGGAGATCTGATGGGAAGGGTTTTTGATTAAATAAGCTAGGAAAATCAACCAAAATAGGCTGAAAACCAACTTAGTTGTAACTCCTTCCAAGCTGGGACTGATTGGCTGAATTCGATCTTGTAACCGTCGCATAGTTGCATAGATAGAGATAAAGGGCATTATAGCTAATTTTTTTGCATTTTAAGTTGAGATTTTTTTCTTTTGAGCAAGATCGTACACATACAATCAGGGATCGTATCATATGATCCGAGATTGTATCGTACGATCTCATCCATATTACTTGATCTCACCATGAGGGCACAAAAATCAAGGCAACTAGCTAGAGGCTCATTTTTATAAGTTGTTTGTCCTTAGTTGCTAATTATAATGAGTCATTTTTAGGGTGTTACATTTTGCCCCCTCTTTAGCACAATTTCAAAGGAAAATGCGTTAAAGAAAAGTACAACACACTTTACGAGAAAGTAAAAATTTATTGCAATTTTTTTTTATGATTTCAAGTTTTTATGCAATTTATTTTAAGATATTCTACTAATGATACCCCCTTCGATTTTTTATGCCAATTTTGACGTTTGCGTAAAAACTCAAAAATTATGGGTAAATTGAATAAATAGTAAAAAGATAATACAAAACTAACTCATTTGCATTTTACTATTTAATTGTTCAAAGCTCTGGAGAAAACATGGTAGATGTTCCACATCACACTGATTTGGTCCGAGCGAGAGATGGAGCACTTCGGGTATGGATTTCTTACTCATTTAGCTTAGATTTTTCCTGTTTTTCATTCAATTTAACTTTAAATCTAGATTTTTAGGGCACGACTGTCGTGTGCGGCCTTAAATGCAAAATCATAACAATTTTGTAAAATCGCATCAATTTTTTAAAATGTATCGATTTTGCGATATCATACGATACAATATCATCCGAAATTGATACGATCGATAGATATCGTATCAATACGATATCGCAAAAAATCTATATGATTTGAGACATTGTTAGTACGATTTTGTACTTTTTATCCGATTTGAATTTTTGATGTGATTTACTAACAAAAAAATTATTACTTTATTTTTATTGTCAGATGGAAAAATTAAATAACCGTGAGTTGGGACATGCTACACTCGGGACAGATTTGGGTGCTCTCACAAACATTGAGAGAACCCGCTTAGAGGTGGTGGGACTGAGACACATGGTGGAGATGCCATAAATTATAGTAGACATGAGGGTACTGATGGCTCTGGTAGAGAGATGGTATCCAGAGTCATCCTACTTTAGACTACCGACAGGGGAGATGACTCCCACTTTAGAGGATGTTTGGAGGATTCTGAGGTTACCATTGAGGAGGGTACATATATATGCATCTGGTAACCAAGGCCAAACAATGAGGAGGTTGACTGGAGATCCTAGCTTCTTATTGAATAAGGGTGGGATTGTTATTGATAGACTAGGGGAGATAAAGGGTATCTCCCAACTAACAGTTCTATTGAGTGGTGTTGTGGGTGGTTTACTAGTGAGCCATCTTAGTGGACAACATCTGCCCTAGATTTTGGTAGAGGTGGTATGTGATATGCATGACCAGGAGGTGTGCTTTGCTTGGGGACCTTTCTTTCTTTGTAGACTATATCGATTCCTGCAATGGGTAGTCTACAAGGGTAGAAAGGGATTGATTTTTACTTCATTTCTATAGGTGTGGTGTTGGGAGCATATTTTTATCTGATGACTTGCAAGACTTCCTCTAGTTCAAGCTACAGACTATCAAATCGGGGTATAGGATGATATGCTCAAGGTCTTCTATTGGCCACTACTAAGAGGGTGTAGGGGATGAGTTAGCCTCGATCTGGTGAGGTAACTCATAGATGAGATGCTACCATAGGATATCACATGGAGATATTGGAGGGGTCTAACAGGGTGGGATGAGGATGATTTTGAGCTAGCCCATGTCAGGTGAACCATTTGGCTATGTATGGACCAGGGAGAGTTGGAGTTGCATTATTTTGACCGGGTTCAATTCTAGTTTGGATTACAATAGGACCTCCCTGAGTAGAGGGATATTACATGCCCTCAAGAGACTCATGATCACATCACTATTAGTGGTGCACCAATTATGCTATATTTTTTTATCCAACACCAGATGATGCACCAGTGTAGGCGATGGATGGGGATGATTATGGTATGAATAATAGGTATTATTAGTGGTATGCTAGGATCTACCCAGATAGATTGACCCGACCATGGAGTGTTATAGAGCATGTGGCCCATCTGGTCAATCAACAATGGTAGAGGACACAAGTACCCCCTAGATGAGGAGGGCCTTGCACTAGGGGTGGCCACATGACTCAGAGGAGATGGGACTGACTAGAGAGGAGTCATAGGGAGGATAGGAGAGAGTCACCCTAGTAGGAGGGAATGACATCTCCTCAGTAGGAGGGGAGACCTGACTCACCTAGGAAGGACAAGGGAGCTATGGAGGATGAGGAGAGTAGCGAGATAGAGATTACTATTATGAGGGAGTAGGATGCCACCTAGAAGACTAATATTGAGACTCTAAAGGCATAAGAGGTAGGCTTGAGAGCTAGGATTTATACTCTAGAGAGGGAGTTGGTATAGGATAGAGCCCAGGAAGGATAGGGGTTTGGGACTTAGGGAACTATAGTTCCACCCCCTACACCTTCACATATTAGGAGTAACTCAAAGGAAGATTTGGCTAGGGCCATTAGGTGGGCCACTTTCTACTAGGCCCTATAATTTATAATAGTTACTAAGGGATAGAGACAACCACTACCTATGATATAAAATCCTCTGAATCCTTTGATTCACTCGAGATCATACTCGACCACCAGTATGGCCACTACTACCAGAGCAAGAGGATTCTGAGCTCTATGAACCCTTGGTGGAGCCAATAATATCCAAAGCTCTAGAGTGTGAAATAAATCGAAAAACATTTCTATTGATTAGAACCAGCTTAAATATTACAGTGAGAGCCCAGATTAGCTCGTAAACATAGGATCTAATCAACAACTTAGGTCTGTAAATAAAAAATTAAAATAGACCAAATATTAGTATGCTAACAATAGCATAACTAATCTAGGTAGTTAACTAACTACCCTATCAACATAAATAAAGTAATAATAAGAATTTTTGTAGTAAATCTAACATTCCCCCTTATTACATTATTTATGTTATTTAAGAACTACTAATATCCCCCCTGATTACATCAGTTGGTAATACAAAGAGAGCTGCGAAAAAATTCAAATTTGACACGTGCAAGTGCCTTAGTGAAAATGTCTACAACTTGAGCATTGGTGGGAATGTGCTGAAGCTGAATTCGATGCCTTGGAACTTCGTCTCGAATGAAGTGACATTGTGTGTCAATGTGCTTGGTTCTTTCATGATGTACTGGATTCTTGACAAGATTCAAAACACCCATGTTTTTGCAGAACAAGTGTATTAGATATTTTGATGGAAGACCCATACTTGTGAGGATGCGATGCAACCATATCACTTCACACATAGCTTCACGTGCGGCACGATATTCTGCATCTGTTGATGAAATAGCAACCACCTGTTGCTTCTTGTTGTGCCAAGAGACAGGACCAGATCTAAGATGAAACAAATATCCTGAAGTTGATTTATGGTCATCATATGATCCAGCATAGTCGGAGTCCATGTATCCCTGTAAGAAGAATTTGTTGTTCCTCTTATATTCTAGACCATATTCCATTGTGCCACAGACATAGTGAAGAACGCGTTTTGCTGCTTTCCAGTGTGTAGTCTTAGGCTCCTGCATGAACCTCAAAAGATAGTTGACAACAAAAATGATATCTGGCCTAGTGTTGGTCAAATATATGAGACTACCAATCAACTGGCGATAGAGAGTACCATCTCCCTGAGGTGAATCATCATATTATGATAACTAAATTCCTGTTTCCATCGGAGTAGACATTGGCTTGCAATCAGTCATGCGATATTTTTCCAATAGGGTCTTGGCATATTTTTTCTAAGACACTTTGATGGAGTGCTCCTTCTGGATAAATTCCAGACCAAGACAATAATGGAGAAGTCTGAGATCTGACATCTCAAAATATTGACACAAGTCTCTTTTGACAGTAGAAATCATTGTTTCTAAAATCCTTGTAATGAGCAGATCATCAACATAGAGTACAAGCAACACTATTTCAAAACCCTATTTCTTAAAATAGAGGTTTGCATCTGACGGGCATCTCTTAAAACCATGCTACAAAAGGTGATGATCCATTTTTATATACCAAGCCTGAGGGGCTTGTTTCAAACCATATAAGTATTTTACCAATCTACAAACTTTTTGTTGTTGGCCTTCCACTTCAAATCATTTCGGTTGAGTCATGTAGACTTCTTCTTGGAGATCACCATTTAGAAAAGCACTCTTTACATCCATTTGGTGTACTTTCCACCCATATTGTGCTACCATAGCACAAAGAACTCGAATGGTTGTCATCCGAGCAATAGGTGCAAAAGTTTCCTCATAGTCAATGCATTCTCTTTGAGCATAGCCCTTTGTGACAAGGCATGCCTTATGCTTATCTATTGTACCATATGCCTTATACTTCACTTTATACACCCATTTGCAACCTATGAGATTCTTTCTATATGGCAGATTGACAAGCTTCCAAGTTTTGTTTTTCATCAAAGACTTATACTCTGCATCCATAACAGCCTTCCACTGAGGCTCACCGAGAGTAAATTGCACTGATGCGGGTTCAAGATCGTCTATGGAAGACATAAATACCCTGTCACTATCAATATCCATATATTCTGTATCTCTCTCTGGATCTACAGAAAGTTCCTCAAAATATTGACACAGGTCATCAACCCCAGTATTCTATGTTGCATCTCTCCTGTTGAGCCATGCTGTGAGTACGAGGGCTATCCAATGTCAAATATGGTGGAGTGGATAGCTTAGAGTCTTTGATTGTATTTGTATACCACTTTGGATTCTTCTTCTGAGGTATTGAAGAATATGAAGACGAACCTCCAAATTTTGAGGAAGGAGATTTATCAATCTTAGGTTCCACAAGGTCTAGGTATACATCTAATGTGGGTTTTGATGTGAAAGCCTCATCAAAAACTACATCTCTACTAATGTGTATCTTATTGGTTAAGGGATCAATCAAATGATAACCCTTAGAGTGCTCATCATACCCAAGAAGAATACACTTCAGTGTAGCAGAACTTAACTCACACCTTTGTAGAGATAACCCCCGAATCACATTTCAAAACCTACTCACTAACCAGCAATGTTTGAATTCAGAATGTAGAATTCAAAACTTAACAGCAAGAGTAGGAGCATAAACAAAAATGATTTTAAAAAAATAAGGAAATCACACACATAAGAATGCTTGCAAATTTTAGAAGCCAAGTATCTTCTATTGATGCAGAGAACTTAGAGAGTTTTCTTGCAAAATATCTAACCTCCCTTTACAATAAGAATTTGATTAGTATTTATAGAGGTTTTCGCCTCTTTCATTAAATACATGTGGAGGCAAAGTGTCAACCACTCAGCCACCAATAGCAACAACTTTCTCCTTGACCACAACAATAAACCAATAAGCAAATGCCAAATAAAATAACTGATGATTTTATCACATGGCATATCAAGCTTCAGCATAAATAATTGGTCCATTTTCAATATCCATGGTGGCGCCTTGGAAATGCATGCCCACGAAGTGGTTGATGCCTCGAAAATGAACAATATTGCACTGGAATCAAGAGCACATGCTTAAACTTGGTAGATTCAGTGATCATATCACCTCAAGAATTATCTTTATCAATATTAATCTCTTTTTAAGGAATATTTGCACGAAACTTCACCCAAAATTACATCCATAGGAAAAAGTGTTCAATGTGTGAACATAATTAAAAAATAAAAAACAATTTTCAATGTGGCACCAATGATTACAACGAAATGTCAATGTGGCACACTACAACAAAATTCCAATGTGGTTTCAATGTGGCACCAATGATTACAACGAAATGTCAATGTGGCACACTACAACAAAATTCCAATGTGGTTTCAATGTGGCACCAATGATTACAATGAAATGTCAATGTGGCACACTACAAAAAAATTCCAATGTGGAAAAAATGCCAACATTTTTTGCAGCTCACGGGGTATTCATATCGCCTGAATGTAATCGATTCCAAGCCTTTATACATTGGGTATAGATTTTCCACTTGCAGCTGCATCTGATGGTTAGCTACTTGTACCACCTTCATCTTGCTTTTTGAGATGTGCTGTGGTGGATTCATATATCACAACTACTTCAGCCCATCCATCTATGGTAATCGCCTCCCGAGATTTGAGAGTACCCACAAGATATCTAAAAGTCTCAACCTTTTCTATATCAAGATGTTTGGCCCTTTGACTGAGCTCCAATAATCCAGATTCAATGCGAATGAACTTTCTCATTAATGGTAACACATGCTCTTTGATGATGGGCTCATCCAAATTATCAATATCTGAAGTATCCATCATGAAAATAGCCCATAATGTATCCAGGTCTTTCTTTGTGAGAATATTTCCTTGATCATCAACAAAACTAGGAAAACCATTATCTGCAAGTGTTTCAAAATAAACCAATGAAATACGTCTTTCATGCTCAAATGTCTCTTGCAACTGACGAGCTTCTTTAATAAGATTCATATTGGAGAAATAACTACGTAATGTGATTTTAGCACTCGCCCAAGCATGGGCTATATCACTCATTGGATGCATATTGAGATTTATTTGAGTCATTTCTTGGATCTTCATGGCCATTTCCAATTTTAGCTCTAAATCTTGCTCCATGTTGTCTATTATAGGTCCACCATATGAAACAGCTGCTTGAACATCCTGAAGGAACAAGAGCACTAATGTAGCCTTGGTCACCATTTTCTTACAATTAGTCAACATCTGACTGCGAGCTTCCTTAATCTTGTCCTCGATGAGGGACACAGAGTGCATTGATTTTTTTTCCAATTGATTCTACAAGTTCTGAAGCTAATCCTGCAAAGCTTGAATTTTTAGTTGTGCTTCCTGCTCGGCTGCCTAAAATTGTGTAGCTATTTGCTTGCTCTCTGCTATGTCACTTTCCAAATGCATCACCTATTGCTACCACTATTGAGATTCAAATTGTGCTGCATTAGATTTAGGCTGTTGTTCCTCTAAGGCTTCCTTGAGATTTTTGATTTTCACTTCAGCCTAAATGAGAAGATCCTTGTAATGTTCTACCTATAGATACATGGAACTTGATGCCTCCTATATGGTGCCCATGTGCTCAACTGGATGCTTATTTGTGAGGTCCTCAGTGACAGCTTGGTATGAAAAGTCACTAGATGCCATTTCTCTTTGAGGTTTTTGAACTCGAGGAATCATGGTCACCTTGTGCTTCTCCATTGCTATGGGATCAAAAGTCACTTTCTTTATTGGTTGTGCCATGGCTAGTGAATCCTTTCTCCTACGATTCTTCCACCACCTAGATGAACTTTGTTGTGCCTTGCTAAGTTTTTTTGCTATTGAGCACTCAGGTAGCAACTCTATCTCAGAGACTAGTGGCTCCTCCATGGCAAAAATTGGGGAAGAGAGAAAAATAGCTTGTTGGGGATTGGATTCAACCACAGGAATGGAAGTGGAGGGGATCTCAGCTATGCTTACTCGAATAGGTACTTGCATGCTTATGGAAGAATGTGAAGGTATGGAAGATGAAATAGAGGGTAATGGAAGGGCAAATAGATTTGGGGAGATGCATGTGAACTAAATGCAAGAGAAAAAGATGGAATGGGTGAAACTGAAGAAGCACTAGTGACCTGTGACTGTGGGATAGAAGTGGGAATGGGAGAGGTGGATGTGATGGGAGGTGAAGTAGACATAGGAACTATGGATGAAAAATAGTGGTCACCAAATGCTTATTAATGAGAGAAGAAGGAAAATGCATACCTATGGGCTCCTCTCCTTTTGTGCTTATGATCATTTGAGCCGATGGTAAACATTGTTGTATCACAATATTTTCTTCTCCTTTAGATTGTTCCTTCCCCATGTTCAGATCAATTGATGTCACCATTGAATCAGAGTGTGTTGGCTCAATTGCTTGTGATGAATACTATTTTATGCTTAGCACATAATATGCTCCACTCCTAGGCTTCTTTGCTATGTGAGGGAAAGGAATTTCCATGGCTGCACTCCTTTTATTTTGTAGAAATTGCTCTTGCTCTTCATCTTCAATAAAAATCCTCTCTTTTTCCAATACCTCCACTTGTCCGATCATTTCTTATTATTTACCTAGACTACTAATACTTTTAGGCACCAAATCAACATTGTGCCTAGGTTTGAAGAAGGCAAAAAAATTGGGGATTGAATAATTGCAGATTTTTGGTGACTCTGAATTGATTGTGAATCAAGTAATGAACAAGTGCATCTCCAAGCAGCATTATCTCAAGGTGTACTGCAACAAATTTTGGGACCTATTTGAGGCTTTCACAGCATTGAATATTCAATCCATTTCATGAGAGCTGAATAAGCATGATGATCTTCTAGCATCTCTTGGAGCAAACTTCTCTCTGATTGAACATATAGTGAGGAAACCTAAGACCGTAAGGTTAGTTTATAGACCTTTCGTCCCAGACAAGAACACGTATTGGCAAGTATTCGAAAGTGATGAGCAGATTGTAAATTTTTTAATAAGAGAAGTGAGTACTGTGGAAGAGAGAACCCTTGATGAGGAGGAATCCAAAGGGCTTATTCAACTAAGGAATAATCATATCCCAAAAGGATTGATTACACTTGAAAGCCTTTTTGATCAAAATGATAGGGCAGAGAAGCATAGGATCAAAGTAGATGAGAAGGAGTATACTGAATTGGATTTGGGTCTCTAAAAATTGATAAATATTGGGATGGATTGTACTCCCAAGGAGTTAGAACAAATAAAAGATTTATGTCATGAATTTCCTGACACAGTTGCTTGGAGTTACCATGATTTGAAGGGATATAACAAAGATGTAATACAACATACTATTGAGTTGCATGATGGGGTGAAACCCTTCAGACAAAAGCAGAGACCAATTAATCCCAAGATTGAAGTACTGATGAAGGTGGAGCTTCTTAAAATGTTGGATTCTAAAATCATTTACCCCATCAAGCATTCAACTTGGGTGGAAAATCTAGTCCCAGTACAAAAAAAGAATGGAGATATTCACCTATGTTGATTTTTGAAATTTGAATCAAGCCTCGCTAAAATATCATTATCCTCTACCTTAGATTGACCAGATTCTTCATGTGGTTGTGAGAGCTTAGAGATTCTCTTTGTTGGATGGATTCTCTGGGTATAACCAAATTTGGGTCAAGGATGAGGACCAACATAAAACAACATCCACCACAAAATGGAGAACCTTTGCTTACCAGCGAATGTCGTTTGGACTCTCAAATGCTGGCGCAACTTTTCAAAGGGTAATGGATGTGGCTTTTGGTGAGTTTTTAAATTGCATTATTGTGATTTATTTGGATGATATGACTATTTTTTCTCACAATAGGGAGGAGCATGGATCTCATTTAAGGTAGGTATTTGAAAAATGTCGAGAATTTGGCATATCTATTAATCCAAAAAAGTCAATTTTTTTTGTAAAGGAGGGAAAGCTCCTAGGACATGTAATTTCAGAAAATGGCCTAGCTATTGATCCAACTAGGGCCCAAGCTATTTTGAAGCTTCCATTGCTAGCCAATAAGAAGGATTTGCAATATTTTTTTGGGTAAATTAATTTTGTTTGAAAGTTTGTTGCAGATTTCACTCAAGTAATAAGGCCAATGACAGAGCTTTTAAAGAAAAATGCTGAATTTAAATGGACCGAGCAGAGGAAGCAATAATTTGAGGAGATCAAAGAAAGGATCACTCAAGCTCCGGTACTAGTGAACCCTGATTATTCCAAGGATTTTATCCTTTAGGTTGTTGGTGAACAAGAAGCTTATGTAGCAGTGCTTACATAGAAGGGAGATGATGAAAATGAATGTCAGATTGCTTTCCTAAGCCAAGTCATCCAACCACATCAAGAGAAGTATAACTTCATTGAGAAACAAGTGTATGCGGCAATGAAATATTTGAAGAAATTTTGGCACTTTGTTTCACAGAGTAAAAAAATAGTTTATGTTGTTCATCCAGATGTCCAAAATTTTATCATACAAGGAGAACTTGGAGATAGGAGAGCTGGCTGGGTTTCTAAAATTTAGGAATTTGATGTTGAGATCTGACCAACCAAACTTGTTTGAGGTCGAGCATTGTGCCAAGAGCTTACAAATAATGCTTCCTCTAGATCCACAATTCATGAGTATGAGGATGTAGTAGATAATTGTAATTTTGACAATCATTCTATAGTGAATCAAGATTGGACAGAGGAGATGATTGAATAATTTTATTTTGGGAAATGTCCTTCACATCTGAATGCATCATAGGGAAGAAGATTTAGACTGCAAGCCCTCAAGTATGTCTTACTGCCAAATGGTTTGTTTCATAAGAATATTGATGGGGTTCTTCTTAGATGTGTCAAAGAATCAGAGAAGGAGAAAATTTTAGAAGAATTCCATTATGGATTATCAGGAGGTCATTATGCAGGTAGACCCATGGCATTAAAGATTATTCGAGCAGGCTATTTTTGGCCTACTATTTTTTTTTTACGCCTTCAAATTTAGTCAAAAATGTGATAAGTGAGAAAGATACATCGGTAGAACCAGGAATGCATCATTACCTCTTCACCCAATAAAGTCTAGGCCCCATTGCTAAAATGGTACTTCTACTTGAATCGGGTGAAGAGGTAATGATGCATTCCTGGTTCTACCAATGTATCTTTGGCACTTATCATATTTTTGACTAACTTTGAAGGCATCAGCAAAAATAGTAGGCCAAAAATAGCCTACTTGAATAATATTTAATGCCATGGGTCTACCTGCATAATGACCTCCTGATAATCCATAATGGAATTCTTCTAAAATTTTCTCCTTCTCTGATTCTTTGACACATCTAAGAAGAACCCCATCAAATTCTTATGAAACAAGCCATTTGGCAGCAAGACATACTTGAGGGCTTGCAATCTAAATCTTCTTCTCTATGAGGCATTCATATGTGAAGGAAATTTCCCAAAATAAAAATATTCAATCAGCTCCTTTGTCCAATCTTGATCCACTATAGAATGATTGTCAAAATTATAATTATCTACTACATCCTCATACTCATGAATTGTGGATCCAGAGGAAGCATTATTTGCAAGATCTTGGCACAATGCTCAACCTCGAACAAGTTTGGTTGGTCGGATCTCAACATCAAATTCCTAAATTTTAGAAACCCAGCCAGCTCTCCTATCTCCAAGTTCTCCTTGTATGATAAAATTTCAGACATTTGGATGAACAACATAAACTATTGTTTTACTTTGTGAAACAAAGTGCCAAAACTTCTTCAGATATTTCATTATCGCGTACACTTGTTTCTCAATGAAGTTATACTTCTCTTGATGTGGTTGGATGAATTGGCTTAGGAAAGCAATCAGACGTTCATTTTCATCATCTCCCTTCTGTGTAAGCACCGCTGCATAAGCTTCTTGTTCACCAACAACATAAAGGATAAAATCCTTGGAATAATTAAGGTTCACGAAGACCAGAGCTTGAGTGATCCTTTCTTTGATCTCCTCAAATGATTGCTTCCTCTACTCGGTCCATTTAAATTCAGCATTTTTCTTTAAAAGCTCTGTCATTGGCCTTATTACTTGAGCGAAATCTGCAACAAACTTTTGAACAAAATTAATTTTCCCAAAAAAATATTGCAAATCCTTCTTATTGGTTGGCAATGGAAGCTTCAAAAGAGCTTGGGCCCTAGCTAGATCAATAGCTAGGCCATTTTCTGAAATTACATGTCCTAGGAGCTTTCCCTCCTTTACAAAAAAATTTGACTTTTTTGGATTAATAGATATGCCAAATTATCGACATTTTTCAAATACCTACCTTAAATGAGATCTGTCCTCCTCCCTATTATGAGAAAAAATAGTCATATCATCCAAATAAATCATAATAATGTGATTTAAAAACTCACCAAAAGCCACATCCATTGCCCTTTGAAAAGTTGCACCAGCATTTGAGATTCCAAACGGCATTTGATGATAAGAAAAGGTTCCTCATTTTGTGGTGAACGTTGTTTTATGTTGGTACTCATCCCTGACCCAAACTTGGTTATACCCAGAGATTCCATCCAACAAAGAGAATCTCTGAGATCCCGCAACCACATGAAGAATCTGGTCAATCTGAGGCAGAGGATAATGATATTTTAGCGAGGCTTGATTCAAATTTTGAAAATCAACACATAGGGACCAGATTTGCCACCCAAATTGAATGCTTGATGGGGTAAATGATTTTAGAATCCAACATTTTAAGAAGCTCCGCCTTCATCAGTACTTCAATCTTGGGATTAACTCGTCTCTTATTTTTTCTGAAGGGTTTCACCCCATCATGCAACTCAATAGTATGTTGTATTACATCTTTGTTATATCCCTTCAAATCATGGTAACTCCAAGCAACTGTGTCAGGAAATTCATGACATAAATCTCTGATTTGTTCTAACTCCTCGGGAGTACAATTCGTCCCAATATTTATCAATTTTTGAGGACCCAACTCATGTTTAGTATACTCCTTCTCATCTACTTTGATCCTATGCTTCTCTGCCCTATCATTTTGATCAAAAAGGCTTTCAAGTGTAATCAAACCTTTTGGGATATGATTATTCCTTAGTTGAATAAGCCCTTTGTCTTCCTCCTCATCAAGCGTTCTCTCTTCCACAGTACTCGCTTCTCTTATTAAAAAATTTACAATCTTCTCATCACTTTCGAATACTTGCCAATACATGTTCTTGTCTGGGACCAAAGGTCTATAAACTAACCTTATGGTCTTAGGTTTCCTCACTACATGTTCAATCAAAGAGAAGTTTTCTCCAAGAGATGCTAGAAGATCAACATGCTTGAAATGGATTGAATATTCAATGCTGTGAAAGCCTCAAACAGGTCCCAAACTTTGTTGTGGTATGCCTTGAGATAATGTTGCTTGGAGATGCACTTATTCATTACTTGATTCACAATCAATTTAGAGTCACCAAAAATCTGCAATTGTTCAATCCCCAATTTTTTTGCCTTCTTCAAACCTAGGCACAATGCTTCATTAGTAGTCCAGGTAGTTCATTAGGTTTGAAGATAGACATTGTTACCTTTGGGGGAAGCCTACCTATGGCAATCAAGTCTGATTCTATCTTTTGCACTTTTTTGAACAACTCTAGGAATGTAGTCACGTTGGACTGCCAGATAGCCAAGCCAATGTCTGTGTTAAAAGCTCTAAGATAATAGAATGCAGCTTGCTCGTGAGTGGGCCAAAGACCTTCAAGAACTCTCTTCCAGCTTCTGGTAAATTTGACATTGAAGTCCGCTATCTCCTCCTGCAGATGCCTTTGAATTGCATTAAATTGATGCAACAAGGAAAATAGATCGGCTTGTTCATGAAATTTTTTATTAACAGCTCTCCTAATTGATCCCATGATGCAATAGTGCCTGGTTGCAACGATCGATACCAATACAACAATTTCCATCTCAGTGACAACACCAATAATTTTATCATCACATCTTCATCCTGAAAGCACGAGATTCCGGAAACAAAAAGGAAAGACTAAACAAAATTGCATTAAAAGGAAAGAACACCAATGAATGAACACAAGATATAAAAGCAATATAAAATATGACCCTTTTTATTGATATTCTTTCAGTAATGTGTTACAATACGTCTCCTTCCTTTTTAGGGGATAGGAGCGTCAAATGTTGATCTTTTACAACTTGTTCTAGAATTCCTTCTTCCGCGTGCCCACATATAAGATGGGTGAACCAAAACGTTGCCACCGCTTGTGTTGATAAAAGTAGACTCCTCGCTGCTCCTCCAATATTGAAGACCTACGTTCGAAGAAACAAACAAAGAATCAGTAGCACCTGTATATGAAAATAAAACTCGTGAATCTGAAGGGTTACTATTTGATGAATGTAAAAGATGAATATAACGATGATTAAAATGAATCCAAATAGACTAAAAATTTGACAAAAGCGTAATCATGCAACTAGAAAACTACTGCAAAAGAAACAGTCACCAAATTCAATACAGATCCGTATTCGTCCCTGGGTCGGATGAGTAAACCTGCAACAGTTTGGTACTCGTTCTAGGGTGAGACAAGAAAACCTACGATAGTTTGGTACTCATTTCGGGGTGAGATGAGAAAACCTACAATAATGCAGGGGGTGCCCGAAGGCAAACCACCCGCGGGTTGAAACTTTGTTTTGACACCAATCCGCTTGGGATGGGTCCAAAACCTGTTGTGATGTGTTGTCGGCAAATTGATAGGCTATTGTGGTCAGAAAATTTGGGTTTTTGGTTCTTGATTCATGCCTTCAAAGTCACCCAATAACCTCCTTTTCGATTAAGAGATTATGGATGTAAAGACACAAATCGTAAGTCAGCAAAACAGCAGCACTTCATCGCTCAAAATGCTCCTTCTCTGTATCTCTTTTGGGTGAGGAAACTCACCATTTTATAGACCCAAGGGGTCTCTTTGAATTAGCATGCAAAAGTGCTACTTAGCATGAATGCTTTTTCAGGGAAGAGAAGACTTCTCCCTGATCAAGGGCTCCATAACTGCTTCTGTAACTGCTGCTGCATGCCCAAAAGAACTCACTCGCACTCCCATGCAATGAAGGGAGAGTTAAGTAGCTAATTTGAGTTATCATGAAAAAGCCCACTCTCACTCCCATGCAATGAAGGGAGAGTCAAGTGGCATATCTGAGTTGTCCTAAAAATCTCACTCCTATTCCCATGCAGTGAATGGAGAGTCAATTGGCAGATATGAGTTGTCAAAAGAACTCACTCGCACTCCTATGCCATGAAGGGAGAGCTAAGTGGAAGTTCTGAGTTGTCATGTGCCGAGGTTTGACTTTTTTTCGGTCAAACCTAGCGTTCGTCCCACCCAGGAGCAAGCGCTGGTAATCGTCCCTGGGTGAAACGAGTACCAATCTACACTTGTCTCTGGGTGAAACAAGTACCAATCCGCACTCGTCCCTGGGTGGAGCAAATAAGTAGCAGAGTGCCTAAAAGGTGCCAAATTGATCTTTAACTTTTAAAACTTCTATGTGAGTGGTTAGAACCACTGTTTTAACCTCTGGGGCTGCCCTGGGGGCTGTGTGTGTTAGTGCGATCAGTGTTTGCAGTCACATAATCGGATTGGTGTTGTTTTGGTGTCTACAGATGCCCCTTTTTGGAAAGCGCTGCACATGGTGCAGTGCTAAGCAAAAATAGATAACCAAAGCACTAATGATTAATATTTTTCAGTAACCTAACCAACTCTTGATGCCCCAAGTATGGAAAATGGCACGCATTCTTGAATCCTTGCTTCTGACGAGCTAAGGAACTTAAATCAAGCATTAACCTGGTTCGATGAGGTATTACTTGATCTTGGACATTGATCAGTCATGAATAGGCAAAGGGCGCAACCTTTTGTCTATTGGAACCTTGAGTTCATGATTTACGAATGCCAAGTATTTCATCATCTTGTGATAATTGCTTGTTTGCTGCCCCAAGTAGGGGCGCGATTGTCTTTGTCAATGATCCTTTGAATGCGTGTCATTTCCAAGATTGGGTATATTGTTGTTGATTGGCAACTAAGTGTGACTACCCCCTCAAGCAACGAATCGATGAGGGAATGACCGACATGAGAAAAGCGACGAGTCGCTTGACCCAAGATGACTTAAGTGAGGGTGCCTTTAGATGCTATCCGTTGAATGCTCGAGCAGTTTCCCGATATTTGTGACCTATTTTTGGTGGGTGTGAACCCATTTTGGGATGCCATTTGGGGTTAACATTGGTGAAAATCTGATCTCTCATGGAGCGGTCCAGCCATGGTAGCCTTCTTTGGGAGACAGATAGGGACAATGTAAACCCCGACATTGGTTTTTTGATGCCAAGAGATTAAGTACAAGAGCACTTGGTCTGGCAATTTTTAGTGGTTTTTTTGGCATTTGTCATTTTTATATTTTGGTTGGTTTTGATTTTTTTTTTTTTTTTGGGTATTCGTTCCTGGGTGGGACGAACTCCATGATGGTACTCATCCAGGGGTGGGACGAGCGCTCCTCCAAGGAAAAAGCGCTCGTTCCAGGCAGGAACGAATACCAGCAAGCAAAAAATATAAATAGGCGAAAATTACGGATTTGGCTCATTTGCACTGTTCATCGCGAGCGATTTGGAGCTCTGAGGAGGAGAAGGGAGATTTTCTGACGCGAAGCGCTATCGAATTTTCCAGTAACCATGAGTGCACAAATCGGGTCATCAAGCGACGGAGCTAAAGCGAGACTAGTAAGTGAACTATCTCCTCGAGTGTTAATTGGAAAAAGTGCAAGTTGTTTTTATTGTGTTTTTCTTTGGTTTAAGACATGGAACCCTAATTAATTAATTAAAAGGTGAATGAATGGATTTAAAGACCATGAAACAAAATGAAACGTGTATGCAAACCGATGGAAACCTGGATGGAAAACCATGGAATAAACCCAAATGAAACTTAGAGTAACACCTTAGGGTAACCACGGTTATATAAAAAAATGTTTTTTTTTTTTTTTTTTGTGAATGGTAAAACTTAGGTCGAAACCGAAGGTAAACCATGTCAATTTTTTTTGTTGTTTTCATGAAATGCAAGATGAAAACTTAGATTTAAAATTGATGAATTTTTTTTTTTTTAAATGGTAAACTTAGGTCGAAACCGTAGGTAAACCATTGTCAAGTTTTTGTTTGTTTTTAAATGCAAGATGAAACCCTAGATTAAAAAATTGTTGAATGTTTTTGTTTGAATGGTTTAAACTTAAGTCTAAACCGTAGGTAAACCATTCCAATTTTTATGTTGTTTTAGTTTTTGAAATGAGTTCAAAGTACAGACTAAAATTGTTTTTGTCGATTTAACACTAGAATTAAAAAACTCTAAAAAAACTGTGTTTTTGTTTTTTGTTTTTATTGTTTTAAAGTACAGCTTTGTTTTTGTCAGTTAACACTAGAATTAAAAACTCTAGAAAACTATTTTTGTTGTTTTTTTGTTTTTATTGTTTGAAAGTACAACTTTGTTTTTGTCAGTTAACACTAGAATTAAAAACTCTAGAAAACTGTGTTTTTGTTTTTGTTTTGTTGTTGTTTATATACATGTTGATGAATGGTGTTGCTATACATTGATGCAGTTTTGTACAAGTGATGGGGATTTGATGCATTTTTTTGATGTGTTTATGTTTTGTGATATGCAGGTGGTGAAGAGTTGGCATTGGGTACCGACTATTTTTTCTAGTGCCCATGAGGCGTTGAGTGCGGAGGACTAGGAGTGGCTTGACACCTTGGGGCTCAAGCATGTGGCGCGATTGGAGGCAGTTGTTGGGGATCGGGCGTACTTGACAGCTTTGATCAGTCTATGGGATGTTCGGACAAACACCTTCCATCTCCCGACAGGGGAGATGATAGTTACCTTGGAGGATGTGTATCGAATTCTTCGGATTCCGATAGATGGGGTTCCCATCCGGATGATGCCACGAGGCCAGAGGATGGCTGTACTGACCCGATGCTTTGGACATGGGGACTTGGATGGGGAGGATGCGGTGTAGAAAGGGGAGGAGGATTGTAAGGTAGGTTGTATCCTAGTGTGGTGGTGGTATGAGAGGAGGGTGTTGGGAGTGAGGCATGCACTACTCATGAGCCTCATTTCCAACATGTTATTGCCAGACTCCTCGGGGCGAGGTTCCCATGGAACCTACTGGAGGTGGTGTGGCAGTTAGTGGATTGTCCTATGATAGAGCCGATGATCATGAGATGGGGCCAGACGCTATTGGCTCAACTATATGATGAGTTGTATGAGGTCCACTGTCGAAAGCGAAAGGGGATTGGCTACAGTTACTTATTGCAGTGTTGGGCCTGGTAGCATATAGCCGTAGAGCGACCACGAGGGCTACCCTGGACTACACGGGTTGACATGGTGGATAGAGACATTGGTTATGGTGCTTTATGGTATCGATCTAAGGAGCGAGGGCAGAGTTGGTAGTTTGTAGGAGACGTGGACCATTACATAGATGCATTGGCCCAACTGACTCCAGGAGATGTGGTGTGGAGGCCATATCGAGATTGTCTCGCATGGCCGGTGGATGATGAGTGGCTTCGGCGGGTCCAGAGGGGGAGGTGGGTCATTGGACAACACGAGACAGAGTAGGAATACTTTCATTATCTCTGAGTGACACGACAGTTTGGGGTACGCTAGGGGTTTCCTGGGGAGCCCTTAGTCTATCAGTGCCGGAGCGATGAGAGGACTCTAGCTACATTGATCCTTGAGCCGTTGGGGGAGGAGGCAGATACAGTACTGGACATTCTAGACATGGATGACGTCAGAGTCACTGTCGAGTACCAGGAGTGGTGGACGCTTCGGCAATGGCGAGGTGAGGGGCCATTGGGAGGGGATGAGGCAACATCAGGCAGAGAGGGTGTAGAGGCACCAGGCAAGGGTTGGGGAGCTCCTGTTGATGTGGACATGGTGGAGGTGGCAGATGCAGGAGAGGACTTTGGTGAGGAGGAGCAGCCAGAGATGCAAGATGCTTTAGAGCAGGCCGATGCTCTAGAGAGGCCGACATAGCCAGCCTTGTCGGGGGATATAGAGGCAAGGTTGCGTGCTACGGAGGTGAGATGGGGAGTTTGGGAAGATGGTGCAAGAGAGGGATCTCCTGCGAACACAGTTGGCAGAGCGAGAGAGTGCAGGGACTGTGTCTCACCGATAGGAGGGTGATACGGATGTTGCATGGGAGAGGGATCTCCTATAGGTGCAGCTAGCACAGCGCGATGACGTAGTAGCTTACTACCATCGGTGGGAGGCAGAGTGGAGTTGACGGGAGGCAGATTGGGGCCGACGGGAGTCAGATTGGTGGAGACAAGAATTAGATTGGTGATGGCATCAGCTGGAGATGGAGGGAGAGATTATCCACCTTGGGGGACAAATACCATAGCCTCCTGCATGTGGCTCATCGTATCGGATGAGAGATAGCGGGACAGAGCAGTCAGCATCATCCCATCACAGGCAGCTGGATGAGGGAGGTGCTAGTGGGCATGATGCAGGGGCGAGCAGCAGTCGCCCTGAGAGGTCCCATAGGACCCACACTATAGGGGGTAGTTCCCGTCGCATCGATCCTACGTGATCATGGTGGTCGACGCCCTAGGCTTGGGGTTTTTGAGTTTTTGGATTGTGGTAGCGAGGTTCGAGGACCGGTTCACTGTAGCCTGCTGGTAATTTTGTTATGATATATATATACAGATGACTCTTTTTGGTGTTTATACATTTTTCATGATTTATTTTTATGTACATGTTTTTACATTGATGTATGCATATGCGATTATGAATGCGATGGGTCTACTTTGTATGATGTATGCATATGGAATGAATGAAATGAATTGTTGATGATTTGTCGATGCACCATAGACTGTACAAGATTTGACTGGCTTGCTATAGTAATGGGATAACTTTGTGGAATGCTTGTGCATGTGAAAACTTTGTTTTTGTATTTTGTCTATTTTTTGATGGTGATGTACGGAATGAAATGTACCGGTTGTTTGAAAATGTAGTGAAGCTTTTCTGAGATGCAGATATTTTAACTAACTAGCCAAGACTATACATTTATCTCGCAATACTTTTGAACAAGGTCTAAATCTAACTTGTATTTAACCAAGTTATTTCATATCCCCATGTGTGCAATTGAGTTCGTTTATGTGTTATTCATCAGGATACCGCCAGTGCTAGATAGGCTATCAACCAAACCTGTACTAAGGATCACCTAATTAGCTCCACTAACTCCATTGTTGTATTTAGCAAGATTAATCCATGGGACAATCTAAGGTACCATAGGCTAGCTCATCCACATGCAAACATTGGTCTGCGCACACGCAAAGCTAATGTGACATACATATCGTCATGTGGGTAGGATACCACCATTGCCAAGTAGGATGTCAACCAAACCTGTAATGAGGATCACCTAGATGGTTTTCGAATGCTGAGAATTTCTAGGGATTCAAGTTTAGGCTGTTTGGTGGCTGAATGATTTGGGAGACTTGCTCGTCTATATAGTGATGAAAATCACTGTTTATTTTTCACTTTGTTTTTCTTTTTGAGCAAGGATTTTGAATAGTGGTGATAACCACTGTTATTTGATTTTGTATTTTGAACTTTGTAAGTTTGAGCTTGTGAATGGCCTGGATCCTGTTGGTCTTGGGGATGACTACCCATCCTGGTTAGGGGCATGTAGTACGAATCCTTACGACGTTGGGAACCAAGGGGATAATGGAGATTATGAAGTAAGGGCATTGATCGTTTAGGCCTTGGGGATGACTACCCATCCTAGTTAGGGGCGGATAGTACGAATCCTTACAAATTTGAGACCAAAGGTGAATGGAAAGGGTTAGGATGATGGGTTGTTGGAATGGTGGTTTTGAATAACGTTGATCCTTTTAGGTCTTGGGGACGACTACCCATCCTTGGCAAAGACGTGTAGTACGAATCCTTACAACTTTGGGGACCAACTATGATTAGGATTTGTGGGAGTGGTGAAAACCACTATTTATGATGGGGAATGGATGGGGAAGAACTTGTCCTTTTGTTAATTCTTAGCATTCTGGAACCATTCACACAGGGGGATGAATAGGCTAATTTTTTACCTATGGTACCCTAGACTGCTTTGTAGGCTTCTCTTTCGTTCACACAACTTAGGAATTATTATATGTGTGTTAATTTGTGTTGGGATGCTACGTAACAAGGTGTGATCCAAGTAAAACTTTCCCATGTAAAATCCGTTTAACTTTGTACAGTTTTGGCTAGAAAATTAAAGACAGCTGAATGAAGAAAAACCCTAGATACATTAGGAGACAACTGACTATGCTAAAAATGGCGATATGCTGGACGTATGCATTTATGAAAATGGCTTTGATGTGGAAAAGGATGGAATTGCCAAGTAATGACAGCCTATGGTGCTTTTGACTTGTATGACCTAGCGAAGTATGCAATGTATGGATGCGATGCCTAATGCAACCTATATTTTTGTATTTTGATTTTTATGAGAATGCATGGAATTGGAATGCAATTGTTTTTGTAATTTTGATTTTTTTTTATGAGTAGGCATGGAATTGAAATGCAATTGTTTTTGTGATTTTGATTTTTTTATGAGTATGCATGGAATTGAAATGCAATTGTTTTTGTGATTTTGATTTTTTTTATGAGTATGCATGGAATTGAGATGCAATTGTTTTTGTGATTTTTGATGATTGTATTGTTTTTGTTTATTTTTGAATATTTATTTTGACCAAGCAGTTATGGTAACGCTTGGAGCATTTGGTGTTGACCAAAGGGTTTATAGATACCTTTGGGGCATTTAGGGTTGACCAAGCGATTATGAGAATCCTTGGAGCTTTTGGCTTGACCAAAGGGTTTATAGATACCTTTGGGGCGTTTAAGGTTGACCAAGCAATTATGAGAATCCTTGGAGCTTTTGGCTTGACCAAAGGGTTTATAGATACCTTTGGGGCATTTAGGGTTGACCAAGCAATTATGAAAATCCTTGGAGCTTTTGGTTGGACTATGGCTCTCTAGATGTGGAATGGCCTCAAATGAATGATGTTCAAGGGTTCTATTTCCTGATTCCTTCAAGAGAGGCAAGTCGGTATGTCCGTCCTATGCGATGGCCATACCCAGGGCCACCACACCACGTGAGCTTGGGTGACGCCCAGCGGACTCTTCGGTCCAAACAACAAAGGAGGTTCCTTCAAATTCCGACGATAAAAATGTCTCCTAACAAGACATGCTTTGCCGTTTCTATTTGAATGATCTTTTCCTGGTGTGCGACAATCCAAGTGGGAGATTACCTAGCTTGGGGTAATCCCAATGGGTGTGTACCAATCCGTTGATCGAAACCTCGATAGTATGAACTGGCAATCCTCTTGAAGCCATCCCTAACAAAAGCCGAGTGGGAAAGAACTTGTAAAAATAGCATTGTGTTGCTATTAAGAGGGGTCGAGGAGAACAAGGACCCCTAGTTGGCTCGAGTCAAATAATTGCGGATTCAAGAGAACTTATCCGAAGATGGTTCAATCTGGATCAGGTGGATTCCTAGTGTCAGATCAGAGCTTGCACGCTCCATCACGGATTGCGATAATGTCTTAACCTGAATGGTTTTCGTTTCACCAAAAGGGTCTTGCGAGATTAGTGACCCCAAGGAGGCCATAGTATCCACAAAATTATTTGATGATCGAGGGAGTGCCTCGATGTCATACCATTCAAGTTGGGCCAGGAATGTGTCCACAAGGGCTTTGTAGGCCTGTAGAACTAGACATTTACATTGAAAAATCCCCTTCACTTGATTGACAATCAACAATGAATCACCAAAGATGTTTAAACATTTAATGTTCATGGTGATTGCTATTTGAAGACCTATGAGCAAGGCTTTGTATTCTGCATTGTTATTGGTGCACGGGAAGTCTAATTTAAATGACAAAGGCATTGGAGCGCCTTGCATAGTGAAGAATACAATTCCCGTGCCACCCCCTTGCTCACATTTAGAACCATCGAAGAATAGGGTTATGTCACTCGTGACTCAGGCTCATCAGAATCTGGCGATTCTAAAACATGGAAGACCCCATCATCAGGTAGTTCGAAATTCAGAGGCTGATCGTCTTCAAGAGGAGCCTCGGCTAGTTGATCGGTGATGACTTGACCTTTTATGGATTTTTGTCTAATGAACTCTATGTCAAACTCCGTCAACAACATGATCCATTTCACCGTGTGGCTACTATGATAAGTACGACTCATCATGTATCACAATGGATTCTCCTTAGACACAACATACGTCTTATTACTGAGCATGTAGTGGCATAGATTTTTGGTAGCAAACACCATTGCCAAGCAGAGCTTTTCAACGTATGCATAGTTAAGTTCATAACTGACCAGGGTGCGGCTAAAATAATATGTAGCCTGTTCTTTGTGAAGTTCATTTTTCTGGGATAGCATGGTGCCCAGTGCCACCTCAGTAGCTGAGATGTATAAATAGAATGGCACTCTTGGTCTAGGTGGTGCCAATACTGGCGACGAAACCAAGTATTGTTTAATGTCGTCAAAGGCTGACTAGCACTCGTCATCCCAATGAAATGTGACCCCCTTATGCAATAATTTATTCATGGGTCGGCATTTTTTAGATAACTGCGCTATGAAGCACTTGATCGACACAACCTTTCCCTACAGACTCTTGAGCTGCTTGATGGTGGTTGGGGGATGCATTTCAAGGATTGCCTTGACTTTGTTTGGGTCGACCTTGATTCCTCGTTTGGAGACTATGAAACCCAAGAGCTTTCTAGAGGTGACGCCAAAGATGCACTTCTTAGGGTTTAGTCTGACTTTATGTTCAATGAGGTGATCGAGGACCTTGCTCAAGTCATCGAGGTGATCTGGGTGCAAAAGAGATTTGGCCAAAAAATCATCCATGTAATCTTCCAAAGTTTTGTGCATGTAATCATGGAAGATGTACGTCATGGCACGTTGGTAAGTGGCGCCAAAATTTTTAAGACCAAAAGGCATGACCTTATAGCAAAATGTCCCCCAAGGCATTGTGAATGCCATTTTTAGTTGGTCCTCGGGATTGATACAAATCTGATTATATCCTGAGAAACCATCCATAAGGGAAAGCATTTCATGGCCCGTTGTGGCGTCTACCAATGCGTCGATGCTTGGCAAGGGAAAATCATCCTTAGGACTCGCTTTGTTAAGATCTCGAAATTCGGTGCATATGCGAATCCTCCCGTCGAGCTTCTTGATGGGAACCATGTTAGACAACCATGGAGGATAATCCACACAGATGAAAAACTGGGCATCCAACAACTTTTGTAACTCGTCTTTTACCATTAAGGCCACTATTGGGTGCATCTTGCATAGTTTTTGCTTTATTGGCTTGATTTTTAGATCAAGCATTAAATTATGCATGACTAGTTGTGGGTCTAGTCCCGACATATCCTTGTATGACCATGCAAAAACCTCCTTCTTCTGTGAGAAGGGCAACATAATCGGCTTGCTCTTCGGGGGAAAGACTTACCCCCAGCTTGAGAATCTGTGGATTCATTGGATCTGTGCCAATGTCTACATCAATCATTGCCTCGATCGACATGTGGGATCCATCCTCCAACTGGTGTGGAGTTGGGATCAGGTGGATATCGTTTGTTGAATTAAGATCATCATTAGGAATGTCAAGTTCCTCTTCAGCATGGAAGACATCCTGAGTCTGTCCTAGAGTGAAATGAAACATCCCACCACAAGGCCAATACTCTGATGGGGATGGTGGTGTGTCAGCGCGATCCCAATCTATAGCCTCTATGTCTAGATGCAATGATCGTGTTGGATTGGCTGGATCATGGATGGGGGCGGTCAAGTCAATGGAGATCATGTTTATGAGATGATTGTAACCTCCATTACCATAGGTGTGATAAATCTAACATTATGGATGTTCTTGATGCGTTGGATCTGGCTCTGTAGGCACTGGCACAAAGGGATCAGCCCTATGCGTAGACATGCAAACAAGGTCTACCCTAGGCACTGATGGTTTGATAGGGTCTCCAGGTGGAAGATGCTCTCTGTATACTTGGAGTGGCAGGTGCAGTAATTGCTATAACTACGTCGGGTTGAGGTGCCACCTATGTCTTGGACCTATGTGTAATTGTTCAAACATGTCATCTATGTCCAAGGGATATCGTTGTTGCATTTGTTGCCTTTGTTGCATTTGTCGCATGTGGTTGAGATAAGCCATCTCAGTTTCATCTTTCGAATCACTGTCGGAGAACCACAGGCCTTCGTTAACTCCAATGGTTGCTTGCGACACATGGGGCTCACCTTGTTCAAGCAAATTTATGTGGTCCCATCTAGGTTGTCCCGCCCTCTGTGGGGGAACCTAATTTTCTTGAGGTAGTCTATGCTCACTGGGATCATTCAATGGGAACATTGTTAGGAAGCTTTCCTGATCATCATTCATTGGATATTCGTGCGAATTATCATACTCCGACTCATCTTCAGAAGACCCTTCATGCTCTTGTCCATCTTCCCCTTGTGGGTGAGTCCGTGAGGTTTCTCCTTCTGTGGCCGTAGGGAAAGGGTTGTTAAGGTCAACAAGGTTGTTTGTTTGTAATGGGAAATAATCCCCCAATGTATAAGTTGTATTTGGATTGGCATATGAATCTGATGCCAACCCATACTTGTTGCCTATCCCTAGGCCTTGCATGTTTTCGACCAAGATGTCGAGGGGCAAAGGGTGATTAAACCCTACTCCTGACTTGTCATAAGGCATTTGGTATCTTGGTTGGAACAAAACACACACTCCTTGTTCATACCTACCTAACCTGTATCCATGCCAATTGCATTGGCTAAGATATTGTAATGCAAAATCTAGGTTAGACAGATAATTGACATCCTCCACAAAGGGCTCTTCATCTTCCTCTTCTCATCAAGAAGGTTCAACGCCATGATCCAGGCCCCCAAAAATAAATTTTGTCTGATTAGGTGGGTAACCTAAAGGAACCACGGAGCCTATGGGGAGTCGAGGTCTTCCCATGTCTTGCATAGACTGAAGTGTGGGCGTTGCAACAACATTGCACACTATATACTCCCCCATGCCCGTGTTAGACATCTCAACAGTAATCGTTGGCGATTGAGAGGGAGCGAATGGGAGTTCTCCTTGAGTCCACTCCATGTGGGGTGAACTAGGTGTCTCGACTTCCATTCTAGTAGGCATCTCTTATGTTGAGATGGTGGAGACTAAAGGTGGTTCTGCTTCCATGGGCTTCTTTCCTTTGTCCGTTGGTGTGGCCACCATAGGTGGCGTCATTGTGGGAGGACCGGATGAATAAGATGAACCCGCATAGGAAATCGATTTATTTGGTAATGGAGATTCTTGCTTAGTCGGACCCCTTTTAGATGGATTTAACTGGAAATCCACATGCGTTGAAGGGAGGGTCGACTGCGGCATTAGTTGCACTGAATTATAGTATTTAAAAGGTTCTAAATCTGTGGGGACCACGTGCACTTGTCCTTCAAATGTGTACTTTAAACATTGATGAGCAATTGAAGGGACACACTTCATATCCCGGATCCAAGGCCGCCCAAGCAAGATATTGTAAGCCATCTCACCTAAAATGTGGCACAATGTATGAATGGTCTTTTGTCCCACTTGTATGGGTAGGAAAATTGTGCCAACTGTCGAGCATATCGCGTCATTAAATGCTCGAAGAGTATAAGTGGAAGGTACAATGTGAGAGGCTAGCAGCTTCAAATGTTTCAGTGTAGCGGTTGTAATAATGTTACTGGATGAACCAGTGTCTACCAACACCCGCTTGTACGGAGTCTCGTTGACCCACGCAATAACGTTCAGGGGTGGATCCGCTACATCCCTAGTCACCATTTTTAATTCATCTTCCTTGAAGGTGATGACTGGTTCGGTACACTATTTGACATGCCCCACAAAATTGTTGAATGAATTCGCTTCGTGGGGATGCAGCTCAATTGCCTTTAATATCTCCATGAGAGCTTCCCGATGGGGCACCGATTATTGAATAAGCTCATAAATGGAGAGCCTATCCGATGTGGTCCGTAGACTTTGAGTAAGTCTAGTTCGAATCGTGGCCACTGGTCTAGGCGGGGGCAACTGTGTAGGATTCAGTTGAGGTTGTGACATGGGTGGAACTTCCCTGGTGGCTGTCGCGGGGGTAGCTCCTGGGTGTCTCTTGTTTCTTGTCACAATATTGATCATCCCAACATACCCCTCCATGGGGCAATTCTGTTGCACTTCATTGACATGAAGAGGTTTTGCTTGTGCATCATGTGTGGGTAAGGATCTCTAAAAACACCCATTTGTTGGTTGTTGGGTGCGATGGGGTTATCCACTACCAATGTGTTATTTTCAATTAGGTCTTGCACTAAACCTTTAAATTTCCAATAGGCGTTAAGGTCATGCCCTTTCCTTAGGTCATGCCATTAGGATCGATTTTTTGAATCTCTGGCAGATTAATCAAGTTTGTCGCTGACAAACAGTCAAACAAGGATTCCCTAGACTCGGTGTATGGTGTAAATTTATGCCTAGGGCGACGCTGCTAATTGTTGTCCTATTTTTTATTATATTTCTCATAGTTATTGTGAGGCACCACCTGATAATTAGCCTTTGGATGCTGTGTTGCTGGGGCAGGCTTAGGGGCATTGATAGCAACTTGATTGACCGTGGCGGGTTTCTGTTGCGTATTCTCTATTTTGGTGCTCTTGTTCCATTCTTTTTTCTTAGGCTTGGAAATTTTGCCATCCTATATCTTGATCTCTTCGATAATTCTAGCTTATGCCAGAGCTTCTTCTAAAGTGGCGTATTGCTGCAACTGCAATAGCACAAAGATCGAACGCAAACAGCTCTTTGCGAACATTTGAGTTAGGTCAGACATAGGAGGGAGGTAGGATAGCTTTGAAAGCAATGTCCTCCATTGATTCCCATATGCCACCATAGATTCCTCCTCATACTGCTTGAGGCTAGCTAGATCACTTAGTGACACCTTTTTCTTTGTGATAAAAGCGAAACGTTTTAGGAACGCGTCCACTAGCTGATCCAAGTTGTAGATGCTATGCTTTGGTAGATGGGTAAACCAATCCAAGGCAGGTCCTGCGAATGTGGTTATAAATTTTCTTAATAGCAATTCATCATTGTCTTGTATACCGAAGCATTGGCTCAAAAATCGAGTCACATGCTCTTGAGCATCTTCATCCCCTCGAAAGAGTGCCAACTAGGGCAGCTTAAAATGTTCGAGGTATGGAGGTGTTGGCACTGATGGATGCACAAGATGACTATGGAGTTGGCGTAAGGTAGGCTTTTGGGGCCCAGCAGTCTTGAGTTCCATAGTCTCTAAGCATTCTAACAACACTTTGTATGCATCGAAGGACTTAATCTCCTCCTCCTTGGTTTGCTCCCGATGTGGGTTGCGGGGAACTTGAGGCCTTTGTAGGGGTAACTGGGTAGAATCCCTTCTGCCTTGATAGGGCATTTCAGCCCACTCTTCTTCTTGGTCATAATCCTCATAAGCTTCTTGAGGAGTGTCTGGCCTAGGCCTATGAACATTGATAGGTGCCCGTGAAGGATGCCCATCACGGTTGTGGGGAGTGGCCTCCCGCTCAGGCCTAGGAGGTCTTAGAGGTAGTGCTTGATGAAGTCATGGAGACCTGTCTCACACTAGGGGGTTGTGCCTCACATACATCTTAGATTGTTGTGCATGAGGGACTAGGGCCTTCTCAGGTGCATTGTTGTGAAGCAGTTCAGCTGTCCGACGCTGAATGCACTCTTGGTTAAGGCGACACAAATGTTCTAATTGTTGTTGGTCTTGCCTAAGCCGCGTGATCTACACTTGGCGGGCGGCTAGTTTGGCAAGTGCCAAGTCATTTTGTTCAACCATCTCTGGGTTAGGAGGCCTAGATGCCTCCCCTACATGCCTTTCTCGGTTATGATACTCTGAGACCCCTATTTTTTGCTTCCCTCTATCGAGGTTAGCAGCATTGACTTGAAGCTCTGGTCTCAATGAGCGATTTTGATATAAAGTGGGTGTAGATGTGCATCGTTCCCATGCTATGTATTGTCCTTGAGGAACGTAGTGATCTTCCTCACATTCTCTATTATATGCATGAAAGGTGCAAGCAGAATTGTCTTGCCCTATCGGGAGAACCTGATATTCTGGATATGGTCTAGTGTGTCTGACATTAATTAGGGGTAAATTAGGAGTAACGACATCATATGGTTCCTCCTTGTGGAACCTTTGTTGTTCTAGAGCAGTACATAGTGCTTCATCACTAGGCCACCCATAATGAACTTCAAAGGGGGGCCTTGTATCTAGGCCAAGTGCTACATGTTGGTTGTTTTCTTGAAAGGATATTTGTTGCATGGGAGTACCCCCTAAGGAGGTGCCTCTATAGTCTTGTCTAGTGATGGCATGAGTTGGAGTGCCCCTCAAGGAGGTGCCTCTAAATTCATGTTCTGTAACTGCATGGTGTGGACTAAATTGTGTACCCTACCGCCACGGCGGGATGGCCAAGTCTTTAGGGCTATATCGGAGGTGACTTGTCCCCCTTGGTGCATTCTATGTAGCTTCTGCCCGTGATTGGGCTTTGCTACGAGTATACACCATGGTAATGTTAACCTAAAGATGTAGAAACTCTTTTTTTATGATTTTTCTTTTTTTTTTTAAACATAAAATAGCATACACACACAAGCAATGATTATCTCTTTTAAAGATTAATAGTGTGCCCTAAATCTGGTTTTAGTGTGTTTTTGTTGTTTGTTTTTGTGTTTTTGAAAACTTTTTATGAAAACCATTTAAATGCAATTATGAAGGCTCTTATAACTCCCAAAATGGTCGCCCCTTCAATATACCATTGCCGGACCGATATACCAACCTCTCTATATACCCGCCATTACGTGAGGGAGACTGTAGGTACGTGAGAGCAGATGATACATGGAACATAGGCGGTATGGAAGGGGGATTGTCTTGTTTATGACACCTACCATAGAAGACTTATCCTCGCACGCTGGGAATCACCCCAACGACACTCGATCAACTTTTGTCAGGATTTACATCGAGCAATAGTGACAATCGGGGTAAATGGATGCATATATCCAAGCCAACGTGGTGATGAAATCCATTGTTGGGCTTGCTCAAGGGCTGGGGTTTTATGACTAGCTCCTTGGTTTAAGTAACCACGTGATGTGTGGGGTTCATTTTAATTTGCAAAAATTTGAAACGGGAAAACAAAAAGGAAACTTTCCCTAAGCCATACAAAACTAAAAACCAGAAAACAGAAAATAGAAATTTTGAAGAGGCTTGTTAAAAACCCCTACCTCTTCTCTGCCCAACAGGATATTTCTGATTTGCTGCTCTAAAAAATGCACAGAAAGCTATTCATCCCTGGGTGAGATGAATATCAGAACAGTATTCGTTCTAGGGTGAGACGAATGGTATATTCATCTCTAGGTGAAATGAATCCCAATTCTATAATCGTCACTGTCAGAAACGAATAACAGTCTGATGTCTAAAAAATAGGTACCTGTAATCAAAACAAGCAATTTCAGGTCATAAATCTAACCTAAAAAAAAATAGAGGACAGAAGGTCCCACCGTGATCACCATTGAAAGCACGAGATTCCAGAAACAAAAAGGAAAGACTAAACAAAATTGCATTAAAAGGAAAGAACACCAATGAATGAACACAAGATATAAAAGCAATATAAAATATGGCCTTTTTTATTGATATTCTTTCAGTAATGTGTTACAATACATCTCCTTCCTTTTTAGGGGATAGGAGCGTCAAATTTTGATCTTTTACAACTTGTTCTAGAATTCCTTCTTCCACGTGCCCACATATAAGATGGGCGAACCAAAATGTTGCCACCGCTTGTGTTGATAAAAGTAGACTCCTCGCTGCTCCTCCAATATTGAAGACCTACGTTCAAAGAAACAAACAAAGAATCAGTAGCACCTGTATATGAAAATAAAACTCACAAATCTAAAGGGTTACTATTTTATGAATGTAAAATATGAATATAATGATGATTAAAACGAATCCAAATAGACTAAAAATTTGACAGAAGCGTAATCATGCAACTAGAAAACTACTGCAAAAGAAACAGTCACCAAATTCAATACAGATCCGTATTCGTCCCTAGGTCGGATGAGTAAACCTACAACAGTTTGGTACTCGTTCTGGGGTGAGATGAGAAAACTTGCGATAGTTTGGTACTCGTTCCGGGGTGAGACGAGAAAACCTGCAATAAGGCAGGGGGTGCCCGAAGGCAAACCACCCGCGGGTTGAAACTTTGTTTCAACACCAATCCGCTTGGGATGGGTCCAAAACCTATTGTGATGTGTTGTCAACAAATTGATAGGCTATTGTGGTCAGAAAAATTGGGTTTTTGGTTCTTGATTCGTGCCTTCAAAGTCACCCAATAACCTCCTTTTCAATTAAGAGATTATGGATGTAAAGACACAAATCGTAAGTCAGCAAAACAGCAGCACTTCATCGCTCAAAATGCTCCTTCTCTGTATCTATTTTGGGTGAGGAAACTCACCATTTTATAGACCCACGGGGTCTCTTTGAATTAGCATGCAAAAGTGCTACTTAGCATGAATGCTTTTTCAGGGAAGAGAAGACTTCTCCCTGATCAAGGGCTCCATAACTACTTCTATAACTGGCTGTTGCATGCCCAAAAGAACTCACTCGCACTCCCATGCAATGAAGGGAGAGTTAAGTAGCTAATTTGAGTTATCATGAAAAATCCCACTCTCACTCCCATGCAATGAAGGGAGAGTCAAGTGGCATATCTGAGTTGTCCTAAAAAGGTCACTCCTATTCCCATGCAGTGAATGGAGAGTCAATTGGCAGATATGAGTTGTCAAAAGAACTCACTCACACTCCTATGCCATGAAGGGAGAGCGAAGTGGCAGTTCTAAGTTGTCATGTGCTGAGGTTTGACTTTTTTCCAGTCAAACCTGGCGTTCGTCCCATCCAGGAGCGAACGTTGGTAATCGTCCCTGGGTGAAACGAGTACCAATCTACACTCGTCTCTGGGTGAAATGAGTACTAATCCGCACTCGTCCCTGGGTGGAACGAATAAGTAGAAGAGTGCCTAAAAGGTGCCAAATTGATCTTTAACTTTTAAAACTGCTATGTGAGTGGTTAGAACCATTTTTTTAACCTCTGGGGCTGCCCTGGGGGCTGTGTGTGTTAGTGCAATCAGTGTTTGCAGTCACATAATCGGATTGGTGATGTTTTGGTGTCTACACATCCATTATGTCATGGATGGTTTCCAAAGAGGCTACATCTTGAATATGCTCATAAGTAGTTTTACCAGTACCATCATAGGTCAAAAAAGCTTTCAAAGCAGCTTGAGGGACTGGATTTTGTGCCTATAAATTCAAGTCTACCGAACTATTCCATGTCGATAACTTCCTTGGTGGAGGATTCTGAGACATTTGGACTGGTGTGTGTGGCTGAGGAGGTGGAAAACTAGTAGCAGTACTATATTAACTTGAAGGAACAAAAAATACACTAGCAATTTGTGAGGATGTTGCAGAGGACGTAAGTGGTGGGGAGACAAACTTAGGGTGTCCACTTAATTTTTGGTTGTCAAGTTCAAAAAACTCAATGATATTTTCAAAATTTTTGGCCTTAGATATTGTGATCATGAAGTACATCTCTCACTATCTCCATGTTTGGAGGCTTCTGGGTAGTGCTGAGTCACCAAATGTTCTAACTATACAACATGAAGGCAAACATTAAACCTCAATACTATTGAAAGTGAAACTTTCAGGGTCCCACCGGATGTGCCAAAAACCGTTGGTCACAAATCTGTCTAAGTACAAGATTTCATCACTTGTGCACCCTAGACTCGGCCAACATTGAAATGCCGAGGGAAAAATAAAATTCCTTCGAACCGATCTCCAAAGAGGGATGGCTCCCTTACTAAATTCTACACTATTTGAAGACTAGGGATGTAAGAAAGAAATTGAAAAATAACTGAAAGAAAGGGAATTATAGCCACAGGCCGAAGTGTAGAATTTGGGGCAGACTAATAGCAAAAATTCCACCAAGTTTTATAATAGCATATAATAAAAGGAAAGTAGCAGAATTTAACTCACACCTTTGTAGAGATAACCCCCGAATCACATTTCAAAACCTACTCACTAACCAGCAACGTTTGAATTCACAATGCAGAATTCAAAACTTAACAGCAAGAGCATGAGCATAAACAAAAATGATTTTAAAAAAAGAATGAAATCACACACATAAGAATGCTTGCAAATTTTAGAAGCCAAGTCTCTTCTATTGATGCAGAGAACTTAGAGAGTTTTCTTGCAAAATATCTAACCTTCATTTACAACAAGAATTTGATTAGTATTTATAGAGGTTTTCGCCTCTTTCATTAAATACATGTGGAGGCAAAGTGTCGGCCACTCAGCCACCAATAGCAATAACTTTCTCTTTGACCACAACAATAAACCAATAAGCAAATGCCAAATAAAATAACTGATGATTTTATCACATGGCATATCAAGCTTCAGCACAAATAATCAGTCCATTTTTAATCTCCATGGTGGCACCTTGGAAATGCATGCCCACGAAGTGGTTGATGCCTCAAAAATGAACAATATTGCACTGGAATCAAGAGCACATGCTTAAACTTGGTAGATTCAGCGATCATATCACCTCAAGAATTATCTTTATCAATATTAATCTCTTTTCAAGGAAGATTTGCACCAAATTTCACCCAAAATTACATCCATAGGAAAAAGTGTTCAATGTGTGAACATACTTAAAAAAGAAAAAACACTTTTCAATGTGGCACCAATGATTACAACGAAATGTCAATGTGGCACACTACAAAAAAATTCCAATGTGGCAAAAATTCCAACAGAACCAATGTGTGTGCAAGTGAAATGTTCATTAACCATGATTTTGTGCATGCCATTGTACCGAACTACTATGTAAGTCAAGTTACCAAAATCTAGCTAATCCACAAGTGGACATTGGTCTATACAAAAGAAGGTCGATAATATGACAGACATGTCACCACACGAAAGGGATTACCCAATGTCAAGAAGGTTGGGAACAAACAACTTGTTATGGGGCTTATCTCATGGTTTTCAAATAATTGAGGAATTCCAGGTATTCAAGCTCACTACCCCCTTATTTTCTTTAAATTTTTGGAATAGGAATTTCTTGTCCATTTTTTAACAAGGGTATTTTATTTCTTTTGCTTTTTTTCTCTTATTTTTCTTTTTCTCTCTTTTTTTTTGTTTTTTTTTCGGGATACTTACCCAGATTAGATGTAGGGCAAGGTATTTTATTCAGGTAGGGGAGGAGCTTGTCCTTTTTCCAATTCTTAGTATTCTAGACCATGTGCATAATAAGATAGCAAGGGTAAATTTTCGCTTATGGAACTGGGACTACTATGTAGCATCCAATTTTGAATTTTGCAACCAATCATATTTATAACGTGAAAATATGTTCTTGGTTCAATAAGTAGTAATATCATTTCCAAAACTCAAAATTTATTTAATGACGTAATAGTGTTTTTTGATACAAGAGAGATTTATAATAAAAGTGATGAAATCAAAATTATGAAAAATGTGAATTAAATGCATGGTTCAAGATAAATTTTGAATTTATTTGAAATAAAATAAAATATAACTTGAATTTTGGAAAACAACACACACTAATGCAAAAAATGAGAGTTTAACAATTTGAAATATTTTTGGAAATTTTCATATTTTTCGATTTTTTTGTTATTTTGATAATATGAAGATTGCAAATTAAATGATGAAGAAATTTATTTACAAGTATGTATAGAGATGAAATTTTTGTTTTATGCATAATACTTTTTGAGATGCATAATGTTCATTGGCTCCTTAAGTTCTTTTCCTTCTAAGGTGGCCAAGCGATATGCACCTGATCCAAATTTAGTTTTGATAACAAATGGTCCAAGCCAATTAGGTTGAAATTTACCTTTTAGATATTTTCTAGAATTTGTATTTTTTTTTATTTTCTTTAAGTACTAAATCACCTATTTCAAAAGATCGATTATGGAATTTCTTAGCATATGATCTTTTGAGTTTGTCTTGGTAAGAGCGAAGATGCTCTAGGGGATGAATACGTTTTTCATCTAGAAGTTCTAACTGACTTAGTCTTCCAACACGATATTCATCCCCCACTTCAGCATCCTAAAGTAATAGAGCTAAAGAAGGAACTTCTAACTCAAATGGAAAAACCGCTTCAACACCATAAACCAAGACAAAAGGTGAGGCTCCTATAGGACTATGAAAACTAGTTTGATAGGCCCACAAGGTGGGATACAATTGCATGTACTAGTCATGACCTGTTTTATTAACCAATATTTTTAAGATTTTAATTAAGGTTTTATTTGATGCTTATGCTTAGCCATTTCCTTTTGGATAATAAGGAGTAGACCATATATGTTGACTTTTATATTTTTGACATAATTTCTTAACATCTTTATTCTTGAAACATGTTCCATTATATGATATGAGAGTTGATGGGATTTCAAATCTACATATGATTTGATTAAAAATAAAATTATAAACTTGGACTCCCATGCAAGAAGCTAATGGCATAGCTTCTACCCACTTTGTGAAATATTCTATTGTATTTATTATGAATTTATGACCATAAGATGAAATAGGATTGATTTACCAATAATATCTAAACCCCATTTAGAAAAGGGCCAAGGGGATGCAATAGCTTGAAGTTCCTGGGTAGAAGCATGAAAAAGGTATGCATGTCTTTGATATTTATAACAATGATGCACATAATCATAACGTCTTTTTTCATGGAAGGCCAAAAATACCTTAGTAATGGTGCCTCCACTAAAGTGTCCTCCCTAGGATCCATCATGGAATTCACTTGAGACTTTCTTGGAATCTTCTAAATTAAGAAATATTAATAGGACACCTTCAAAGGATATTTTTTATAAGGTATTACCAAAAATTATGAAGCAAACAACTTCCTGGCACAATAACCTACATTGGTTTCTATATAACCCTTGTGGGAAGGTTCCATTTTGGAGAAAATTAAATACATCTGTATACCAAGGTTTTGGGGTTGTTTCATTAATCTGAAATACATATAATGGCTCTAGAAATTAATTAGAAGAAGAAGGCTCTTATAGTTGGTGAATGATGATAGTGGCATACTCATCATTAAACTCCAAGGGTAACAGGGAAGCAGCTACGGCCATGGCATCAATGACACGGTTTATAGTGCGAGGGATGGCTTCTAAAGTTACTTTCTCAAACAATGAAATAAGTTCTAGAACATACTCCTTATAAAAGTGAATCTTCTCATCTCGTATTTGATAAAATTCATTTATTTGATTTATAACAAGCTAAGAATATCTAAAGACTAATAGTATTTTAATTCTTAATGATAGAGTGGCTCGTAAGCCTAGGATTAGAGCCTCATACTCTGTAGTATTGTTAGTACAAGCAAATTGTAACTTGAAAGATAATGGGATAAGGTGATTTTGTGGAGATATTAAGATAATACCAACACCTACACCACTCATGCATCTAGCTCCATAAAAATATAAATACCATTATTCAGATAGATCTTCTTCCAAATTAAGGCACTCAACAAGAAATTCTATAATTATAGGGTGAGTAGACTCTAAAGATGCAACAACTAACTGATCAGCTATAACTTAACCTTTAATATATGTTTGGCCAATGAATTTAAGGTTAAACTCACTTAGAGAAAGAACCCACTTAGCTATGCAACTTGACAAGTAAGGTCTACTCATAGTGTACCTTAAAGGATCAAATTTAGCTATAACAAATGATTTCTAACTGAGCATATAATGATGCAACTTTTGCATAGAAAATAAAACCACAAAACAAAGTTTTTCTAATGGAGTATAGTGGGTTTCATAACTTATTAGTGTTTTTCTTATATAATATATGGCTCGTTCTTTCTTTTTGTCATAAATTTGAGGGAAGAATATATAAAATAAATGGATGATCTGGTCTATGAGGAACAAACACTGGAGGAGTAAGAAGATATTATTTAAGAATCTCAAAAGCTTCTTGAAATTCATCATCCCATTGAAATGGAATGTTTTTCTTAAGTAATTTAAGAAAAGGTCTTGGTTTATTTACCATATGAATGAAACGATGGATAGATTGTAATTTACCTTGTAAAATTCTTAACTCTAATATGTTTTTAGGTGGTGGCATATCAAGGATTTGAGAGGATCTACTTCTATACCATACATATAAATAATAACCCCAAAAATTTTCCTTATTTAACTCTAAATAAATGTTTGTCAGGATTTAACTGAATTAAATATTCTCTTAATATGTCAAACACTTTTCTTAAATCATTTATATGCTCTTCCTCTTTAGTTGAACAAGCTATAATATCATCTACATAATAATGTAAAATATCATACATCATGTCATGAAATATGTATTTCATAGCTCTTTGATATGTTGCTCCTACATTCTTTAAGCCAAAAGGCATTACTTTCCAACAAAAGGTACCCCAAGGTGTAATAAAAGTTATTTTAGGTTGATTTTCAAGAGCTATTCTAATTTGATTGTATCCTAAAAAACCATCCATGAGGGATAACATCCCACTCCCAGATGTAAAATCTATTATTTGATCCATATTAGGGAGAGGGAAATCATCCTTAGGGCATGCATCATTAATGTCCTTAAAATCAGTGCAAACCCTAAATTTAGTGGCTTCTTTTTTAGCTACTGGGACAACATTTGATATCCACTCAGCATAGTCAATAGCTTGGATAAAAGTTACATTCAAAAGTTTTTCTAACTCATTTTTAACTAGTAGTGCTACTTTGGGATGCATTTTCCTAAGTTTTTGCTTTACTGGTTTTGCATCAGGGTGTACTACTAGATGGTGCATTACCACAGAAGGATCTAGGCCTGGCATATCTACATATGTCCAAGCAAAGACTTCAACATATTTTATGAGAAATATGATATATTATTTTTGTCTTTCTTCACTTAATTTTGCTCCAATTTTGACCATGTGAGGATTTTCCTCCGTCCCAATATTAACTTGTAGAACATTTTCTATCATGATATTTGATTCTCTTTCAAAGTTGTGTGGTGCTGGTGACACCCCCATTTCTTGTAATTCTTCTAAATTTAATTTTGATCATTCTTCTTGAGGGGTAGTTGCTTCTACATGAGCTATACATGGGATAGACCCATAAAAATAGAATTTATTCTTAAAAACTTCATCAACAGAGATATCATGAAAAATATCTCCTTTCAAATATTCATCCAGTTCAACAATCATGTCTAGGTATGCTATGGATAAAATTTTACAAGAAGATATCCATTTTCTTTATTTGAACAATTCCTTTTTTGCTAATTATTCTTCATATGTTATAAGGTGGTCATAAGCCTTATATGGGAATGGTTGGGTCTTTGTAGAAATGTAACCAATGCCACTTCGGGCAGGCCATTCCCCAACTTCCAAAGGCTCTTGTATTCCATTTTCAATAGGTCCTAAACCTTTACCTCTATAACCCATATCACACATAATTTGTTTTGATTTTATGTATCCATTAGAGAAATAACAATTAGCAAAACCATTTTGATCAATTGTGATATTCACAATATTAATTTTACCATAATCATACCCTGCATAAACAAAGGCACAGCTTCCAAAATGATAGATACTTCCCAGTGGTCATGACAAGCCTATAATTTGTAGAGATGGTGGTAGCTTAGCTAACACTAAGGAATCTTGAGTGGTAAAGTTATTATATTCTAAAGTTGTGAGTATTGAAGATAAATCTGGTAATATTTCATTCGTAGTAGGATATGAAGTAGGACTATCTTCTTTAATTATAGATTTATATGATGTAGTTTTTGATGGTGATGATGCTTATGATAAAGGTGTTGATGATGATGTAAGTTTTGATGATGAAGTTGGTGATGATGGAGGTGGACTAGGATATGCTGACGACATAGCCAGATAAAATGGAACTCCTATCGGTTCTTCCATCGCACACATATCAAATGGTCTAGGATCACCGTGTATAGTAACTAGTTTATTTTTAAATTCAAACTTAACACACTGATGTAATGTAGAGGGTACCACTCACATGGCATTGATCCAAGGTTGACCTAAAATTATGTTATACGATGTAGGGCAATGTACAACAAATACATTCGTATCTAGAATCCTTGGACCAACTTACAATAGAATTGATAACACTCCACATGTTTCTTGAGTTTCATCATTAAATGATTTAATGATCATTTTAGTCCTTTTTAGATCTTCTTTTTGAAACCCAAATATTTGGAAAAATTTATACGTGCATATATTTAATGATGATCCATTATCAATTAAAACTCTTTTAACACCTACATCTCCAATTAATGTTGTGATATATAGAGGATTGTCTCTATATATGCTTTGAGGAGGAATATCCTTATCTGATAAATCTATGTAATTTATTCCATTTAAGCTTACAACATTAACCACAACATCAGGTTCTATATTCTATGGCACCATCATTTTACTTAAGGTACTCATTAATTCTTCTCAATGGATATATGAAGTTCTCAAAAGATCCAAAAGATAGATTCTTGTTGTGATGTTTGCTAGTTATTCATTAATATCATATGGGGGTTTCTGTTGTGAACTTGATATATTATTTCATTTCATAGGTGGTTTTAATATAAAAAGAGTTGATTTCTCATTTTGAGTTTGATTTTGTGGTTGAAAATTCTGAGTTTGAGCTTGTTGTCTAGTAATGGCTCCAATAGTACCTACAATATTATTGTGACCAAAGCAAAACCTAGCACTTTCTGCTTGTTGACTTGAAAGCATTTGTTGATATGAGGGTCGAGTGGTTACTCTTCTAGGGAAAAGTTATTCTGGAACTGATAAATCTATGATGGGAGTAACTCGATCTGATTCATACTCAACTATTTGAGTCAATCTCTAGTTCACTTCCTGTTTCACTTTTTGTGTCACTTTTAGTATCTTCTGAAGATGAATTTTGAAAGTATTATATTGGTCTAGTTATGACTTCCAAAAAAGTAGGTACATAGGAGGTTTGAAAACTTTGTTGTGGTAAAAACCTATTAATGGTTCCCACATACCGAGTTGGGTGAGTAACATTATGATGATCTACTTGATTTACTACTTCCTTGCCATGTTTAGGTAATGGATGTTGAAAAATATCTAGATTTTGATTTGCATTTTGATTTTTTTGTTTTTGGGTACTATTTTGGGTATTATTGTTTGCAGGAAATTGTTGAACTTCCATATTACCTTTATCAATCAAGTCTTGTATCATGTGTTTCAACATTTTACAATAATTCATGGAATGTCCATCTACTTGGTGAAAATTATAATGTAAATCAAACCTAAATCCAGCTATAGTTGTATCTGGTTGTCTTACCTCAGGTAACTGTATCAAGCCTTGTTCCAATAATTGAGGTAAAATCATAGTTAAGGGTTGATTTAATCTTGTAAATTCTCTTGGTGGCTTATCAGGGATTTTCAATACAAATTTCTTTATAGTTTCAGCAAGATTAACATTTGAGTTGTTTCTGCTATCAATGACCCCATCACCCACTACTTGCTTATTCTTATATTGATTTTTAGGAGTCTTATCTTCATATTTTTTCTTAAATTGTCCTCTCCTAATGAGAGCATATTATACCCTCCTAGCTAGATCAATGGATTGATCAAAGGAGGTTACTATGGTAGTAGAAATCTCATAAGATAGTTGTTCTTGCAAATTACCAATAAATATATCCAACATTTCATGATGAGGAAATGCGAAGTGTAATTTACTTAAGATTTGTCTCCACTTAGTCATAAATTCACCAAAACTCTCATATTTACCTTTTTTCATATTGTATAAATCCTTAATGGTTACATGCCTCTCTATATAGGCACTAAATTGATGGACAAACATCTCTATTGTTTCTTCAAATTTCCTTAAAGAGTTTATAGGCAATTGATAGTATTATTCTACAGCCATGCCTACAAGAATTTTAGAGAATATTTTTAGCAACAACAATTCATCATGAGAAATATCATGACATGTTGTCCTATACATACGAAGATGCTCAATAGGATCTTTGGACTCTTTATATATTAGGAGGATAGGCATAGGGAAATGTTTTGGATATGGTTGGGCAACCACAATAGGATCTAAGAGTTGGATACACATCTCTCTATAACTGTATATGGGACAATATGCGTCTATTTGATCTAGTCATGAAACCAATTGTTTGACTGTGTCTTCTAGGTCATGTGGTTGTCCACAAAATTGATTTTTTTGCACTATATTGTTGTGTATTTGATAATTTGATGTTGTTGTATAAGGATTTTCAACTAAAATACTATTGTGTAAAGTGTTGGTAGGAGGATTGTTATGAAGTTGTTGTGGAATTGTGTTTTGTTGAATTTTTTGTTGATGATTGGTATTTTGTATTTGTTTAGCCTTTTTTTGGTTTACCATTTGTTGATTAAGAGCTTGAGAGAAAATGGTCATGGATGGTTGTTTTTGTTGTTTATGATTAGCAATAATTTTGGATGTTTGTGTCACTGGTTTTTGAATATTTTGATTTAAAGGTATCATGTTTTGATTAGATGGTCCTACTTGATCATTATCTTGATCTGTTGAATTCATGTATGATAATGGATTTGTATGTATCTGAAATGCATATGCTAAGGCTGATTCCATATCACATTCTCATGAATTATCAATTTGTACTACTTTATTAAACTCTTCTATGTGGTTTTTTATAAATTGGGTAAATTTACTAAGAGACTCAAATGTAAGATTTCCTTTTTCATCTAATGTAGGTTTATCAGGATCTTCCATTTCATCCTCTCCATTATCACCTTCATCTTGTTCTGAAGATACATAATCTTCAATGAGTATTCTATCATCAATATTTTCTTGGTCTTGTTCTTCCATGTGACCAGATTCTACTTGTTTACCACTTCTTAATTTAGGCATTTTGATTTTAGATTTTTTATCTTACAAATATATATTATATATATGCTTAAAATTTTGAGGTATGTATGTTATATATATACCTAAATAATATATTATATTATGTTTTGGATTTTGTAGTTTTTTAGATTGCAAACAATACAAAAAACAAAATAAAATATATAATATTATAGATATTATACTTTAATTTTCTTGGAAAATCCTATAGATATCATTAACAGGTTCAATTTATGCAGGGGTCATATAGTGTTCTTCTTCAAAATGGAAGTTGGCCTTTAAGAATTTTATGAAATGGGCTATAGTGATGCAATCAATTTTATAGTTTGACATATAAAAGTATAATTCATGAAAGTATTATCGATAAAGCACAACCCTAGGAACTCTATTGAATATTCTCTTATCATCTAAGACAACTTCTTGATTTTCCAAATGTGATAAAAACTTATGTACCATTATTACATTCTCAAGATAATATTCAAAGGAGTAAAGACTTGGAGAAATAACAACTGTCTTATCCGCTAGCCATCTATCACATGCTCTTTGAAGGTCAAAGTAAAAAGGTGCACTATTGGGATCTCAGATTCTAGACAAGTCAAACCTTATGATTTTCTTAAGCTCAGGTTCTTTGGCTCTTATAATTTCTAATCTTCTCCAAATATTAGGGTATGGCACACTACCTAATGAAGAAAATTCTTGGGTTGAAAATACCATACTAACATCACTTCAGACAACTCTCCTTATGTTGTAATCTACCTGAAATTCGAATGCAGAGTGACGGTGTACCAGATTATGATGCAAACAAAATTGATATAAGGTACGGATGCTAAGTCCTACGAATGCGATGAAACAAATGCATGTAGGAAATAAAGCAAAAATAAATGAGATGTAAGAAAAATGAAGCGGGGCATATTTTATTAATGTTGCTTTCAATCTGGTTACAATATGTCTCCCCCCTCTAGGGCTCAGAACGTTTGATACAGTTTGTTACATCAACGGATGGTACGCTTCCAATGTCTTCCACATGCCCACATTCAAAATGGGCGGGCCAAATGTTGCCACCGCTTGTGTATGTGTGCTTTTTGTTCCTTTCTATCCCTCCAGTGTTCCTAGTGGTGAGATCTTGCACACAGAGAAACAACAAACAGTTAATAGCATATGCGGATATTGGGAAAACATGCAATCCCCAAAGTCTCTGGTTGGTTAATGTAAAAAAGAATTAAACGATGGTCAAAACATGTCATCATGAACCCAAATTTTGATAGAAGCATCAAGACATCATCACGGACCTATTGCAAAAATAAAAATCAAGAAATCATGCATGGATTTCTAATCACTCCGGGGTGGGCTGATGAGGACTGTCATAAAACGTGCAAGAGCGACCTTGCAAATGTCTTGCCTAGAGGCCTCCAAAACTCCTGCACACTTGGGGTTAGGCTAAAATGGGCATTTTGGGATGACCCAGAAGATCATATTTTTCAAATTCTGCCTAGATTGTCCTGTATCTGAAGGCACTCCCTGTATGTTAGTAAACGCGTAAAATGATAAAAACACGGTCAAATCAAGTCAGAATAACATGAAACTTGAAAATCATCATAATTACATGAAATATGACAGAATGCAAAAATAACAGTAGAGAAATTCTTCACAAATTTCTAATCACTCTGGGGTGGGACGATTAGGACTGCAACAGTGCGGGGGGTGCCTGGGGGCAGGACGCCCACCATTTGGGGCCTAGTTTTGGCACCAATCCAAGTGGGATGGGTCCAAAACCTCCTAGGGGGTTGTGTCAATGAATTTTGTGTGGGATTTTGGCTAATTTCTTGGGTTTTGGATCTATATTGCATTCCTAGCATTCACCTGATAACCTCTCTTCCAAAAAAGAAATTATGGATGTAGGAAACACAAAAGGGAATGGGGGTACAATTTGGCAGCACTCCGTTGCTCCAAATGCTCCAGCTCTCTTTCTTTTTTGGGGTGAGGAGGCTCACCCTTTTATAGACCTAAGGGGTCTCCTTTGAATGCACATGCGAGGGCACCACTTGGCTTGCCATGCCTTTCTTAGGGGAGAGAAGATTCCTCCTTGATTTAGGGCCTCCTTGCATGAGGCCTTCATGATCAAGGCATGCTTGACTGAAGTCCCTCTCTCTGATTTGAAACCATTCCTCGCAATTGCATGCTCTGAAGGTAAAGTTGGGTGGTGGATCTGGGCTACCATTTGTCAAGGATTGACTTTTTACTAGTCAAACCTACTACTCGTCCCACCCTGGGACGATTGTTGCTAATCGTCCCGGGGTGGGACAAATAGGATTCTAATCATCCCAGGGTGGGACGAATAGGGAGCAAAGTGCTTAAAAGGTGAAAATTTGACCTTTGACCTTCCAAAAATGATTTGGGAGTGGTTAGGACCACTTTTTAACCTCTGGAGGCTGCCCTAGGGGGTATGTATTCCAATTTTGTCAGTGCTTGTAGTCACATAATCGGATTGGTGTTGTTTTGGTGTCTACATATGCCCCTTTTTGGGATGTGTTGTGTGTGGCGCAGTGCTAAGCAAAAATAGATGACCAAAGCACTTATAATTAGGGTTTATCAATAACCTAACCAAAATTTGATGCTCCAAGTATGGAAAGGGCACGCATTTTTGAATCCTTGCTTCTGACGAGCTAAGGAGCTTAACTCAAGTGTAACCTTTTTCGATGAGGTGTACTTGATATTGGACATTGTTTAATCATGAATAGGCAAAGGGCACAACCTTTTGTCTGAGGAACCTTGTATTCATGCTTCTAGAATGCCAAGTGTTTGTTTAGCTTGTGATTATTGCTTGTTTGCTACCCCAAGCAGGAGCGTGATTGTCTTTGTCAATGATTCTTTGAATGCATGCCATTTCCTTGATTGGGTGTGTATTTGTTGATTGGTGACTAAGTGTGACTACCCCCTCAAGCGACGAATCGATGAGGGAATGACCAAAATGAGAAAAGCAACAAGTCTCTTGACCCAAGATGACATTTTTAAGGGTGCCTTCAGTTGTTTTCCGTTGAATGCTTATGCAGTTTTGCAGCAATCGGACCTGTTTTTGGTGGGTTTTAACCCTTTTTGTTGATGCCTATTAGGGTAGAAATTATCGAAAATCCTTCTTCCCGTGGAGCAGTACGACTATACTAACCTTATTAGGGAGTAGGATAGTGATCATTCATGACACCGACGGTAGTTTTTCATGACATGAATGTCAGGTGCAAATGCGCCTTTGTCCGACAGATTTATTACTTTTTTTTGGTGCATTTTTTGGATTCTGTTTTTGTTGCTTTATTTCTTGCTCTATAATCATCCCAGGGTGGGACGAATACCAATTTGGTAATCGTCCCAGGGTGGGATGAGTGCTAACTAGATAACTCATCCCAGGGTGGAACGACTACAGGCCTAACAACCTATAAAAGGACCAAAACTAGGTTTTGGGCTCATTTGCAACATTTTTTTCTTGGTTATTTGGAGCAGTGAGGAGGAGTGCGAGGGTGCGTAGCAGAGCGCTACCGAAATTTAATGGACATCATGAGTGTGAGAACCAGATCTTCGAGCGGAGGAGTCGAGGTGAGACCGGTATGATGTTCCTTCTCCCTTCCTGTTATTTGTTTTTGTTTTATATGAAGTTAAACTCGCATATAAATTTTTGTTTGCGTTATTTTGTTTTTGTTTTGCGTTAATATTAAGGTTGGAACCCTAGTATTAATTTTTTTTTGTTTTTTGTGTTTTTTTGTTCATACTAAGGTTGAAACCCTAGGACGATTTTGTGTTTTATTTTGTTGACTATTCGCACTAAGGTTGAAACCCTAGGATGAATTTTTTTTTGCTTTATTTGTGTTGATTGTTCGCACTAAGGTTGAAACCCTACGATGATGTTTTTTGTTTATTTGTTTATTTTTTGTGTTCACATTAAGGCTGAAACCCTAGTATGAATTTGTTTGTTTTGTTTGTTTTTTTGTTCACGGTAATGGCAAAACCCTAGGATGATTTATTGTTGTTTTATTGTTTTTTTGTTCACCTTAAGGTCGAAACCGTAGGATGATTTATTTGTTTATGTTTTATTTTTTTTGTTTTTGTACGACTATTTTTATGTCTGCGGTCATTGTTGTACAGTTTTTTTTGAATGCTTCTATACTTTTGTTTTTTTGTACTTTTGTTTTCTATACTTTTGTTGTACTTTTGTTTTTCTGTACTTTTATTGTACTTTTGTACAATTTTATTTTATTGTTTTTGTTTATATTAAGTATGTACTTAATATCATTTTGTTGTGTTTTATTTTGTTTTTTTGTTAATATTAAGTATGTACTTAATATCATTTATTTTTTATTATTTTTAGGTTGTGAAGAGTCGGTGCCACCAGCCGACTATTTTCTCTGATGCCCAGGATGCCTTGACAGTTGGGGATTGGGAGTGGCTTGATGCCCTTGGGCTCAAGTAGGTGACACATTTGGAGCCCGTGGTGGGGGATCGGGTATATTTGACTGCCCTGATCAATCTGTGGGATCCTCACACCAATACTTTTCATCTCCCACTAGGGGAGATTACTGTGACTCTGGAGAATGTGTATCAGATTCTATGGATTTTGATAGATGGGCTTCCTATCTGGATGACCCATCGGGACCAGCGGATAGCATTACTGACACAGTGTTTTGGTTTGACGGTGGAGAGGGGGGTGGAGAGGGCTGAGGCTGACTGCCAGATAGGCATTATTCTAGTGTGGTGGTGGCTGGAGAAGGGTGTATTGGGGGTGAGGCATGCTTTACTCATGGCCCTCATTTCCAATATGTTGCTTCCTGACTCCTCGAGTGCAATGTTCCCTTGGAACCTGTTGGAGTTGGTTTTCACTTTGGTGGAGTGTCCTACCTCAGCTCCACTTATTATGAGATGGGGTCAGACATTTTTGGCACAACTGTATGACAAGTTGTACGAGGTCCGTTGCTAGAGGCAGAAGGGTATCGGGTGAAGATATCTCTTGTAGTGCTGGGGGTGGCAGCACATAGCTATGGAGAGGCCATAGGGTTTGCCTTGGACCATCCAAGGTGAGATGGTGGATCGAGAGATTGGGTATGACAATCTATGGCAGCGATCAAAGGAGCATGGATAGAGTTGATGATGGACAGGTGACGTAGGTCACTATACTGATTCCTTCTCTCGTCTAATGCTAGGGTAGGTGTTTTGGTGACCATATCGAGACTCGTCCAGCCTGGCCTGAGGTTGGAGAGTGGCTTCGATGGGTGCATAGGGGTAGGTGGCTGATTGGGTGTCATGGGATAGAGTAGGAGTACTTCTCATATGTCTAGGTGAAACGTCAGTTTGGGGTGCACCAAGGATTTCCTAGTGATCCCTTGATCTATCAGTGGCATGGGGATGATAGGACCCTAGTCTGGTCGATAATTAAGCCACTAGGCAAGGGGTTTGATGTATTTATTGATGTACTTGACGTGGATGATGTCGACGTAATTGCAAAGTATGACCGGTGGTGTACTATGCAGCGATGGTGGGGTGAGGGGCCTCTAAGAGGTGCAGATGTGGCAGCAGCAGGAGGTGGGGGCACAAAGGCATCGGTGGAGGGTTGGGGGGCTCCGCTTGATGATGCAAACATGGTGGAGGTCGATGACTTCATTGGTGATGGAGATGATGTGGGGGTTTCAGAGCAGTCAGATATCTAGGATGTCCCAAAGTAGTGGGTGTCGAAGTAGCAGGCCGTCCCAAAGCTGACCATGCCTCATGCGGTCTTAGGGGATGCGAAGGCTAGGTTTTATGCTAAGATAGTGCAATTGGAGGATCTCTTACAAAGACGAGATGAGGAGCATAGAGACATATTATAGGATAGGGATCTCCTGCAGGCTTAGTTGGCACAATGGGACAACACATTAGTTGTGTATCATCAGTGAGATGTGGAGTGGGGGCAGTACCAGGTGGAGTTAGAGACAGAGGTTGTCTGCCTTAGTGGGCAATTACCTAAGCTTGATGGAGGTGGTTCATCATGCCACATGAGAGGTAGTGATACTGAGCAGTCTACATCCTCTCTTTGCATGTGGCTGGATGAGGGTAGCATTGGTGGGCATGGTGCATGGGCTGGTAGCAGCCGCCCTAAGAGGTCCCATAGGACCCATACTACTGGGGTAGTTCCAGTCGCATTGATCCTGCGTGGTCATGGTGGCCGACTCCCTAGGCTTTGGGGTTTTTGATTTTTTGGTTTTTTTGTGAGGTCAAAGGACCTTCTTATTGTAGCCTGAGGGCATTTTGATTTGATATGTATACATGACTCATTTTTGGTTTAATGATATTCTTGTCATGGTTTATTGTTCTTTATGCACGTTTATTTATGTTGATGTATGCATGTGCTATTATGACTGCGGATGATGTTAGCTATATGATATAGATGTATGAACATGGAATGGATGGAATGATTTGTTGGTATGCAGGTGGTGGCACCATAGACTATACGGGATTTACTGGCTTTCTATACTATGTGATTGCTTGATGGAATAACTTTGTATTTGTAAATTTTTGTTTTGTATTTTTTGATGGTGATGTAAGTAATGAAATGTACAACAATTGTTTTAGAATGTAGTTAAGATTTTTTTGAGACTCAGATGTTTTAACTAACTAATCAAGACTGTACATTATCTTACAAGACTTTCAAACAAGGTATGAATTAGACTTGAGTTTGACCAAGTTATTTCACATCCCTGTGTGTGCGATTGAGTTCGTTTATGTGGTATTCGTAAGGATACCACCAGTGCCAGGTAGGTTGTCCACCAAACCTGTACTGAGGATCATCTAATTATGTCCACTAACTCCTTTTGTTGTATTTAGTAAGATTAATCTATGGCACAATCTAGGATACCATAAGCTAGCTCATCCACATGCAAACATTGGTCTACACACACACAAAGCTAATGTGATAGACATATCATCATGCGTTTAGGATACCACCATTGCCAAGTAGGCTATCCACCAAACCCATAATGAGGATCACCTAAATGGTTCTTAAAATACTAAGAATTCCAGGGATTAAAGCTCAAGCATCTTTCAGTTTCTCAACTTGTTGAGATACTTTCTCTCATACATAATGATGAAAATAACTGTTTATTTTTCTTTTTTTTCCTTTTTTTTTTTTTTTTTTTGAGCAAGGGGTTTGAGTAGTGGTGATAACCACTGTTATTATTTTTTTATTGTTGCCCTTTGAGGATTTAGATTTTGAATTTTTATTTCAAATTTGAGCTCGTGGTTTTTTGGCTTGTGAATGGCATTGATCCTTTTGGCCTTGGGGATGACTACCCATCCTTCTCAGGGACGTGTAGTACGAATCCTTACGACTTTGGGGATCAAATGTGGTTGGGAATTTTGCTTTGGAATGGCATTGATATTTTAGGCCTTAGGTATGACTACCTATCCTTCTCAGGGGTGTGTAATACAAATCCTTACGACTTTGGGGATCAAAGGTGTTTCAAGATTTTTGATGGTGGACTTTTGTGAATGGTATTGATCCTTTTAAGCCTTGGGGATGACTACCTATCCTTCTCAGGGGCGTGTAGTACAAATACTTATGGCTTTGGGGACAAAAGTTATTTGAAATTTTTGATAGTGGTGAAAACCACTATTTATTATGGGGAATTAGATGGGGAAGAGCTTGTCCTTTTGTCAATTCTCAGCATTCTTGAACCATTCGCACAGGGGGATGAGCAGGATAACATTTTTGCTTAAGGTACCCTAGACCGCTTTGTAGGTTTCATTTTTCGTTCACACAACTTGGGAATTTTTATGTGTTTTAAGCTTGTGTTGGGATGCTATGTAACAAGGCATGATCCAAGTAAAACTCTACCTTGTAAAAATTGATCTTACTTTGTACAGCATTTGACTAGAAATCTAAAGACAGTTGAATGACGAAACCCTAACAACATTAGAGGAAAACTGACTATAATATGGCAAAAATGTGAAGGGCGTTATTCTGGATGGATGTTTTTACAAAATGGACTGAATTTGGAAAATGATGGAATTGTCGAGTAATTACAGTCTATGGTGTTTTTGACATGTATGACCAGAAAATATGCAATGTATGTATGCGATGCCTAATGCAGCTTTTATTTTGTTTTATTTTTTTATTTTTTGTTTTTTGATTTTTTAGAATATGCATGAAAGTGAGATGCAATTTTTTTTGTTATTTTGGATTATCTGTTATTTTTGAATATTCGTTATGGTGGTTTAACCCGAATGGGTGTGGACCAAGTGATTCTTACGGATCCTTGGAGGTTTTGACCAAAGGGATTAGAGATACCTTTGGGGCATTTTGGGTGACCAAGTGATTGTGAGAACCCTTGGAGATTTTGGTTTGACCAAAGGGATTATGGATACCTTTGGGGAGATTTGGTGACCAAGCGATTATGGGAACCCTTGGAGCTTTTGGTTTAACCAAAGGGATTATGGATACCTTTGGGGCATTTGGGGTTGACCAAGAGATTGCGGGAATCCTTGGAGCTTTTGGTTTGACCAAAGAGATTATGGATACCTTTGGGGCATTTTGGATTTGACCAAGCGATTGTGGGAACCCTTGGGGCTTTTGGTTTGACCAAAGGGATTATGGATACCTTTGGGGCATTTTTGGGGTTGACCAAGCAATTGTGGGAACCCTTGGAGCTTTTGGTTTGACCAAAGGGATTATGGATACCTTTGGGGCATTTTTTGTGACCAAGCGATTACGAGAATCCTTGGAGCTTTTGGTTTGACCAAAGGGATTATGGATACCTTTGGGGAATTTTGGGGTTGACCAAGCAATTGTGGGAACCCTTGGGGATTTTGGTTTGACCAAAGATATTATGGATACCTTTGGGGCATTTGGGGTTGACCAAGCGATTTCTGGAATCCTTGGGGCTTTTGTTTTGACCAAAGGAATTATGGTTACCTTTGGGGCATTTTTGGTGACCAAGTTATTGCGAGAATCCTTGGAGCTTTTGGGATGGACTATGGCTCTCTAAATGTTGAATAACCTCAAATGACTGATGTTCAAGGTTTCTAGTTCTTGTTGGAACAAAATCTGCCTTCGGTTAATAGTGTTGCACCTTAGACTTTGCCAACATTGAATAGACAGATCTTGCTTGAGATCATCTGTCTAGTCTCCAGAGAAGGCTGGTTCCTTTGAGTTTTTTAGAGAAAAGGGGAACAAGAGATAAGGGAAATATAGCCTAAGCTAGAAACTTTTGTCATGGTATAGATTGGACAACAACAAACATTGATGATGCAGATTACTACTTTCAGATATCTTCTTTATAGAAAACATGAATTCCTGAGTGTGACTTTTAGATGTTCGTCTAAAAGCATGTAAATATATTTTAATGTTCAACTCTAGAAACAAGATTTATACATGCATAGTCCAGATTTCAGAATAGATACATTATAAAACTTAGAATGAATAAAAGTTAAAACACCACCAGATACATACACTTGCACACAGAAGTTTTGGAAGCCAGAAGAAGAAATTTTTTATTGCTTGTAATCCAAGTACATGTACATCAAGCTTGTAAACGTCCAAGAGCCGACCTTTTTTCATGGTCGACTCACTCCTATTTATACCCTAAAAAGAGTATCTTCTACTACGTACATTAAATTTCTTCAATCAATTACAAGTAATTGTCTGCAGTTTCTAATAATATACAATGGATTTCCCGTAGATTGGATAGATTTCCTTCTGGCTAATTTTAGATGAGCCTGTTATTCTGCAATCATCCAGCGGACCTGCCAGGTTATAATCAATAGACCATTCTTCAGAAATCAGCACCTGATGTCAGTGCATGTCCCCAGTTGCCAAAAATATACTCTATTCCTTTACAGTTGGCGTGTCGCGAAATCGTGACATTCTTTCCTTGCTTTGCTCTTTTGCCGCCTCCAGCCACAAAAATGAGACATGTCACGAAATCGTGACATTCATCTCTTGTTTTGCTCTTCTGCCGCTTCCAGCCATGAAAATGAGACATGTCACGAAATCGTGACATTCGTCTCTTACTTTGCTCTTTTGCTGCCTCCCATCGCGAAAATGAGACATGTCACGAAATCGCGACGTCCGTCTCTTGCTTTGCTCTTCTACCGCTTCCAGTCGTAAAAATGAGACATGTCACAAAATCATGACATTCATCTCTTACTTTGCTCTTTTGCTGCCTCCCACTGCGAAAATGAGACATGTCGCGAAATCGTGACATTCGTCTCTTACTTTGCTCTTTTGCTGCCTCCCGCTGCAAAAATGAGACATGTCACGAAATCGCGACATTCGTCTCTTACCTTGCTCTTCTGCCGCTTCCAGCCACGAAAATGCAACATGTCGCGATATCGCGACACCTTTTCTTTCTTGTCTTTTGGCCGCGAAAATGCAACATGTCACGATATCGCGACACTTTTTCCCTTTTGGCCGCGACAAAGCAACATGTCGCGATATCGCGACACTTTTTCTCTTTTGGCCGTGACAATGCAACATGTCGCGATATCGCGACACTTTTTCTCTTTTGGCCGCGACAAAGCAACATGTCGCGATATCGCGACACTTTTTCTCTTTTGGCCGCGACAATGCAACATGTCGCGATATCGCGACACTTTTTCTCTTTTGGCCGCGACAATGCAACATGTCGCGATATCGTGACACTTTTTCCCTTTTGGCCGTGACAAAGCAACATGTCGCGATATCGTGACACTTTTTCCCTTTTGGCCGTGACAATGCAACATGTCGCGATATCGCGACACTTTTTCCTCCTCGCTCTTTCTCTTTGCTTTGGACCGCGAAAATGCAACATGTCGCGATATCGCGACACTTTTTCCTCCTCGCTCTTTCTCTTTGCTTTGGACCACGAAAATGCAACATGTCGCGATATCGCGACACTTTTTCCTCCTTGCTCTTTCTCTTTGCTTTGGACCGCGAAAAACATGTTTCATGACACTTTTTCCTCCTTGCGGTGTTTTGCTTTTTCTTTGATCTTTAGCATATGGGCCACTTCGGTCTTCTTGGAAAATATGCAAAAAGGTGCATCAGCTATTTTTCTGTAGTTAGTCACTTTTTGACTAACATTCTTGGTGCCTTTCGGGGGATTTTTTGCTTGCAAAAATTTTGACCAGGCCTTCATCCATTGGGAAATGGAGTCACCAGCATAGTTGCGAAAAGTAAAATTTTGAGTGGAAAAACAAGGATAAAAGAAAAAGAATGCACTTTGGAATATAGGTGATCTTTACCTTATCAGAACCTTTCTTTTACCACTCAGGGACTTAACCTTTGTCTGAAGAACACAAAAAATTCAATTCTGGGAGCTGGTCCCAGCTCTGGCTGCTGGCTGCTGCCCTTGATGTTTAGATCTTCTGATTCTGTCCATGGCTACAATTATCTCTTGATAAGTTTTGCACACTTGATTCTTATTAGGCCGTAAAAAGGGAAATATTTACAAAACTCCAAACTTATAATATATTGTACATATAATGGTGATCTGTAGCTTTTACTGGAAATACAATTTCAGGTGAAAAGCATTCACCGTGATGTGTAGAACCCATCCATATTGATCTTCATTTCTCACCCAAACTTGATTGTAACCAGAGAAGCCATCTAACAGAGAAAACCTTTCTGCTCCTGCCATAGTATGAAGGATTAGGTCAATCTGGGGTAAAGGATAGTGATCCTTTAAAAAGGCTCTGCTCAAATTTCTGAAATCGATGCATAGTCGTATTTCTCTATTTTTCTTGCGGACTGGAACTAAATTTGCCACCCAGGTAGAGTGCTTGATTGGGTATATTATCTTAGCCTGCAGGAGTTTTAACAACTCCTGTTTCATTAAGGCTTCAATTTTAGGATTCATAGGCCTCTGCCTCTACCTAAAAGGTTTAGCTCCTTCCTCTAGTTCGATGGTATGCTGAATGACCTCTTTCCTGTACACTTTCAGATCACTATAAGTCCAGGCTATTATATCTGGATATTCTCTACATAACTATTTTATTTGTTCTAGTTCTACCACTATACAATCGGTCCCTACTTTGATCATTTTTCCTGGTTCTAGTTCTATTTCCTTATACCGACGTTCATCTACCTTGATCTTTCGACCTACAACTCTGTCGCTATTGTCGAAAAGACTCTCCAGGGTGATCAGTCTCCTGGGGATATGATTGTTTTTCAATTGAATAAGGCTCTCTTCGTCCTCTTCTTGTAACGCTCTATCTGTAGAGCAATTCATCTCATGAATCAAAAAATCTAGGATCTGCTCATCATTCTCAAATACCTACCAAAAAATGTCCTTGTCAGGCACAGAAGGCCTGTATATAAGTCTAACTATTTTAGACTTCTGAATAACATTGTTGATTGGGCAAAAATTTGATCCTACTGATGCTAACAGGTCTGCATGTGTGTTCTTTTCTCTGGAAATGGATTTCATGTTTAGTGCTTCAAAATTTTCCAATAGATCCAACACTTTGTTTTTGTAAGCCCTTAGGTAATGTTGCTTACAAATGCATTTGCCAGTAACCTGTTTAACGATCAGCTCTGAATCTCCATAGATCAGCAGCTATTTTGCACCCAGTTTTTCAGCTTTCCTGAGTCCCAAACACAAGGCTTCGTATTCAGCTGCGTTATTGGTGCAACTCCATGTCAACCTATATGAAAAGACTTTTTCTTTTCCAGTAGGCAAAATCAGAACGATTCCAGCTCTTGCTCCATTTTTGCACCTTGACCCATCAAAGTACAATTTCCATAACTGGTTGGCCGAATCATCTATTTTAGGGATAGCAATAGGGAGATTTTTTGGTTTCTCAATGGAATAGCTTCCCATTTCTGTCTCTATCATAACATTGAAGTCTTTCATTGAAAATTGATCCTCAGATTGGAGTTCCTCCAGGGTTTCTTCCATTAAATCGATGTTTTCCAATTCTTCAGACATCATGTTGATGGTAGTTGTTTCCTCCAGTATTTCTACATGGAAAGTAGATGGTTTTTCATTGTAGATCTTGACTCTTTTACCTTTGAAAGGTACCTCCAAATGAGAATAATCTAGAGATAGATAACCTCCCAGTTTGGCTGTGAACTCTCTGGATAAACACATACCGAAATATGGTTCTAAGTCTACAACGACTACTTCTTGTATGACGACTGCTTCTAGCATTCTGTGGAGTTGAATAGGGATATCTTTGATCACCCCGATAGTTTTTACTGAAGTACCATCTAATTGCAACACACCAGGATGACTTCGAGTATATTCCATCCCCATTATGTCACATACGGCTTTCGGCATCACCGTAGTTGCGGCCCTTGAATCAATCATGCAATTGTGAACTATCCACCCCTCCATTTGCAAAGATAAATAGAATGGGGGCGGTCTATTTTTTCCAGAGGTTGGCACCACATTTGCTTGTACGACATTTGAGAAGGAGGCATCATTTTTTAAATTTAGGGACTCTTGGAGGAGGTCAATCTGACCAAGAATTTGCAGTGCATCATACATGCTTATCTTGGAAGGAGTCCTCTTCATTTCTTCTGCAATGTTGAACGAAAGGGTTGCAGCTGGGGATACCTCAGTACTCTTTTCCCTTCCACTAGTAGATGCATCGTATCTATCTCTATAGACCTGCGTGGCTTTTGTTCTTTGCATTTTTTTCAATGAAGGAAATCTGAGTCTTTCCTTCGCTTGCTCTTGAGCCTCGCTCCCTTTTCTAGGGGGAAATTATTTTCTTGGTGTAGTCGCAGAAGTCTGAGGAGGGTCAGAACGCCCTTTCTCATTAGACTGGTTTTTCTACGGAGTCGCCCTGGGGGCAGGAGGAAAACCTAGTGGTTGGAGTTCCTTAGGGTCGGCTTGTAACGACTTTTTTCTCGACCTTGTCAGGACTGAGACTTGTTCCACGGATGGCATTGCCAAATTGTGGTGGACTTCTCTGATTATGTTCACCTGTCCCTTGCCGGTTTCTTTGACTCTCTCATTGATAACCGCTTGCACATGATGTTGATGAATCATGCATGAATCCTCTCCATGAGGATCATTGCAAGTGGTACACCAGTAGTCAAAATTAGTGGGTTCTCCATTATCTCCTATCTCATTTGCATACACCACATTTTTTCTCTCTTGTACCCTTCCACTTGTCGAAGCACCTTCCTTCTGTATCTGTGGAAATATTCTTGCTTGGATATTCCGTTTCACCTCTCTCTTTTTCATGGACGCCATTTCATTTGACAATGTCTTCATTGTATCAATTATGGTCGTGTATTGATCATTGGGGGGAGCTGATGCAAGGGGTGTGGTTGGTAATGCAAGGAATGTAGGAGGTGCGGCTATAGCTGGGAGGGCCTACGTTGATGGGAGAATAGGCAGTTTAGAAATTGATGCTTGGGAAAGCTCTGGTACAATTGGCAATAGACTTTTTGATGGATATCTTTTTGTAGCAATGAGATCAGCTTCGCCCTTTGCTGCCTCTAGATAGATCCCAGGAAAAGTGGTTACACGGGATTGCCTTATTATCATACCGAGATCTGAATCAAAAGCCCTTAAATAATAGCATACAGCTTGTTCTTCCGTGGGTTTTAGGCCCTATGGTACTCTACCACGAGTTCTGGTAAATCTGATGTTGAAATCTTGGATTTCTTCTTGTGGATGCCTCTCAATGACAGTGAATTGATTCAACAATGTGAAAGGATCCGCATGTATATTAAATTCATCGACCAGACGGTCGACAAGTACTACCCAAGAAGTAATGGATCCAGCGGGAAGCGCTCTGTACCAATAGAGCATCTTTCCTTTCAAATATATAATCAACAATCTGACCATTACATCTTCCTGAGTGATGTTGTAAACAGATGCTAGCGATGATACATCTAAACAGTGCTCATCTGCTATTTTTCCTATTCCGTCAAAGGTCGGTAATGCTTTTAGTGCAGCTTGTGGAATTTGGTGGTGTGTTCCCAAGTTCAAAGGGCCAGTTTGATTCCACACAAGATGCACTGGGGTAGGGGTGGCTGCCATGATTGCTAAAGGAGTTACAACCACTATGGGATTGCTTGCAGATGCTCCTACAATGGGTGTTAAAGAGGTGCTAATGGTGTCGGGTGGATTTGATCATGCGGCTAGCACAGGGTGTGCTTTTAGGCTTCTGAGATGTAGTTCAAAGAACTCGATAGGTTCTTCAGAGTTTCTAGCTTGGGATCTGGTTATCATATGGCTATATAACTAGAAGGTTTTTAGACAAGGTCTTTCTTTTATGGTCTAAATTGCAACGGAGTCGCCAGGTGGTTTTTCTTGAGATTTTTAAACAAAAAGGCTCTTAAGGTAAAACACCAAAACTTATACAATACTATGGGATTGTTGGTCCCACCGGGCATGCCAAAAACTATTGGAACAAAATCTGCCTTCGGTTAATAGTGTTGCGCCTTAGACTTTGCCAACATTGAATAGACAGATCTTGCTTGAGATCATCTGTCTAGTCTCCAGAGAAGGCTGGTTCCTTTGAGTTTTTTAGAGAAAAGGGGAACAAGAGATAAGGGAAATATAGCCTAAGCTAGAAACTTTTGTCACGGTACAGATTGGACAACAACAAACATTGATGATGCAGATTACTACTTTCAGATATCTTCTTTATAGAAAACACGAATTCTTGAGTGTGACTTTTAGATGTTCGTCTAAAAGCATGTAAATATCTTTTAATGTTCAACTCTAGAAACAAGATTTATACGTGCACAGTCCAGATTTCAGAATAGATACATTATAAAACTTAGAATGAATAAAAGTTAAAACACCACTAGATACATACACTTGCACACAAAAGTTTCGGAAGCCAGAAGAAGAAATCTTTTATTGCTTGTAATCCAATACATGTACATCAAGCTTGTAAACATCCAAGAGCCGACCTTTTTTCATGGTCGACTCACTCCTATTTATACCCTAAAAAGAGTATCTTCTACTACGTACATTAAATTTCTTCAATCAATTACAAGTAATTGTCTGTAGTTTCTAATAATATACAATGGATTTCCTGTAGATTGGATAGATTTCCTTCAGCTAATTTTAGATGAGCCTGTTATTTTGTAATCATCCAGAGGACCTGCCAGGTTATAATCAACAGACCATTCTTCAAAAATCAGCACCTGATGTCAGTGCATGTCCCCAGTTGCCAAAAATATACTCTATTCCTTTCTAGATAGGGTGTCACGAAATCGTGACATTCTTTCCTTGCTTTGCTCTTTTGTCGCCTCCAATCATGAAAATGAGACATGTCACGAAATCGTGACATTCATCTCTTGTTTTTCTCTTCTGCCGCTTCCAGCCGTGAAAATGAGACATGTCACGAAATCATGACATTCATCTCTTACTTTGCTCTTTTGCTGCCTCCCACCACGAAAATGAGACATGTCACAAAATCGCGACGTTCGTCTCTTGCTTTGCTCTTCTGCCGCTTCCAACCGCGAAAATGAGACATGTCACGAAATCGTGACATTCGTCTCTTACTTTGCTCTTTTGCTGCCTCCCGCCATGAAAATGAGACATGTCACGAAATCGTGACATTCATCTCTTACTTTGCTCTTTTGTTGCCTCCCACCGTGAAAATGAGACATGTCACGAAATCGCGACATTCGTCTCTTACCTTGCTCTTCTGCCGCTTCCAGTGAAAATGCAACATGTCGCGATATCGCGACACCTTTTCTTTCTTGTCTTTTGGTCGTGAAAATGCAACATGTCGCGATATCGCGACACTTTTTCCCTTTTGGCCATGACAAAGCAACATGTCGCGATATCGCGACACTTTTTCTCTTTTGGCCGCGACAATGCAACATGTCGCGATATCGCGACACTTTTTCTCTTTTGGCCGTGACAAAGCAACATGTCGCGATATCGTGACACTTTTTCTCTTTTGGCCGTGATAATGCAACATGTCGCGATATCGTGACACTTTTTCTCTTTTGGCCATGACAATGCAACATGTCGCGATATCGTGACACTTTTTCCCTTTTGGCCGTGACAAAGCAACATGTCGCGATATCGTGACACTTTTTCCCTTTTGGCCGCGACAATGCAACATGTCGCGATATCGCGACACTTTTTCCTCCTTGCTCTTTCTCTTTGCTTTGGACCGCGAAAATGCAACATGTCGCGATATCGTGACACTTTTTCCTCCTTGCTCTTTCTATTTGCTTTGGACCGTGAAAACGCAACATGTCGCGATATCGCGACACTTTTTCCTCCTTTCGGTGTTTTGCTTTTTCTTTTATCTTTAGCATTGTTAGTCTTACAATGGCACTGAGATGGGGGGGTGAATCAGTGCAGCTAATTAAAAACTTAAATCTTCATCTCTTAATTTAGAACTAATGAATGCTTAAAACCAGATGCAGTAAGTGTAACAAGATAGCAACACATAACACAAGATTTAACGAGGTTCACCAGTTTTGGCTACTCCTCAAAAATAGACCGCTTGGACTCCCATCCAAATCCAGCCTTTGCAAAGCACCAACTTCATAATCAGTTTACCAACACCCACTAGAAGGAGCACCAACCCCTGATTTATCTGCACCAACAGAAAGGAGCACCAACCCCCGATTCCAAGCACCAACTTGGACTTCTATTTTAAATCTTGATTGACATAAAAATGCCTTCTATGTTACAAGACCCTCACCTGGTCTATCTTAACTCAAATCAATCTCATGGAAGCATAAGGAGAACTGTTAGAAACTCAATATATTCTATTTCTAACTCTCAATCTCAACTCCTTGTCCACAAAGCATACACTCTTTTATAGCTCTACTTATCGCACACTTACAACCCTTTCTTATGGCTTACTCTTGCAGCTCTCATAGCTCTGTACTTCTTACAACATTCTTCCAGCTTTGTAACAACCCACAACACTATCCCTCTATTCAACAACACACTGCTCTCTATTCTTGCACGAAGCTCAACACTCTCTTATAGCACAATTTTTTCACCTACTTTTCTTAGCACATTTTTTCTTTTATCAACGGCACCTTCCCTCTTTATGGTGGCACACTTTTCAATTCTGAGCAGCACCTTTGTTTCTGCACGCAACTGCCCTTTTATAATAATATTTTCATCTTGAAACCCTAAGTCTTCTGTAACTGCCATAAACCCGCATGCAGCCTATTCATAGCTACTCCTGTGAGTAACTCCTTTCTGACACACTATCTTTATACGCAACCTATTAATGGATTTGTCTCTTGTTTTGGACTGACAGTATAACCGCTGCTTGATGGTTTCACTACGACACGTGCCCTGCAACTGCCGTTCTTCCTTTAATGCTTTTGCATGTTTTACAACAACCTATTATATTCTATTACAGCCCATGCTTTTTGTGCTCTTTTTGTAGCACTACGGACCCACGATGGCACTTATACCGCCGCACAATGCACTCTGCTACCGCACTCATATTATAATAATATTTTCTTTTGGTGTATGTCAGATTCTGTCCGCCACTGTAGATTCAGTCTGCCTGTCACTCTGTAGCATTTTTGTAACTGCAGTAATGACTTTAGTTTACTCTTACATATTTTGGCTGCATGATTTCTCTCTGTAACTCCACCTGTAATGGTTCTTATTTTTGTTGCATGATTTTACTTTGTAATGGCCCCTGTATCTGCTGCATGACTTCAGTCAACTCTTCTTAACTTAGCTGCATGATTTTCCTATGCAACTTCCCTTGTAATTGTAGTTCTTCTTTAGTTAACTTTACTTCGGCTGGGTTCTCCTTTTAGCTCTAAGTCACGTAGAAACAACATGTCGCGATATCACGACATTTCTGCCCCTTTAACTCTTCCTTGGCATTTGACCGTGAAAACAAGACATGTCGCGATATCGTGACATTTTCTGCCTCCTAGTCTCTTTTCTCAGTGCACCACAAAATGAGAACATGTCACAGAAATCGTGACACTTTCGCGCCTTGAGCTCTTCTCTCTCATGCACCGTGAAAACAGGGGACATGTCACGAAATCGTGACACTTTACGCTTCCTTACACTCTTCTTTGCATGCACTAGCAAAAACATGACATGTCACAAAATCGTGACACCTTTTGCTTTCGTACACTCTTCTCTGCAAGCACTAGCAAAAACATGACATGTCATGAAATCATGACACCTTTCACTTCCGTACACTCTTCTCTGCAAGCACTAGCAAAAACATGACATGTCACAAAATCGTGACACCTTTCACTTTCGTACACTCTACTTGGCTTGCACTACAAAACAGAACATGTCACGAAATCGTGACACTTTTTGCTTCCATGCACTCTTCTCAGCATGCACTAGCGAAAACATGACATGTCATGAAATCATTACACTTTTTCTTCCTTGCACTCTTCTCTGCTTGCTCCGCAAAAACATGACATGTAGCAATATCGCGACACTTTTTCTCCTTATGCACTTTCTCTCGCCTTTCGCCGCAAAAATGGAACATGTCACGAAATCGTGACGCTTTTTCCTTTAGCTCTTCCTCCTTGAATTTGTCATGAAATCGCGACGCTTTCGCTTCCATGCACTTTCGTTTTGCTTCTGTCGCGAAATCGTGACACTTCATCCTTCAGAGTCTTCCTCTCTGTTGTTGTCGTGATATCGTGACATTTCTATCTCTATACATTCTCTCTCCTCTCTTAGTCACGAAAATGCGACATGTCGCGAAATCGTGACACTTTTTCTCCTTAGCTCTTCTTCTTGCAAATTATCACGAAATCGTGACACTTTTCCTTGCAAGCTCTTTCTCTCAAACATGTCACGAAATCGTGACATATTTTCTTTTGTACTGCCTCTCTTGCAAATTGTCGCAAAATCGTGACACTTTTCTTTGCGAGCTCCTTCTCTCAAACATGTCACGAAATCGTGACAGTTTTTCTTTGCTTGCACCTTCTCTCCAAACATGTCATGAAATCATGACAGTTTTCTTTGCTTGTGCCTTCTCTCCAAACATGTCACGAAATCATGATAGTTTTCTTTGCTTGTGCCTTCTCTCCAAACATGTCACGAAATCGTGACAATTTTTCTTGCCACTTTCTCTCTCTTCCAACATGTCGTGAAATCACGACAATTTTCCTTGCGCTTTCTCTTTCTTCCAACATGTCATGAAATCATGATAGTTTTCCTTGCGCTTTCTCTCTCTTCGAACATGTCACGAAATCGTGACAGTTTTTCTAGCATTTTCTCTCTCCTCCGATATGTCGCGAAATCGTGACAGCTTTTCTAGCATTTTCTCTCTCCTTCGATATGTCACGAAATCGTGATAGCTTTTCCAGCATTTTCTCTCTCCTCCGATATGTCACGAAATCGCGACAAAAAACATGTCGCGATATCGCGATAGTTTTCTTACTTGTCTTTTTCTTTGATCCTTTGAATCTGGGCCACTTTTGTCTTCTTGGAAATTTATTGTACATGCTCTACTGCTCTGAACTCTTGTTCACTTCATCAACCAATCCATCTAATGACCTCTGCACTCATGTCCATTGCATCAACCGATCCTCTGTCTGTGTTGACAACAATGACAATACTTTGGCTGCACCTTGCTCATCAATGAACTCCTGTCCATTGCATCAACTGATCAACCTGACTATGTTGACAACAATGACAATACTTTGGTTGCACCTTGCTCATCAATCTCCCCCTTTGGAATTGTTGGCAACACACGTAATTGTGTGCAATTACCTGTAAATCTTCTCCCCCTTTGACAATAATACCAAAGGGCGGCTACAAAACTCCCCTGAGTCCATGCACAACATTCTCAGGAAAAAATTATTACAGTTAGCAAAAAGCATAAACATGAGCAATATGATAAAAAGATGCATAAATGCTCCCCCTGAGAATTTGATCCCGATAGCTAGTCAATTCTTAGTCTATTCTTGGGAATATGTGACCACTTCATTTCACTGTTTGACAACATCATGATAAGCATAATAGGCATTACTCAGATCTATCTTCAACTATGTTGGCTGTTGGATCTCTATCCATTGAGACTACTGTTCTCTGTACTCTGTCAATAGGCTCACACAGAACCTGCTTAACAAGCTCACATAGAACTTGTCCAAATCAGCTCACAAGTCCTCACTAGGACCTGTCCAATTCAGCTCACAAGTCTTCACTAGAACTTGTCCAAATCAGCTCACAAGTTCATCAAGAGAAACTTGCTTAGCATGAACCCACAAAGAGAATTGTTAGAGACCCAATGTGATTCATCAACCTCATAGAAGCATAAAGAGAATTTTTAGAGACTCAATATGTTCTATACTTAACTCCCAATCTCAATCTCAACTCAATCTCAATCTCAAAAGAATAAGATAGATGTAGTATGCTTTTCTCAAGAACATGAAACACAACCCAACAATTGCCAACCATGCAATAACTCATATAACAATGATACTCATGTTCTTTCCACAACCAATATCTTTTCTCAACCAATTAGGGCTTTAACAACAATGCTTATAGACAAGGTTTAACCAACATCATTCAACTCAAGATTAACCTTGAAGCATTCAACCAATCACTACATGAAAAGGAAACTAGTAGACATCCTTTTCCTTCCAAAGGTATTTGAACAAAACAGCCACCAACATAAATCACCAATGCAAAGAATAACTTGCTCAAATCAATCTCAATGGAGTAAGCCCAAATCATGTATCTGGAAATCTGTCCCAGCACTGTCCTCAAATATTTCCCAAAGGCCTTCTTCAAAGGCTCAATCAATCAACTCAACCAATCATCACCAGGATGGAAACCATCTGGCTGCTCATTATAAACCTCTCCTTCAATCTTCCCATTCAAAACGCTGATTTCACATCTGTCAACAACATTGACAAGTGACTCACACTTGTACCAAATTTTGTCCAACATTGTACCAACACTGTAATTTTACTGCCAACTCTGTGCAAGCATCAAACACAGTACCACAAAACCAACCAAATCATCTGAACTGTTATAATCCTTAACTTTTGACAATGGCAGTAAGAACCATCAACAATACAACAATGACATATAGCAATATTACCAATAATGACAACTCTCAATTTAATCACCACCCTTCACGGCACTACCACAAACAACTACATGAACAAAAAACACACTTTGACAGCTGTACAACAACTCCCCGACTACTTTCCTTTCATCCTCAGATAACCAAACAAATACATAGGAGCATTAAAATAAAACTTTAATATTGCTCCCCCTGAGGATGTGCTACCTGGAGTTGCTTAGTGCAATAGAGGAGTAATCTCCTTCTATCCAAGGAGACACGATTTCCTTTCTTCTTCCTTTCTCCAGACTTTCCTGAACTTGGGCTTGAGTTTTTCAACTGCATCCCTATTTTGCACCTTTTCATGAACTTGAACATTTCTCTTGGGTGGTTGTCTTTTGTACATCCTTGATGGATGATTATTTTCCTTTCTTTTATGCACATGATTTCTTCCCTGTCTGTGTTGCATTCTTTGCGTCTGATGAAATCTAGGGTTTTGCCTAAGATTAGATACAGAAGTGCTTGGACAAAACCTTGCTATGTGCCCATGACCATTACATTTAAAACATTGCACATGATATGTCCCCTTTCTATGTTGCACTCTTTGTGTCTGATGAAATCTAGGGTTTTGCCTTAGATTAGATACAGAAGTGCTTGGACAGAACCTTGCAATGTGCCCATGGCCATTACATTTAAAACATTGCATAGGGTGTTCACTCAGGAAAGCAGATGTGTTTTTATCAGCATAACTTTTTGATCTATTGTTCAGTCCACAATAAATTGCCTTGTGACCATAGCAGTTGCATTTAGAACAATAGCCATTAAAAGCATTATTATTAAAAGAGTGAGAGTGAGAGAACCTCTTTTGTTGTGGTTGCTTTGCTATAGATCTTCTTTGATATTTTCTTCCTTTTGAAGATTTAGCTTCAGACTTTTCTTGCTTCGATCCTTCAGTAGTGGACTTCTTCTTTTCTGTACTTTTGGAAGATGACGGTTGTTCAGCTTCATATCCAAGACCAAGCTTAGCCATGGAGCTTCTTTGTTGCTTTATCATTTTATCTAGCAACTCTGTGCTCTTCTCAAATTTGAGACTTATATTGGCCTCTTCTAGTTGTTTCTTTAATGAAACAATCTCTCCTTCTTGTTGGCAACAAATAGTCTCTTTCTCATTGATTTGAGACCTGAGAATATCTTCAATCCTTTTGTACTGTTCTACTTGCAGCTTTAGATCAACAATAACTTTGTTAGATTCCTCTTCACTTGTGCTGCATACATCATCTTCATCATCCAGGTGTGTCTTCAAGGCTTCTTCTGATTTCTTGGCCTTTTGAACTTGTAGGAAGAGATCTTCAATCTCATCCCCATACTCTTCTAACTTCTTGGACATTCTTTTGTTCTTTTTCTGTTCTATACTCAACTCTTCAAGTGCGGCTATCAACTCACCTTCTAGATCTACTTCAATCTCCAGGTTTTCATTGCATACTTCAGAGTCCACTTCTTCTACCTTCTCTAGTGCAATTTTCTCTTCTACAAGAACTGACGGGATGCCTTTTTGAAGGAGGATCTGTTCTTTTTAGCCATTGTGTACTAATCCAAGATCAACCTTGACTAATTTAGCCTAAACTGGGAACTTGGCTCTGATACCAATTGTTAGTCTTACAATGGCACTAAGAGGGGGGGTGAATCAGTGCAGCTAATTAAAAACTTAAATCTTCATCTCTTAATGTAGAACTAATGAATGCTTAAAACCAGATGCAGCAAGTGTAACAAGATAGCAACACATAACACAAGATTTAACGAGGTTCACCAGTTTTGGCTACTCCTCAAAAATAGACTGCTTGGACTCCCATCCAAATCCAGCCTTTGCAAAGCACCAACTTCACAATCAGTTTACCAGCACCCACTGGAAGGAGCACCAACCCCTGATTTATCCGCACCAACAGAAAGGAGCACCAACCCCTGATTCCAAGCACCAACTTGGACTTCTATTTTAAATCTTGATTGACATAAAAATGCCTTCTGTGTTACAAGACCCTCACTGGTCTATCTTAACTCAAATCAATCTCATGGAAGCATAAGGAGAACTGTTAGAGACTCAATATATTCTATTTCTAACTCTCAATCTCAACTCCCTATCCACAAAGCATACACTCTTTTACAACTCTACTTACTGCACACTTACAGCCCTTTCTTATGGCTTACTCTTGCAGCTCTCATAGCTCTGTACTTCTTACAACATTCTTCCAGCTTTGTAACAGCCCACAACACTATCCCTCTATTCCCGCACGAAGCTCAACACTCTCTTACAACACACTTTTTCCACCTACTTTTCTCAGCACATTTTTTCTTTTATCAGTGGCACCTTCCCTCTTTATGGCGGCACACTTTTCAATTCTGAGCAACACCTTCGTTTCTGCATGGAACTACCCTTTTATAATAATATTTTCATCTTGAAACCCTAAGTCTTCTGTAACTGCCATAAACTTGCATGCAGCCTATTCATAGCTACTCCTGTGAGTAACTCCTTTCTGACACACTATCTTTATACGCAACCTATTAATGGATTTGTCTCTTGTTTTGGACTGACAGTATAACCGCTGCTTGATGGTTTCACTGTGACACGTGCCCTGCAACTGTCGTTCTTCCTTTAATGCTTTTGCATGTTTTACAGCAACCTATTATATTCTATTACAGCCCATGCTTTCTGTGCTCTTTTTGCAGCACTGCGGACCCACGATGGCACTTATACCACCGCACAACGCACTCTGCTACCGCACTCATATTATAATAATATTTTCTTCTGGTGTATGTCAGATTTTGTCTGCCACTATAGATTCAGTCTGCCTGTCACTCTGTAGCATTTTTGTAACTACAGTAATGACTTCAGTTTACTCTTACATATTTTGGCTGCATGATTTCTCTCTGTAACTCCACCTGTAATGGTTCTTATTTTTGTTGCATGATTTTACTTTGTAATGGCCCCAGTATCTACTGCATGACTTTAGTCAACTCTTCTTAACTTAGCTGCATGATTTTCCTGTGCAACTTCCCTTGTAATTGCAGTTCTTCTTCAGTTAACTTTACTTCGACTGGGTTCTCCTTTTAGCTCTAAGTCATGCAGAAACAACATGTCATGATATCATGACATTTCTGCCCCTTTAACTTTTCCTTGGCATTTGACCATGAAAACAAGACATGTCACGATATCGTGACATTTTTTGCCTCCTAGTCCTCTTCTCAGCATGCACCTACGAAAATATAACATGTCACAAAATCGTGACACTTTTGTTGCCTTGAGCTCTTCTCTCTTGCCCACAAAAATAGAACATGTCATGAAATCATAACACTTTTGCTTCCTTACACTCTTCTCTGCATGCACTAGCGAAAACATGACATGTCACAAAATCGTGACATCTTTTGCTTTCGTACACTCTTCTCTACAAGAACTAGCAAAAACATGACATGTCATGAAATCGTGACACCTTTCGCTTCCGTACACTCTTCTCTGCAAGCACTACGAAAACATGACATGTCATGAAATCGTGACACCTTTCGCTTTCGTACACTCTACTTGGCTTGCACTAGCAAAAATAGAACATGTCACGAAATCGTGACACTTTTTGCTTCCTTACACTCTTCTCGGCATGCACTAGCGAAAATATGACATGTCGCAAAATCGTGACACTTTTTGCTTCCTTGCACTCTTCTCGGAATGCATCCATGAAAACATAACATGTCGTGATATCATGACACTTTTGCTACCTTATGCCTTTCTCTACCTTTCACCCGCGAAAATAGAACATGTTGCAAAATCATGATGCTTTCGCCTTTGAGCTCTTCCTCCTTGAATTTTTTGCGAAATCGTGACACTTCTGCTTCCATGCTCTTTCATTTTGCTTTTGTCATGAAATCGTGACACTTCATCCTTCGTCTTCCTCTTCTCTTGCAATATGTCACGAAATCGTGACATTTCTATCTCCATACATTCTCTCTCCTCTCTTAGTCGTGAAAATCCGACATGTCGCGAAATCGCGACATTTTTTCTCCTTAGCTCTTCCTCTTGCAAATTGTCGCGAAATCGTGACACTTTTCCTTGCAAGCTCTTTCTCTCAAACATGTCACGAAATCGTGACACATTTTTGTCCATACTGCCTCTCTTGCAGATTATCGTGAAATCGTGACACTTTTCTTTGCGAGCTCCTTCTCTCAAACATGTCATGAAATCGTGACAATTTTTCTTTGCCTGCGCCTTCTCTCCAAACATGTCACAAAATCGTGACAATTTTCTTTGCTTGCGCCTTCTCTCCAAACATGTCACGAAATCGTGACAGTTTTCTTTGCTTGCGTCTTCTCTCCAAACATGTCACGAAATCATGACAATTTTTCCTTGCGCTTTCTCTATCTTCCAACATGTCATGAAATCGTGACAGTTTTTCTCTTGCACTTTCTCTTTCTTCCAACATGTCGCGAAATCATGACAGTTTTCTACTTGCGCTTTCTCTCTCTTCCAACATGTCACGAAATCGTGATAGTTTTTCCAGCATTTTCTCTCTCCTTCGATATGTCGCAAAATCATGATAGCTTTTCCAGCTTTTTCTCTCTCCTCCGATATGTCATGAAATCGTGATAGCTTTTCTAGCTTTTTCTCTCTCCTCCGATATGTCACGAAATCACGATAGAAAACATGTCGCGATATCGCGACAGTTTTCTTACTTGTCTTTTTCTTTGATCCTTTGAATCTGGGCCACTTCTGTCTTCTTGGAAATTTATTGTACATGCTCTGACTGCTCTGAACTCTTGTTCACTTCATCAACCGATCCATCTAATGACCTCTGCACTCCTGTCCATTGCATCAACCGATCCTCTGTCTGTGTTGACAATAATGACAATACTTTGGCTGCACCTTGCTCATCAATGAACTCCTGTCCATTGCATCAACTGATCAACCTGACTGTGTTGACAACAATGACAATACTTTGGTTGCACCTTGCTCATCAAGCATATGGGCCACTTTGGTCTTCTTGGAAAATATGCAAAAATATGCATCAGCTATTTTTTTGTAGTTAGTCACTTTTTGACTAACAGTTCCTTGATTCCTTCAAGAGAGGCGAGCCGATATATTCCAGGTCCTATTTTACTGTCGATTACATAAGGACCTAACCAATTTTCCATGAACTTGTCCCTTAAATGGGGTGACAAGTTAGAATTTTGTTAGTTCTCTTTTAAGACCAGATCACCAACCTGAAAGTCCCTCAGGTGAACTTTCATGTTGTATGCTTTCTTAAGTCACTCTTGATAGATACGTAAATGCTCGAGAGCATTAATGCATCATTAATCGAGCAATATAAGTTGGTCTAACCGGACCTGCTATGTAGTGTCATCATCGATGAACTCTTGCATTGATATATGCAGGGAGGGTATTTCCAACTCGAGAGGCATGAATGCCTTGGAGCCATACACTAGCAAAAATGGAGTTGCCCCAGTGGGCATCCGAATGCTAGTGTGATAAGCCCATAGGGCAAGTGGTATTTGGATGTGCCAATCCTTATGACTATCTACGACTATATTTTTAAGGATGGCAACTAGTGTTTTATTTGACACCTCTGCTTGCCCATTTTCCTACGGATAATAGGGTATTGAAAAACTGTGCTGAATTTTATACTTTGTTGTCAAAGCACACACATCTTTGTTCTTAAATGATGTCCCATTATCCGATATGATCTTGGATGGAATACCAAAATGACATATGATGTTATGTAAAATGAACTCCGTGATGCGGGGCCCAGTCGTAGAGGTAAGTGGAATTGCTTCCACCCACTTAGTGAAGTACTCTGTGGCCATTATGATAAATGTGTGACAACCTGACAACACAGGGGAGATCTTTCCGATGAGATCTAAGCCCCACTGTAAAAATTTCCAAGTCGATTGGATTAGCTGCAAGGCCTGAGAAGGTACATGTGTCAAGTTAGCATAGTGTTGACACTTCACTCACTTCCGCACATATGCCCAACAATCTCACTCTAAATATGGCCAATAATAGCCCATGCGAAGAATGCTCTTGGTGATGGCCATACCACTAAAGTGGCCACCGCATGTACCATCATGCACTTGGGTGATTGCCCATGTGGACTCTTGTTGGTCCAAGAAACGGAGGAGGATCCCTTTGTAGCTCCGACGATACAAAATTTCTCCTAACAAGATATGTTTTACCACTTTCTATTTGAATGATCTTTTTGTGGCATGTGACAATCCAAGTGGGAGGCTACCTAACTTGAGATAGTCTCTTATGGGTGTGTACCAATCCTACTGATCAGAAACCTTGATGGTATGAATGGTCGATCCCTCTTGAAGTCCATCCCTAGCAAAAGCTGAGTGGGAAATAACTTGTAGAAATAGCATTGTGTTGCTATTAAGAGGGGTTCGAGAGAACAAAGACCCCTAGTTGGCATGATTCAGACTATCATGGATTCGATAGAACCTATCCTAAGATGGTTCAATCTGGATCAGGTGGATTCCTAGCATTATGTCAAAGCTTGCACGTTCCATCGTGGATTGTGATAGCATTTTGACTTGAATGGTTGTCATATCACTAGAAGGGTCTTGTGGGATTAGTGACCCCAAGGATACCATAGTGTCTGCAAAATGATTCGATGATTGAGGGAGTTCCTCGATGTCATACCATTCAAGCTTTGCCAAGAATTTATCCACAAGGGCTTTGTAGGCCTACAGAACTGGGCATTTGCATTGGAATACCCCTTTCACTTGGTTGAAAATTAATAGCGAATCACCAAACATATTCAAGCATTTGATGTTCATGGTGACGACTGTCTGAAGACCTATGAGCAAGGATTCGTATTCAGCATTGTTATTTGTGCATCAAAAATCAAGTTTAAATGATAAAGGCATTGGAGCCCCTTGCGGTGTGAAAAACACAATTCTTGTGCCACCCCCTTGCTCACATTTAGAACCATCAAAAAATAAGGTTATGTCGGCCTATGACTTAGGCTCATTAGAATCTGGAAATTCTGAGACATGGAAGACCCCATCATTAGGTAGCTCTATGATCAAAGGCTGATCGTCTTCGAGAGGAGCCTCTGCTAGTTGATCGATGATGACTTGACCTTTGATGGACTTTTGTCCAATGAATTCGATGTCAAACTCTATCAACAACATGATCCATTTCATCGTGCGACTACTATGATAAGTACGACTCATCATGTACCACAATGGATTCTCCTTAGACACAACATACATCATATTGCTCAACATGTAATGGTGTAGCTTTTTGGTGGCAAATACCACCGCCAAGCATAGCTTCTCAATGTATGCATAGTTAAGTTCATAACTGACCAGGGTGTGTCTAAGATAATAATTAGCCTACTCTTTATGTAATTCATTTTTCTGGGCTAGCATGGCGCCCAGTGCCACCTTAGTAGCTAAGGTGTATAAGTAGAATGACACTTTTGGTCTAGGTGGTGCCAATACTAGTGGTGAAGCCAAGTATTGTTTGATGTCGTCGAAGGCTGACTGGCACTCGTCATCCCAATGAAATACTACCCCCTTGTGTAATAATTTATTCATGGGTCGACACTTATCAGATAACTGCGCTATGAAGCGCTTGATCGATGCGACCTTACCCTGCAAGCTTCTTAGCCGCCTGATGGTGGTTGGAGGAAGCATCTCAAGGATTACCTTGACTTTGTTTGGATCTACCTTGATGCCTCATTTTGAGACTATGAAACCCAAGAGTTTTCTAGATGTGATGCCAAATATGCACTTCTTGGGGTTTAGCCTAACCTTGTGTTCGATGAGGCGATCAAGGATCTTGCATAGGTCATCGAGATGATTTTGGTGCAAAAGAGATTTGGCCAAAAAATCATCCATATAATCTTCCAAATTTTTATGCATGTGATCATGGAAGATGTATTTCATAGCACGTTGGTAAGTGGCACTAGTGTTTTTAAGGCCAAATGGCATGACCTTATAAAACAATGTCCCCCAAGGCGTCGTGAATGCCATTTTTAGTTGATCATCGGGATTGATACGAATCTGGTTGTATCTCAAGAAACCATCCATGAGGAAAAGCATTTCATGGCCTACTGTAGCATCTACAAATGTGTCGATGCTAGGCAAGGGGAAATCATCCTTGGGACTCGCTTTGTTTAAATCTCAAAAGTCGATGCATATGTGAATCCTCCCGTCAGACTTTTTGATGGGTACCATGTTGGACAGCCCTGGTGGGTAATCCACGTAGATGACAAACTGTGCATCCAACAACTTTTGTAGCTCATCTTTGACCATTAAGGCCACTGTTGGGTGCATCTTGCATAGCTTTTGATTGACTGGCTTGACTGTTGGATCAAGTGTTAAATTATGCGTGACTAGTTGTAGGTCTAGCCCCGACATGTCTTTGTAGGACCATGCAAAAACATCCTTCTTCTCTTTGAGAAGGGCAATGTAATCAAATTTCTCTTCGGGGGATAGACTTACCCCCAAATTGATGACTTAGAGATTCATTGGATCAGAATCGATGTCTATGTCAATCATCTCTTCGACTGACATGTGGGATCTGTCCTCTAACTAGTGTGGAGTTGGGATCAGGTGGATATCATTTGCTGAATTTATATCTGCATTGGGAATTTTGGGTTCCTCTTTAACATGGAAGATATCTTGAGTCTGTCCTGGGGTGAAATGGAACATCTCATCGCAATACAAATACTCTGATGGGGATGGTGGTGAGTCAGAACGATCCCAGTATATGGCATGTAGGTCTCGATATAATGGTCATGTTGGATTGGTTGGATTGTAGATGGGGGTGGTTAAATCAATGGAGATCATGTTGATGGAATGAATTTGGTCTCCATTACCATGCGGGTGTTGATTCGGACATTCTTGGTGATCCTTGTGCCCCGGATCTGGCTCTGTGGGTACTGGCACAAAAGGATCGGCCCTATGTGTGGATAGAATGATAGGGTCTGCCCTAGGCACTGATGGCCCTATGGGTTATCTAGGTGGGGGATGCTCCCTGTATGCTTGAAGTGGTGGATGAAGCACTTGGTTTAGTTGTACTTGGTTTAAATGCCACCTATGCCTTGGTCCCATATTCAGATATTCAAACATACCATCGATGTCTATGGGGTATTCATGTTACCTCATATGGTTGAGATATGCCATCTCAATCTCATCCTCATAGTCGCTATTGAAGATCCATAGGCCTTCATTGTCTCTGATAACTGTGTGCCCCTATGGCTGGTATAGCGTCCTGCTAGGCATTTATTGATCACTTGGCCTTATGGCCAGCATGGGAGGCTCATTTTGTTTGAGCATGTTTATTTGGAACTTTTTGGGTTGTTTCACTCTCTATGGGAGGGCTAGATTCTCTGGGGGTGGCAATTGCTCGATTGGAACATTAAATGGGAACATTACCATGAAGTCCTCCTGATAATAATTGATGGGCATCACCTACGAGTGATTGCTATCGGACTCAAAAGGGTCCCAAGGTGCTACCTCATAATCCGACTCATCTTCCGAAGACCTCCCTTGATTTTCTTCATATATTTCCTGGAGGTTACTTCTTCAACTTTCCCCTTTCTCAATCCAAGGGGAGGGGCTATCGATGTCAACAAGGTTTGTCGTTAACAATGGGAAATAATTCCCCAATGTGTATGTAGTGTTGGGATTGGCATATGGATCTTGTGCTAACCCATCCCTATTGCCTAGACCTAAGACTTACATGGTTTCCACCAAGATTTCAAGGGGCAAAGGGTGGTTGAATCCTACTCCTGATTTGTCATATGGCATCTGGTACCTTGGTTGAAAAAGAGTGTGCATTCCTTGTTCGTGTCTGCCCAATCCATATCCATGCCAATTACATTGGTCTAGGTATTTCAAGGCGAAGTCTAGGTTGGATAGATAATCAAAATTCTTAGAAAATGGCTCTTTGTCCTCTTCCTCTTGTAGGTAGGGTTCCAGGAAGTTCTTGAGACCCCCATATACAAAGTTTGTCTAATTTGGCGGGTAGCCTAAAGGGATGATAGTGTTGATGGGGAGGCAATGTCTCCCCATGTCTTGCATGGATTCGAGCATGGGTGTTGCCATAATGTTCTACACTAGGTACTCCCCCAGGCCCGTATTGGCCATTTCAATGGTAATCATCGGTGGTTGAGGGGGAGGGAATGGGAGTTCTCCCTGAGTCCACTCCATGTTGGGTGAATCAGGTGTCCATACTTCCATTCGACTGGGTACCTCCTCGGTAGAGATGGTTGAGAATAATGGTGGTTCCTCCTCTAGGGGCTTCTTCTCATTGTCCTTCGGTGTGGCCACCATAGGTGGCATTGTTGGTGAAGGGACAGATGACAAATATGGGCCAGGTCGGTTACTTGAGGGACTCAACAGTGAGGATGTAGGCAGAATTGGACCCTGAGTGGATGGATTCAATTGAAATTCCAAATTTGTCGATGGGAGGGTCGATTGTGGCATCAGATGCATCACATTGCAAAACTTAAAGGGCTCTAAGTCTGCTGGGACTACATGTACTTGCCCTTCGTATGTGTATTTGAGCCATTGATGGGATATCGAAGGGACACACTTCATGTCCCTAATACAAGGCCGGCCTAGCAAGATATTGTAGGCCATCTCACCCTCAAGGATGTGACACAATGTAGGAATGGTCTTTTTTCCTACTTGGATGGGTAGGACAATTGTGCCAACCGTCAAGCATAACGCATCATTGAATGCTCAAAGAGTGTAAGTGGATGCCACAATGTGGGATGCTAGTAGCTTAAGGTATTTTAGTGCCACTGTCATGATTATGTTGTTGGACGAGCCAGTGTCCACCAACACCCTCTTGAATAGAATCCCATTGACCCATGCAATGACATGCAGGGGTGGATCCACCATATCACCAGTCACCGATTTTAGTTCATCTTCCTTGAAGGTTATTACCGGTTTTGTGCATTGTATCACATGTCCCACAAAGTTGTTGAAATAATTAGGTTCGTGGTGCTGTAACTCAATGGCTTTAAGTATCTCCATCAGAGCTGCCCGATGGGGTGATGATTGTTGGATGAGCTCATAAATGGAGAGCCTAGCCGACGTGGTCCTTAAAATTTGAGTAAGCTTAGTCCGAATCATGGCCACTGGTCTAGGCGAGGGAGGTTGCATAGGGCATTGTGGAGGTTGTGACGTTGATGGAACATCTCCTGTAGCTGCAGCGGGTGCAACCATGTTTGGGTATCTTTTGTTTCACGTCACGATGCTTATCATCCCTACGTACCCTTGCATGGGGTAGTTTTGTGTTACCTCATTCACTTGTATAGTTTTCACCTGCATGTCATGGGTAGGTAAGGGGTCTTTGAAGACTTCCATCTGTTGGTTGCTTAGCGCTACAGGATTATCTATCGTGAGCATTTTGTTGTTTATCAAGTCCTACACTAAGTTTTTGAATTTATAACAAGTGAAGATTTCATGTCCTTTCTACCGATGGAATCTACAATATAAATATTCCCTATAGCCCTTGGTTTTTGGTGCGTTGGGGTATATGGGTCGACTTTCCAAAAATTTTATCAGGTTTTTCATGAACAAGCGGTCAAACAAGGAGTCTCTAGACTCCGTGAACTATGTGAATTGTCACTTAGGGCGACGCTACTAATTTTTCTCTTGTTTTAGGTTTTCCTTTTCATAATTAGCAAGAGGAACTGCCTAATAATTAGCCTTTGGGAGCTGTGTCATTTGTAGAGACGATGGTACAGTTATGGAAACCTGATTGACCATGGCGGGTTTCGGTTGCATGGGCCCAGTTTTGGTATTTTTGGTCCACTCCTTCTTGCATGGCTTGGCAATCTCACCGTCTTGAATTTTTATCTCCTCAATTATCCTGGCTTGCACTAGGGCTTCTTCTAGGGTGGCATATTGTTGCAGCTGCAATAGCATGGAGATCAACCTTATGCAACTCTTTGAAAACATCTGAGTCATGTCGGCCATGGGAGGGAGGTAAGGTAGCTTTGAAAGCAATGTCCTCCATCGATTCCCATAAGTAGATATGGTCTCATCATCATACCACTTATGGCTAGCTAGGTCACTTAAGGATGCCTTCTTCTTGGTGTTGAAGGCAAAATGTTCAAGGAACGCGTCCACTAGCTGGTCTAGATTGTTGATGTTATGCTTTGGTAACTTGGTAAACCAATCCGAGGTAGGGCCTGTGAATGTGGTTGTAAACATTCTCATAAGAAATGCATCATTGTCCTTAATGCCAAAGCATTGACTCAGGAACCTTGTTACGTGCTCTTGGGCATCCTCATCCCCTCTAAAAATTGCCAATTGAGGCATTTTGAAGTGGTCGAGGTATGGAGGTGCTAGAACTGAAGGATGCACAAGGTGACTGCGGAGCTAGCATAAGGTGGGCTTTTGGGGCCCTGAAATCTTAGTCTCCACAAACTCTAAGCATTCTAATAGCACTTTTTATGCATCAGAGGATTTTATTTCCTCTTATTTGGTTTGTTCCCGTTGTGAATTGCGAGGAACTTGAGGCCTATGGAGGGGTAGCCGGGTAGCACCCCCTGCCTTGGTAGGGCATTTCAGCCTGCTCTTCTTCTTGCTCAAATTCCTCATAGGCTTCTTGAGGATTTTTTGGGTGTGACCTATAAACATGGATGGGTGCCCGAGGAAGACGCCCATCATTGGTTCTAGGGGTGGCCTCCCGTTCAGGTCTTGGAGGTCTTGGAGGTAACACTTGATAATGTCACAAAGACCTATCTCGTACTAAGGGGTTGTGCCTCTCATAAATTTCTATCCTATTCATGCAAGGGGTTGGAATCCTCTCATGCATAGTGTTCTGGAGCAATTCATCTGTCTGGCACTTAATGCATTCTTTGTTAATATGATATAGTTGCTCTAACTGCTGTTGATCTTGCCTAAGCTGCATGATTTTTGCTTGGCGGATGGCATGTTTGGTAAATACCAAGTCAATTTGTTCTTTCATCCTATGTCTAGGAGGCCTAGATGCCTCCCCTACATATCTATCTCAGTCATGGTGATCCAAGATCTCTATGGGCCACTTTCCTCTATCGAGTTTAGCGGCATTCACTTGAGGCTCTGTTCTCAATAGGTGATATTGATAATTAGCAGGTGTGGAGGCACATTGCTCTCATGCAGTGTATTGCTCTTGAGGAATATACTAGTTTTCCTTGTGCTTCCCTTCATACGTGTGAAAGGGATGGGCAGAGTTGGCTCGTCCTGTCTGAAGAGTCTTGCACTCTAGATTTGGCCTATTAGTTCTAACAGTAATGAGGGGTGGAGGAGGGATGATATAATCATGTGGTCCCTCCTTATGAACCCTATGCTACTCTAGCACTTCATCGCACAGTGGCCACTCATAATGAGTGTCTAAGGGAGCCTTCCCATGTGTGTACTCCTCCTGAGAGGGTCTATGTTGAATAGGGATGCCCCTCAAAGGGGTTCCTCTATAGTCCTTTTTTGTAGTGGCATAGTGTGGACCACGTTGTGGGTCAGGCTACCAAGGTGGTATAACCAAGTCCTTGGGGATATAACGGAGGTGACTTTTGCCTCCTTATATACTTTCCATAGCTTTTGCCCATGATTGGGCTTGGCTATGGGTATACACCATGGTGGTGGTTTTTCTAGAAAGATATGTATATTTTTATCTCCTTTACAAAAAAATTTATGCTATACCAAACAAAAGGGGACCACACAAACAAAGAAATGATTATCTCATTTACAGATTAACTGTGTGCCCTAGATCTGGTCTAATGTGTTTGATTTTTTTTGTGTGAATCTCATAAAGGAAACTTTTTTATGCATGCAAAATGAGGGCTCTTGTATCTCCAAAATGGTCGCCCCTTCAATATACCATTTCCAGGCCGTTATATCGAACCTCTCAATATACCCACCCTTATGTGAGGGAAACTATTGGTACACGAGAGCATAACAGTACATGGAACATAGGCGGTATGGAAGGGGGATCACTCTATTTTTGACACCTACCATAGAATACTTATCCTCATGCATGGGGAATCACCCTCGTTACACTTGGTCAGCTTTCGTCAGGATTTACATCTAGAAATAGTCGCGATCAGGGTAAATGTATGTAAAATCCAAGCCAAGGTGGTGATGAAATCCACCATTGGTCTTGATCAAGTGTTGGGGTATTAATACCAACTCCTTGATGTTAATTTTATTAGGTGGTGTGCGTGTGGTTCCTTTTAATCATTTAAAGAAATAAAACATACAACAAAATATGATTTTCACTAATGCAATGCTTTAAAGTACATTTTAATCTTTCAGAAACAATTAGCAGCAAGAAGGAAATCACAAAACCTACCTATAACTAAAACCTATGATGAGGACTTGCCATTGGTGCAAGTATCATGCAAGAAAACCAGAGAAGAATGCATTCCTAATTAGGTTCCTTCCATGTAATTTACTCTATGTTTTTTTTTTTAATTGCACAAAGCTCTAATCATCCTGGGGTGGGACGAATAGCAGGTCTGTATTCATCATAGGGTGGGATGAATACGTATTCATCCCAAGGTGGCATGAATTCTAGTTTTGTATTCGTCACAAGATGGCACGAGTAGCAGTCCAGCGCCCGAAGGAGTAACACCTACAAGGAAAACCACAAAAACTTGGATCAGAAACTTGATCTTAACAATAGGGGATAGGGTCCCACTGTGATCACCACTGAAAGTCGAATGCGGAGTGACGACGTACCAGATTATGATGCAAATAAAATTTATACAAGGTACGGATGCTAAGTCCTACGAATGCGATGAAACAAATGCATGTAGGAAAGAAAGCATAAATAAATGATATGTAAGCAAAACGAAGCAGGGTCTCTTTTATTAATGTTGCTTTCAATCAGGTTACAATACGTCTGCCCCCTCTATATTGGAGGATGTTGCATAACCCCAATGCTCTTTGGGCCAATAATCTCTGTGCTAAATATGTTGAGAACAAAAGTCCTAAAGACCTTGTTCGCTATCAACTTCCTACCAAAGGTTCTCCCATTTTAGCAGTTCTTAAGATTGGTGAGGATTTGATAAAGAAAAAATTATTTTGGATCATTCATAATGGTCAACATGCAAATTTTTGGACAGATTATTGGGATGGTCACAAGCCTTTGATAACTCGGTTCCCGATTGGAGGCCTTGTATGGAGGAGCTTCACCGAGCTAATTGGATAAAGGTGGCTAATTATCGTCGATACCATACTGGTAATTCAAAGGTTGGTAGATATTGGATCCCTATTGAGGACTGGCCTATTCAAATCCTATAAAGGCAAAGACAAGATATCCAAGGTATCCTTCATATGAGATCCCTCTCTTGGTCCCATGAAAAAGATTGTTTTGGATGGAACAAAACTACTAAGGGTGAGTAATCAGTTGCTCAAGGTTATTTGACCTTATTCCATAATAATCCCAACCATTCTTTTGACATATTTTCTCAATTGTGGGCTCAAAAGCTCTGGCCTAAGGTGAGGTTCTTTAATTGGCTTTTATTGCATCGTAGGGTGCTTACTGGTGAGCAACTTATGATGTGTGGTTTTCATCGCCCTTTTAGATGTGAAATGTGTGAAGATAATGTAGAAAATATCAACCATATTTTTATTGAGTGTACTTTAGCCTCTGAGCTATGGAGGAGAATGACCACTTTACTTGGCTTACAGTGGTCCAATTTTTTTACTTTTGAACAACTTTGGAGGGATTGGCCTAATCAAGAGGGTGTTGATCATTTTATTAGGCAATTAGTTTGGATGGGTTCTATCATTCTTCTTTGGAATATTTGGAATGAAAGGAACAACTAAATTTTTAATCAATATAGGAAGGATATTCACTATATTTGGCAAAAGACCATACCCAACTTAGTTGAATCAGTCCATCAACTCCTTAATCACCCCCAAAACTCCCACCAAAGATGGGATCAAGTGATGCAAAGATTAAATATTAAACCTTCTAAGGGCAACCAACTTAAATGGAATGTGAGTATTAGTAAGATGGATAGGACTAGAAATTGGCAACCTCCTCCTAAGGATTTTGGAAAATTCAATACTGATGGAGCCTCTAGAGGGAACCCTGGAAAAGCCAGTGTGGTAGGAATTGGTAGACTTTCAGATGGCTCCCTAGTTTTTACTTTTGCTGAGAATTTGGGTATTCTTTCCAATAACCTTGTTGAGGGGTATGGTATCCTTAGAGGCCTTCAAGAGGCTAATAAGGTTGGATGGGAAAAGGTTTTAGTTGAGTCTGACTCTCAACTTATGATTAATATCTTGAAGACTCCTTCTAAGAATCATAAGGTGGATTGGAGAATATAAAGAATTATTGAGAAGATTCAGTTAATCCAGATGGGATTTTTGAAAGTTGATTACAATCATGTGGTCAGAGATAAAAACAAGAGTGTTGATGCTTTAGCTAATTGGGCATTGTACAAAGGTGATATTACTTGTTATGGCCACCCTCCTATATGGTGGGCTTCTCAAATTAGGGAAGCTCTTCTTTCTATCATTTCTTTGGATGGCTTCAGTTCTAAAGGTACCTAGTTTCTTCTTGTTTTTTTTTTTACTTCTCTTTGGTTAATTCAGTTTTTTTTAGTTCCCTAGCTCTTTCTATTATTTATTTTGTTTCCTCTGTTGATTCTTGCCTTAATAGTCTTCTGGTCTAGATAGGTCATTGTTTTGTTCATATTTTTTTCTTTTTTCTTCTTTGTTTTTTTTTGTTTAAGTTTTTTAAGGTGGGTGGGTTCTTTTGTCTTGTTTTGTTTTTGTGTTCTTTGTGTTGTTTTTTGTTGTTCTTGTGTTTTTGTTGTTTTATTTATTTTTTTATGTTTTTTTTTATTGTTCTTGTGTTTTTTTCATTCTTGTTCTTGGGTTTCTCTTTGTTTGTGTTATTTCGTGTTTTTATGTGTGAGTGTTTTCTACGTTTTTTGTTTTTGTTTATTGTCTATTGTTGGTTGTTTTTTATTTTTATTTTTATTTTATTTATTTTATTTTTTAGGTTTTGGTTGTGTTTATTTTTCATTTTTTTTTTTTTTTGGGCTATGTCTTTGTAGTGTTATGTTGTTTTTGTCTTGTTTATGTTTTGTTATGTGGTTGTTTTTCTATGTGGTTTGTGTTATGGTTTCTTTTATCTTGTTGTGTGTGTTTGGTTGTGCTTTTGTTTTTGACACACTCAAGGAGCATGTTTTTAATTTTATTTTATTATTGTTGTTGTTATTTACTTATTTTTAAATTATTTTTGTGTGTTTTTTTGCTCCTTGAGTATGTCAAAGGTGGTAGGCCAGGTCCGAGTCCTGGGCGTTTTTGGTGGAATGGATACCCCTGCCTCCTTGGGTCTTACCCGAAAGTGGTATTCCTTTTGGGATGTTTTCCACAAATTAAAAAAAAAAATACATCTCCCCCCTCTGGGGCTCAGAACGTTTGATACAGTTCGTTACATCAACGGATGGTACACTTCCAATGTCTTTCGCATGCCCACATTCGAAATGGGTGGGCCAAATGTTGCCGTCACTTGCTTTCGTGTGTTCATCATTCCTTGTTGCCCTTCGATGTTCTTGGCGGTGAGATCCTATGCACAAAGAAACAACAAATAGGTAATAGCATATGCAGATATTGGGAAAACATGCAATCCCCAATGCCTCCAACTGGTTAAAGTAAAAAAGAATGAAATGATGGTCAAAAAATGTCATAATGAACCCAAATTTTGATAGAAGCATAAATAAATCATTAGGATCCCATTGCAAAAATAACAGTTAGGAAATCAGGCATGGATTTCTAATCGCTCTGGGGTGGGACGATTAGGATTATCACAAAATGTGCAAGAGCGACCTTGCAAATATCATGCCCATAGGCCTACAAAACTCCTGCACACTTGGGGTTAGGCTAAAATGGGAATTTTGGGATGACCTAGAATATCATATTTTGTAGATTCTATCCAGATTGTCCTGTATCCTAAGATGCTCCCTGTATGTTAGTAAACGCGTAAAATGATAAAAACACGGTCAAATCAAGTCAAAAAAACATGAAACTTGAACAGTAGCATAAGTACATGAAATATGATAGAATGCAAAAATAATAGTAGAGAAATCCTTCACAAATTTCTAATCACTCTAGGGTGGGACGATTAGGACTGTAGCAGTGTGGGGGGCGCCCGGGGGCAGGACACCCACCATTTGGGGCCTAGTTTTGGCACCAATCCAAGTGGGATGGGTCCAAAACCTCATAGGGGGTTGTGTCAACAAATTTGGTGTGGGATTGTGGCCGATTTCTTGGTTTTTGGATCTAGATTACGTTCCTAGAATTCACCCGATAACCTCTCTTCCAAAAGAGAAATTATGGATGTAGGAAACACAAAAGGGAATGGGGGTACAATTTGGTAGCACTCCATTGCTCCAAATGCTTCAGCTCTCTTTATTTTTTGGGGTGAGGAGGCTCACCCTTTTATAGACCTCAGGGGTCTCCTTTGAATGCGCATGTGAGGGTGCCACTTGGCTTGCCATGCATTTCTTGGGGGAGAGAAGATTCCTCCTTGATTTAGGGCCTCCTTGCATGAGGCCTCCATGATCAAGGCATGCTTGACTGAAGTCCCTCTCTCTGATTTGAAACCGTTCCTCACAATTTCATGCTCTAAAGGTGAAGTTGGGTGGCGGATCTGGGCTGCCATTTGTCAAGGCTTGACTTTTTGCCAGTCAAACCTACTACTCGTCCCACCCTGGGACGATTGTTGCTAATCATCCTGGGGTGGGACGAATAGGATTCTAATCATCCCAAGGTGGGATGAATAGGGAGAAAAGTGCTTAAAAGGTGACAAATTGACCTCTAACCTTCCAAAACTGATTTGGGAGTGGTTAGGACCACTGTTTAAATTCTGGAGGCTGCCCTAGGGGGTATGTATGCCAATTTGGTCAGTGCTTGTAGTCACATAATCAGATTGGTGTTGTTTTGGTGTCTACACTACCATCTATGAAATTCACTAAAGATGTACAAATTTGACTAATGACTTTCTTTGATCCTTCAATTTTTGTTTTATTTTTATGTTTTATAATTATTTTTGTGTTTTTTATGTTTTATGAATCAGAAATATGCCTAATGTTTTCATGTCGAGTTCACCAATGAATGTAGGTCTAAAATTCACACACTCATTTTCTCTAGGCAAATGAATCCGCACCTCAAATGGGAATGTGGGAATGATAGGTCTACACCTCATAGAGAGACACTTGATCGTGCCTTCTTATGGTGATTTTTTTATGAATTAGTTTAAGGTTCACTAGGAAAAATTTTATGGTAGTTTCCATGCCTAGGTTTTGGATTTTATTTTGATGTGTTCCTTTTATCAAATCTCACATACACCTAGTTTGGCCAATATGCAACTATGCTAACCTATATGCAATTTTGATTTACATGTAGACAACGAACAATAGAAAACAATGTCTAGATGGAAAATGCGGTGCTTAAAAGGTAATTTAGAACTCTTACCTGTATCTAGAAGTTTGAAGAAGATTTTGATTTTTGATTGTAGTCCAGATCATACGTAGTAGGGTGAGATCATACAAATAGAACAAGATCATAAGAATACAATCAAATATCATACCTGTCGATCAGATATTGGTAGATCTGATCTTGACAAAAACCTATAGTTTCATGGATAGAGTGTAGAAAATAGAAAATAGACAATTCTAATGTTTCTTTTTAAGCAAAATGAGACTTAATGTTGGCTATTGAATGTTGTAATTAAAAGCAAACAATAGATAAGTGCTTTAAACTACATGTAATATGTGATTATATGCAAATTGGTGAACTCCAAGAATGCAAATGATTGAATTCTATATTCTATATGATGTAAATGATAAGTGAAATGATAGATCTAAAAATAAATAGAGTTAAAACACGTAAAATAGCACTCGAAGTTACCCCCAAGTTATCCCAAATCAAGATCGTATAGTCTGGTCAAGATCGTATGCTTTCAATGCAATATCGTACCATCCGATCATCGATCGTATCCTCTGATCCTATAAAGAAAAGACAAATGCATAGGTCTAATGCAAAAATCATAGTGATTTGAATGCAGAAACTAAGTCGATATTCTAATAGCACTAGGAGAGATCTGAGGGGAAGGGTGTCTGATTAAATAAGCTAAGCAAATAAACCAAAATAGGCTAAAAACCAACTTAGTTGCAACTCCTTCCAAGCTAGGACTGATCGGGTGAATCCGATCCCGTAACCATCGCATAGTTGTACAGATAGAGACAAAAAGTGTTACAACTAATTTTATCACTTTCCTAAGTTGAGATTTTCTATTTTTGAGCAAGATCATATGCATACGATCAAGGATCGTATCATATGATCAAATATCGTATTTTACGATCTAAGATCGTATCGTACGATCTAATATCGTATCGTACAATCTCGTCCAGGTTACTCGATCTCACCAAGAGGGAACAAAAATTGAGGCAACCATCTAGAGGCTCATCTTTACAAGTTGTTTGTCCTTGTGCAAATTATAATGAGTCATTTTAGGGTGTTACATCTTTTCTCTTGACTTAGCCTTTGGGCTCAAAATATCATGCCATCATGATCTTTTCTCTATACTTAGCAAAATTTTGAGAAGATCACTCCTTACTCGCCTTGATGTGATCATTTTGACCAATATTATTGGTACCTCCTGGGGGAATTCTACTAGTGGAATTTTAGAATCTAGATCCTTTATCCATTGGGGAATGGAGTAAAAGGAAACAACTAAAAAAAGGGGGGAGAAAGGGGAGTGATACCAAGAAAAAATATGCTTCTTGCTTCGTGCGGTCATTCATCAGGAGTGTCTTATTCTGTAGATTTCTCTATTTCTTCATGCCTAGGTGCTACAACACTACTCGTTGAGGCTTTTTTAGCCTTTTTTTGCTTCTATTTTTCTTGGAAAACTTCATTGTAAGTGGAACATGCTCTTCTCCAAGTCTCTTCATCTAGATCTGAAGTCTCTTTGAAATTTAGGTACAAATATTATAATTATTCTACCTTGTCGTATGATAGAAATTTTAACTTCATGTACAATTCATGCAAGAAGGAGTTTATTTGGGCGATATCCTAAGCCATAATAAATATTTGTTCTTCCTAAACCAGTTCTTCCCAACTATCTATCTCTGATTCATCTTCCACAAAAATTTTCTAGGAAGTCTTCATTTCATCTTCTTCTAATAAATTTGAATCCTTATCCTAGAAGCTAGGCATGCCATAGTTTTTTCTATGCTTACATGTTTCAAAATTCCCTTAGCCTCTACCTTGAGTTATTGCATTATTTTAGCACTTTCTGTTACAATATTGCGCCTCTTGAAGAAGTTCTTGACAACTAGTTTATCTTGGGACTATTTTTCATCCTGGACTCTGTATCCAAATATTGCTTCCATGCTTTCTGCTAGGACTTGAATTTCTTGTTGCTACAAATAACCTCACTTTTAGGATATTTATGGATGTATCAAATTCATTTTCTACCCAAAATAACATCTCCTTAATTTTGACCAAGTATGAAAATGTAGGCCTTGCTTTCATGCTCATCTTTTGGATGGCCCCGATCATTTCTTTCCTGACTACCCTAGATTTTTTCCTTGGATAGCCCATTGGTCTTATCGGTGCCATCTGAGATCTGATTTTGAATATATTCCACCTATTTTTTCAATATTTGAATCTATTTCATGGCTTTCTTGGCTTATTCCTTATAAGGAGTCACTTCATTGAATATTTGTTCCCACTTATTTGCTTCATTTTTTAATGTATTTTCAATTGTATTTTACTGATTCAAGGCTTATTACAAATGCTTCCTTGCATATTCATCCCTGAGGTATTTCTCTTTGTAATGATCAACTTTCAAGTTTATTGTCCCCATGTGAGATTGGGATTTTCCCCATTCGTCCTCCATCGATAGCTGAGTGATATCTTTTGTGGTTATCTCAGCTTGATAATATTACAAGGTCATTTCCCATTTGGGCTTTTGGACCAGTGGTATCATCTTTAGGGTAGAATGATACATACTGATAGGGTCTAAGTTTATCCCTTGGTATAAGCTATATACTTATAACTTTGAGTGCTTCATGATTTTAACCAGGAAGAAGCATTTAGGGTTACCTTTTTCAATTTCTTCAGTTTAGCAATTGTGGGGTGACTTTTGAAAGAAGAGATAGGAATGGATTGGAAGTTTGGAAATTTGGTAGTATAGGGGAAGGGAATGGTGGCTATTAAGGCATCCAAATTTTTTTGTTTAGTGATGATGTCTTTGGGTGCAGCTCAAGATGCTTTCAGGTCAATTTGGGTTGATGGTGGAGATGGTGGAGGTTGCTAAATGGAGGGAGAAGAGACATCACCCTGATTTATATAATGGGGAGGGAAATTCCTTTGGGGATGAGAAGAAGAAGAAGATATAGTGAGCTTAATAGGAGAAATACCTAATTTCTTTTATAGGTTTGAGTCTCCTTTGTTTGGTGCATTCTCAGGAGGAACTTAGTCTTCATTATAAGTATTTGTGATCTTCTGCAGGCTAGTGTCTCAAGTATCCATTACATCTTTGGTTGGGACTTGTTCTTTGCCAAGGGCCTCTTTGATGAGGATATATTTTTAATCCATTTAAACCACTTCTTGGTCGTTCATATCTTGTTATCCAAAAATTTATTCAATGCTTTCCCTTGTGTTTCATTCTTGATCCCCTATTTCTTCAAAGTGTGCTTCTTCTTGTCTCATTTTCTTTTGTTCCCCTTCCTTTGTTGATTCCACTTTCCTCTTTCTCTAGAATATAGGAGCATAATCATCAGACTTTGTGCCTGATGTAGAAGGGGAGATGAATTTATGATATACCTTCTTTGGGGCTTCCCCTTGTTCAACAATAATCTCTTTGTCTTTGCCCTGGCTAGTCCTGATCTTTTCAGTGACAAGTGAAATAGGGATACCATTACTACTTGGCGGTACTTTATCTACAAGATTTTTAGACCATGTGGTATGGTGATCATCATATATCTTGCAAAATTCATGGTCAACTTTCATTTTGCATCTGGTGTGTGTTTTTGCATTTGCCACCTCATCTACCACCAATCTAGGATTTTGGCATGTGTCCAATCCTTCCCTTTTTTCTTCATCCTTATGATAACCTTTTCTTCTAACTTATGGTCTACATTTAAATAAGGGTTCTAGTCTATTAAATGCTCATATAAGTCATGGCATAAGGCTAACAGCTACATTTTCTCAACGTGCCATTCTAATGCTTCATATTATTCATTATTTCTACTCTGTTTTTCAATCTACCTATTTTATTCATGAAACTTCTTAAAGGGAGTCTGATTGAGGATAACCAATTTTTGAGTAAATTTATCCATGGGATAAGAATTCTATTTTTATGGCAATTAAATTAACTTCACTCTTTAGGGTTTGAGTGTTTCGCTTGTGGTCTCCCTTATTCGAGACTGATACCCCTAAAAATTGGAAGGGCATGAGGCATGTACTAGTCTTTTCAGCACCTATGCTGAATTTATAGTTTGCATACTCAGTCTACCTCACATAATCTAGAGTGAACAATCACTCAGTGACATAATATGTTAGTAAGGAGGGATTCTCTATGAAGCCATAAAACCTGAAGATTACCCTCTGAGTCAAGATGAACTAGTCCCCTTTTTCTACATGGATATGTTGGAGGGTATCCCACATATTTTGGGGAATTCTTTGCATAGTGCCATACATAATTTTTAATGTGAGACCTAGGAAATACATATTAAATCAATAGTATGATTATGCTTTTGAGAGGATTGACGTCCACTCGTATACATGTAATTCATTTTCATCCTGATCCTTAGTTGTGGTAGAGATGAATTCTAGGTTTTTTTACTGAAAGAAAAAGAAAATCTATACTAGGTAAGAGGATAAATTAAATGTATCTAGGAGATATCTCTATATCCTAAAAAAACCTGCATATATCTATTGGGCTAGGTATGTCGGCTAGCCAAAAAAAAATGGCACTGTCTTCTTATCTACACGTGAAGCATTGTAGAAATTGGGGTTTAACATGCACTAAGCCACTATAATTTTTCATCTATAGACCTATGTGTTAGATTCTAGTCCTTCTACCATAGCCAACATGGAAAAAAGCTCCTTGTTCTTAAATTTTTATAGAGGAATTAGAGATCTTCACAGGGTCCCCTTGGGAGGAGGTTTCGACAAATGCTCTTGCATAAATAATTTTATGTTGAGGGCAAGGGTATAGAACTTGGTCGAATTGATGGGATCAAAATGAATAGGATTTATCATGAGCTTTATAGCACAACTGAATGCAACCCAAACTACATCGGTGTCTAGGGTAAATATGACCTCCCCCTAGAAGTTTTGACAATTCTATGTTTTACATCGTAAAATGTTGCCATGGCTCTGATTAATTTAGGGCAGGCGTGGATAGGGGTGCAAACATACCAAGAGAGTAGGGAGTGGTAGGAGAATGTGCTTGAGAATTATGGTGTGACGTTCTTTGCTACCCTAGCTTCCACATCTTTTCGAATCTACTCTAGGTTTTTTGATGTTATTTTGGTATCAATGATGTGTGCATTTGGGTCTATGAAACCACTTTCACTATTATATGACCTATGCTTTTCTTTAGTGATTGGAGGAGAGGTCATCATGGTTTCTTTCTATGATTTTGGCATACAAGAAAACCTAGGAAGCACTCGAGAAATCTTAGAGAACTTTGGGGAAATCTGATAATGTTGTAAGAAAGGGGAAATTTTGTAGAGGATAAAGAAGTGATGAAAAATATTCTATGACATAAGTACATGCACATGCATGTGCCAAGGTGACATGCATTAACTATGGTTGGTGGCACACATCCCATGACTAATTTTAAATGCTACCAGATGATTTGTTTCATGTGCCACTTTCAAGAAAACCAACTGCCATGTATTACTATTTTATCAAGGCCAATGACATCACTTTACCATCGTACTAGGCCAATAAATTCATGTCACCTCTGTTTTTAACCAATAACTTGGTACAACTGTATTTTGAGAGGTAGGGATTTTAAAAGTTTAAGAAAATTAATTTTCCCACCAAAAGGTATGGTTGCCTTGATTTTGACCATTGGGCACCAAAATGTCACAAAATCATGATAATTTTATTTGAGGTGACCTTTGGGTGCCAAAATATCGTGCCATCATGAAAATTTTCCTTGGAGTGGTTATTGGACACCAAAATGTTATGCCATCATGAAAATTTTCTTTGAGGTGGCCTTTGGGTGCCAAAATGTCATGTCATCATGAAATTTTTTCTTGAAGTGGCCATTGGACACTGAAATATCATGAAATCATGATAATTTTCTTTGAGGTGGCCTTTATGCACCAAAATTTCATTTCATCATGACAATTTTCCTTGGAGTGACTATTGGATGCCAAAATGTCACACCATAATGATAATTTTCTTTGAGGTGGCCTTTAGGCACCAAAATGTCACACCATCATGATAATTTGCCTTAGAGTGGCCATTGGATGCCAAAATTTCACACCATCATGATAATTCTCTTTGAGATGGCCTTTGGGTGCCACAATATCGTGCCATCATGATAATTTTCCTTAAAGTGGCCATTGGACATTGAAATGATGCAAAATCATGAAAATTTTCCTTGAGGTGGCATTTGGGCACCAAAATGTTGTGCCATCATGATAATTTTTATTGGAGTGGTCATTGGATGCCAAAATGTTATGCCATCACAAAAAATTTCTTTGAGGCGACCTTTGGATACTAAAATGTCACACTATCATGACAATTTTCCTTGAAGTGGCCATTGGATGCTAAAATGTCATGAAATCATGACAATTTTCTTTGAGGTGGCCTTTGGGCACCAAAATTTCACGCCATCACAAAAAACTTTCTTGGAGTGGCCATTGGACACCGAAATGTCATGAAATCATGACAATTTTCTTTGAGGTGGTTGTTGAAATGAAAAAAATATATATTTACATATAATACATGTAAGGTAGAGGGGAACCTTTTACTTATAGTATAGATTTATATGGAATCCATTGATGGGGATGGGTTGAACCTGTAGACACCTAAAACACGTCATGTTTAGGAGACTACTCATATGGGCACCTTTGCAGACCATATGAATGATCTTGGACCTTTCCAAGAGATAGCAGTGGTTCTAACCACTCATCTAGGGTAGTCTAGTCCTATGCAAGCTCAACCACTGATGATTAGAGTGGCTTCCATCCCTTGATGCTCAGAGTGGCTACGAGCTAGCCATACCTACTGATAGTGGCTAGGAGTAGCTTGCTCCTAGCCACACTGAGTGAGAGTGGCTAGCTCTAAAACTGACTCGACCCCATGAGCCAAGCCAAATCAGTTATGCCAACAACATTTCTAACTGATTTGGGTGGTTGAGGGTGGGAATCTTCTGGAAGGTTCCTCCCAACTACCATAGGCTAGCAATTCTTGATCTTGGCTTCTCCATGAAGCCAAGATTGGAATTTGGGAAGCCTATTTATAGGCCCTCCCATGAATGAGCAATGATACAAATTTTATGTAGCGAAGCTCTACCGGATTGGATAGCGACTTGATAGCCCTTGAGGAGAGTCGAAATGCTGCCCAATTATGGAGTGACAAGCATGCAATCAACAATGGAGCTTTCGAAGGACTGAGAAGCATACCTCACAAATTCACACCAATCTAACATGAATCCCAATGAATTCAACCACCAATCCATCTCTAGACAAGCAGGCGACCCTTGACCATCAATTCAACTGAAGAATTATGTGTCATAAACCCTGATTTAAGAGGTAGAATATTCAGTTCGTGGTTGCTATCTTTGATAGTGGCTCGTAGGCTCAACCATCGACGGTATATAGCTACCTATGATAGTGGCTAGGGTTTGATGCATTATTTCTTCAGTTCTTAGCCTATATTTCTATTTATTTCTGCTTTATCAGCTTAGATTAGAGTAGATTTATCATTTTCAATGCATTTGTATGGTTCATTAGCAATTTTATTTCACATATTTTCTTATATTTATCTTTTTCATGCTTTTATCATGCTTTCATGTCATTTCATGCAAATTCTTGGATTAAACCTCATCATGAGAGGTTGCATATGCTATTGACATATTTTGTGGTTGCTTTGTGCATAGGTGATAGGATCTACAAAGGACAAAGCCACATCTAAAGATCTTTCCTTCGAACAAGTGAGAAGGAGGCATCAATAAGCCCTCAATCAATTTGTGTCGATCTAGAAGGCCTATGAATTGCACCACCCCTATTTTAGGGCTTCATATATTTGTATTCATTGTATCAAAATTTGGTATCCCTAAGAGGGACGTACATGTAACTAATTTTCATGATGAATTAATAAAAGGAGCCTTTACATTTTTCTTAATTCATTGTCATTGTATGTTTTCTTATTTTATCTTTGATATTATGATGCAAATATAGTAGGTGCATGCGTTCTAGCATCGTACAGATGGTGATCATGATGGAAACACCTAAAATTTATATTGTTTGCTGATTTATTGCATGTTTTTTCACATAAGTGCAGCCACTCTGATCGACAGTGGCTAGCAGAGCTCAATCACTCTTGAAGATAATAACCAGATTCAGAGCCACCCTGAGCGATAGCGACCGATAGAAAAACTTGCAAACAATAGACAACTAGATCATCAATAGACTTGGATTTCAGGTTGGTTGAAATTCTCTATATTTTTGCTTCTCTATCTATGTTTTTATTTTTTAAATGTAGTAGATGAATGTTAATTAGAGAACATAGAGAAATTTTAAAGAAAAATTTATAATATCTCTTAGGTTTTCTACTAGCCATTGCTAGGAACAATGGTCTCTGATTGTAATCCACCCTAGTCTCCAGTGGTCTAGATTGTATGTTAGGGTTTGCATGCTTGAGGCCCAATTAGAGGCCATTTTTCATAACTAGTCTTGCATTCTCTGAATATCATCTAGCTTTTAGATGTGCATTCTCTAAAATGGAAACATTCTTTTTAAGCATATAGAAAAATCATTTGAGTGCTCTATGATGCATTTTATTTTCATGCAAAATTAAAAAGAACCACCACACACCATATCACACTTAAACATTAGTGAGTTGGACTTCATACCCAACCACTAATAGAGACCAACGATGGTGGGCTTCATCTCCATCCATTGGCTCAAATCCTACGAACCCTATTTTTGGCCAATATCGGATCCAAGAACCGATGTAGCTTGGAAAATTTGCATGTACTTCTCTTCGAAGGGTATAACGCTGACCAAGTGAGACTGGGTGAGGACCGGTAGGACCTGTGCTCCTTGACTGGGTATGGGCTTCATCTCCATACTTTGGTGGGTTTACATGATCAGAATTTCATTGTTAGTTGTCGAGCTATGAGTATACAGGTGAAAACCCCTTTAACAAAAGAATATCATCCAACAAAAGAAAACACGTGACATGAGGTCTTTTTGAAAATCAACAAATCAAAAACACACAAAACAAGTTCTTAGGACACACATCTAATCCTTAAAAGAGATAAACACATTTGTCTACTTTGTTTGCATGTCTTAAAAATTTACACAAGAGATAAGTTCACATTGTCATGGTCTTCACATGGAGCAACCACCCTCGGTCCAACATCGAGGTGGGAACTAGTGCTCCACCCAATAACAATCACAACAACACTGATGTTGAGCCACCCACACAGAATACCACTAGATGAAGTTCAATGAGCCTCAGGGGGGATAACTCAACCCATGGGGGTAACTCTCAAGGAACCCCAGCTAGAGAACCAGATCCAGGTTCCTCTCATAGTAGACAGGAGGGAGCTTCAAGGCCCCAATCCTCACAAGATAGATATAGGCAAGATCAACCCAATGAGGGGTAAAACACAAGGGTTGCATCCAATCGTAGACCCACCACAACTCCTAACCACATTGAGGGTGGTAGAATTATAATAGACACCAATATTATTGGAGAAAATGGCACTCCACGAGATCAGCCATGGAGAACCAGACAACTTGATGAACTAGACCGGGTTCTCCTAAGGCCAACGTGACAAAACACTGCTACTGCACACTCCATTTTTGAGAGTTCACGTAGTCAAAAAATAGTGAGACACACTCATGAGTAGGGGGAAGCTTCAAAACATCCCCGCAACACTCACACTACTTTCGATCATGGAGGTACAGAACATAGGTCATTGCACACTAACAATGTTACCTTTATAGATAGAGGTAAAAGCATAGTGGGGGCTCCTTCAAAGAACCTTACCATAGTGACTCCTCGCACAGAGATACGAAGTCAGAGACCTTCAGTGGTGGTTCAATCCGATCATGTGCATAGGTTGTATGAAGATGCACAATATCAAGAAAGAGTACTCCAAGATAAAAGGGAGGCATTGCATGCAGAGCAAGAGTGCCTAGATAAACTTGAACAAGAAGAGGCACAGGCACAAAGAAAATAGTGCCAACATCTATATGAACAATCCTTGAGGGAACAACATACCCTAGAACAAATAGAGCATGAGGAACAAGTAGATAGGTTGGCTCAAGCCAATCTACACATGGGCAGTGAGTACTACCACTCCAATAGATGTGTTACTTCTCAACCCGAGAGGTACACCAAATAGGTAGATGATCACACTCACCACACCTCACAACATGCTTCGAGACACCAATGGTACCTAGCGCAAGAATAGGTGGAGCATGAACAAGAACAAGATGTAGATATGGATGACCAGGAATAGACTTATCCTGAACCATCATCCATGGCCATGGAAGAGGACTATAATCGACCAACTCGGTCTAATGCAGAATGATTACCTCCTTGACCACCCCAAAATAACCTTCGATAGGAAGAGATCATCTCTTCAAAATATTACAAGGTACTTACCAAGAGAATCAAGTCTCTCAAGAAGCAAGATATGATTGGGTAGAAGCCAACCTTAAGTAGGATACACAATCAACCCTTGTGCCCATCGGTACCAAGTCCTACCTATCCGAAGCATTTTGAGATGCCTCGATTAGATAAGTTTAAGGGAGAGGAAGATGCACAAGAGCATGTGACCAACTTCATGAATGCATGATTTCAACTCCAACACAATGATGCCATGATGTTAAGAATGTTCATCATCACATTATTAGGTGCAACAATAGAGTGGTTTAACCAACTACCCAAACATAGCATCATCAACTTTGAGCAACTGGTGAATGCCTTCCTTGAACGCTTTTCATTTGGCATCAGGAAGAAGACCAACTTGTCCGACCTAGCCAATATTAAATAGTATGATGATGAGCCGATCTAGGACTATGAGAATAGGTGGTGAAAGTTAATGGTAAAATTACCATTTTTTATTCCCACTATAGAGCTCACCCGAATGTTCACCAAGAGTTGTGCCAAGCATATCTCGCTGCTTCTGCAGCTTCAGCAGTATGCAACATTCGAGGAAGCCTTGGCACAAGCCAAGCTTATAGAGGACATCAAAGTAGAAGAAGGAGATCTTAAGCTCCATAACAAGAAATACTAGAACAACAACCACAACAACCACAATCAATAGCAGTAAGCCAAGCCTGCACTAGTCAACCAGGTTGTATTAAATATACCAAAAGGAGGAATAGCCAATAACCATAGAATTACCAAGCTCAACCACCCCCAACTAACTACAACCAAAAGAACAAGAACCAGGGCTGAGACAAGCAACGTCGACCACCTCGCTAGTACACGCCATTATCAGAATCTTTGGCATCAATATTCAATCAACTGAGTGAGGCATGAGTACTCAAATTACCCGAGGTACAACTTATTGATCCTAACCACCCCAAGCCCAAGGGATATAGAGATGATCATTATTGCCCATACCATAGAATATAGGGGCATGATATTGAAGTGTGCATCAATTTCAAAAATATTGTACAAAATATGATAAAAAAGGGTGAGCTACAAGTTGACAATCCACTAGCTCTCGATAACAGGAACATGGGCATATTTAAAAACCCATTGCCAAATCATGAAGCCCCTAGAAATTAGGGTGCTCAAGTTAATCAGGTCCAAGTCGAACCTCCCACTCAAGGATTCATTGGAATGGTCAATGTGGTTACAAGAAATTGGTGATACAACCAACCAGAGCCTCCAATGGCTCCCATCCATATCTCGATTGCACCTCAATAGAGGCCAGTGTAGAATAATCTTCTAGGTCTACCATCATGACCTATGATAATGATCTAAAATAGACTTACTCAGAGTCTTCAAACAATGTCGAATAAGTTATCGATATACGAGCTCATTCAACAATCTCCTAGGCATAGGGAGACCTTAATGGAAATCTTGAAATCTATTGAGCTCCAGCCCCAGAACCCTGAAGCATTTACAAACTTTGTGGGGCAAGTACAATAGTGCCAAGAGCCCATGATTCATTTTTATGATCATAAAATAAAGGTAGTCCCAACTACCATAGCAGACCCACCTCTGCACATCATCACGTGTATCAATCACACACCCTTCAAGCGGGTTCTAATCGACATAGGCTCATCGATTAACATAATAACAACCAAAGCTATAGGGCACCTAAATATCCCTAGGTCCAACATAGTCCCTTCTTCTTACACATTGAGAGCGTTCAATGATGCATTGTGCTCCATAGTGGGTACAATAGTCCTACCTATTCAGGTAGGGCATAAGACCATCCCTGTGATGTGTCATGTGTTAGAAGGGGCCATGCAATATAATATCCTCCTAGGGCATCCTTGGATAAGGGACATGCAATGTGTTCCCTCGATCCTACATCAATGTGTTAAATATGTGCATGAGGGACAAGTGCACGTGGTACCATCGAATGAAGAACCATTCAAATATGTGCATCAGGTTGACCTACCAGGGGATTTCATCCTTCCATCTACTCACCTATACATTAGGCCTTCATCCCCTACCATACATCTAGGAAGTAAGTTAAGATCAGTGTGAGGTGATCCATCCACATCGATGCCACCTCCTACTTCCAAAACTACTAGCGCTTCTGAGAAACCAACAACATCTAAACCAATAGACTCTCAGAAGTTGAAAGCTCACATGGTGGAGGAAGAACCTAGGGTAATCCCAACCATAGCAATAGTAGAAATTCCAACTCCTATGGAGGAAGAAGATCCTCAAGACATAGTCGAGGAGGTGCCTCAACCTACCTCACCTGCATCATCATCAACATCATCTACACCATAGGTGACTGTTCACTTAGCCAACATAGGACTAGGTGAATATCTTGTGCAAAATGTCACTTTCACTCCAATCATTGAGTCTGCACAAGACATGGGATGACCAAGAGTCCCAAACCTACCCATAGGAATAGTGGTACCATTGGGGATGCCACCCAACCAGACTAATTTTATTTATGTTAGTTTGGATCAAGCCCATGATGCCTCAGACATTGAAGAGGATGATGATGAGCCATTCACAATGAATATTCATTATCTATCCAACCCTGAGTTTGCTCTTAGATACTTCGAATGCAACCATTGGCATGGCTATGGTTTAGGTCTATATGAGCAAGGGCGATGAAACCTAGTTGAACCACAATATCAGTTACCTACTGATAGGTCTAGCCTAGGATATCATATCCGAAGCTATGATGATTCATTAGCAACATCTCTGGATAGACTGAGCTTAGGGTTTAGGGAAGACATCGAATGGAATCCTTATCACCCAAACATAAGCTACATGGATGATAGGTTGGTGACCATGGTCACTATAGAACCACCCATTGTGTATCATCCAAATTTCTCTCTCGAGGCAAGCCCATCAAGAATTATCCTATGGGAGGATGAACCAGGCTATGGTTATGAATGAGAAGAGAATGAGTACATCACAGATCATAGTGAGTCCGAGGATGAGACTAAATTGGCCTACCTTGGGCCTCGACATTCACGTCACCTCATAGAGCTAGTGGATATGGATAATAGATACTTCATAGATGACAGTGATTATGAGGATGAGACCAAAATGGCCTACCTTGGGCCTCAAAACTTACATCATCACAATGAACCATTTGACATAGATGAGATGTATCATAGAGTATATCCTAGCCCTCACCTCAGGGGGAGATCGACCAATTCAGATGAAATCTATCATATAGTTTTCCTCGATCCTCCTACATTTAGATAGCTCCTGCAGCCAAGTGATCCCATCTTCCTATCTATTCATAGACTAGATCCTGAGATCCCCATACCCCTAGAGCCACATCTTGGGTATGGAAGTCACATCAACAATGTAGAGTTGCACCCACATGGTCCTGGAGATTCCATCCCATCCATCAACATGATCTCCATTGAGTTGACCACTCCACTCCACAACCCAGCCGATCCTTCCAAACCATTGTGTCTTAATCTAGATGCTATTGATTGGGATCATACTGATTCACCCTTGGAGCCTGAATATTTCTTCCCCAATGAAGAAATGTTACAACCATTTCACTTTGCACTAGGTTGCGCACATGATGTTTATCATGCTAGTTTTGATCCTGATTCAGTCAAAACTTTAAATCCAGTAGATGATATCCATATGATCCCTACACCTCACCAGCTTGAGGAGGGGTCGCACATGTCAATAGAGGAAACTTTTGAAGTGGACATCAATAATGATCCATCTGATCCAAAGAAAGTTAAATTTGGAGAAATCTTATCTCCTAAGGAATGGGCCACCCTCATACCTCTATTGAAAGAGAGACCTGATCTCTTCACTTGGACCTACAAGGATATGTTGGGTTTAGATCCAAAATTGGTTGTTCACAACCTTTCACTAGATCCTGCAAAGAAATTGATCAAGCAAAAACTCAGGAAGATGCATCCTACTATCACCTTGATGGTAAAGAATGAGCTTCAAAAGCTATTGGATGTAGTCTTTATTATTCCCATCGACTATCCAGAATGGGTATCAAACATGGTACCTATAGGAAAACCTGATGGAAGAATCTGTATTTGCATGGATTTTAGAGACCTCAATAAGGCAACACCAAAGGATTCATTCTCATTTCCCAATATAGATGCTCTTGTAGATGCAACTATGGGTCATGAGATGCTCTCCCTAATGGATAGTTTTTTTGGTTACAATCAGATTCAGATTAAACCCAAAGACCAACACAAAACTATATTCACAATGCCATGGGGGACCTTCTACTACAAGGTAATGCCATTTGGTCTTAAAAATGTTGGTGCCACATATCAATGGGCCATGACATATATCTTCCATGACTACATGCACAAGATCCTAGAGGATTACATCGATGACTTACTGGCCAAGTCATTGTTGCGTGAAGAGCATGTTGAGGTCTTGAGAAAAGTCTTCGATCGCCTGATAGAGCATAATGTCAGGTTGAATCCCAAGAAGTGCGTATTTGGTGTAACTTCAAGAAAACTCTTGGGATTCATCATTTCTAAATGAGGGATCGAAGTTGATCCAGCAAAGGTAAAGGCTATCCTAGAAATGGCCCCGCCCACTAACATCAAAGAGCTGAGAAGCCTACAGGGCAAAGTAGCATCCATAAAGTGATTCATCACATAGTTATCAGAAAAATGTCGACCCATGAATCGACTACTACACAAGGGGGTCCCATTCCATTGGGATGAAGAATGTCAGCAAGCCTTTGCTGAGATCAAGCAATATCTAGTGATGCCACCAGTACTAGCTCCACCAAGGCCAGATGTGCCATTCTTGCTTTATATATCAACTACTAACTTTGCACTAGGAACCATGTTAGCCCAAAATAATGTGCAAGACAAAGAGCAAGTGATATATTATATCAACTACACCTTGGTGAGTTATGAGCTAGGGTACACATACATAGAAAATTTATGCTTAGTAGTGGTTTTTATGACTAAGAAGTTGTGCCACTACATGTTGAGTCATACGATGTATGTGATATCAAAACAAAATCCTTTGTAGTATATGATGAGCAAGACATATCATAATACATGTACTACAAAGTGGATCATGCTACTAATAGAATTTGACTTGGAATTCATTAGCCAAAATTCCATCAAGGGATAGGTCATAGCTGATCAGCTAGTAGAGGCACCTCTTCAGGATAGTAGGCCTCTCATCATAGAACTTCTTGATGATGTAGTCTTTGCATTATCGGAGTCACCCAAACCCAAAGAACCAGATAACAAAGCTGACATGACTTTGTTCTTTGATGGTTCAAAGTGTGAGCAAGGGGGTGGTGCAGGAATTATATTTTTCATACCACAAGGTGCTCCAATGCCCTTGTCATTTAAACTAGACTTTCCTTGCACCAATAACAATGTTGAATATGAGGCCCTAATCTTGGGTCTCCAAACAACAATCACCATGAAGATTAAAAAGCTAAACATATTTGGTGACTCCCTTCTCATTGTTAACCAAGTTAAGGGAATATATCAATGTAGGTGTCCTATCCTGAAAGCTTATAAGGATCTTGTTGACACTTATCTAGCCCAGCTAGAGTGGTATGACATCGAGGCAATCCCTCATACATCAAATATATTTGTAGACACTATGGCATATTTGGGATCTTTAATCCCTCAAAATCCATCTACTGACTTTACTACCATTCATGTGAAGATGCTCTCACAATCCATGATGCAGTATGAGGCTTTTGACAATAAAGAATCAGTCAACATGATTCATATAGAACCAAACCATGAGTGGTTCTATAGAGCCAGAGACTTTCTGAAGAAGGCACCTTGGGGGTCTTTGATCTCGTAGGGTCCTACAGGGAATGGCACCACCATTCACCACAAGGTTGTTTCCTAGTCTACATTCATGCACATCGAATCATAGGGGGAACAAGTCATCTTATCTATTGAGGTTGTAGCTTATCAAGATTGGTTAAGCCAATTACAAGATTTTCTTAAACTTGGAATAATCTTGTAGGGATTATCACATGCTACAAAATGAGCATTTAGACAAAAAGTGACTAGATATATCTTGCTAGGAGACATATTGTATCATCGAAGCTATGATGGAGTCCTCCTTCATTGCCTTGAGCCCCAAGAATCAACTTGGGCAATTTCACAAGCTCACGATGGTACATGTGGTGGCCATTTCAGTAGCATGGCCATCATCAAGTGCATCCTTCGAATGGGTTATTATTGGCCCACCATGGAGAAGGATTGTTGTGTATATGTCAGGAAGTGCATTAAGTGTCAGCATCATGCGAATTTGATGCACCTACCATCATAGGCCTTACAACCCATCCAAGCGGCTTGGCCATTTTCTTAGTGGGGTTTTGATCTAATTGGTAAGATCTCTCCCCCATATTTAGGTTGACACACATTTATATTAATGACCACTGAGTATTTTACCAAGTGGGTGGAAGCAATCCCCTTAACATCAATGATAAGAGCATGAATTATGGAGTTCATACTTCACAATATCATCTATCACTTTGGGATCCCATCCAAGATAATTTTGGATAATGGTACTTCATTCAAGAACAAATATGTGTGGGCTTTAACATCCAAATATAACATTCAACATAACTTTGCAACACCATATTATCCATAAGAAAATGGGCAAGTAGAAGCCTCAAACAAGATAGTAGTAGCCATCTTGAAAAATATGGTTCAAGAGAATCATAAGGATTGGCACCTATAGTTACCCCTTGCATTATGGGCTTACAGAACTAGCATACGGATGCCCACTAGGGCAACACCATTTTTGCTGGTATATGGTACTGAGGCCATTATGCCCTTGGAATTAGAAATTCCAACCTTGTGCATCGCATTGAAAGAGTTCATCGATGATGACACTGCACGACAAGCTCACCTTGACCAATTGACGCTTCTTGATGAACATCGCATGAATGCCCTTGAGCATCTCCACATTTATCAAGATCATCTAAAATGAGATTATAACAATAAATTCCATCTAAGAGACTTTAAGGTTGGGGATCTTGTGCTGAAAGAGAACCAACAGAACTCAAACCTACCACCGCACTTGCGAGACAAATTTATGGCCAATTGGTTAGGTCCTTATATCATCTCAGAGAAGATTGGACCTAGAACATATCACCTAACATCGTTAGAAGGGGTTGAAGAGCCTGAGCCTCTCAACATTCTTCATATGAAGGTATTTTACACATAGAACAAGAGAAAAGTCAAAAACATTCAAATAAATCATAAAATTTCAAAAACAATTGAAAAATTCATAAAATTTCAAAAACAATTGAAAACATCAAAAACACAAAAACATTTACATTTTACATTTTGCATTTGCATTCATTTAATTGCATTGCATTAGGCATATTTCATCCATTGCACTTGCATTAGGATAGGTTGTGTTTTCAATCTTACAAATGACACCATATTTGTATCTTAATCATGCATCTATTCATCATCATCATCCATCACCCTTGTGAGTAATTGTGTTTTTCAACACAACCCTTCCTATTGCTATAAGGAATATACTAGGGTTTTCTAGTAATTCAGCCATACCTAGTGATATTCTCAGATTTTGTAGAAAGCTATCTTTGCTTTTGGAGATGAGGTCTAGTTTTGATAGCACCTAGCATATGTCAAAATCCCATCACTAATTAAACACATTAAAAATCCTAGTCTAGACAAGGAAATATGAACACTACAAAGTGGTCCTAGTCACCTTAAGTGAAAGGTTTTTACTTGCTCATCTTGTGATGCGCATGGTCTAGAGTGTTGATCATTGAAAAAAGGACAAGCTCCCCCTACCCAAAGAAATCCCTTGCTTTCATACAAAATAAGCAAAATCCTAAATCAAAGCAAATAAAAAAAAAATTATACAAATCCCTTGCTCAAAAAAAATGCAAAATAAATAGTGATTTTCATCACTAAGCATGAGCAAGTATCCCAATAAATGTGAAGAAAAGAAGGGGGTGAAGAGCTTGAATCCCTGGAATGGTCACTACTCAAAGCCATTGAGTGATCCCCAATACAACAATGGGCTGAATGAATCCCACTTGGCATTGGGGTAGTTCTAAGAAATTTACAAATGAGCTAGCTTTAGGTGGCATGTATTACCTAGTAGTCTAGTCTAACTACATCCAAACTTAGGATCAAGATGAACATTTGGTGATCCTCATTACAACAATGGGCTGAATGAATCCCGCCTGGCAATGAGGTAGTCTTATGTCTCATCTAATATATTCATTTGCACACACAGGGATAATGAATATCTTGGTCTTCATAACAAAAAATTTTATCTTTCAAGAGTCCTGTATAGTCATTATACAACTTTTGATTAATCAACTAGGGTGTTTGAGTCTCATGGAAAACCTCAAAAATCCCTCATAGCAACAAATCATCTCATCTCATAAATCATTACATATCACAATTCATCTCATATCACATTTGGATGCTTAAATGATTAATTCTTATGATAAGAGTTACCATTTTCATTCATGATTTTTATACATTATGTGGTGTCATCCATTAGATTGTTAAACACATATTACATTCATTCCTTATGTTTTAAGTGATTAAAGCATACAGGTTCATTTACATTAGATCACCATCATGTAAATAATGCATTACATACATTGCATTCACCATATCATAACAACATAAATTAGATGCATACAATTAAATCAAAATTAAACATGCATTTAACACAAATCATTGCATCCATATATGCATACATAAGTAGTCTATCTACACATCTAGATCATAACATCTAATCATACATACATCATCTAGCTAGTGCATGTCATCAATACATCACATCATATAGCAATAATCAAATCATGTAAGCATTGCATCCATATTGCATCACATGAACATAAAAGCAAACACATAATACACATAATGAGAAATAAAATAAATATCATATATATATATTTTGTTTTTTTTTTATGTCAGAATGTCAAAGTACATCAAGGTACAAAAATACTCATAGGCTACAACTATGTAGGTCCTCAGACCTTACACTCAAAAATGGTACATATCTCTCAGATATATCAAACTGGGCCTACACCCCCTGGCTCACCCCCACCCTCAGCTCCATCTCTGATGATGGCTAGAGCTCACCCCTCCTGATCTCTCAGATCGGGTAGTAGTCCTATGATTGGGCCACACTGATGACTACCTAGACTCACTCCTCCTAGTCCATTGAGACCCTACTATCATAGATCTAGCTAGCACAATGCCACCACATAATCTAACCTCAACCTCTAGAAGAGTGATGTGATGTGCATATGATGCCTACCACCTCGCATCATCTACTAGTAGACCCTATAGTCACCTGATCTCTACCCCTATATCCAACCCTACTAATCCCTAGAGTAGCTAGTGCAACCTATCCCATAGGAGAAACCCCTATCTATAGCCATAGAGCATCCCACTCACCAGTCAAAGCACCTATAGTAGCATGCATCAAATCTCTCTCTATAGTGAGCTACTCTATCCTGAGCAGCATTGAATCAAGTTGCATCTATAGAGAGGTCCTCTCCTCCTCATACCCTCACCATATCCTACCCTACTCTAGTTGGCTCTATACCATAGTGAGAGAGGTATCCCACTCTAGGATCTATCATCGAGCTATCTGAAGCTCAACCTCTAAACTATGTAGCTCCACCCAGAGAGGAGACTCCTGATCCTCTAGAGCCACCTCCTCATCCTCTAGTGCTACCTGCTCCTCTACAGCCTAGCCCCACTCCTCCTCTATCCTAGGCTACACTCACCACCCATCAGGATCCTCAGTAGCTACCTCATCCCTAGATCACCCTAGGCTACCACCACCATGCCATAGCTACATCACCCACCACTGAGTGTACACCTCTATAGTATCCAACATCTGCTATACCAACATCAACTATAAGAGGATCTACCTCCTCTGATAGAGCTATAACATATGGCACTAGGATATCTCTCTCCACATAAATCTACCTATATAGAACTAGCTCTAGTGGGATGTCCTAATAAATCCCAAACTATCTAATAACCCAAGAGAAGTGGAAGAACTCCCTCACCCCTACCTTGCACCCGATAATCCATCGATCATGCCTCATCCGAGCCAAGAACTAGTCTACCTCTAGCCAAGTAGGGCAATCTACATATGGCCTCCATATAATATCCCTAGCCTATAATCCAGTTAGAGAGCCTACATAATGAGCCAAGTTCCCTACATGATGATGACTTCATCGCTCCTCTACATCCCATGGCCATCTAGACCCATAGCACTATGCCCTCACCACTATCGTAGTAATCTCCTATGGTAATCCTACTAGGTGGTCTACCCTGATATGCTCCCAGATTCAGATCTATAGAAGCAAGTTGTATGCCACACCAGATCGATCCCATCATAGAGTTGTGCCAATAGAGCACTCCCCAAGCCATAATGATAGGCCTAGGACTATCCAACAGATCATGTACCATAGCTAAGAGGTTCCATGGGAACCTCACTCTTGATGTGTCTAGAAGAAGCATATTACAGATAACATGCATCAAAATGGCCTAGCACCATGAGAAGACATCATCTCGATACCAATGGGTGATAGGAACTCCTCCATGTTGAATATTGGCTAGAGTTGTGCATGTCTAGTCACCAAAAACCCTATCAAATACTACTACCCTAGTTCTGGTAGGTGATGAGATGATGGCCTATCCATCAAAGGGAATCCTAAAGATCTTGTAGACATCCTCAGGTGTGATGGTCATCTCACCAATCAGGAGATGAAAGGTGTTAGTCCAACAATCCCATCTATGGGCCAAAGTAGTAATGTATGCCTGATCCGACATGATAGTCAATAATCTCGTAGCATACATCAAGCCTCGTGCATCAAACCACTCCTAGTCTATGTGATCTAGTAGGGGTAGCAAATCAACCAACAAATCAGGCTCCCGAGCCCGTGCTGTCAAGAGCTAAATGTGCAAATAAAATGCATAATCAGATGCATATGCACCAAAAAAAACTAAGCAAAAATTTTAAAAATTCAAAAATATCCTAAGGTTTAGTGACTACCTATGCTAACAGTGACTTCCATAGAAACCACCAACACCAACATCATCTATCTACCAATGGTCAAATTTTTGACCGTTGGGATTTTAAACCAGCCACACTCAACGATAGCAAACCCTATTTTCCAAATTGGGAGCTGGTGAGCAGAAATATTGTCTCGAAAAATAATCATTTATCTTCCATAAATTATCAATTCGATAAGTCTGTAAACTTATGAGTTTCACGCATATTATATGCCTGCAGTTTGGGGGAATGAATCCTTATGTACCTTATTTAATTTTGTGGGGGATGTTTGTGCATTTGAAAGTTAGCCAAATTAAATAACTTAAGTGCGGAAAATTAAATAAATAAATTACAACTAAAATTAAAGTGCTGAAAGTAAATGCGGGAAAATAAAATATAGGAAAATAAACACACAGGAAATAAAACAATAAATTTAATCTAATGAAAATAAAGAACAAAAATGAAATAGGGGAGGACTACTATAGGGAGTGGGCCCAAGCTCCCCCAGATAGTCCGCTCGGCTAGCTACGTAGAGCTTGCTCGAATAAGAGGAGTTGCACTCTTAATCAATTAAATAAAGAATGAAATGGAAAATAATTTATGTGTAATATTAATCATTGATCTCATGTTCATTTGGCCTGCATATTTATATAAATCACAACTAGATTTCGTTACAATAACAAATCAATCTATTTTAATCACATAATGTGATTAGTTACATTTGGTTCATACGCAGGTATTATTTTGCTATTTTAAAGTGTTCGTTCACCATAAGGATAAATATAAAAATTCTTAGGTGTACGTAAAAAACACATCCTTAAATTAATGCATCCTAAAAATAATATTCTTTAAGAGCTTTACAAAGTCAACCAACCAATCGATTAATAATAAAAATACTTTATTCTAATTTAATAATAATGCATTATTAAAATATCCCCCTTTGTCTTCACGTGCAACAACCTTCGTAGCTTACTGGTCAACCGGTCAAAGCTGGCTTGGTCAGAGTAAGGCGCCTCCAATGCTTGGTACCTACTTGAGTAATGCACCTTCTTGGCACCTACTTGAGTAAGACACATGCTTGGTGCCTACTTGAGTAAGGCGTCGGAGTAAGGCACCTCCCATGTATGGGAGTAAGGTGCCTCCCCATGTATGGGAGTAAGGTGCCTACTCCATATACCTTAGACATAATTAAGCAGAATCATGCCAGGTCCATTTGGATGTAGACTGGGAAAACACCAAATTAGTATCAAAGCCTGCATTCATACACAATTTCCACTAAAAACACCCGTTAAACATAATACCAGATTTTCTATCAATTATATACATAAGTTAAATAAAAATATATTTCTAATGCTAATTAAACCAGTGATGATACCCCTTAATAATGTATATAAAATGAGCATTTTTGGTGCTCATCATCCCCCCATACCTAAATATTATCACATCCTCATGACAACAACCCTCGGAAAACAGCCCTCGGGATAATAATATTTTTTTTCATTGAGCATTGCTCTATTTTTTTCTCTCTTTGAGCATGGCTATATTTTTTTTATTGAGCACTGTTATATTTTTCATTAAGCACATATGCACTAGTAGAAGTCAGAAACATGTCATGACTGATCACTGTGGGTAAATAGGTAAATCATGACCACACTGTTCAGACCAAATTACCACTACACTATATTTTTCTTCATTAAGCACTACGACACCTGTGAAAGCACACTACACTAATTTTTAATAGGTGCTACCATGTAATTTCCCATCCGAGCCTTCATGTAGCTATCAATGGGCCGCTACGTTTGCCCATGTCTAAAACACATTTGATCCATATTTTACAGTACAGAGCAGCATCATCTACATGTGTTGGCCGCCATTGAAACAATGCCAAATTTATGAATGTCATAGCTCTTTTTTTTTCAATTGTTCCAGGGTAATAAATTTTTCATATCCGAGGTATATCATTTGCTTGAATTATGATGGGAGAGTTTGATGGAGATAATTTTAAAGGGTATCTACTAATTTTAGCATAGAAAGTATATTTAAAATAACCATACACATAATTAACTAAAAAATTAGTACATACCTAAGTGATTTTTATAGATTTTTATCTGTAGCATGCTGGTGGTGTAAAAATATCTTCATGTTGCCTATAATCTTGGTGTACCAAAAAATGATTGTTGTGACATTGGTGCATCTGGCTAATATGTACCATGCCCTCATGGCACCTAAAATCGGTAATTACCTCCTCTACATAGGCCACTTCTCCCTATTTCCTTTTCTTACCAATGGCCTTGGCCTTCCCTTCATCTTAAGGCTTATGTTTCTACTGAGGGACCCTGGTCTATTGTGGGACATCCTTGAGTTGTGTCATCCTCCAATTACATTGGCTTCTGGCGGTGTTAGTTTGACCTTCGTTCTACATTGGCTTCCTATTACACTGGCTATACCTCCCTGGTATGTTGGGTCCAACACCTTTGCTAAGTGTTGCAGCTACAATCGTCTCTCCTCTTTAGAATGTTGCCTCTGCTTCACCTAGTTTCCAACGGTGGATCTTTTCTACGTGGCTTCCAAAAGGTAAATATAAAATTGTGTGCCCATATATATTGCTAGCTGAGAACAATGAATAGACCATGTAATTATTTCTCTTAAGAAAACAATGATGAGCTCCAGTTATTTTGCATGGGTCATGCACCTCCTTTTCTAGAGAAATAGGGGAATTTTTTCATGAGAGTAAGTGCCATATCCGTGATGAGAATAGACAGGGGAACTTTGTTGCTCATACGACTGCACTACAACCATAATTTACCACTATTTTTTTCATTTACAGGAGATTCAGGTTCACCCAAATCCTCCCCCACTTAAATTAGTGATATCTTCATCACCAGTAACAAGTCCCTCAATGCAATAGATTTGTAGCCCTCTAAAAATTAGGTCCCACACTGAGCAACAGGAACCCCCAATATAGGGAGAAGAAGTTTGAGCAATGTTGGGATAAAGTGGATCTACAGTTCTCTTAACCAGGAAGAGCTGCAAATATATATATTTTTTAGTACTCTTCTCTTTCCCATCCATCCAATTATATGTTTTTTTTTAATTTCCCACAGCCAGTGCACCAAAAAATACATGAGATAAAACACATGAAATAAAGGTACCCACATGGTGTTGAAAAGTGAGCAGTTGCTAACACGTCTACTGTGGTAGAGTTGATCAGGCCCTCCAATTTTCTTTCATATTGTTTTAGCATCTGTGTAATCAAAACACAGATGTGGGTACCTATTCCCTTTGCAATAAATTAACATACACGTCCATGCCTAGATGGTGACTATCTCCTCCAGATGGAAACAGTCAAGTTTCTACCTCTAAAAAAATGTGCAGGTTCATGGATGTTGAACTGATGTATTTTTCATACAATTAGGCCACTTCCCGTATGAAAATAAAAATAACTGCAACACACGAAAGTAGAAAAAGAAATTTTTATGTTGAGCAGGATAGATTATATGCAGCTTTTTCTTTTTTTTTGGGGGGTGTTTGGTGCCTTACTTTGACATTTTTGGAGTAAAGTGCCTTAATCCAAAAATTTTGAAGTAAGACACCTTACTATGGGAGTAATACGCCTCCCATTTTTTTTTTTCAACAGTGATCAAGTGCCTCCACTAATGGACATCGAGTGGCACGTTCGTCTGCTGATGGACATTGAGTGGCACATACCACGACTGATGGACCAAGGTGCTTGCTTTGTGCCTACTTGAGTAAGGCACCTATTGGGTGCATACTTTAGTAAGGCACCTACCTCAGTAAGGCACCAGAGTAAGGTGTTTGCTTGGTGCTTTCTTGAGTAAGGCACTCCTAAAAACTATTGGCATGATATCTCCGCACTTCATGATGTCCTACAAAACATAAAAACTAAACTAAAGGCATTAATAAGATTCTAACTATTTTTTTTCATCTGTTTTGCCATGATCGAAATAGATCTTAACTCTTTTTTTCCATCATCTCCATCAGATAACATAATTTCAACTACAACAATGTGAGCTGGGGATTTTAAAATTAGGTGGATAAGATGTAGAACCATCACTTATCCACCCTGGGAATTTTTTGTGTTGTGTACTGGAACGTCTTCTCCACCCAACTATTTGTGGGAATTTGCATTATGATAGCAGAGTTCATCCATGATTTCAAATCCTCACCATATCTTTGTAAAGTTGGCATTCTCCTCCACCATAGTGAGACTCTATCTCCTCTCTGTATATTTTTTCCATATTTTTTTAACAGAATGCAATGCTACCATAAAAAAAATTGTAATATTGGCACTATGCATTAAATAGTGGAGGTTGCATAGAAAACTTTGCATCCCATCTACACATATTAGAGGATTGATAGCAGCCAATAGCCAACAACTCCAAACTTCGAAATACCCAGCTCATCATAAATGACACATAAAAATATTTTAATCATGTTTTGACGTTTCTCTCTGAATGCATTGCAAGGATTAATATTTGTGCATTATAATTTTCTCATTGTGTGCTCTTGAGTATGTCACCCTTTTTTTTCCATTGATTCAAATTTATACAGTCCTGACACACATGCATCCAAATTAGAATGATCTCCCCTCCAAATTTTTTTCTTCTGCAAGAAAAATTAGAGTAGCACTGTGATTCTCTATTTCATTTCCTGAAGTAAGGTGGAAATAATTATTTTCATCATCAACTGCAACATCTATCTAGTGTTCATGTGTGACATTTTCATGAGACGCAACGTTGATATTTATGTTTTGTTGGCCATTATGATTTCCATTCATATGATTTCTCATTCTCAAGAACCATGTGGTATTCGTGTAGATATTTGACATCTAATTTATTCTCGGCTCCTCCCCTATTTTTTATAGCTACCAATTGGATATTTCTCATTTCCCTTCTAGACCAAGTTGGTCCTCGGGAAAGAGGATACTCTCTTCCAACAGGTAGTAAAAAACATTATTTTGGATTTGCATTTTAATTTGGAGCCTTTTTAGTAGAAGATTTATTTATTTTTTCATGAACACTGCAACCAATGTTCATTGTGTTGTTGGTGGCATTGATGAAGGTGGGGTCTCCCCCATGCCTACATCTGAACTAGTCTTCTCAAAATCATCTCCTTCTTGATCAACTAGTTTGATATGTTGTAGCATGAGAAGAGTATTTTCCTTCATGGCCTCACAACCAAACTCTTTCAACATTACGATAAAATGTGCAAGTTGAAAAATGACTATCTGTGGGCTAGCAACTTGAAGAAAACAGGGTGTAGTAGTATTTTTAAAAACACATGTTAGTTTATGATTCACCAGGTCACCTTAAGTGCAAGTGAAGAGCATACTCCATAACAATATGTTTTGTTTAAATTTAGCTTTGTCATTTTCTCTACATCATTAAAAGAAATTACCAATATTTTGTAAAGAGTTAAGCCTGTAAATATTTTTTAATTGTTAAAACCAAGCTTCTAGAGGTAAAATTTTCCAATGATTTCTGTATAAAAACACATCCCTAAAAATTTTCAATCAGACTTGGGTTGTGCTATTTCTTTTGATTTATTGAAACCATTTAGAAGATCATGGAAATCCTTCATTTCCGGATTTTCTAAAAAAATTTCAATAGCGCAATTTATTCCTACATCTACACTTAATTATGGTACATCAGGTTCATTCTCGTATTTATCTAATAAGCTGGTAAATTTAAACTGTTGCCTATGGGATTTGGCTCTAACTATATCGGTAACTATTTTTGGCCTTATAAAAAGGCCCTTGGTAGACTCACGCTTCTCAAGAAAAATATCTATAGGTTATTTTAAATGGGTTTTTTATCTAACCTGTAAATCATAACACTACATTTTTGACACTCCCAGGCAACGGTGCCAAAATGGTGAGTAGAAATCATGTCTCGAAAAACAATCATTTCTCTTCCATAAATTATCAATCCGGTAAGTTCGTAAACTTACGAGTGTCATTCATAGTATATGCCTACTATTGGAATATGATGCTGACCATGTGGCATTTCCAAGTCAGAAAAAATGAAGTAAAACAAATATGCCCCCTATTTTGTAACTGTAGAATAAAAGAATGTGTCATTGTAGGAAGATTTCAGTTTTGTAACAGCTATAGAATGTTACACTTCTTGTAATAGCTTTATAATATTTGTATTAGGGTAGAATAGGGTAAAAAAATATTATTGTAACATTTTTTGTGAAGGATAAGTCGAATGGAAGTGTGAAAAATGAAAAACGCAGCTCTAGTTTTGACAATTTATGTGCAGTCATGTTTATAGAAAAAGTTGTTAGTAGCCTACTTTGAGAGGATATAAATTTTTATTTATAATATCATTTGATATGAAATTTGGATAGTGTATTTATAGTATATATATATCTAATATGTATAAATTGCACATTATTATGATAAGTGGAAGGCCTTCATTTTGTCTTCCCAAAACTGCAATTTCTTCTTTTTTACTATGTTTTCCAGTTTTGCAATATGCTTCATTTTTCTTTGTGTTTCATGTTACAACTTGTTAGAAGTAGCATGTTCATAAAAATAAGGTTCAAAATAATCAAAAAATTTTGAAACAAGAGCATAATTAATAATATCACCTTTGGGGTCTCCATTGTCTTCATCTCCATACAAGTGCAAATTCTCAAGCCTTTGCAAGACGATTCGTTTCTTAATGTTGGCCTCTTGTCAATATTCTATTGAAGTTTATGTCAATTATTTGAGATGGTGGATGATCCTTCAAAAATATATTTCTCTTCACATTTATATCCGGTGATGGAGGTGCAGAAAAGCTTGTAGGAATTTCTTCTTGGCTTGCTCTTGGACTTGAAGATGAACTTGTGGATCCCATGTGAGATGGTGACCCAAAATAATTGCTTCTGTACAAATAATATTTAGTAGAAACATGGATGGTCTGAAAAATTTCTTGGCTACTTGTAACAATCTATTCAAACACATCATCATAAACACATAATTTTTGAGACTTCCAATTTCCCCCTTCATCAAAAATTGCATCTCTAGATACAACAATTTTTCTAGAATGAGGATTAAAGAATCTATAGGCCTTAGATTTCTCACTATAACCAATGAAAATCATCTTCTCACTCCTAGCATCAATATTTTTTCTCTTCTCTTCATTCACATGCACAAAATCAACACTCCCAAATACTCTAAAGTGTTGTACATTTGGCTTCTTTCCAAACCAACATTCATAAGGCATCCTATGCTCTAGACTCCTAGTAGGACTTCTATTAAGAATATAATTAGCAGTCCTAGTTGCTTCAGCCCAATAAAATGAACTCAAACCTTTATTTTGCATCATACATCTTGTCATCTCCACCAAAGTCCTATTATTTCTTTCAGCCACCCCATTTTATTGAGGTGTGTAGGGGCTGGTCTTTTTCCTCTTGATGCCAAACTCCCTACAAAACTCTTCAAATTAATTAGAATAGAATTCACCTCATCTATCACTCCTTAAACTTGTGATGGTATACCCACTTTCATTCTCAACAAGTGCTTTAAAATATTTGAAGCAAACAAAAGCCTCATATTTATGCTTAAGGAAATAAACCCAACAATATCTTTAAAAATCATCAATGAAAGTGAGAAAATAGGAAGCTTTACCAATACTTTGAGTTGGCATTGGTCCACAAATGTCACTATGAACCATCTGAAGTAGATTGTGGGCCCTCCATGCTTCACCTTTGGGAAATAGCCCCCTTGTTTGTTTACCAAGAGTGCACCCCTCACAAATCTCCTTGGTTTCTTCTACTTTTGGCAAACCATACATAAGTGGTGAAAGAATCCTCAAACTATGAAAATTCAAAATCCCAAATCTCAAATGCCATAGCCTCCTTTTATCTTCAATACCCACATAAGAAAGTTCTTTTCTTTTCTCAACAAACCTCAATGGAAATAATTTTTTCTTAGTCATCTGCACTTCTATGATCATCCTTCTATTCTTATCATAAATCTTGCACATTTTATCCTCAAAAACCAATTTGTTATTTTTTTGTAACATTTGCCCAATGCTCATCAAAGAATGCTTCAAATCAGGTGCATAATAAATACCTTTTACCTTAAATTTACCTCTTTTTTTAGGAACCTCCATGTCCCCTTTTGCAACCACCTCCAAGATCTTCTCATCTCCAAGCTTGATACTTGAATGATAAGAATGGTCAAGAGAATAAAACAACTCCTTCTTGCTAGTCATGTGGTTTGTGCACCCACTATCAAGGATCCATATCTCATTGGTGAAACTTTTTGGTCTATCATAGGAGAGAAATGCTTACTCTTCATGGAGTTATCCATATTCATTTGAGTAGAAAAATGTCTCATCTTCAAATAAGTCTTCCTCTCCATAATTTACTGATCTATTAGAAGATTGTTTCAGCCTACAATCCTTCTCAAAATGGCCATATTTGTTACAATGATAACATTGAATATTTCTCATGTCTCTACCTATACCTCTTGCATTTGATCCTCCTCTTGAAGCATGGGCTTGATGATCACCTTCAAAATTCTGATCTCTGCTTCTAAAAAGTTGTGGATGAAGGGAATGAATGAAGAAATGCATTCTATTGAAAATAATGACACTTGGGAATTGTGTGAACTGCCCAAATATAGAAAATGTGTTGGCTGAAAATGGATCTACAAGATCAAAAGGCACAGTGATGGTTCCATTGAGAAAAACAAGGCTAGATTGGTTGCCAAAGGCTTTACACAAAATTGTGGCATAGACTATGAGGAGACTTTTGCTCCTGTATCAAGGCAAGAGATAGTGAGAATGGTGCTCTCTTTGGCTGCTCACAAAGGCTGGAGTGTGCAACACATGGACTTAAAAAGTGCTTTCCTCAATGGGTATCTTGATGAAGATGTGTATGTGACACAACCTCAAGGTTTTCAATTCCATAGCAAAGAATATCAGGTCTATAGATTGAAGAAGGCTTTGTATGGGTTGAAGCAAGCTCCAAGAGCTTGGTACCAAAGAATTCATGAATACTTCTAAAGGTGTGGCTTTCAAAGAAGCAAGAGTGAGCCTACATTGTACTACAAGACACAAGGTAATGAAATTCTCATTGTGTGCTTGTATGTTTGTGATTTGTTGTTTATGGGAAGTAGTCCTTCAATGAATGATGATTTTAAGGAGGACATGAAAAGAGAATTTGATATGACTGATCTTGGTTTGATGAGTTTCTTTCTAGGCATGAAAGTACATCAAACTAGTAATGAGATTTTTCTTTGTCAAACAAAGTATGCAAAGGACATGTTGAAGTTTGGTATGATTTATTGCAAGCATGTAGCTACTACAATTACACATGGAGATATTTTGTGTTTGGATGATGGGGTTGATCATGCAAACAAAACTAAATATAGAAGCATTATTGGGAGTTTAATATTTCTTTGCAATACTAGGCCTGGTATTTGTTATGTAGTATCACTTTGTTCAAGGTAAATGGTTGATCCTTCTATATTGCATTTGAATACATCCAAGATAATACTAAGGTATGTGCAAGGCACAATTGATTTTGGCATTCATTACTCCTCATCTCATAATTTGAAGTTGATTGGTTTTAGTGATAGTGATTGGGGAAGTAATCTTGATGACTAGAAGTCCACTAGTGTAAATTTTTTCTCCCTTGGTTTAGTATTGATTACTTGGAGTTCCAAAAAACAAGCTACTATTGCATTTTCTTCTATAAAATTTGAATACATTGCACTCACATCAGCAAGTGCACAAGCCTTGTGGTTTAGTAAAGTTCTTGGAGAGATTGGAGAGAAGCAAGGAACTCCTACTACACTTTTTTGTGACAACACAAGTGCCATTAAGTTGGAACAAAATCCTGTCCACCATGTCCGGTCAAAACACTTTCACATCAAGTACCATTTCATCAGGGATGTGGTGGAGAATAAGATGATCAAACTGAGCTATTGTAACACCAAAGATCAAATTGTAGACATATTCACAAAACTAGTTGCAAAGACTCAGTTTTTGATGTTGAGATACCTGATTGTTGGCCCTATCAACATCAAGGGGGATAATGTTGGAATATTATGCTGACCATGTGGCATTTCCAAATCATAAAAAATGAAGTAAAACAAATATGCCCCCTAATTTGTAACTGCAGAATAAAAGAATGTGTCATTGTAGGAAGATTTCAGTTTTGTAATAGCTATAGATTGTTACACTTCTTGTAGCAGATTTAGAATATTTGTATTAGGGTATAATAGGGTAAAAAAATATTATTGTAACATTTTGGATGAATGAGAAGTCAAATGGAAGTGCGAAAAATGAAAAACGCAGCTCTAGTATTGATAATTTATGCGCAGTCCTATTTTTGGAAAAAGTGGTTAGTAGCCTACTTTGAGAGGTTATAACTTTTGATTTATAAATACGTTTGCTCTAAAATTTGGACTGTGTATTTAAATTATATATATCTCTAATATTTATAAGTTTCAAATTATTATGAGAAGTGGAAGGCCTTCATTTTGTCTTCCCAAAACTGTAATATCTTCTTTTTTACTGCGTTTTCCAGTTTTGCAATATGCTTCATTTTTCTCTGTGTTTCATGTTATAATCTTCACCTACAGTGTGAGGGAATGAATACCTCTATACCTTATTTAGTTTTTTGGGGGATGTTCATGCATTTGAAAGTTAGCCAAACCAAATAACTTAAGTGTGGAAAAATAAATAAATAAATTACAACTAAAATTAAAGTGCTAAAAGCAAATGCGGGAAAATAAAATACAGGAAAATAAATACACACAACTAAATTAATCAAAGTAGGAAATAAAACAATAAATTTAATCTAATTAAAATAAATAATAGAAATGAAACAGCCGAGGACTACTACAGGGAGTGGATCCAAGCTCTAGTAGATAGTCCGCTCGGCTAGCTACGTAGAGCTTGCTCGAATAAGAGGAGTTGCACTCTTAATCAATTAAACAAATAATGAAATAGAAAATAATTTATGTGTAATATTAATCATTGATCTCATGTTCATCTAGCTTGCATATTTATATAAAGCACGGCTAGATTTTGTTACAATAACAAATCAATCTATTTTAATCATGTAATGTGATTAGTTACATTTGGTTCATACACAAGTATTATTCTGCTATTTTAAAGTGTGTTCGTTCACCATAAGGATAAATATAAAAATCCTTAGGTGTACGTAACAAACACATCCTTAAATTAATGCATCCTAAAAATAATATGCTTTAAGAGCTTTACAAAGTCAACCGACCAATCGGTTAATAATAAAAATACTTTATTCTAATTTAATAATAATGCATTATTAAAATATCCCCCTTTGTCTTCATGTGCAACAACCTTCATAGCTTACTGGTCAACCGATCAAATTTGGCTTGGTTAGAGTAAGGTGCCTCCACTTCTTGGTGCCTACTTGAGTAAGGTGCCTTCTTGGCACCTACTTGAGTAAGGCGCCTGCTTGGCGCCTACTTGAGTAAGGCACCGGAGTAAGGCACCTCCCATGTATGGGAGTAAGGTGCTAGAGTAAGGTGCCTCCCCATGTATGGGAGTAAGGTGCCAGAGTAAGGCACCTACTCCATATACCTTAGATGCAATTAAGTAGAAGCATGCCAGGTCCATTTGGATGTAGACTGGGAAAACACCGGATTAGTACCAAAACCTGCATTCATACACAGTTTCCACTAAAAACACTCGTTAAGCATAATATCGGATTTTCTATCAATTATATGCATAAGTTAAATAAAAATATATTTCTAATGCTAATTAAACTAGTGATGATACCCCTTAACAGTGTATATAAAATGAGCATTTCTGGTGCTCATCAGGAGCCACCCTGAGCGATAGCATCCATGAGGCAACATACCAATGACATTCGTCTCTTGCCCAAAAAATACAAAAAAAAATGCAAAACCTAAAATCTAATCCATACCCACCTAAATTAGCCTAAATATAAACCTAGCTATGGGTGCGGTTCATTGCCAATAGGTTTAATGAGGTTTATTTACCCATTTCTTAATGTGGTTTATTTTACCCATTAAATGACAAGATTAGGGTTTGAGAGATACTCGTGAAGCTCTGGCTCCTTCACTCGTCGATGCCTCACATGCTCTGCCATGATGTCAGGTAAATATCAGCAGTGTTTTGGGCCACTTTCTCTCTCTCTCCTCAGAACTCACTATTGCAAGCTGCCAGCTAGAAAATAATGAATTGAAAACCCTAACTTTTTCTTTTATATTTTTCAATTTTGACATGGCCACGGATGTCGATAGTGGCTATGAAGTGTGGGTCACCTATGCTGACAGTGTCTACAAAATTATAAAAATGTGCTACTACTACTAGCAGTGGTTGAGAAACAATAATAAATACACTAAATTTCTCACCATGAGAAGATTCAAAATGGACAATTAAGCATATCTACCAGTCTAGAATCATCAAAAATTATCAAAATAACAAAAAAAATCAAATAACATCAAAATTTCAAATGCACCTCGTACCTAGTTATTTACCCTATATACTTGGTGGTTGCAGTGACTTGCACTCCATGCAATCTGTCAAGATGAGTAAATTACCATAAGGTCATTTGAACAAAATTATTCATCGTTGAATTGAAATGCTTCACTTCGCTCCCTAAGAATGCCTTTGCTACCAGACTGCTCCATGGGAATGAGGGATTCATTTCATTTCCTCCATGAATTTTTCATCATATCATTGAGTGATTCATCACAAGCTAAATTGAATTGTTATCATTTTGATTTCCTAAGAAGGCCATTGTGGCTGGACTACTCCATGGGATAGAGATGTACAATTACTATTATTGGTTGAAATCACACCTATAATAGGATCTACTATACAACAACAAATAAATCATCTTAAATCATCCAAATCAATCATCTTGGTTTAGCGACTCGTCACTTGAGGGGGTAGTCATAATATCAACAAATTCATAATCAAAATAAATGAAGGATCACTCGATCATGTAAAATTATGTTCATCTTATGAATCATTGCTAAAAACTATCATAAGCTTCCCCATTTGCAGGGGTAAAAAGCAAATATGATGAGATAAGCCTTTGTCACTCCGTCTATTAGTCCTACTCGATTATACTCGAAAGTGCCAAAGCACAAAATTTAATCCTTCCACACCATTGGAAGAAATGATTCTAATATGTATGTCCTTTCCAAGATTGGGGTATCTAGCATTGACCAGATCAATGAACATCAACAAACTAATAATATGATGTTATGCTAACTATTTTTTCTCAGCATTGTATTTTTCCATAATACATCCTAAAAAGGGGTATCTGTAGACACCTAAAACATGTCATGTTTAGAATACTAGTCATATGGGTACCTTTGCAAACCATATGAATGATCTTAGACCTTTCCTAGGATAGAAATAGTTCTAACCACTCATTTATAGCAGTCTAGTCCTTTGCAGGTTCAGTCGCTGATGATCAAGGCAACTGCTAGTCCAACTGCTAATGCTTAGAGTGGCTATGAGCTAGTTGTGCCTGTTGACAATGGCTAGGAGTAGCTTGCTTCTAGCTATACTAAGTGAGAGCAGCTATCTCTAAAACTCACTTGGACTTGCAAGCCAAGCCAAATCGATTGTGCCAACAACATTCCTAACTAATTTAGGTGGTTGAGGGCACGAATATTCTAGAATGTTCCTCCCAAGTACCATAGGATAGCAATTCTTGATCTTGGCTTCTCCAAGAAGCCAAGATTAGGATTTGGGGAGCCTATTTATAGGCCTCCCAAACATGAGCAATGGCCCTAAATTTCATGTAGCGAAGCTCTACCAGATTGGATAGCAACTTGATAGCCCTTGAGGAGAGTCAAAATGCTACCCAATTATGGAGTGACACACATGCAATCAACAATGGATCTTCCAAAGTATTGAGAAGAATACCTTGCAATTCCACACCAATTAGATGTAAATTCTATCGATTTCAACCACCAATCCACCTCTGGACACACAGGTGACCCTTGGCCATCAATTCAATTGATGAATTATGAGTCATAGACCTTGATTTAAGATATAGAATATTGAGTTCATGATCGTGCTCTTTGATAGCGACTCGCAGGCTCAATTGTTGATGGTGTCAGTGGCTAGTAGAACTAGCTACCTTGAGTGACAAAATCTAGGGTTTGATTCATAATTTATTTAGATCTTAGCCTATATTTTTTCTTATTCTTGCTTTATTAGATTTTAGAGTAGATTTATGATTTTCAATGCATTTGTATGGTTAATTAGCATCTTATTTCATATATTTGCTTATATTTGTGCTTTTCATGCTTTTATCATGCTTTCGTGTCATTTCATGCAAATTATTGGACTAAAACTCATCATAAGAGGTTTCATATGCTTTTGATGTGTTTTGTGGTTACTTTGTGCACAGGCGATAGGATTTACAAAGGATAAAGCCACATCTAAAGATTTTTCCTCTGAGCAAGTGAGAAGAAGGCATCAATAAGCCCTCAATCAATTCATTTCAATCTAGATGGCCTATGAATTACATCACACCTATTTTAGGGTTTCATATTTTTGTATTCATTTTATCAAAATTTGGTATCCCTAAGAGGGACATACATGTAACTGATTTTCATGATGAATTAATAAAAGGAGCCTTTACATTTTTCTTAATTCATTGTCATTGTATGTTTTCTTGTTTTATCTTTGATATTATGATGTAAATATAGTAGGTGCATGTGTTCTAGCATCGTACCTCTTCGATTACTTTGAAAGGGTCTTCCTAGAACACATCAAATTTTTGGTGGTTCTCAGGTTTCACTTTCTTTTCATTCCACCTCAACATCAAATCTCCTACTTCAAAATTCCTAAGGGTATCCCTTTTTTCAAACCATTTCTTCGTGGTGACCATACATTTTTGATAATGGTCATAGGTTTGTTATTTTTGTTCTTCTAATTTTAGGAGTTGAATCAACTTGTTTTCCATTGGCTCTACCTCCTTTGTGCCAGTTTGATATAGTAATTTTAAAGCTAGCATTTCTATGTGTATTAGTAGAATTGCTTCTTTACTATAGACTAAATATTAGGGAGAGTTTTTGATAGATTTATTTATAGTTATCCTATTATCCCACAATGATTAGTTTATCATAGAGTGCTAACTCCTCTTATTTTCTTTCAAAGTCTGCTTTAAGATTTGGAGCAAGTTTTTATTCATCAATTCGACTAATCCATTTCCCTGTGGGTAGTAATTTGAGGATGTATTCAAGTAGATCCCATATTTGCACATAAAGTCAAATATTTTGGTGCCTCTAAAATATGTGTCATTTTTTGTGACCAACACATTTGAGATGTCAAATATTATCATCAAACTCTCCATGAAATCCATCACAACTTCCTGGTATGCTTTCTTAGTGGGTACTACTTCAACCTACTTAGTGAAATAATTTGTAGTGGTCAAGATGTATTTATATCCAGTGGATGAGTTGGGCTCTATTACTTCAATAAAATATAACCCCCATTGTTGAAAAGGCTCTTCAACCTGAATGGATTTCAAAGGTATTGAAATGTTTTTATTTCTCCCAATGTATCTCTGGCACTTCTCATAGTTTCTTGTTACTCTGAAGGTATCCGAGAAAATGGTTGGCCAATAACACCCAGTCCTAGTGATATTTAAAGTAGTGGTTCTCCCTGAGTAGTACCCTCCTATAGCCCAAAAATTCTTGCACTCCTTTCCTCAAGGCTAATGGATCTGTGCCTCAGAGGGGAATGGGAGAATGGATGGTCTACACCTCAGAAGAGAGGTACTTGATCATACCTTCTTATGGTGATTTTTTGACGAATTGGGTGGGTTCACCAGGAAACATTTTATGGCAGTTTTTGAGCCTAGGTTTTGGGATTTGTTTTGATGTGTTCCTTTTATCAAATCATGCATACACCTAGTTTGGCCAATATGCAACTACTCTAATCTATATGCAATTTTGATTTATATGTAAGCAACAAAAAGTAGAAAATATAATCTAAATAGGCAATGCAGTGCTTAAAAAGTGATTTAGAACACTTACCTGTATCCGAAAGTCTGATGAAGATTCTGATTCTTTGTTGTAGGTAAAATCGGTCAAAATCCAGCAATATCGATCGAAATCAGGCAATATCGGGTGAAATCAGGCAATATCGGGTGACCCGATTATGCAGAAATCCAACCGATCAGAACAGGATGTTGCAGTTTGACAACTTTGATACAAAAAAAATAGATTTATAGAATAGTATGCATTTATTAAAGTGAATTATGATCAATAATAAACTTAAAATGATAATGATTGAATGAATGAAAATAAATCTCAACTAGACATGTAGATCATTCATGAAAAAGTGATGAAATATGAATATAAAAGCTAATGTATCAATGATAAAGGATTTAAAATGATCTAATCAAATGATAAATATAATCTAAGATAGAAGAAACAAGGAAAAAGGATGCAAATAGTGAGGTCTAGATGCCCCCAAGTAGCTATGAATAGCACAAATATTTGATGCAGATAAGATCAGGTATTTTTTTTCAAAATCGGGTTATTTTTGTCAAAAATCAGGTGATTCGATATCAAAATCGGGTGATCCGATATCGCACAAATTTGACCAATGCGCAAATTGAACCCACAAAAACACAAAAAAATGGTAGAATGACGAGATGAAAATAGGTGGATATTCCAAGGGGAATCTAAGGTGAGGAGCCTGGATTAAATAGGGAGAGATCAATTGAGAGGTTGGGCTAAAAATGAAGAAGGTTACAACCTCCTCTATTCTGGAAAAAATCGGTCGAACCGATCCCGCAACCATCATGCAATTACCTGGATAGAGACAAAGAAGTTACAACTAATTTTTTCACCTTGCTAAAGAAGGCAATTTTCAATTTTGGACAAAATCGGGTGACCCAATTTTGTGCAAAATCTGCCGATTTTGCAAGAGGTTAGACATGTACCTAGTTTTTTGGTAATTTGAGGGGTCAAACGGTGTCAAAATTGGACATATAATATACCGTTGGAAAGATATTTTTGAGACCTATCCAATGGTGTAGGTTTTGGGAAATTTGGAGGGGATTTATTTAGGTAAAATTAATCTCAAATATGACCTTACTTTTTTAGGAGGAAAACTAAGGGAAATGAGTCAATTTTTCATGTCTACATTTTGCCCCCTCTTTGGCATATTTATGAACAATAAATGCATCAAAGAAAAGTGTAGACACTTGAGTAGAAGTGATTATAATTGGCATGGGCAAAAAGGAGTAGATGGTTTAGAATGAATAGTTCATGGGAAATTGATATTTTAGAAAAATAATTACTAATTTACTGACTAGGATGCCCCCTCGAGTTTTTTTTACACCAAATTCTACATTTGGTGGAAAACTCAAAATTTTTGAAATATATATATTGATCTTCTTTGTTTTATGTGACTTTGTGTTTTATTGGGTATTTATTACATTTTCTTATGATGGTTGTGTTACATAATTTCTTGTAATCATGCTTTGATTTTTGAACATTTTGATCATGCTTAACATAAAAGGAAAATGATTTTGTAAAGTGTGTTTTGAAAAAGATGTTTTTATGTGATGATAGATTTGATAGATTAGCAATGAACCTCGAAGGATGTTGTGTTGTTATATGACCATTGGTGGAGATCGATGCTCGCTAGGTCATGAAGCGGATCCTATTGTGAGGAAGTTTTGTATTGCTAATACCAAAATATTGTGGGCTCAAGAGTGACCTTGAGGCTTATGATGATGAAAGGAGATGAAAAGAAATTGATTTTGAGAAAATAGGTTGATAAAGATTGTTGTTTGTGAAGATAATGTGATTTAAGCATGAAAACTTGGGAAGGATGACTTGCGCTAGGCGTAGAAATCCTAGTGTGAAAATTTGGAGGACAATAGTTACTAGGAATTATACCATCATCGCGAAGTCAAAAAATGCAATGCATGATAATATGAAATTATTTATTCTTAAAATATAAATTGATATGAAGCAAATCATTGTATCACATATTTAAGAAGGTTGATCAATATGAAATATTTTAGACCTAGAACTTGGGAAAGATGACTTGCGCTAGGCATAGAATTCCTAGTGTGAAAATTGAGAAGAATAATTCCTAGGAATTATACCATCATCGCGAAGTCATGAATGCTATGCATGATAAATGATTTTGAACTACATGTTATTTTTGAAATAAGTTGTTTTTGAGATTTGTGAAATTTTGGAAATATCTATGTAATGTGTTAATATGAAAATAATGATAAACTAATGTTGTCCGACAAATTTCAAAGAAATATTTTAACTTATTTCAAAGGCAAAGTAAAATTTATCAAGAACCAGTGTGTGATAAGTGAGTTCATTATCCATCTTGATTTGACACAATGATACAAAATCTCTCCAGTAACAAATGTGTGTGCTTTGTAAGGTTAATTCACCAATTTTAAGTAAGATAATGATAAAGCAAACTTGAATGAACCAATGTGTGTGCAAGTGAGGTGTTCATTAACCATGATTTTGTGCATGCATTGGTACTGAACTACTATGTAAATCAAATTACCAAAAGCTAGCTAATCCATAAGCGGACATTGGTCTGTACAAAATAAGGTCACTAATGTGACAGACATATCGCCACGTGAAAGGAATTACCCAAGGCCAAGCAAGTTGGGCACAAATCACCTGTTATGGGGCTTACCTCATGGCTTTCGAATAACTAAGAAATTCCAGGGATTCAAGTTCAATACTCCCTTCTTTTCTTCAAATTTTTGGAATAGGGATTTCTTGTCCATTTCTGAACAAGGGGATTTTATTGCTTTGTAATGGAACATTTTTCTTGATTTTTCTCTTTTTCTTTTTTCTTTTTCTTTCTTTTCTTTATTTTTCTTTTTCTTTCTTTTCTTTCGGGATACTTGCTCAGATTAGACGTAGAGCAAGGGATTTTATTCGGGTAGGGAGGAGCTTGTCCTTTTGCCAATTTCTCAGTATTCTAGACCACGCACATGATAGGATAGCAAGGGAAACTTTTCACTTAAGGTATTAAGACTTACTATGTAGCATCACTTTTCGAATTTGCAACAAATCATTTTAAGATGTGAAGGTGTGTTCTTGGTTCAAGAAGTAGCAAGATCATTCACAAAACTCAAAATTATTTAATGAAGTAATAGTGCTTTTGGTGCAAGAGAGATTTATAATCAAAGTAACAAAATCAAAATCATTTTAAAGTTGTGAAATTTAGTGCATGGTTCAAGATAACTTTTGAATTTATCTAAAATAAGATAAAATATAACTCAAAATTTTTGAAAGATAACGACAAATAAAAGTGCAATAATTTTGAAATATTTTTAGAAATTTTGATATTTTTTATTTTTTTGGTTGTTTTTGATGTTTTAATGATGGAATTGGTGATCTATATACACTATACAAGGTGATTTTGATTATAGCATGTCTAAGGTGGCTTCAAAATCAAAGGAAGTTTTGAAGAACAATTTGGTTGTGGTGTAGGTGATTGAAGTTGATTGGTTAATAGTTGAGATTGTTGTGATGAAGAATGATAAGTAGATGTAGATGAAGAAAAGTGATGGATAGAAGATGATGATGATAAAGAGGAAAAGAATAGAGAACTTGATGTGATAACAATAATGAAAGAGAGAATGAAGGATAAAAGGTGATAGACAAAAAGTGGCAATGATGATAAAGAGGAAAATAGTAGAGAACTTGTTGTAATGATGATAAAGAAAGAGAGAATAAAGAACAAATATTCCTTATGAATAGGAGAGGTTTGCAAAAGTTCCAAAAGATATATCTTATGTGGATGATTGTCCCATTGTTGTTGAATGTTGAGGGAGACTTTAGATTGAGACTTCAACACTAAAGATGGGTTTTCTATGCTTGTATCCTCTTTTGGATTATTCTTCAAAACTAAGAGAGGTCTTGAAGGTTGATTGGATGAAGAATTTATTTCTTGTTTATCAAATTGAGTTGATTGAGCTTGAGGTTGCTCACTTGTAGTTTTTGTTACATTATTAGTGATATCATTGTGATGGGACACATTAGGATGTAATATTTGATTGGTTTCCTATCGTTGATGCTTGATTAGTTCTCTTGGGATTTTATCAATAATTGGTTCATTATCTCTTTCTTCTTGATTGTGAATAGAATGATGATGAGTAAATTGTGAAGTATGATGTGATTGCATGGTAGGATTAGAAGAAGTATTTCCTTGTTGAGATGAATGTGTTGTGTTGAAAGAAGAAGGTTGGAATAGTTGTGATTGCAATGATGATAAAGAAGAATTACATGGGGATTGAATAGCTTTCAATGAATGTGGAGTGGGAATAATGCTACTATTATGAAGAGGTTGAGGTGAATAAATATTTTGTAGAGAAGAATATGGTGGTGATTTTTTATTCATTATTTGAGTTTGAATTTGAGAATTTTGATTTTGAGTTTGTTGTTTAGTGATGGTTCCAATAGTACCCACAATATTATTATTATGCAAATAACTAAAATGTGGCCTAGCATTTACTACTTGTTCATTTGAAAGCACTTGTTGAGATGATGGTCGAGTAGTCACTCTTCTAGGGAATGGTTCTTCAGGCACCATTAAATCTGTGATGGGAAGAATTGGATATGATTCATCTTCAGAACTATTTGAATTATTTGAGGTAATGTCAACCTCACTCTCTATTTCACTTTCTTCATCACTTTCTAAATATGTAATTTGACAACTTCTTAGAGGTCTAATAGTAACTTGAGATTCAGTAGTTACACATGGTTTTTGCAAATCTTGATGAGGTAGAAAGCTGCTAATAGTTCCCACATATCGAGTTGGATGAGGAACGTTATGATGTTCCACTTGATTTACAACTTCTTTACCATGCTTTGGTAAAGGGTGTTGAAAAATATCCAAATTTTGATTTGCATTTTGGTTTGATGTTTTTGGGTATTATTTTGAGGATTATTATTTGAAGGAAATTGTTCTACTTCCATTTCACCATTATCAATTAAATCTTGTATCATGTGTTTCAATATTTTACATGAGTTTTTTGAATGACCATCAGCTCTATGGAAGTTACAATGTAAATCAGCCCTAAATCCAGCTACAGTTGTATCAAGTTGTCTTATCTCAGGCAACCGTATCAAGCCTTGTTCCAATAATTGAGGTAAAATCATAGTTAAGGGCTGATTTAATCTTGTAAATTCTCTTGGTGGTTTATCAGGAACCTTTAATACAAACTTCTTCACAACTTCAGCAAGGTTAACATTTGAGTTGTTTCTACTATTAGTAACTCCATCACCCACTACTTGTTTATTCTTATATTGATTCTTAGAAGTTTTGTCTTCATCCTTCTTCTTAAATTGACCTCTTCTAATGAGGGCATCTTCTACCCTCCTTGCTAAATCAATGGCTTGATCAAAGGATGTTACTGTAGCAGTAGAAAGTTCATAAGATAGTTGTTCTTGCAAATTACCTATGAATATGTCCAACATTTCATGATGAGGTAATGCAAAGTGTAATTTTCCTAAAAGTTATCTCCACTTAGCCAAGAATTCAGCAAAACTTTCATCTTTTCCTTGTTTCAAGTTGTATAAATCTTTAATAGTCACATGCCTCTCTATGTAGGCACTAAATTGATGGACAAACATTTCTGTTGTCTCCTCAAAATTCCTTAAAGAATTAGTGGGTAACTGATAATACCACTCTAGAGCCATGCCTCCAAGACTTTTAGGGAACATATTTAGTAACAACAAGTCATCATGAGAAACATCATGACATGTTGTCCTAAACATGTGAAGATGCTCAATAGGATCTTCGGTTCCTTTATATATCGGGAGGACAGGCATAGGGAAATGTTTAGGGTAAGGTTGAGCTACCACAATAGGATCCAAAGGTTGACTACACATCTCTCGATAACTATATGAGGGATGGTAGGGATCCATCTGGTCTAGACGAGAAGCTAACTATTTAACCATGGCTTCAAGTCCCTATTGTTGTCCACCAAACTGATTTTGTTGCACCATATTATTGTGTCTTTGATAATAAGTTGGTGTTGTTGTGTGAATATTTTTGTAGACACCAAAATAGCACCAATATTATTATGTGACTACAAGCACTGATCGAATTGGCATACATACCCCCTAGGGCAGCCTCCAGAGGTTAAACAGTGGTCCTAACCACTCCCAAATCAGTTTTGGAAGGTCAAAGGTCAATTTGGAACCTCTTAAGCACTTTTATTCATATTCGTCCCACCCTGGTATGATTATAATACTATTTTTCCCACCCTGGGATGATTAGCAGCAATCGTTCTAGGGTGGGACGATTAGCAGGTTTGACTGGCAAAAAGTCAAGCCTTGACAAATGGCAGCCCAGATCCGCCACCCAACTTCACCTTTATAGCATGCAATTATGAGGAATGGTTTCAAATTAGAGAGAGGGACTTCATTCAAGCATGCCCTGATCATGGAGGCCTCATGCAAGGAGGCCCTAAATCAGGGAGGAATCTTCTCTCCCCCAAGAAAGGCATGGTGAGCCAAGTGGCACCCTCGCATGCGCATTCAAAAGAGACCCCTAGGTCTATAAAAAGGTGAGCCTCCTCAACCCAAAGAAAAAATAGATCTGGAGTATTTGGAGCAATGGAGTGCTACCAAATTATACCCCCATTCCTCTTTGTGCTTCCTACATCCCTAATTTCTCTTTTGGAAGAGAGGTTATCGGGTGAACACTAGGAATGCAATCTAGACCCAAAACCCAAGAAATCGGCCACAATACCACACAAAACTCACCTACACAACCCCATAGGAGGTTTTGGACCCATCACACTTGGATTGGTGCCAGAACTAAGCCCCAAATAGTGGGCATCCTTCCCCAGGGCACCCCCCGCATTGTTGCAGTCCTAATCGTCCCACCTCGGAGTGATTAGAAATATGTAAAGGATTTATTTACTATTCTTTTTGTATTATTTTTTATTTTATGTACTTATGCTTTTGTCCAAGTTTCACTACTTTCTTACATGATTTGACCTTGTTTTTATCATTTTATGTGTTTACTAACCTATAGGGAGTGCCTTCAGATACAAGATAATCTGGGAAGAATATGCAAAATATGACCTTCTAGGTTGTCTCAAAATTCCCATTTTAGTCTAACCCCAATTTTACAAGAGTTTTGGAGGCATTTGGTTAGGACATTTGCAAGGTCGCTCTTGCACGTTTTGTGATAGTCCTAATCATCCCACCCCGGAGCGATTAGAAATATGTGCATGATTTCTTGACTATTATTTTTGCAATGTGTCCTTGATGATGTCTCCATGCCTCTATCAAATTTTGGGTTCATTATGACATGTTTTGACTATCATTTCATTCTTTTTTACATTAACTAGCCGGAGGCTTTGGGGATTGCATGTTTTCCTACATCCGCATATGATATTAACTATTTGCTATTTTTTTATGCATAGGATCTCACCACCAGGAACACTAGAGGGGCAGCAAGGAACCACGAACACATGGATGCAAGCAGCAACAATTTTTGGCCCGCCCATTTCAAATGTGGGCATGCGGAAGACACTAGAAGCGTACCATCCATTGATGTAACGAACTATATCAAACATTCTGAGCCCTAGAGGGGGGAGATGTATTGTAACTGGATTAAAAGCAACATTAATAAAAGAGGCCCCAATTTTTTTTGCTTACATCTCATTTATTTTTGTGTCATTTCCTTCATGCATTTGTTCATCGCATTCGTAGGACTTAGCATCTATACACCATATCTATTTTGTTTGCATCATATCTGGTATGCTGTCACTCTGCATTTAGCTTTCAATGGAAATCATGGTGGGACCCTATCCCCTACTATTAGGATCAATTTTTTGATCCAAATTTTGTGGATTCTTTGCAGGTGTTACACATTCGGGCACTAGACTGCTACTCGTGCCACCCTGGGATGAATACGTATTCGTCCCACCCTATGAAAAATACAGACCTGCTATTCATACCACCTCGGGATGATTAGATCTCTGTGCATTTTTTGAGCAAAAACTTAGAGGCATCTGGTTTGGACAGAGAAGAGGTAGGCCTTCTGAACATCCTCTATGTTTTTCTATTTTTTGTTTTTGCAATTTTCTATTTTCTTTGCTTTATTTTCAAACACTTGCATAGAAGGGTTAAGTAGTTTGTCTTCCTTTCTTGCAATAAAAAAAAAAAAACATAGAGTAAATTAAATGGAAGGAACTTGATTAGGAATGCATTCTTCTCTGGTTTGCTTGCATGATACTTGCACCAATGGCAAGTCCTCATCATAGGTTTCAGTTCTAGGTAGGTTGTGATTTCTTTTTTTTGCTACTAATTGTTTCTGAAAGATAAAACGTACTTTAAAGCATTGCATTAGTGAAAATAATATTTTGCTGTATTTTTTATTTCTTTACATGATTAAAAGGAACCACACACACACCACCTAATAAAATTAACATCAGAAGTTGGTCTTAATACCCCAACACTTAATCAAGACCAACGGTGGATTTTATCACCACCTTGGCTTGGATTTTGCATACATATACCCTGATCGTGACTGTTGCTAGATGTAAATCCTAACGAAAGCTAACCAAGTGTAGCGGGGGTGATTCCCCATGCATGGGGATAAGTCTTCTATGATAGGTTTCAAAAATAGAGTGATCCCCCTTTCGTACCACCTATGTTCCACGTATTGTTCTTCTCTCGCGTACCAATAGTTTCCCTCACGTAAGGGCGGGTATATTGAGAGGTTCGGTATAATGACCTGGCAATGGTATATTAAAGGGGTGACCATTTTGAAGATACAAGAGCCCTAATTTTGCATGCATAACAAAGTTTCCTTTACGAGATTCACACAACAAAAATCAAACACATTAGACCAGATCTAGGGAACACATTTAATCTGTAAACAAGATAATCATTTCTTTATTTGTGTGGTCCCCTTTTGTTTAGTATAGCATAAAAATTGTAAAGGAGATAAAAATATACATATCTTTTTTTAGAAAAACCACCACCATGGTGTATACCCGTAGCCAAGCCTAATCACAGGAAGAATCTATGGAAAGTATACAAGGAGGCACAAGTCACCTTTGTTATAGCCCCAAGGACTTGGTTATACCACCTTGGCAGCCTGACCCATAATGTAGTCCACACTATGCCACTACAAAAAAGGACTATAGAGGCACCCCTTTGAGGGGCACTCCCATTCAACATAGACCCTCTCAAGAGGAGTACACACATGGGAAGGCTCCCTTAGACACTCATTATGAGTGGCCATTGTGCGATGAAGCGCTAGAGCAACATAGGGTTCATAAGGATGGCCCACATGATTATATCATTCCTCCTCCATCCCTCATTACTATTAGAACTAATAGGCCAAATCTAGAGTGCAAAGCTCTTCAGACAGGGTGATCCAACTCCGCCCATCCCTTTCACATGTACAAAAGGGAGTACGAGGAAAACCAATATATTCCTCTAGAGCAATACACCATGCGGGAGCAATGTGCCTCCACACCTGCTAATTATCAAGATCACCTATTGAGGCTAGAGCCTCAGGTGAATGCTGCTAACCTCATGTTGGCATTTTTGCCACATTGTTTTTATTGTTGATTATTCATGCATAAGATGTTGAAGTTCTCACTCCTATATAGGTTTTGATGCAAAAAATGCCTAAGTCCGAAGACTGTCGTGAAATCACGACAAAAAATAGCATGGAGAGCCAAAGTTGAAAACCGTCGTGATATCGTGACATGTCGCGTTATCGCGGGTCGGTTGAGGAGAGAGAAATCAAATGCAAAGTTGTCACGATTTCACGACGTGTCAGAAAATTGTGGTCAACGTAGTCAACGGCAATAGGGGGTAAAACCGTCGCGATATCGCGACGTGTCAAAAAATCATGGTCAAAGTGGTCAACAGAGGCAGAACGAACAAAATTGTCATGAAATTGTGACATGTCACATTTTCACGACTTGCGATGGCCAGGGAGCATAATGTTAGAAAAGGTCACAATTTCGTGACATAACTCAACAAAGGGTGATGGCAATCAACTTCGTAGCGATATCACGATAGAATATCGAACGCGACACAAAAGGTGAAAAACGTCACGAAATCACGACGTGTTGCATGGTCACGGCAAAGTGGAGACAGAAAGGCTTAAGGCATGAAATGGTCGCGATTTCATGACATTTGTGGGATGAAGCTGAGCAAGATGAAGACGTCGTGATTTCGCGACATTTTTGAGGCTAAGGGCAAGAAAGAAGTTGGCATCGCGATTTCGTGACATTCATGGAGATAAAGGCTAGCAGCAAGGAAACATCACGATTTCATGACATAGTGGGCAAGAAAGGACCAAGTTTAGAAAATCATCACGATTTCACGACATGATGAAAATCACGGTCGAGGAGCAGCAAAGTCCAAGGAGACAGAACCTGTCGCGATTTCGCGACATGATGGAGATTAACGAAGCACTTGAGGCAAGAGTGTCGTGTTTTTGCGGGTTAGAAGCAGGACCGTACATAATGAATGAAGATTGTAGCAAAATCATGACATGTCAGATTTTCACGACTTAGAAGAGAAGATTGAGCAGCGGTGAGATAGTGTAGCGATTTTGCGACTTGTCTGATTTTCGCGACCTGGAGATAACGATGAAGGTGCCGACGAAAAGATGTAGCAAAATTGCAGTGTCATGTTTTCACGGTTTGAAGCAGCTAAAGTACAACATGGATGAAAGGTGTAGCAAAATCATGCATTGTCACATTTTCGCGGCAACAAAGCGGAGAAAGAGCATAATGGTACGGAACGTCGTGATTTCGTGACGCGTCGCGTTTTCACGGTTCAAGGTAGCGAAGGAGACAAAGGAGCCAAACATGTAGTGATTTCATGACATGGTTGGTTTTCACGGTTTCAAATTGCAAAAGTGTATGGAACAGAAAGATGTCATGATTTCGTGACATGTCGCGTTTTCGTGACCTGTTACAGTTTCATGCCAGAAAGCATTTCAAATGGCCCGATGAAGTTTTGCGAGTTTCGATGATTCAAAGCACTCCAAAATTAATTTTTTTTCTACTTTTCGATGCGAGCAAGGTAGAAGAACATGTCCAAGCCATCAGAATTAAATATTTCCATTATCCAAAGCGGTTGTTCGTGGTTTTTCTAATGGTTTCAAGCATATTTTCAAGAACGGCCATTTAATGAAGACGACCGACTCCTTGTTCCATTCAATTTTTGGGTTCTTCGAGGATGGTTTAAGGGGATCATTTCCTTGCTTCTATTGCATATTTTTGTAGATCTCGAGGAGGTCCGTTGCATATTTTTAATGTTGTAAAGAAGCATGACTTCTATATAAATCAATGTAGATCTCAGAAAAAGGGATCGGGAGTTTGAGAGACATTTTGCTGGAAACATTCAAGTTATTTGCGTAAATAAGAAATATTTGGCCTCTGATTTCACAAGCGTCTTTCTATGTAATGATTTCCTTCTATTCCATGTATTTCTCAGTTATGCTTGTATTTCCAATCTGCTGTTAGATTCAAATTCTGCATTTGAGTTTGAATATTGCTTAAAAGAAAGTGAGTTCTGGAATACCATACTGGAGGTTGTCTGCGCAAGGTCGTAAGTGGATTATGCTGTATTCTATTATTTTATGTTGTTTATACACTTGAGGTTTGATTCTTGCTGAGTTATTTTCCCGATCTAACAAATTCGGCCTATGACTATATTTCCCATCTCTTTCCATGTATTTCCCGTTCCTTTCTACACATTTGTAATTCCTTTCCAGCAACTCTAATATGAAATCAAACTTAGAAATAGTAAGGGAACCAGCCCTCTCTGGAGATTGGTCTGGGAGACATCTCTTTCTCCCAGCATTTCAATGTTGGCCGGGTCTAGGGTGCATAGTTTTTAGAAAATCCTTTCCTGTGGCAGATTCGTGACCAACACCTCGACAGAGGAAAGTGACACATAGAGATATCAGATCACCATGACCGAGATAGATATGTAGGGGAGGCATCTAGGCCTCCTAGACATAGGACGATAGAACAAATTGACTTGGCATTTGCCAAACATACCACCTACCAAGTGCAAATCATGCATCTTAGGCAAGATCAGTAGCAGTTAGAACAACTGTATCATCTTAACAAAGAGCGCATTTAACTCCAGATAGATGAAATGCTCTAGAACACTATGCATGAGAGGATTCCAACCCCTCGCATGCATAGGACAAAAATTTATGAGAGGCACAACCCCTTAGTGCGAGACAGGTCTCCACGACCTTATCAAGAGTTGCCTCTAAGACCTCCTAGACCTGAGTAGGAGGCCACTCCTAGAACTAATGACGGGCGTCTTCTGTGAGCACCCATCCATGTTTATAGGTCATGCCCAAAAACTCCCCAAGAAGGCTATAAGGAATCTGAGCGAGAAGAAGTATGGGCTGAAACACCCTACCAAGGCAGGGGGGCACTACCCAGCTACCCCTCCATAGGCCTCAAGTTCCTTGCAATTCACAATGGGAAAAAACCAAAGAAGAGGAAATAAAATCCTTTGATGCATACAAAGCATTGTTAGAATGGTTAAAGTCTATGGAGACCAAGACTTCAGGGCCCCAAAATCCCACCTTACCCCTGCTCCGTAGTCACCCTGTACATCCTTCAGTTCTGGCACCCCCATACCCCGACCACTTCAAAATGCCTCAATTGGCAATTTTTAGAGGGGATGAGGATTCCCAAGAGCACGTAACAAGGTTCCTGATTCAATGCTTTGGCATTCAGGACAATGATGCATTACTTCTGAGAATATTTATAACCATGTTCGTAGGCCTTGCCTCAGATTGGTTTACCCAGTTGCCGAAGCATAGCATCAACAATCTAGACTAGCTAGTGGACTTGTTCCTTGAACATTTTGCCTTCAACACCAAGAAGAAGGCATCCTTAAGTGACCTAGATGGCCTTAAGTAGTGTGGTGATGAGACCATAGCCGCATATGGGAATCGGTGGAGGACATTGCTTTCAAAGCTACCTTACCTCCCTCCCATGGCCGACATGACTCAAATGTTTTCAAAGAGTTGCATAAGATCAATATCCATGCTATTGTAGCTATAGCAATATGCCATCCTAGAAGAAGCCTTGGTGCAAGCCAATATAATTGAAGATATCAAAATTCAAGACGGCAAGATTGCCAAGCCATGCAAGAAAGAGTGGACCAAAAATGCCAAAACTGGGCCCATGCAACCAAAACTGCCGTGGTCAATCAGGTTGTCATAACTGTACCACCTCCTGCACAAACAACACAGCCCCCAAAGGCTAATTATTAGGTGGTTCCTCTTGATAACTATGAAAAGGAAAATCACAAACAAGAGCAAAATTAGCAGTGTCATCTTAAGTGAAAATTCACACAATTCATAGAGTCTAGATACTATTTGTTTGACCGCTTGTTTGTGGCAAACCTGATAAACTTGTTGGAAATTCGACCCATAGACCCCAACACGCAAAAACCCAAGGGCTATAGGGAAGACTTATATTATAGATTCCACCGACAGAAAGGACACGACATATTCACTTGTTAGAAATTCAAAAACTTAGTGCAGGACTTGATAGACAACAAAATGCTTGCGATAGATAATCCCATAGCACTGAGAAACCAACAGATGGAAGTCTTCAAAGACCCCCTGCCTACCCATGATGTGCAGGAAAAAACTTTACAAGTGAACGAGGTAACACAAAACTACCCCATGTAAGGATACATGGGGATGATAAGCATCGTGACACGGAACAAAAGATACCCATGTTGAGCAAGGTGCAGCAACAGTGTTGTCATTGTTGTCAACATAGTCAGATAGATCTATTGGTGCAATGGACAGGAAGTTCAAAAGCTATTCAGATGCAAAAGACAGGAGTTCAAAGGTTACTCAGAGTATGCACAGTGTTTTCCCAAGAAGACCGAAGTGGACCACTTGCAAAAGATCAAAGAAAAAGACAAGTAAGAAAAGTGTCGCGATATCGCGACATATACAACAGGCAAGAAAAACTGTCACGATTTCACGACATGTTGGAAGAGAGAGAAGAAGAAAGAAAAACTGTCGTGATTTCATGACATGTTGGAAGAGAGAGAAGAAGAAAGAAAAACTATCACGATTTCACGACATGTTGGAAGAGAGAGAAGAAGAAAGAAAAACTATCACGATTTCGTGACATGTTGGAAGAGAGAGAAGAAGAAAGAAAAAGTCGTGATTTCATGACATGTTGGAAGAGAGAGAAGAAGAAAGAAAAACTATCACGATTTCGTGACATGTTGGAAAGAAAAAGGCAAGTGGAAAAACTGTCACGATTTCATGACATGTTGGCAGAGAAAAAGGCAAGTGGAAAAACTATCGCGATTTCGTGACATGTTGGCAGAGAAAAAGGCAAGTGGAAAAACTATCGCGATTTCATGACATGTTGGAAGAAAAAGAGAAAGCAGGAAGAAGTGTCAACCAAGAAGTGTCGCGATTTCGTGACAAGTTCGAAGAAAGAGAACAAGTTTGAAAAGTGTCACGATTTCGCGACATGTCGCAGTTTCGCGACTAAAATAGGAGAGAGAAAGTGAGTTGGAAAAGTGTCACGATTTTGCGACATGTCGCATTTTCATGACTCGAAAGCGCAGGAAGGAAGAGAAAGAAAAAGTGTCACGATTTCGTGACATGTCACATTTTCGCGACTCGAAAAGCGCAAGAAGGAAGAGAAAGAAAAAGTGTCATGATTTCGTGACATGTCGCATTTTTGCGACTTGAAAAGTGCAGGAAGGCAAAGAAGGAAAAGTGTCACGATTTCGTGACATGTCGCATTTTCGTGACTTGAAGAAAGCAGGAAGGCAGAGAAGGAAAAGTGTCGCGATTTCATGACATGTCGCATTTTCGCGACAAACGAAAGAGAGGAAGCGTACGGAAGTAGAACTATCACGATTTCACGACAAAAGCAGGGAAGAAGACTTCGAAGGCAGACGTGTCATGATTTCACGACAAAAGCAGTGAAGAAGACTTCGAAGGCAGAAGTGTCACGATTTCGCGACAAAAGCAAAGAAGCTAAGTACGAAAGCAAAAGTGTCACGATATCGCGACAAAAGTAGAGACGAAGTGTACGGAGGTGAAAGTGTCACGATATCATGACATGTAGCATTTTCGCGGTCCGATACAAGGAGAAAGAGGAGAGAGAAAATAGTGTCGCGATATCGCGACATGTATTTTCGCGGGCCAAAGCAAAGAGAAAGAGGAGAGAGAAAAAGTGTCGCGATATCGCGACATGTCGCGTTTTCGTGGCCCGAAGGCAAGAGAAAGAGCTAAGGAGAAAAAGTGTCGTGATATCGCGACATGTCGTTTTCGCGACCCGAAGGCAAGAGAAAGCGCTAAGGAGAAAAAGTGTCACGATATCGTGACATGTCACGTTTTCATGACCCGAAGGCAAGAGAAAGCGCTAAGGAGAAAAAGTGTCGCGATATCGCGACATGTCACGTTTTCACGACCCGAAGGCAAGAGAAAGCGCTAAGGAGAAAAAGTGTCACGATATCGCGACATGTCACGGTTTCATGACCCAAAGGCAAGATAAAGCGTACGGATAAAAAAGTGTCACGATATCGCTACATGTTGTATTCTCATGGGCCAAAGCTAAGAGAAAGCATACGGATGAAAAAGTGTCGCAATATCGCTACATGTTGTATTCTCGTGGGCCAAAGCTAAGAGAAAGCGTACGGACAAAAAAGTGTCACGATATCGCGACATGTTGTGTTTTCACGGCAATAGCAACAGAAGAGTTATAGGGGCAGTTGAAGCCGACGAAGACCGATGTAAGCCGACGAAGATTAGGGTTTGCAGCCGACAAAGATTAGGGCTTGTAGCTGACTAAGATTAGGGTTTACAGTCGACTGAGATTAGGGTTTTCATCATGAAAATGTTGTTATAAAAGTAGGGCTATTTGGAGAATTGAGGTGTAGTTGTATAAGTCGTCGAATGCGAGTCGAAGTGTGAAATGCGGTCGTAAGAGCATAGAAAGCGCAAAAGCGGTGAGATGATGGCGAAGTGCGCAAAGTGAGCGAAGTTCGGTCATAGTGCACAGAGAGCAAGTCATGTCGAATCATGCTAAGTGTGAAACTTGCAAAGAAAGTAGAGTGCACAAAAGGGAGAAGATGATTGTGAAGTTTGACTGTGACGAAGCAGAGTGTGTGAAGTGATTGCGCAGAGAGAGCAGAGTGCACAGAGAACACAAAGGTGAAGTAGACCAGTCAGGGTCTTGTAAAAGCGAAGGTATCTAGGGGGGTGGTGTAGATAAATAAGGGGTTGGTGCTCCTTCCAGTTGGTGCTGGTAAATCAGGGGTTGGTGCTTCTTTTTGTTGGTATAGATAAATCAGGGGTTGGTGCTCCTTCCAGTGGATGCTGGTAAATTGTTTGTAAAGTTGTTTCTTTGCAAAGGCTGGATTTGGATGGTAGTCCAAGCAGTCATTCTTGAGGAGTAGCCAAATTGGTGAACCTCATTAAATCCTATGTTGTGTGATGTTCTCTTGTGATACTTGCTTTATCTAGTTTTAAGGTTTCATTATTTCAGTTTTAAGAGCTATAATTTCAAGTTTAAAGAACTACACCTGATTCACCCCCCTCTCGGTGCCATTGTAAGACTAACAATTGGTATCAGAGCCAAGTTCCCTTCTCAAGCTAAATCAGTCAGGGTTGATCTTGGATTAGTACGCAATGGGTAAGAAGAATAGATCCTCCTCCAAAAGGGCATCTCAGTCAGTTTCAGTTCCTGTGGAAGAGAAAATTGAACCAAAAAAGGTTGAAGACTTCTTATCAAACCAAGCACCTTTGTTTGACGAAACAAATTATGCGATCTGGAGAATCAGGATGCAGGCATATCTATGTGCTTTGGGATACGACGTCTGGGATTCAGTAGTTAGTGGATACACAATACCCATCACTCCTCCAGAAGAGGCTGACAAAATAAAACTGTTTGAGAATGACTCAAAAGCAAAGAATGCTATCAGGTGTGGATTAGTAGACAGTGAACTGGTAAAGATCATGAGTTGTAAAATGGCAAAAGAAATATGGGACAAACTGAGGAGTATTCATGAAAATGACGATGAGAACATAGAGGCATATATGCTGAGAGTTAATGAAGTCCTAGAGGATGATTCTAAAAAGGAAACAGGTGGAGGTCTTTTCATGACACTCGAAGAAGAAACAGAAAAAGAACAGGAATGTGATGAAGAAGAAATTGATGCAGAAATAAATTTGAAAGAGGAACTAATTGCAGCTCTGGATGAATTGAAGATAGAAAGAAAAAGGAATAAGGAAATCTCAAGAAAGCTTGAGGATGCAAATGAAATAATAACCAGTTTGAAAGTACAGGCAGAAGAATTCAAAAGGATTGAAGAAACTCTCAGGTCATAGATCAATGAGAAAGAGATTGGTTGTTGCAAACAAGAGGAAGAGATTGTTTTATTGAAGAAACAACTAGAAGAGGCCAACACAAATCTCAAATTCGAGAAGAGCACAGAGTTGCTAGATAAAATGATAAGCCAACAAAGAAGCTCCACGGATAAGCGTGGTCTTGGATATGAAGCTGAACAACCTTCATCTTCCATCTCTGCAGAGAAGAAGAAGTTCACTGTTGAAGGATCGAAGCAAGAAAAGTTTGAAGCTGAATCTTCAAAAGGAAGAAAATATCAAAGGAGATCTATAGCAAAGCAACCACAACAAAAGAGGTTCTATCACTCTCACTTTTTTCATAATAATACTTTTAATGGCTATTGTTTCAGATGCAACCAGTATGGTCACAAGGCAATTTATTGTGGATTGAATAATAAATCAAAGAGTTATGCTGGTAGAAATACTTCTACATTTTTGAGTGAACAAAATGTACAATGTTTTCAATGTAATGGTCATGGGCACATAGCAAGGTTTTGTCCAAGTAGTTTTGTATCAAATCTAAGGCAAAACAGTAGATTTCATCAGACACAAAGAACGCAACACAGACAGGGAATAAATTAGGTACATAAAAAGGAAAATAATCATTCATCAAGGATGCACAAGAGACAACCACACAAGAGAAATGTTCGAGTTCACGAAAAGGTGCAAAACAGGGATGTAGTTGAAAAATCCAAGCCCGAGTTCAAGAAAGTTTGGAGAAAGATAGAAGAAAGGAAATCGTGTCTCCTTGGACTGAAGGAGACTACTCCGCTATTGCACTAAGCAACTCCAGGTAGCACATTCTCAGGGGGAGCAATCTTGAAGTTTCATTTTAATGCTCCTATGTATTTGTTTGATTACCTGAGGATGAAAGGCAAGTAGTCATGGAAGTTGTTGTATAGTTGTCAAAGTGTGTTTTCAGTTCATATAGTTTGTGGAAGTGTCGTGAAGGGTGGTGATTAAATTGAGAGTTGTCTTTATTGGTAGTATTGCTATATGTCATTGTTGTACTGGTGATGGTTCTTACTGCCACTGTCCAAAGTTAAGGATTATAGCAGTTCAGATAATTTGGTTAGTGAAAGAATGTTGCTCTAGCCGCATCTATGTGTTTCGATAAAAGCAGTATGTATTTGAACTATACGTTGACGTAAATATTGTTAGATCTATTATGACGCTGTGGTGAAAAATATTGAAGTCTGATCATTGAATCATGTTTAGCTCATCAAGATGAGCAACTTTGCTTTGTGAATCATACCTATCCGAGGTCCAGAAGTATGAGTTTGAGTAAGGTGAACTATAGTTGGCCGTGAAGTGTTTAACAATTTTGTCTCCTGATTCGAACAGTTGAAAGTAAGGTGTGACCAGCGGTGACTGTAGAAAACATTGACCAAGTTGAAAATATAAAAAGGGATTTGGTTATGTTGTGGTACAGTGTTTGATGCTTGCACAGAGTTGGCAGTAAAATTGCAGTGTTGGTACAGTGTTGGACAAAAGTCGATACAAGTGTGAGTCACTTGTCAATTTTGTTGACATATGTGAAATCAACATTTTTGAATGGGAAGCTTGAAGAAGAGGTTTATATTGAGCAGCCCGATGGTTTCTAGCTTGGTGATGATCCCAACTTGGTTTGTAAGTTGAAGATATATGGCTTGAAACAGGCACCCCGAGCATGATATGCAAGGCTAGACAACTATCTCACTCAACAAAGGCTTAAGAAAGGGTGCAAGTTGAGCAAGAATGACAAATCTCCACCTATTGATCAAATCATGTACAGATCTATGATTGGAAGCCTACTGTACCTGACAGCTATCAGACCAGATATTTTGCAGGCAGTATGCATGGTAGCACGTTTTTAGGCTAATCCCAAAGAGACTCATGTGACAGTATTATGGTGGTCGATTTCTGAAATATCATTGAAGGGAAAATGATTGTTTGTGGTTTCCTTTTTCAAAAGTGGCTGGTTGAATGCATCAAGGTTTTTTGAATTGAGAGTTGTGTTTAAACCTTGTGTTATAAGCATAATGGTTTAAGCCCATTGGTTGTGAAAGAACTTGAGTTAGAAAAGAACATGAGTATCATTGTTATGTGATATTTGTGGTTGAGCCTTGTTGGAATTATTTGAGTTGGTTGATACATACTTGGACTAGGGTTGTGTGAGAGAGAGTTGTCCCTTGAGCATGATTGATTGAGCCTTTGAGAAGGCCTTTGGGAAATATTTGAGGACAATGTTGGGACAGATTTCTAGAGCAGATTCGGACAAGTTCTTAGTGAGCTTGGTGGAGCAGATTTGGACAGGTTTTTTATGAGCTTGTTATTCAGCATTGGACAAGTTCTATGTGAGCTTGTTAAGCAGGTTCTGTGTGAGCCTATTGAGAAGGTTCTTAGTGAGCCTATTGACTGAGCTTTGGAGGTGACAGAGTACAGAAAGACAGAGTCTTCTATAATATCACAAGGGTACTATGGAGTATGGGTTATGGTATCCTAAAGATGCAAATTGGGCAGGATGTGTAGATGACAGAAAGAGTACCAGTGGAGGTGCATTCTATCTTGGAGATAGATTGGTCGCATAGAATAGTAAGAAACAAGAGTCAGTTTCCTTATCCACAGCAGAGGTAGAATATATTGCAGTGACAGCATGTTGTATGCAGGAGAAAGTTGTAGAAAGTGAGGTTAAGTTGGATTTCTATTCCAACAAACAGATTGTGGAGTGGTCACGTTTCCCAAAAATAGCTATCGGGATCACATTCTCAGGGGGAGCATTTGTGTATTTGTTTATATTTTTGCTCATGTTTGTAATTTTTGCTAACTGTAATAATTTGTGCCTGAGAATGTTGTGCATAGACTCAGGGGGAGTCTATAGTAGCCCTTTGGTATTATTGTCAAAGGGGGAGAAGAATTACAGGAAATTGCACATGTGTTGCCAACAATTCCAAAGGGGGAGATTGTTGAGCAAGGTGCAGCAACAGTGTTGTCATTGTTGTCAACACAGTCAGATAGATCTATTGGTGCAATGGACAGGAAGTTCAAAAGCTATTCAGATGCAGAAGACAGGAGTTCAAAGGTTACTCAGAGTATGCACAGTGTTTTCCCAAGAAGACCGAAGTGGACCACTTGCAAAAGATCAAAGAAAAAGACAAGTAAGAAAAGTGTCGCGATATCGTGACATATACAGCAGGAAAGAAAAACTGTCACGATTTCGTGACATGTTGGAAGAGAGAGAAGAAGAAAGAAAAACTATCATGATTTCGCGACATGTTGGAAGAGAGAGAAGAAGAAAGAAAAACTGTCATGATTTCGTGACATGTTGGAAGAGAGAGAAGAAGAAAGAAAAACTGTCACGATTTTGTGACATGTTGGAAGAGAGAGAAGAAGAAAGAAAAACTGTCACGATTTCACGACATGTTGGCAGAGAAAAAGGCAAGTGGAAAAACTGTCGCGATTTCGCGACATGTTGGCAGAGAAAAAGGCAAGTGGAAAAACTATCGCGATTTCATGACATGTTGGTAGAGAAAAAGGCAAGTGGAAAAACTGTCACGATTTCACGACATGTTGGAAGAAAAAGAGAAAGCAGGAAGAAGTGTCGCGATTTCGTGACAAGTTCGAAGAAAGAGAACAAGTTTGAAAAGTGTCACGATTTCACGACATGTCGCAGTTTCGCGACTAAAATAGGAGAGAGAAAGTGAGTTGGAAAAGTGTCACGATTTCGTGACATGTCGCATTTTCGTGACTCGAAAGCGCAGGAAGGAAGAGAAAGAAAAAGTGTCATGATTTCGCGACATGTCGCATTTTCGCGACTCAAAAAGCGCAAGAAGGAAGAGAAAGAAAAAGTGTCACGATTTCATGACATGTCGCATTTTCGTGACTTGAAAAGTGTAGGAAGGCAAAGAAGGAAAAGTGTCACGATTTCGTGACATGTCGCATTTTCGTGACTTGAAGAAAGTAGGAAGGCAGAGAAGGAAAAGTGTCACGATTTTGTGACATGTCGCATTTTTGCGACAAACGAAAGAGAGGAAGCGTACGGAAGCAGAACTATCGTGATTTCATGACAAAAGCAGGGAAGAAGACTTCAAAGGCAGAAGTGTCGCGATTTCGTGACAAAAGCAGTGAAGAAGACTTTGAAGGTAGAAGTGTCACGATTTCACGACAAAAGCAAAGAAGCTAAGTACGAAAGTAGAAGTGTCGTGATATCATGACAAAAGTAGAGACGAAGTGTACGGAGGTGAAAGTGTCGCGATATCGTGACATGTAGCATTTTCATGGTCCGATACAAGGAGAAAGAGGAGAGAGAAAATAGTGTCATGATATCGTGACATGTTGTATTTTCGAGGGCCGAAGCAAAGAGAAAGAGCTAAGGAGAAAAAGTGTCGCGATATCGCGACATGTCACATTTTTGTGACCCGAAGGCAAGAGAAAGCGCTAAGGAGAAAAAGTGTCGCGATATCGTGACATGTCGCATTTTCGTGACCCAAAGGCAAGAGAAAGCGCTAAGGAGGAAAAGTGTCGCGATATCGTGACATGTCACGTTTTCGTGACCCGAAGGCAAGAGAAAGTGCTAAGGAGAAAAAGTGTCGCGATATCGCGACATGTTGTGTTTTCGTGACCCGAAGGCAAGAGAAAGCGCTAAGGAGAAAAAGTGTCGCGATATCGCGACATGTCATGGTTTCGTGACCCAAAGGCAAGATAAAGTGTACGGACGAAAAAGTGTCACGATATCGCTACATGTTGTATTCTCGCGGGCCAAAGCTAAGAGAAAGTGTACGGACAAAAAAGTGTCGCGATATCGCTACATGTTGTATTCTCACGGGCCAAAGCTAAGAGAAAGCGTACGGACAAAAAAGTGTCACGATATCACGACATGTGTTTTCGCGACAACAACAATAGAAGAGTTACAGGGGCAGTTGAAGCCGATGAAGACCGATGTAAGCCGATGAAGATTAGGGTTTACAGTCGACGAAGATTAGGGCTTGCAGTCGACTAATATTAGGGTTTACAGCCGACTGAGATTAGGGTTTTCATCATGAAAATGTTGTTATAAAAGTAGGGCTATTTGGAGAATTGAAGTGAAGTTGTATAAGTCATCGAATGCGAGTCGAAGTGTGAAATGCGGCCGTAAGAGCGCAGAAAGCACAGAAGCGGCGAGATGATGGCGAAGTGCACAAAGTGAGTGAAGTTCGGTCGTAGTGTGCAGAGAGCAAGTCATGTCAAATCGTGCTAAGTGTGAAACTTGCAAAGAAAGTAGAGTGCACAAAAGGGAGAAGACGATTGTGAAGTTTGACTGTGACAAAGCAAAGTGTGCGAAGTGATTGCACAGAGAGAGTAGAGTGCACAGAGAACGCAAAGGTGAAGTAGACCAGTCAGGGTCTTGTAAAAGCGAAGATAAATAAGGGGTTGGTGCTCCTTCCAGTTGGTGCTGGTAAATCAGGGGTTGGTGCTTCTTTCTGTTGGTATAGATAAATCAGGGGTTGGTGCTCCTTCCAGTGGATTCTGGTAAATTGTTTGTAAAGTTGTTTCTTTGCAAAGGCTAGATTTGGATGGTAGTCCAAGCAATCATTCTTGAGGAGTAGCCAAATTGGTGAACCTCGTTAAATCCTATGTTGTGTGATGTTCTCTTGTGATACTTGCTTTATCTGGTTTTAAGGTTTCATTATTTCAGTTTTAAGAGCTATAATTTCAAGTTTAAAGAACTACACTGATTCACCCCCCCTCTCAGTGCCATTGTAAGACTAACAATTGGTATCAAAGCCAAGTTCCCTTCTCAAGCTAAATCAGTCAGGGTTGATCTTGGATTAGTATGCAATGGGTAAGAAGAATAGATCCTCCTCAAAAAGGGCATCTTAGTCAGTTTTGGTTCCTGTGGAAGAGAAAATTGAACCAGAAAAGGTTGAAGACTTCTTATCAAACCAAGCACCTTTGTTTGACAGAACAAATTATATGATCTGGAGAATCAGGATGCAGGCATATCTGTGTGTTTTGGGATACAACGTCTGGGATTCAATAGTTAGTGGATACACAATACCCATCACTCCTCCAGAAGAGGCTGACAAAATAGAACTGTTTGAGAATGACTCAAAAGCAAAGGATGCTATCAGGTGCAGATTAGTAGACAGTGAACTGGTAAATATCATGAGTTGTAAAACGGTAAAAGAAATATGGGAAAAAATGAGGAGTATTCATGAAAATGACAATGAGAACATAGAGGCATATATGCTGAGAGTTAATGAAGTCCTAGAGGATGATTCTAAAAAGGAAATAGGTGGAGGTCTGTTCATGACACTCGAAGAAGAAATAGAAAAAGAATAGGAATGTGATGAAGAAGAAATTGATGTAGAAATAAATTTGAAAGAGGAACTAATTGTAGCTCTGGATGAATTGAAGATAGAAAGAAAAAGGAATAAGGAAATCTCAAGAAATCTTGAGGATGCAAATGAAATAATAACCAGTTTGAAAGTACAAGCGAGAAGAATTCAAAAGGATTGAAGAAACTCTCAGGTCACAGATCAATGAGAAAGAGATTGGTTGCTACAAACAAGAGAAAGAGATTGTTTTATTGAAGAAACAACTAGAAGAGGCCAACACAAATCTCAAATTCAAGAAGAGCACAGAGTTGCTAGATAAAATGATAAGCCAACAAATAAGCTCCATGAATAAGCGTGGTCTTGGATATGAAGCCGAAAAACCTTCATCTTCCATCTCTGCAGAGAAGAAGAAGTTCACTGTTGAAGGATCGAAGCAAGAAAAGGTTGAAGCTGAATCTTCAAAAGGAAGAAAATATCAAAGGAGATCTACAGCAAAGCAACCACAACAAAAGAGGTTCTATCACTCTCACTTTTTTCATAATAATACTTTTAATGGCTATTGTTTTAGATGCAACCAGTATGGTCACAAGGCAATTTATTGTGGATTGAATAATAAATCAAAGAGTTATGCTAGTAGAAATACTTTTGCATTTCTGAGTGAACAAAATGTACAATGTTTTCAATGTAATGGTCATGGGCACATAGCAAGGTTTTGTCCAAGAAGTTTTGTATCAAATCTAAGGCAAAACAATAGATTTCATCAGACGCAAAGAATGCAACACAGACAGGGAATAAATCAGGTACATAAAAAAGAAAATAATCATTCATCAAGGATGCACAAGAGACTACCACACAAGAGAAATGTTCGAGTTCACAAAAAGGTGCAAAACAGGGATGTAGTTGAAAAATCCAAGCCCGAGTTCAAGAAATTTTGGAGAAAGATAGAAGAAAGGAAATTGTGTCTCCTTGGACTGAAGGAGACTACTCCGCTATTGCACTAAGCAACTCCATTTATGAGCTCATCCAAAAATCACCATCCCATCGGGAGGCTATGATGGATATACTCAAAGTCATTGAGCTACAGCCCCACGAACCCAATTCTTTCAACAAATTTGTGGGACATGTGAGACAACGCATAGAATCGATCATAACCTTCAAGGAAGACGAACTAAAATTGGTTACTGGTGATATGGTGGATCCACCCCTACACGTCATCACGTGGGTCAACGAGATTCCATTCAAGAGGGTATTGGTGGACACTGGCTCATCCAACAACATAATCATGACAACGGCATTAAAACACCTTAAGCTGCCAGCATCCCACATTGTGGCATCCACTTACACTCTTCGAGCATTCAACGATGCGTTATGCTCGACGGTTGGCACAATTTTCCTACCCATCCAAGTAGGACAAAAGACCATTCCTACGTTGTGTCACATCCTTGAGGGTGATATGGCCTACAATATCTTGCTAGGACAGCCTTGGATCAGGGACATGAAGTGTGTCCCTTCGATAGCCCATCAATGCCTCAAATACACATACGAAGGGCAAGTACATGTAGTCCCAGCAGACTTAGAGCCCTTTAAGTTTTGCAATGCGGTGCAGATGATGCCACAATCGACCCTCCCATCGACACATTTGGACTTTCAATTGAATCCATCCACTCAGGGTTCGATTTTGCCTACATCCCCATTGTTAAGTCCCTCAACTCACCAACCTGGCCCATCTTCATCATCTGTTCCTTCACCAACAATGCCACCTATGGTGGCCACACCGAAGGACAATGGGAAGAAGCCCCTAGAGGAGGCACCACCATTAGTCTCAACCATATCTACCGAGGAGGTGCCCAATTGAATGGAAGTCGAGACACCTGATTCACCCAACATGGAGTGGACTCAGGGAGAACTCCCATTCCCTCCCCCTCAACCATCGATGATTACCATTGAAATGGCCAATACGGGACTAGGGGAGTACCTAGTGTAGAACATTGTGGCAACACCCACGCTCGAATCCATGCAAGACATGGGGAGACCTCGCCTCCCCATCGGCACTATCATCCCTTTAGGCTACCCACCAAATCAGACCAACTTTGTATATGGGGGCCTCGAGAACGACATTGAACCCTACCTACAAGAGGAAGAGGATGAAGAGCCATTTGTTGAGAATATTGACTATCTATCCAACCCAGACTTCGCCTTGAAATACCTAGACCAATGTAATTGGCATGGATATGGATTGGGCAGATACGAACAAGGAATGCACATTCTTTGTCAACCAAGATACCAGATGCCATATGATAAATTAGGAGTAGGGTTCAACCACCCTTTTCCCCTCGACATCTTGGTAGAAACCATGCAAGGCTTAGGTCTAGGCAACAGGGATGGGTTGGCACAAGATCCATATGCCAATCCCAACACTACATACACATTGGGGAATTATTTCCCATTGTTAACAACAAACCTTGTTGACCTCAACAGCCCCTCCCCTTTGATCGAGGAAGGGGAAAGTTCAAGAAGTAACCTCCAAGAAGGATATGAACAAAATCAAGAGAGCTCTTCGAAAGATGAGTCGAATTATGAGGTAGCACCTTGGGACCCATTTGAGTCCGATAGCAATCACTCGCAGGTGACACCCATTGACGACTATCAGGAGGACTTCATGGCAATGTTCCCCTTTAATGTTCCAATCGGGAAATTGCCACCTCCAGAGAATCCAGCCCTCCCGTAGAGAGCGAAACAACCCAAAAGGGACCAAATCAACATGCTCAAACAAAATGAGCCTCCCATGCCGGCCATAAGGCCAAGTGATCAAGAAACGCCTAGTGGGAGGCTATACCAACCAGAGGGGCACATAGTTGTTGGAGCCAATGAAGGCCTATGGATCTTCGATAGTGACTATGAGGATGAGACTGAGATGGCATATCTCAACCATATGAGGCAACAGGAATACCCCATAGACATCGATGGTATGTTTGAACATCTAAATATGGGACCAAGGCATAGGTGGCATTTAAACCAAGTACAGTTAAACCAAGTGCTTCATCCACCACTTTGGGCATACAGAGAGCACCTCCCACCTAGAGACCCTATAGGGCCACCAATGCCAAGGGTAGACCCCATCCTTCTATCCACACATAGGGCCGATCCTTTTGTGCCAATACCCACAGAGCCAGATCTGGGGTACAAGGATCACCAAGGATGTCCGAATCAACACCCACGTGGTAATGGAGACCAAATTCAGTCCATCAACATGATCTCCATTGATTTAACCACCCCCATCCGCAATCTAGCCGATCCAACATGACCATTGTATCTAGACCTAGATGCCATAGACTGGGATCGCGCTGACTCACCACCATCCCCATCAGAGTACTGGCCTTGCGGTGAGATGTTCCATTTCACCCCAGGACAGACTCAGGATATCTTCCATGTTGAAGAGGAACCCGACGTTCCCAACGTAGATCTAAATTCAGCAAATGATATCCACCTGATCCCAACTCCACACCAGTTGGAGGACGGATCCCACATGTCAGTCGAAGAAATGATTGACGTAGACATCGGTTCTGATCCAATGAATCCACAAATCATCAAGCTGGGGGTAAGTCTATCCCTCGAAGAGCAAGCCGATTACATTGCCCTTCTCAAAGAGAAGAAGGAGGTTTTTGCATGGTCCTACAAAGACATGTCGGGGCTAGACCCACAGCTAGTCACGCATAATCTAACACTTGATCCGACAGTCAAGCCAGTCAAGCAAAAGCTACGTAAGATGCACCCAACAGTGGCCTTAATGGTCAAATACGAGCTACAAAAGTTGTTGGATGCATAGTTTGTCATCTGCGTGGATTACCCACCATGGTTGTCCAACATGGTACCCATCAAAAAGCTTGATGGGAGGATTCGCATATGCACCGATTTTCAAGATTTAAACAAAGTGAGTCCCAAGGATGATTTCCCCTTGCCTAGCATCGATGCATTGGTAGACGCTACAGCAGGCCACGAAATGCTTTCCCTCATGGATGGTTTCTCGGGATACAACCAGATTCGTATCAATCCCGATGATCAACTAAAAATGGCGTTCACGATGCCTTGGGGGACATTTTGTTATAAGGTCATGCCCTTTGGCCTTAAAAATGCTGGCGCCACCTACCAACGCGCTATGACATACATCTTCCATGATCACATGCATAAAACTTTGGAAGATTATATGGATGATTTGTTGGCCAAATCTCTTTTGCGCCAAAATCATCTCGATGACTTACGCAAGATCCTTGATCGCCTCATCGAACACAAGGTTAGGCTAAACCCCAAGAAGTGCGTATTTGGCGTCACATCTGGAAAACTCTTGGGTTTCATAGTCTCAAAATGAGGCATCGAGGTAGATCCAAATAAAGTCAAGGCAATCCTTGAGATGCTTCCCCCAACCACCATCAGGCAGCTCAGAAGCTTGTAGGGTAAGGTCACGTCGATCAAGCGCTTCATAGCGTAGTTATCTGACAAGTGCCGACCCATGAATAAATTATTACACAAGGGGGTAGCATTTCATTGGGATGATGAGTGCCAGTCAGCCTTCGACGACATCAAACAATACTTGGCTTTGCCACCAGTATTGGCACCACCTAGACCAGGAGTGTCATTCTACTTATACATCTCAGCTATTGAGGTGGCACTGGGCGCCATGCTAGCCCAAAAAAATGAATTACATAAAGAACAGGCTAATTATTATCTTAGCCGCACCCTGGTCAGTTATGAACTTAACTATGCATACGTTGAGAAGCTATGCTTGGTGGTGGTATTTGCCACCAAAAAGCTATGCCATTACATGCTGAGCAATATGACGTATGTTGTGTCTAAGGAGAATCCATTATGGTACATGATGAGTCGTACTTATCATAGTAGTCACACGATGAAATGGATCATGTTGTTGATGGAGTTTGACATCGAATTCATTGGACAAAAGTCCATCAAAGGTCAAGTCATCACCGATCAACTAGCAGAGGCTCCTCTCGAAGATGATCAACCTCTAACCATAGAGCTACCCGATGATGGGGTCTTCCATGTCTCGGAATCGCCAGATTCTGATGAGCCTAAGTCACGGGCCGACATAACCTTATTTTTTGATGGTTCTAAATGTGAGCAAGGGGGTGGCATGGGAATCATGTTTTTCACACCGCAAGGGGCTCCAATGCCTTTATCATTTAAACTTGATTTCTCGTGCACCAATAACAATGTTGAATACGAAGCCTTGCTCATAGGTCTTCAGACAACCATCACCATGAACATCAAATGCTTGAATATCTTTGGTGATTCGTTGTTAATTGTCAACCAAGTGAAAGGGGTATTCCAATGCAAATGCCCAGTTCTGTAGGCCTACAAAGCCCTTGTGGATAAATTCCTGGCAAATCTTGAATGGTACGACATCGAGGCACTCCCTCGATCATCGAATCATTTTATGGACACTATGGCCTCCTTGGGGTCACTAATCCCGCAAGACCCTTCTGGTGAGATGACAACCATTCAAGTCAAAATATTATCGCAATCCATGATGGAGCATGCAAGCTCTGACATAACGCAAGGAATCCACCTGATCCAGATTGAACCATCTCAGGATAGGTTCTCTCGAATCCATGATAGTCTGAATCATGCCAACTGGGGGTCTTTGTTCTCTCCAACCCCTCTTAATAGCAACACAACGCTATTTCTACAAGTTCTTTCCCACTCAGCTTTTGCTAGGGATGAACTTCAAGAGGGATCGATCATTCATACCATCGAGGTTTCTGATCAGCAGGATTGGTACACACCCATAAGAGACTATCTCAAGTTAGGTAGCCTCCCACTTGGATTGTCGCACGTCATAAAAAGATCATTCAAATAGAAAGTGGCAAAACATGTCTTGCTAGGAGACATTTTATACCGTCAGAGCTACGAAGGGATCCTCCTCCATTGCTTGGACCAGCAGGAGTCCACTTGGGCGATCACCCAAGCGCACGATGGTACATGCGGTGGCCACTTCAGCGGTATGGCCATCGCCAAGCGCATTCTTCGCATGGGCTATTATTGGCCATCTTTAGAGCGAGATTGTTGTGCATATGTGTGGAAGTGCATGAAGTGTCAACACCATGCTAACTTGACACACGTACCTTCTCAGGCCTTGCAACCGATCCAATCGGCTTGGCCATTTTTGCAGTGGGGCTTAGATCTCATCGAAAAGATCTCCCCTGTGTCATTAGGTCATCACACGTTTATCATAATGGCCACAGAGTACTTCACTAAGTGGGTGGAAGCAATTTCGCTTACCTCTACGACTAGGCCCCGCATTGTGGAGTTCATTTTACATAACATCATATGTCATTTTGGTATTCCATCCAAGATCATCTCGGATAATGGGACGTCATTTAAGAACAAATATGTGCATGCTTTGACAACAAAGTACAAAATTTAGCATAATTTTTCGACACCCTATTATCCGCAGGCAAATGGGCAAGCAGAGGCGTCAAACAAAATGCTAGTTGCCATCCTTAAAAATATGGTCATAGATAATCATAAGGATTGGCACATCCAAATACCACTTGCCCTATGGGCTTATCGCACTAGCATTCGGACGCCCACTAGGGCAACTCCATTTTTGCTAGTGTATGGCTCCGAGGCAGTCATGCCTCTCGAGTTGGAAATACCCTCCCTGCGCATATCAATGCAAGAGTTCATCGATGATGACACTACATGGCAGGCCCGGTTAGACCAGCTTACGTTACTCGATGAACGATGCGTCAATGCTCTCGAGCATTTACGTATCTATCAAGAGTGACTTAAGAAAGCATACAACATGAAAGTTCACCTGAGGGACTTTCAGGTTGGTGACCTGGTCTTAAAAGAGAACCAACAAAATTCTAACTTGCCACCCCATTTAAGGGACAAGTTCATGGCAAATTGGTTAGGTCCTTATGTAATCGATAGTAAAATAGGACCTGGAACATACCGACTCACCTCTCTTGAAGGAATCAAGGAACTAGAACCCTTGAACATCAGTCATTTGAGGCCATTCAACATTTAGAGAGCCATAGCCCACCCCAAAAGCTCCAAGGATTCCCACAATCGCTTGGTCAACCTAAAATGCCCCAAAGGTATCCATAATCCCTTTGGTCAAACCAAAAGCCCCAAGTTCCCAATCCTTGTCAAACCAAAAGCTCCAAGGATTCCCATAATCACTTGGTCACCCAAAATGCCCCAAAGGTATCCATAATCCCTTTGGTCAAACCAAAAGCTCCAAGGGTTCCCACAATCGCTTGGTCACCCAAAATGCCCCAAAGGTATCCATAATCCCTTTGGTCAAACCAAAAGCCCCAAGGATTCCCACAATCACTTGGTCAAACCAAAAGCTCCAAGGATTCCCACAATCACTTGGTCACCCAAAATGCCCCAAAGGTATCCATAATCCCTTTGGTCAAACCAAAATCTCCAAGGGTTCCCACAATCGCTTGGTCAACCAAAAATGCCCCAAAGGTATCCATAATCCCTTTGGTCAAACCAAAAGCTCCAAGGGTTCCCACAATCGCTTGGTCAACAAAAATGCCCCAAAGGTATCCATAATCCCTTTGGTCAAACCAAAAGCTCCAAGGGTTCCCACAATCGCTTGGTCACCCAAAATGCCCCAAAGGTATCTATAATCCCTTTGGTCAAAACCTCCAAGGATCCGTAAGAATCACTTGGTCCGCACCCATTCGAGTTAAACCACCATAACGAATATTCAAAAACAACAGATAATCAAAAATAACAAAAAAATTGCATCTCACTTTCATGCATATTCTTAAAAATCAAAACACAAAAAAGAAAAGAAAAGCTGCATTAGGCATCGCATACATACATTGCATATTTGTTGGTCATACATGTCAAAAGCACCATAGACTGTAATTACTCGGCAATTCCATCATTTTCCAAATTCAGTCCATTTTGTAAAAGATCCATCAAGAATAATGCCCTTCGCATTTTCGCCATATCATAGTCAATTGTCTTCTAATGTCTTTAGGGTTTTTCGTCATTCAGTTGTCTTTAGATTTCTAGTCAAATGTTGTACAAAGTCAGACCGATTTTTACAAGGTAGAGTTTTACTTGGATCACGCCTTGTTACATAGCATCCCAACACAAGCTTAAAACACATAAAAATTCCCAAGTTGTGTGAACGAAAGATGAAACCTACAAAGCAGTCTAGGGTACCATAGGTGAAACATTATCCTGCTCATCCCCCTGTGCGAATGGTTCAAGAATGCTGAGAATTGACAAAAGGACAAGCTCTTCCCCATCCAATTCCCCACAATAAATAGTGGTTTTCACCACTATCAAAAATTCCAAACACCTTTGATCCCCAAAGTCGTAAGGATTCATACTACACGCCCCTGAGAAGGATGGGTAGTCATCCCCAAGGCCTAAAAGGATCAATGCCATTCACGAAGCAAAATCCCAAAAGTTCACTATCAAAAATCCCAAACACCTTTGATCCCCAAAGTCATAAGGATTCGTACTACACGCCCCTGAGAAGGATGGGTAGTCATCCCCAAGGCCTAAAAGATCAATGCCATTCCAAAGAAAAATTCCCAACCACCTTTGATCCCCAAAGTCATAAGGATTCATACTACACGTCCCTGAGAAGGATGGGTAGTCATCCCCAAGGCCAAAAGGATCAATGCCATTCACAAGCCAAAAACCCACAAGCTCAACTTTGAAATCAAAATTCAAAATCTAAATCCTCAAAAGGCAACAATAAAAAATAACAGTGGTTATCACCACTACTCAAACCCCTTGCTCAAGAAAAAAAAGAGAAAAATAAACAGTGATTTTCATCACTATATATGAGAGCAAGTATCTCAACAAATTGAACAACCGAAAGACGCCTGAGCTTGAATCCCTGGAATTCTCAACATTTGAAAAACCATTTAGGTGATCCTCATTACGGGTTTGGTGGATAGCCTACCTGGCAATGGCGGTATCCTAAATGCATGATGATATGTCTATCACATTAGCTTTGCGTGTGTGTAGACCAATGTTTGCATGTGGATGAGCTAGCTTATGGTATCCTAGATTGCCCCATAGATTAATCTTACTAAATACAACAAAGGAGTTAGTGGAGCTAATTAGGTGATCCTCAGTACAGGTTTGGTGGATAGCCTACCTAGCATTGGCGATATCCTTATGAATACCACATAAACGAACTCAATCGCACACACAGGGATGTGAAATAACTTGGTCAAACTCAAGTCTGATTCGTACCTTGTTTGAAAGTCTTGTAAGATAATGTACAGTCTTGACTAGTTAGTTAAAGCATCTGAGTCTCAGAAAAACCTTAACTACATTCTAAAACAATTGTTGTACATTTCATTACTTACATCACCATCAAAAAATACAAAACAAAAATTACAAATGCAAAGTTATTCCATAAAGCAATCACATAGTACAGAAAGCCAGTAAATCCTGTACAGTCTATGGTGCCATCGCTTGTATACCAACAAATCATTCCATCCATTCCATATGCATACATCTATATCATATAGCTAACATCATCCATAGTCATAATAGCATATGCATACATCAACATAAATAAACATGCATAAAGAACAATAAACCATGACAAGCATATCATCAAACCAAAAATGAGTCATGTATATATATCAAGTCAAAATGCCCTCAGGCTACAATAAGAAGGTCCTCTGACCTCACAAAAAACCAAAAACTCAAAATCCCCAAAGCCTAGGGAGTCGGCCACCATGATCATGCAGGATCGGTGCGACTGGAACTACCCCCAGTAGTATGGGTCCTATGGGACCTCTCAGGGTGGCTGCTGCCAGCCCGCGCACCCTGCCCACCAACGCTACCCTCATCCAGCCGCCTGTGATGAGAGGATGCAGACTGCTCAGTCTCACTACCTCTCGTACGATATGACGAACCACCTCCATCAAGCTCAGGTAACTGTCCACCGAGGTGGACAACCTCTATCTCTAACTCTACCCGGTACCACCCCCACTCCACATCTCATCGATGATACATAGCCAATGCGTTGTCCCACTGTGCCAACTGAGCCCGCAGGAGATCCCTCTCCTACAAAATATCTCTATGCTCCTCCTCCCATATCCATAAGAGACCCTCCAATCATGCTATCTCAGCATGAAACCCAACCTCCACATCCCCTGAGATAGCCTGAGGCATGGGCACCTCCGGGATGGCCTACTGCTCTAGCACCCACTACTCTGGGACATCCTGTACATCCGGCTGCTCTAAAACCCCCAAATCATCTCCATCACCAATGAAGTCATCGACCTCCACCATGTCAACATCATCAAGCGGAGCCCCCCAACCCTCCATCGGTGCCTCTACACCCCCACCTCCTACTGCTATCGTATCCGTACCTCCTAAAGGCCCCTCACCCCACCATCACCGCATAGTCCACCATCGATCATACTCTGTAGTTACCCCGACATCATCCATATTGGGTACATCAATAACTGCATCAAACCCCTCACCCAATGGCTCAATGATAGGCCAGACTAGGGTCCTCTCATCATCACAATGTCGATAGATCAAGGGATCACCAGGAAATCCCTGGTGCACCCCAAACTACCATGTCACCCAAACATACGGGAAGTACTCCTGCTCTATCCCATGCTGCCCAATCAGCCATCTACCCCTGTGCACACATTGGAGCCACTCTCCAGCCTCAGGCCAGGCTGGACAGTCTCGGTACGGTCACCAAAACACCTACCCTAGCATTAGACGAGAGAAGGCATCAGTATAGTGACCTACGTCACCTGCCCACCATCGACTCTATCCATGCTCCTCTGACCGCCACCATAAATTGGCATACCCAATCTCCCGATCCACCATCTCACCTCGGGTGGTCCAAGGCAAACCCTATGGCCGCTCCACAGCTATGTGCTGCCACCCCTAGCACTGCAAGAGATAGCTGCACCCGATCCCCTTTTACCTCCGGTAGTGGACCTCGTACAACTCATCGTACAGCTATGCCAACAATGTCTGACCCCATCTCATAATAAGTGGAGCTGATGTAGGACACTCCACCAATGTGAAAACCAACTCAAGCAAGTTCCAAGGGAACCTCACACCTGAGGAGTCAGGAAGCAGCATATTGGAAATGAGGGCCATGAGTAAAGCATGCCTCACCCCTAATACGCCCTTCTCCAGCCACCACCGCACCAGAATACCGCCTATCTAGCAATCAGCCTCTGCCCTCTCCATAGCCCTCTCCACCCCCTCTCCCCACCCAACCAAAACACCATGTCAATACCATTGTCCATTGGTCCCGATGGGTCATCCGGATAGGAAGTCCATCTATCAAAATCCGTAGAATCCGATACACATCCTCCAGAGTCACTATCATCTCCCTATTGGAAGATGAAAAGTGTTGGTGCGGGGATCCCACAGATTGATCAAGGTAGTCAAATATGCTCGATCCCCCACCACAGGCTCCAGATGCGTCACCTGCTTGAGCCCAAGGGCATCAAGCCACTCCCAATCCCCAACTGTCAAGGCATCTCGGGCATCAGAGAAAATAGTCGGCTGGCGGTACCGACTCTTCACAACCTGAAAAATAATAAAAAGCAAAAGATATTAAGTACATACTTAATATAAAAAAAAACAATACAATAAAACTATATAGAAGAACAACAAAGTACAGAAAACAAAAGTACAAAAAAAAAAAGTACAAAAAAACAAAGTACAACAAAAGTACAAAAACATTAAAAACAAACTGTACAACAACAACGCAGACATAAAAATAACTGTACAAAAACAAAAACAAAACAAAAAAAATCATACTAAGGTTTCAACCTTAATGTGAACAAAAACAAAACAAAACAAAAACAAAATCATACTAGGGTTTCAACCTTAATATGAACACAAAAAAAAACAAAACAAAAAAAAATCATACTAGGGTTTCAACCTTAATGTGAACAAACAAATATAAAAATATAAAAATTAATATTAGGGTTTCAACCTTAATATTAACGCAAAACAAAACAAAAAAATAATAAACAAAAAATCATATATTAGGTTTTCAACTTGATATACGGATAAAAACAAAATAACGCAAACAAACATTTATATGTAAGTTTTTAACTTCATATAAAACAAAAATGAATAACAGGCAGGGAGAAGGAACATCATACCGGTCTCGCCTCGGCTCCTCCACTCGAAGATCCGGTTCTCGCACTCATGATGTCCATGAAATTTCAGCAGTGCTCCGCTACGCACACTCGCACTCCTCCTCACTGCTCCAAATCGCCAAGAAAAAAATGTTGCAAATGAGCCCAAAACCTAGTTTTGGTCCTTATATAGGTTGTTAGGCCTGTAATCGTTCCACCCTGGGATGAGCGCTCTAGTTAGCGCTCATCCCACCCTGGGATGATTACCAAATTGGTATTCGTCCCACCCTGGGACGATTACAGAGCAAGAAATAAAGCAACAAAAACTGCATCCAAAAAATGCACCAAAAATAACAATAAATCTGCCGAACAAAGGTGCCTCTGCACCTGACATTCATGGCATGAAAAACCGCCGTCGGGGTCACAAATACTCACTATCCTACTCCCTAAGAAGGCTAGCATAGCCGGACCGCTCCACGGGAAGGAGGATTTTTGATAATTTCTACCCCAATCGGCATCACAAAAAGGGTCAAAACCCACCAAAAATAGGTCCGATTGTTGGAAAACTGTGCATACGCGTTCAACAAAAGGCACCCTTACAAATGTCATCTTGGGTCAAGCGACTCATCGCTTTTCTCATTTTGGTCATTCCCTCATCGATTCGTCGCTTGAGGGGGTAGTCACACTTAGTCACCAAATCAACAAATACACACCCAATCAAGGAAATGGCATGCATTCAAAGAATCATTGACAAAGACAATCACGCTCCTGCTTGGGGCAGCAAACAAGCAATAATCACAAGCTAAACAAACACTTGGCATTCTGGAAGCATGAAGACAAGGTTCCCCAGAAAAAAGGTTGCGCCCTTTGCCTATTCATGACTGAACAATGTCCAAGATCAAGTACACCTCACCGAAAAAGGTTACACTTGAGTTAAGCTCCTTAGCTCGTCAGAAGCAAGGATTCAAGAATGCGTGCCCTTTCCATACTTGGGGCATCAAAATTTGGTTAGGTTACTGAGAAACCCTAATCATTAAGTGCTTTGGTCATCTATTTTTGCTCAGCACTGCGCCACACATAGCGCATCCCAAAAAGGGGCATCTGTAGACACCAAAACAACACCAATCCGATTATGTGACTACAAGCACTGACCGAATTGGCATACATACCCCCTAGGGCAGCCTCCAGAGGTTAAAAAGTGGTCCTAACCACTCCCAAATCAGTTTTGGAAGGTCAGAGGTCAATTTGGCACCTTTTAAGCACTTTGCTCCCTATTCGTCCCACCCTGGGATGATTAGAATCCTATTCGCCCCACCCCGGGATGATTAGAAGCAATCGCTCCAGGGTGGGACGATTAGCAGGTTTGACTGGCAAAAAGTCAAGCCTTGACAAATGGCAGCCTAGATCCGCCACCCAACTTCACCTTCAAGGCATGCAATTGCGAGGAACGGTTTCAAATCAGAGAGAGGGACTTCAGTCAAGCATGCCCTGATCATGGAGGCTCGGAGGCCCTAAATCAGGGAGGAATCTTCTCTCCCCCAAAAGGGCATGGTGAGCCAAGTGGCGCCCTCGCATGCGCATTCAAAGGAGACCCCTAGGTCTATAAAAAGGTGAGCCTCCTCACCCCAAAAAAGAATAGAGCTGGAGCATTTGGAGCAACGGAGTGCTGCCAAATTATACCCCCATTCCTCTTTGTGCTTCCTACATCCCTAATTTCTCTTTTGGAAGAGAGGTTATCGGGTGAACACTAGGAACGCAATCTAGACCCAAAACCCAAGCAATCGGCCACAATCCCACACCAAACTCATCGACACAACCCCCTAGGAGGTTTTGGACCCATCCCACTTGGATTGGTGCCAAAACTAAGCCCCAAACGGTGGGCGTCCTGCCCCGGGCGCCCCCATACTATCGTAGTCCTAATCGCCCCACCCCAGAGTGATTAGAAATATGTGCATGATTTCTTTACTATTATTTTTGCATTATGTTGTATCTGATGTACTTATGTTGTTGTCCAAGTTTCATTGCGTTTTGACATGATTTGACCTTGTTTTTATCATTTTATGCGTTTACTAACCTACAGGGAGCGCCTTCGGATACAGGATAATCTGGGCAGAATCTGCAAAATATGACCTTTTGGGTCATCTCAAAATGCCCCTTTTAGTCTAACCCCAAGTTTGCAGGAGTTTTGGAGGCCTCTGGGTAGGACATTTGCAAGGTCACTCTTGCACATTTTGTGACAGTCCCAATCGTCCCACCCCGGAGCGATTAGAAATCTGTGCATGATTTCCTGACTATTATTTTTGCAATGTGTCCCTGATGATGTCTCCATGCCTCTGTCAAATTTTGAATTCATTATGACATGTTTTGACCATCGTTTCATTCTTTTTTATATTAACTAGCCGGAGGCTTTGGGGATTGCATGTTTTCCTATATCCGCATATGCTATTAACTATTTGCTATTTTTTTGTGCATAGGATCTCACCACCAGGAACACCAGAGGGGCAGCAAGGAACGACGAACACATGGACACAAGCGATGGCAACTTTTGGCCCGCCCATTTCGAATGTGGGCATGCGAAAGACACTAGAAGCGTACCATCCATTGATGTAACGAATTGTATCAAACGTTCTGAGCCCTAGAGGGGGAGACGTATTGTAACCAGATTAAAAGCAACATTAATAAAAGAGGCCCCACTTTGTTTTTCTTACATCTCATTTCTTTTTGCGTCATTTCCTTCATGCATTTGTTCATCGCATTCGTAGGACTTAGCATCTATACACCATATCAATTTTGTTTGCATCATATCTGGTACGCCGTCATTCTGCATTCGGCTTTCAATTTCCAATTGAAATATTGTTGTGCAAAGTGTTGGTAGGAAGAGTATTATGAAGTTGAATTTTCTATTTATGATTGGTATTTTGCACTTGTTTAGCTTTTTGTTGGTTTGAAATTTGTTGATTAAGATCTTGAGAAAATATATGGTGGTTTTTGTTGTTTAGGATTTATTTTTGGGTTTCTAGCAACAATATTGGATGATTGTGCCATTGGTTTTTGAGCATTTTGATTTAAAGGTATCATATTTTGATTAGATGGTCCTGCTTGATCATTATCTTGGTCTGTTGAGTTCATGTATGATAATGGATTTATATGTATTCGAAAAGTAGATGCTAAGGCTGCTTCCATATCACCTTCTCTAAATTATTAATTTGTACTGCTTGATTAAACTCTTGTATGTGGTTTTTTATAAATTGGGTAAATTTTTTAAGATACTCAAAATAAAATTTCCTTTTTCATATAATGTAGGTTCATTAGGATCTTCTATTTTGTCTTATCCATTATTATTCTCTAAAATTCTATCATCTTCTATTTGAACTCTATCATCATAATTTTTTTGATCTTGTTCCTCAATGTAATCAGATTTTAATTGCTTACCACTTCTCAAAATTCTATGTATTTTGTTTTAACATCTAGGATTATAACTCTTCCTATGTTGAAATCTAACATCTATGAAATAGAATTAAAGTGTGCAAATTTTGATTAATGATATTTTTGTATTTTTGTTTTATAATTTTTATGGTTTTTTATGTTTTATAAATCAGAAATATGCCTAATGTTTTCACGTCGGGTTCACCAAATAATGTAGCCCAAAAATTCTCTCACTCCTTTCCTCAATTTTAATGGATCTGCACCTTAATGGGGAATGGGAGAATGAAAGGTCTACACCTCAAAAGAGAGGTACTTGATCATACCTTCTTATGGTGATATTTCGATGAATTAGGTGGATTCACCAAGAGACATTTTGTGGCAGTTTATGAGCCTAATTTTGGGATTTTTTTTGATGTGTTCCTTTTATCAAATCATGCATACACCTAGTTTGGCTAATATGTAACTACGCTAATCTATATGCAATTTTTATTTATATGTAAGCAGCAAAAAGTAGAAGACATAATCTAAATAGGCAATATAGTGCTTAAAAAGTGATTTAGAACAATTACTTGTATCCAAAAGTCTGAAGAAGATTCTAATTCTTTTCTGTAGGAAAAATCGGTCAAAATCATATCGATCAAAATCAGGCAATATCAAGTGAAATCAGGAAATATCGGGTGAAATCGGGCAATATCGGGTGATCCGATTATGCAAAAATCCAACCGACTAGAACAAGATGTTGCAATTTGATAATTTAACACAAAAAACAACAGATTTATAGAATAATATGGATTTTTTAAGGTGGATTAGATTAAGTGATAAACCTAAAATGATAATGGTTGAATGAATGAAAATAAATCTCAGCTAGACATGTAGATATTCATGAAAAAGTGATGAAATATGAATATAAAAGCTAATGTATCAATGATAAAGGATTTAAAGTGATCTAATTAGATGATAAATATAATATAGGATAGAATAAATAGGTAAAAATGATGCAAAAACTGGTTTATAGATGCCCCCAAGTAGTTGAACATCATGAATATATGATGCAGATAAAATCGGGTAGTTCTTGTCAAAATCGGGTGATCTAATATCGAAATCAGGTGATCCGATATCGCACGAATCTGATCTATGTGAAAATTGAACCTACAAAAACATAGAAAAATGGTAGAATGACAAGATAAAAATAGGTGGATATTCTAGGGAAAATCCAAGGTGAGGAGCCTAGATTAAATAGGGAAAGATCAACTAAGAGGTTAGGCTAAAAATGAATGGGGTTACAACCTCCTTTATTCTGGACAAAATTGGTCGAACCGATATCGCAACCATCATGTAGTTGTCCAGGTAGATACAAAGAGGTTACAACTAAGTTTTTCACCTTGTTAAGGTAGGAATTTTTTGGTTTTGGACAAAATCGGGTGACCCGATTTTGTGCAAAATCTGCCAATTTGGCACAAAATTGTCGATTTTGCAAGAGGTTAGACATGTACCTAGTTTTTTGGCAATTTGAGGGGTCAAACGGTGTTTAAATTGGACATATAATATACTGTTGGAAATATATTTTTTAGCACTATCTAATGGTGTAGGTTTTGGTAAATTTGGAGGGGATTATTTTAGGTAAAATTAGGCTCAAATACTACCTTACTTTTCTAGGAGGAAAACTAAGGAAAATAAGTTAATTTTTCATGTCTACACCTCTTGATGGGCCCTCATGGAATTCATCCAAGATCTTATTTTTCTAATAATACTTTATACATCGAAGTAATACTCCATATAAATTTTTTTGGTATAACTATTCAGGTAACAGGGTGTATTTCAAAGCCTGGATCTTGTATCTCCTTCTTTGTGAAGCGTTCAAACTTGCTAAAAACTTTCCATTATGGAAGTACCTGATCAATTCATCAGCCTATCCAAGCTCATCTAAGGGTTGATCATCCTCTAAGGCTACTTCTTGAGTTTGGCAAGTTACGTATTCTTATGAGGCTTGCTTGGTGAGTTCTTGACATAGTGCTCTGCCTCTTACTAGCTTGGTTGGATGGATCTCAATATCAAATATTTGACACCCAACCAACTCTTTTATCACCAATTTCCCCTTGAATTATGAAATTCCTAAATTTCGAGTGGACCACATAAATAATGGTCCTACTCTATGAAATAAAATACCTAAACTTTTATAAATATTTCATTATTGTATAAACTTATTTTTAGATGAAGTTGTACTTCTCTTCATGTTCTTTCAAAGGTTGACTTAGGAATGCTATAGGTATTTCTTCATTTTTAGGACCTTTTTGAGTGAGTACTATGGTCTAGCTCTCTTATTGACCTACAACATACAAGATGAAACCTCTAGAATAGTTTGGATTAACTAAGATAGGAGCTTGGGCTATCTATTCTTTTATTTTTTGGAAGGTCTATTTCCTTAAGTCTATCCACTTGAATTCAGCATATTTCTTCAACAATTTGGTCATGGGTTTGACAATTTGCACAAAATTTGCTATGAATTTGCATACAAAGTTGATTTGTTGAAAAAGGATTACAAGCCTTTTTTGTTAAAGGGCAGAGGGAGTTCTAATAGTGATTTCACCCTGTTAGGGTCTATAGCTAGCCTAACTTTAGAAATGACATGACCTATTAAGATCCCTTCTTCCATGGTGAAAATATATTTCTTCAAGTTTAAAGAGATGTCCAAATCTGCATTTCTCAAACATGCTTCTAAGATGATCAATGTGATCTTCCTTTCAATGAGAGAACATTGTCATATCTTCTAGATATATCACTATAATCTTGTTGAAAAGTTCCCTAAAGTCCACTTCCATTTATCTTTGGAAGGTTACCCTAGCATTGAATAATCTAAAAGTCATCTTATGATAAGTGAATGTTCCCCACTTGGTGGTGAATGCATTCTTGAACTGATCTTCATCTTTGACCCATACCTGATTGTACCCAAAGAACCCATCCAGGAGTGAGAATATTTCTGCTCTTGCCACTATATGTAGAGTTTTGTCAATCTGTGGGAGAGGGTAATGGTCTTTTCATGAAGCCTTGTTCATGGTATGGAAGTTGATGTACAACCTAATATCTTCATTCTTCTTTCTAACTGGTACTAAGTTAGCTACCCAAGTAGAATGCTTTATTGGGTAGACAATCTTGGCCATGAGAAACTTTAGTAGTTCTTGCTTCATTAGAGCTTCGATCTTAGGATTCACCAATCTTTGCTTTTGTCGAAATGGTTTTGCACCTTCTTTGAGCTTGATTGTATGATGGATGGTCTCTTTAGAGTAGAATTTAAGGTCACCAAAATTCCAGGCTATGATGTAGAGGAATTCCTTACATAATACTCGTATTTGCTCTAGCTCTTCCTCTGTAGTGCTTACTCCCACTTTAATGTATTTATTGGCTCCCATTTGAGCTTCTCTATATATGTGCTTGTCAAATTTCATTTTATGGCCCGTTTACCTATCGTTGTTATCAAATAGGCTTTTGAGGGTGATCAATCCTTTTGGGATGTGATTGTTTTTCAACTGGATCATGCTCGCATCTTCTTCATTTTTAGACACACTATCATTCGAGCAATTTATTTCATGGATGAGAAAGTCTACTATGTTTTCATTATTTTCAAATACCTGCCAGAAGGTATCTCTATCTATCATGGAGGGCCTATAAATTAGTCTAACTATCTAAGACTTTTTAATGACATTGCTGATAGGGCAAAAATTTGCCTACTAAAGCCAATAAATTGGCATGAGTGTTATTTTCCCTAGGAATTTCTTTGAGGTTTAAATATTCAAAGGACTCTAGCAAGTCCCAAACCTTATTCCTATAAGCCTTTAGGTAGTGTTGTTTGCTTACACATTTCTCGGTGACCTAGTTTACTATTAATTTAGAGTCTCCAAAGATCTGAAGTTGTTTGATACCCATATTTTTAGCTTTCTTAAGGCCTAAGTAGAGTGCTTCATATTTTGTTGCATTTTTAGTGCAAATCTAGGTTAATCAATAAGAAAAAACATTCTCTTCACATGTTGGAGATATTAGAACAATACCTACTTTGGCTCCATTTTTGCATCTAGCACCATCGAAGAAAATTTTCCATAGTTGATTAGTAGATTGGTCTATCTGAGGGAGAGGAATGGGGTTACTTTTCTTGGGTTTTACAATTGTGTTGCTCTCCATATATATTTCAATCATGGCATTGAATTCTTGGAGAGAGAATTGGTCTTCTTCTTGCAACACATTTAGAGCTTCCTCCATCAAGTTCAAGTCTTCCAGTTCCTCTGTCATCATATTCACCATGGTAGCATGTTTACCTTCCTCTTCAACTTTTTCAATGTGAAAATTTTAAGGTTTCTCATTAAATATTTTCACTATTTTTCCTTTTAATGGGATTTCCAAGTGTGAGAAATCTAATGATAAATATCCTCCTATTTTGGCGATGAATTCCCTGGAGAGACACATACCAAAATAAGGTTCTAGATCCACTACTACTACCTCTTGTATAACTGTGAGTTGAGGTAGTCTATGAAGAACTATTGGAATATCTTTAATTATCCCTAAAATTTTGATAGGGGTTCCATCTAGTTGTAAAACACCAGGGCTTCTCCTTGTGTATTCCATTCCCATAATGTCACATACAACTTTAGGTATCCAAGTTGTTGCAGCTCCAGAGTCTATCATACAGTTATGTACCACCCACCCTTCCATTTGAAGAGATAGATAGAAGGGAGGAGGCTATTATTTTATGAAGAAGACGTCAAGCTAGCTTGTGTAGAATCTAACTGAGCTAAGGTTCTATTTTTGTTTTTCATAGATCTCAAGGATTCTTGCAATAAATAAATATGTCTTGGAAGCTACAAAGATTCAAACATAGTTGCTTTAGAGGGATTTTTCTTCATTTCCATGACTATGTTGAATGGGAGGGGTTTGACACTTTTATCTTTTACAACTCTATCATATTTGTTCCTATACCCCTGAGTAGCATATATCCTTTGATTCTTAGTTAATGAGGGGTATCTTAATTTATATCTAGCTTGTTCCTGCATCTCAACTTCTTTATGTAGGGGTATTTATTTACATGTTTTTTCTCCTTTCTAGCCTAAAATTTAGGAGCTTTCTCATAAGAGGCTCTTTTCTCAACTAGGTTCCTCACGGGTGAAGGTAATTTCAAGGAATTAAGTTCTTGGGGATAAACCTAGAAAGGTTTCTTTCCCAATCTGGTTAGAACATCCAATTGTTCAATAGAAGGCATCATGAAATTTTAATTTTCCTCTTTGATCATATTGACCTAACCCTTGAGGGTATTCTTGGCCTTATCAATAGCTATATTTTTGACATGATGTTGATGGATCATACACGATTTTTTTTTTGTGTGGATCATTACATGTAGAACACTAGAATTTTGACCCTACTGAAGCATTAGCATATTCACCAATCTTCATTGACGTAGAACACATTAGATTTTGTATGGTTTCTATCACTCGTGGAGGCTTGATATCTTGTTACCTATGGAAATATCCTTGGTTGGAATTTTCTTTCTGCTTCTCTTCTTTCCATTAAGGTCATCTTATTTGTCAAAGTCTTCAAGGTTGATTGTAGATCTTGTAGAGCTGCGAGTTGAGGATCTAGGGTCGATGAAACTGAGACCATAGGAAGTGTAGGAATAGTAGGAATCATTGGAGGAGTGAGGGGTGTATGTATCACTAGGATATTAGGTTTATCGATCCATTTTAGGAGACTTGTATTAGAAGTAAGAGTAGGATTTGGGAAAGCAAGTATTTGATGCTTGTGGTAGATCTAGGAAAATAGGCATTATAATCTTTGCAGGGAACCTTACAATAGCAATTATATCTCTTTCTTCTTTCTGAGCTTCTTGGTAAATCTCTAGGAAGGTAAATACTTTGGATTGCCTGATAGCCATACTTATGTCTGAGTTGAAAGCCCCTAGATAATAATACATTGATTGTTCATCAGTCGACCTCAAACCTTCATGTACTCTCTACCAAGTTTGATTGAATCTGATGTTAAAGTTGACTATCTCCTCTTGAGGGTTCTTCTATATGATGGTAAACTAATTTAGTAGGGATAATGGATCAACATGTTCATTGAAATCTTCCACTAGTTTACTGACAATTTGGGCCCAAGTAGATATAGTTTGGTTACCGAGGGCTCTATACCAATAGAGCATTTTTCCTTTCAAGGAAATGACTAACAGTCTTATCATAACATCCTCCTTAGTGATGTTATGTATTGGGGCAAGTGCAATGACATCTTGGCAGTGTTCGTAGGCCGTATTTCTAGTACCATCATACTGAGGTAATGCTTTCAAGGCCATTGTTGGAATCAGGTGCTAAGCTACTATATTTAGGGATCCTGTATGGTTCCATAAAGGGTAAGGCAAATTTGGCTGATTTATGGCCATTGTAGTTATGGTTTTTCTAGATATAATGGGTATATGGGTAGTTGGATTTAACACTTCTCTAGAAACAATACTAGGTAAGGTTGCATGGGAAATATTTGTGTATCTTGTATTGACAGTAGATGAAGAAGGTGTTCTAGAAACTAAAATAGTATTAGCTCTAAGGCTACCAAGGTGTAATTCGAAGAACTCAATGGGCTCTTTGGAATTTTTGCTTTAGATTTAGTTATCATAAAAAATGGTATTCAACCAAAAAGTAGATAAAGGCTTTCTTAGGTTTTCTTTCTTAGGCAGAGTCGACAGGTGATTCATAAAAAATAAACAAGGCAAATGTAATCACCAAAACTTTGATCTGTATATATCATGGGATTGTGTCCCATCGAGTGTGCCAAAAACTATTGGTGCAAAATATGCCTTTGGTTACGTTTGCACCCAAGATTTTACCAACATTGAAATATTGGGTTCAAAATAGAGTTTACCCAATTCAATCTCCAGAGGAAGCTAGTTCCTTTATTTTAGGGAAAAGGGAGGGAGAATAAAATGCATAAAGAGAGGGAAATATAGCTATTGCTAGGAGATTTTAAATGGTGCAGATTAGATAACAACAAAGTGATTTCTATAGCATTTTACATAAAAGCCTTCTTTAAACCATCAAAATAGCATAACCAATCCTCTGGTGTAGATTTGATCAAACATAAACATAGTAGAACTATTAATTTTAGAGTTAAGAGAATGTCAAATGTAGAAATTCAAAATAAGAATTAAAGCAATTTTTATCCAACCTAACTTTATATAGTAATTAACAAACCATACATACTTGATAACAACACCAGTGAGCCAAAAACTAGAATGGATAATCTTTATTTAATTTCAGAATTCTATGTACATTGCCTTGTAAACATCTAAGAGTCGACCATTTTTCTGGGTCGCTCATCCTATATATATAGTTTTATATAACATAAAAATTTAAAGTTGTTACAACAATATGCCCGTAGACTCATTTTGGTAGAGTTGCATTTAAGAGAGCATGGGGTCTTCAAATGGAAATGGTTAGGATCTTCTTGTTACCACAATCTACCTTTATCTTCTTAGAGGCATCGTGGTCCAGCTGTCTTTCACTAAAAATATCACACCATCAGGATCTTTTCTCTTTGTTCGACCTCTTGGCTCAAAAATGTTGCACCATCATGACTTTTTCTCTTTTTGTGACCTCTTAGCTCAAAAATATCAGGCCATCATGACCTTTTCTTTTTTTGCGGCCTCTTAGCTCAAAAATATCGTGTCATCATGATATTTTCTCTTCGTTCGGCCTCTTGGCTCAAAAATATCGTGCCATCGTGATATTTTCTATTTTCTTAGCCTCAGAGCTCAAAAATATCACGTTGTTGTAACCTTTTCTCTTTGTTTAGCCTTTGAGCTCAAAAATGTCATGTTTTCATGACCTTTTCTCTTTTTGGCCTCTTGGCTCAAAAATGTCATGCCATTGTGACCTTTTATCTTCGCTTAGCCTTTGGGCTCAAAAATGTCACGCTGTCACGACCTTTTCTCCTAGCTTAGCCTCTTGGCTCAAAAAATTTTGCATCATCATGACTTTTTTCTTGGACTTGGCCTTCAAGTCCAAAATTGTTGTGCCATCATGACTTTTTCCTTGGACTTGGCCTTCAGGTTCAAAACTATCGTGCCATCATAACCTTTTCTCTTCGCTTAGCCTTCGGCCTCAAAAATGTTGCACCATCACAACCTTTTCTCTTTGTTTGGCCTCTTGGTTCAAAAATGTTGCACCATCATGAACTTTTATCTTTTTTTCAGCCTCTTGGCTCAATAATTTCATGACATCACAACCTATTCTCTTCGCTTAGACTTCGGGTTCAAAATGTTGCATTGTCATGACCTTTTCTCCTGACTTAGCCTTCGGGCTTAAAATATCGTGCCATCATGACCTTTTCTATATACTTATAAAAATTTCAAGAAGACCACTCCTTACTCCCCTTATTTGGTTATTTTGACCAATAGTATCTATTTCTAAACTCAATGGGGGATACACGTGTGCACCGACTTCTAAGATCTTAACAAAGTGTGTCGTAAAGACAATTTTATGCTACCTAATATAGACACATTAGTAGAAACTACAGTCAAAAATGAAATTTTATCCCTTATGGATGGTTTCTTGGGTTACAATCAAATACAATTTAATCCTATTGATAAACATAAGACATCTTTTACTACTCCCTGGGGGAATTTTGTTATAAAGTTATGCTCTTTGGACTAAAAAATGCAGATGCCACTTATCAATGAGCCATGACTTATATTTTTCATGACTACATGCATAAGCTTATGGATTATTATGTCAGTGATATCCTCACTAAATATAAAAATCGACATGATAACATTGAGGTTTTATTCAAAGTCTTTGATCACCTCTTAGAACACAATGTTAGGCTCAATCCTAAGAAGTGTATCTTTGATGTCACTTCAGAAAAGTTACTTGGGCTTATTGTTTCCAAAGAGGGCATTCAAGTGGACTCTAATAAAGTTAAATAAAAAGTGGATTTGTCTCCCCCTAGAAACCTCAAGGAATTAAGGAGCTTGCAAGGAAATATCTAAGCCATTCAATGATTTATAGCTCAATTATTCGACAAGTGCAATCCCTTTAATCACATTTTACAAAAGGGAGTTAATTTTGAATGGATGCCTAAATGTCAAGTTGCTTTCAACAATATCAAGCAATATCTCACATCCCCTATAGTTCTTGTTCCTCCCAAACCTGACCTTTGCTTTCTTTTTTACATATCTACCTGTAGCACCCTAAAATTGGTGCAGTAAAACCTTAATAATTACAATTACTCTAGTAAATATTCAAATTCAAATTTCAACCTCCAAAACCGCTCCCAAACCGTCGTTTAACCCGTTTCCTCCTTTCCCATGCCATTTTTAGAGTTTGTTTTGTCCGTTTGACGATATCGTCTCCGATAAGACGATATCGCCTCAGATCGGACGATTTCGTCTGGCGTAGGACGTCCAGACGATCTCGTCCCAAACTGATTTGTGCATAGTTGGACTCTGTTCCAACGGCGTCTCTAATCCGGGCAGAAGCGTGTCTACGCCGTTAGAGACCTCCCCCATTGGAGATCTCCCAAATTGGGATGATCTCCAACCTCCCAACCTCTATCCTAAGCCTATTTAATCCTAGGCCCTCCCCTTAGCATCCCCCTGGCTGAAATTCCCTGTAACTCGAATTCTACACGCACTAGACCATCTTAAATCAATGTTTGCATTTGTATTTTTCCAAGTTTGTTTGTAGGAACTTCATTGTTTTTCAGTCGGAGCAAGCTCAATTCGTCTCAGACGATCTCGTACAATCTCGGACGATCTCGACCCAATTCGAGACGATTTCGACTGCAGTCCACATTGGGGGCAATCAGTGCCCAGAGTTTGCATTTTCTCCACTCTTTTCCACTGCATTATTCTGCATTTAGTTAATTCTATGGTTATTCTTTATTATCCTGCATCTTGGAGTTCACCCATGTAGCTTTAATGCATAATAAAAGCATAAATTGTCATTAGATCGTTATAATGCATTCGTGTCTTAGTTTGATATTATCATTTTAATGTTCTTACTGCCATTTTACATCATTACCCTCTGTTATCATAGTTGCATTCTCTCGTATTTTGCATCTGTTTCTCTGTTTGTAGGTCTCTGATGAATTCGTCTGACGAATTCGTCAGATCTCAGACGATCCTCGTTAGATAGGAGATGATCCTGTAAAATTCCAGACAATCTTGACTGCTTCAAAAATCAGAATCTCCATAAGACATCCGGATCAGGTATGGCTCTTTAATCCAGCTTTTTCTCTCTGTTTTCTGTCTAATTTTGTTCTCTCGTATGCATTTAGTCTGCACTTTCATAATAGAACAACTTAGTTTCATTTTGGCCAAACCTAGGACTTGGATGATTAAAGATAAAACTGAACACATCAAACACATTCCCAACCTAGGCGTGGAAACTGCCATTCAAACGTTTCCTGGTGAACCCACCATCCATCGAAAAATCACCATAATACACCTCCCCCGAGAGGCGGGACCTTCGCAAGGCCTCTCAGTCCGAGGTACCGCGCCATCCTTTTCCCATCCTCCTTCCGGGCACGGATCCTATAGCCTGAAGGTAAGGGATGCAAAAAATTTGGAGCGATACATTTTGGTGAACCCGACGTGAATGCATTTAAAACCTTTTGAAAACAAAAAAAACAAAAAAATAAAACAACCAAAACATAGATGCATTTCAAATCATCTAAAACTAATAAGTTGCATATCATGTTTAGATGGTAGCTCCTAAGAAAATATTAGCAGTTACTATAAATGTTGAAAACCAATTGGCAGCCATAGAAATCAATTATGTGCTTAGCGTGCCTGAAACAGATAGAAATCAACTTTTGTGGGACGAACTTGATAGAAGACTAAGTGTCATTTCATCTAGGTCAACAAAACTTAAACAAATCAAGAGGCTTGTCCTAGATAGAATTCTGGATCCTCATCAACTCGTCTTTTATCATGAACTTCAGAGAGCCTGCCATAGATGGTTAGCTTATAGGAGAGCTCTTGTGTCTTCAGAATTGTTCACCTTCGAGGAATACCTCGAGAACGCAGCCATTATACACCAGTTCCTAGGTCATGTAGAAGACCAAGAGGTTGTTCTTACGGATAGGGAAATATGGAATAGAGTTCCTCGAGCTGTGTTATATCGAGAGTATTGCCACGAGCTTTACTTCTATCAACCATAATCTGAGACAGATAATATCACTATAGCTCTTTTCATTAAATTTTTGAAAGAAAATTTTCAATTTGAAGAAGAACACTTCATGACTCCTGAAGAACTCGAGCCCATTAATGATATTTATAAATTGTTTATAGAAAACTAGATCATTACTTTCAGTATTAGTTCTTGCATTTATTGTGTTGTTTGTTATCTTTACAATATTATTACAAAAACAAGAAAAACTAAAAAAAAACATAACAAAAACCAAAACCTTTCATTTTAAATATTGTAGTAGGTATATAATTAATATATACCTCTTAAGCTTGTTGCATATATATATATATATATATATAAAAAAAAAAATATATATATATATTTGCTGAAATCTAAATTAAGCACAATGCCTAAACTTAGGAATGGTAAACAAACCGAAGGAGAAGAAGAAGATTGGTTAGAAGATAAAACTAGAAACCCAAATGTCCTTCCCGAAGATCCAATTCCAGAAGGAGAAACTCTAGATCAACCAGAAGATGACCTAGGTGAAGACAATGAACAAGAAGAAAATGTTAAAGAGGATGGATCCTCATCCCCTAGAGTAGCTCCAGATGGAACTATTGCTTTTGACAACTTAGATCATTTCTGGAAATTTTTCAATAATAACATTGGCGCTCTTAATATGGCAGTTCGTATTGATAAAGGGCAAATTAGTGACACTCAAGCAGCCATGGAACATATGTTTGATGTGCACACTAATCCCTTGTCTTTCATTGATCAAGAAAGTGATAAGGCTGGACCATCCAATAGAGATATGGTCACTATGATTCAGAACATGCCAAAACAACAAGGTTACCCAACCTCCTAAGGAACCTCGTTATTGAGCCTAAAATCATTCCCACACAAAAGAAAACTTCCTTCACTCGCTTTACTTCGCCAAACTATTGATCAATATGCTTCAAGTAAACAAAAACCTAAAATGAAGCCAAACACCAATTTTCAACAATCTGGAATACAACATAATACAACTTCAAAATTCCTTCATAACACCTTTCCTACCAACAATTTACACAATAGCAACATAGCATCTAATCTTCATGTCCCTCCATCATATGCTCACAAATCCCATATCAATGCCCTACCGAACCAATATGGTGGGCAAACTAGTAATCTGGAAGCCATGGTGAAACAGTTAGCTTCGCGTATGGACCAGATAGATCCTTACCATCCCTCGTACAATTATCGAGAGATATGTAGTCAACCTTTGGATCCCATAGTTGTAGCACAACCGTACCCTAAGCATTTTCCCATGCCCATCCTGCCTATATATAAAGGAACCGAAGATCCCATAGAGCATCTTCGCATGTTTAGGATAGCATGTCATGATATATCACATGATGACTTGCTATTACTAAAAATGTTCCCAAAAAGTTTAGGTGGAATGGCATTAGAGTGGTACTATCAATTGCCCACTCATTCTTTGAGAAACTTTGAAGAAACAACTTAATCTTTTGTCCATCAATTTAGTGCCTACATCGAGAGGCATGTAACCATTAAAGATTTATACAACTTAAAACAAGACAAGGATGAATGTTTTGCCGATTTCTTAGCTAGATGGAGGCAGTTGATAGGAAAACCGCACTTTGTGCTACCTTATAGGGAAATGTTGGACATTTTTATTAATAATTTACAAGAACAAATATCTTATGAGCTATCAATCGCTACTTTAACTACCTTCGATCAAGGTATAGATTTAGCTCGAAGAGTAGAAGATGCCCTCATTAGGAGAGGCCAACTTAGGAAGAAGGATGATGAGAAAACATCCAAAAATCAGTATAAAAACAAACAAGTTGTAGGTGACGGAGTCACTGATAGCAAAAATGTTGCTAATATCAATGCAACGAAAACAACAAAAAAATTTATATTGAAACCGCTTGATAAGCCTCCTCGAGAATTTACTAGATTGAATCAACCATTATCAACTATTTTACCTCAATTACTCGAAAGAGGTTTGATCCAATTACCAGCTATCCGGGAACCTGATCCAACTATACCCGGATATAGAGTCGACTTACACCGTGATTTCCATAGAGGGCCTGGACACTCTACCAACGCTTGTAAAAGGTTGAAACATAAAATACAGGATCTGATTGATAATAATGAAATGGAGGTGCAAGCCTTCCAACCTAAACAAAATGCTCCTAATAATCCTCAAAAGACCATTCCCCAAAATCAAAATCAAAATGCTAATCAATCATTAGACATATTTCAACACCCTTTACCAAGACATGGTAAAGAGGTGGCCAATCAAATCGAACATCATAATGTTCCTCCTCCTACCCGATATGTAGGAACTATTAGCGGACATTTACCTAATCATGATTTACAAAAATTTGACACAACTTTATCCATGGTCACAACCAGGCCCCTACATAATATTCAAACTCCGGATCCTAGTGATATAGAATCAGATATCGAAAGTGAAATAGACATCACTTCAAACCAATCGAATAGTTCTGAAAATGAATCAGATCCTATTCAACCCATCACAGATGCTATGGTTCCGGAAGAACCATTTCCTAGAAGAGTTACTACTCGACCCTCTTCTAATCAATTCCTCCCAAATGAACAAGCCATAAACGCTCAACCGAGACCAGTTCAACGTCTTCAATATAACATTGTAGGTACCATTGGAGTCGTTACCCAACAACAAGCTCAAAATTCTCAACAAGAACCAAACCGGAATGATGGATCAGCTCCATTTGTTTTGAAAAATCCCAATAAAGGGAATCATGCTTCCAATGTTCAACTTAAACCCCCTTACAATATTAATGAGCAATTATCCAATACTACAACCAGAATTTCCCTTTTGGATTTATTAAGATCTTCTCCTACCCATAGGGATGAGTTGATGCTTACATTAAGCCAAATGATGGTACCTCAAAATATTCAACCTGAAGCCATGGCCAATACTATCATCACTCGAGAGGTTGATTGTATTGACTTCCGGGATAAAGATATCCCACAACACAGTTTACATAAGGATAATCCCTTATATATTACTCGCTCTAATTGGGGATGTAGTTGTTAAACGAGTCCTCGATTGATAATGGTTCATCTCTAAACATTTGCACTTTTGACTTCTACCAACGATTTGGCTTTAGAAGTGATGAAATGAAGAAAACTCGACATGATTATCAAAGCTTTCAATGACGAAACACAAGAAACGTGTGGAGTTATTACCATCCCATTGCAAGTTGGTCCTCGAACTCTAGATACCACCATGTTTATTGTACATTGCCCCGCATCGTACAATATACTCTTGGGTCATCCTTGGATCAATGCAATGCGGGCTGTCCCATCAACTTTACACCAATGTGTTAAATTCGAATTTAAAAATCAGTTGGTCACTATCCACGGTGATCCTAGACCCTTTGATATGTGTGCTTTGGCAGAACCTAGTTGGAGTGCAATTTTGCCCTGCTCTGTCATCCACACATCCTAATTCTTATTTTTCATCTAAAACTCGTGAAACACACACCCATAGCTTCACCTATTTCCCCTCCATTCATTTCACCCTCATATATAGATCAACAATCTTCTAAACAAACCACTCTAGAACCTCAAAAAGATCTTCAATCCACAACCAATCCTTCATGTTCCATCCCTATAATTTCAAAACCTATAGACCCATCTATTAACACTTCCACATTATCAACATCTATCATACCTTCCACATCTAAAGATATAGGGAATGATCCTTCTACATCTTATGCTCTTTCGAATGAACTTTTACCAGATTTATCCACAATCTTAATATCAAAAAAAACAAATGCTTTCATGCAAGATTCAATTCTTTTAAATAACTTGCCGCCATCTCCTCGTACTTTGGGCCTCCCACAACCTATGGGAAGTACTTACCAAGTCGGGAGTTGTGCCTTCATTTATAAAGGATATGACTAGGGAAGAATCCCTCGGAATATCAAAACTCATCATGAGGGATATGCTCGATGTTATTTTACCAATGAATATATTAAAGCTAAACCCATAATGCTTAAAATGGGATATAAAGGGAAAGGCTTGGGACCTTTCCAAAATGGCATGAAAGAACCTTTCGAGGTAGAACCGTGGCTTGCCCGCTGTGGTGTGGGCCTATTTCCTAGTAAGGGTCAACCCTTTCCTTTTGAAGATGATGATCAACTCATATGTTATCAAGATTATTTGGATAGGCGTGATGATTTGCCTCTAAAAAATCAGCCATTTACATGTAACATGCTATCCATAGCTTACCCCGAAATGATTGCCGACTCCGATGAGGAGTTGGAAGGAGATATCTTCCACGATGTCTCCGTTGAAGAGATGTTACACAATGGATTTTATTTTGATGGTTCTATACCAACTATAGCCCAACTTGAGACCACTAATCCTCAAGATGAATTATCCAACTTAACCTTACAAGAATTACAAGAATTGGGCGTTTCACCCGCCCCACCTAATTTTGAAAGAGATCTACACATGGAGGTAGAAAACGTCATTAAAATTAATATTGGAACTGAGGATAGTCCTCACATAATCAATATTGGATCAGAATTAAGTCAAGAAAAACAAGAGCAATACATTGCATTCCTTAAAGAATATGAAGATGTCTTCGCTTGGACATATGAAGATATGCCAGGTCTAGACCCTTCGTAGTCATGCATCACCTAGTGGTCCATCCGGATGCTAAACCTGTTAAACAAAAACTTAGAAAAATGCATCCCAAAGTGGCTTTGCTAGTCAAAGGGGAGTTAGAAAAACTCCTGAATGTTGTTTTTATACAAGCTATTGATTATGCTGAATGGATCTCAAATGTAGTTCCAGCTACCAAGAAAGAAGCCACCAAAGTTAGGGTTTGCACAGATTTTAGAGATATTAACGTTGCATGCCCTAAAGATGATTTTCCTCTTCCAAACATGGATCAAATCATTGACTTTACTACCGGGAGTGGGATGATGTCCTTAATGGATGGATTCTCTGGTTATAATCAGATCAGGATAGCTCCTGAAGATCAGGCTAAAATAGCCTTTATTACCCCCTGGGGTACCTTTTGTTGGAAAGTGATGCCATTTGGCTTAAAGAACGTAGGTGCAACCTATCAACGAGCTATGACTTATATTTTTCATGATATGATGCATGATATCCTACATGATTATGTAGATGATATTATAGCTCGCTCTATTAATGAAGATAATCATTTAGATGATTTGAGAAAAGTTTTTAATCGATTACGAGAATATCTTATTCGATTAAATCCAGCCAAATGCATATTCGGAGTTAAGTCCGATAAACTATTAGGGGTTTTAGTTTCTTTACGTGGTATCAAAATCGACCCTCTCAAGATTGCGGCTATCACTGATATGCCCGCACCTACTAATATATCCGAGTTACGAAGTTTACAAGGTAAGCTTCAAGCCATCCGTCGCTTCATCGATAAGTCGGCGGACAAAACCGGTCCCTTTCTTAAACTTCTTAAGAAGGATGTCCCTTTTAATTGGGACGACGAATGTAAAGAAGCTTTTGAACTTCTCAAACAATACCTCCTTAACCCACCTGTGCTTTCACCGCCTAGACCTGATCGCCCATTTCTCCTGTATATTTTAGCTTCAGATTCTGCCTTAGGAGCTATGTTAGCTCAGCTTGATGATGCGAAGAGAGAACGTGCTAATTATTATATTAGCCGAACCTTCATCAGTTATGAAACCCGCTACACAACATTAGAAAAACTATGTCTAGCAATCGTGTTTGCTACGCAAAAATTATGCCATTATATGCTTAATCATAAAACTTATGTCATTGCTAAATATGATCCCTTGAGGTATCTCATGAGTCGACCTTATTTATCGGGTCGCACAGCCAAGTGGGTTCTTGCTCTAAGCGAGTTTGACCTCACGTTCATAGGACAAAAGTCTGTTAAGGGTCAAATCATAGCAGATCAATTAGTTGTTGCACCCTTAGAGTCTACCCATCCCCTCATCATTGAGTTTCCTGATGAATGCCTTCAATTAGAGGCAGACCATATTGAACAATGGTCCTTATACTTTGATGGAGCCCGATGCATGAGTGGGGCTGGTGCGGGTATTATTTTAATATCCCCGCAAAAACATCTTATTCCTCCTGTCCTTCAAATTAACATTTGCTTGCACCAACAATACTCGTTGAATATGAAGCTCTAATCCTTGGATTACGAGCTGCCTTGGCGCTAAAAATTAAACATCTGTTAGTTTTTGGTGATTCTCAACTTGTTATAAACCAAATTAATGAAGTTTATCAGACCAGAGATGATAAACTACGCCCATATAAAGCCTATGTTTTACAATTAATGTCTCTATTTGATCAAGTTACCTTGGAAGCTATTCCTCGAACTTGCAACCGTGCAGCTGATGCTATGGCCGCAGCTGCATCTCTCCTGCCCTTGGAGTTAGATGACGAATATGCCACTATCATTATTCATCGACTCCAGGAACCCGCTTCAAATAAGTCATGCTTAGAACCTTTGGATGTGTTTCTAATCAATGAAACTACTCCTGAACCTTGGTATACGGATATATTTGATTTTCTCCAAAATGGGACTTTCCCTGCCAATTCTAATAGAAACCAAGCGTCGGTTATTACGTAGACGAGCAAGTCGATTTGTAATAATTGGCAATACTTTATATAGGAGATATTTTGAAGGTATCCTATTAAGATGTTTGAATTTAGAAGAATCCCAATCAGCCTTGAGTGAAGCCCACGATGGATCTTGTGGAGGACACTTCAGTGGTAGTGTCATTGCTAAAAAGCTCCTTAGGATAGGATACTTTTGGCCTACCATGGAGAATGATGCACATGATTATGTGCGCCATTGCGACAAGTGCCAGAAACATGCTCGACCTTGTCCATGCGCCCGCACAAGAACCGTAGGCTATTTCATCTCCTTGGCCCTTTTCAAAATGGGGTTTAGATATTATTGGCAAAATCAATCCTGTGTCATCCGATGGACACAAATTCATCATAACCGCCACCGAGTATTTCACGAAGTGGGTTGAAGCTATGCCTTTAGCTTCCTCGCACCGGCACACAAGTCTCTAAATTTATTTTTAATCAAATCATTTGTAGGTTCGGAATTCCTGCAAATCTCATCTCAGATAATGGAACTTGTTTCAAAAATAAAGATGTTAAAAAATTATGCCAAAAATATAAGATTCAACATCGCTGGTCCACTCCCTATTATCCTCGGGGTAATGGTCAAGCGGAAGCATCTAACAAAACCTTAATCAAAATTCTCAAAATATTGGTAAATAAATCGGCCGCGATTGGCACATTCAGTTATATCCAACCTTGTGGGCCTATCGAACTAGTGTTCGAACCCCCACTGGAACTTCACCTTTTGTTTTGGTTTATGGTGTTGAAGCCATTTTTCCCTTTGAATTAGAAGTTCCTTCTTTGGCTCTACTACTTCAAGATACCGAAGTAGGAGATGAATATCGAGCTGGCAGACTCAGTCAGCTGGAACTCCTAGATGAAAAATGCATCAATGCTTTGGAGCATCTCTCGTGCCTACCAAAACAAGCTTAAAAGATCATATGCTAAAAAAGTTCGTCATCGATCCTTTGAGATCGACGACCTTGTTTTAAAAGAAAATCAAAAAAATACTAATGCAACTAAGGACCTTAAAGGTAAATTTGAGCCCAACTGGCTTGGACCATACATTATCACTGCTAAATTTGAATCGGGAGCATACAAATTATCTACCTTAGATGGTAAAGAACTTAAAGAACCCATGAACATTTTGCATCTTAAACGTTACTATGTATAAATTTGGTCATTTCATCCTTGTATATATTTGTTTAAAATATTTCAAAATCACTATCTTGTATTTCTTTCAATTTATAAATTCAAAAACACCAAAAACATTCATAATCATCAAAATATTCAAAACTACTTGTTGTATTTATTTATGGCACTTGTTAATTCTTTCAAAAACAAAAAAATAATAATAAAAATAAAAAAACAGCAATATTCTTGACTCTTTCGAAACCAAAACAACATAAAGAAGAAAGAGAGAGTCAACATTCTCAAAACTTCTCAAAAAGTATTTATATATATATCTTCTTACAAATGTTGCAGTTATATGTTTCAAATTATTTTGGATAAATTAGCATTTATTTGGAATCCCTCACTTTCACAAACACAAAATAAATATCTTGATTTTTATCTGGCATGATTACTAATCTCTCTTATATCAAAGTCCACAAAATTCAATTAAATAAAGTTTGAGCACAGAGAATTGATCTTGTTATTTACTTAAACCAAGCACATCCTTTCACAATAAAATGATTATATTTGTAATGTCCATGCTATGCTACATAGTAGAAGTGGTTTCTTGAGCGAAAAGTTTCCCCTGCTATCCTATCATGCACATGGTCTAGAATCTTTGAGAATTGGCAAAAGGACAAGCTCACCCCTACCCAGAATAAAAATCCCTTGCTCTACAACTAATCCGAGCAAGTATCCCTAGCATAGAACAAAAAAAAAAAAAAAAAGCAAAGTTCAAGAAAAAGAGAAAAAGAAAAATGTTATTTTATATCATTACAATATTTCAAGCATTATCAAGCAAAAATACAAAAGAAAGCAAAAGAAAGCAAAAGCAAAAGCAATAAAATCCCTTTCCCTACCCTTTGAAAAGAAAAGAAGGGTTGATGAGCTTGAATCCCTGGAATTCTCAATTATTCAAAAACGTGAGGTAAGCCCCATAACAGGTGGTTTGTGCCCAACCCGCTTGGCCTTGGGTAACTCCTAGCATGGCGATATGTCTGTCACATTAGCGACCTTCTTTTGTACAGACCTATGTCTGCTTATGGATTAGCTAGCTCTTGATAATCCGACTTACATAGTAGTCTAGTATGGTTATATGCATCTACATCATGGTTAATGAACACTTATTTGGTTCATTCAAATCACTTGTATCATATTATCTTGCTCAAAACTGGTAAACGAACATAGCAATTGCACACACATTTTGTATTTGAGAGATTTTGTGTATCATTATGATAAATCAAGATTGGAAATGAACTCACATATGCACATGGGATTCCTTATAAATCTAACTTTTGTCTTTAAGATACTTTGAAATATTTTTTTGCAAATTGTCTGGAATAATTCATTTTCTTCTTTAAAGTACAGTTGTTTAGTATAAAGACAACTACATACATAATAGAAAAAATCAAAATTTCTTTCAAAACCATACAATCAAAACACACACACACACACACACACACACACACACACACACATACATATATATATATAATATATATATATATATATTGTCGACTTTCACGACGATGGTATAGTTCCAAAACCAAAATTGGAATTTTATGCCTAGCGCAAGTCCTCATCTTCATATTTTCTATTTATTAAAAATCAACCATGCAATAAAACAATCTATTTTTCTTTTTGGATTTCGCGATGATGGTATAAGTCTATACCTACATATTCTATGCCTAGCGCAAACCATTGTACCAATTTTTATTCCCCATTTATTTAAAAAAATCATGAAAACCATATGACTTAAATCATTCTGTTATACAATTATGTTTTTTAACAAAAAGCATGCACATTATCACTATTTCATGTCATTATGTCAACCTTCAATTTTGCAATGATGGTATAATTCCTAGGGAATTATCCAAAAAATTTATCACACTTAGGAATTTATGCCTAGCAAAAATCATTTTAACATTATTTCATGCATACTATTTTTATGAAACTCTGAAAACAAACCATCATCATCATCATTTGCACCATTGCACCAAAGTCTTAAGACAGTCTCTTAAGCACTCTTTTACTTTTTAACAATATTTCTATACTGGGATTAGCTTGACGACCGAGTGAGCGGCGACTCCATGAAATGGTCTATAATAGCGACAATGTCCTTTGAAATTATTGTTAAAAGTCCCCTTTTATTTTTTTATCAAATCATCACATCACAAACAACCAATTTGTTCTATCAGATTATTTCATTTAAATTTTTTAAGCATGACATTTCAACCATAATATTTCCAAACGACATAATTACATGAATCATCAAATCAATCAATCAAAACATTAAAAGCATCATAAAAATACATAAGACACAAGTCATATGATCAAAAAATATCTCATCTATATATATATCAACCATATATATACATCATATCAAAACCAAATCGGTATGCCACAATATATACCTCGGCATACTCAATCCTCTATCAAAAATATAAATCACAATCTCCCAGAACCCCTCGAGCTCTCCCCTCTCTCCTCCCCCCGAGGAGAAAATGAATAGTAACAATGAATTAGGGTTTTACCCTATTTTTCTTAATTTTATTCAAAACACAATTAAAAACATTTTAAAATTTTGCTTTTTCGTGTTTTTACCTCAAACGTTCGATTTGGGTAAAAACACGGAGGGGGCACCATAGTAAGTTGTCGTACGATTCGACCAAGAATCGTCGCCTAAAAATGGGAATAATTTTTGCTTTCTCGTAGATCGAGAAGAACTCATCTTTAACGCATTTTCTTCGAAAAATTCGCTAAAGAGGGGGCAAAATGTAGCACCCTAAAATTGGTGCAATAAAACCTTAATAATTACAATTACTCTAGTAAATATTCAAATTCAAATTTCAACCTCCAAAACCGCTCCCAAACCGTCGTTTAACCCGTTTCCTCCTTTCCCGTGCCATTTTTAGAGTTTGTTTTGTCCGTTTGACGATATCGTCTCCGATAAGACGATATCGCCTCAGATCGGACGATTTCGTCTAGCGTAGGACGTCCAGACGATCTCGTCCCAAACTGATTTGTGCATAGTTGGACTCTGTTCCAACGGCGTCTCTAATCCGGGCAGAAGCGTGTCTGCGTCGTTAGAGACCCTCCCCCATTGGAGATCTCCCAAATTGGGATGATCTCCAACCTCCCAACCTCTTTTCTAAGCCTATTTAATCCTAGGCCCTCCCCTTAGCATCCCCCTGGCTGAAATTCCCTCGTAACTCGAATTCTACACGCACTAGACCATCTTAAATCACTATTTGCATTTGTATTTTTCCAAGTTTGTTTGCAGGAACTTCATTGTTTTTCAGCCGGAGCAAGCTCAATTCGTCTCAGACGATCTCGTACAATCTCGGACGATCTCGACCCAATTCGAGATGATTTCGACTATAGTCCACATTGGGGGCAATCAGTGCCCAGAGTTTGCATTTTCTCCACTCTTTTCCATTGCATTATTCTACATTTAGTTAATTCTATGGTTATTCTTTATTATCCTACATCTTGGAGTTCACCCATGTAGCTTTAATGCATAATAAAAGCATAAATTGTCATTAGATCATTATAATGCATTCGTGTCTTAGTTTGTTATTATCATTTTAATGTTCTTACTATCATTTTACATCATTACCCTCTGTTATCATAGTTGCATTCTCTGTATTTTGCATCTATTTCTCTGTTTGCAGGTCTTTGATGAATTCGTCTAACGAATTCGTCAGATCTCAGACGATCCTGTCAGATAGGAGACGATCCTGTCAAATTCCAGACGATCCTGACTACTTCAAAAATCAGAACCTCCATCAGACATCCGGATCAGGTATGGGTCTTTAATCCATCTTGTTCTCTCTATTTTCTCGTCCAAATTTGTTTCTCGTCTTCATTTAAATCTGCATTTCATAATAGAATAGCTTAGACGCATTTTGGCCAAACCTAGGACTTGGATGATTAAAGATAAAACTGAACACATCAAACACATTCCCAACCTAGGCATGGAAACTGCCATTCAAACATTTCCTGGTGAACCCACCATCCATCGAAAAATCACCATAATACACCTCCCCCGAGAGGCGGGACCTTCGCAAGGCCTCTCAGTCCGAGGTACCACGCCATCCTTTTCCCATCCCCCTTCCGGGCACGGATCCTATAGCCTGAAGGTAAGGGTGTGAAAAATTTGGAGCGATACACTACCATTAATTTTTCCTTAGGGACCATGCTCACCCAAAAGAATGATCTAAACCATGAGCAATCCAGTTATTACTTGAGTTGTATTCTTTCTAGTTATGAGAGTTTTTACCCTTATGTTGAAAAATTATGACTTTTTGTTGTATTTTCCACCAATAAATTATGCCATTATATGTTAAATCATACTACATGTGTTGTGGCCAAATAAAACCCCCTACACTATATGATGACTCGCACATACACAAATAGCAGAACCACCAAAAGGATTATGCTCCTTAGCTAGTTTAACCTAGAATTTATTAGCTAAAAATCCATAAAATGATAGGTCATTGCTAACCAACTCATGAAATCTCCTTTACCCAATACTAAACCTCTTAAAATTGAGCTTCCTGATGATTCCATTTTCACTATTGATACGACAAATGAGCTAACACTACTTTATGATGATAATGATGACCTGACACTATTATTTGATGGTTCTAAATGTGAACAAGGGGGTGGTATAGGAGTTGCCTTAGTTACCCCGTAAGGGGCTCATATTCCCTTTTCTTTTAAGACTATTTTAGCCTTGTGTGTTAAGCACCTACGTATTTTTGGTGACTTCCTCTTAATTGTTAATCAAATTAAAGGAGTTTATCAATGTAAACATCCAATATTATAGTCCTATAAAGATATTGTTGATAAGTTATTAGCTCAACTTTATTAGTATTAAATCAATGCCATTCCTCGATCATCCAATTGATTTGTAGATAAAATGGCTTCCCTACGATCCCTTATACCTAAGAACCCTTTTTATGATGTCACTACTCTCCACGTTAAGACCTTGGTCCAATCCACTCTATACTCCCCTACACCCAATACTGAGCATGATGTAAATTTTATTACTACCGAATATCCTTCTCTTCAAACCTTTCAAATTTGAACCCTCCTTCATTACCTCATCCACATGAACCCCTCCTCCTCTACTGAGTCTACAACTGATACGTATCCCTCCATAACTATCCCACTCCTTAAAATCTTCACCTAAATAATAACACAACCCATAACCTCCACCTTCACCATTGCATGGGACCGTCATGCCACTACCACTTCCACCGACTCTTATTCCATGTTCTTTGCTTAGTTATGAGAATGCCTTCAAATCAGATATTTTCCACCAGAATTCCCTTCTACCACAAAGTAAGCCTTTATAAAAAAGGTAGCATGATATGTGCTACTAAGGGACATCCTTTATAAATGAGGATATGATGGTATCTTACTCAATTGTTTGGAACCTCAAGAAACTCAATGGAAAATCACTCAAGCACATGATAGTACATGTGGGGGCCACTTTAGTGGATTAGCTATTACCAAACTAATTATATACATGGAATATTACTATCCCACCATGGAGCATGATTGCTTTGAATATGTTAAATGATATGTCAAATACCAAACTCATGCTCACTTAACTCATGTGTTGTTGCAAGCTCTTCAGCCCATACATGCCTATTGGTTCTTTTCACAATGGGGGTTAGACTTGATTGGTAATATTTCTACCCCTTCTTCTATATAACATGCAATTTTTATAATGGCTACCAAGTACTTTACTATTTGGATAGAGGTGATTCCCCTTACCTCTACTACTAGAGCTAAAATTATAGAATTTATCCTTCATCATATTATTTTCCATTTTGGGATACCATCTAAGATTATTTTGGAAAATGATCGCCCATTTAAGAACAAGAATTTTCATACCCTATGTCAAAAATATCACATCCACCATAGTTTCTCCACTTTGTATTACCTACAAGCCAATGGGCAGGCTAAGGCCTATAAAAAAACATTTGGTCTATCCTTAAGAATACTATTAAGGAAAACCATAGGGACTGGCACCTACAGTTACCCTCCTATTATGGGCCTATCACACTAGCATTTGCACCCCTACCAGGGAAACTCCTTTCTCGTTGGTCTATGGTTATGAGGTAGTTATGCCATTAGAGCTTAAAACCCCATCCCTTCAAATTTCTTTACAAGAATTCATGGACGATGATACCACTCACCAAGCTAGGCTCGATCAATTAACTTTCTTTATGAATGGTATATTAATTCCTTAGATCATCTTTGTATTTATCATGATTACATTTAATGAGCCTATGATCGTAAGGTTTATCCCCATGAATTCTAGATAGGTGACCTTGTCTTAAAAGTGAATCAACAATAGTCTCATATCCCCCTCACTTGAGAGATAAGTTCACAACTAATTTGTTGGGACCTTATTGTAGACACCTAAAACGCGTCATGTCGAGGGTGACTACTCATATGGACATGCTACAAGACCATATGGAGGATCTTGGATAGACTCCAAGATAGAGCAGTGGTTCTAACCACTCAATTTAGGCATTTTGGCCTAAGCAGTCTGAACCGTAGCTCAGACCTACGGTCTCCAGTCTAAACCATGGTTGACACCTACGGTCTATAGTCTAGACCACAACTGTGACCTGCGGTCTTAACTGAAGTTCAGCTAGGCCTTCCATCCGAGCCAAATCGGTTGGAACGGCCAAGAGATCTAGAAGGAGGCAGTTGAAGGACGGAAGATTCCAGAGGCTTCCATCCCAACTGTCCTAACCAACCTTCTTGGTCTTGGCTTCTCCATGAAGCCACCCCTAGCCCTAGGGGCATGCTATAAATACCCCCTCCAAATGGGGAGAGGATGATGGATGATTTGTATAGTGAAGCACTGATGAATTATCGAGTGAGTAGAGAGGGAGCAAGCATTGGAGATTTGAGCAGTGAAGCCCTGGCGAATTGTATACTCAAACTGAGCATACTAAGAGATAGAGCTATTGCACTTAATTCCTGACCCTTTTGCCACCATTCATGATGAATTGCATTATGGATGCCCTAGGTGCTTAGGAGGATCAAGAAATGCAAATCCGGGCAAACGAAGGCCCTTCACATCGAATTGACCACCAAATCAGTCTGAGGACAATGAAGGCGACCCTTGAACATCAATTTGGACAAGGAGATTGAGCCCACTACCCCTGATTTTGAGGGTAAACTCATCAGAGGTCAAACCGTGGACTGTCAACCATGGTTCACAGTGCAGACCGCTCACCAGAGCTATGGTTTGCAATAGGTGACAGATCACCTTACTCTTTTCATTTCTATCCAGTTAGTTAGGTTAGATTAGCTATTTTGTTGATTTAATAGCATTTTAGAAGACTTTTGACCGTAGAACTAGGCTAGATTCACATTTTATGCTTATGTTTCAATTAGGATTAGAATGCTTTCTTTATGCATGTTTATGCTTCATTTCCTATATTTGATCCATGCATAGTGTAGATGTTATTTTACTTTATGCTATTACATGAATCTTGATTCGCTTTGCATAGTTTAGCAGCTTTCTTTATGCTTTCTTGATTATGCATGTTAATGGTGTCATTATACATTTTACCTAAAAGGGCCTCATCATGAGAGGTTGCCTATATTTTTGACATTCTTGTTGTTTCTTGACCATAGGAAATAGTTCTAAAGGAGAGATAAAGCATCCAACCCCTTCCCCATTGTGAAGAAGAGGGTCATCGACACCCTAGAGCAGTTCGTGTCACCCTAAGGGGCATTTTGATCACACCTACCCTTGATAGGGATTAAACACTATTGTAATTAATGTATCAAATGGGTATCCCTAAGAGGGACGAATCTGTAATTTGATTTCATCAAAAATAATAAAGAATTCCTTATATTCACTTTATTTCTTGTTATCAAATTATGCATGCCTATTTGTGTGTTTCCTTTCGATTGTGATAGTTAGAGCGGGGTGTGAGCTTCCTTGGTGGTCACAGATGGCGATCACGGTGGAACTCTGTATTTCTAGCCCCTGAGTACTGACATTTTTGGTTTTTTCATCTCAGGTGCTAACCGTAGCTAATAGCTACGGTTATTTTTTGGCCCATGGCTGTCACCTATGGTTTACACTGCAGCCCATAGACTAGAGCTATGGTTTACAGTAGAAGCAGCAGACAATAGAGAAACCACTTGGCAGCAGAGCAGGAGTTGAGGTAGGTTCTATTTCCATCCTCTGTTCTACATTTTCTCCTCTGTATTCTTACAGTAAGTGGCAAATCGATGGCAAATTAGGAACATTAAAGGAAAAGGATCAATGAACAAGTCCTAATTTGCTTTCGCATTCTTTCCATTAGAAAGGCGCTGCTAGGAACAACGGACCTCTGATTGCAGTCCGCCCTAGAATACAATGACCTTGATAAAAATTGTGTGGTCATTTGCATGCGTGAGGCCCAATTAGAGGCCATGTCATCGTAATTGCATTGTCATAACGTCATGTAGGACATAGCATGCATACCTTTGTGAATTTGAAATATTCCTTCTTATGCATATCATGTAGGAATGATCATATGAATGCTCTTTTATGCATTTGTCTTTATGCAAAGTAAAACGAACCACACACACCACGTTTCATTGTAAACATCAGTGGCATTGGGCTCTCACATCCAACCCATTTGATTGAGACCAATAGTGGATGTCATTACCGCTTGGTTGGCTCATTTGAAATTGTATTATCGGGACCCGCTCATTGCCAAGGCCGACCCAAGAACTGTCCTATCCATGCAAAATAGCACGCACTCATCTTCGAAAGGGTGTATCACTATGCACGATGTGTTGGGTGAGGGTTGGTAGTACCTATGCTACTTCATTGAGTATGGACTTCATTACCATATTCGGCTTGTGCGAGTATATAGGTGAAAGCCAATTAAACTGAGAATAAAATCCAATGATTTTGCAAAACACGTGAGAGTTTCTCATACTGATACAACACATCTTATAACAACATCAAACAGTTTAGGGCGCATTGTAAAATTTTAAAATAAGATAAACATCATTGTATACCTTGTTTGATAATAAAAGATACATCTAGATGTTAGGTACACTATGGTGGATACACGGGGTGGTCGGCAAAGGTGCAAGCCTGAGGCCGATGACCAAGCCCCAATCGATTCACAATTACACGTGTCTAGTCCTCAACCACATGAGCAAACCGAATGATGTTCGATGAGCATTAGAGGAGACAACTCGACATGAGGGGATCCCATTGAGCATACCCCTGATAGACTAGCATCAGTGCATACTGTTAGATGTAGATTAGAGCATGGGGCTTCTCATCCTAAGGGTGCTCCACTCGAAAGCCATTATCGAGACCATAGTGCACGTGCATCCATGGGATCGACCGAAGAGTATGTTGTGCAGGGGACCAGATTGGTACCCATCCACACTAAGTCTATAGGGTGTACTATACCCCCACCTTCTGAGTATAGAAGGAATAGAGGTCCACCCATTCAGGGGCAAGTAGATGGGCTCCCTACTGAGCGCAAGTCTACCCATACTCCCATGCATACTATAGCATGCAAGATCACCATCGATATGTCGAAGGTGGGAGCTAATGGAACACCACCCCATGAGAGGTGGAGGTCTAGATAGCTAGATGGTCTAGGTAGTGTGCTAGAGCAGCTAGGCTGCAAGCCTTTGGCTCCGCCCACTCGTGCTCCGAGTGAGCATAGTGGGAGCACAATTAGAACTACTAGAGAGCATGGAGAGGCTTCTAAGCACCCTCATGTCTCGCATCCACCATCCATGCATGGTGGCATGTAGCATAGGACACAACATGATGTCGATGTCATCTTCATAGATAGAGGCAAAAGCATAACACATCAGTCTGATGGGTACAGAACCCACAAGGTCGCTCATACAGAGCAAGCATATCAAAGGCCTCCGACGGTTGACCAAGTCGAAAGATCATATCGACTGGCCTCTGAGAAAAAATGCCAACTCCTCCAAGATCAATTGGAGGATGCTCACCTAGAGAGGCAGTGCATCGAAGATGAAGATCTTCAGGCGTAGAGGCTTACTAGACAAAGGTTGTATGAGCAGCGCTTGCACGAGGAGTGCATCCTCATCCAGAAGGAGCGTGTAGAGCAGGAAGATAGGTTGGCTAGGGCTGGCCTATACTCTCAAGACGAGCATAGAGAGCAGGTGCACAGGAAGGCTTTTTTGCAAGCCGACATGTACCATGAGTGCGCAAGCATTCATACTCATATCACTACCCATCACAGAGAGTGACCACCCTCGGTCGACAATCAGAGGTAGCAACATTATGAGGAGCAAGAGGGGAACAGATGCAACCAAGAGTATCCTAAGAGTTCTCGAGCTGAGGAGGAGGAAGAGCAATGCCCTCCACCTTGATAGAAGAGGAATGTACCTCCCAGACCGCCTCTGCACCGACTTAGGGAGGAGGACTTTCTATCTTCTGAGGCTTACAAAGCTTTGGCTGAGAAGGTCAAGGCAATTGAGAGACAGGGCGTGGCTGTCCAAAAGTTGACACTGAGGAAAATTCACAATGAACCTTTAGATCCCTCGGTACCTATGCCCCCATACCCGAAGCATTTTGAGATGCCTAGGTTGGAAAAATTTAAGGGTGATGAAGAGGTGCAAGAACATGTCATGGGCTTTCTGGATGCTTGCTTCCAGATAGAGAACAATGATGCACTATTATTGCGTACGTTTGTCATGACACTCTCTGGGCCGGCCCGAGAGTGGTTTAATCAGCTAAAGAAGCACAACATAACAAATTTTGAGCAATTAGCTGATGCCTTTCTTGAATGCTATTCCTTCGATATCAAGAAATAGGCCAACCTTTCCGATTTGGTTGTGCTAGCTCAGTGCGACGATGAGCCAATAGAACAGTACGGGAAGAGGTGGAGGAGATTAATGGTAAAGTTGCCATTCTCGATCCCTACCATAGAATTAACCTGAATGTTTACAAAGAGTTGTGCCAAGCACATCTCACTACTATTGCAGCTACAGTAGTATGCCACATTCGAAGAAGCTTGGGTGCAAGCCAAGGTAATTGAGGATATCAAGTTGTAGGAAGGCAACTTGAAGCTAAAAACCAGGAAAGAGGGATATAAGAAGAGTACCTCAAAGCAACAGGGCAAGCAGGCCCATGTGAATCAAGTGGTACTAAATCTCCAAAATGAGGATAAGGGGCAAAAGAAATAGAATTATCAAGCCCATCCCCCTCCTATGCAATACGACCAACGCAAAAATAATTACAAGGGCAAGAACAAAGAGCAACGCCCACCTCACATATTTACGCCATTGACGGAATCAATGACATCGATCTTTCATCAGCTCTACGAGGCCAAGGCAATAAGATTACCCGAAGTCAAAATGGTTGATCCAAATCAGCCCAAGCCCAAAGACTATCAAGAAGAGTTGTTTTGCATATTTCATAGAGTGAAAGGCCATGACATCGAGGTGTGTTGGTCCTTCAAACACATTGTACAAAATATGATAGACAAGGGAGAGCTTGTAGTACCAGGAAATCCCTAGGCACCAGACAACCAAAACATGGGGATTTTCAAAAATCTATTACCAAACCATGAGGCACCCCGTAACCACGTCGGCCATGTCAATCAAGTACGAGTCGAACCACCTACCCAGGGGTTCATCGGAATGGTCAATGTTGTTACCAGACATGGGAGGTACGAATGGCCGAATCAACCTCATGCTCCCATTCAAATACAGGCCATGCCCCAGCAACGATAGGCACAAAATATTCTAGGCCCACCAACGAGACCGGTGGTGACCATTAGGAGCAGGTTGGTTCAAAACCTGTAGATGACTCCTACGAAGTTGTCGATATATGAGCTTATACAGTAGTCCCCTAGGCACAGGGAGACTCTTATGGACATTCTGAGGTCCATTGAGGTACAGTCCTAGGATGCACAGGCATTCATGAACTTCATGGGGCACGTACAATAGTGCCAAGAACCAATGATCCAATTCTATGATCATGAAGTGAAAGTGGTTTCTACAAGTGTGGCTGACCCACCACTACATATCATTGCATGTGTTAACCATGTGTCATTCAAAAGGGTCTTGATTGACACTGGTTCATCGATCAATATAATCATGACTAAGGCACTGCACCATTTGAAATTGCCTAAATCACTCGTCGTACCAACCACCTTTACATTGCGAGCATTTAACGATGCACTATGCTCTACGGTTGGCATGATTGTCCTACCTATTCAGGTGGGACTAAAGACCATTCCTGTAATGTGTCACATGATAGAGGGTGCCTTGCAGTATAACATCCTGTTGGGGAGGCCTTGGATTCATGAAATGCATTGTGTTCCCTCGATATTGCATCAGTGTGTCAAGTATGTACATGAGGGACAAGTTCACGTGGTTGCATCAGATGAAGAACCATTCAAGTTCATGAACTTAGCAGATTTTCCAGGGGGTTTCATGATCCCATCAATGCACTTGGACATACGACCCACGTCGTCGATGAGGGTTCCAAGAGGTAAACAGGTGGTGCATGTTCAACCATTGGTATCTATATCAAACAGATCTGAACATACCACTACCACTTCTCTGAGACCGAGTGCATCGACAATGCATCAGAATGATGAGAAATTAAAGGTAAAATTGGGTAGGAAAGAAGCAAAGAGTGCACCCAAACCAGTCGCCACTGAGGCTGCCACTCCCATGGAGGTGGAGGAAGCCCAGGATCAAGTCGAGGAGGCACCTCAACCTACTTCACCTACTTCTTCAACAGGGTCATCTGCACCCTAGGTGACTGTTCACCTAGCCAGCACAGGTCTGGGTGAATATCTTGTGCAAAATGTGACCTTCGGTCCTATTTTAGAGACTGCACGAGACATGGGCCGATCGATAGCCCATCGATACCCAGTTGGATCCGTAGTACCATTGGGTGAGCCACCTAACCAAACAAACTTCATTTATGCTAGGTTGGATCAAGTTCCAACGTGGGCACCCATGGAGGTGGATGACGATGAACAGTTCATGGTGAACATTCGGTATTTGTCCAATCCAGAGTATGCCATGCACATTTTTGAGCTTTATCATTGGCATGGATACGACCTGGGTCTTTTCGAACAAGGACGAAGAACCCCTCTTGAACCACGTTATCAGTTGGCAACTGATAGGTTCGGATTGGGATTGTAGATTCAGGGACATGATGATTTACTCACTGCATCATTGGATCATTTGTACCTAGGTCTAGGGGACGACGTGGATTTTAATCCGTATCATCCTAACATGTCTAGCCTTCGGGGCAACAACCCAATGGTGTCAGTCATCACCATTGAGAGACCGGATATTGAACATGAAGAGTTCTCGAAGAAGAACCCCAGAGGCAGCCTGGGTCATCAAAACTGTATCACAATCGATGATACCGGTATGCAGGGGCACAACCCCATCATTCTAGGTGATCTCGATTCAGGAGATATTTGTAGTGAAGATGTAGAGGAGTCCACCTCCAAAATGAGCAGACCAAGTTATGATGCAGATGGCGAGTCCTCAAATGATGATCAATCCAAAGAGGGAATTGATCGAGCCTTCATGGTTCTAGTATTTCTATGCCATTTGCTACCTAGAGAGCAATTAGATGAGATACAAGAGCATTTCATGGTCGATAGTGACTATGAAGATGAGACAGAGTAGGCCTACTTAAGGCCTCATCCAGCTAATCTCCCAATATTCATGGACACGATAGAGTGCCCTGCTCATAGTAGCAATCATAGCGATGAGGTTGAGATGACCGATCCGAGGCTAGTATATCCGCTACATCTATTGCCTATAGAGTTAGAGTATGTTATAGAAGAGGGTCCTCCTAACACAGATCACTCTGAAGAGGAAGCAGAACCAATTTTTGCATCGATGTCATATATACGATCATTTTATCCGGTCTATCCGGATAGTGATGATAGCGACCGTAGAATCAGGTACATGGGGCCACATCTGGCAGATCATCCCTTGCATATGGAGGGAAGTGAAAGATTATATCTTTATAGTGATGATGAGGATTCATTGGAGATGGCCTATTTGGGGCCTCATCACCTACGTAATCAGAATCCACCTCGAGGTCTACCACCTATTACAGCTATGGGTTTGCATCGAGAGATAAATCTCTAGTGCCGCCTCAGGGAAAGAATAAATCTAGAAGAGGAATATCAAAGGCTCTTTCCCCAGCCACCTACTTATGCCGAGCTGCTTGAGCCGAGAGATCCCATTTTGTAGTCAGTGCACAGAGAGGATCCAGTTGTCTAGGCATCCCATAGGGAGGACCCTTTCATCCCCATGCCATCCGAGCCAGATCTTGGGTACGAAAGCTACACATATGATGTAGAGTTCAATCCATGTGGTCCTAGAGATCAATTTCATTCCATCAACATGGTCTCCATTGATTTGACCACTCCACTCCACAATCCAGTAGATCCATCCAAGCCATTGCATCTAAACATGGATGCTATCGATTGGGATCACGTTGATTCACCAGTAGAGCCTAAATATTTCTTCCCAAATGAAGAGATGTTGCAACCATTTCATTTTGGACCAGGTTGCACTTATGATGTCTATCACGCTAAAAATGCTTCCAATGAAGAACCTATAAATCCAGCTGATGACATCCATTTGATCCCTACGCCTCATCAGCTTGAGGAGGGATCCCATATGTTAGTAGAGGAAACCTTCGAAGTGGATATCGGTAATGACCCCACCAATCCAAAGAAGGTCAAATTTGGAATGAGTCTCACTCCAGATGAGCGTGCTAGCATCATCCCTCTATTGAAAGAGAGACCTGACCTTTTTGCTTGGACATACAAAGATATGCCTGGTCTAGACCCAAAGTTGGTTACTCATAACCTTTCGCTAGACCCATCCAAGAAGCCCGTCAAGAAGAAGCTCAGAAAGATGCATCCAACAATAGCCTTAATGGTGAAAGATGAATTGCAAAAATTGTTGGATGTAGAATTTGTCATTTCCATCGACTATCCAGAATGGGTATCCAACATGGTGCCTATAGGAAAACCAGATGGAAGGATCCGTATTTGTATGGATTTTAGAGATCTCAACAAGGCAACACCCAAAGATTCATTTTCATTGCCCAATATCGATGCTCTAGTAGATTCTACTACTGGTCACGAAATGCTCTCCCTAATGGATGGTTTTTTTGGTTACAATCAAATTTGGATTAAGCCCGAAGACCAACACAAAACTACATTTATAACGCCATGGGGAACATTTTGCTACAAAGTTATGCCATTTGGTCTCAAAAACATTGGTGCTACATACCAGTGGGCCATGACATACATTTTTCATGACTATATGCACAAAATTCTAGAAGATTATATCGATGATTTGCTAGCCAAGTTGTTGCTACGAGAAGAGCATGCAGAGGTCTTGAGAAAAGTCTTCGATCGCCTGATAGAGCACAACGTCAGGCTGAATCCTAAGAAGTGCGTATTTGGCATAACTTCTAGAAAGTTGTTAGGGTTCATTATCTCCAAGAGAGGCATCGAAGTAGACCCAATGAAGGTCAAGGCCATTTTGGAAATGCGTCCTCCCACCAATATTAAGGAATTAAGGAGCCTCCAAGGCAAGGTAGCTTCGATAAAGTGATTTATCGCCCAACTATCGGATAAATGTCGACCCATGAATTGACTGCTACATAAGGGTGTCCCATTCAACTGGGATGAGGACTGCAAGGTAGCCTTCACTGAGATAAAGCAATACCTAGCAATGCCACCAGTGTTAGCTCCACCAAGGCCAGAAGAGCCTTTTCTACTATATATCGGCAATAGACTTTGCGTTAGGGACCATGTTGGCCCAAAAGAATGTACAAGGCAAAGAACAAGCCATATATTACATTAGCCGAACCTTGGTGAGTTACGAGCTAGGATATGCATATGTGGAAAAGCTATGTTTAGCAGTAGTGTTCGCTACCAAGAAATTGTGGCACTACATGTTAAGTCACATGACATATGTGATATCAAAACAAAATCCTCTATAGTATATGATGAGCAAGACATATCATAATACACGTACTACAAAGTGGATCATGCTATTGATAGAATTTGACCTAGAATTTGTAAGCCAGAAGTCCATTAAGGGATAGGTCATAGCAGATCAGTTAGCTGAGGTGCCACTATCCAACAGTAGGCCTCTGAAAATTGAGCTTCTAGATGATGCAATTTTTGTAATATCCGAAGCTCCCAAACTCGAAGAGCCAGAGAACAATGTTGATATGACTCTGTTCTTTGATGGTTCGAAGTGCGAGCAAGGAGCTGGCATAGGGATAGTGTTTTTCATGCCGCAAGGAGCTCCAATGCCCTTGTCATTCAAACTAGACTTCCCGTGCACCAACAATAATGTTGAATATGAAGCCCTACTTTTGGGCCTTCATACAACCATCGCCATGAATATCAAGAGACTAAACATCTTTGGTGATTCCCTGCTCATAATTAACCAAGTGAAGGGACTATTTCAATGTCGATGTCCAGTACTGAAAGCCTATAAAGATCTTGTTGCCACATATCTGGCTAAACTAGAATGGTACGACATCGAGGCAATCCCTCATTCATCAAATAGATTTGTGGACACCATGGCTTCTTTGGGATCTTTAATCCCTCAGAATCCATCTACTGACTTCACTACCATCCATGTCAAGATGCTCTCGCATCCTACAGTAGAGCGTGTAGCCTTTGATAACAAAGAATCAGTCAACATGATTAGTATGGAACCAAAAGTTGATTGGTTCTACAAAGCTGAAGACTTTCTCAAGAAAGCACCCTAGGGGTCTTTAACCTCCTAGAGTCCTGAGGGAGTGGCACCACCATTCACCACAAGGTTATCTCCCAGTCTACATTTGCAAAAGTAAATACATAGGGGGTACAGGTTGTCTTAGCGATCAAAGCTGAGGCTCATCAGAATTGGATGTCACAGATTCAAGACTTCCTAAGACTTGGTTTTGTCCTGGAGGGACTATCGCATGCTGCAAGATGCACATTTAAATAGAAAGTGACTAAATTTGTCTTGATGGGAGACATTTTGTACCACCAAAGTTATGATGGAGTTCTCCTTCATTGTCTTGAGCCCCAAGAGTCATCTTGGGCAATTTTAGAAGCTCATGATGGTACGTGCGGTGGCCATTTCAGTGGCATGGCCATCATCAAGTGCATCCTTCGAATGGGTTATTATTGGCCCACTATGGAGAAGGATTGCAATGTGTATGTCAGGAAGTGCATCAAATGTCAGCATCATGCTAATCTTATGCACCTGCCATCATAGGCCTTACAACCCATCCAAGCGGCTTGGCCATTTGCTCAGTGGGGGTTTGATCTGATTGGCAAGATCTCTCCTCCATCATCAGGCCGACATACATTCATCATTATGGCTACTGAGTATTTTACAAAGTGGGTGGAAGCCATTCCCTTAACAATGACCATGGGAGCTCGCATAGCTGAGTTCATAATGGAGCATATCATAAGTCATTTTGGGGTACCATCCAAAATAGTTTTGGATAATGGAACTTCTTTTAAGAACAAAACTGTGCGAGCCTTAACTTCTAAGTACCGCATCAAACATAGTTTTGCATCTCCATATTATCCATAGGCAAATGGGCAAGTTGAGGCCTCAAACAAGACTGTGGTAGCCATCTTGAAAAAGACAGTGCAAGAACACCACAAGGATTGGCATACATAGCTACCCCTTGCATTATGGGCTTATAGAACTAGCATTCGGACTCCCACTGGGGCAACTCCATTTTCACTAGTATATGGCACTGAGGCCATTATGCCCTTAGAGTTGGAAATTCCAATGTTGCGTGTCACATTGAAAGAGTTCATCGATGATGAGACCGCGTGGCAAGCTCACCTAGATCAACTGATGTTGCTCGATGAACATCACGTGAATGCCCTTGAGCATCTCGTGTTTATCAGGAGTGACTCAAATGAGCTTACAATATCAAAGTCCACCAGAGAGACTTTGAAGTTGGGGATCTTGTGCTAAAATAAAACCAATAGAACTCGAATTTGTTGCTCGATATGCGAGACAAATTTATGGCTAATTGGTTAGGACCCTATATCATATCTAAAAATATTGGTCCAGGTACCTATCGCTTGACGTCGCTAGGGGGTGTTGAAGAGCCTGAGCCTCTCAACATCATCCATATTAAGGCATTCTATGCTTAGAGAGCATAGCAAAAAATCTCCAAAGGCATCTGTAAGCCCTTTGGTCAGTCAAAAGGCTCCAAGGATTTCTAAAAATTGCTTGGTCAACCCAAAGGCTCTAAGGGCTGCTTAAAGCCACTCGGTCATCCCAAAAAGGCACCAAGGATTTCTAAAAATTGCTTGGTCAACCCAAAGGCTCCAAGGGTTGCTTAAAGCCACTCGATCATCCCAAAAAGGCACCAAGGATTTCTAAAAATTGCTTGGTCAACCCAAAGGCTTTGAGGGTTGCTTAAAGCCACTCGGTCATCCCAAAAGGCACCAAGGATTTCTAAAAATTGCTTGGTCAACCCAAAGGCTTCGAGAGTTCCTATAGCTTCTCGGTCATCCTAAAAGGCTCCATGCCCTCTTGCTGAGAGTTTGGTCAACTAAAAGGTTCCAAAGGTGGCTGTAAGACCTTTGGTCAATTCAAAAGGCTCCAAGGATTTCTAAAAATCACTTGGTCAACCCTAAAAAGCTCCAAAGACATATATACTCATCGTTTGGTCAAATATGAAAGCTCAAAAATGTATAAAAATTTGAAAATATATAAAATTCCAAAAAAAATTGGTAAAGCATAAAATCCAAAAATATTTGCTTTTGTAGTTTGCATTTTCATACATGCATTCACATCATCATATTGCATTTAGGCATTTATCATCCATTGCATTCCACAGTAGAGTGTAGTGTGTCTATCAAAATCTTACAAATGATCGCACGTTTGTGTTTCAATCATGCACCCTTGCATTTATCATAATTCATTGCATTCATACACGATACCTATTGCGGAGAAACATGTATGTATATTAAGTTTTCTAGTCACTCAGCCATACCTAGTGGGTTCTTCAGATATTGTAGAAAGCTTGCTTTGTTGTTATAGACAAGGTCATTAGTTGGGATAGTGCTTCAACATATCAGAATCCCGTCACTAAGCAAAACAATATAAAATCCTGCTAAGACAAGAGATGATGAAAGCTACGAAAGCAATCTTAGGTATTTAGAGAGATGGGTTTCATGACCTGCTTATATTGCAAATAGTCGGTTTAGAAAGGTGTACTTTGGCAAAAGGACAAGAATTTCCCCTATAAATCCCAAAGTCACAAAGTTTAAATCCCAAGTTACAAAGTGCAAAAGTACAAATTTCAAGTTCAAAATGTAAAGTGACATAGTGAATCAAAAGCACTATAAAAATCCCTTGCTCAAAGAAAATGGTAACACATGGACTAACAATGATTTTCATCACTACATATGAGCAAGTAAGAAGGGTGAGAACTTGAATCCCTGGATTGTCCACCTTTTGAAAGCCATAGAGTGATCCCCGATCGCAGCAATGGGTTGGAAGAGTCCCGCCTGCAATCGGAGGGGTAGTTCTATTGGGTGATCCCCAAACGTAGCAATGGGTTGAAAGAGTCCCGCCTACATTTGGAGGGGTAGCCCTGATCAATTTGCAAGATGAGCTAGCTCTAGGTACCTAGGATTGTCTAGTTGTATAAGTCTAATCAAAGCTGAAACAAGGATGGTACGATCGTATGAGGAACCCTATCTCACATATGGGTTGAAAGAGTCTCGACTGACATACGGGGTATGCTTATGATCTATCTAAAAATACTCACATGCACACACAGGGATAATGAATAGTTGGGTCTATCATGACAAAAGCCTTGTCCAATAAAAGCCTTGTACAGTTAGTATGTGATTTTTGGAGAGGTCTACTAGGGTGTTTGAGTCTCAAGGAAAACCCAAAAAAAAAATTCTCCAATAGCAACAAGATACCAAATATCATTAAACATAAAAAATACTAGTCATTCATTCATCAGAATGCATTTTACAAAGCACAATCAAACATATAGGATAGATACCGCATGAATATCAAAAATGATGTTTAGACGACCACTGACTATATAGTGCAACAAAGAAATATACAGAATGACATATTCATTCATTAGCATTATACCAATCCATTTCACTGCATTTCATATATGGGTGATTAATTGATTAAGTTCTTGTAATGAGAATTATCAATTATCTTGCATGATTGTCATACATTCTGTGGTGTCGCATTTTAAAATTGATATACACAATTTACATTCATTCCTTATGTTTTAAGTGATTAAAGCATACAGGTTCATTCCCATTAGATTACGATTATGTACATAATGCATTACCATACATTGCATAACATGCCATAACTTCATAAAAATAAATGCATGCCCACAAAGCAAAAATAAATATGCATTCAAAATAAATACTACATCCATTTGCATCCATTATATATAGCACATCTAATCATATAGATCATTGCATAACATCATCATCATAAAATAGATAGCTATCTAGTGCATGTCATCCATACATTGCATCATATTAACATAGCATCACATAAGCATTGCATCCATGTGCATCAAATAAACATAAAATCAAAAATTAAACATCAGATACGCATAATGAGCCGAAATGATCAAGTCATATATATATATATATATATATATATATATATATTTGTGTGTGTGTGTGTGTGTGTGTCCAATAGAGTACATAGGTAGTGCATCAATATGCCCGTAGGCTACAAAGCGTGTAGGTCCTCGACCTTACACTCAAAATGAGTACAACATAGCAAAAGTATAGTCTGCATCTAGCAGAGCCTAGGTCTAGGCTGCTCCCCCTATATCGAAACTCTCGTCGCCTCCCTCAGCACTATGCTCTAGAGCCTACTCTCCTGTCTACATTGGCACCTATGGTGGGTCCTACTGTGGGTCCTACCTACCTCCAAATCCTAAGGCACCCAGCACACAAGAAACTGGTAACTACAGCAGGCTAGTCCCCTAACTGGAGATCCCTAAAGTCTGCCCTACATCCCTAGGCCTAGCATACGATGTCACCCCATGTGTGCTAGAGGACCTATGTGTCCTCTCAGTCCTATGAGTCCTATGACCTGAGCTCGCCATAGACTACCCTGAGGTCCTAGACCTAGTATGCTATGACTCTGAGGAGAAAGGATCCTCAAGAACCTGTAGCCCATGCATCTCTATATAACTAACTAGCTGATCAATGTGAGCAAGCCAAGCTATGTGCATCTCATTGGTCCTCATGACCATACCACGTAGTCACTCTACCTCAGTCATCGGATCCTATGCAGCTATTGGTGCTACCAGGAGGCCCCATAGTAGCCTGAGGAGGTGGCATACCCCCCTTGATACCCGGAGGAGATCCCTCTCTGCCTCTACTATAGTCCATTGTGCCTACGCTAACTCTAGAGTAGTCTACAATCTCTGAGCCTGGGCCTCTACATCTATGGCCTACATAGTCAGACCTTGTATCTGATCTTATACCTTAGTAAGGTGCCTATCCCTATCAACTACTCTCACCTCTAGAGTGGTGATAGTAGTGTCTCGCTCTAGCTATTACATGTGGAATCACCCTAGCTGACTCTGCAAGTCAGCCACCTAAGCTAAGAGCTGACCCTCTACATTGTCGAGAGGGACCTCACCCTCCTCTAGAGCCTCCTCATCGGGGTCAACCTCGAGAGCCTCCTCGATGGTGGCCGTTGTGCCCTAACCACCCTCTATCTACTGGTGCACCCTATGCCCATCAAGATCCACCTCTGCCTCTGCTTAGTCTGGCTCTTAGCCTAGAGACCCTATGCCATACCATCTAAACATGGACCACCACCCATCATACTCTAGAGTGGTCCCAGCAGTCTCGACTCTAGTCTCTTGGTAGTCATCAGCAACATCTCTCAGAGGCTCAAGAATGATCCACTATAGATCATGCTCTACAACCAAGCATCGATACCTGAGGGGGATATCTAGAATATCCTGCATGAGCCCAAACTATCATAGGACCCGAGAGTAGAACTGGTACTCTCAAATATTAGCCTTATGATCGATCAACCATCTATCATGGCATGCCTATCTCAACCATTGGCCCTCCTCTGGCCACGCTGGGCAATCCATATAGGGCCACCACTAAACATCATTTGGGCCAAGTGTCACGAACTGAGTAATGTAGTGTTGGACATCACCAACATGGATCCTGCTATGGGTACCCTCCTCCTCATGAGGCCAACAGGCGGTATAGCACTGATGATCATCAACAATAGTAGTGATCCGTAGGGGTAGATCTGAAGGATGCTCGATCCGAATGTGCTGCCACCCCTAGATCTATAATAGAAGACTATAGTTGAGGCCCTTATGACTATGCTCTATAATCTGGTACAGCTCCCTGTAGAGCTGACATAGCAGGGTGCTCCCCCAAGCTAAAAGTAGAGGTGCCTCTATAGAGCTCTATAGAACCCTCCAGGCGATGGACAGAAGGTTCTAGGGAATCCTCATGCCCGAGGAGTCTGGAAGCACAATCTAAACTATGAGGTGCATAAAGAGGGCTTCCCATGTAGAGAAGACATCCTCGTGGTACCACTCACCAATGTGTACCCTACCATGGTCTATCGCATCCTGAGCATCCTCGCTCTGGTCATCGAAGATAGTGTTAAAAATAGCCTCCTTTACCCGAGAGGTAGAGGAGATGATGGCCTCACCATCAATAGGGATCTTGAAGATCCTATAAACATCCTCTAGAGTCACAGTCATTTCACCTATAGGTAGGTGAAATGTGTTGGTCCGTGCATTCCAGCATCGGGCCAACGTAGTCAGATAGGCTTGATCTACCCTAATAGTGGGTAGATCCATGACATATCTGAACTCGAAAGCTCAAAACCAATCCCTATCATCATCGGATAAAGCCTCTCGGAGAGTCTTCAAAATATCTAGCTCTCGGGCTCTAGAAGTCAATCTCTAGAATAACAAGTACAATTTAAGACAAAATCTAGCTAACTAGAGCTTAAAAAAAAAAGGCAACAACAAACCGTAGCTGAAACCTATGGTCCCCAATTTGCAAATTGGGAACCACAACTAAAACTTGTGGTTCCCAATTTGCCAACTGGGAACCGTAGCTACCAGCTGTGGTTTAGGAGCAGCACCCATTTTGGGTACCCTCCTAGACCACCAAGTCATAAATTTAAAATCCTAAAGCTAGCCTAAACTAGTGGGGTTCATTACCAGTAGTTTAGTGAGGTTCATTTTCTGCATTACTTAATGTAGTTCATTTTACTGGTATTGAGTGCATGGTCTCGGTTTCGAGTTACCTTGCCCGCACCCTATCCCCGACTAGTAGATGGCTGATCAGGATCCGCCATCGAGGTCGAGGAGTGTAATCAAGGTAGAGTGTGGTAGCATTTTTGATCAGGAAGGGTCTTCTCACTCTTAGAGCTCTCATATTGCTAGTGTTTGCCAGGAAATAATGAAAAATTTCAAATGGGAATTCAATTTATAGGTTTTCCTAGTCTCGGTGAACCGCAACTGACACCTGCGATTCCGGAACTAGGGTTTTCTACCTACAGGTCTGACCCACGGTTCCCAAAATTTGGAAATATAAACCATAGACCATACCTACGGTCCACAACTAGCATTAAATGCACTCAAAACCCACCGTGGGAAGGTTTAAAAGAGCAAACTACTGACTTCCACCGGACAAAAATTCAAAATCAATGATTAAAATTGCAAATTTGGTGATGTTAAAAGCACCCGGATCAATCAAAAAAATGCAAAATTAAAACAAATAAACAAAAAAATTCAATAATTAAAAAACCAAATGCATGTCGCATTCAGTGAATTATCCTATACACTTGGCGATTGTAGCGAGTTGCGATCCATGCAATACGACAAGATGAGTAAATCACCATAAGGACATTTGGGGTAAAATTATCATTTCTTTTATGACATCTTTCAGCAAATCATCGACAAATATGATTCAACACAAGTCTAATTGCATTTGTCACATTTTGATTCCTTAAGACGACTATTGTAGCCTGACTACTCCAGGGGATAGAAATGTGCCAATACCACTAAGAGTTGCAATCATAAGCTGAACTAGGCCTAGCCAAGGCATTAAAAGGCTCGAATCTTACTTTGTTTAGGATCATTCATTATGGTCAAGCAATTTCGTCACTTCATACATTGTCATTACCCTCATCGACTCATCGCTTGAGGGGGTAGTCATAATTTCATAATCATAATCAAAGTCAGCAGAAGATCCCTGAGATCGTAGATCCCTTGATCTTGTCAAAATTGTGTTCGTTCTTGCGAATCATTGTCAACAGCTATCATAAGCTTCCCCCTTTGCTTGGGGCAAACAACAAATATGATAATTGGTGTGCAACTCTCATCCTTCGGATTTATGGGTCAGAAGATACCCATACTTGGCATTGGAGCTATCCGAACGTCTGATGATGAGGGCAGACTTGTCAAAATGTAAGCCTTTCACAAGCTGGAAGCAATGATTCCAAGATGCGCATCCTTTTGCTGGACCTGGGGCATCTAATGTTGATCTGACTAATGATCATCATAGAACCTTTGACATCATTTTAGGAGGTCTATTTTTGCTCAGCGTTGTTTGATCTCATAATGCATCTCAAAAGGGGCATCTGTAGACACCTAAAACGCATCATGTCGAGGGCGACTACTCATATGGACATGCTACAAGACCATATGGAGGATCTTGGATAGACTCCAAGATAGAGTAGTGGTTCTAACCACTCAATTTAGGCATTTTGGCCTAAGCAGTATGAACCATAGCTTAGACCTATGGTCTCCAGTATAAACCACGGTTGACACCTACGGTCTGCAGTCTGGACCACAACTGTGACCTACGGTTTTAACTGAAGTTCATTTAGGCCTTCCATCCAAGCCAAATCAATTGGAATGGCCAAGAGATCTAGAAGGAGGTAGTTGAAGGATGAAAGATTCCAGAGGCTTCCATCCCAACTATCCTAACCAACCTTCTTGGTCTTGGCTTCTCCATGAAGCCACCCCTAGCCCTAGGGGCATGCTATAAATACCCCCTCCAAATGGAGAGAGGAAAATGGATGATTTGTATAGCGAAGTGTTGATGAATTATCGAGTGAGTCAAGAGGGAGCAAGCATTGGAGATTTAAGTAGTGAAGCCCTGGCGAATTGTATACTCAAACTGAGCATACTAAGAGATAGAGCTATTGCACTTAATTCTTGACCCTTTTGCCACCATTCATGATGAATCACATTATGGATGCCCTAGGTGCTTAGGAGGTGTAGCACCCTAAAATTGGCTTAGTTAAACCATCAGTAAAAAGTAAAAATTTGAATTTTAACCCCGAAACCGCCCGTTAACCGCTCACCTCATTTTTCATGCCATTTTTATAAGTTGTTTTGACCATTGGACGATATCATCGCCGATATGACGATATCATCCCAAATCGGATTTATTCGTCTAGAACAGAACATCCAAATGATTTTGTCCCAAAACCAAATTTTCACAATTATCTTCTGTTCCAACGGCTTCTCCAACTTGGGCATAAGCGTGTCTGTATGGTTGGAGATTCCCACGTTGAGGATCTCCCAGATTGGGATGATCCCCAACCTCCTAACCTCCCCCTAATCCTATATAAACTGGGATTTTTCTAGTTTATCCCCCTGATCCCCTGATTCCTTGACTGCCTTCTTCCCCTACCTCCCCTGACTCTCTCCCTGCCTGCTCTCCCTGACTCCCTACAGGATTTTATATTCGTGTTTTCAAGTTTTTGTTGCAGGATTTCACTGTGTTTCAGTCGGAGATAGCTCGGATCGTCGCAGGCGATTCAACCACAATTTTGGGTGATCCTATCAATATCGGTGATGATCTCGTACGATTGTAGATGATCTTGACTATAATTTAGTTTGGGGGCAATCAGAGTCTCGAGTTTGCATTTTCTACCTTGTTTCTTTATTTATTGGTGCATTAGATTAATTTACTTCTGTTGTGCATCTTGGAGTTCACCTCATTTAGCATAATTGCATGATAAGATTCAAAATAAGTTATCAAAACATTGCATATAATTTAATTTGATATCTGGATTTGTTATTTAAGCATCTGCACTCTCATTTTTATCACTTTGCATCATTCTTGCAATAGTATTTTTGGTTTTGGTGTCTGTTTTCTTGATTGCAGGTTTATGACAAATTCGTCTGATGAATTCGTCAGGTTGCTGAAAATCTTGGGTGATCTCAAATGATCGACTGTGATTTGGGATGATTCTATACAATTACAGATGTTCCTATCATATCCAGGACGATCTAGACTCCTACAAGCTTTAGAATCTTCATCAGACATCAAAAATTAGGTGTACTCTTCTCCATTTAACATATTCTCTGCATTTAATCGCATTAGGATTCATTTATGTTTGATGTCTTCATATAAATCAGAATTGTCATATAGAATATCTTAGCTTCATTTTGGCCAACCTAGGAATCTGAATGATTGAACATAAAATGAAAAAATCAAACCCATTCTCAACCTAGGCGTGGAAACTGCCACTCAAAGTTTCCTGGTGAACCCCACCATCCATCAAAAATTCACCTTTATACCCCTCCCCCAAGAGGCGCGACCTTCAAAGGGCCTCTCCATCCGAGGTATTGTTCCATCCTTTTCACATCCCCCTTTTGGGCACGGATCCTTTAGCCTGAAGGTAAGGGTGCAAAAAATTTGGGTGATACATTTTGGTGAACCCAACGTGAAACTAAAACACCTTTTGAAAACAATCCAAAAAAAAAAAAAACACACATTATTAAGAACATCTAGAATCATTAGAAAACTATTAAATTTGCATATCATACTTAGATGGTAGATTATAATAGAAGACGAGCAGTCTTCATAAATTTTGAAAATCAATTAACGGCCATAGAGATTACTTCTATTCTTAGAGTACCTCAAACATATAGAGCCCAACCTTTGTGGGACGAACTTGATAGGAGATTGGGTATTATTAAATCTAGATCTGTAGAACTTAGGCAAATTAAGAGGTTTGTCCTAGATAGAATCCTGGATCCTGATCAGGTGACTTTGTACAATGAACTTTAGAGATCTTGCCATAGGTGGTTAGCCGATAAAAGAGCACTTGTGTATTCTGAATTATACACCTTTGAGGAATACCTTGAGAACGCAGTTGTAGTACATAAATTTCTATCTCATATAGAGGATCAAGAAGTTGTTCTTACGGATAGAAAGAGATGGAATAGATTTCCTAGAGTTGTGTTGTATCGAGAGTATTGCCATGAACTTTATTTTTACATGTCAGTATAAAATAGATCATATTACCATAGCACACTTTGTCAAGTTCTTGAAAAACAACTTCCAATTTGAAGAGGAGCATTTCATGACTCCTGATGAACTTGACCCTATCAATGATATCCATAAAATATTCATAGAAAACTAAGTGATTATTTCTACTATTGTTTCATATAACTAGCATGTTGTTTGTTATTTTTATTCTCGTAAAATAATAATATAATAAAATCATAAAAAAAAAAACCATCATTCCCGCACAAAAGAAACCATCATTTACTGCTCTATTTTGCCAAGCTCTTGATCAACATAACTTAAATCAGCAAAAACCCAAAACAAAACCGAACACCAATTACTAACAATCTAAGGTACAACATAATACTATTACAAATCCCCTTCATAATACTCTTCCTACCAACACTTTGCATAATAACAATGTGACATCTAATCCATATGTCACACCATCATACGCTCATAGATCCCATACCTATGTGCCACCGAACCAATATGGTGGACAAACTAGCAATTTGGAAGCCGTGGTGAAATAGTTAGTTTCTTGCATGGACCAGATAGATCCCTACCATCCCTCATACAATTATCAAGAGATGTGTAGTCAGCCTTTATATCCTATAGTCATAGCACAGCCGTATCCTAAACATTTTCCTATGCCTGTTCTTCCCATATATAAAGGAACCGAAGATCCCATAGAGCATCTTTGTATGTTTAGGATAGCATGTCATGATATATCACATGATGACTTGTTATTACTAAAAATGTTCCCGAAAAGCTTGGGAGGAATGGCATTAGAGTGGTATTATCAATTTCTCACTAATTCTTTGAGGAATTTCGAAGAAATTGCCGAGTCTTTTGTTCATCAATTTAGTGCCTACATCGAAAGAGATGTGACCATTAAAGATTTGTATAACTTAAAATAGGGCAAAGATGAATGCTTTGCTAATTTCCTAGCTAGGTGGAGACAGTTGATAGGAAAATTGCACTTTGTGTTACCTTATAGGGAGATGTTGGACATCTTTATTAATAATTTACAAGAGCAACTATCTTACGAATTATCAACTGCTACCTTGACCACCTTCGATCAGGCTATATACTTAGATCGAAGAGTGGAAGATGCTCTCATTAGGAGAGTCCAGCTTAAAAAGAGAGACGATGAGAAGACATCCAAAAATAAATATAAGAATAAATAAGTTGTGGGTGATGGAGTCACTGATAATAGAAATATTGCTAATGTTAATGTTGCAAAGACAGTGGAGAAGTTTGTACCGAAACCTCCTGATAGACCTCCTCGATAATTTACTAGGTTAAATCAACCTTTATCAACTATTCTATCACAATTATTATAATGAGGTTTGATTCAATTACCAAATATTTGGGAACCTGATCCAACTATACCCGGATACAGAGCATATTTACACTGTGATTTCCATAGAGGACCTGGACACAATACCAACTCTTGTAAAATATTAAAACATAAAATGCAGGACTTGATTGATAATAATGAGATGGAGGTGCAAGCCTTTCAACCTAAGAAAAATCCCCCTAATAATGTTCAAAATAATACCCCACAAAACCAGAATCAGAATGCCAATCAGTCATTGGACATCTTTCAACATCCCTTACCAAAACATGGTAATGAGGTGGCTAATCAAGTTGAACATCATAATGTCCCTCCTCCTTCCTGATATGTAGGAACTATTAGTGGGCATTTGATACAAATTTATCCGTGGTTACAACCAGACCTCTATATGATATTTAGATACCTGATCTTAGTGATACATAATACGATATTGAGAGTGATATGGAAATCACATCAAATCAATCGAATGGTTCTAATGATGAATCGGATCCTATTCATCCTATCACAAGTTATATGGTTCCAGAAGAGCCATTTCCAAGAAGAGTCACTACTAGACCCTCATCTCACCGATTAATTTCTAATGAGCTAGCTATAAATGCTAGACCAAGACCCATTCATCATCCACAGAATAATATTGTGGGTACCATCGGAGCTGTTACTATACAACAGGCTCAAAATTCTCAACAAAATCAAATTTAGAATGGTGGATCAGCTCCATTTGTTTTGAAGGTTCCTAATAAATGGAATCATTCACCTAAAGTTCAACCTAAACCTCCTTATAATATTAATGAACAATTATCAAAGATTACAACTAGAATTTCTCTCTTGGACCTTTTAAGATCTTCTCCTACACATAGAGATGAATTAATGCTCACATTAAATCAGATGATGGTACCACAAGACATTCAACCTGAAGCCATGGCCGATACTATAATAACTCATGAAGTTGATTGTATTGACTTCCAAGATAGAGACATATTGCAACATAGTTTACATAAAGATAATCCCTTGTATATTACTACCTTAATTAGAGATGTAGTAGTCAAACAAGTTTTGATTGATAATGGTTCATCTTTAAATATCTGCACTTTTGACTTCTACCAAAGATTTGGGTTTAGAATTGATTAAATGAAAAGAACTGATATGATCATAAAAGCTTTCAATGACGAAACACAAGAAACATGTGGAGTTATTACCATTCCATTGCAGGTTGGTCCAAGAACCTTGGATACGACTGTGTTTATTGTACATTGTCCTGCATCGTACAATATACTCTTGGGTCATCCTTGGATCAACGCAATGCGAGATGTTACCTCAACTTTACATCAATGTGTTAAGTTCAAATTTAAGAATTAGTTGGTTACCATGCATGGTGATCCAAGACCCTTTGATATGTGTGCTTTGGCAGAACCTATTAGAGTTTAATTTTGCCTTGCTCTGTCATCCACACATCCTAATTCTCATTATCCATCTAAACATGTGAAAATCACACCCACAACGTCATCTACTTCTCCATAAATTGCACCTCCACATATAGCTCAACTATCTTCTAAACAAACCACATTAGGACCTAAGAAATATCATAATCCCACAACTAATGTCTCTTGTTCTACTCCTATAACTTCTATACCTCTAATAGACCCATCTATCAAAACCTCTACACCGTCTACATCCACCAAATTCATATTTTCCACATCGGAAGATGTAGGGAATGTTCCTTCTACCTCTTATGCTCTTACTGATGAGCTCTTACCCGATTTATCTAAAATCCTTATATCAGAAGAAACAAATGCTTCTATGTAAAATTCCCTTATTTTAAATAATTTGCCACCATCTCCTCGTACCTTGGTCCTCCCACAGCCTATGGGAAGTATTTACCAAGTCAAGAACTGTGCCTTTATTTATAAGGGATATGATTGGGGTAGAATACCTAGAAACCTCAGAACTCATTATGAAGGATATGCTCGATGTTATTTTACTAATGAGTATATTAAAGCCAAACCTATAATGCTTAAATTGGGATATAAAGGGAAAGGTTTGGGACCTTTCCAAAATGGTATGAAAGAACCTTTTGAGGTAGAAGCGTGGCCCACCTGATGTGGTGTGGGCCTATTTTCTAGTAAGGTTCGGCCATTCCCATTTGAGGATGATGACCATATTATATGTTACCAAGATTATTTAGATGAACGCGATACTTTGCGTTTAATGAATAAGACATTCACATGTAATATGCTATCTATAGCTTATCCTGAGATGATCACTGAATCCGATGATGAGTTGGAGGGAGATATCTTTCATGATGTTTCCATTGAGTAATTATTACATAATGGATTTTATTTTTATGGCTCTATACCTAGTATATCCCAACTTGAGTCCACGATTCCTCAAGACAAATTATCTAAGCTAACCTTGGAAGAATTACAAGAATTGGGCATTTCATCGGCCCCACATAATTTTGAGAAATATCTACACATGGAAGTAGAAAATGTCATAAAAATTAACATTGGAACCAACAATAACCCTCACATAATCAACATTGGATCAGAATTGAGTCAAGAAAAATAGGATAAATACATTGCATTTCTTAAAGAATATGAAGATGTTTTTGCTTGGACATATGAAGATATGCCAAGTTTAGACCCTTCTGTAGTTATACATCACCTAGTAGTGCATCCGGATGCTAAACCTATTAAACAGAATCTTAGAAAAATGCATCCTAAAGTGGCCTTACTAGTCAAAGGGGAGTTAGAAAAACTCCTGAATGTTATTTTTATACAAGCCATTGATTATGCTGAATGGATCTCGAATGTAGTTCCAGTAACTAAGAAATAAGCTACTAAGATTAGGGTTTGTATAGACTTTAGAGATATTAATGTCGCATGTCCTAAATACGATTTATCCTTCCCAATATGGATCAGATCATTGATTTTACTACTAGGAGTGGAATGATATCCTTAATGGATGGATTTTCTAGTTATAATAAGATCAAGATAGCTCCTGAAGATCGGGCTAAAACAACATTTATTACCCCTTGGGGGACTTTCTGTTGGAAAGTGATGCCATTTGGTTTGAAGAATGCAGGTGCAACATATCAACGAGCCATGAATTATATCTTTCATGATATGATGCATGATATACTACATGATTATGTAGACGATATTATAGCATGTTCTACTGAATAAGATGACCATTTAGATGACTTGAGAAAAGTATTTGATCGGTTAAGGGAATATCTTATCCGATTGAATCCAACAAAATGCATATTCAGAGTTAAGTCAGGTAAATTATTGGGGGTTATAGTTTCTTTATGTGGCATCGAAATTGACCCTCTCAAGATTATGGCTATCACTGATATGCCCACACCTACAAATATATCTGAATTACGGAGCCTACAAGGTAAGCTTCAAGCTATCCGTCGCTTCATCGATAAGCTGGCAGATAAAACTGGACCCTTTCTTAACCCATTTATCTTGTATATTTTTGCTTCATATTTTGCTTTAGGAGCTATGTTAGCTCAACTTTATGATGAGAAAAGAGAGCGTGCTAATTATTACATTAGTAGAACATTAATTAGTTATGAAACCCGCTACACGGCATTAGAGAAGTTATGTCTAGCAGTCATTTTCTACACAGAAACTATGCCATTATATGCTCAGTCAGAAAACATACGTTATTGCTAAATTCGATCCCTTGCGATATCTCATGAGTCGACCGTATTTATCTGGTCGCACAGTGAAGTGGGTTCTTGATCTAAGCGAGTTTGAACTCACATTTATAGGATAGAAGTTTGTTAAGGGTCAAATCATAGCAGATCAATTAGTTGTTGCACCCTTAAAGTCCACCCATCCCCTCGTCATTGAGTTTCCTAACGAATGCCTTAAAATAGAGGCAGATCATTCAGAGCCATGGTCCTTATACTTTTACGGATCCTGATGTATGAGTGGGGCTGGTGCAGATATTATTTTAATATCTCCACAGAAACATCTCATACCTCTATCCTTTAAATTAATGTTTGCCTATACTAATAACACTGCTGAATATGAGGCTCTAATACTTGGATTACGAGCCACCATGGCACTAAAAATTAAAAATATATTAGTTTTCAGTGATTCTCAACTTGTTATAAATCAAATTAACGATATTTATCAGACAAGAGATGATAAATTGCACCCATATAAAGCATATTTATTACAATTAATATCTTTATTTGATCAAGTTACCTTGGAAGCTATTCCTAGAACTAGCAATCGTGCGGCTGACGCTATGGCCGTAGCTGCATCTCTTTTACCCTTGTATTTAGATGACAAATATGCTACCATTATCATTCGTCGACTCCAAGAACCCGCTTCAACTAAATCATGCTTGGAACCTTTGGACGTGTTTCTAATCAATGAAACTATTCCTGAACTTTGGTACACTGACATCCTTAATTTTATTCAAAATGGTACCTTCCCTGAAGGTTTTAATATAAACCAGCACTGGTTATTATGTAGACGAACAAGTCGCTTTGTAATAATTGGCAATACATTGTATAGGAGATCTTTTGAAGGTATCCTATTAAGATGTTTGAATCTAGAAGAGTCTAGATCAGCTTTGAGTGAATCCCACGATGGATCTTGTGGGGGACACTTTAGTGGTAGTGCCATTGCTAAGAAGCTCCTTAGGATAGGATATTTTTGGCCTACCATGGAGAATGATGCACATGATTACGTGCACCATTGCAACAAGTGCCAAAAACACGCTGAACTTGTCCATGCACCTGCACAAGAACTGCAGGCTATTTCATCTCCTTGGCCCTTTTCCAAATGGGGCTTAGAAATCATCGAAAAAATAAATCATGTGTCATCTGATGGACACATATTCATCATAACCACCATCGAGTATTTTATGAAGTTGGTCGAAGCTATGCCCTTAGCTTCTTGCACTAGAACGCAAGTTTCCAAGTTTATTCTTAATGAAATTATTTGTAGGTTTGGAATTCCTACAAATCTCATCTCGGATAAGGAAACTTGTTTCAAAAACAAAGATGTAAAGAAAATATGTCAAAAATATAAAATTCAACATCGTTGGTCCACTCCCTATTATCCTCAGGGTAATGGCCAAGCAGAAGCATCTAATAAAGCATTAATTAAAATCCTCAAGAGACTAGTCAATAAATCTGGCCGTGATTGGCACATTCAATTATATCCTGCTTTGTGGGCTTATTGAACTAGCATTCGTACTCCCACGGGAACTTCACCTTTTGTTTTGGTTTATGGCATTGAAGTTGTTTTTCCCTTTGAACGAGAAGTTCCTTCTTTAGCTCTGCTACTTCAAGATACTGAAGTAGGAGATGAATATCATGCTGGAAAATTTAGTCAGTTGGAACTCCTAGATGAGAAGCGCATTAATTCTTTGGAGCATCTTCGTGCCTACCAGAACAAGCTCAAATGAGCATATCTCAAGAAAGTTCATAATTGATCCTTTGAGATCGGCGACCTCGTCTTAAAATAAAATCAAAAAAATACTAATGCAACTAAAGACCTTAAAGGCAAATTTGAGCCTAACTGGTTTGGGCCATATATTATCACTGCTAAATTTGGATCGGGAGCATACAGATTAGCTACCTTAGATGGTAAAGATCTTAAAGAGCCTATGAACATTATGCATCTTAAGCGCTATTATGCATAAATCTGGTAATTTCGTCACTGTATATATTATACATATTTTCTCATATTAGTAATTCATATAAAAATTTTAAAAAATAGTAATATTATGTATTCTCTCAATTCATAAATTAAAAATCAAAATATAAAAAATCAAAATCATCAAAATCCTCAAAAACATCTTCTATTTTGCATCTATCAATTTTTGAAGTATTGCAGTTATATTTTCAGTTATTTTGGATAAATTAGCATTTATTTGGAATCCCTCACTTTCACACTCACATGAATAAATATCTTGATCTTATTTGGTATGATTATTAATCTCTCTTATATTGAAGTCCATAGTTGAATTAAATAAATTTTTGAGCATAGAGAACTGATCTTGTTATTTACTTGAACCAAGTACACCATTTCACATTAAAATGATTTCATTGCAAATTCAAAATGATGCTACATAGTAGAAGTGGTCTCTTGAGCAAAAATTTTCCCCTGCTATCCTATCATGCACATGGTCTAGAATCTTTGAGAATTGACAAAAGGACAAGCTCACCCCTGCCCAAAATAAAAATCCCTTGCTCTACAGCCAATCCGAGCAAGTATCCCTAGTATAGGAAGAAAAAGAAAAAGAAAAAGAAAATCAAGAAAAATCATGAGAAAAAGAGAAATTATTCAGAAGCACTATTGCAGTATCATTTTGTACCATCTCAGCAATATTTTAACATTATCTCAGTGTCAAGCAAATACAAAAAAAAAAAGAATAAGAAAAAGCAATAAAATTCCCTCCTACCCTTTGAAAGAAAAGAAGGGTGAATGAGCTTGAATCCCTAGAATTCTCAATTATTCGAAAACTATGAGGTAAGCCCCATAACAGGTGGTTTGTGCCCAACCTGCTTGGCCTTGGGTAACTCCTAGTGTGGTGATATGTCTGTCACATTAGCGACCTTATTTTGTACAGACCTATGTCTGCTTATGGATTAGCTAGCTCTTGATGACCTGACTTACATAGTAGTCTGGTACAGTTACATGCATATAAATCATGGTCAACGAACACTCATTTGGTTAATTCCAATTACTTGTATCAAATTATCTTGCTCAAAATCGGTAAATGAACATTACAATTGCACACACATTTGTGTCTGAGAGATTTTGTATCATTATGATAGATCAAGATCGGAAACGAATTCACATATGCACACGAGGTTCCTTATAAATCTAAATTTTGTCTTTGAAATAATTTAAAATATTTATTTAAATCTTTTGGAATAATTTGACTTTCTTACCTGAGAATATCTGCTTAGCGTAAAATCAATTAAATACATTTTTTTTCAAAAATCCAAAATTTTCTTGCAAAACATGTTCAAAAATCTAGCAATAAAGTCACATTTATATATTTTCGACTTTCGCAATGATGGTATAGTTCCTAAACCTAAATTGGAATTTTATGCCTAGTGCAAGTCCTCATTTGTATATTTTTTGTTTATCTCAAAATCAAAAAACAACTATGCAATAAAACTATTATATCAATTTCTTCTTTGGATTTCGTGATGATGGTAGAAGTCTATACCTAAAATTCTATGCCTAGCGCAAACCATCGTTCTAATTTTATTTCCCATTTATTTAATCCATAAAAGCATGTGGCTTAAATCATTATGTTACACAATTGTGCTTTAAAAAGAACGAAAACTTTTCTATTTTATTTCATTATATCAACATTCATTTTTTTTGCGACAATGGTATAATTCCTAGGGAATTGTTCAAATTTCTATCATACTTAGGAATTTTATGCCTAGAAAAAATCATATTTTTAGTATTTCATGCATAATATTTTCATGGAAATATAAAAATAAATCATCATTATTTTTCATCATCACAACACAAAGTCTTAAGAAAGTCTCTTAAGCACCCTTTTACTTGTAGCAATATTTCTCTCATACTGGGATTAGCTTGATGACCTAGCAAGCGGTGACTCCATGAAATGGTCATATAACAGCGACAATGTCCTTTGAAATTATTGTTAGAAGACACTTTATTTTCATCAAAACACACCACAACAACCAGTTTTTTTACATCAAATTATTTCATTTGATTTTATAGCATGACATAAAATTATAATATTTTCAATGACATAATTACATGAATAGTCAATCAACAATTGAAATATTAAAGCATCATAAAACATATGCACAAGTCATATCACAAACAGAACATCATATATATATCAAGAAGTATATACATCATATCAAAACATATTGGTATGCCATTGTACTGACCCAAATTTTTCGTGCCCTTACATTCAGGCTATAGGATCCGTGCCCGAAAGGGGGATGCGAGAAGGATGGAACAATACCTCGGACTGAGAGGCCCTTTGAAGGTCGTGCCTCTCGGGGGAGGGGTATAAGGGTGAATTTTCGATGGATGGTGGGGTTCACCAGGAAACTTTGAGTGGCAGTTTCCACGCCTAGGTTGAGAATGGTTTTGATGTGTTCATTTTATACTCGATCATTCATAATCCTAGGTTGGCCAGAATGAATCTAAGCTATTCTATATGAAATGCCGATTTATATGAATACAAAAAGCGTGAATGAATCCTAAATACCAGGAATATACTTAAATAAGAAAGAATGCACCTGATTTCGGATGTCTGATGAAGATTCTGAAGCTTGTAGGAGTCCAGATCGTCCCGAAAATGATAGGATCATCTGCAATTGTACAGAATCATCCCAAATTACAATTGATCATCTGAGATCAGACAAGATCGTCATCGATCTAACGAATTCATCAGAAACCTGCAATCACAAAAGCAGACACCAAAAACCAAAAATGCAACTGCAAGAATAATACAAAATGATAGAAATGACAATATAAATGCCTAACTGATAAATCTGGATAGCAAATTAAAGGGAATGCATTGTTTTAATAACTTATTTTAACTTTTATCATGCAGTTATTTTAAAATGAGGTGAACTCCAGGATGCAGAATAAAAATAATCAATCTAATGCATAATAAAATAAGGAAGAAAGATGAGAAATGCAAACTCAGGGCTCTAATTGCCCCTAATCTGAACTACAGTCGAGATCACCTCCAATCATACGAGATCATCATCGATCTGTGACAGGATCATCCAAAATCGTCTGGAATCGCCTGCGACGATCCGAGCTTCCTCTAGCTGAAGCATAGTGAAAACCTGCAATGAAAACCTAAAACTACGAGTGCAAAACTTCAATGGTAGGGAAAACCAATCAGGGAAAGGGTTAGGAGGAAAGCCAGGCAGGGGATCCAAAGAGGTCGGGGAGATAAACCGAGAAAATCCTAGTTTATATAGGATTAGGGGGAGGTTAGGAGGTTGGGGATCATCCCAATCTGGGAGATCTCCAACGGAGGAATCTCCAACTATGCAGACACGCTTCTGCCCAAGTTGGAGAGGTTGTTGAAACAAAAGCTAATTATGAAAATTCAATTTTGGGATGAAATCGTCTGGACGTTCTGTTCCAGACGAATTCGTCCGATCTGGGACGATTTCATCTGATCGGCGATGATATCATCCAACGGTCAAAACAACTCCTAAAAATGGCACAAAAAATGGGGTGAGCGGTTAACGGGCGATTTCGGGGTTAAAATTCAAATTTTATCTTTTTACTAAGGGTTTAACTGCGCCAATTTTAGGGTGCTACATTTTGCCCCCTCTTTAGCAAATTTTTTGAAGAAAATGCGTTAAAGACGAGTTCTTCATGCTTTACAAGAAAGCAAAAATTTACTCAATTTTTTAGACGACGATTCTAGGTCGAATCGTACGACTGCTTACTATGGTGCCCCCTCCGAGTTTTTACCCAAATCGAACGTTTGAGGTAAAAGCGCAGAAAAGCAAAAAAAAAAGTTGTTGTTTTTAAATAAAATTAAAAAAATAGGGTAAAACCCTAATTCATTGTTACTATTCACTTTCACTATTTTTAGAGCTCTACAGGCAAAATGGTAGAAACAGTGCACAGATCGACAGAGGTCCGACGCGGGTTGCGGGTAAGGATCTAAACTTGGTGAATTATGTTTTTAATTTGATTTGTGTGGTTTTTAATTGAAATTTTGACTATTTTTGGGGCATCACGGCCGTTTTTAGGCCGTCGACGACGTCGGGACGAAATCGTCCCAATTTCATCGAAATCGTCCCCAGATCGTCGATTTCGTCTAAGGGTGAAATCGACGAAATAGGGGCGATCCCGTCCAACAAGGGGCGATCCCCAAGTTGAGAAATTGGAGATGATTTCATCCTACAAAGGACGATTTGACTCAATTTAGTACGATATCGTCCAATAGTGGACGATATCATCATTTTTTTTTTATAAGATGAAATTGATTTTAATGATTATCTATTAATGATTTTTGTTGTTTGATTGTTTATCTTGCAGAGGGGATTACTAAAAAGTCAGGAGTGGAAATACGGGGGTCTAAGAGATGATGTAGCCGCACTCGACCAGGCGGAGCGAGACCGGCTAGCAGAGGTTGGGCTACAGCATGTGGCAGAGATGCCACAAATACCTATAGACATGGGGCTACTGACAGCCCTAGCAGAGAGGTGGTATCCGGGGTCGTCCTATTTTTGGTTACCGATAGGGGAGATGGCTCCCACTCTAGAGGATGTATGGAGGATTTTGAGGATCCCCATACATGGGCGGTTGATGACTCCTACGGCCAATCAGGGCCATGCCATGATGCGACTATGCGGAGATCCTAGCTTCGCCCTAGAGAAGGGCGGAGTGAACATCGAGACATTGCGGCAGATGCCTGGGGCATCTCGATTGACTCAGGTTTTGGCAGGGGTAGTGGGTGGCTTATTGCTATGCCACCAGAGTGGATGCAGGTTACCATGGCTGCTCTTAGATGTGGTCTACGATATGAGAGACCACAGCTATAGATTTTCTTGGGGTAGCTTTGTGCTATGTCGCTTGTATAGGATCCTATACGGGGTCGTATACAAGGGAGGTCGATGTCTGGTTTTGACATCGCTACTACAGGTTTGGTGTTGGGAGCACATTGCGGTGCAGAGGCCGATAGGGCTTCCACTTATAAGGGTTGATCGGGAGAGACCCCGGGTTTTCTATTGGTGGCTCTAGAGAGGGTCACAGTAGTGGATAGATCTGCCAATGTCCCAGAGGTTGCTAGACGACCTCATCCCTGACCAGATCACCTAGAGGCCATGGAGAGAGCACCCAGGGTGGGGAGAGGATGGACATGAGTTGGCTCGCATCAAGTGAGTCTTCTGGCTGAGGATGGAGTGGGGAGAGGTAGAGCTCCACCGCTATGACCGAGTTTTGTGGTAGTTCGGTCTACAACAGGGGATCCCTTCTCTCAGGGATTACGAGTACTCCCAGACTATCCGGGATAGTACTACACTGAGCGGGGCTCCAGATATGCAGTGATTCTAGAGTCAGGACGTGGATGATGCCCCCATTCAGCCAGTGGATGGGGATGATGTTGGGGTGACAGACGGATATGATGCCTGGTACGTAGGCATCCACCCTCCTCGGATGACGAGGGCACAAGGTCCGATGCATGCCATGGTGCGACGGATGGGGAGGCGGCACCAGGCTACTATCGATGCAGCGAGGGGTCATGGGGAAGGGATCAGAAATGGTCTCCTCAGGAGAGACGTCGAAGAGTGCCATAGGCTCCGGAGAGACCATAGCAACAGAGAGGAGGGAGGAGGGGCTCCCTTCTTAGTAGAGGGAGAGGCCACCATCACCCGATAAGGGCAAGGGTATCAAGGTGGGGGAGAGCAGTGAGATGGTGGCTCTTCGGGCTGAGAATGCCCGCCTTCGGGCTCAGGTGTAGATGCTATAGGATGAGGCTACATGACTCAGGGCTCGGAGCGGAGGGGCGAGCACTCAGGATCTGGCATGGTCTATTGCTCAGGCCGTGTTCTACCAGGGATTATACTATCACATGGTTCCAGAGGGGCAGAGGATACCACTGCCAGCTAGCATTGCAGAGCCGATCATGATGGGGTCATCGAGGACATCATCACGATCGACATCGAGGACCCATGATACAGCATGGACCTCGATGGGACCACCTCCTCCATGCCAGGGCGGGAGAGGAGATGAGGCTGAGAGCTCGAGGGCTTCTCGAGACTAGCTGCTCTTTGGCTGGACTGTATATTTTTGAGAGGATTGAGTATGCCAGGGTATATATTGTGGCATACCAATCCAGTTTGATATGATGTACATATATATTTATATATATATATGATATTTTTGTGATATGACTTGTCCACATGTTTTATGATGCTTTAAGTTTTGAATTGTTGATTGATTATTCATGTAATTATGTCGTTGGAAATAGTATAAGTTTAGGTCATGCTGTAAAATTTAAATGAAATAATCTGATGTAAACAAATTGGTTGTTGTGGTATGATTTGATGAAAAATAAAGGGACTTCTAACAATAATTTCAAAGGACATTGTCGTTGTTATAGACCATTTCATGGAGTCGCCGCTCGCTAGGTCGTCAAGCTAATCCCAGTATAGAAATATTGCTAAAAGTAAAAGAGTGCTTAAGAGACCATCTTAAGACTTTGTGTTGTGATGATGAAAAAAAAATGATGATGGTGATGATTTGTTTTCAGATTTCCATGAAAATATTATGCATAAAAAAAATATGATTTTTGCTAGGCATAAAATTCCTAAGTGTGATAATATTTTGAACAATTCCTTAGAAATTATACCATCATTGCAAAGCTGAATGTTGACATAATGAAATGAAATAAAATTAAAAAAGGTGTCCATTCTTTTTAAAGCACAATTATGTGACATAATGATGTAAGCCATATGTTTTTATAAATTATAATGAATGGGAAAGAAAATTAGAACAATGGTTTGCGCTAGGCATAGAATTATAGGTATAGACTTATACCATCATCGCGAAATCCAAAAAATAATTTTATTGCATAATTGATTTTTGATTTTGAGATAAACAGAAAAATATATATAAACGTGACTTTATTGCTAGATTTTTGAATATGTTGTTGAAAGAAATTTTGGATTTTTGAAAACAATGTATGTAATTGTTTTTATACTAAACAGATGTTCTTTTAAATAAGAAGATGAAATTATTCCAAAAAGAGTTGCAAAAATATTTTAAATTATCTCAAAGACAAAATGTAGATTTATAAGGAACCCTCATGTGCATATGTGAGTTCATTTGCCGATCTTGATTTATCATAATGATACAAAATCTCTCAAATACAAATGTGTGTGCAATTGTATTGTTCATTTACCAATTTTGAGCAAGATAATTTGATACAAGTAATTTGAATTAACCAAATGAGTGTTCATTGACCATGATTTATATGCATGTAACCGTACCAGACTACTATGTAAGTCGGGTCATCAAGAGCTAGCTGATCCATAAGCAGACATAGGTCTATACAAAAGAAGGTCGCTAATGTGACAGACATATCACCACGCTAGGAGTTACCCAAGGCCAAGCGGGTTGGGCACAAACCACCTGTTATGGGGCTTACCTCACGGTTTTCGAATAATTTGAGAATTCCAGGGATTCAAGCTCATTCACCCTTCTTTTCTTTTCAAGGGGTAGGGAAAGGGATTTTATTGCTTTTGCTTTTGCTTTTTCTTTTTCTCTTCTTTTCTTTCTCTTTTTTTTGTTTTTTTTGCTTGGAACTGAGATAATGCTGAAATATTGTTGCGATGGTACAAAATGATATTTCTTTCTTTTTCTCATTTTCTTTGACTTTTCTTCCTATACTAGGGGTACTTGCTCGGATTGGTTGTAGAGCAAGGGAATTTTATTCTGGGCAGGGGTGAGCTTGTCCTTTTGTCAATTCTCAAAGATTCTAGACCATGTGCATGATAGGATAGCAGGGGAAACTTTTCGCTCAAGAAACCACTTCTACTATGTAGCATCATATTGAATTTGCAATGAAATCATTTTAATGTGAAGAGATATACTTGGTTCAAGTAAATAACAAGATCAATTCTCTATGCTCAAAACTTTATTTAATTCAACTGTGGACTTTGATATAAGAGAGATTAATAATCATACCAAATAAAATCAAGATATTTATTCATGTGAGTGTGAAAGTGCGGGATTCCAAATAAATGCTAATTTATCCAAAATAATTGAAAATATGACTGCAATACTTCAAGAATTGATGGGTGCAAAAATAGAAAATGTTTTTTGAAGATTTTGATGATTTTGATTTTTTTATTTTTTTATATTTTGTTTTAATTTATGAATTGAAAGAATAAATAATATTATTGTTTTTTTTGAAATTTTTATATGGATGACTAAAATGAACCAATATGCAAAATAACAATATATACAATGATGAAATGACCAGATTTTATGCATAATAGCGTTTAAGATGCATAATGTTCATAGGTTCTTTAAGATCTTTACCATCTAAGGTAGCTAATCTGTATGCTCCCGAGCCGAATTTGGCAGTAATAATATACGGTCCAAGCCAGTTGGGCTCGAATTTACCTTTAAGATCTTTAGTTGCATTAGTATTTTTTTGATTTTCTTTTAAGACAAGGTCACCGATCTCAAAGGATCGATGATGAACTTTCTTGAGGTATGCTCGTTTAAGCTTGTTCTGATAGGCTCGAAGATGTTCCAAAGCATTGATGCGCTTCTCATCTAGGAGTTCCAGCTGACTAAATCTGCCAGCACGATATTCATCTCCTACTTCAGTATCTTGAAGTAGCAGAGCCAACGAAGGAACTTCTAATTCAAAGGGAAAAACAGCTTCAGCGCCATAAACCAAAACAAAAGGTGAAGTGCCCGTGGGAGTACGAACACTAGTTCGATAAGCCCACAAAGCAGGATATAATTGAATGTGCCAATCTCGACCAGATTTATTGACCAATATTTTGAGGATTTTAATTAATGTTTTATTAGATGCTTCTGCTTGGCCATTACCTTGAGGATAATAGGGAGTGGACCAACGATGTTGAATTTTATATTTTTGACATAATTTCTTGACATCTTTATTTTTGAAACAAGTTCCATTATCTGAGATGAGATTTGCAAGAATTCCGAACCTACAAATAATTTGATTAAAAATAAATTTGGAAACTTGGGTTCCAGTGCAAGAAGCTAAGGGCATAGCTTCAACCCACTTCATGAAATACTCGGTGGCGGTTATGATGAATTTGTGTCCATCAGATGACACAGGATTAATTTTTCCAATGATGTCTAAGCCCCATTTTGAAAAGGGCCAAGGGGATGAAATAGCCTGCAGCTCTTGTGCAGGCGCATGGACAAGGTCAGCATGTTTCTGGCACTTGTCGCAATGGCGCACATAATCATGTGCATCATTCTCCATGGTAGGCCAAAAATATCCTATCCTAAGGAGCTTCTTAGCAATGGCGCTACCACTGAAGTGTCCCCCACAAGATCCATCGTGGGCTTCACTCAAAGCTGATCTAGATTCTTCTAGATTCAAACATCTCAGTAGGATACCTTCAAAAGATCTCCTATATAACGTATTGCCAATTATTACGAAGTGACTTGCTCGTCTACGCAATAACCGACGTTGGTTTCTATTAAAACCTTCAGGGAAGGTCCCATTTTGAAGAAAATTGAATATATCAGTGTACCAAAGTTTAGGAGTAGTTTCGTTGATTAGAAACACATCCAAAGGTTCTAAGCATGATTTATTTGAAGCGGGTTCCTGGAGTCGACGAATAATGATGGTAGCATATTCGTCATCTAACTCCAAGGGTAAAAGAGATGCAACTACAGCCATAGCATCAACCGCACGATTGCTAGTTTGAGGAATAGCTTCCAAGGTAACTTGATCAAATAAAGATATTAATTGTAATACATATGCTTTATATGGACGCAATTTATCATCTTTGGTCTGATAAACATCATTAATTTGATTTATGACAAGTTGAGAATCACCAAAAACTAATAGATTTTTAATTTTCAGTGCCAAGGCAGCTCGTAATCCAAGGATTAGAGCCTCATATTCAGCAGTGTTATTAGTACAGGCAAACGTTAATTTAAAGGATAGAGGTATAAGATGTTTCTATGGAGATATTAAAATAATACCTGCACCAGCCCCACTCATGCATCGGGCTCCATCAAAGTATAAGGACCATTGCTCTGGATGGTCTGCCTCTAGTTTAAGGCATTCATCAGGAAACTCAATGATGAGGGGATGGGTAGACTCTAAGGGTGCAGCAGCTAATTGATCTGCTATGATTTGACCCTTAACAGACTTTTGTCCTATAAACGTGAGTTCAAACTCGCTTAGCGCAAGAACCCACTTTGTTGTGCGACCAGATAAATAAGGTCGACTCATGAGATACCGCAAAGGATCGGATTTAGCAATAACATAGGTTTTCTGACTGAGCATATAATGGCATAATTTTTGTGTAGAAAATACGACTGCTAGACATAACTTCTCTAATGTTGTGTAGCGGGTTTCATAACTAATTAATGTTCTGCTGATATAATAATTAGCACGTTCTCTTTTCTCATCATCAAGTTGAGCTAGCATAGCTCCTAAGGCAAAATCTGAAGCAGAAATATACAAGATAAATGGGCGATCAGGTCGAGGCGGCGAAAGCACAGGTGGGTTAAGAAGATATTGTTTGAGGAGTTCAAATGCTTCCTGACATTCATTGTCCCAATGGAAAAAGACATCCTTCTTAAGAAGCTTAAGAAAGGGTCCGGTTTTATCCGCCAGCTTATCGATGAAGCGACGGATGGCTTGAAGTTTACCTTGTAAACTCCGTAATTCAGATATGTTTGTGGGTGCGGGCATATCAATGATAGCCGCAATCTTGAGAGGGTCAATTTTGATGCCACGTAAAGAAACTATAACCCCCAATAATTTATCGGACTTAACTCCGAATATACATTTAGCTGGATTCAATCGGATAAGATATTCCCTTAACCGATTAAATACTTTTCTCAAATCATCTAAATGGTCATCTTCATTAGTAGAACGAGCTATAATGTCGTCAACATAATCATGTAGTATATCATGCATCATATCATGAAAGATATAAGTCATGGCTCGTTGATAGGTTGCACCTGCATTCTTCAAACCGAATGGCATCACTTTCCAACAAAAGGTTCCCCAAGGGGTAATAAAGGTTGTTTTAGCCTGATCTTCAGGAGCTATCCTGATCTGATTATAACCAGAAAATCCATCCATTAAGGATATCATTCCACTCCCAGCAGTAAAATCAATGATCTGATCCATATTGGGAAGAGGAAAATCATCTTTAGGGCATGCAACATTAATATCTCTAAAGTCTCGTGCAAACCCTAACCTTAGTAGCTTCTTTCTTAGTTACTGGAACTACATTCGAGATCCATTCAACATAATCAATGGCTTGTATAAAAATGACATTCAAGAGTTTTTCTAACTCCCCTTTGACCAGTAAGGCCACTTTAGGATGCATTTTTCTAAGTTTCTGTTTAACAGGTTTAGCATCCGGATGGACTACTAGGTGATGCATAACTACAGAAGGGTCTAATCTTGGCATATCTTCATATGTCCAAGCAAAGACATCTTCATATTCTTTAAGAAATGCAATATATTTATCCTATTTTTCTTGACTCAATTCTGATCCAATGTTGATTATGTGAGGATTATCCTCAGTTCCAATGTTAATTTTTATGACATTCTCTACTTCCATGTGTAGATTTTTCTCAAAATTAGGTGGGGCGGGTGAAACGCCCAATTCTTGTAATTCTTCCAAGGTTAGCTTGGATAATTCATCTTGAGGAGTCGTGGCCTCAAGCCGGGCTATACTAGGTATAGAGCCATCAAAATAAAATTCATGATGTAATAATTCCTCAATGGAGACATCATGGAAGATATCTCCCTCCAACTCATCGTCGGATTCGGCGATCATCTCAGGGTAGGCTATAGATAGCATATTACATGTAAATGGCTTATTCATTAAATGCAAAGCATCACGTTGATCCAAATAATCTTGGTAACATATGAGATGGTCATCATCCTTAAATGGGAAAGGCTGACCCTTACTAGGAAATAGGCCCACACCACATCGGGCAGGCCATGGTTCTACCTCAAAAGGTTCTTTCATACCATTTTGGAAAGGTCCCAAACCTTTCCCTTTATATCCCAATTTAAGCATTATAGATTTGGCTTTAATATACTCATTAGTAAAATAACATCGAGCATATCCATCATAATGAGTCTTGATGTTTCTGGGTATTCTACCCTAGTCATATCCCTTGTAAATAAAAGCACAGCTCCCGACTTGGTAAGTACTTCCCATAGGCTGTGGGAGGCCCAAGGTATGAGGAGATGGTGGTAAATTATTTAAAATAAGGGAATCTTGCATAGAAGCATTCGTTTTCTCTGATATAAGAATTTTAGATAAATCGGGCAAAAGCTCGTCAGTAAGAGCATAAGAGGTAGAAGGAACATTTCCTACATCTTCTGATGTGGAAACTATGCCTTTGGTGGATGTAGATGTTGTAGAGATGTCAATGGATGAGTCTTTTATAGGTATAGAAGTGATAGGAGTAGAACAAGAGACATTGGTTGTGGGATTAGGATCTTTTTGAGGTCCTAATGTGGTTTGTTTAGAGGATGGTTGAGTTGTATGTAGAGGTGGAACTAATGGAGAAGGAGTAGATGGCATTGTGGGTGTGTGTTTCACATGTTTAGATGGGTAATGAGAATTAGGATGTGTGGATGACAGAGCAGGGCAAAATTGAACTCCAATAGGTTCTGCCAAAGCACACATATCAAAGGGTCTAGGATCACCATGGATGGTAACCAACTGATTCTTAAATTTGAATTTAACACATTGATGTAAAGTTGAGGGAACGGCTCGCATTGCATTGATCCAAGGGTGACCCAAGAGTATATTGTACGATGCAGGGCAATGTACAATAAACACGGTCGTATCCAAGGTTCTCGGACCAACCTCCAATGGAATGGTAATAACTCCACACGTTTCTTGTGTTTCGTCATTGAAGGCTTTTATGATCATATCAGTTCTTTTCATTTCATCACTTCTAAACCCAAATATTTGGTAGAAGTCAAAAGTGCAGATGTTTAAAGATGAACCATTATCAATCAAGACTCGTTTAACTCGCTACATCTCCAATTAAGGCAGTAATATATAAGGGGTTATCCTTATGTAAACTATGTTGAGGTATGTCTCTATCCCGGAAGTCAATACAATCAACTTCACGAGTTATTATAGTATTAGCCATGGCTTTAGGTTGAATGTCTTGTGGTACCATCATCTGGCTTAATGTGAGCATTAATTCATCTCTATGTGTAGGGGAAGATCTTAAAAGGTCCAAAAGAGAAATTCTAGCTGTAATATTTGATAGTTGCTCATTAATATTATAAGGAGGTTTAGGTTGAACATTAGGTGCCTGATTCCATTTATTAGGAACTTTCAAAACAAATGGGGCTGATCCATCATTCTGCATTTGATCTTGTTGAGAGTTTTGAGCCTGTTGTCTAGTAACAGCTCCAATGGTACCCACAATATTATTCTGCGGATGATGAATGGGTCTTGGTCTAGCATTTATGGCTTGCTCATTAGAAAGTAATTGGTGAGACGATGGTCTAGTAGTGACTCTTCTTGGAAATGGTTCTTCCGGAACCATAGAACTTGTGATAGGGAGAATAGGATCCGATTCATCTTCAGAGCTATTCGATTGATTTGATGTGATTTCCATATCACTCTCAGTCTCGTATTCTGTATCACTGAGATCAGGTGTCTGGATATTGTATAGAGGCCTAGTTGTAACCATAGATAAGGTTGTGTCAAATATTTTTGGCTCATGAGCAGGTAAATGCCCACTAATAGTTCCTACATATCGGGTAGGAGGGGGAACATTATGATGTTCAATTTGATTAGCCACTTCCTTGCCATGTTTTGGTAAAGGATGTTGAAATATGTCCAATGACTGATTGGAATTCTGATTCTGGTTTTGGGGGATGTTCTTTTGAGCATTATTAGGAGGATTTTGCTTAGGTTGAAAGGTTTGCACCTCCATCTCATTGTTATCAATCAGGTCCTGTATTTTATGTTTTAATATTTTACAAGAGTTGGTAGTGTGTCCAGGTCCTCTATGGAAGTCACAGTGTAAATCGGCTCTGTATCCGGGTATAGTTGGATCAGGTTCCCGGATAGTTGGTAATTGAATCAAACCTCATTCTAATAATTGCGGTAGAATGGTTGATAAAGGTTGATTTAACCTAGTAAATTCTCGAGGAGGTTTATCGGGAGGTTTCAGTATAAACTTCTCCGTTGTCTTCGCAGCATTAACATTAGCAACATTTCTATTATCAGTGACTCCATCACCCACAACTTGTTTATTTTTATATTGATTTCTGGATGTTTTCTCATCGTCTTTCTTTTTAAGTTGTCCTCTTCGAATGAGAGCATCTTCCACTCGTCTGGCTAAGTCTATAGCCTGATCGAAGGTGGTCAAGGTAGCAGTTGATAATTCGTAGGATAGTTGTTCTTGTAAATTATTAATAAAGATGTCCAACATCTCCCTATAAGGCAACACAAAGTGCAATTTTCCTATCAATTGTCTCCACCTAGCTAGGAAATCGGCAAAGCATTCATCTTTGTCTTGTTTTAAGTTGTACAAGTCTTTAATGGTCACATGCCTTTCGATGTAGGCACTAAATTGATGAACAAAAGACTCGGCTGTTTCTTCGAAGTTCCTCAAAGAATTAGTGGGTAATTGATAATACCACTCTAATGCCATTCCTCCTAAACTTTTTGGGAACATTTTTAGTAATAACAAGTCATCATGTGATATATCATGACATGCTATCCTAAACATACGAAGATGCTCTATGGGATCTTCGGTTCCTTTATATATGGGCAAGACAGGCATAGGAAAATGTTTAGGATATGGCTGTGCTACAACTATAGGATCTAACGGCTGACTACACATCTCTCGATAATTGTACGAGGGACGGTAGGGATCTATCTGGTCCATGCGGGAAACTAACTGTTTCACCACAGTTTCAAGATTACTAGTTTGTCCACCATATTGGTTCGGTGGGACATAAGCATGGGATTTATGAGTGTATGACGGTGTGACATAAGGATTAGATGCTATATTGCTATTATGCAAAGCATTGGTAGGAAGAGTATTATGAAGAGGATTTGTAGTAGTATTATGTTGTATCCCAGATTGTTGGTAATTGGTGTTTGGTTTTGTTTTGGGTTTTTGCTGATTTGAGGTATATTGCTCAATAGCTTGGTGAAATAGAGCAGTAAATGATGGTTTATTTTGTGCAGGAATGACCCTAGGCTTGCTAACAGGCACTTTAGATGGTTGGGTAACCTGTTGTTGTTGCATGTTCTAGATTATAGCTGCCATATCCAAATTGGATGGTCCAGCTTGATCACTCTCTTGATCGATAAAGGACAAGGGATTAGTGCATGTGTGAAATACGTCTTCTAGAGTTGCTTGAGTGTCACTAATTCGATCCTTGTCCATATGGACTGCTCTATTAAGAACACCAATATTAGTATTAATGAACTTCCAGAATTGTTCCATGTTTTCAAAAGTAACAGATCCTCCCGGAGACATTTTAGGGGATGAGGATCCTTCCTCTCTAACATTTTCTTCTTGTTCATTTCTTACAACAAGCTCTTCTTCTTGCTGGTCTAGGATTTCTTCTTCCTGGACTTGGTCTTCAGGAAGGACATCTCGGGTTATTTAATGGTTTTCCTAGCCAATCTTCTTCTTCTTCAATTTGTTTTCCATTCCTAAGTCTAGGCATTGTGCTTAAACTTAGATTTCAGCAAATATATATATATATATATATATATATATATATATATATATATATATATATATGCGATAGGTTTGAGAGGTATATATTTTAATTATATACCTACTATAAAAAGGAAATGTTTTGATTTTTTGTTTTGTTTTTATTTTTGTTTTTATTGTTTTTGTGTTTTATAATATTATTATAAAGATAACAAATAGCATTCTAGTTGCAAAAGGAATAACAATAATAAGAATAATGACTTAGTTTTCTATAAATAATTTATGGATATCATTGATAGGATCAAGTTCATCAAGAGTCATGAAATGCTCCTCTTCAAATTGGAAATGGTTTTTCAAAAATTTGACAAAGTGTGCTATGGTAATATGATCTGTCTCGGATTCTGACCTGTAGAAATAAAGCTCATGGCAATACTCTCGATATAACACAGCTCTAGGAACTCTATTCCATATTTTTCTATCCGTAAGAACGACTTCTTGATCCTCTATACGAGATAGAAACTTATGTACTACAACTGCATTCTCAAGGTATTCCTCAAAGGTGTACAATTCTGAAGACACAAGTGCTCTTTTATCGGCTAACCACCTATGGCAAGCTCTCTGAAGTTCATGATATAAGGTTACCTGATCAGGATCCAGGATTCTATCTAGGACAAACCTCTTAATTTGCCTAAGTTCTGTAGATCTGGATTCAATGATACCCAATCTCCTATCAAGTTCGTCCCACAAAGGTTGAACCCTATTTGTTTGAGGTACTCTAAGTATAGAAGTAATCTCTATGGCCGTTAATTGATTTTCAACATTTATGGTGACAACTCATCTTTTATTATAATCTACCATCTAAATATGATATGCAACTTTAATTGTTTGTCTAATGATTCTAGATGTTACTTAATAATAATTTTTTTTTTGGATTGTTTTCAAAAGGTTTTTAGTTTCACGTCGGGTTCACCAAAATGTACTGACCCAAATTTTTCATGCCCTTACCTTCAGGCTAAAGGATCCATGCCCGAAAGGGGGATGCGAGAAGGATGGAACAATACCTCGGACTGAGAGGCCCTTTGAAGGTCGCGCCTCTCGGGGGAGGGGTATAAGGGTGAATTTTCGATGGATGGTGGGGTTCACCAGGAAACTTTGAGTGGCAGTTTCCATGCCTAGGTTGAGAATGGTTTTGATGTGTTCATTTTATACTCGATCATTCATAATCCTAGGTTGGCCAGAATGAATCTAAGCTATTCTATATGAAATGCCAATTTATATGAATACAGAAAGCATGAATGAATCCTAAATACCAGGAATATACTTAAATAAGAAAGAATGCACCTGATTTCGGATGTCTGATGAAGATTCTGAAGCTTGTAGGAGTCCAGATCATCCCAAATATGATAGGATCATCTGCAATTGTATAGAATCATCCCAGATTATAGTCGATCGTCTGAGATCAGACAAGATCATCGTCGATCTGACGAATTCGTCAGACGAATTCGTCAAAAACCTGCAATCACAAAAGTAGACACCAAAAACCAAAAATGCAACTGCAAGAATAATACAAAATGATAGAAATGATAGTATAAATGCCTAACTGATAAATCTGGATAGCAAATTAAAGGAAATGCATTGTTTTAATAACTTATTTTAACTTTTATCATGCAGTTATTTTAAAATGAGGTGAACTCCAGGATGCAGAATAAAAATAATCAAGCTAATGCATAATAAAATAAGGAAGAAAGATGAGAAATGCAAACTCAGGGCTCTGATTGCCCCCAATATGAATTGTAGTCGAGATCACCTCCAATCGTACGAGATCATCACCGATCTACGACAGGATCATCCAAAATCATCTGGAATCACCTGCGACGATCCGAGCTTCCTCCAGCTGAAGCACAGTGAAAACCTGCAATGAAAACCTAAAACTACGAGTGCAAAACTTCAATGGTAGGGAAAACCAATCAAGGAAAGGGTTAGGAGGAAATCCAGGCAGGGGATCCAAAGAGTCAGGGGGATAAACTAAGAAAATCCTAGTTTATATAGGATTAGGGGGAGGTTAGGAGGTTGGGGATCATCCCAATCTGGGAGATCTCCAATGGAGGAATCTCCAACTACGCAGACACGCTTCTGCCCAAGTTGGAGAGGTTGTTGAAACAGAAGCTAATTATGAAAATTTGGTTTTGGGACGAAATCGTCTGGACGTTCTATTCCAGATGAATTCATCCGATCTGGGATGATTTCGTCTGATCGATGACGATATCGTCCAACGGTCAAAACAACTCCTAAAAATGGCACAAAAAATGGGGTGAGCGGTTAACGGGCGGTTTCGGGGTTAAAATTCAAATTTTATCTTTTTACTAAGGGTTTAACTGCGCCAATTTTAGGGTGCTACAGCCACAATCTATACCCTGGAATACTCAATCATCTCAAAAATAGTCTATGTACAATGTGCGTCTAGTCTCGAGAAGCCCTCGAGCTCTCAGCCTCATCTCCTCTCCCACCCTAAGGTGGAGGAGGTGGTCCCATTGAATCTCGTCCTGTGTCATGGGTCCTCGATGTCGATCATGATGATGTCCTTGATGACCCCATCTTGATTGGCTCTATAATGCCAACTGGCAACTATATCCTCTAGCCCTCTGGAACTAGTTGGTAGTACACTCCCTGATAGAATGCAGTTTGAGGAACTAACTGTGCCAGCTCCAAAATGCTCACCCCTCCACTCTAAGCCCTAAGCCATGTAGCCTCATCCTACAGAGTCTGCACCTGAGCTCATAGGTAGGCATTCTCTACCCATAGAGCTACCATCTCGCTGCTCTCCCCCACCTCAACACCCTTACCCCTATCAAGCGATGGTGGCCTATCCCTCCTCTTCGACTGTTACTGTCTCTCTAGAGCCTACGGTACTCTTCAACGTCTCTCCTAAGGAGGCCATCATTGATCCCTCCCTTCATGACTCTTCATTGCATCGATGGTAGCCTGGCATTGCCTCTCCATCCATTACACTACAACATGCATCGGACCCTATGCCATCGTCATCCTAGGAGGGTGGATGCCTGCATACTAGGCATCATACTCGTCTGCTACCATCGTATCATCCCCATCCATTGGATGAATGGGGGCATCATCAGCATCCTAACTCCAAAACTACTACATGTTTGTAGCCTCGCTTAGTGTGGTGTTATCCCGCATAGTCCGTGAGTACTCATAATCCCTAAGAGAAGGGATCCCCTATTGTAGACCAAACTACCTCAAAACTCGATCATAGCAATGGAGCTCTACCTCTCCCCACTCTGTCCTCAACCATATGACTCACATGATGTGAGCCAACTCTTGTCCATCCTCTACCCATCCAAGATGCTCTCTCCATGGTCTCCAGGTGATCTGATCTGAGGTGAGGTCATCTAGCAACCTCCGAGATGTCAACAGATCTATCCACCATTGTAACCCTCTCTAGAGCCACCAATATAAAACCTGGGGTCTCTCCCAATCAACTCCTATCAATGGAAGCCCTACCAGCCTTTGCATCGCAATGTTATCCTAGCACCAAATCTGTAGCAGTGATGTCAGCACCAGACATTGACCCCCCTTGTATACGACCCCGTAAAGGATCCTATACAACCAGCACAATACAAAGCTATCCCAAGAAAACATGTATCCGTGGTCTCTCATGTCACATACCACATCTGAGAGTAGCCATGGTAATTTGCATCTACTATGGTGGCATAGAAGAAGGCCACCCACCACCCCTACCAAAACCCAGGTCAACTGAGACGTCCCAGGCATCTGCCTCAAAGCCTCGATGTTCACTCTACCCTTCTCTAGTGCAAATCTTGGGTCACTGCATAATCTCATCATAGCATGGCCCTGATTGGTCGAAGGGGTCATGAATTGACCATGTATGGGGATCCTCAAGATCCTCCATACATCCTCTAGAGTGGGAGTCATCTCCCCTGTCGATAGCCAAAAGTAGGATGACTTCGGATACCATCTCTCTGCTAGGGCTGTTAGTAGCCCCATGTCTGTAGAAAGTTGTGGTATCTCTGCCACATGTCGCAGTCCTACTTCTGCTAGTCTATCTCACTCGGCCTGATCAAGCATGGCCAAATCATCTCTTAGACCTCCGTATTTCCACTCCCAACTCTTTAGTAATCCCCTCTACAAAATAAATAGTAAAAAAACAAAAATCATTAGTACATAATCATTAAAAAATCAATTAAAATTAAAATCACCCCATAAAAGTTTATATCGCCCATTATTGGACGATATTGTACCAAATTTAGACAAAATCATCCTTAATAGGATGAAATCATCTCCATTCTTCAATTTGGGGATCACCCCTTATTGGACGGGATCGTCCATATTTATCCAATTTAGTCCTTAGACGAAATCGGCGATATAGGGACGATTTCAACAAAATTGGAATGATTTTGTCCCGATGTCGTCGACAACCTAAAAATGGCCATGACGCCCAAAAAAAATTAAAATTCAAATTAAAAAATCAAGTAAATCAAGTTAAAAATATAGTACACTAGGTTTAGATCCTTACCCGCAACCCACATCGGACCTCTGTCGATCTATGCATCATTTCCACCATTTCGCTTGTAGAGCTCTGAAACAGTGAAAGTGAACAATAAAAATGAATTAGGGTTTTACCCTATTTTTCTTATTTTTATTTTAAAATGACATTTTTCAATTTTTGCTTTTTCGCGCTTTTACCTCAAACGTTCGATTTGGGTAAAAACTTGGAGGGGGCACCATAGCAAACAGTCGTACGATTCGACCTAGAATCGTCGTCTAAAAAATGGAATAAATTTTTGCTTTCTTGTAAAGCGTAAAGAACTCGTATTTAACGCATTTTCTTTAGAAAATTTTCTAAAGAGGGGGCAAAATGTAGCACCCTAAAATTTGCATAGTTAAACCATCAGTAAAAAGTAAAAATTTGAATTTTAACCCCGAAATCGCCCGTTAACCGCTCACCTCATTTTTTGTGCCATTTTTAGAAGTTGTTTTCACCGTTGGACGATATCATCACCGATATAACGATACCATCCCAAATCGGATGAATTCATCTGGAACAGAACGTCCAGACGATTTCATCCCAAAATCAATTTTTTGCAATTAGCTTTTGTTCCAACAGCTTCTCTAGCTTGGGCAAAAGCATGTCTGCACGGTTGGAGATTCCCACATTGAGGATCTCCTAGATTGGGATGATCCCCAACCTTCTAACCTCCCCCTAATCCTATATAAACTAGGATTTTTCTAGTTTATCCCCCTGATCCCCTGATTTCCTGATTGCCTTCTTCCCCTGCCTCCCCTAACTCTCTCCCTGCCTGCTCTCCCTAACTCCCTGCAAGATTTTATATTCGTGTTTTCAATTTTTTGTTGCAGTATTTCACTATGTTTCAGTCAGAGATAGCTCAGATCGTTGCAGGCGATTCAACCACAATTTTGGGTGATCCTATAAATATCGATAACGATCTCATACGATTGCAGATGATCTTGACTACAATTTAGTTTGGGGGCAATCAGAGTCCTGAGTTTGCATTTTCTACGTCATTTCTTTATTTATTGGTGCATTAGATTAATTTACTTTTGTTTTGCATCTTGGAGTTCACCTCATTTAGCATAATTGCATGATAAGATTCAAAATAAGTTACCAAAACATTGCATCTCATTTAATTTGATATCTGGATTTGTTATTTAAGCATCTACACTCTCATTTTTATCACTTTGCATCATTCTTGCAATAGTATTTTTGGTTTTGGTGTCTGTTTTCTTGATTGTAGGTTTCTGAAGAATTTGTCAGGTCACTGATGATCCTGGGTGATCTCAGACAATTGACTGTGATTTGGGATGATTATGTACAATTACAGACAATCCTGTCATATCTAGGATGATCTGGACTCCTACAAGCTTTATAATCTTCATCAGACATCATAAATCAGGTGTACTCTTCTCCATTTAACATATTCTCTGCATTTAATCACATTAGGATTCATTTATGTTTGTTGTATTCATATAAATCATAATTTTCATATAGAATAACTTAGCTTCATTTTGGCCAACCTAGGAATCTGAATGATTGAACATAAAATGAAAAAATCAAATCCATTCTCAACCTAGGCATGGAAACTGCCACTCAAATTTTCCTGGTGAACCCCACCATCCGTCTAAAATTCACCTTTATACCCCTCCCCCAAGAGGCACGACCTTAAAAGGGCCTCTCCATTTGAGGTATTGTTCCATCCTTTTTGCATCCCCCTTCCGGGCATGGATCCTTTAGCCTGAAGGTAATGGTGCAAAAAAATTGGGTGATACAGGAGGATCAAGAAATGCAAATCCAGGTAAATGAAGACCCTTCACATCAAATTGACCGCCAAATCAGTCTGAGGACAATTAAGGTGATCCTTGAACATCAATTTGAACAAGGATATTGAACCCACTACCCCTGATTTTGAGGGTAAACTCATTAGAGTTCAAACTACAGCTGTCAGTCGCGGTTCACAGTGCAAACCACGCACCAAAGCTATGGTTTGTAACAAGTGACAGATCACCTTACTCTTTTCATTTATGTCTAGTTAGTTAGATTAGATTAGTTATCTGGTTGATTTAATAGCATTTTAGAAGACTTCTGACCGTAGAACTAGGCTAGATTCACATTTTATGCTTATGTTTCAATTAGGACTAAAATGCTTTCTTTATGCATGTTTATGCTTCATTTCCTATATTTGATCCATGCATAGTGTAGATGTTGTTTTACTTTATGCTATTACATGAATCTTGATTAACTTTGCATAGTTTAGTAGATTTCTTTATGCTTTCTTGATTATACATGTTAACGAAGTCATTATACATTTTACCTAAAAAGGCCTCATCACGAGAGGTTGCCTATCTTTTTGACATTCTTGTTGTTTCTTGATCGCAGGAAATAGTTCTAAAGGAGAGATAAAGCATCCAACCCCTTCCCCATTGTGAAGAAGAGGGTCATCGACACCCTAGAGTAGTTCGTGTCACCCTAAGGAGCATTTTTATCACACCTACCCTTGATAGGGATTAAACACTATTGTAGTTAACATATCAAATGGGTATCCCTAAGAGGGACGAATCTGTAATTTGATTTCATCAAAAATAATAAAGAATTCCTTATATTCACTTTATTTCTTGTTATCAAATTATGCATGCCTATTTGTGTGTTTCCTTTCGATTGCGATAGTTAGAGCGAGGTGTGAGCTTCCTTTGTGGTCACACTTATATCATTAAACAAAAATTTAACATAGGAGCATATAGACTTGCTACCCTTGAGGAAGATGAGGATCCTTAGCCTATAAGTATTTTTCACCTATAGGCTTTTTATGCATAATTTTTATACTTATTTTAAAATATTATACCTCTTGTATATACATTTTCTCTTAACAATAACTACATCTCTCTTTCACATATTTGTGTATCCTTTTCCTTACACCCTTTTTATATCCTACATTTTGTATCACCCTGTCCCTATCACATAGCTCTATTTCCACATTTTTATTCAATTTTTATCTTCACTGTGTCACTCTACAACATCCTTTGTGTGTGAGAATTGTGTAGTACAGTCGATATTCATGTAGGGAGTGATATTTCTTTTGGATTGTGTAAGCTGATTTGGTGAGGATAATTATTGTGACTCTATCCTCCATATTTCTCCTTTCACATCACCATTTTTTTCTTCTTTATGGGAGATTTTTACCTCCTTAATCACTCACCCTTCCTTTTATGCACAAGGGTATGTATACTTTTTAAAATATGTTTCTTCTTGTATCCATTTTATTCCTCTTTTCCATTTCTTCATATCCTATGGATTTTTCCATCACTCAGTCATACCTAGTATTATGTGTGTAATGTGTGGGTTCTAGGATACCTCAATAGGTCACAAATGGAGGCTCCAAATCATCATGGATTTGAATAGGATATATGTGCAATTAATGAGGATACTAGGTATGACTAGGTTAGGATGACATAATGATTAGTCCTAATACCTGTATTAGCTCATTATACCCTTTTCTACTGTCCAAAACCTAAGGATTCATTCTCTTGTAAAAGAAAATAAAAACGAATGAAGAAAAATAATAATATAGCCTTAATCCTTGGGCATATTAAATGACTCCACTAGGGCTATAGATGTCTGACTTGTAGTGGAGCAATGTCAATGGACCATGTACTTCTCTACCAAGGCTATAGAAACCTAACTGGTAGTGGAGTATAATTTCACGATGAGCTTCCTCTTTCTCATTAGGGCTATGAGTGATTAAGTTTGAACCTATTCAAAAATTAAGCTAATGAATCCACTATACACACAATAGTTCTAGTATTTCCGGATATATCTCAAGGGATATTTAATCCTAATGGTCTTGTATGGGCATTTCACTACTTGAGAGGAGTACTAGGGTGTTTGAGTCTTGCAAAATATCCTTTGGATATTTTTCTCTCTCCTCTTCTTCTATTCCTTTTCCTCTTATTTCATGCTTCCCTTACCTCAGAGACATTATATACCCTTGTGTATCTTTGGAGATATTTTTGAGTAATGAGGTGAACATTTCCCATTGTTACCATAATCACTATTATCCATTATCATCTAAGTTCCTATGTCCATTCTCCTTTTGCCAGTACATTTCACCCATTAATTATTCATTTATGTTTATCCATTTGTACTAGTCAATCATCTAACCATATCACCTATTATTATTCATACACAAGGCATACATACATTCATCCACATAAAATGATATCCAAACACATATATATATCAAAATAATGCATCATATATTATGTCTATAGGCAGTCTATAAATGATAAAAAAAATGTACATCCAAAAATACAATCCAATATATATATATATATATATATATCAAAATAATATATCATATATTATATTTGTAGACAGTCCATAAATGACCAAAAAAATTTACATCCAAAAATACAATCCAACTCATAGGTATTCATCTAGCCCCAATACTGCTCATTGATGACCCCCCACCTCTATCTCCATATTTTCTTGTCTAGGGTCCTCACCTCTCTCGCTTTCTCTTTTCCCCTCCACTGGACTATGACCCTATCCCCTCATGAAATAGGGGTACTCGTGGATTGATATATGGTACCCTAAAAGCCATGGTCCTACTCCTACTCTTGCTCCATGACTGTGATTGTGAGGAGTTCTCTAGAAGTGAAATATGATGCCTCAAAAGATCCATCTCTAGCCTTTGACTCCATGATCATACCCCCTCATAAGCCACCAAAATTTTTGAGTCCCCCTGACTTTGAGCCCTTATCATTTGCTCTAGCTTGACCTCCAACTGTTGGATTCAATTGTAGGACTTTGAATGCTCTCTCCTTAATATCTCCATATCACCCTCTAACTACTAGATCTGATTACAAAATGTTGAGTGCTCCCTCCTTAGGTTCACTCAATCCTCACTCTCCTACATAATATTTACCTCTAACCTCCCAACTTGGTGTTGAAAGCCATCTCGCTTAGCTATTAGATGATCTCACTCTTTCTCCCACTGATCCAATCACGGTCTTAGAGAATTTTTCTCTGTCACTACCCGGTCCATCATAGCCTTTCAATCTCATAGCTACATTGCTCATTATTCCCTCTCCCTCTCCACCACCTCATATATATTGGATATCCCATCCCTATATACCTAGTGAAGTCTCACCATATCTACCTCTACTATCTACAATCAACCTCAGCCCTCATCCCTCTCCTCAATATCCTAGTGTCTATCCTCCTCTAGTACATATACCCACCTCCTCAATCACTCTCTCTCCTCATCATCTCCATCCCTTCCTCTATCCTATATTAGGACCCCATAATTTTACTAGTATGCATCATAATATATTATGACTCCAACATCCTCTATCACATCTACCCAGAGGTCTCTATCATCCTCCTCACTCACCTCTAATACATCAATGTAGGGTAAATGTCTCTTAAAATATCTCCTTTGATAGACTACTGGTACTAGAGGAACATCCTATAATAGACCAAACTATCTAAGCACCCTCTCATACTGGAACAACTCATGATCTCCCCTGTGCCACCCATAGCACCATCTCCTCCTCCTAACCCTACTCAAATGCACTCTATCACTATCCTAGCTTGACCCTACTAGCCAAGGCCTCCAAGTCATTTTTTCTAGCTATAGTTGTTGAAATGCATCCTGATAATTCTCCAAACTTCCTACCCTATTATGACTTAAACCCCACTCCTTTTTATGATTCCACCTCATAGCATACCTAATCTCCATATATAGCTCTGTATGCACCTCCCATGGTAGCCCTGCTAGCCTCTCTACTATAGTATGCTCCCATACCCATACCTAAAGGAGTAAGCTCACTCCTAAACTAACTCTCCCTCTCCTATGTACCTCATATAACTCCTTATGGGTTTGAGTCGATAACGTTGGTCCCCATGCAAACATTGTCTCATACTCTATCATTTATGTCACCATGTCCAACATGTTCCATGGAAACCATGTGCTTGAAGATTCTAGGAGTATAATATTTGATATTATATTCATTAAAACCACCTAGTGTACTAAAATAATATTTTTTGAATAATGACACTCCAAAAATACCCCTTTATGCCCAATATCTACCACCTCATCAGTCACCCTATCTCCATAAACCCTCCTCAATACCACATCTAGCTCTCGGGTATCTGCAACTTATAGCCTCTTCCTCTCTATTGGTAAGTGGATAATCTGGTAGATGTCTTCTAGAGTGATAGCGATCTCCCCTATTAGAAACATAAATGTGTTGCTATCACAATTCCACCACTCATCCAAAGTGATTAGGTAAGCCTAGTTTGAGTATACAGTCTCCAACTGAACTACATCCTATAGCCCAATCTACTTGAATCACTCCCAATCATCACCACTCAAATTATTCTTCTGCACATCCTTGTATAGTTGAGTGAACTAATGTTACCCTCATAGCAACTCACCTTGCACCAACAAAAAAATATAAAACCATAAGTCCATATCAATTACAATTACTTACAAAAACATTCAATAATTCTTTACCCCAACCCCTCCATTTGCCACAATCAACTTTAATACACCCCACCAATATTTCACCTCACTTAATTTTACCTTCATTTAATCCTCCCCTTAATTTATCTCATTTCCCTTCCCTATTCTTTTACTTCTCTTTTCCCTTCCATTTTCCATTTACCTTATTTTCTCACCATTAACCCCTTTCTTATTTTCCATCTCTTCTTATTCAATCCCACCTCCTTTTATACCACCTCCATTTTCCTCCTTTTTTCCCTCTTCCTTTTTACCCTATGATCTGATCGTCTTCCCTGAGATGATCCTTCCCTTGACCATCTCATCTGAGATGGTACCCTCCATTATCGTCCCCTTGGAGATAGTCTCATCCCTTGTAATACCCCTCCCTTTTGCTTTCCCCCACACCCACTATGTAACCATCTCCACTACGATGGTTATGATAGAGACCGTCTGGATCAATACGGTCTCTCCCATAATGGTCTCATAGGAGATGATTTCACAACCACCATTTTATGTGGCTGATATTCCACTCCCACTGCCTATAATAAAACCTTATCCTACTCAAACCCTACAACCCCTAACCTACCTAAAACCCTATCCCTCCTTTGAACTCCTTACCCTTAACCACCTTACCACCTATCCATATAATTAATTAATTAATTTTTTTTAATCCATTTCCCCTCTTTCCTTATGCCCCCCATCAACAATTAAATAAAATAAAGTACCTATTTTTGCATCACCTATCAGTTGTCTCCCACCCATTACTCCATATTCCACTGTCGCAACATCACCAAATACATCCACCCCCTCACCCATGCTTGCACCACTTTTGGATGTCATATCCTCTTTCTCATCTCTCCTTATCTCTCTCTCATCCTTCATGGTTGCAAAAATAACCTTGTACGTGCGATTATTTATTTTTACAACTTTCATGCTCAACCGCCCAAGACGATCACATGATCAACTCATACAGTCATATGCGCTCACCTTCAACGATCTCTCACCCACCTAAGGTGGTTAATCACCAATACCATATCTATTAATATGGTCTCACCTACCACATTTTTAAGCCCCCTAATTTTGGCCTACTTCCCTTAGTGCTTCTTCAAACCCGCATACACAACTACATGGCACCCTTTTTTTACCTTTTATTTCACACTACCTCTTGGGCATATCATTTTTATACTTACCTCCTTGGGAACCCTTTTACTATTTTCTCCTTGGACATCACTTGTACACACCCCCTTGGTCCTTCTACTTTTCACTAACCTCCTTAGGATATACACCTTCTAGTTTACTTTATTTTCCTTTGTGTCTGTATGGTTCCATATTGTTTAGATCTAATGCTTTTATCATGGTTGCATCCCACTAACCTACTTTCCTACCACCCTTCACCCTTTCCTCCCTCCCTATATTAGGTGGTCTCTTTTGACCATATCTACCATGAAGATCTCCCTTTCACACCATCCCTTTGCCTTTTTCCATAACCACACTCACTTACTTCATTCCCCTTCTCTTTTCCTCTCCCTTTCCTTCCTTCTCCCTTGGCCAATTTTATCAAGTGTCTTGTCCTCGGCCTCATGACCTTGTTTGTGCACTTACCACTTAAAAGGGTTTCCAAATACACTCCCACGGGGATAATCATCTCACTCGAGAAATCAACCAAAAAAATTTTGATAAATATTTTTGCATTATTTTTTTTTAAGAAAAAAACCCCTTGCAGGGCTTCCTTGGTCTGAGAGACCACAACCAGGGGGTTCTACACCATCAAAGTCACCCGGGAGTCATGCTTGGCCCTAACCGCACCAACATTATCAATTGGATTTTGGGTACCCAATTCAACTTTTTTGTAGGGTGGAGATTCAAACCTTGGACCTCCCTTGTAGGATTTCCCTCTCCTCTCCAATTCACCTACAACACCTGGGTAATATTTTTACATTATGTTGTTTATAAAAACAACACATTGCAAAAAGGGGCATCTGTAGACATCAAAAATTTAAAAACTTTCTAAAATAGATTCTATAGACACTGAAAATTAACAATTTTTCTAAAATAATTAATTAAAAATATAAATACCTAAATATAAATAATTAATACTCCCTAATAATCCCTAATAAAACATCACATGCATTAAAATAAAAAATAAAATTCAATTTTTGATATACCGTCCCTACACCCACAAAAATATTAAAAATAGTAAAAACTCCTTGCAGGGCTACCTTGATCTGAGAGACCACAACCAGGGGTTCTACACCATCAAAGTCACCTGGGAGTCATGCCCGACCCTGCCCGCAGCAACATTATCAATTGGATTTTGGGTACCCAATTCAACTTTTTTGTAGGGTGGAGATTCAAACCTTGGACCTCCCTTGTAGGATTTCCCTCTCCTCTCCAATTTACCTACAACACCTGGGTAATATTTTTACATTATGTTGTTTATACAAACAATACATTGCAAAAAGGGGCATCTGTAGACATCAAAAATTTAAAAAATTTCTAAAATAGATTCTATAGACATTGAAAATTAACAATTTTTCTAAAATAATTAATTAAAAATATAAATACCTAAATATAAATAATTAATATTCCCTAATAAAACATCACATGCATTAAAATAAAAAATAAAATTCAATTTTTGATATACCCTCCCTACACCCACAAAAATATTAAAAACAGTAAAAATGTAAATAAAATAAGATATTAAATGCTCACTCATTCCCTACACCATTAATAACTAATTAAACCTAGATTAGGCTAATTAAATGTAATTAATATCACCATCATGATCCCTATTTATTACCCCTCCCACATAGAAAATGACAAAAATAAATAAAATAATAGTTTTATAAATTAACCTCAATTAAGTACATTAATAAAAATCCTCTTTTACTAATTAACCATAATTAAACATTGTTCAAGGCAATGCATTTAATAAAATCTCTAGAAGTTTGAAAAATCTACCCCTTCCAAATATCTATAAATCCCCTAATTAAATATGCCACCTCACATGCACTTTCCCTCCATGCCACAAATAGAAATATTAAATTTAAAATTGTGCCAAGTTAAAAAAGTGCATTAAATCCATTTGGCCTAAGGACAAGCCACATCATTATCTTGAAAATTTTAAATTCTTTTTCTATCCCCCATGTACCTTGGGAAACTAATTAAAAAATTAGTTTCCCATCCCCCTAGGACACTACCCCCAAAGCTATTTACTATACCAACTCCCCAGCCCCTACAACCCATAATTTTGGAAATTAAAAATTACTTGCCACAATCCCCCATGTCCATAGGAAACTAATTAAAAATTAGTTTTCCATCCCCCTAAGAATGCAATACCAAAGCAATTAAATGAACCCACCCATATCCCCTTCACCTCACTACTCTCTAGACCCATCCTCCACCTACCTATGTGGAGACTATGTGGAGCCCATGTGGCATCCTGATCACTCAGTCCTAAAACCTCTATAAATATCCTTGATCATGGCCAAGGGAGGAGAGCCAATTTTAAGCTAGGGTTATGCTATCAAAATCTTCAATCAATCTTGACTTAGCTTATTTGACCCTTGTCCATAGTCATTAACACTATCCCAAAACTTCTTGCAACCCATTTAACCCTTTTTTGAGCTCTCAGGTTTGTTATTTTTGAGTTTTTAGTCATAGTCTCAAGACTGCCTCCCTTGAGACGGTCTCACATAGTTATACCACCTCCCTAGAGACAGTTTTACCTCTATCACAAAAAAAACATCAACAACAAAAATCTCAATGACAATTTCACATTATAGTAGGTATAATCCTTGGTTTTTTTGCATTTTGATTCATATAACAATAATTTCTTTTTATGCACTATGGTTTTTATCTTGTATGGACTAAGTCCCAATCTAGGTGGACTCATCTTGTTTGTTAAATTTTCTTCTCTTGGTTGTGTGTATGTCCTTCATTCATCTACTACAGACTTGGTAAGATCACACATGCAAGCATTCACCTCATGATATTCTCCTAATCATGAACTATTATGGGAAGGAATAATTACACCATTGCTATTGCAAAAGCCCACTTGATCTAATTTATAATTTGTAAAGATAAAGAGCTTAATTTTGTATTATAAAATATTTATTTGTAATAAAATATATTGTATATATTGTGCTCTTCGTCTTTGTATCTCTCTTTTTAATGGTAACTTTCGTATCCCTACACTTTGGGAGCTAGGAAATTTTTTATGAGAAATGGAAACAATGTAGTTTTAATAATAAAACAATGAAAATGGTATGCAAAATGGGACTTAGATTCATATGGTGGTAGTTATGTCTAGAATAAAATTCACGTATATTTATATTAGAGCACAAAATAAGGGAGCAAGTATGGGAGAGGATTATTAGTAAGGTAATGGAAACACTATATATTAGATTATAGGAGGAAATAGACATAGAAATGGAGGAAGTGACTATCCTTAGGAGCTTTGGAATAACTATAAAATAAAAACAACTAAGGGTTGGATGTGCATGTGAGAATTCCTTGAATGACACAGAGTGGAGATCACCTCCTAGAGAGTGGGTGAAGGCTAACACAAATGGAGATTCTACTAAAAACCTTGGAAAAGTTGGTTTTGGCATTATCATAAGGAATTGGAAAGGAGAATAGGTGTACTAGAGAGTAGAAGATATGGTAAAAATATAAATAATGAAATAAAAGGATAGGAAATCCTATTGACATCAATGATAGCTATGAATCTACACTTACATAAGCTATGGATAGAGATAGACTCTCATGTATGGACTAGAATCTTAGATTTGATAAGACCCTTCTAGGTGCTAGAAATTGGGGAGAGAAGTAAGGTGGAAGTAATTCAAAATATTTGGAAGACTTTTCAAGATATTTTTATTATGCATATCAAGCAAGAGGGAAACAAGGTGGCATCTTATTTAGCAAAATGGAGAAAGGGGCTAGAGAAAGGTCAATATGTGGACTCTTAGATGGAAAATAAAATAATATGGTGCAAAATAATCCAAGGGATATGAGAGGTGGTATAGGTAGATAACAGAATAGTAAAATCTTAATTCTAATGAATTTATTGTAGTTAGGCCAAGGAGCAATGCCTAGAAGGAAACAAATGACAAGTTATCCTAGTATCAAGTTGGGTAAGCAAGTTTATTGTCTTACTACCATAGGCTCTTGTGTCTTCATCCTTAGGCTATTATTGTTCTACTATATGACATTACTATTGGGATCCATATTGACATCAAATAAACTTGATACTGTAATTGTCTATCTTCCAGATTTTTGACCATGCGTGCACCCGCTAGTCGTAGCTCAGAACTCAAAATTTTATGGACCAAATATTACTTCAAACCAACATCCAGAGTAGGCTTATTCCTTGTCGATTGACATAATGTTTACTCAATTAATCTCAGTAATGGTTTTGAGGGATAGGGTTATAAAAGGTTTAGGGTTAAGAAATTATACATAAACAATGATCGGATAGGGCTAACAACATAGGCATCCATAGGGAAACCCTTTAGGAAATTATTTCTATTGTCCCACACTCAGGATTAGTAGCACCCAAAATGGAATAATCTTCATACAATAAAAATAAAGTAAATATGTGCTTCAAAAAGTAATTTCAAACATCTATGATACTAACAATCCAATTTAGCAGAATAAATCAGCTTTTAGACTTAACAAAAATAAAATTCTCAACAACATAGATCTAACTATGAATAGATTTCAATTGCCTTACAACTAGTAATCCAATGTAGGTGGAATGAACTAACCATAACAACATTGATAGAAATGCAATTCATAGCTTGAACCTCTTAATAAAAGATATCGAAGATGACAAATCTTGAGTCAAAAATCCGAGTAATGCTCCTTCTATTAATTTGCAAAAGATGTTACATAGTAGGGCAAGCAAACACTCTAGATTTGACCCTGATAATTGAGGGTTTGACCTCTATATATAGTTTTACAATGAAAGAAAAATAGAGAAAATATTACAAGGATTTTGACTGTGCCAGATCAGTAGAATGCTATGGTGGCATCATTTCATTCACCTATATGATCTGAGAAGTCTTGTCGAAGTCACACACCATGGCATCTTGGATCTACAACTTGTTGGTTTGGTAATGGTAGTTAGATTTTAGGCCATTAAAAACTATATATAAATAATTCATCCTTCTTGAGGACTCCATCCCACTGTACATATACAACTACTAAATTTCTTGGTTCTTGGCACCATGGATGCTTTGTCTACCTGCTCGAACTAATTGATTCTCATTCGCCAATAATCTACCTTTGTATACTCGTGAAAGTTTCAACATAATATCCACCATTGATGCACTTCAGGGATAGTTATGATTAAAATTTAATAATGTTTTGTATATGAGTAGCATAGAAAAAGTCATCAATCTGCTCTAAAACGAATGTTGACGTCAGCTTGGATAGCTTTGGCCAATGGATTGGAGCATTCATGAGAAATACACTGAATGTTAAGTAGAATGTAGCTCATCATCAATCCTTTCACATAAGTCTTTAAAACACTATATTCCCTTCTCACGTTTGTAGCATAGAATGTGTGTTGCATTTCGCTCCTTGATATCCACTCCTTCAGCTTTGACCTAGGTTAATTGTGGATTAGAGTATGTTGCAATTCCACTCAAGAAGTAATGCAAAATATCTTTTACATTATTTCACTACCTTTTACTTCTTCTCGAGTGTTTTGACCCTTTCACCCAGTGGTGTAGAGCCTATCATCATTCTGCTCTATAAAGACATGGATCTCGACAAAATGAGATATTTTTGGCACTTAGTCATTTTAGCATGCAGGATGAAGTAATATTGCTAATCTACACTTTGAAATATGTTGATGTCATCTAGACTCACTTTAACTATAGATTGGGACATTCATGCTTGGCCATTATAAAATACACTAAGTATTGGGCAGCGTGGAACACTTTACGTATTTTGCAAAAAAATAACTAAGTTTTGAGTGGATTAGAGCATCTTGCACTGATCCACTCTAAAATACACTATATCTTCAATGGATTGGAGCCTTTTCATGCCTTAGAATAAATTTTTAAAGTTTTCCAAGGATGTGGCCATTTTGGACCTACATTTTGGCACCTCCCGGGTGGATTTGCTCGTAAAGCCATCAAACTTAGATTCTTATCCATTGGGCATCATGAGTCAAAAATGCTAGTCTTCAAGTAATGCTTCATAGAATAATTTCCATATGATCATTACCATTTGAAAACTTTGTGAAACCACTCAGAGGATAATGGTTCATATTGATATCATACTAGAAACAAAAATATCTACCACTCCTTCAAAACTGTTCAAATGTTAAGAAAAACATAGTTATGCTCTTCTTTTAAGCTTTATCAAAATGATATGAATTCCTTCATAAAACTTTCATTCTATGCCTTTTGGCTTCATGCTTTTATTATTATCTTCTGACAACGTCAAAGTCAAAACAAAACAAAAATAATATATTTCTACATGACTACTATAGACACCAAATCCTAGCCACTTGTCCATCCAATCCATTCTACCACCCACTTGTCCACCATCCCCCTTTCCTGCCATTCAATTGGCCATTCCATGCCTTTCCCGCCATCCAATGGCCCACTTTAGCCCTTTCCCACCATTTTTCGACCCCTATTTGACTTATTTATATTTATTTTATATTATTTATATTTAAATATAATATTTTATATTATATTTTAATATATTTATTATAAAATATATATTTATAAGCCAAATTAACCTCAACCGTCCGATCCGATCTAATCTCAGCCGTCCATCTTCCTTAATCCGTGTCACACCTAAAGTTTAATATCAGCCTTTGGATCCGCTTTAATATTAGCCACACGATCAAAAGTGTTAAGCTAAAACCCTAAGAAAACCCTAGGCTTGATAATAAATAGGAGCATTCTCAATGCTCAACCCCTGGAAAACTTGAACGTTGGAGCTTTAATTTACTTGTGAGATCTAACCTTGCTTAGAGCTAGTTTCTTGTGAGTAGGTTGTGCCCTAGCCTATCCTTCCCCAAAACCCTAGTTTGCCCTAGGATTTTCTGATTCCAGCCATCTTCGTAGCCCATTCCTACCATCACCATTATCTTCCATCCGTCAAGCCCTTCGCAACCCCCGATCTGCCTCTGTAGATCTAACCCTAATCCGTAGGTGTTGTCGAGTGCCTACCTCATCCCACAGGCATAGCAACGTGCTTGCTACATTCTGTAGGTGCAACATAGATCCTGTCATCCCCACAGCCATAGACCAGAACCTACCGCGTAAGATCATCAGGTGCCATCGGGGCACCCTGCCATCAATCTGCAATGGAGCAACGAAATAACATCATCAATAGCAAAGTAAGTATTTTATGCATTTTTATTTGATGTTATTTGGATTCTGCATGTTTTATTTATTCAGATCTAGGGTTTTTAGTTTACATTTTTGAGGGTTCACATTGTGGAACCCTCATTTTTTTTCTAATGACTCTATGTTTGTTGTATGTGTAGGATCAGGTAGCATCAACCAAGGATTGTTGAGTAGTTGTTGAAGCTAGAGTGGTCCGATTACGGATAACTAGAAGCCCACTCATCCTGTTGGAAGCAAGATACATTGGAGACACTACTTGTTTTGTAGCTAGGGTTTTGGAGAACCCTAGCACCTATATTTATTGTATCAAAATAATTTCTTTTGAACAAACAGATTGTAACAAAGGAGTTTCTTAGCTCCCCCCCATTTATTGAATAAAATCATATTTTGTGCAATCTCTTGTTCATTGGAATTATTTTACTTTCATATTTGTTTTAGTGTCATATTTTTGCTTCACAAATGGTGATCACAGTGGGACCCCACAAGGGTTCTACTTTTTTATTTACTTTGTTATACTAATTTCATTATGTTGTTCCATTTTACAAGGTTTTCTAGAGTGAAAAACTAGCCAAAATCACTGGTTAGGGTTTCTGGAAGGTCTTGTGATAGTTTGTAGAAGGTGCGTAGGTGCTCTACGACACCTGTTGATCCCCACAAGTACCCTGTTGTGCCTACACAAGCACTCTACTACACCTACAGAGGCATCTAGCTACACCTGGCAGTGATTTGGAGTAGAGCTTAGGCTTTTGGGTAAGCCCTACAACCATTCTATTTCAATTTCTATTCTTACATATTTCATTATTTCACTATTTATTTTCAGATTTTAAGCTTAAAATGAACACACATTAAGTAATCTAGAAATAAATTCATTTTAGATTGCATCTAGGGCATCTGTGCATTCATTCATCACATATTTTGAGTTTTCTATTTTGAAAAGAATTGCAAATTCAAATAATTCTTGCATCTTTCTATTTGCATTTGAAAGTAAAAAGCATTAATTAGAATTTGCATCTTAGGAGTTAAGGGTTGCTTATTTTACTTATCTAAGTAGGAACAATACTTAAATGCAAAAAGTATTCCTACCCTTGGGTGACTCCTTTGGTAGAGAGGTGGACGAACCCTCCGGTTGCTATCTAGGTAGGGGGTTTTAAGTGGTGTACTTCACACTCTTTAGAAGAAATTTACATTTATGTGTTGGATTCTAATTTAGATTTGTGAAATATGTTACCTTTAACATTGTTTGTCCACAATAGAAAATAAAAAATTTAAAATTAATCACACACAAGCACGATGCACTCTAAATAGTAGTAACTGGATTTCATCACCAGTTGTTGCTTGAGATTTGGTGATGGTGGCAGTCATTTCCATCCACCAATATCTGCCCTTAGACACCTTAGGACTACCCTCGAGCAAACTTGTTGGATTTCATCACCAACAAGAATCTCGTTGCCCCATCCAACCATAGTTTTTCACCTTTATTTTTCATTAAGCAAGATTAGGATACATCAAACACACAAAACTATCATTTCTAAAAGGAATTTACACTAAAAAGAGATAATCAATGAATAAGGTAAGCCACACAAGGTGAAACTTAGGATTGATTATTTTCTTTGTTTTTAAATTCTTTATCTCTATTTTTAGTTTTGGAGATTTAATTTGATAGTCCTAAAATTGTATTTTGATTTAATTACTTTATGGTTCTAACTCAAAATCAAACAAAGGTATTAAATCAAAATAATTTAATGGAAAATATAACAAACATACCCGCTACTTCAGTAGCCAACCCTTCCAATTCTATCCAACCTAGTCCATCTAGGCCCATTTACCCATCTCTCCCACAAGAGGGATCCCTTCCCCAAAACATTGAGCAACCATCCATCCAAATTGACATGGACAAGGTAGAGGCCCTCTATAGGTCTTCTAACTATGTCCTTGAACCCATTAGCCAAGACTATGTTGCACAACCAGAATTGGCTACATCCTGTCCATCCAACCCCACCCGAGGATATCCTAATTCTGCCTATGAATATGGTATGCCCTCTTCTCCTAGTCCATCCCAACAAAACCCAAGTGTTTTTAACACTCATCCTCCATCTGGCTATACCCAAATCTATTCCAATCCTTTGTATGAGGAGTATGTTAATGTTGCCTCATAGGTACCAACCTCCCAAGTTGCCACATCAAGTGCAACTTGCTCCATACCCATTTCCTCCAATCCATCCACATCCATACCTTCATCTTCTAATCTATCTACAACCTTGTCAATTTCTTCTATGTCCGAACAAGAACTTCATGACACATTGGGTCTCGTGAACAGATTGCTTCTACAACATCAAAATGCTAGACAACAAGTTCATGTAAATCCTACGCTTCCTATAGTTTCAACCCAACCAACCATGGCCAACCAAAATTCCACTTGGGTACCCCAATCTTTGGTGGTGTCCATCCCCAATCCACCTCCAATTCAAAATCCAACCCCTCCAATCATAATTTCTTCTAGCCAACCCAACCAATTCTTCCAAAATCTTCCTCCTCATCAATCTTCTCCTTCTCTCAACCATCAATCTTCCCCCCATCAATTTCAAACCAATCAATTCCATCAAAACCATCTAATCACTCCCCAAAATTTTTCTTCTAGTCCATCTCCAAATCATCAGGTTATCCAAGGCTTCCACATTCCTAGGGAAGATCTTAGGATTCAAGCCATGCAAAAACAAATAGATCAGTTGATGCAAAACACTCTTGGCATGTCAAGCCAAAGACCAACTTTAAGCCAACTGATCCATCAACCAATCCATCCTTCGGTACCATCACCGCCATATCCGATAGACTTTACATTACCAAAGTTTGACAAATTTAGGGGAACCGAGGACCCTAAGGAGCATGTTAGCTCATTTTTTCATGCATGCTTTCAGATTCAAACTGACAATGCTCTCATGCTCTAAATATTTCCTCAAACATTAGGAGGAGATGCCATAGAGTGGTTTAATCAGCTACCAACTCATAGTATTTATACTTTTGAACAACTGATTGACCTATTCTTTGAGCGTTTTGTCCTAAACATCAAAAATAAGGTTTCATTATCAGATGTATATGCCTTAAGACAATGGGATGATGAACCTATCTATGACTTTGGAAACCGTTGGAGGGCAGTCATTACCAAATTGCCATTCTCCCTCCCAATGGATGAAATCATCAAATTATTTACCAAGAGTTGCTTAAAACCCATCTCTTGGATGCTTCAGCTTCATACCTATCATTCATTTGAAGAAGCCTTAGCACAGGCTAGCATCATTGAGGAGATAAAAATCCAAGAGGGCGTAATTAAGCCTAAAAAGAAAGAATGGCAAAACAAGGGCCAATTTAGAAGCAATCAATCAAGCCAAAATAAGTCATCACAAGCCTCTTCGGCTAGTCCATCTAATCAAGTAAATCAAGTGGTGATGAGCCAGCCCATAATGGCTCAACAACCCATGCAACAACCACAACAAATTGCTTATCATGTGGTCCCCTCGGTAACTCAAGCACCCACGATACAAAACACAATGCCAACTATGGAAAACCCCTCCCATCGACAATACGCTCGACCCCAATGCCAATACACTCCTTTAACAGAGTCGTATTCTTCCATCTTCCAAAGGTTGTATGAAACAAACAAGTTGGCTTTACCCAAAATCAAGCCCGATGACCCTACCAAACATAGCAGAAGTTATAAGGAACATCTATTTTACCCATACCATAGGCAAAATGGTCATGATATCAACACTTGCAATATTTTTAAGAACATCATTCAAGACCTCATAGACTTGGGGGCCATTAAGGTGGATAACCCCCTAGCTCCACAAAATCAAAACTTGGGAATTTTTCAAACACCTCTTCCCAATCGTGAAGAGGCCCAAACTAATGTAGGAGGTAATAATCATCACACACCTCCTAACCAAGTTAATCATGTCCAACATTACCAAAATTTTGTAGGAGCAGTCCATGTGGTCACAAGAGGTCAAAGGCAAAATCAACAAAATGCCCAACAACCAAATGTGTCACAACCTTCAAATCCACCACCCATTCAAACCTCTCCAAATCCATCCCCACCAATCCATATTTCTAGTCCACCCAATCAGCCCATCCATCATCCTCTAAGGCCAATGGTATCCCTAAGCAACCGGTTAACTACAAGTTTGAAAATAGCTTCAGCCAAATTGTCCATATATGAGCTCATCCAACAATCCCCTAGGCATAGAGAAGCCCTAATGGAAATTCTTAAATCTATTGAGTTTGAAGCTCAAGACTCTAATGCCTTCAACAATTTTGTAGGGAGCATTAGAACATGCATGGAGCCATCCATCACCTTCTATGACTTTGAAATAAAGTCAATGACCTCAGAATCCATAGATCCTCCATTGCATATCATGGCCTTGATAGACAAAAATCCATTTAAGAGAGTCCTAATTGATACCGGCTCATCCATCAACATTATCACTACCACTGCCCTTAGCCACCTCAACCTTCCACCTTCCCATATTTCCAAGTCCTCATTCACCCTCAAAGCATTTAACGATGCTTTGTGTACCACAATTGGCACTATTGTTTTACCCATTGAAGTAGGGGTCAGAACATTGCATACTATGTTCCACATCTTGGAAGGGGCCATGGCATACAATGTACTCCTTGGTAGACCTTGGATGAGGGAGATGAAATGTGTTCCATCAATTCTCCACCAATGCTTGAAATACGTTCATGATGGTCAAGTCCATTGCATCCCTACGGATGTAGAACCTTTCAAGTATTGTAATTTCATTTCAAACCCCTATGAATCCATGTTGCCTTCCACCCACCTATTCTTATCCCCATCATCTTCAAATCCATCCACTTCATCTTCTAATCCATCCACATCTTCTTCCAAAGCTCCTATTTTTGAGGAGTTACCCATCAACAAACCCCCTCAATCATCCATTTCTTCTTGTACATGTGGTCAAGGTCAATCCACTTTCACCACATCATCCACCTCAACCACTCCTTCTTCTACAACCATTTCTTCTTCATCATCATTGCCTCATCCACCTTCTTCTAATTCCAAGCCATCACCCAATATTTCTCCATCAATCGATGTTTCACAAGTCAAACTTTTAGATTGTGAAATATTCAACTCCCCACCACCTTCCACGACCCCCTCCAATCCTGAGCCATCCATTTCCACATCATCCACCACCTCATCCCAAGTCGAGGTCCACATCACTAGTCCTGGTATTGGTGAATACGTGGTCCAAGATGTTACCATTACCCCTCTTGCCATCCCCACAACCAAGGATTTTGGTCACCCACGTGACCCTCCTTTAACCATAGGTGTTGTCTACGATATGAGCTCCACTCCTAATAGTATTAACTTTGTCTATGGAGGGATTGATTCCTCAATTGAGGCAAATATGCTCAAAGAACCAAAAGAGCCAAGACGTGCCAACATACAAAATATGATGGGATTTCCATCTCGTTACTTCCATATAGTCAATTGGCAAGGTCAAGGTCTAGGTTCCCATGAACAAGGGATACATGACATAATTGATTTCCCATATCGAGGAGCACATGATCATTCAGGCTTGGGATATACCCCACTTTCCACAACCGCTTCCCTTGAGCAAGCCTTCCAAAGGCTTAGCCTCAATGAAGAAGACAAAGCCCCCCTTCCATTTTCCTCAACCACTTCTCTTGAACAAGCTCTTCAAGAGCTTAGCTTCAATGAAGAAGAAGACCCACTAAATTTTTCCTACCCACTTCTAGATTTTGATGATGAAAGTTATGAAGAGTATGAACTTATGTCCAATGCTTCTGATGATTCTGAAGAGGAGTCTCAGCCCATTGTTCCCCTTACCCAACAGGATGAGTTTTACCTCAAACTATTTTCCATCCATCAGCCCATATTTCACTTGCTTCTTCCACAAGAACAAGTTGACCCACCTGGTGAACCACCCCCACCTGAGTTCCATTGAGCCATTCAACCAAGCCAAAATTTGTAACATATGTATATAAACAAAAATTCAAAAAAAAAAATCAAAACATTCAAAACAAAACAAAAAAAAAATATTTCTTTGCATGTACATAGCATTTAATTTCATGTTTTGTTGTTGCTATCCAAGGTTAACAAGACTCAACATCGGTTCCAATCCAATCATTCCACCCATCCATTCTTCCAATCCATATCTTCTCCTACTAAGTCAGTATGAATCCTATTGACTTATTCACCCCACTCCGCAATCCATACAATCCGGCTAAGCCAATTCCAATTGACATAAGCCTTGTTGACATGGACCGGATTTCTTCCCCACCCTCCTTTTTAGAGTTCATCCTATCCGAGGAATTGTTAAGGGCTTCTACCAACTACATTCCTCCTTCCCCTCCACCTTCACCTCCATATTCTACCAAGAATCTTGAGGTCTTTCAGGTAGAGTTAGATGATGATAAGCAGGAAGAGTTGGATGACATCTTAGATGACATTCATCTGATCCCAACACCACATCAACTTGAGGAAGGTTCACATATGTCTATTGAAGATACCATCGAAGTGAACCTTAGTTCAGATCCTGACAATCCCCAAATTGTCAAGCTTGGAAAAAGCCTATCATCCGATGAACAAGAGCAATTCATTGCTCTCCTCAAGAAGAAGAAATATGTGTTTGCATGGTCCTATAAGGATATGCCTGGTCTTGACCCTAGTCTTGTGGTCCACAACCTCACCTTACATCCCGATGCCAAACCAGTCAAACAAAAGCTTAGAAGGATGCATCCTACCATGGCCCTCATAGTCAAGGAAGAGCTTCAAAAACTTCTAGATGTCAATTTCATTGTTCCTATTGACTATCCTGAGTGGCTTTCAAACATGGTACCCATTCGCAAGCCTAATGGGTCGATACACATTTGCACTGATTTTTGAGATCTTAATAAGGCATGTCCTAAGGATGACTTTCCTCTTCCAAACATTGATACTCTTGTCGATACCTATGCTGGCCATGAAATGCTTTCCCTCATGGATGGTTTTTTAGGATACAACCAAATTCACATAAATCCTGATGACCAACACAAAACAACATTCACAACACCTTGGGGGACCTTTTGTTACAAGGTTATGCCCTTTGGCCTCAAAAATGCAGGAGCTACCTATCAACGAGCCATGACTTACATCTTTCATGATTACATGCATAAGATTATCGAAGACTATGTGGATGATCTCTTGGCTAAATCTAAAACTCGACAAGAGCACATTAGTGTATTGGAAAATATTTTTGACCGACTTCTAGAACATAAGGTGAGGTTAAATCCCAAAAAGTGTGTCTTTGGTGTTACCTCAGGTAAAATTTTAGGATTCATTATCTCCAAAAGAGGCATTGAAGTGGACCCAAACAAGGTCAAGGCCATCATGGAAATGCCTCCCCCAACTAACATTAAGGAATTGCATAGTTTACAAGGAAATATTCAATCAATCCGATATTTTATTGCGCAACTTTATGATAAATGCAGGCCATTCAATTACCTGCTACAAAAGGGGGTGCCATTTGTATGGATAGATGAATGTCAAAAAGCCTTCGATGACATCAAGCAATACCTAGCTTCTCCGCCAGTCTTAGCTCCTCCTCGTCTAGGGGTCCCTTTCTATATTTATGTCTCAGCAATGGACTTTGCTTTAGGGACAATGCTTGCACAGAAAAATGAACAAAATCGAGAGCAAGCCATTTATTACATTAGTCGAACATTGGTAAGTTATGAAACCCGATACGCTTATGTAGAGAAGTTGTGCTTAGCAATGGTTTTTGCCACTAAGAAACTTTGACATTATATGCTTAGCCATACAACTTATGTCATAGCTAGAGAAAATCCTCTACGTTATATGATGTCTCACACTTACAATAACACTCATACCGCTAAATGGATAATGCTCCTTACAAAATTTGATCTCGAATTTATCAGCCAAAAATCCATTAAAGGTCAGGTTATAGCCGATCAACTTGTGGAAGCTCCACTACCTAGTGATCATCCTTTGATTATAGAGCTCCCAGATGATTCGGTATTTTCTATCACTGAATTAGAAGAAGATGTCATTCCGAAGGAAGATGTCGATATCACCTTATTCTTTGATGGATCTAAGTGCGAGAAAGGTCAAGGTGCTGGAGTTGTCTTTCATACACCTCATGGGATACCCATCCCTTTATCATTCAAGCTAGACTTTCCATGCACAAATAACACTACAGAGTACGAAGCCTTAATCTTAGGTCTTCAATCCACTATAGCTATGGGCATCAAGCGTATTAGGATATTTGGGGATTCTCAACTTGTTGTCAAATAGGTAACCGAAGAATACCAATGCAAAGAACCTACCATTAAGCTTTATCATGAAGTAGCAATGAAATTGCTCTCAACATTTGAATGGTATGAAATCAACAACTTGCCTCATTCGACTAATAGATTTGTAGATGCGATGGCCTCTCTTGGATCATTGATTCCAAAATATGACTTAGGAGAGGTACAACCCCTAATAATCTCAACAATCTCTAAAGTAGCCATTGTCTGTACTGATCCTAAGGATGGAAAAGATATTTGCTTTATCCATTCGAAACCATATGAGTCTTGGTCAAGCCAAATAGTGGCCTTTCTAAAATTTGGAACACTCCCATCTGATATGTCTCGGTCTACAAAATGCTCTTTCAAGAAAAAAGCAACCTGTTTTATTCTCTTGGGGGATGTGTTGTATAAACGTGGTTATGATGGAATCCTTCTTCGTTGTCTCAAAAAAGTGAGGCTCAAAGAGCCATAACTAAAGCCCATGATGGTACTTGTGGTGGTCATTTTAGTGGGATGGCCATTGCAAAGCATATTTTACGCATGGGTTATTATTGGCCCACAATGGAACGTGATTGTTGCAACTATGTCAAAAATTGTAAGCAATGTCAAGCACACGCCAATTTAACTCATGTACCATCACAAGCTTTACAACCTATCCAAAGCCTTTGGCCCTTTTCACAATGGGGCCTAGACCTAATTGGAAAAATTTCACCTCCTTCCTTGGGACAACATACATTCATCATCACGGCCATTGAATACTTCACAAAGTGGGTTGAGGCCATTCCTCTAACCAATACGATAGGACCTCGAATTGTGGACTTCATACTCCACCATATCATCTATCATTTTGGTATTCCCTCTAAAATCATTTTTGATAATGGCAAGTCTTTCAAGAACAAGGATGTTCGAGCACTTTGTGAGAAATATAATATCCAACATAGTTTCTCGACTCCTTATTACCCACAAGAAAATGGACAAGCCAAAGCTACCAATAAGACCTTGATTGCTATTCTCAAGAAACTTGTTAACAAAAATCATAGAGACTGGCATACAAAAATCCCTTTGGCACTATGGGCTTATCGAACAAGCATCCGAATGCCAATAGGAGCAACACCATTTTCCTTGGTCTATGGAGCTGAAGCTATCATGCCTCTTGAGCTCGAGATTCCCTCCTTGCAAATTTCTTTGCAGGAATTCATAGATGATGACACCGCTAGACAAGCACGTCTTGACCAACTCACTCTTCTTGATGAGAGGTGAGTCAATGCACTAGAACACTTACGAGTTTATCAAGACCACCTAAAGCGTGCTTACAATGCCAAAGTCCATCTTCATGAATTTCAAGTAGGAGATCTTGTACTTAAAGAGAACCAACAAAACACCAATGCTTTGCCGCACCTTCGTGATAAATTCATGGCTAATTGGTTAGGTCCATACATAATTTCCCAAAAAGTGGGTAATGGTACATATAGACTTGCCGATTTAGAGGGAGTGGAGGAGCCCGAACCACTTAATGTTATCCATTTGAAGGTATTTTATTGTTAATATGATGTTTATATATATATATATATACATGGCTAAAAAAAAAAAAACAAATAAAAATAAACAAAAACAGATCATTCACATAGGCATGTTCCCATTGCATACATCTTGCATTTACATATAGGCATATTTACATGTATTTTTCACATTACATTCATACATACTACATACATATTCCATTTGCATTCATTCCACATGCATTCCACTACATTCCTTCATTTTGCAAATTGCATTCATCCCATCCCACGTTCAATGATCTTTTATAGTAGTGATGATATGGCCAAATAAAAAAAAGTCAAGTTTCCACAATTGGGGGTACCTATTTTTGGCATTTATGCAATTTTCTCCAATATCATAAGCCAACAATCCCATTTGTCAAAAATCATAAACCCCAAGTTTTCAGTCACTCAGCCATTACTAGTGTGTCTAGCAACCTCCAAAAAGATGTCCAATTTTCTTTAGGACCAAAAGCACTTTTTCACATTAAGAAAATCTTGAGTCTTGTCAACTGATTCCAAAAACAATCTTGCACCAACCACACTTCTTCACATCTTAAAAACATTTTGATTCAAAGAGGGATAACACCATACTTGGGTGGCACCTTGAAGTGAAAAGGGTATTCCTCACTTGTCCTATCATGCAACATAGTCCAAAATAAAAAATAGTGGTTTTCACCACTATCACAGTTGCTCTCCAAATATAAACACAAAATATAGAGTAGTAAGGATAGGGTCACATTCTCATCACACTTCGGTTGAGAATCGATTCCCCAAAGCTCTATCCAAAGTTAACAATTTCTATGCACACACCATAGATCCCTAAAGTTGTAAGGATCATACTACATTTCCCTCATAAAGTTATGTAGTCATCCCCAAGCCACTCCCTCCAAGCCCACCTTCTTCAAAATGTCCCAGTCATCCTCATTAATCTTCTTCATCATCCCAAGAATGGTAAGAGAGAACTGATGTCGAGGCTCTATCTCCCACAACTATAGCAACAAACATTTGTTTTCAATTAGTATTAATTTCAAAAAAAACTTCAAAAATTTTGCACAAAATAAAAAGTATTTTTCAACATTACCGAGGCAAATCGTGCCTCAACTCCACCAGTAGCATTTTCTCCCTCCACCACCATAGCTTCCACATAGATTTCCACTAGCCTCGCTTCCCTCACCAATCCACTACACTCATCAGGTGCAGCTTCACAATCTCTCAAACACACAAATGAGCCTCCAAATACACCCTGTAGGCTATTTATAGCTAAGCAAGAACATTCAGGTGTAGGGTGGTGCCTACAGCCCATAGGTACATAGGAACACCTACAAGCGCACCCATACACAACAAGGCACGTACAGGATACCACAAGCATAATAGGGTGCTTGGTGATAATATTGCATGAAGAAAAAATTGATCAAAATAGTAGCATACCTCCTCCAAATTTCACCAAATTTCACCCATGCATCATGCATATCATAAAATCAGGTTTTGTGAAAACAGAAATCATTTTGCACACATATTTTTTGAGCATAGTGTAAATTTATCAAATGCATATATTGAGTTATAAAACACATAAAACTAATCTAATTTCACAAAATTTACACTCAGCTCTTCTACTTCATATTCTTCATCATCCCACAAAAATTTTCAAAAATTGGAGTTGATTTGACCATCGAATCAATTGTTTCCATCCAAAAAAGTGCAAAATCAACCACTAAAAGCTCTAACATTCATAAATAAACTCCAAATTTGGTGACATAATCACATTATTTATGTCACATTCTTCCACTATCATAATCTACCATCAGTTCTTACATGTGTTAAAATTACCATAAGAATACTTGGTAATAATCATAATTTCATATCTCCTAGTTAGAAAAGCACAATCAAATTTGGTTCCTCACATTTCAAGTGAAACCTTTGACAAAGATGAATCTTGCTAAAAAGTTATCATTGATGGCCTAGTTCATGGGGCTTGAAACATGGACAAAATTACATCACATCATTCCCAATTTCCTTGACAGTCATCATAGTGACTGGCTCTAGCTAGGGTGATTGGTTCCATTTGAAAGGAATTATCCTACAGTCACTAGTAGGCCCTCCAAAGTTGACTCCTTTTATTTTTTGCATCTTCATATTGCATATCAATGATGCCATATGGTAAAATTTATTCCAAATCATGGAATCACCCCAAATTTGGGGTAACCAAAATTTGATTATGATTTTACCATGATGGGATACATCTAACATGATCATGACATCTACATTTGACATAACCCTCTTCCTACTGTTATGGGAAAAATGGTATAACATTTTACATCATTCATATCTTCCACATCACATCACATTTGCACAAAACCTTTCATCTGTTAGGGCAAACACAAACACATAATATCACATTTGACACCAACCCCCCTTCACAATGTTGGAGCAACAATGGTATCACATCATTCATTATTTTTACAAATATTTCAATTGGCTTGTGAGATTCATCCGTAATCTCATTCACTAATTGACGGGGTGCTACGCAAATTCCAAAATTCTTTATTCTTTTATCTTCAACAGTGTTTCTCAAAAATCCAACGAGAGAGAAGTTGCTGATACGCCCAAATCCCAACCAAGTGTCTCATATTTTTGCACCATATTGTGTTACATGCAATATGGTACAAAAAGGGGCATCTATAGACACCAAATCCTAGCCACTTGTCCTCCATCCAGTCCATTCCACTAGCCACTTGTCCACCATACCCCTTTCCTACCATTCAATTGGCCATTCCATGCCTTTCTCGCCATCCAATGGCCCACTTTAGCCCTTTCCTACCATTTTTTGACCCATATTTGACTTATTTATATTTATTTTATATTATATTTTAATATATTTATTATAAAATATATATTTATAAGCTAAATTAACCTTGACCATCCGATCCGATCTAATCTCAACCATCCATCTCCCTTAATCCATGTCACACCTAAATTTTAATATCAACCTTTGGATCCACTTTAATATTAGCTACACAATAAAAAATGTTAATCTAAAACCCTAATAAAACCCTAGGTTTGATAGTAAATAGGAGCATTCTAATGCTCAACTACTAGAAAAATTGAACGCCGAAGCTTTAATTTACTTGTGAGATCTAATCTTGCTTAGAGCTAGTTTCTTGTGAGTGGGTTGTGCTCTAGTCTATCCTTCCCAAAACCCTAGTTTATCCTAGGATTTCTGAATTCCAACCATCTTTGTAGCCTATTCCCACCACCGCCATTGTCTTCCATCTACTGAATCCTTCGCAACCCCTTGATCTACCTCTGTAGATTTAACCCTAATTTGTAGGTGTTGTCAAGCGTCTGCCTCATCCAATGGGTGCAACAGCGTGCCTGCTACATTCTATAGGTGTAGCACAGATCCTATAGTGTAATATCACCAAATACCGTTGGGGCACCCTGCCATCAATCTACAATGGAGTAATAGAATAACATCATCAACAACAAAGTAAGTATTTTATGTATTTTTATTTGATGTTATTTGGATTTTGCATGTTTTGTTTACTTAGATCTAGGGTTTTTAGTTTGCATTTATGAGGGTTCACACCGTGGAACCCTCATTTTGTTTGCTAATGGCTCTATATTTGTTGTATTTGTAGGATTAGGTAGCATCAACCAAGGATTGTTGAGTAGCTTTTGAAGCTAGAGTGGTCTAATTATGGATAACCAAAAGCCCACTCATCCTGTTGGAAGCAAGATACATTGGAGACACTACTTGCTTTGTAGCTAGGGTTTCGGAGAACCCTAGCACCTATATTTATTGTATCAAAATAATTTCTTTTGAACAAAAATATTTTAATAAAGGAGTTTCTTAGCTCCCCCCCATTTATTGAATAAAATCATCTTTTGTGCAGTCTCTTGTTCATTGGAATTATTTTACTTTCATATTTTCTTTAGTGTCATATTTTTGCTTCACAACTACAAAAAATGTTCAAAGTAGAAAATTGTATGTTTGTACCTCTTGAGGGTTATTAGCAACCCTATCTGGTTCTTCACCCTCCTTGTTGAGCTTCTTCTACACCATTATCTTCCTGGTCTTGATCAACCTCCTCTTCTTCAGGTGAATCTTGCTCTTTATCCTTTTTCTCAGCATCAGTACCAAACAATTGGACCATCAACTTAAGAGTCTACAAGGCTTGTTTCCAAACTACTTTAGAAGGGTTGGAAGTCTCCTTAAGCTGCTTGTGGATGAACTCCAACTCAGTAGTATCTTCATAATTTGTAGAGCTTCCCTTATTCACCAAGTCCTCCATCAAGTCTCGGAGTCTGGTTAAATCAATTATCATCTGGGAGACCTGCTCTTGATCGATTGGCTCCTTCCAGGCATCAATCTCAGATTCATCTTGGAGGCTCGAAGCTACACTCTTCTTGATTTCTTCTTCTGATAACAGAGTGTTATTCTCAAGCCATAGTCCTTTAAAGCCATACTGAGTCATTTCTTGATTGATGTCTACCACATCTCGAATTGTATTCTCCACTTTATCATACAACAACCAAGCCTTTTGCAGTAATCTATTCTTCTTTACTATGACTTTGGTAGCCAATCTAGCAGTATTCCATTCCTTGTTGGGAATAGGTTTAGCAGTCTCACTGAGCCTACTATCTGCCAGTTTGTAGATTTGCTCTACTAGAATCACCATGGGTTGTAGCTCTTGAGTGAATTTATCCAGATCTTCTTGAGTATTCTAAATCAAATGGCTGGCATCATCCATATAATCTATGATGGGCTGCAGCTCAGAGCATTTCTCCAAAACTTCGGACAATAGCTCTTTCCTTACCTTCTTCAGCCCTACTTTCGAGAAGCCTGAGGACTTGGCCTTTTCAATTTGAAGTTGATGCTTCAAGTCTTGTATCTCTTTGGCTTATTCTTCATTTTTCTTCTTTTGCTCCTCAACTTGATCTTTGAGCTTAATGGCCTCTTGAAATTTGCTCTGCCAAATTTTCACTTCATTCTTGATAGCTTTCTCTACCTATTTTTGGTTGTTGACTATCTTCTCTAGTTTTTCTATCATTCGCTCCAACTTGTCAACTTTCTCCTTGTATATATCAATCTTGACATAGAAAGTCTCTAAGTGAGATTTTGCTATAACCAACTCATCTTCAATAGGTAGCTGCTCAATATCTTCTGTATACTCTTCCAGATGATAGTCTTGCATAGTCATTTCTATTTTAGGCTTACTCACCAAAGGAATAATAGACCTGGATGCTCTCTACCTTGAAACTGGGTCAACAGACATGGTACTTCTCTTTGTAGCCATCCTATTTGAAGGCTTGGACAACTTCTCTACCCAGAAATCCTGAATTTTCTATGAAGTTTCCTTCTCCTTTTGCAAATATTCCAGTGTGGGATAACTTGTAGGAGGAGAAGCTATAAGATATGGAAGGGCAGACTCAGTAGTTGATGATGAAGGAGTGGTAGTGACTATAGTTGAGTCTATGACTATTATTGTTGTTGCAATGGGAAAAGTCATGGGAACTAAAATAAAACTCAAAGAAGGGTGAGTGGGTGTGGATGAAACAACTTGTGTTTTAGATGATGTTGGAGGTTGCGATGGCAAAGGTGGGATTACAGGGGATGATGAAACTGGAATTTTAGATGAATATGGAGGAGATGGATTGGCTTGGCCCTCTATATTTACTGATGAGATAGGTGGTGAATTATGAGGGGGAGAGGGCACTTTTATTTCAACATTTTCTTTAGAAGGGAAAGGATTTTATCTGGGGAAATAGGAGGAGAAGGAGAAGAAGGGATAGAAATCATACCTTCACCTATAGATGTAGGAAGTTCTAGAGCCACCTCTGTACTTTGTTGTTGTATTGGTTGTACCAATTCTTCTACAACTGAGATAGGGGTCTTCTCAAAAATTTTCCCCTTATCCATTTTTTATTTCTTACAAACCTCCTTATTCTTCCTTTTTGATGCATTTTTGGCTTTTCTCTTAAAAACTTGAAATATTATCGACTTATCACTCTTTGTATCTTCCTCGAAAGGCCCTTCCTATAATACATCTTCAAAAATAGGGTTCAGCTCAACTATGGCTATAGTGGTGAAACTCACTGGTGTAAACACAAAGTCCTCATCCTTCTTATTCCAATATATTTCTATTTCAGGGGGCTCTCCACCCAGGGCTAGGTGCTTGGGCCTACTTACTATCTTAATGACTTCTATATTTATGACCCTATCATCAGAATAATGCATTTTACTCATTAATTATGCCCCTATAGGGAAATTCTCCAGTTGTTCTATTGAGGGCTCAAATATTTTAAGAGCTTCAATAGTAGTTAATTGAGTATCAACCCCTTCTTCTTGAGTTTCCTCTTGTGAAGGTGGGGAAGGAGAATCTATCCCTAGTTGTGGTTTCTTGTAAATCAGTACTAGATTCTTAGGGTCCTTTGCCTTCCAAGTTTTGATGTTCTTGTCATACCTCTCAAAAAAATCATCATCAATTACTCACCCAAGTTTGGATTTCTCTATGCCAGTTTCCACTCTCATTCTCCACTAGTCTACGATCTTACCTTCATCCCATTTCTTTTTATTCTCAACTTCTCTGATCTTAGACTCCTTCAACTGGTGGCTTTCATTCTTGTCTGGATCAAAATCAACTATCTACTCATAGAAGTCTAGCCATGGGGGAAGTTGTTCCATTTTGGCAACATTCCAATCTAATGGGGCATTTTCCTTGTTATTCCTCCCCTGTTCAAAATGAGGCCTTGAGGTCTTCTCAAACTTGTGGGCCTTCTCTCCATTAAGAGCAATGTTCCTCTTGTAGAATTTGTCATCTGGGTCATATCTCCACCTCTGTGGGATGTAAAATAGGCCCAACCTATCCAAATACTGGGTGATTTGTTCACCTTGGCCCTTTCTAGTAATAGTTATATCATCGACATTATGGTAGGTCAACAAACATCTTCTTTTCTTACCAGAGCCATAATTCATATTAATGAAATCTACTTGCCTCAAATATTCCAGAGCTAACAATCTATTTGTGATGAAATGAGGTAGCAGAAAAGGCTTACCAGTGAAGCCATACAGTCTAATAATTGTGCCTTCTGTAAGGACATACTAGTCCCCTTCTTTAGCACCTTCTATTCTTAACAATTCTCTGGCTAGAGGTGGTAATCTAGGGCATTTCCCATACATAATTTTCAAATATAGCCCTAGAAATTCTAGGTTAAACCTGTAAAAAGACTTAGTGCTCCTCAAATGAGCAGTCCAATAATATACAGGGATAGGGTCTCCCTTATCATTCTTCTCTTTTATAGGAATCTAGGGCATCATCTACCTTACAACAGCAAAGAACATCCAAACCAAACTTGAACAATGCTAGAAAGAGGGTATTTCTGAATCCCTTTTCATCCTTACCAATTTCTCATGTATTCATTTGGCAAGGAAAGTTAGCCAGTCAAAGTAAATGGCCTTAATACCTTTCTTCTCTACTTCAGGTTCATACATTTTCTCATTCAAAATGCAATAGAAGGTGGCTATTTTCCAATCCCTCACAAATTGATCAGAATCCAAACCCTCCAAACAAGCTAGCATGGAATACAATTCTGGGTTGACAAATTACTCAATGGGAATTGGGGTATTGGGAAATCCTCTCCTAGATTTAATGGTTTTGAATTGGCTATAAACCCACTTCCTAAAAGGTTCCCCTTCATGAGCACATTGTTGCAAAGAGTAATACCCAGCTTGCTCGGATGTGTTAAACTCTTTAGGCCTTACGGGTGGTTCTACCCCTAGAGCGAAAAGGTCATGACAAGCCTTGGTAGTGATGTTAAATAATATTTTACCATTAGCTATCTTTACCACTTTTTCCCTTGGATCATAGAATTTTACAATGGTTGCTATCAACTCCAGACAAGGATGAACTGAATCACAGATGTAAAAATAAAAAGGAGAGAACAACACAAGTACCTTAGAATGTCAAGGCTTCACCTTTCTGATATCTGTAATTGATGATTTTCCTGACCTTAGTTATCTATGTGAGAACCAGTCTGGTGTTGACCACTGCTTCTTCTTTATCAATATAATTTCCTAGCTCTTCATTTGTTGAAGAATCTACTTCCTGGGTCTCTTCGAAGGCCATTTTCATAAAAATACTTAGAGTATTCTTTCTCTGGTGTTTGTAGACAATGCTTTTCTATTATCCTACTTCTACTAGGTAGGCATTGCTTTCATCAAATGAATGAGCTCTGCACTTTTGAGCACTTTTAAATGCCACTGCATGTACACCTTCCACCATTAATATGGCCATTATGAGAACTATCCATTTGCATACTTTTCAAATCAAACTCATGCATCTTGGTAGCTTGGAGATGTTACATCACTCACTGATTGGTTAAGGCATGAAGCACTTTGCTGAGCTTGTGGTGTCTTTCATCATATTTCTTTCCTTCAAAGTGGTACAAGAAACTCGCATAGCAACTTGTGAATATTTCTTTCTTCGAAGAGCGGCGTAGCACAAGTGTCCAGATTCCACTCTAAAATAGTCATGAACTCCAATGGATTGGAACACATGTGGTATTCCACTACTATCTTAGTTCATTTGAGAGTGGATTGGAACCATGTTGTATTCCATTGCAACTTAGCTTATTTGAGCTTATTTTGCAACTTATCACTTTATTATTTTTTGGAGCAAAATTTTATCTCTTTTTTAACATTTTATCAAAAATGAAAAATTTGAAATAAAAGGGAAAAAGGATATGATACAAAAATATGTACATATATTACAATGAATCTTTATCTCAATCAAAATAGAGTTTAAGATGAAAACCATTGATCGAGATCAGTTGTATGTTTCCTTCAAGATCTTCAAGCTAGAAAACATTGGTTTCCTTAACCTCTGCTATTTTGAAAGGACCATCCTAGAAGGAGTCAAACTTCTGATGGTGCCCTAGTTTAGCTCTTTCCACATTCCACCTAAGGATAGAATCTCCAACTTGGAACTTTCTGAACCTGGCCTTCTTATCAAACCATGCCTTGATGTCAAATGAATGCTTTTGAAAATCCTCATATGCCTGAGTCCTTTTCTCCTCTAGCTACAATAAATGTGTCAACCTACTTTCAACTAGATTTTGTTTAGACTCATCCTCTATATTTACCAACTTGAGGGCTGGAATTTCCAAGTGCACAGGTAATACTACTTCCTTGCCATATACTAAGGCATAAGGGGTGGTCTTGATGGACTTTTTGATAGTGATCTATGTCTAGTAGTAGGTGCCAACTTCTCTTGTTACCCTCTAATGATCTTCTCAAAATTCTTAGCAGATTCTTGTTAGTTGATTCTGCTAATCCATTTCCTTGGGGGTAGTAGTTAGAAGTATTTTTTATGGTGATGCCATACTTGCTGGTAAACTCAATGTATTTAGCCCCTATGAATGTTGGTCCATTATCGCTCACTAAAGCTTTTGGAACACCAAACCTTGTGATTAAGCTTTCCATGAAATCTATCACCACCTCTTGGTCTGATTTCTTTGTAGGAATGGCTTCTACCCATCTGGTGAGGTAGTCTGTAGTAGTTAGAATGTACTTGTGGCCAGTTGAGGAATTTGGATTGATAACCCCTATGAAGTCCAACCCCCATTGTTGAAAGGGTTCTTCAACTTGAATTGGCTTAAGGGGGAATGATGCATTCCTTGTTCTTCCTACATACCATTGGCATTCATCACAGGCTCTTGTAACTTTGAAGGTGTCAACAAATATGGTAGGCCAGTAATAACCTACCCTAATGATCTTCAAAGTTGTGACTCTTCCTGAGAAGTGTCCTCCGGATAGTCCTCCATGGAACTCCTCTATGACCTTTTGTTTTTGATCATCTTTTAAGCATCTTAGGAGGACTCCATCAAGGTTTCTCTTGTATAGACCTTCTGGAAATAAGACATATTTCAAATCCTGAAGCCTATATCTTCTTCTCTATGATGGATTAATATTAGGAGGGCATACCCCAGTCAAAAAGTACTTAGTCATCTGATCCACCCAGTCTGATTCTCCTGACTGTAGATCTTCAGTTTGGTCTATTGTTGATTGATAGGCTATCACTTCTACTTAAACTGTTACTTCTATCAAACCTTGGCATAGTGCTCTACCTCTGACCAGCTTGGTAGGATGGATTTCCACATCATATTCCTGGATCTTAGTAATCCAACTAGCTCTCTTATCTCCTAGTTCACCTTGTAAAATGAAACTTCTCACATCTGGATGAACCACATAAACTAGGGTTTTGCTTTGAACCAAGTATTACCTAAATTTTTTCAATGATTTCATTACTACAAATACTTGTTTCTCAATAAAATTATACTTGACCTGATATTCATGAAGATTCTAGCTCCAAAATAATATGGGGTGTTCTTCTCCTTCATCATTCTTCTGGGTGAGCACTGATGCATAACTCTCCTCAGCTCCATAAGCATAAAGAATGAAGTCTTTGCTGAAGTTTAGATTGACTAGAACTAGAGTTGTAGCAATGGATTGCTTGATGATTTCAAAGGCTTGCTTTCTCACTTCAGTCCATTTGAAATCTGCATTCTTCTTCAATAGTTCTGATATAGGCTTCACCTTCTGAGCAAAATCAGAGATGAATTTTTTGACAAAGTTTATCTGACCAAAGAAGGACTGCAAAGCTTTCTTATTCATGGGAAGTGGAAGGGCAAGGATGGATTTGATTCTATCTAGATCAATGGCCATACCTTCTTTGGAGACCACATGGCCTAACAACTTTCCCTCATGAACTACAAAAAATGACTTCTTAGGATTAAGAGAGATGCCAAATTCTCTGCACTTCTGAAATACTTGTTCTAGATGTGCCAGGTGGTCTTGCTTGTCATGGGAGAAAATAGTCATATCATCTAAGTAGATTAGAATGACCTTGTTGATCAACTCTCCAAAAGCATAATCCATTGCTCTTTGGAAAGTGGCTCCTGCATTAGATAGCCCAAAAGGCATTCTCTGATAGGAAAAAGTGCCCCATTTGGTGGTGAATGTTGTTTTAAACTGATCTTCATCCTTCACCCAAATTTGGTTGTAGCCAGAGAAGTCATCTAATAGTGAGAACCTTTCTGCTCCCACCACAATCTGCAAGATTTGATCAATCTATGGGAGGGGATAGTGGTCCTTTAGTGATGCTTGATTGAGGTTTCTGAAATCTACACACAAGCGGATGTCACCATTCTTCTTCCTTATAGGTACCAAGTTGGCTACCCAGGTTGAATGCTTGATTGGATAGATGATCTTAGCCTTTAGCAACTTCAATAGTTCTTCTCTCATTATGGCTTCGATCCTAGGATTCACAGGCCTCTATTTTTGCCTGAAGGGTTTTGCATTTGGCTCTAGCTCAATTGTGTGTTGGATGACCTTCTTGTCATATACTTTAAGATCTTCATATGACCAAGCTACAATGTCTTGGTACTTCAGGCATAAAGCTTTGATATCCTCCTCTTCTTCTAGAGAACATCGAACTCCAACTTTGAGCTTCTTTTCTTTTTCAATTTCAATTTCTTTATAGATCTTCTCATTGATCTCCATGGATTTGATCTTTTTCCTATCTTCATTGTCAAACAAACTTTCTAGAGTAACCAACCCTCTAGGTATATGATTGTTCTTGAGTTGGATGACATCCTGTTGGTTTATCTCTTCTAGAATTTTCCTCTTGAATAGTAGATAAACAGGCTTCTCTCACCAGAAAATCAATGATATGTTCATCACTTTCAAAGACCTACCAAAAAATCTGCTTGTCTGGTACCGTAGGCCTGAAAATCATTTTGATCCCTTTGTCTTTCATAACTCCTATATCTATAGAAGGGTTGAAATTAGCTCCCCTTACTACTAAGGAATCCTCCAAGGTATTCTATCTTCTAGGAATAAAATTAATATTTAGGGCATCAAAGGATTCCATCAAATCCCATACCCTATTTCTATATACCTTCAGGTAATGGTGCTTACTACTGCACCTCTCTCTTACCTAATTTACAATCAATTTAGAGTCACCATATATATTCAAGATCTTGATGCCCATGCTTTCAACTTGCATTAGCCCAAGGTATAGAGCCTCATATTCTACAGCATTGTTAGTGCATGACCATGTTAGCCTATATGCAAAACTCTTTGTCCCTTCTGATTGGGATTATAATAGTACACCAACACCAACACCATTTTTACATCTTGCACCATCAAAGTGCATGGTCCAGGTTTCTATTTCTCTCAGGGACTGATTAGATATAATAGGGATTATTTTCTCTATTTCTATGGAAATATTATATGTACCCATACCTATCCTAAATTGACTATAATCCTCTCTAAAAGGTAGTTCATCTTCAATCTCCAACTCTTCAAAGTTATCCACTAATTCAAATTCCTCTAGAGGAGTGAGATTGCACATGTCCTCTTCAATTTTTTCAATGTGATAAGACACAGGCTTCTCTGGTGTTATTCTTATCCTCTTTCCTTTGAAAGGAATCACCATGCTGGAATAGTCCATATACATGCATCCTCCCAACTTTGTAGTGAATTCTCTTGAAAGGAATAAGCCAAAATAAGGCTCTAGATCCACCACCACTATCTCTTGCACTATGGTTACCTCAAGTGCTCTATGTAGCCTCATCAAGACATATTTTATCACTCCCACTATCTTCACTGGTGTCCCATCTAACTACAGAACTCTAGGGTAGGATCTAGTATATTCCATACCCATCTCCTCACAAACTACTTTAGGCATAACTATGGTGGATGCCCCTGAGTCAATCATACAGTTGTAGATAATCCACCCCTCCATCCTTAGAGAAATGTAAAAAGGAGGGGGTTTGTTCTTTAAAGTGGTAGGGGATATTTTATCCTTTTCAGAGGGGATGTTGAGGATTGTGGTGGCCTAATTTTCTTATAGATATTTATTCAGAGAAGCTTTTAGTAGGTCTATTTGGCCAGGAATGAAGAGAGTATCATATAGGCTAGCTTTGGATGGTATCTTCTTCATTTCCTCCATAATGTTATATTCAGACTTGGCAGAGGTGGGTCTCTCAGGCCTTCTCTCTAGCTCACCATACTTTCTTTTATACTATTGTGTGGCCTCAATTCTCTACCTCTTGGTAATGGAGGGGAATCTAAGCCTCTCTTGGGCTTCATTCTTGGATCTCATTCTATCTCCCTCAATTTATTTCTCAAATATTTTGGGAAAATTGATCATCTTTTCCTGGCCTTTAGGGACCATGTCTCTTTTTTCATTGGCCTAGGGGATAGGGAATGTATCACTACTTTGGGAAGGTGGATCCTTCTTATTTTGAGAGGGGACCTAAAATTGACCCATATTTTGTGGATCAACCTGCAGTGTTTTCTTGCCTGACCTTGTCATGACAAAAATGGGTCCATCCTCATCAAGATATTTTCCAACCATGATCTGATCTAGTTGCTAGAGCATGTTCACTCTTCCTTTATGATTTCTCTCTACTTTCTCCATAGCCTATTGTACATGGTGTTGGTACATAACACAAGATTGTGAATCATGGGGATCATTGCACACCAAACACCATACATTCACCAGACTTGTTTTAGAAGAACATTCAGGCTCTTCTTGAATTGCATTTACTCTAACCCCAGTGCTATTGCTAGGACCAGGTCTTTGATCCTTGTTAACATAAGGAAATATCCTTTGTTGAGATCTCTCCATATCTCTCTTTTCCATTGAATTCATCTTGTTGCTGAGAGTTTTCAAAGTATTCTGAATATCAAGGAGCATAGAGGATTCTTGGGGTATTTGAGAAGGAAGGGAGGGAAAGGAACTGCAGTAGGTGATACTTTTGAATGAGGAATGGGAGTCATCTACGGAAATGGGGATGACAAAGGAGGAGGGTCCATATAAGATGATGTAGTTGTTTGACCTTGGACATTGGGGGTTTCCAAATTGTAGGGCAACACAACTTTTGGGGGTAATCTTCCCACATTAATAAGGATATTTTTAGCATGAACAGTTGCATTGTAAACCTGTGGAAAGGTGTCCACTCCAGATTGTTGGGTTTGTAGACCTAACTCTGATCCGAGGGCTCTGATATAATACATGAAAGTGAGGGTTGAAGTTGGTCTAGCTTTAGGGGGAATCCTCTTCCAGGTCCTACTAAACCTCAAGTTGAAGTCTAAAATAGTTTCTTGCTGATGCTTTTGCATGGATGTGAATTGATTAAGGAGGGAAAAAGGATCAGCAGATTCATTGAATTCTTCCACAAAGGGTTCAGCTAATGTTGCCCATGAGGTAATGGTATTGTCTTCTAAGGTCCTAAACCAATGTAAAATATTTCCTCTAAAGGATAGGGCTAGGATTCTGACAATAACATCTTCATTTTTTATATTGTGGATTGCTGCCAGATTCAGAATATCTTGGTAGTGCTCATATGCAATTTTACCAGATCCATCATAGGTGGGGATGGCCTTAGACACAACTTGGGGAATATCATGCATATGGGCTAGTCTAAGGGGACCAACTGTATTCCATCTAGGATACTTTTGCAAGGGCTGATTTGGAACTACATTTTGATTTTGATTTTGGGCCATGTTCCTAGGTGTAGCTCCTATTGGAGGTGGCCTTGGGTGTACTGTAGGATTCTCCTCAGGAGGAGTTTCATATGAATGAAAATATTGATTCAAATACCTTATGATAGTAGACCCTCTAAAAGGTAGCTCATAGTAGAAAAAGGAGTATGGGTTATTCCTTGTGGATGACCTAGTATTCATGAAAGAACTACAAGCTATAGGGATAAATTTTTTGGATTCATAGACCAGGGAGTCACCAGGTGAATTTGCTGCTCACCACTTAGCAAGGTCAAGACAATTCACCAAATATTGATTCCTTCAAGAAAAGATACAGACAATAAAGAATAATATGGGTTCTAGTGTTTCTTGTAAACAGGTCCCATCGAGCATGCCAAAACTATTGGGATCCAAATTGACATCAAGTAAACTTGATACTACAACTGTCTATCTTCCAAATTTCTGACCAGGCTTGCACCCGCTAGTCAACTCACATTGGATGGACCAAATATTGATGACTAAATATTCTTCAACCCAACCTCCAGAGTAGGTTGGTTCCTTGTCAACTGACAGAATGTTGACTCAATTAAGCTCAATAATGGTTTTGAGAGATAGGGTTAGAAAAGGGTTTAGGGTTAAGAAATTATGAGTTAATAGTGGTCGGATAGGGCTAACAACATAGGCATCCATAGGGAAAACCTTTAACAAATTATTTCCAGTGTCCCACACTCAAGATTAGCAGCACCCAAAATAGAATAATCTTCATACAATAAAAGTAAAGTAGAGATGTGCTTCAAGAAGTAATTTCAATATCTATGATACTAACAATCCAATTTAGCAGAATAGATCAGTATTTAGACTTAACAAAAATAAACTTCTTAACAACATAGATCTAACTATGAACAGATTTCAATTGCCTTACAACTAGTAATCCAATATAGGTGGAATGAACTAACCATAATAACATTGATAGAAATGCAATTCATAGCTTGAACCTCTTAATAAAAGATATCGAAGATGACAAATCTTGAGTCAAAAATCTGAGTAATGCTCCTTCCATTAATTTGCAAAATATATTACATAGTAGGGCAAGCAAACACTCTAGAGCCGACCCTAAAAATTGAGGGTTCGACCTCTATATATAGTTTTACAATGAAAGAAAATAGGGGAGACATTACAAGGATTTAGAATATGCTAGATCAGTAGAATGCTATGGTGGCATCATTTCATTCACCTATAGGGTCCGAGAAATCCGCTCGATGTTGCACGCCATGGTAGCTCAACTCTACAACTTGTTGGTTCGGTAATGGTAGTTAGACTTCAGGCCATTAGAAACCAGATCTGAACCATTCATCCTTCTTGAGGACTTCATCCCATCATAGATCTACAACTACCCAGGTTCTTGGTTCTTGGCTCCATGGATGCTTCATCTACCCACTCAAACTGATTGGTTCTCATTCACCAAGAATCTACCTTTGTATACTCATGAAAATATCAGCATAATATCCATCGTTGATGCACTTCATGGATGGCTATGATTAAACTTCAATAATGCTCTACAGATGAGCGGTGTAGAACATGTCACCAATCCACTCTAAAAATAATGTTGACATCAGCTTGGATGGCTTTGGCCAATGGATTGGAGAATTCATGAGAAATACACTAAGTGTTGAGTGAAATGTAGCTCGTCACCAATCCGCTCACTTAAGTCTTCAAAACACTTTATTCCCTTCTCACGTCCATGTTGGAAATTTTAAGCTCATTTAGTTGTCATTGATGTCAAGGTCAAAATTCATCATTTATGCCAAAGTAAACATATGAATACGTCATTAATACCATGGAGCACACTATTAATAACACCAGGAATAATGTAAAGAGTTGAAGAAAAAGTTGGCAAAATAATGTTTTATGAGGATTTATGGTAAACTCATGGTGGAATATTAAATGGTTTTATTAAAATTATTATGATGATATAAAAGTCTCCTCACACATTGAAATGACATTTAATATTTTAAAAGATCCACGATGGCAGAATAATTTACAAATTAAAGGTTTAAGTTTAAATCCAAGGAATGTTTTAATATCCTTAAAGTTAAAGTTTATAAATATAATTTATAAAATTTAAATTCCTTAGAATTTAAATAATTTATAAATTATAAAGGTTGGAAATCATCGACGTCATCAAATAAGTGGGAGCACCAATTGTAGCGACCCCGGGATGCACACACCGCTCTACTCTACTTGCAGTATTGTACCAAAAATGAAATAAAAGACCACAGAAAGCATATAACACAGAAATCACAAAGGTAGATCCTTTTATTAATATTGAAATCTAGTTACATGTCGGTCCCTCTTAGGGATACCCATTTTGATACAATATGACTACAAGTGGGTAGAATGTCCCCCTTTGCAAAAGGGTGGTGCACTTTTAAAGGCTTCTCAGTTCTGTACATGGAAATGTATGAGGGCTTACAGATTTCCTCCTTCTCCAGGTCTATTTCCTAGAGGGATCCCTTTGCTCATGTATGCTCCTAATTCCATCCAGTGAACCTGTGGCTCTGTGAGTAATGAAACAACACACACTCAGATGTTCGAGATTGCCTCCTCGGATGAGGCTATTAGTAATAAAATAACTTAACGAAAATGTGATGAAACTATGCTATTAAATCATGTAAATCTATGCTAATGATATGAAAACATGAAGAAACATAATAAAAGAAGCTATGTCTAAAACCTAAGCTAAGCCTATGGGCCATTGTCCAAGACAACGACTGCTAAGGTAAACATTTCTCTCTTTACCCCAAAGATATGGGTCAAAGCCTGTATCTGATGTTGAAATAATAGGTGTTATGCTCTTCAATCCGTCAGGGCTTCATCGTACACGTGATCTCCAAGGGAACTCTCTGAGTCTCGAAAGCTTTCCTCAATGACCAAGATTGATGGATAAAATATTGATGATACAAAAAAAGAAACCTTGGTGCTCTTAGGCTTACACCTTTTATAATGTGAAATCCTAGGTTTATGTCCAAGTCCTAGGAATTAATTTCTCATGCATAGTGTAAGTTAGCATGAGAATATTTTGTCCTTCGTCTATTTTTGAAGGCCAGTTAACTAAAATCTAACTACCCACTTGAGTATCCTATGCAAATTGGTTGTTAGCATGAGAATCTTGTGTCCTCTATCTATGTTTGGAGGCCATTTAACTAACGTCTAAATGCAAACTCAAGTCTCTTATGTGAACTATCATGAAATGGAATGCAAAGTTACTCTTGCTCACCTTTATTGCATGCAGACTGCCACTTCCGCCTGTGATTAGGCTTGTTTGTCAATAAAACTAGTTTCAGGGTTTAGCCATTATCGCCTACAGTGGCTAAGATTTGGTCATTGTTAGCTTGAGTGACCAAGCTTGTATGGCTTAAAAATGCCCCAAATGAGTGGTGAGAACCACTGTTGATGCTTGGAAAGTCTAATATTATGTCATATGATCTCGTGAATGTGTCTATGTGAGTAGCTTCCCTAAGCATGACACATTTTAGGTGTCTACACCAATGTCTAAGAAACAAAGGGAATTCATGTATAAATTAATGCCAAAGAGGCATTCAAAATTCACCCCTCGACATTTTAATGCATGCGACAAAGTTGGAAATGTTTTCGTGCAATCGTTGATCGTTGAGGAAGAAGACAAGGGATTCGCTTGTCTTTAGCGCCAGGTGAAAGACATAAGGGGAAGAGCATATTGGTTGAATCACAAAGGACACGGTGGTCCATTGGCAGTGCACATTTTGCGAAGGCGTTGGGAGTTGAGGAGCCCACGATCGATTCGCGTGGAGTGGTGTGTGTCTTGAGCGCCAAGGGAAGTCTTTTGCACGTGCTCGTTTTGAGCGCCAGCCTAGGACAAAGGGGACGAAGAGCGTCCAAGCTCTCAAACGTGCATCTAGCACATGCGACGGTCAAAGCCATGGCTAGAGCGCTCGCGGAGGCAGAGATTGTGGGTTCGAATCCCACTAGTGGCAAAGGTAATTTTTGATTAAATTTTTATATTGCCTAAAGTTTTTCTAAGGTGTGGTTTGGAGTTATAAGGGTTTGTTGAAGAATTATTTTTGGTAATTGATTTGTGTTGTTTGGAGTTATAAGGGTTTGTTGAAGAATTATTTTTGGTAATTGATTTGTGTTGTTTGGAGTTATAAGGGTTTGTGAAGAATTATTTTATTGGAAATTGATTTGTGCCATTTGGAGTTAAAAGGGTTTTTGAAAGATTGTTTTATTGAGAAGTGATTTATGTTATTTTAAGGAAAGAGGATTTGATTCTTGCCAAAGTTCTTTTTGCCATTAAATTGATTAAAGAGGTTTTGAGTTATTTTGGTGGAAGTTGAATTTATTTTTAGTTGGGAGTTTATAAGGTGTTAATGGATAAATATTTTATGTATGTTGATGGTTGTTTTTTGAAAGGTGGAGTGATAAGGTGTAATTGAGTATTTACATTATATTGTGAGAAATATTTATCTTCTAACCTCTTTGAGCTTGGCATAGAAGTGTTTGTGGTTGTGATAGATTTATGAGATCCCTTCATATTCAATAAAAAGGTATGAGCACATTCTTCCATAAGTTGAGTTGATTGATTGGTTTTCTGGAAAATAAGTTTGGAGTGAAAAGGACTTGATTAGGGTTTCCTTTTGAGAGTGTTTGAGTTAATGCATCAAGGTTTTCTGGAATAAAGAGTTGTTGTTAAAACCTTGTTTGATAAGCATTGTTGTTGAAGCCATTTGTTGTGTGAAGAACTTGAGTTAGGGTTTTGCAAAGAACATGAGTATCATTGTTATGTGAAGATTGTTTTATAAGCATTGTTGTTGAAGTGAGTTGTTGAGCAAAGAACTTGAACTAGGGTTTGAAAAGAACATGAGTATCATTGTTATGTGAGATTAGTTGTTGAGCATTGTTGGAAATATTTTGAGTTGGTGGTTATATGCTTGGACTAGGGTTTGTGAGAAAGGGGTGTTTCATTGAGTGATTGGTTGAGTAGAGTTGATTGAGCCTAGTCAAGTGGATGTGTGAAGTGATTGTTCAAGTTCCATAAAACAAACTATTCTATATTCTGATTTGAGTTGAGAAAGTGATTGAGCATTGAGTGTAGAACATATTGAGTCTCTAACAATTCTCTTTATGTTTCTATGAGATTGGACAAGTTCTGTGTGGACTTGTTAAGCATATTTGAGGTAAGTCTTTGAGGAGACTTGTGGATTGATTTTATGTGAGCTTTTTATGGAAGCTTACAATACATATTTGTTAAAGTTCTGAGTGGACTTATTGAGTAGATTTGAGCAAGTTCTAAGTGGACTTATTGAGCATATTTGAGCAAGTTTTGAGTGGACTTGTTGAGAAGATTTGAGCAAGTTCTAAGTGGACTTGTTGAGAAGATTTGAGCAAGTTTTGAGTGGACTTGTTGAGCAGATTTGAGCAAGTTTTGAGTGGACTTGTTGAGAATATTTGAGCAAGTTCTGAGTGGACTTGTTGAGAATATTTGAGCAAGTTATGAGTGGACTTGTTGAGAATATTTGAGCAAGTTCTAAGTGGACTTGTTGAGAATATTTGAGCAAGTTATGAGTGGACTTGTTGAGCAGATTTAAGCAAGTTATATGTGGACTTGTGGAGCAGATTTTGGTGTATATTTGAGGATAGGTTTATGCTAGACCAGAGATAGATATTGAGTAGATTTGTGCTAGACCGAAGGACTATGTTTAGTGCATATTTGAGATAGATCTTTGGAGGTGATAGAGCAAAGAGGATAGTGGTCTCCAGTGGATAGAGATCCATCAACCAGGGTAGTGAGGATAGGTCTTCTAAGTGGGGACAAGAGTCTTCAGTGGAGAGAGATCCACAAGCCAATGTAGTGGAGGCAGTAGTCTTCTAGAGGATCACCAACCAGAGCAGAGGAGAAGGAGTTCTCCTATGGATAGAGATCCATGAACTTGATTTAGGGGATTGGTATCTCCTTTGGACAGAGGTCCATAAAATATTGTAATAGGGAAAGGATTCCCAAGAGATTGATTGAGGAAATTTTAGTGAAATATTTTCTCCATGGAGTAGCCCACATTGGGTGAACCATGTAAATTGTGGTGTCTCTATTGTGTGTGGTGATTTATGCATTGCTTTGATTACTATTGTTGATATTGCTATCTATACATTGCATAATATTGATTTGGAAAGAAAAGTAAAAAGTGGTCTTATACTGTTCACCCCCTCTCAGTATAAGCTTGTGTTCTTCAATTGGTATCAGAGTAGGTTCCTTCATAAGAGTTTAAAAACTTGAAGGAAAATCTAACAAGAACATAATGGATCCTAAGGAGGTGTCCTCAAATAATTCAGCACCAGTATTTGATGGAAGTGACTATATATATTGGAGTATGATGATGAAGATCTACCTGATGGCACTTGGCAATGAAGTTTGGGAAGTAGTGGAATTTGGATATGATCCCTTAGTCAATCCTCCTACAAGATAAGGAAGGTAAGCTTCTACAACACTATAATTCAAAAGCAATGAATGCACTTGTGAGAGGTTTGCATAGAACAGAGTCTATGAAAGTTATGCATTGTCAAACTACAAAAGAAATGTGGGATAAATTGCAAAATATATATGAAGGAGATAAGAGTGTCAAGAAAGCAAAAATTCAAAATCTCAAAGGACAATTTGAAGCATTAAGAATGAATGATGAGGAAAATATTAGTGCTTATCTACTTTGAATTGATGAGGTTGTTAATGATATGCAAGGACTTGGAATGAAGATTGATGAATCTGATGTTTGTGATAAAGTATTAAGATCTCTTCCAAAAATATTTAGTGAAAAGGTTTTTGCTATAGAAGTATCATTGGATGGTGATACTTTGACAAGAGATATGTTGCTAGGTATGCTCACAATATTTGAGATAAGAACAAAATATCCTATTCCTCAGAAGGAAGCAACATTCAAAGCAATCAAGAAGACAAAGGGTAAGAAGTCAGAATCAAGCAATGAGTCATCCAGTGATGAAGAAGCTAATTATGGTAGAAGAGATAAAGACTCTAGAAGATCCAGAGATCTAAGATCTATTAAGTGTTTCAATTGTGGAAAGTTTGGATATTTTGCAATAGATTGTCAAGAACCAAAGAACAACAATGGTGAAGAAAAATAGGATCACAGGAACAGGGAATCAGAAAGATATAGGCACCAGAAGAAAAGCAAGGATGGACAAAGTAGACAAGGAAAGAAGTTCTTTCAAAGACAAAAGAGGAGCTACTATGCGGATAAGGCAAGTAAGTACTCAAGTGATAGTGATGCTAGCTTTTCAGACAATGATAGAGATGAAGTCCTATTTATGATTGAAGAAAAAGAGCAAGTTAAGAAAAAGACTCTAGTAATTCTCAAGTGTTTTAGATGTGGTAACTTTGGACATCTTGAAGATAATTGTACAAGGGATGGTTATAGTTTCAGTGATGATGAGTATGAGAATGCACTTGAAGGACCAGATGAAAATATTCTAATGGCATTAGAAGAAGAAGTAAGTGATCCTATAGAAGACAAGCCCATAGAAAATAAAGATGTGGACAAAGGTAAACAAATAGAGGAATATTCAGAAAAGGATGGTTATGATCTCAAGGGAGAACTTATTTATGCCCTTGACATGGTAAAGAAGGTAAGAAAGCAACACTCTAAACTTGAAATTCAGTTTCAAGAATGTGATGAAGAGAGAAGATTGCTTATAGAGGATTTAGAAAAATCAAAGGCTAAGGCAAAAAGGTTCAAGGATAAGTTAGAAGCAAAGATCTTAGAATGTGAGAAGTTAGCACAAGAAGTGGCACTACTAAGAGAAGATTTAGAAGACTCCAAGGTCAAGATGAAAGGGTTTAAAAATAGCTCAAAGAACTTGGATAAGTTCATCAAGACACAAAAGACTACATCAAGCAAGACAGGTCTTGGATTTGAACAGAATCAAAAGAAATGGGAAGGAGAGTCAACCTCAAGTTTTGGAGATGAAGAAACTTCAGATGAAGATACTTCAGAAGAAGACAGTGTAAAATAAAGTGAGACATCTGAGGATGAGTTGGACAATAGAGAGTTCAACAAAAATAGGAACAATGCACAAAGAAGATACAGATGGAACAACAATCAGAATAGGTCAAAAGAGACTAGGAGACCAATGAGGTCAAGACAAGGAAAATTCAATGGAAGATGCTTTTCATGTCACAAGTTTGGGCACATGGCTTCACAATGCAGGACACATGAAAGACAAGAATATGGGAACAAATAACTTTTCCATGGGTATTGCTACTCATGTAATCAGTTTGGTCACAAAGCAATGAATTGCAGGGTTCATGACAGAAGAGGATATGGCTTCACTAGGAGAAATCCTATGACATTTGCACCTCCAAGGAATAATAACATTAAGTGTTATAAGTGCAACAATGATGGTCACACAACAAAGTGGTGTAGAGCAGACATTACAAAAATAGGTATGAACAGGAACAGGAATAGGAATATGGATATGAACAGGAATAGGAATATGGATATGAATAGGAACAAGAACATGGATATGAACAGGAATAGGAATAGGAATAGGAACATGGATATGAATAGGAACATGGACATGGAAAGAAATAGTCAAAGGAATCAGAAGGATCAGATAGGAAGGAAAGAGGATAAAGGTAAAGAACAATGTTTTCTAGGAGTAGAAATACTCCCACCCTAGAATTAACCACCTCAAGAGGAGGTGGGGGAGGGGCTAAGCTAAGAGGCTCATTCTTAGCCCCGAGCCCCAAAGGTGACCCTTTGCCATTGATGTCAAAGGGGGAGAGATTTGAGTAAGGGGGAGAGATTTGATATTTGAGAGAGCATTGAGCCAGGGGGAGCAATGTCCCAGGGGGAGCAGAACAAAGGAAAGATCAAGTTTTTAGTTAAAATAATTTGGGTTGCCATCAATGACAAAGGGGGAGATTGTTGGACATTTTGAGCTCATTTAGTTGTCATTGATGTCAAGGTGAAAAGTCATCATTGATGCCAAAGTAAACATATGAAGACGTCATTAATACCATGGAGCACACTATCAATAGCACCAGGAACAATGCGAAGAGTTGAAGAAAAAGTTGGCAAAATAATGTTTTATGAGGATTTATGGTAAACTCATGGTGGAAGATTAAATGGTTTTATTAAAATCATTATGAGGATATAAAAGTCTCCTCACACATTGAGATGGCAGTTAAGATTTTAAAAGACCCACGGTGGCAGAATAATTTACAAATTAAAGGTTTAAGTTTAAACCCAAGGAAGGCTTTAATCTCCTTAAAGTTAAAGTTTATAAATATAATTTATAAAATTTAAATTCCTTAGAATTTAAATAATTTATAAATTATAAAGGTTGGAAAGCGTCAACGTCATAAAATAAGTGGGAGCATCGACGTCTAAGCAACAAAGGGAATTCATGTATAAATTAATGCCAAAGAGGCATTCAAAATTTACCCCTCGACATTTTAATGCATGCGACAAAGTTGGAAATATTTTCATGCAATCGTTGATCATTGAGGAAGAAGACAAGGGATTCACTTGTCTTTAGCACCAGGTGAAAGACATAAGGGGAAGAGCATATTGGTTGAATCACAAAGGACATGGTGGTCCATTGGTAGTGCACGTTTTGTGAAGGCGTTGGGAGTTGAGGAGCCCATGATCGATTCGCGTGGAGTGGTGTGTGTCTTGAGCACCAAGGGAAGTCTTTTGCACGTGCTCGTTTTGAGTGCCAGCCTAGGACAAAGGGGACGAAGAGCGTCCAAGCTCTCAAACGTGCATCTAGCACATGCGACGGTCAAAGCCATGGCTAGAGCGCTCATGGAGGCAGAGATTGTGGGTTCGAATCCCACTAGTGGCAAAGGTAATTTTTGATTAAATTTTTATATTGCCTAAAGTTTTTCTAAGGTGTGGTTTGGAGTTATAAGGGTTTGTTGAAGAATTATTTTTGTAATTTGATTTGTGTTGTTTGGAGTTATAAGGGTTTGTTGAAGAATTATTTTTGGTAATTGATTTGTGTTGTTTGGAGTTATAAGGGTTTGTGAAGAATTATTTTATTGGAAATTGATTTGTGCCATTTGGAGTTAAAAGGGTTTTTGAAAGATTGTTTTATTGAGAAGTGATTTATGTTATTTTAAGGAAAGAGGATTTGATTCTTGCCAAAGTTCTTTTTTCCATTAAATTGATTAAAGAGGTTTTGAGTTATTTTGGTGGAAGTTGAATTTATTTTTAGTTGGGAGTTTATAAGGTGTTAATGGATAAATATTTTATGTATGTTGATGGTTGTTTTTGAAAGGTGGAGTGATAAGGTGTAATTGAGTATTTACATTATATTGTGAGAAATATTTATCTTCTAACCTCTTTGAGCTTGGCATAGAAGTGTTTGTGGTTGTGACAGATTTATGAGATCCCTTCATATTCAATAAAAAGGTATGAGCACATTCTTCCATAAGTTGAGTTGATTGATTGGTTTTCTGGAAAATAAGTTTGGAGTGAAAAGGACTTGATTAGGGTTTCCTTTTGAGAGTGTTTGAGTTAATGCATCAAGGTTTTCTGGAATAAAGAGTTGTTGTTAAAACCTTGTTTGATAAGCATTGTTGTTGAAGCCATTTGTTGTGTGAAGAACTTGAGTTAGGGTTTTGCAAAGAACATGAGTATCATTGTTATGTGAAGATTGTTTTATAAGCATTGTTGTTGAAGTGAGTTGTTGAGCAAAGAACTTGAACTAGGGTTTGAAAAGAACATGAGTATCATTGTTATGTGAGATTAGTTGTTGAGCATTATTGGAAATATTTTGAGTTGGTGGTTATATGCTTGGACTAGGGTTTGTGAGAAAGGGGTGTTTCATTGAGTGATTGGTTGAGTAGAGTTGATTGAGCCTAGTCAAGTGGATGTGTGAAGTGATTGTTCAAGTTCCATAAAACAAACTATTCTATATTCTGATTTGAGTTGAGAAAGTGATTGAGCATTGAGTGTAGAACATATTGAGTCTCTAACAATTCTCTTTATGTTTCTATGAGATTGGACAAGTTCTATGTGGACTTGTTAAGCAGATTTGAGGTAAGTCTTTGAGGAGACTTGTGGACTGATTTTGTGTGAGCTTTTTGTGGAAGCTTACAATACATATTTGGTTAAAGTTCTGAGTGGACTTATTGAGCATATTTGAGCAAGTTCTGAGTGGACTTATTGAGAAGATTTGAGCAAGTTTTGAGTGGACTTGTTGAGCATATTTGAGCAAGTTCTAAGTGGACTTGTTGAGCATATTTGAGCAAGTTTTGAGTGGACTTGTTGAGCATATTTGAGCAAGTTCTGAGTGGACTTGTTGAGAATATTTGAGCAAGTTTTGAGTGGACTTGTTGAGCAGATTTGAGCAAGTTTTGAGTGGACTTGTTGAGCATATTTGAGCAAGTTCTAAGTGGACTTGTTGAGAAGATTTAAGCAAGTTTTATGTGGACTTGTGGAGCAGAGTTTGGTGCAGATTTGAGGATAGGTTTGTGCCAGACTAGAGATAGATATTGAGCAGATTTGTGCTAGACCGAAGGACTGTGTTTAGTATAGATTTGAGATAGAGCTTTGGAGGTGATAGAGCAAAGAGGATAGTGGTCTCCAGTGGATAGAGATCCATCAGCTAGGGTAGTGAGGATAGGTCTTCTGAGTGGGGACAAGAGTCTTCAGTGGAGAGAGATCCACAAGCCAGTGTAGTGGAGGTAGTAGTCTTCTAGAGGATCACCAGCCAGAGCAGAGGAGAAGGAGTTCTCCTATGGATAGAGATCCATGAACTTGATTTAGGGGATTGGTATCTCCTTTGGATAGAGGTCCATAAAACATTGTAATAGGGAAAGGATTCCCAAGAGATTGATTGAGGAAATTTTAGTGAAATATTTTCTCCGTGGAGTAGCCCACATTGGGTGAACCACGTAAATTGTGGTGTCTCTATTGTGTGTGGTGATTTGTGCATTGCTTTGATTACTGTTGTTGATATTGCTATCTATACATTGCATAATATTGATTTGGAAAGAAAAGTAAAAAGTGGTCTTATACTGTTCACCCCCCTCTCAGTATAAGCTTGTGTTCTTCAGTCCATGGCATAGAATGTGTGTTGCATTCCACTCCTCGATATTCGCTCCTTTAGCTTTGACCTAGGTTGAATACGGATTATAGTATGTCGCCATTCCACTTAAGAAGTAATGCAAAATATATTTTGTGCTATTTTGCTACTTTGTACTTCTTCTTAGGTATTTTGACCCTTTCACCCAATAGTGTAGATCCTGTCACCATTCCTCTCTACAATAGACGTGGATCTCAATGGAATGAGATATTTTTGACACTTAATTTTTTTAGCGTGTGATATGAAGTAATGTTCCTAATCCACACTTTTAAAGATGATAACATCATCTAGACTTGCTTTTACTATGGATTGGAACATTCGCACTAGGCCGCTATAAAATACACTAATTATTAGGTGATGTGGAACACTTTACCTATTTTTCGAAAAAAGAACTAAGTGCTGAGTGGATTAGAGCATCTTGCACTGATCCGCTCTGAAATACAATATATCTTCAATAGATTGGAGACTTTTCATGCCTTAGAATACATTTTCAAAATTTTCTAAGGATGTGGTCATTTTGGACCTACAATTACTATTAGTAGACTCAGGGTGTTCAAGGTGGATGGCTTTCAAAAATAGAACACACATAGCCATATAGATTTTATTGAGTATGGCTAGATTAAGAGAAAATAAGCCTCCATCCCATAGAACAATAGGTATGTCAAACATGATCAAGATTCCAAGAATGACTTTAAAATAGTATGAATATAGATGGATGGTCTATGAAATTCTAATGAACGAGGAAAATTGGAAATCAACTTGGGTGTTGTTGATGTGCATGGATAACTGCATAATGGTGGCCTCATGTGATGTTTTTAATGAATGCACCTATATAATGTTTTTATGGGTAATTTTTGAGTGAGGAATTGGAGGAGTATCCTCTTTCTCCCTTGTTTCTTGTCCAGCTCATTTTACTTTGTAATAAAAATTCTATCAATAAATTTATTTTTTAATTTTTTCAAAAAAATGTTCTAAAAAACATAATAGAGGTGAGTGAAAGAACTTGCAAAGCATTAGTTGAAATGCTAATGAAACATTCATTGCGAAATGGAATCTAATGCTCATGAAATGTTAATTGTAATTTATAATAGAATGTATTTACTAACATCTTATCTTATGCTCATTTAAATACCATGCAAGCATTTGTCAACAAGTGTTGAAAGCTATTTAAAGCATTAGGAGGAATATCAAAGTTTGCAGTAGTCTACAAATATGTTAAGCAAGCAAACAAGGTGAAGAATAAGGTAAGTGATATTACCTTAATGCAAAATTAAATACCTAAGCTAGAATATTATTATATTAGGTACTTTAATTATTTATTTGGAGTTATAATATTTTTATTATTTGGTTATTAGGATGAGTTCTAAGGTTTTCTACTCTAGTTTGAAAATAGTATTTCAAATTTTTAATTTTTGAGTTTTTAACCTTAGAGGTTCATGGTGATAAAGATAGAATAATTTTTATAGTTGATGTTGCACTTATGACATGGCATGTATACCACATTTTGAGGTATGAATACATGTCTAGCCATTTAGAAAATTTGAAATCATCACTCTCATCATCTCACTTGTATTTTTCTTTGCATAATCAACAATAGACATGGAAAAGAGGTTTTGTTCTTAGCTCTAGAATATGATGTGATATATTCTATATCATTGATACCTCATCTGATGGCCTACATAGTCATCATCTCAAAAGCACCCCTTGAATATATCAATGACACTTGGTAGCAATTGGTTCATTGAAGTATTGCCCTAGTGGCAAACCAATCACCACACAGTTGGCACAACTCTTACCATCTAGTTAGTAGCATGTGGTATCTTCTTATTTATTGAAGATATAATTAAATTTTATATTTTCTTAAATATTTTGATGGTATTTTATGCAAATTTTAGGCCAAAATTTGGGGGCCATAACTTTTGCATAAAGAAGTATTTTGAGCCCTTTTTAATCAAATTGCATAGTTTTTCAAGCTCTTTATATTGGTAGTGTTATTTCTTATCACAATTGCATGCAGGAGAGTCTATAGTTTAGGGGAGTGATTTATATGTCCCCTTTATTTAAGTATTTATGTGTAGGATATGCACAATTTTCATGTAAGTAAGAGTGCAAGTATGCAATGAAAGTGCACAAGTGTCATATCAGTGAGAGTTAGGTGTGTAATGAGAGAAAGTGCACAAGTGTCATGTAATTAAGTGTATAAATATATAATGTGAGGATGTACATATATTTCATGTATTAGGTGTGCATGTAGAAGTTTAAGTTTTATGTAAGAGAGTGTAAGTTTCATAGATCTAAGTGTGCATGTTGTAGAAAGAGAAAATTGTCCTATCGTGTACAATTCCCAAAAGTTGGATCCACAAGAGAGAAATCCTTTGGAGTGAACCACAGGGGTATGTTGTTCTCTAAACTTGGTACTAGGGGGAAGGTTTCACTAGGAATGGTTTAAGGACTCACTCCAAGTCCTAGGGAATTTTGGGAATTTTTGATGTGTTTAGTTAAAAGCAATCACCTAAATTTGGCCTTTTTAGATAGTGCTATGAAAGATAAAGGATAATATAGAAATACATAATCTAGGAATACAAGAGTTAACCCTAGAATGATTATTTCTTTAAATGCTTTATGATCGAGGGTTTTAAATAAATAATCTTCAAGCAAGGGCTCAAGAAATAATGCCCAAACAAAAGTAACCCTAGATGCACACTATATGATGTTATCTTTTAAATGCCTAGAAATTAATATAAAATTAGATCTAGAATTTTAAACCAGAAATATAAGCACTCAGAAAAAAATCTATAGTTTAATGGGAACACTTATCTTAACCAGTGTTTGATCCAATATTTCATCCTTTTATCCAATAATATTAACAACTCCTATTCCTACAAGATAACTCAAGAAACACAGTCTTTTCTTTTTTAAAGTAAGCTGATCTTATTAAAAAAATAGTACATCAGAATAATATTCGAAAAAAACTGCTCTTCTAGGGTTTGATGAGTAAAAATTGATTTGCTAGGATTTGATGAGGAAAAATTGCTCTACGAGGATGGCAGTAGTTTTTGGAGGAGGTCTGAACAATTGGAGGAATGTTGTGATGGCATCGGGACCGTCATAGAGAGTGCATGCTAGTGAGGTTTTTTCATTTGAAAATATTTTGAAGGAACAGGATTTTTGAGTGCATGTTGGGAACCACTTGTTAAAGAACAATGGATGTTTGGAACAATGTGATGCTAGGACGGTTCTAGTGGTTCAAAAAAACTCTATGGCATAAGATGTGGAGTATTTAACCAAACATGAGCTTATTGGAAAATTTTTGGGTATCCAAATTTCTCTTCCCTTTATGGAGGCTTGGGTCAAGAAAACTTGGAACCTTGAAGGTGATGTTGAGTGTGAATAACTATTTTATGGTGGTTTTCTCTTGTCTTGCATATCATAACAAAGAATTTTAAGGGGGTCCTTATTTTTATAACCAAGCAAGACTCTTTCTTAAACCCTTGCATATGGGTTTCAACCCACTAGAGGAGTGGTTGTCATTGGATCCAGTGTGGGTTTGGCTTTTATGGCTTCCATTGAAATTCTAGAGAACTGACATCTTGCATAAGATTGCCTTTCTTCTTGGGAAGTTGGTTGGACCATCACAACAGATGATGGATAAAAAGGTAATATTTTTTGCTTGTATCTGTATTGAAATTTATTTAAATAATCTTATTCTAGATTCTATTGAAATGCAGTTTGGATCAACTACATGGGTTCAAAAACATGACTATGAAGCTCTTCCATTTCACTATCGGATTTCCCTTGAATATGGCTGCATGCAAAGAAAATGCCCTAATTTTATCCCACCCGTGGCTTCAAATCCTAGGCCCTCTTGATTTGTACAAAATTTGTATAAAGTAAAAGCCTCGATAAAGGAAGGGGAATAGGATAAGAAAGGCTTTGTTCCAGTAAAACCCTAAAATAGAGGAAGAAGAGTAAACATATACCTTAAGGATAGCCAGCCAGATGCTTTGCTCAACCATTTTTAAATATTAGATGATCTTTATCAGTGCATGGAGATATCAAAAATGTTGCTACCTGATGCAAATATAACAAGGCCAAACCATATGTCTCTTCTTGAGGTGGAACTTAAAGAATCATATCTTGGGGGTTTAAATGAAGAACAAAGGGCTTTGGATCTGAGTATAGGTGATATGGTTGGATCTAGCCCTAAAAGAGAAAATATTTTGGAAAGTGGCATAGATTTAGTTATGCCCTATCCTACTCAGGCACTGATGCAGTCATCCATGGAATGCAAAACTCCTACGGTGTTGGGATTGCAACAAAAAAAATTAAAAAAGGTTCTTCGAATAAGAATATGAAAGTGGGTCGAAAGAAGGACCAGGATAAAATTAAGTTAATGGGGGATACATTGGTGGATTCAGGCTTGGTTAGAACATTGGACTCCTATTTTAGTAACCCCCAAAAATTATTATCCTTTCATGGAATGTAAGGGGGTTGAACAGCATCCCCAGACAAAAAGATGTTCGTGATTTGGTTTGTGTACATTCTTGGGATGTGGTGTTTATTTAGGAGACTAAATTGGCTACTGATAGTATATTCAATATTGCTCCCAATTTGTGGAGAAGGGATCAATGCCAATGTATTGGTGCATGTGGATATGATGGTGGCATTGCTTATTTATGGGATCCGGTTAAGATCTCTCCTCTTACTTGGATTTCCAGTAGATGGTCTATTTTTATGATTGAGCATGATAATGAATTTGGTGAAACCATCATACTTACAAATGTGTATGCTCCTATTGATTATAATGGTAAAGTGAATTTATGGGAGCACATTTGCTTTGTGAGAATTTTGGCTCCCCTATACCCATGGATTTTGGTTGGAGACTTCAACTCTATCACTTTTTTGGAGGAGAAATGTGGTGGGGTTGATCGTCTTAAGCCTTTTTCTTCTATATTCAGTGCTTATATTCGAGCCCTGAACTTGGTTGACATCAAGATAGATAATGGGATCTTTACCTGACACAATAGAATATGTGGGGAAGATTCCATCTCAGAGATATTGGATAGGTTTTCGATCTCCAATTTTTGGATGGATAATAACAAAAGTGCTAGTTCTATGATTCTAGAGGGTAGGGGATCTGATCATTGGCCTATCAAACTCTCTGCTCTATAGTTAGGTCTAAATAAGAATCCTTCCTTTAAGTTTCAAATTATGTGGCTTCACAATTCAAAGCTTCATGATTTCATGCGAGGCTGTGGACCATTGGCAAACCTCCTCATGGCACCACTATGTATTCCTTTATGAAGTGGCTATAATTTGTTAAGCATAAATTGAAGAGATGGAATAGACTAAATTTTAGGAACCTTTCCTTGGCTAATTTGGTGGCTCTTAGGAGGGTGGAAGAAGCTTCAAGGAATATTAGATAATATGGACTCACAGAGGAGCTTCTCCTTGAGGAATATGAGGCTACAAAAGATCTTGTTGAATGGGAACTGAGGGAAGAAATTTTTTGGAAATAAAAATATTGAGTATATTGGCTTTAGGAAGGGGATAGGAACATGACCTTCTATTATAACTCAGTTAAGGCTCATCGTAATGGTAACATGATTACCTCTCTTGTGAATTCTTAGGGTGCTCTACTCTCTTCTTTCAAGGATATTTTAGAAGAGACTAAGAGGTATTTTTCCTCTCTCTTCAAGGAGGACTCCCTCTCAGATGATGAGGATGAAAAGCTTATTCTAAACTATATTCCCTTGATTATTTCTAGAGAGATGAATGAGCACTTGATGGGTCCAATTTCCCTTGAAGATTTCAAAAATATTGTATTTAAGATAAAAAAGGGAAATCCCCAGGTCCATATGGATTCCTGATTGATTTTTATCATAAGGTTTTGGGAGTTAATCAAATTTGATCTTCTGGAGGTGGTCCATGAGTCCCAAAAGAACAAATAGATGCTAAGGGCCCTAAATTCTACCTTTGTGGTGCTTATTCCCAAAAAATAGGGAGTAAATTCCTTGGATATGTTCAGGCCTATTACTCTCTGCAATGTTGTGTATAAGATCATCACAAAAAATATTGTTGAGAGGCTGAAGATATGGTTGAGCAAAATCATCTCTAAGGAGCAAGGAGGGTTTGTTGTTGGTCGACAAATCCTGGATGGGTTGTTATTTCTACAAAAGCTATTCACTCGATGGAAATTCCTAAGGAGAAAACTATGTTCATTAAGTTGGACATGGCCAAAGCCTATGATCAAGGCAAAAGGTCCTTTCTTTATAAAGTTCTTGCTACTTTTGGATTTGAGGAGGAATTTATTAGATGGGTGATGAGCTGTGTTTCTTCTTCCTCATTCTCCATTCTTGTTAATAATGATCCATCAGAGCTATTTGAGACCTCAAGGATATTGAGGCAAGGATATCCTTTATCTCCTTATTTTTTTATCATTATGGCGAAAGGTTTGGGAAGATGTCTCAAGTCTCAGGTCAGGCAGGGTCTCATTTAGGGGTGGAAGTGGGATAGTAGTTTGCCATCTCTTTTCCACCTTCAATTTTTTGATGATACTACTTTGTTTGGAGTTGCCACTATCAAGGAAGCTAGCAATATTAGACAGTCTCTTGAAATATATCTTGGTGCTTCTTGATAGTTGATTAATAAGGACAAGTCTTCTATTTTCTTCTTCAATATCCCTCCTCTTATTCAAACCAGGATTGCTCATATTCTAAGATTCTAGGTTGGAACTCCCCCCTTCATTTATCTCGGTGTATCGCTCCAAATTTTTTGCATCCTTACCTTCAAGCTATAGGATCCGCGCCCGAAAGGGGAATGCGAGAAGGATGGGACAATACCTCGGACTGAGAGGCCCTTTGAAGGTCGCGCCTCTCGGGGGAGGGGTATAAGGGTGAATTTTTGATGGATGGTGGGTTCACCAGGAAACTTTTGAGTGGCAGTTTCCATGCCTAGGTTGAGAGTAGGTTTGATGTGTTCATTTTGTGCTTTAATCATTCATATCCTAGGTTTGGCCAAGATGAATCTAAGCTATTCTATATGCCAATGCTGATTTATATGAATACAAAGAACATAAATAAGTGCTAAACACAGAAAATATGCTAAATGAGATAGAATATACCTGATTCCGGATGTCTGATGCAGATTCTGAGTTTTGTAGAAGTCCAAATCGTCTCAAATCATACGTAATCATCTGAAATGTCACAGAATCATCTCAGATCTCAGTCGGTCATCTGAGATCAGACGAGATCATCGTCGATCTGATGAATTCGTCAGAAACCTGCAGTCACAGAGACAGATACCAAAAACCAAAAATACAACTACAAAAGCAAGGGGAAATGATAGAAATGATAGTAAATTTGCCTAAATGATAGATCCAGATAACGATTAAAGGAAAATGCATTACTTTAATAATTTATTTTAACTTTAGCATGCATCTATACTAAATGAGGTGAACTCCAGGATGCAAGAATAAAATAAACCAAGTTAATGCATAAGAAAATGAAGAGAAAAGATAAGAAAATGCAAACTTCGGGCTCTGATTGCCCCCAATCTGGACTACAGTCAGGATCACCTCCAATCATACGAGATCATCACCGATCCTCGACAGGATCGTCCGAAATCATCTGGAATCGCCTTCGACGATCCGAGCTTGCTTCGGCTGAAAAACAGTAAAATTCCTGCAAGAAAACTTGAAATACGTAATGCAAACGATGGTGTGAAGGTGTTCTAATGCACAAGGAACTAAATTTGTAGGGAAATCAGTCAGCCAGGGGGTTCAGGGGGATAAACTGAGAAAATCCTAGTTTATATAGGATTAGGGAGAGGTTAGGAGGTTGGAGATCATCCCAATTTGGGAGATCTCCAACGGGGAGACTCTAACTCATAGACACGCTTTCTGCCCAAGTTAGAGAAGCTGTTGAAACAGAAGCTAATTATGAAAATTTGGTTTTGGGATGAAATCGTCTGGACGTTCTGTTCCAGATGAATTCGTCAGATCTGGGATGATTTCGTCTGATCGGTGACGATATCGTCCAACGGTCAAAACAAATCCTAAAAATGGCATGAAAAACAAGGGGAGCGGGTAACGGGCGGTTTTGGGTTAAAATTCAAATTTTTATCTTTTTACTAAGGTTTAACTGTGCCAATTTTAGGGTGCTACATTTTGCCCCCTCTTTAGCGAATTTTCCAAAGAAAATGCGTTAAAGACGAGTTCTTCCCGTTTTACGAGAAAGCAAAATTTACTCAATTTTTTAGACGATGATTCTAGGTCGAATCGTACGACTATTTACTATGGTGCCCCCTCCGTGTTTTTACCCAAATCGAACGTTTGAGGTAAAAGCATGAAAAAGCAAAACTAAAAAAATGTTGTTTTTAAATAAAATTAAGAAAAATAGGGAAAACCCTAATTCATTTTTACTATTCATTTTTACTGTTTGAGAGCTCTACAGACAAAAATGGTTGAGACAGTGCACAGATCGACAGAGGTCCGATGCGGGCTACGGGTAAGGATCTAATCCTAGTAAATTATGTTTGAATTTAATTTGTGCAATTTTTTGTTTTAAATTTTGACTGTTTGGGGCATCGCGGCCATTTTTAGGCCGTCGACGACGTCGGGACGAAATCGTCCTTATTTCATCGAAATCGTCTCTAGATCGTCGATTTCATCTGAGGGCGAAATCGGTGAACTAGGGGTGATCTCGTCCAACAAGGGGCGATCCCCAAGTTGTGAAATAGGAGATGATTTCATCCTACAAAGGATGATTTTACCCAATTTAGGATGATATCATCCAATAGTGGACGATATCATCATTTGATGAAATTAAGCTTGTTTGAATTGCATTTAATTGATTTTAATAATTGGTTTATTAATGAATTTTATTGTTTTATTGTTTGTTTTGTAGAGGGGATTACTAAAGAGTCGAGAGTGGAAATACGGGGGCTGAGAGATGACATAGCCGTGCTCGACCAGGCGGAGCGAGACCGACTAGCACAGGTCGGACTACAGCATGTGGCAGAGATGCCACAAGTATCGACAGACATGGGGCTACTGATAGCCCTAGTAGAGAGATGGTATCCGGGGTCATCCTGCTTCTGGTTATCGATAGGGGAGATGGCTCCCACACTAGAGGACGTATGGAGGATCTTGAGGATCCCCATACAGGGACGGTTGATGACTCCTATGGCCAATCAGGGCCAGGCGATGATGAGGCTGAGCGGAGACCCGAGCTTCACCCTAGAGAAGGGTGGAGTGAACATCGAGTCTCTAAGGCAGATGCCTAGGGCATCTAGGTTGACTCGAGTTTTGGTCGGGATAGTGGGTGGCTTACTATTGTGCCACCAGAGTGGGTGCAGATTACCCTAGCTCCTATCAGATGTGGTCTACGACATGAGAGACCATGGGTATAGATTTGCATGGGGGAGCTTTGTACTATGCCACTTGTATAGGATCCTACATGGGGTCGTATACAAGGGAGGCCGATGTCTGGTTGTGACATCACTACTATAGGTTTGGTGTTGGGAGCACATCACGATGCGAAGGCCGATAGGACTCCCACTAACAAGGGTTGACCGAGAGAGGCCCCAAGTTTTCTATTGGTGGCTCCAGAGAGGGTCACAATGGTGGATAGATCTACCGATGTCACGAAGGTTGCTAGATGACCTCATCCTAGACTAGATCACCTAGAGGCCATGGAGAGAGCATCCAGGGTGGGCAGAGGATGGGCAGGAGCTGGCTCGCATCAAGCGAGTCTATTGGCTGAGGATGGAGTAGGGAGAGGTAGAGCTCCACCGCTACGACCGAGTTCTATGATAGTTCGGTCTTCAGCAGGGGATCCCTTCTCTTAGGGATTATGAGTACTCTTAAACTATTTGAGATAGTACTACACTGAGCGGGGCTCCAGATATGCAATGATTCTAGAGCCAGGACATGGATGATGCCCCCATCCAGCCAGTGGATGGAGATGATGCTAGGGTCACTAATGGATATGATGCATGGTACATAGGCATCCACCCTCCTCGGATGATGAGGGCATAGGGTCCGAATGCATGCAATTGTGCGATGGATGGGGAGGGGGAGCTGCTATTGAGGCAGACAGGGGTCACGGGGGAGAGAGCAACGATGGTCTCCATAGGAGAGATGCTAGAGGATGCCACAGGCTCCATAGAGAGCAATGAGATAGGGAGGAGGGAGGAGGGATTCCCTTCTCAGTAGGGGAGAGGCCACCATCACCCGATAAGGGCAAGGGTATCGAGGTAGGGGAGAGCAGCGAGATGGTGGCTCTCCGGGCTAAGGATGCCCACCTTCGAGCTCAGGTGTAGACACTAGAGGATGAGGCTACATGGCTCAGGGCTCGGAGCGGAAGGGGCGAGCACTCAGGATCTAGCATGGTCTATTGCTCAGACTATGTTCTACTAGGGATTATACTATCATGTGGTTCCAGAGAACCAGAGGATACCATTGCTAGCCCCCATTGTGGAGCCGATCATGATGGGATCATCGAGGACATCCTCACGATCGACGATGAGGACCCGAGACACTACTCGGACCTCTATGGGACCACCTCCTCCACCTCAGGGTGGGGGAGGAGATGAGGCGGAGAGCTCGAGGGCTTCTCGAGGCTAGCCGCTCACTGCATAGAGATTGTATATATTATTATTTTTGAGAGGATTGAGTATGCCAGGGTATTGATTGTGGCATACCAATCCAGATGATGTACATAATTTATTGATATATATAGATTATATTTTTGATGATATGACTTGTGTATATGTTGTATGATGCTTTAATTTTGGATTTGTTGATTGATTATTCATGTAATTATGTCATTTGGAAATAAATTATAATTTTTATGTCATGGCATAAAATTTAAATGAAATAATCTGATGTAAACAAATTGGTTGTTTTGGTGGTGTGTTTTGATGAAAAATAAAAGGGACTTCTAACAATAATTTCAAAGGACATTGTCGTTGTTATAGACCATTTCATGGAGTCACCGCTCGCTAGGTCGTCAAGCTAATCCCAGTATAGAAATATTGTTAAAAGTAAAAGAGTGCTTAAGAGACTGTCTTAAGACTTTGTGTTGTGATGATGAAAAATGATGATGGTGATGATTTGTTTTCAGATTTTCATAAAAATATTATGCATGAGATATTAAAAGAAATATGATTTTTGCTAGGCATAAATTCCTAAGTGTGATAAAATTTTTGAATAATTCCCTAGGAATTATACCATCATTGCAAAATTGAATGTTGACATAATGAAATGAAATAGAAAAATTTGTTCGTTCTTTTTAAAGCATAATTTGTGTAACATAATGATGTAAGCCATAAGTTTTTATGAATTAAAATGAATGGGAAAATAAAATTAGAACAATGGTTTGCGCTAGGCATAGAATTATAGGTATAGACTTATACCATCATCGCGAAATCCAAAGAAGGAAATTGATATTTTAGTTTTATTGCATGATTGATTTTTGATTTTGAGATAAACAGAAAATAATAATATATAAACATGACTTTATTTACTAGGTTTTTGAATATGTTGTTGAAAGAATTTTAGGATTTTTGGAAAGAAATATATTTAATTGTTTTTATACTAAACAAATGTTCTTAAATAAGAAGATGAAATGATTCCAACAAGAATTGCAAAAATATTTTAAATTATCTCAAAGACAAAATGTAGATTTATAAGGAACCCTCATGTGCAAATGTGAGTTCATTACCGATCTTGATTTATCATAATGATACAAAATCTCTCAAATACAAATGTGTGTGCAATTGTATTGTTCATTCACCAATTTTGAGCAAGATAATTTGATACAAGTAATTTGAATTAACCAAATGAGTGTTCGTTGACCATGATTTATATGCAAGTAACCGTACCAGACTACTATGTAAGTTAGGTCATCAAGAGCTAGCTAATCCATAAGCCGACATAGGTCTGTACAAAAGAAGGTCGCTAATGTGACAGACATATCACCATGCTAGGGATTACCCAAGGCCAAGCGGGTTGGGCACAAACCACCTGTTATGGGGCTTACCTCACAGTTTTCGAATAATTGAGAATTCCAGGGATTCAAGCTCATTCACCCTTCTTTTCTTTTCAAGGGGTAGGGAAAGGGATTTTATTGCTTTTTGCTTTTGCTTTTCTTTTTTCTTTTTTTTTTTTTTTTGGATTTTTGCGTGAAACTGAGATAATGCTGAAATATTGTTGCGATGGTACAAAATGATATTTTTCTTTTTCTCATTTTCTTTGACTTTTCTTTTTCTTCCTATACTAGGGATACTTGCTCGGATTGGTTGTAGAGCAAGGGATTTTTATTCTGGGTAGGGGTGAGCTTGTCCTTTTGTCAATTCTCAAAGATTCTAGACCATGTGCATGATAGGATAGCAAGGGAAACTTTTCGCTCAAGAAACCATTTCTACTATGTAGCATCATATCGAATTTGCAATGAAATCATTTTAATGTGAAAAGATATACTTGGTTCAAGTAAATAACAAGATCAGTTCTCTATGCTCAAAAACTTTATTTAATTCAAATGTGGACTTTGATATAAGAGAGATTAATAATCATACCAAATAAAATCAAGATATTTATTCATGTGAGTGTGAAAGTGCGGGATTCCAAATAAATGCTAATTTATCCAAAATAATTGAAAATATAACTGCAATACTTCAAGAATTGACAGGTACGAAAATAAAAGATGTTTTTGAAGATTTTGATGATTTTGAAGTTTTTATATTTTGATTTTAATTTATGAATGGAAAGAATAAATACTATTACTATTTTTTGAAATTTTTATATGGATGACTAAAATGAAACAATATGCAAAATAACAATATATACAATGATGAAATGACCAGATTTTATGCATAATAGCGCTTAAGATGCATAATGTTCATAGGTTCTTTAAGATATTTACCATCTAAGGTAGCTAATCGGTATGCTCCCGAGCCAAATTTAGTAGTGATGATATATGGTCCAAGCCAGTTAGGTTCAAATTTACCTTTAAGATCTTTAGTTGCATTAGTATTTTTTTTATTTTCTTTTAAGACAAGGTCACCGATCTCAAAGGATCGATGATGAACTTTCTTGAGGTATGCTCGCTTGAGCTTGTTTTGGTAGGCACGAAGATGTTCCAAAGCATTGATGCGCTTCTCATCTAGGAGTTCCAGTGACTAAGTCTACCAACATGATATTCATCTCCTACTTCAGTATCTTGAAGTAGTAGAGCCAAAGAAGGAACTTCTAATTCAAAGGGAAAAATAGCTTCAGCGCCATAGACCAAAACAAAAGGTGAAGTGCCCGTGGGAGTGCGAACACTAGTTCGATAAGCCCACAAAGCAGGATATAATTGGATGTGCCAATCTCGGCCAGATTTATTGACCAGTATTTTGAGGATTTTGATTAATGTTTTATTAGATGCTTCTGCTTGGCCATTACCTTGAGGATAATAGGGAGTGGACCAACGATGTTGAATTTTATATTTTTGACATAATTTCTTGACATCTTTATTTTTGAAACAAGTTCCATTATCCGAGATGAGATTTGCAAGAATTTCGAACCTACAAATAATTTGATTAAAAATAAATTTGGAAACTTGGGTTCCAGTGCAAGAAGCTAAGGGCATAGCTTCAACCCACTTCATGAAATACTCGATGGTGGTTATGATAAATTTGTGTCCATCAGATGACACAGGGTTGATTTTTCCAATGATGTCTAAGCCCCATTTTGAAAAGGGCCAAGGAGATGAAATAGCCTGCAGCTCTTGTGCAGGCGCATGGACAAGGTCAGCATGTTTCGGGCACTTGTCGCAATGGCGCACATAATCATGTGCATCATTCTCCATGGTAGGCCAAAAATATCCTATCCTAAGGAGCTTCTTAGCAATGGCGCTACCACTAAAATGTCCCCCACAAGATCCATCATGGGCTTCACTCAAAGCTGATCTAGATTCTTCTAGATTCAAACATCTCAATAGGATGCCTTCAAAAGATCTCCTATACAAGGTATTACCAATAATTACGAAGTGACTTGCTCGTCTACGTAATAACCGATGTTGGTTGCTATTACAACCTTCAGGGAAGGTCCCATTTTGAAGAAAATTAAATATATCAGTGTACCAAGGTTCAGGAGTAGTTTCGTTGATTAGAAACACATCCAAAGGTTCTAAGCATGATTTATTTGAAGTGGGTTCCTGGAGTCGATGAATAATGATGGTAGCATATTCGTCATCTAACTCCAAGGGCAAAAGAGATGCAGTTGCAGCCATAGCGTCAGCCGCACGGTTGCTAGTTCGAGGAATAGCTTCCAAGGTAACTTGATCAAATAAAGATAATAATTGTAAGACATATGCTTTATATGGATGTAATTTATCATCTCTAGTCTGATAAACATCATTGATTTGATTTATGACAAGTTGAGAATCACCAAAAACTAATAAATTTTTAATTTTTAGTGCCAAGGCAGCTCGTAATCCAAGGATTAGAGCCTCATATTCAGCAGTGTTATTAGTGCAAGCAAACGTTAATTTGAAGGACAGAGGTATAAGATGTTTCTATGGAGATATTAAAATAATACCTGCACCAGCCCCACTCATGCATCGGGCTCCATCAAAGTATAGGGACCATTGCTCAGGATGGTCTACCTCTAGTTTAAGGCATTCATCGAGAAACTCAATGATGAGGGGATGGGTAGACTCTAAGGGTGCAGCAGCTAATTGATCTGCTATGATTTGACCCTTAACAGACTTATGTCCTATAAACGTGAGTTCAAACTCACTTAGCGCAAGAACCCACTTTGCGGTGCGACCAGATAAGTACGGGCGACTCATGAGATACCGCAAAGGATCGAATTTAGCAATAACATACGTTTTTTGACTGAGCATATAATGGCATAATTTTTGTGTAGAAAATATGACTGAGACATAACTTCTCTAATACTGTATAGCGAGTTTCATAACTGATTAAGGTTCGGCTAATGTAATAATTAGCATGTTCTTTCTTCTCATCGTCAAGTTGAGCTAACATAGCTCCTAAGGCAAAATCTGAAGCAAAAATATACAAGATAAATGGGTGATCAGATCTAGGTGGTGAAAGCATAGGAGGGTTAAGGAGATATTGTTTGAGGAGGTCAAATGCTTCCTGACATTCGTCGTCCCAATGAAAAGAGACATCTTTCTTAAGAAGCTTAAGAAAGGGTCCTGTTTTGTCCGCCAACTTATCGACAAAGCGACGAATAGCTTGAAGTTTACCTTGTAGACTTCGTAATTCAGATATATTTGTGGGTGCGGGCATATCAGTGATAGCCATGATCTTGAGAGGGTCAATTTCGATGCCACGTAAAGAAACTATAACCCCTAATAATTTACCGGACTTAACTCTGAATATACATTTAGCTGGATTCAGTCGGATAAGATATTCCCTTAACCGATCAAAGACTTTTCTCAAGTCATCTAAATGATCATCTTCTTTGATGGAACGAGCTATAATATCATCTACATAATCATGTAGAATATCATGCATCATATCATGAAAGATATAAGTCATGGCTCGTTGATAAGTTGCACCTGCATTCTTCAAACCGAATGGCATCACTTTCCAACAAAAGGTCCCCCAAGGGGTAATAAAGGTTATTTTAGCCTGATCTTCAAGAGCTATCCTGATCTGATTATAACCATAAAATCCATCCATTAGGGATATCATTCCACTCCCAGCAGTAAAATCAATGATCTGATCCATGTTGGGAAGAGGAAAATCATCTTTAGGGCATGCAACATTAATATCTCTAAAGTCTGTGCAAACCCTAACTTTGGTAGCTTCTTTCTTAGTTACTGGAACTACATTCGAGATCCATTCAGCATAATCAATGGCTTGTATAAAAATAACCTTCAAGAGTTTTTCTAATTCCCCTTTGACTAGTAAGGCCACTTTAGGATGCATTTTTCTAAGTTTTTGTTTAACAGGTTTAGCATCCGGATGGACTACTAGGTGATGCATAACTACGAAAGGGTCTAAACCTGGCATATCTTCATATGTCCAAGCAAAAGACATCTTCATATTCTTTAAGAAATGCAATGTATTTATCTTGTTTTTCTTGACTTAATTCTGATCCAATGTTGATTATGTGAGGGTTATCATTGGTTCCAATGTTAATTTTTATGACATTCTCTACTTCCATGTGTAGATCTCTCTCAAAATTAGGTGGGGCGGGTGAAACGCCCAATTCTTGTAATTCTTCCAAGGTTAGCTTGGATAATTCCTCTTGAGGAGTCGTGGCCTCAAGCTGGGCTATACTAGGTATAGAGCCATCGAAATAAAATCCATTATGTAATAATTCCTCAATGGAGACATCATGGAAAATATCTCCCTCCAACTCATCGTCGGATTCAACGATCATCTCGAGGGTAAGCTATGGAGAGCATATTACATGTAAATGGCTTATTTATTAAATGCAAAGGATCACGTTCATCCAAATAATCTTGGTAAGATATGAGATGGTCATCATCCTCAAATGGGAAGGGCTGACCTTTACTAGGAAATAGGCCCACACCACATCGGGCAGGCCATGGTTCTACCTCAAAAGGTTCTTTCATACCATTTTGGGAAGGTCCCAAACCTTTCCCTTTATATCCCAATTTAAGCATTATAGGCTTAGCTTTAATATACTCATTAGCAAAATAACATCGAGCATATCCATCATAATGTGTCTTGATGTTTCTAGGTATTCTTCCCCAGTCATATCCCTTATAAATAAAAGCGCAACTCCCAACTTGGTAAATACTTCCCATAGGTTGTGGGAGGCCCAAAGTACGAGGAGAGGATGGCAAATTATTTAAAATAAGGGAATTTTGCATAGCAACATTTGTTTTTTCTGATATAAGAATTTTAGATAAATCGGGTAAGAGCTCATCAGTAAGAGCGTAAGAGGTAGAAGGAACATTTCCTACATCTTTGGATGCAGAAAATATGCCTTTAGTAGATGTAGATGTTATAGAGATGTCGATGGATGGGTCTATAGGTATGGAAGTTATAGGAGTAAAACAAGAAGCATTGGTTGTGGGTTTAGGATCCTTTTGGAAAGTCCTAATGTGGTTTGTTCGGAAGATGGTTGAACTATATGTAGAGGTGGAGTTGATGGAGAAAAAGTAGATGATGTTATGGGTGTGTGTTTCACACGTTTAGATGGATGATGAGAATTAGGATGTGTGGATGATAGAGCAGGGCAAAATTGAACTCCAACAGGTTCTACCAAAGCACACATATCAAAGGGTCTAGGATCACCATGAATGGTAACCAACTAATTTTTAAATTCGAATTTAACACATTGATGTAAAGTTGAGGGAACAGCTCGCATCGCGTTGATCCAAGGGTGACCCAAGAGTATATTGTACGATGCAGGGCAATGTACAATAAACACGGTCATGTCTAAGGTTCTAGGACCAACTTGCAATGGTATAGTAATAACTCCACACGTTTCTTGTGTTTCGTCATTGAAGGCTTTTATGATCATATCAGTTCTTTTCATTTCATCACTTCTAAACCCAAATATTTGGTAGAAGTCAAAAGTGCAAATGTTTAAAGATGAACCATTATCAATCAAGACTCGTTTAACTGCTACATCTCCAATTAGGGCAGTAATATATAAGGGGTTATCCTTATGTAAACTATGTTGAGGTATATCTCTATCCCGAAAGTCAATACAATCGACTTCACGAGTTATGATAGTATTGGCCATGGCTTCAAGGTTGAATATTTTGTGGTACCATCATTTGGCTTAATGTGAGCATTAATTCATCCCTATGTGTAGGAGAAGATCTTAAAAGGTCCAAAAGGGAAATTCTAGCTGTAGTATTTGATAATTGTTCATTAATATTATAAGGAGGTTTAGGTTGAACATTAGGCGCATGATTCCATTTATTAGGAACTTTCAAAACAAATGGAGCTGATCCATCATTTTGAGTTTGATCTTGTTGAGAATTTTGAGCCTGTTGTCTAGTAACAGCTCCGATGGTACCGACAATATTATTTTGTAGATGATGAATAGGTCTTGGTCTAGCATTTATGGCTTGTTCATTAGAAAGTAATTGGTGAGAAGATGGTCTAGTAGTGACTCTTCTTGGAAATGGTTCTTCTGGAACCATAGAACTTGTGATAGGTTGAATAGGATCTGATTCATCTTCAGAGCTATTCGATTGATTTGAGGTGATTTCCATGTCACTTTTAGTCTCATATTCTACATCACTAAGATCAAGTGTCTGAGTATTATATAGAGGTCTAGTCGTAACCATGGATAAAGTTGTGTCAAATATTTCCAAATCATGAGTAGGTGAATGCCCACTAATAGTTCCTACATATCGGGTAGGAGGGGGAACATTATGATGCTCAATTTGATTAGCCACTTCTTTACCATGCTTTGGTAAAGGATGTTGAAATATGTCCAATGATTGATTGGCATTCTGATTCTGATTTTGGGGGATGTTCTTTTGAGCATTATTGGGAGGATTTTGTTTAGGTTGAAAGGCTTGTACCTCCATCTCATTGTTATCAATCAGGTCTTGTATTTTATGTTTTAATATTTTACAAGAGTTGGTAGCGTGTCCAGGTCCTCTATGGAAATCACAGTGTAAATCAGCTCTGTATCCGGGTATAGTTGGATCAGGTTCCTGGATATTTGGTAATTGGATCAAACCTCGTGCTAGTAATTGTGGGAGAATGGTTGATAGAGGTTGATTTAACCTAGTAAATTCTTGAGGTGGTTTATCAGGAGGTTTCAATATGAACTTCTCCGTTGTTTTCGTAGTATTAACATTGGCAACGTTTCTGCTATCGGTGACTCCATCACCCACAACTTGTTTATTTTTATATTGATTTCTGGATGTTTTCTCATCATCTTTCTTTTTAAGCTGACCTCTCCTAATGAGAGCATCTTCCACTCTTCGAGCTAAGTCTATAGCTTGATCGAAGGTGGTCAAGGTAGCGGTTGATAACTCATAGGATAGTTGTTCTTGTAAATTATTGATAAAGATATCCAACATTTCCCGATAAGGTAACACAAAGTGTAATTTTCCTATCAACTGTCTCCACCGAGCTAGGAAATCAGCAAAACATTCATCTTTGTCTTGTTTTAAGTTGTACAAATCTTTAATGGTTACATGCCTTTCGATGTAGGCACTAAATTGATGAACAAAAGACTCGACGGTTTCTTCGAAATTCCTCAAAGAATGAGTGGGTAGTTGATAATACCACTCTAATGCCATTCCTCCTAAACTTTTTGGGAACATTTTTAGTAATAACAAGTCATCATGTGATATATCATGACAAGCTATCCTAAACATACGAAGATGCTCTATGGGATCTTCGGTTCCTTTGTATATAGGTAGGACAGGCATAGGAAAGTGTTTAGGATATGGTTGTGCTACAACTATAGGATCTAAAGGCTGACTACACATCTCTCGATAATTGTACGAGGGACGGTAGGGATCTATCTGGTCCATGCGGGAGACTAACTGTTTCACCATGGCTTCCAGATTACTAGTTTGTCCACCATATTGGTTTGGTGGTACCTGAGTATGGTATTTATGAGCGTATGATGGCGTGACGTAAGGATTGGATGCTATATTGCTATTATGCAAATGGTTGGTAGGGAGAGTATTATGAAGAAGATTTGTAGTAGCATTATGTTGTATCCCAGATTGTTGGAAATTGGTGTTAGGTTTTGTTTTAGGCTTTTGTTGATTTGAGGTATGTTGATCAATAACTTGGCGAAATAGAGCAGTGAATGAAGGTTTCTTTTGTGTGGGAATAACTCTAGGCTTGGTAACAGGCACTCTAGGTGGTTGGGTAACCTGTTGTTGTTGCATGTTCTGGATTATAGCGGCCATATCCAAATTGGATGGTCCAGCTTGATCACTTTCTTGATCAATGAAGGACAAGGGATTAGTGCGTGTGTGATATATTTCTTCTAGGGTTGCTTGAGTGTCACTAATTTGATCCTTGTCCATATGGATTGCTCTATTAAGAGTGCCAATATTAGTATTGAGGAACTTCCAGAAATGTTCCATGTTCTCAAAAGTAACAGCTCCTTCCGGAGACATTTTAGGGGATGAGGATCCTTCCTCTCTAACAGTTTCTCTTTGTTCATTTCCTTCAACAAACTCTTCTTCTTGTTGGTCTAGTGTTCCTTCTTCCTGAATTGGGTCTTCAGGAAGGACATCTGGTTTATTTACTGGTTTTCCTAACCAATCTTCTTCTACTTCAATCTGTTTTCCATTCCTAAGTCTAGTCATTATGCTTAAACTTAGATTTTAGCAAATATATATAAATATATATATATATATATATATTTGCAACAAGTTTGGGAGGTATATATTTTAATTATATACCTACTATAATACTTAAAAGAAAATGTTTTAATTTTTGTTATATTTTTGTTTTGTTTTTTGTGATTTTATGTTTTTATGATGATAAAGACAACAAACAACATACTAAATGCAAGAAATAATAAAAGAATGGCTTAGTTTTCTATAAATAGTTTATAGATGTCATTGATGGGATCAAGTTCATCAGGAGTCATGAAATGCTCCTCTTCAAATTGGAAATGGTTTTTCAAGAATTTGACAAAGTGTGCTATGGTGATGTTATCTACTTCTGACTCTGACTTGTAAAAATAGAGCTCATGGCAATACTCTCGATATAACACAGCTCTAGGAACTCTATTCCATCTCTTTCTATCCATAAGAACGACCTCTTGATCCTCTATACGAGATAGAAATTTATGTACTACAACTGCATTGTCGAGGTATTCCTCAAAGGTGTACAACTCGAAAGACACAAGGGCTCTTTTATCTGCTAACCACCTATGGCAAGCTCTCTAAAGTTCATGATATAAGGTCACTTGATCAGGATCCAAGATTCTATCTAGGACAAACCTCTTGATTTGCCTAAGTTCGGTTGATCTAGATGAAATAATATTCAATCTCCTATTAAGTTCGTCCCATAAAGGTGGGACTCTATATGTTTGAGATACTCTAAGCAAAGAAGTAATCTCTATGGTTGCTAATTGATTTTCAACATTAATGGTGACAGCTCATCTTTTATTATAATCTACCATCTAAATATGATATGCAATATTTAATTGTTTTTCTGATGATTCTAAATGCATTTATTTTTGTTTTTTTTTTGGATTGTTTTCAAAAGGTTTTTAGTTTTCACGTCGGGTTCACCAAAATGTATCGCTCCAAATTTTTTGCATCCTTACCTTCAAGCTATAGGATCCATGCCCGAAAGGGGAATGCGAGAAGGATGGGACAATACCTCGGACTGAGAGGCCCTTTGAAGGTCGCGCCTCTCGGGGGAGGGGTATAAGGGTGAATTTTTGATGGATGGTGGGTTCACCAGGAAACTTTTGAGTGGCAGTTTCCATGCCTAGGTTGAGAGTAGGTTTGATGTGTTCATTTTGTGCTTTAATCATTCATATCCTAGGTTTGGCCAAGATGAATCTAAGCTATTCTATATGCCAATGCTGATTTATATGAATACAAAGAACATAAATAAGTGCTAAACATAGAAAATATGCTAAATGAGATAGAATATACCTGATTTCGGATGTCTGATGCAGATTCTGAGTTTTGTAGAAGTCCAAATCATCTCAAATCATACGTAATCATCTGAAATGTCATAGAATCATCTCAGATCTCAGTCGGTCATCTGAGATCAGACGAGATCATCGTCGATCTGATGAATTCATTAGACGAATTCATCAGAAACCTGCAGTCATAGAGACAGATACCAAAAACCAAAAATACAACTACAAAAGCAAGGGGAAATGATAGAAATGATAGTAAATTTGCCTAAATGATAGATCCAGATAATGATTAAAGGAAAATGTGTTACTTTAATAATTTATTTTAACTTTAGCATGCATCTATACTAAATGAGGTGAACTCCAGGATGCAGGAATAAAATAAACCAAGTTAATGCATAAGAAAATGAAGAGAAAAGATAAGAAAATGCAAACTTTGGGCTCTGATTGCCCCCAATCTGGACTACAATCGAGATCACCTCCAATCATACGAGATCATCGTCGATCCTCGACAGGATCATCCGAAATCATCTGGAATCGCCTTCGATGATCCGAGCTTGCTTCGGCTAAAAAATAATAAAATTCCTGCAAGAAAACTTGAAATACAGAATGCAAATGATGGTGTGAGGATGTTCTAATGCACAAGGAACTAAATTTGTAGGGAAATCAGTCAACCAGGGGGTTCAGGGGGATAAACTGAGAAAATCCCAGTTTATATAGGATTAGGGAGAGGTTAGGAGGTTGGAGATCATCCCAATTTGGGAGATCTCCAATGGGGGAGACTCTAACTACGCAGACACGCTTTCTGCCCAAGTTAGAGAAGCTGTTGAAACAGAAGCTAATTATGAAAATTTGGTTTTGGGACGAAATCGTCTGGACGTTCTGTTCCAGACGAATTCGTCAGATCTAGGATGATTTCGTCTGATCGGCGATGATATCGTCCAACGGTCAAAACAAATCCTAAAAATGGCGTGGAAAACAAGGGGAGCGGGTAACGGGCGGTTTTGGGTTAAAATTCAAATTTTTATCTTTTTACTAAGGTTTAACCGTGCCAATTTTAGGGTGCTACACTTGGTATTCTGATTTCATCTTATCCTCTACCTAGATCTTCTTGGTAGTCTATGCTTGATAAGTTTAGAAGGAAGGTGAATCACTAGACTATCAGATGGCTATCCTCTGTAGATAGAGTGTTGCTTTTAAAATCTATTGTTGAAGCTTTACCCATTTATAGATGTTTTGTGTAAACAACTTCCTCTCATTTCATCAATGACATGGATTCTTTGTCAAGATAGTTTTTATGGTTTGGAAAACTTGATAAATCTAAATGAATTTTGGTTAGGTGGGATTCTATATGTAGGCCAATTCAAGAGGGAGGCTTTAGGTTGTGATAGATAGCTCTTTTTGGGTAGGATTTGTATGCAAAAATTTGTTGGATATGGTGTACCTCTCAATATTATATTTGGGCTAAAATATTATCTTGTAAATACTTGAGAGGTATTTTTTAGGCTGAGATCCCTAAAGTCAGCTTTTTTGGGAAAGGTTCAGTTATCTGGGATGCTCTAAAAAGAGGAGCTAATTTAATCAAGCAGGGTTTTTTTGGGATTAGCAATTGAGTATCAGATGCTCTTTTTTGGGAGGATTCTTGGGATGGCCACCCTCCTATCTTGAATCAATATCCTAGGTTACGTTCCCTAAGCATTTATTTCTTGGAAGCAGGTTGGTCTCATGTGGAGGACTTTAAAAAATCCAATATTTTGGAAATATGGAGATGTACAGGTGGAAATATCCACAGGAATGGCCCCATGAGGAACTAGCCAAGGATAGATATGTGCTTTCTCTTATTCTTATGGGGAGGCCCTATTATTCATTGAGGGGTAAAGACATTCTTGCTTGGAACCCCGATCCGAAGGGAACCTACTTTGTAGCCTATGGTTATCAGGTTCTTGATAAGCAAAAGTTTAGGAGTCTTCCTATCACATGGTGGAAAAATGTGTGGAACAAATTTTCTTGGCCGAAATGTAACTTCTTTCTCTGGTTGGTAGCTTGTAATAAATACCTCACTTGGGATAACATGAGGAAGAGGGGATTTCAGGGTCCCTCTTTTTGTGTCCTTAATGGTAAGAATGAGTATGACTCTTTTCATTTATTTTTCTAATGCTACCTTGCCAAAGATATTTGGCACCATTGGTGGAGCACCTAGAACCATCCTTGTTTTCATGTGCTCTCCTTGGTGGAGTTTTGGAGTAGTCTGGGTAGACCTCCAGTCAAGTCCCCCTTCCTCCAGGTGGCTTGTAATTGAGGGCCTTCTTGCATCATCTGGTAGATTTGGATTGAATGAAACTATCACATATTTTAGGGTAGTCATTTGGCTGTTCAATAGGTCTGGAAAAGGATCCTATGTATGATTTAGGAAGCCATTCATATAAAATATGATGTGGATCCTCTTTTGTATTCTAGGGAGGAGAAGATATGGCAGGCCCTTGGTATCTTTGGGGATGGTGTGAACTCTTCTAGCTCTAGCAGGATTTCTCAACTCAGTAAGAAGGTTAGGAGAGATGGTAGGTGGAGGCCACCCCCTAGAGGAGTTTTAAAAATTAATACTAATGGGTCATCCAGGGGTAATCCTAGACATGCTGGAATTGGCGATGTTGGGAGAGATTCTGTTGGCTTTGTTAGTTTTTTATTTTCCATTTATAAATGTGTTCACTCTAACAAGTTTATGTAAGCTCTTGCAATTATTGAGGCCTTACAGAAGGAGTTTTCTCTTGGCTGGTGCAAGATTATCTATGAGTTCGACACTCAAATTATTGTTAATATTTTAAACAGTAAAAGGGTGGAGGAAGTTAATTGGTAGTTGGCCTCTGTAGCCGTTCAGATTCTTAGAATGAGTGAAGAGTTCAAATTTATATCCTTTGTGCACATTCTAAGGGAATAGAATGGGGTTGCTGATTACCTGGCCAAAATGGATTTTGAGCTATTGGATCCTTGGACTATCGATAACTAGAAGAGTCTCCCATATGGGGACTCTCACCGCCTCTAGGAGTTGATCCACAAGGATTTTCAAACTTAATGTGGTTTTTTCTTGTTGTCTTCTTTGGGTGTCAATATATTCTAGTGGTTTTAGCCTATTTGGCTATTTATTTGAGTCCTAGTTGGAAGCTCAGTTGTACTCTATAATCCAGACTTTTTATTAATAAATTTTTACCCCTTTATTTAAAAAAAAATATAACTCAAGAAACACTTGAAAATATGATTAGCATTAGGAGGGGACTACTTAGGCCATTGTACAATAATGCTTGGAGGCACAATATTCAAGTCCCTTAGATCCTTTTAGATGACCTTTAAGAATAGTAGAAATTAACCTTTAGATGTTAATCATAAAATAGCAGTGCAACAGAATACAAATAGAATGTAGAGCATGCAACTATGATATAAATGCACTCTAATATGATATCATGTAGTTAAATATATCAAATTTCCCCCAGATTGACTTTAGGTGAAATCATGCTTCTTAAAGAGCCAACGCGATAATGTAGAAGATAAATTTATGCCCCATCTAGATCGGGTATGATTTCACATCTATGGAAAAGAATCCCTAATTTTGAACCTACGAGGTTTTACCTCATTAATACCTGGTGCAACTTTACCTGAGATACGAAGAAAATAAAATTAGAACGTGAAATGCAATGCAAACGTCTAAACTAAATGAAAACACCTGGTGAATGGTGTAGAAGCAGGTAGAAGGTTCGATATCTTCGAGTAGTTGATCTCTCCTTTAGGATTCAACATGGATCCACCTGAGCAAACAAAAAATTAGATCAATGAAGTAGAAGATAGAATTTGCACTTAGGATTTAGCTTTCTTGCAGGATAAAAGAAAGTATATAGAAAACAATTACGATCATGTTAGAATAATCGCATGTGGAAATCATCAAATTGTCTCTTAAAAATGAGATATCAAACCCTCATTTTATAGCAATTTTGAAGGCAAAAAGAGCAGGAAAAATATAGGAGGACCGATGCCAAAACATGCCAGTTGGAAGAAACCCTAAAATTATGAAATTGTGCCTCATCTCGATCAACTACAAATTTATCTATGCAAATTTGCACCCCATATTAACGAGGTACAATTTCACATAGAGGAGAAAAAAAGGTAAAACAAATGGAAAAGGGCCTATCCCATACCTTGGGTAAGTGTTGGAGGCCTCTTAGAGGGTTTAAGGAATATTTCCCACTAAAGTGGATCAATTTTTTGTGTCTACATTTTACCCCTTCTTTGATGCATTTAAGGCCAAGTAAATGCATCAAAAAAATATGTAGACTCCTAAAGGCAAGAAGACAACAAACACAAAGAAGGAATGACCTGGTTTGGACAAAGGGGTGGTGCAAAAGGGGTATCACAAAGGACACTTTAGAATTTTGCACACTAGATGAGATATTACTACCATTAATGCCTCTATGGCTAGGGTGCCCCCTCAAGTTTCAAAATGAAAGGAACTTCCTTAAGAAACTCAAAATGGCAAAGGAAGAGAAATCAAAATAGAAAAACACAGAGCAAACAACAAAGCAAAGATTATTGGGTACAATATGAGTTTAATGCAGCTATCATGAAATACAAAGAAGAAAAGGTAAGGAATGAAGAAGGTAAGAGAGAAGAAGAACAGAAACCAAAAATTACAAAATGGAAGAAGAGAGAAGACAGATATCCAAAGGTCAACCATCTAAAATCAATAACGAAGCTAAATGAGAACCCTAACTAGAGGGTGTTATGCTCAAAATATGGTCCATGCATGGAGTAAGAAACCCACTATGGGTGTAATACTTGCTAAATATGGATCGATAAGTGAAGTGTAGAGTGTAACCCACTATGGGTGATTATTCACTAGTGACTAATGTGGGACGATTACCCACTAGGATGTATGCTAAGACCTACTATCAATGGCCAAGGAGCTAATCTTGTAATGGGGTTTTGAGCCCACTGATTCAAAGAGAGACATAACCTGATAGGGGTGATATATTATTATTGATGTGAATGATGTATTAGCAAGTACCACCCGATAAGGTGTGTAAAAATATGTATGTATAGACCAATCAATATGAGCATAACACAATGTGAGTGTGTGCATGTGCTATAATAAATAAGAGGAAGAAAATAAGGAGCAAATAATTGTGGGTGTGTGCTCCCATATTGAAGTTTCAGCTAATTAAAAGTCAATAGGGAGGAAATGTGTAAATCAAAGAAGATAATAATGTATATCCTTATCTAAATAAAGAAGACAAAGGAAAATAAGAATTATGCAAAAGGTAAGGATATAGCAGAAGAGGATTGCATTCCTTGACTTTGGAGAGATATGATGATCATTGTAAAAACTTTCAAATTCAAGGGACACAAGAAGAAGGTAGAAGAGAAGAAAAGAGCAAAATAATATGAGAAGAGAAGAAAGGATAAAAAATGCATGGGCCCTATGTTGGGGCTTTGCTAGGCATCAGAGCCCTAGTGAGATAGTACAATGCATGTGAGCTATGAGCTAACTAGGTGTTATCACATGCCATTGTCATGAATCCCCCAAGACTACATGAACAAGCAGTCATGAGCAGGCAGTAATGCAATTGTGACAAGAAAAAAATACAAGAGAAACAAAATATCAGGTAATCATGCAAAGTATGATAGGCAATCATGCAATATGAGCAAGCAAATAGATGTAATATGATTTAAAATAAATGCAAAATGTAGATAACAAATCAAGCATAATATATTTTTAGATGCATTATATTCATAGGTTCTTTAAGCTCTTTACCATCTAGAGAAGCTAAATTATAGGCACCTGAGCCAAATTTAGCTATTATGATAAAGGGCCCTAACTAATTGGGCTAAAATTTACCTTGATTATCAACATGAGCATTAGTGTTCTTTTGCTTTTCTTTGAGGATAAGATACCCAACCTCAAAATATCTATTGCAAACTTTTTTGGAATAATATTGTCAGAGCCTATCTTGATAGGCTCGCAAATGCTCTAAGGCATGAATATGCTTTTCATCCAATAGCTCCAATTGGTTCAAATGGTCTACATAATACTCATCATCAACCTCAGCATCTTGCAACAAGATGTGTAATGAAGAAACCTCAAGCTCAAAAGGAAACATTGCCTCATACCCGTATACCAAGACATAGGGTTAGTCTCCTTTGGGAGTATGCACACTGGTATGATTGATCCACAAGGTAGGATAAATTTGGGTATACCAATCATGATCGGTCTTACTAACCAACTTCTTTAGAATCCTAATCAATGATTTTTTGGATGCCTTGGCTTGTCCTTCTATTCTACCTGTTACTTTCTTATGAGTCAAGCACAAGCATCGATAATACTGTATCATGGCCCTGAAACATCCGTTCTACATTCAATGCATAGTTCCGTGGCAACTCTTTGTAACTGCCACCTTTGCCAGCCATGCTACAACACGGCCCTGCAATAGCCGTTCTTTTCTTAATTGCAATGCTTCGTAACTTTCCTTTTAACTTCAGTTAACTGTAGCATGAATTTCTCCTATGCATTCTCACCACCTATCACTTGGAACTGCAGATCTGACTCCAGTTAACTTTTCGTAACTGGCGCCTTTTTGACACCTATCACAATGCATGTATCTTTGACTTTTTCTTGCCAAAACATTACCTGTCGCGATATCACGACATTTTCCGCTTTGCTGATGTCATCCTTAACTTTGTCGCGATATCGCGACACTGTCGGCTTCCTGAGGCTTCTCTGGCAACTTGTCGTGATATCGTGACATTTTGGGTTTTGCTGACGTCATCCTCTAAGATGTCATGAAATCGCGATGTTTCTGGCTTCATGAGGCTTCTCTGGAAACATGTCGTGAAATCACGACGCTTTCGGCTTGCAACGGCTTTTCCAGCAACTTGTCGCGATATCACGACATTTTTAGACTTGCTGACGTCATCTTCAAAGATGTCATGAAATCACGACGTTTCCGGCTTGCAATGGCTCTTCGTTCACCCTGTCACGAAATCACGACACATTTTGGTTTTGCTGACATCATCTTCATAGATGTCGTGAAATCACGACGTTTCCAGCTTGCAAAGGCTCTTCGTTCACCCTGTCGCGAAATCGTGACACATTTTGGTTTTGCTGACGTCATCTTCATAGATGTCGCGAAATCACGACGCTTCTGGCATCTGTACAATTTTTACTCCATGCAGCCACGAAAAACCTTACATGTAGCGAAATCGCTACATCATTGTTGCCTTAGCATTTTTATTTTCTGCTTGCTATTGAAACTCCGACGTGTAGTGATATCGCTACACCTTTCCAACATGTGTTTCTAACCTGTAGCGAAATCGCTACACCTTCGCATTGTGCACTTTTAACTTGTAGCGATATCGCTACACTTCCTGCACTTGCATTTTGAACTGGTAGCGATATCGCTACAATTCTTCGCCTTGCATCTGGGACTTGTAGCTAAATCGCTACATTCTTACACTTTGTATTTTAGACTTGTAGCGCTATCGCTACGTCTTTCTGCCTTGCACTTTGACCATGTAGCAAAATCGCTACAACTTTTCACCTTGCAACTTGAGGCTGTATCAAAATCGTTGCACTTTTGTTCTTAGTGTCTCAATCTTGTAGCGAAATCACTACGCTTTTCTCACTTGGTGCTTTTTCTTTGCTTATGCTGGCGAAACTCAGACATGTAGCGAAATCGCTACGCTTCTTCATCAACTTTCTCTTTCCTCCGATGTGTCACGAAATCATGACATTTTTCATCCTTGGTGCCTTTGCTTCAAACTTGTCACGAAATCGTGACAGTTTCTCAATTTGGCTTCTTTCCTTCCAGCATGTCACGAAATCGCGACATTTTTCCTTGCACATTCTCTCTCCTCCGATATGTCACGAAATTGCGACATTTTTCAATGCACTTTCTCTCTCCTTCGATATGTCGCGAAATCACGACATTTTTCAATGCACTTTCTCTCTCCTCCGATATGTCACGAAATTGCGACATTTTTCTTTGCACTTTCTCTTTCCTCCTTTTTGTCGCGAAATCGCGACACTTTTGCTTGCGCCTTCTCTCTCCTCAGCCATGTCGCGAAATCGTGACATTTTGGCGAGCTTTTTCTCTCTCCTCGGATATGTCGTGAAATCACAACATTTTCTTATGGACTTTCTCTCTCCTTCGGTATGTCGCGAAATCGCGACAGGAACCATGTCGCGATATCGCGACAGAAAACATGTCGCGATATCGCGACAGTTTTCTTCCTTGTCTTTTTTTGCAAAATTCTGGATCTGGGTCCCCTCTGTTTTTCTTGAGATTTTCTACACTTGATCTGACTGACCTCTGAACTGCTTCAACTGCATCACTCTGTCTTTGTTGACAATTACAATCCTTTTGCACTGCTTTTGCTACACCTTGCTCAACAGTCCATTACTCTGAGGGTAATAAGGATTTGACCATATATGTTGAATCTTGTACTTAGCACAAATATTATGGACATCCTTATTCTTGAAATGAGTGTCATTGTTAGAATTAATCACCAAAGATATCCTAAACCTATAAATAATCTGGTTAAAGATGAACTTGGAAACTTGATTCCTATTCATCATAGCCATGGGTATGGCTTCAACCTATTTAGTGAAATACTTATTTACAGTAATGATAAACTTGTGACCATCATATGAAACTGGGTTAACTTTCTTGATAATTTCCAATATCCACATGGAGAATGGCCAAGGAGAAGAGATAACCTAAATTTCTTGATAAGGAGCATGAATACAATGATTGTGGCATTGACACTTATCGTAGCACCATACATAATCATATGCATCTTTCTCCATGGAAGGTCAATAATACCCCATCCAAAGGAGCCTTTTGGTAATAGCATTTCCACTAAAATGTCCTCCACATGAACCTTCATGAGCATCACTAAGAGTAAGTTAAGCTTCATCGGAGTTGAGGCATCATAAGAGGATACCTTCAAAATAACGTTGATACAAATTATTTCCAGTTGTAAAAAATTGGTATGCTCTCTTGCATAATAGCTTGCACTGATTATGATCTAAATAATAAAGCATCGAACCATTCTTAAGGAAATTAAATATGTTGTTATACCATGGCTTAGATGGGGAAGCTTTGATGGTCAAACAATCTAGGGGAACCAAACAAGAACTCAAATATGCAAGTTACCAGAGTTGTTGAATGATAATCAATGCTTGATCATCTTCCAAATCCAAAGGGAACAAGGATGCAACATCGTCCATGGCATCCACATGGTGGTTTGAGGATCTAGGGACAAAATCTATGGTTACCCACTCAAAAGATGACAATAACTTGGTAACTGTATCGCTCCAAATTTTTTGCATCCTTACCTTCAGGCTATAGGATCCGTGCCCGGAAGGAGGATGGGAAAAGGATGGCGCGGTACCTCGGACTGAGAGGCCTTGCGAAGGTCCCGCCTCTCGGGGGAGGTGTATTATGGTGATTTTTCGACGGATGGTGGGTTCACCAGGAAACGTTTGAATGGCAGTTTCCACGCCTAGGTTGGGAATGTGTTTTATGTGTTCAATTTTATCTTTAAACATTCGAGTCCTAGGTTTGGCCAAATGAATCTAAGTTATACTATTATGAAAATGCAGACTAGATGAAATACAACAGACAAATATGAACAAAAACAGAGAGAAAGAGCTAAATTACAGAACCATACCTGATCCGGATGTCTGATGGAGATTTTGATTCTTGAAGCAGTCAGGATCGCCTCTGATTTGATAGGATCGTCTGCTATCAGACAAGATCGTCTGAGATTTGACGAATTCGTCAGACGAATTCGTCAGAGACCTGCAATCAGAGAAGTAGACACAAAATGCAGAAAATGCAACTATTCTAACAGAGGGCAATGATGTAGAATAACAACAATAACATTAAAATGATGATAATAAGCAAAATACGAGTGCACTACAATGATTTGATGACAATTGGTGACTTAATTATGCATTTAAAGCTACATGGGTGAACTCCAAAATGCAGAATAGCAGAAAATAATAAATAAACTAGCTAATTGCAGAATAAAATAACAGATGAAAAGAGGAAAATGCAAACTACGGGCATTGATTGCCCCCAATGATGATTGCAGTCGAAATCGTCTACGATTTGATAGGATCGTCTCCGATCTGAACGAGGATCGTCTGCGACGATGTAAGCTTGCTCCGGCTGAAAAATGACAAGGTTCCTGCAAGAAAATTGGATGCAACAAATGTAGATGGTAATACAGATTATTCTAATGCGTGTGAAGGTCGATTTACAGGAAAATTCAGCCAGGGGAAGGTTAAGGGGAGGGCCTAAGTTTAAATAGGCTTAGGAGGGAGGTTAGGAGGTTGGAGATCATCCCAATTTGGGAGATCTCCAATGGGGAGGGTCTCTAACGGCGTAGACACGCTTCTGCCTGGATTAGAGACGTCGTTGGAACGAGAGGCTAATTGAGAAAAATTAGTTTTGGGACAAGATCGTCCGGACGTCCTAGTCCAGACGAAATCGTCCGATCTGAGGCGATATCGTCTGATCGGCGACGATATCGTCAAACGGTCAAAACAAACTCTAAAAATGGCGCGGGAAAGGAGGAAACGGGTTGCACGGCGGTTTGGGAGCGGTTTTGGGGGTTGAAATTTGAATTTGAATATTTACTTAGAGTAATTGTAATTATTAAGGTTTTACTGCGCCAATTTTAGGGTGCTACATTTTGCCCCCTCTTTAGCGAATTTTTCGAAGAAAATGCGTTAAAGATGAGTTCTTCTCGATCTACGAGAAAGCAAAAATTATTCCCATTTTTAGGCGACGATTCTAGGTCGAATCGTACGACGACTTACTATGGTGCCCCCTCCGTGTTTTTACCCAAATCGAACGTTTGAGGTAAAAACGCGGAAAAGCAAAATTTTTAAATGTTTTTAGTTGTTTTTGAATAAAATTAAGAAAAATAGGGTAAAACCCTAATTCATTATTACTGTTCATTTTTTAGTTTTCTGGTTTCTGGAGCTCTGCAGACAAAATGGTCGAGACAGCGCACAGATCGACAGAGGTCCGGCGCGGGCTACGGGTAAGGGTCTAAACTTAGTTTAGAATGCTTTACTTTAGAATTTAATGCTTTTTAGACTAGATTTGCTTGATTTTTGAGCATCGCGGCCGTTTTTGGGCCGTCGACGTCGTCGAGACGAAATCGTCTCGATTTCGTCGAAATCGTCTCGATATCGCCGATTTCGTCTGAGGGCGAAATCAGCGATAGGGGGACGATTTCGTCAAAAAGGGGACGATTTCGGCTGGCGAAATCGGAGACGAATTTGCTCAAATTGAGGACGATATCGTCCAATTGTGGACGATATCATCATTTATGAAATTGAACTTATTTTAACTTGCATTTTTAATTAATGATTTAGTAATGATTTTTATTGTTGATTTTGTTTATGTTGCGAGAGGGGATTACTAAAGAGCGAGAGAATGGAAATATGGCGGGTTGAGGGATGACTTGGCCGCCCTGTCTCTAGGCGAGCGAGATCGAGCTAGCACGGGTCGGCTTGCGGCATGTGGCGAGAGATGCCACAGGTATCTACGAGATATGGGGCTATTGACGGCCCTAGCGAGAGAGGTGGTATCCGGGTTCTTCCTATTTTTGGTTATCGACAAGGGAGATGACTCCCACACTGGAGGATGTATGGAGGATATTGAGGATCCCCATACAAGGATGGTTGATCACTCCTACGGCCAACCAGGGTCATGCTATGATGCGGTTGTGTGGCGATCCGAGCTTCACCCTGGAGAAGGGCGGAGTGAACATCGAGTCACTGCGCCAGATGCCTGGGGCATCTAGCCTCACACGGGTTTTGGTCGGAGTGGTAGGTGGACTTCTGCTGTGCCACCAGAGCGGGTGCAGGGTACCATGGGTACTGGCAGATGTGGTCTGTGACATGAGAGACCACGGATACAGGTTTTCTTGGGGGAGCTTCGTGCTCTGCCGATTGTACAGGATCCTGCATGGGGTCGTGTACAAGGGCGGCCGATGTCTGGTTATGACATCGCTACTACAGGTTTGGTGTTGGGAGCACATCATGGTGTGAAGGCCGGTAGGGCTTCCACTGATAGGGATTGACGGGGAGAGGCCCCGAGTTTTCTATTGGTGGCTCTAGAGAGGGGCACAGTGGCGGATAGATCTACCAGTGTCCCGGAGACTACTAGATGACCTCGTCTCCGACCAGATCACTTGGAGGCCTTGGAGAGATCATCCGGGGGTGGGCCGAGGATGGACGAGGAGCTGGCTCGCATCAGGCGAGTCTGCTGGCTGAGGATGGAGAGGGGAGAGGTGGAGCTCCATCGGTATGACCGAGTTTTGAGGTAGTTCGGTCTACAGCAGGGGATTCCATCTCTGAGAGACTACGAGTTTTCCTGGACTATTCGGGATAACACTATAGTTAGCGGGGCTCCAGATATGCGGTGATTCTGGAGTCAGGACATAGATGATGCCCCCATTCAGCCAGTGGATGGGGACGATGTTGGGGTAGCCGACGGCTACGATGCACGGTACACGGGGCATCCGCCCTCCTCGGATGACGAGGGCTCGGGGCCCAATCCATGCGGTTGTGCATCGGATGGGGAGGCGGTGCCGAGGCGGCCATTGAGGTGGCACGGGGTCACGGCGGGAGAGAGCAGAGGAGACCACAGGCGCAGTCGAGGCCGCGACAGTGGGAGAGGAGGGAGGAGAGACCCCCTTCTCCATAGAGAGAGAGGCCACCATCGCTCGATAAGGGCAAGGGTGTTGACACTGGGGAGAGCAGCGAGACAGTGACTCTTCGAGCGAAGACAGTCCATCTCCGAGGCACGAGTGCAGACATTGCAGGATGAGGCTACATGCCACTGAGCTGAGGTTACACAGCTCAGAGATGAGATTGCATGCCTCAGAGCACGGGGCGGAGGAGCGAGCACGTAGGAGCTGGCACGGTCGATTGCTCAGACCGCGTTCTACCAGGGCATCTACTTCTAGATGGTGCCAGAGGGTCAGAGGGTATAGCTGCCAGTCGGCATTGCTGACCCGATCAGGATTGGGTCATCGAGGACTTCCTCTCGATCGACAACTAGGACTCGTAGTACCACACATACTGCGATGGGGCCACCTCGTCCACCTCAGGGTGGGGGAGGAGATGAGGCTGAGAGCTCGAGGGGTTCTCGAGGCTAGGCTACTGCACTGTATAGATTGATTGTATGATTTGAGAGGATTGAGTATGCCAAGATGTAGATTGTGGCATACCAATCTATTTTTGAGATGATGTACATATATTTGATATATATATAGATGAGATATTTTTTTGATCATATGACTTGTCTTATGCGTTTGTATGATGCTTTTAATGTTTTGGTGTGATTGATTTAATGATTCATGTAATTATGTCATTGGAAATATGTATGGTTTTTAATAAATGCTTTAAAATTTAAATGAAATAATCGATAGAACAAATTGGTTGTTTGTGATGAGGTGATTTGATAAAAAATAAAAAGACTTTTAACAATAATTTCAAAGGACATTGTCGCTATTATAGACCATTTCATGGAGTCGCCGCTCACTCGGTCGTCAAGCTAATCCCAGTATAGAAATATTGTTAAAAGTAAAAGGGTGCTTAAGAGACTGTCTTAAGACTTTGGTTGTGAGGATGCAAATGATGATGATGATGATTTTGTTTTCAGACTTTTCATGAAAATATTATGCATGAAATATTTTAAAATGGCTTTTGCTAGGCATAAATTCCTAAGTGTGATAAAATGTTGAATAATTCCTTAGAAATTATACCATGGTTGCAAATTTGCAATTTGACATGATGACATGAAATAGAATAGGTGTTTGTTTGTTTTTAAAGCATAATTGTGTAACAGAATGATTTAAGTCATATGGTTTTTTATGATTTTTAAATAAATGGAGAATAAAATTGGTATAATGGTTTGCGCTAGGCATAGAATATTTAGGTATAGACTTATACCATCATCGCGAAATCCAAAAAGAGATAGTTTTATTGCATGGTTGATTTTTAATAAACAGAAAATATGAAGATGAGGACTTGCGCTAGGCATAAAATTCCAATTTTGGTTTTGGAACTATACCATCGTCGCGAAAGTCGACAATATATATATGTATATTTTTATTGTATGGTTTGAAAGAAATTTTGATTTTTTTGATTATGCATGTAGTTGTCTTTATACTAAACAACTGTACTTTAAAGAAGAAAATGAATTTATTCCAAACATTTTGCAGAAATATTTCAAAGTATCTTAAAGACAAAGGTTAGATTTATAAGGAATCCCATGTGCATATGTGAGTTCATTTCCAATCTTGATTTATCATGATGATACACAAAATCTCTCAAATACAAAATGTGTGTGCAATTGCATTGTTCATTTACCAGTTTGAGCAAGATACCATGATACAAGTGATTTGAATGAACCAAATAAATGTTCATTAACCATGATTGAGATGCATATAACCATACCGAGACTACTATGTAAGTCGGATTATCAAGAGCTAGCTAATCCATAAGCAGACATAGGTCTGTACAAAAGAAGGTCGCTAATGTGACGGACATATCGCCACGCTAGGAGTTACCCAAGGCCAAGCGGGTTGGGCACAAACCACCTGTTATGGGGCTTACCTCACAGTTTTCGAATAATTGAGAATTCCAGGGATTCAAGCTCATCAACCCTTCTTTTCTTTTCAAAGGGTAGGGAGAGGGATTTTATTGCTTTTGCTTTTGTTGTCTTTTGCTTTTCTTTTGTATTTCTTTTGCTTTTATTTTGTATTTTTGCTTGATAATGCTTGGAACATTGCTGTAATGATATAAAATAACATTTTTTTTTCTTTTTTTTTTTGAACTTTGCTTTTTTTTTTTTCTATGCTAGGGATACTTGCTCGGATTAGTTTGTAGAGCAAGGGATTTTTATTACGGGTAGGGGTGAGCTTGTCCTTTTGCCAATTCTCAAAGATTCTAGACCATGTGCATGATAGGATAGCAAGGGAAACTTTTCGCTCAAGAAACCACTTCTACTATGTAGCATAGCATGGACATTACAAATATAATCATTTTATTGTGAAAGGATGTGCTTGGTTTAAGTAAATAACAAGATCAATTCTCTGTGCTCAAACTTTATTTAATTGAATTTTGTGGACTTTGATATAAGAGAGATTAGTAATCATGCCAGATAAAATCAAGATACTTATTTTTGTGTTTGCAAAAGTGAGAGATTCCAAATAAATGCTAATTTATCCAAAATAATTTGAAATATATAACTGCAACATTTGTAAGAAGAAATATATACAAATACTTTTTTGAGAAGTTTGAGAATGTTGACTCTCTCTTTCTTCTTTATTTGGTTTTGGTTTCGAAAGAGTCAAGAGTATTGTTGTTTTTATTTTTATTATTTTTATTTGTTTTTGTTTTTGTGTAAACAATTTGATATATTTTTTTAAAATAAAACAACATGCAAAATATGTACAAATGATGAAATGATTAATTTTTGTTACGCATAGTAACGTTTAAGATGCAAAATGTTCATGGGTTCTTTAAGTTCTTTACCATCTAAGGTAGATAATTTATATGCTCCTGATTCAAATTTAGCAGTGATAATGTATGGTCCAAGCCAGTTGGGCTCAAATTTACCTTTAAGGTCTTTAGTTGCATTAGTATTTTTTTATTTTCTTTTAAAACAAGGTCGCCGATCTCAAAGGATCGAGGACGAACTTTTTAGCATATGATCTTTTAAGCTTGTTTTGGTAGGCACGGAGATGCTCCAAAGCATTGATGCATTTTTCATCTAGGAGTTCCAGTTGACTGAGTCTGCCAGCTCGATATTCATCTCCTACTTCGGTATCTTGAAGTAGTAGAGCCAAAGAAGGAACTTCTAATTCAAAGGGAAAAATGGCTTCAGCACCATAAACCAAAACAAAAGGTGAAGTTCCAGTGGGAGTTCGAACACTAGTTCGATAGGCCCACAAGGCTGGATATAATTGAATGTGCCGGTCACGGCCGGTTTATTGACCAATATTTTGAGAATTTTGATTAAGGTTTTGTTAGATGCTTCTGCTTGACCATTACCACTGAGGATAATAGGGAGTGGACCAGCGATGTTGAATCTTATATTTTTGGCATAATTTCTTGACATCTTTATTTTTGAAACAAGTTCCATTATCGGAGATGAGATTTGCAGGAATTCCAAACCTACAAATGATTTGATTAAAAATAAATTTAGAAACTTGTGTGCCAGTGCGGGAAGCTAAAGGCATAGCTTCAACCCACTTCGTGAAATACTCGAGGGCGGTTATGATGAATTTGTGTCCATCGGATGACACGGGATTGATTTTGCCAATAATGTCTAAGCCCCATTTTGAAAAGGGCCAAGGAGATGAAATAGCCTGCAGCTCTTGTGCGGGGGCATGGACAAGGTCGAGCATGTTCCTGGCACTTGTCGCAATGGCGCACATACTCATGTGCATCATTCTCCATGGTAGGCCAAAAATATCCTATCCTAAGGAGCTTTTTAGCAATGACACTACCACTGAAGTGTCCTCCACAAGATCCATCGTGGGCTTCACTCAAGGCTGATTTGGATTCTTCTAGATTCAAACATCTTAATAGGATACCTTCAAAAGATCTCCTATATAAAGTATTGCCAATGATTACAAATCGACTTGCGCGTCGACGTAATAACCGACGTTGGTTTCTATTAGAATTGGCGGGGAAAGTCCCATTTTGAAGAAAATCAAATATATCTGTATACCAAGGTTCGGGGAGTAGTTTCATTGATTAGAAACACATCCAAAGGTTCTAAGCATGACTTATTTGAAGCCGGTTCCTGGAGTCGACGAATAATGATAGTGGCATATTCGTCATCTAACTCCAAGGGCAGAAGAGATGCAGTTGCGGCCATAGCGTCAGCCTTACAGTTGCAAGTTCGAGGAATAGCTTCCAAGGTAACTTGATCAAATAGAGACATTAATTGTAAAACATAGGCTTTATATGGGCGCAGTTTATCATCTACTGGTACGATAAACTTCATTAATTTGGTTTATGACAAGTTGAGAATCACCAAAAACTAACGAGATGTTTAATTTTTAGCGCCAAGGCGGCTCGTAATCCGAGGATGAGAGCTTCATATTCAGCGAGTGTTATTGGTGCAAGCAAATGTTAATTTGAAGGACGAGAGGAATAAGATGTTTTTGTGGGGATATTAAAATAATACCCGCACCAGCCCCACTCATGCATCGGGCTCCATCAAAGTATAAGGACCATTGCTCAATATGGTTTGCCTCTAATTGAAGGCATTCATCAGGAAACTCGATGATGAGGGGATGGGTAGACTCTAAGGGTGCAGTCGCTAATTGATCTGCTATGATTTGACCCTTAACAGACTTTTGTCCTATGAATGTGAGGTCAAACTCGCTTAGAGCAAGAACCCACTTGGCTGTACGACCCGATAAATAAGGTCGACTCATGAGATACCTCAAGGGATCATATTTAGCAATGACATAAGTTTTTTGACTAAGCATATAATGGCATAATTTTTGCGTAGAAAAAACAACTGCTAGACATAGTTTTTCTAATGCTATGTAGCGGGTTTCATAAGCGATGAAGGTTCGGCTAATATAATAATTAGCACGTTCTCTCTTCGCATCATCAAGCTGAGCTAACATAGCTCCTAAGGGAGAATCGAAAGCTAAAATATACGGGAGAAATGGGCGATCAGGTTTAGGTGGTGAAAGCACAGGTGGGGTAAGGAGGTATTGTTTGAGAAGTTCAAAAGCTTCTTTACATTCGTCGTCCCAATTAAAAGGGACATCCTTCTTAAGGAGCTTAAGAAAGGGACCGGTTTTGTCCGCCAACTTATCGATGAAGCGACGGATAGCTTGAAGTTTACCTTGTAAACTTCGTAATTCAGATATATTGGTAGGTGCGGGCATATCAGTGATAGCCGCAATCTTGAGAGGGTCAATTTTGATACCACGTAAAGAAACTATAACCCCTAATAGTTTACCGGACTTAACTCCGAATATGCATTTGGCTGGATTTAATCGAATAAGATATTCTCTTAAGCGATTAAAAACTTTTCTCAAATCATCTAAATGATTATCTTCATTAATAGAGCGAGCTATAATATCGTCTACATAATCATGTAGGATATCATGCATCATATCATGAAAAATATAAGTCATAGCTCGTTGATATGTTGCACCTGCATTCTTTAAGCCAAATGGCATCACTTTCCAACAAAAGGTACCCCAAGGGGTAATAAAGGCTATTTTAGCCTGATCTTCAAGAGCTATCCTGATCTGATTATAGCCAGAAAATCCATCCATTAGGGACATCATTCCACTTTCGGCAGTAAAGTCAATGATTTGATCCATGTTTGGAAGAGGAAAATCATCCTTAGGGCATGCAGCGTTAATATCTCTAAAGTCTGTGCAAACCCTAACTTTGGTAGCTTCTTTCTTGGTGATTGGAACTACATTTGAGATCCATTCAGCATAATCAATAGCTTGTATAAAAACAACATTTAGGAGTTTTTCTAACTCCCCTTTGACTAGCAGGGCCACTTTGGGATGCATTTTTCTAAGTTTTTGTTTAACAGGTTTAGCATCCGGATGGACTTCTAGATGATGCATGACTACGGAAGGGTCCAGACCCGGCATATCTTCGTATGTCCAAGCGAAGACATCTTCATATTCTTTAAGGAATGCAATGTATTGCTCTTGTTTTTCTTGACTTAATTCTGACCCAATATTGATTATGTGAGGATTATCCTCGGTTCCAATGTTAACTTTAATGACGTTTTCGACTTCCATGTGTAGATCTCTTTCAAAATTAGGTGGGGCGGGTGAGACGCCCAATTCTTGTAATTATTTTAAGGTTAAGTTGGATAATTCATCTTGAGGATTAGTGGCCTCAAGCTGGGCTATAGTTGGTATAGAACCATCAAAATAAAATCCATTGTGTAACATCTCTTCAACGGAGACATCGTGGAAGATATCTCCTTCCAACTCCTCATCGGAGTCAACAATCAATTCGGGGTAAGCTATGGATAGCATGTTACATGTAAATGGCTGATTTTTTAGAGGCAAATCATCATGCCTATCTAAATAATCTTGATAACATATGAGTTGATCATCATCTTCAAAAGGAAAGGGTTGACCCTTACTAGGAAATAGGCCCACACCACATCGGGCGGGCCACGGTTCTACCTCGAAAGGTTCTTTCATGCCATTTTGGAAAGGTCCCAAGCCTTTCCCTTTATATCCCATTTTAAGCATTATGGGTTTAGCTTTAATATACTCATTAGTAAAATAACACCGAGCATATCCATCATGATGAGTTTTGATATTCCGAGGTATTCTTCCCCAGTCATATCCTTTATAAATAAAAGCACAACTCCCGACTTGGTAAGTACTTCCCATAGGTTGTGGGAGGCCCAAGGTACGAGGAGATGGCGGCAAGTTATTGAAAATAATTGAATCTTGCATGAAAGCATTTGTTTTTTCGATATTAAGATTGTGGATAAATATGGTAAAAGTTCATCAAAAAGAGCGTAAGATGTAGAAGGATCATTCCCTATATCTTTAGATGTGGAAGGTATGATAGATGTTGATAATGTGGAAGTGTTAATGAATGGGTCTATAGGTTTTGAGATTATAGGGATGGAACATGAAGAATTGGTTGTAGATTTAAGATCTTTTTGAGGTTCTAGTGTGATTTGTTCAGAAGATGGTTGAGTTAAATGTATAGGTGTAGTTGATGGGGTAGATGATGTTATGTGTGTGTGTTTCACACGTTTAGATGAAAAATAAGAACTAGGATGTGTGGATGACGGAGCGGGGCAAAATTGCACTCCAACAGGTTCTGCCAAAGCACACATATCAAAGGGTCTAGGGTCACCATGGATAGTGACCAACTGGTTTTTAAATTCGAATTTAACACATTGGTGTAAAGTTGATGGGACAGCCCGCATTGCATTGATCCAAGGACGACCCAAAAGTATATTGTACGATGTTGGGCAATGTACAATAAACACGGTTGTATCTAGGGTTCTAGGACCAACTTGCAATGGGATGGTAATAACTCCACACGTTTCTTGTGTTTCGTCATTGAAAGCTTTTATGATCATGTCAGTTTTCTTCATTTCATCACTTCTAAAGCCAAATCGTTGGTAGAAGTCAAAAGTGCAAATGTTTAGAGATGAACCATTATCAATCGGGACTCGTTTAACAGCTACATCTCCAATTAGAGCAGTAATATATAAGGGATTATCCTTATGTAAAGCTGTGTTGTGGGATATCTTTATCCCGAAAGTCAATACAATCGACTTATCTAGTGATGATAGTATTGGCCATGGCTTCAGGTTGAATGTTTTGAGGTACCATCATTTGGCTTAATGTAAGCATCAACTCATCCCTATGGGTAGGAGAAGATCTTAATAAATCCAAAAGGAAATTTTGGCTGTAGTATTGGATAATTGCTCATTAATATTGTAAGGGGGTTTAGGTTGAACATTAGGAGCATGATTCCCTTTATTGGGATTTTTCAAAACAAATGGAGCTGATCCATCATTCTGGTTTGGTTCTTGTTGAGAATTTTGAGCCTGTTGTCGGGTAACGACTCCGATGGTACCTACAATGTTATATTGAAGACGTTGAACTGGTCTCGGTTGAGCGTTTATGGCTTGTTCATTAGAGAGGAATTGATTAGAAGAGGGTCGAGTAGTAACTCTTCTAGGAAATGGTTCTTCTGGAACCATAGCATCTGTGATAGGTTGAATAGGATCTGATTCATTTTCAGAACTATTCGATTGGTTTGAAGTGATGTCTATTTCACTTTCAGTATCTGATTCTACATCACTAGGATCGGGAGTTTGAAAATTATGTAGGGGCCTGGTTGTGACCGAGGGATAAGGTTGTGTCAAATATTTGAGGATCCTGAACAGGTAATTGTCCGCTAATAGTCCCTACATATCGGGTAGGAGGGGGAACATTATGATGTTCGATTTGATTGGCCACCTCTTTACCATGTCTTGGTAAAGGATGTTGAAATATGTCTAATGATTGATTAGCATTTTGATTTTGATTTTGGGGAATGGTCTTTTGAGGATTATTAGGAGTATTTTGTTTAGGTTGGAAAGCTTGCACTTCCATTTCATTATTATCAATCAAATCTTGTATTTTATGTTTCAACCTTTTACAAGCGTTGGTAGAGTGTCCAGGTCCTCTATGAAAATCACAGTGTAAGTCGGCTCTGTATCCGGGTATGGTTGGATCAGGTTCCCGGATAGCTGGTAATTGAATCAAACCTCTTTCGAGTAATTGAGGTAAAATAGTTGATAATGGTTGATTCAATCTAGTAAACTCTCGAGGAGGTTTATCGGGAGGTTTCAATATAAATTTTTTTGTTGTCTTCGTTGCATTGATATTAGCAACATTTCTACTGTCAGTGACTCCGTCACCTACGACTTGTTTGTTTTTATATTGATTTCTGGATGTTTTCTCATCATCCTTCTTCCTAAGTTGGCCTCTCCTAATGAGGGCATCTTCTACTCTTCGAGCTAAATCTATAGCTTGATCGAAGGTAGTTAAAGTAGCGATTGATAACTCATAAGATATTTGTTCTTGCAAATTATTGATAAAAATGTCCAACATTTCTCTATAAGGTAGCACAAAGTGTAGTTTTCCTATCAACTGCCTCCATCTAGCTAAGAAATCAGCAAAACATTCATCCTTGTCTTGTTTTAAGTTGTATAAATCTTTAATGGTGACATGCCTCTCGATGTAGGCACTAAATTGATGGACAAAAGATTCAGTTGTTTCTTCAAAATTTCTCAAAGAATGAGTGGGCAATTGATAGTACCACTCTAATGCCATTCCACCTAAACTTTTTGGGAACATTTTTAGTAATAGCAAGTCATCATGTGATATATCATGACATGCTATCCTAAACATGCGAAGATGCTCTATGGGATCTTCGGTTCCTTTATATATAGGCGGGATGGGCATGGGAAAATGCTTAGGGTACGGTTGTGCTACAACTATGGGATCCAAAGGTTGACTACATATCTCTCGATAATTGTACGAGGGACGGTAGGGATCTATCTGGTCCATACGCGAAGCTAACTGTTTCACCATGGCTTCCAGATTACTAGTTTGCCCACCATATTGGTTCGGTAGGGCATTGATATGGGATTTGTGAGCATATGATGGAGGGACATGCATATTAGATGCTATATTGCTATTGTGTAAATTGTTGGTAGGAAAGGTGTTATGAAGGAATTTTGAAGTTGTATTATGTTGTATTCCAGATTGTTGAAAATTGGTGTTTGGCTTCATTTTAGATTTTTGTTTACTTGAAGCATATTGATCAATAGTTTGGCGAAGTAAAGCAGTGAAGGAAGTTTTCTTTTGTGTGGGAATGATTTTAGGCTCAATAACGGGTTCCTTAGGAGGTTGGGTAACCTGTTGTTTTGGCATGTTTTGAATCATAGTGACCATATCTCTATTGGATGGTCCAGCCTTATCACTTTCTTGATCAATGAAAGACAAGGGATTAGTGTGCACATCAAACATATGTTCCATGGCTGCTTGAGTGTCACTAATTTGCCCTTTATCAATACGAACTGCCATATTAAGAGCGCCAATGTTATTATTGAAAAATTTCCAGAAATGATCTAGGTTATCAAAAGCAATAGTTCCATCTGGAGCTACTCTAGGGGATGAGGATCCATCCTCTTTAACATTTTCTTCTTGTTCATTGTCTTCACCTAGGTCATCTTCTGGTTGATCTAGAGTTTCTCCTTCGGAATTGGATCCTCGGGAAGGACATTTGGGTTTCTAGTTTTATCTTCTAACCAATCTTCTTCTTCTCCTTCGGTTTGTTTACCATTCCTAAGTTTAGGCATTGTGCTTAACTTAGATTTCAGCAAATATATATATATGCAACAAGCTTAAGAGGTATATATTAATTATATACCTACTACAATATTTAAAATGAAATGTTTTGGTTTTTATGTTTTTTTTTTTAGTTTTTCTTGTTTTTGTAATAATATTGTAAAGATAAGAAACAACACAATAAATGCAAGAAATAATGAAAGCAATGATCTAGTTTTCTATAAATAATTTATAAATGTCATTAATGGGCTCAAGTTCTTCGGGAGTCATGAAGTGTTCTTCTTCAAATTGAAAATTTTCTTTCAAGAATTTAATGAAAAGGGCTATAGTGATATTATCTGTCTCAGATTCTGGTTGATAGAAGTAAAGCTCGTGGCAATACTCTCGATATAACATAGCTCGAGGAACTCTATTCCATCTTTCTCTATCCATAAGAACGACCTCTTGGTCTTCTATACGACCTAGGAACTGGTGTATAGTGGCTGCGTTCTCGAGGTATTCCTCGAAGGTGAACAATTCTGAAGACACAAGAGCTCTCCTATAAGCTAACCATCTATGGCAGGCTCTCCGAAGTTCATGATAAAAGACAAGTTGATGAGGATCCAGGATTCTATCTAGGACAAGCCTTTTGATTTGTCTAAGTTCGGTTGACCTAGATGAAATGACACCTAGTCTTCTATCAAGTTCGTCCCACAAAAGTTGATTTCTATCTATTTCAGGCACACTAAGCACAGAATTAACTTCTATGGCAGCCAATTGGTTTTCAACATTTATAATAACTGCTAATATTTTCCTAGGAGCTACCATCTAAACATGATATGCAACTTATTAGTTTTCTAATGATTTTTAAATGCATCTATTGTTTTTTTGTTTTTTATTGTTTTCAAAAGGTTTTAGTTTCACGTCGGGTTCACCAAAATGTATCGCTCCAAATTTTTTGCATCCTTACCTTCAGGCTATAGGATCCATGCCCGGAAGGAGGATGGGAAAAGGATGGCGTGGTACCTCGGATTGAGAGGCCTTGCGAAGGTCCCGCCTCTCGGGGGAGGTGTATTATGGTGATTTTTCGATGGATGGTGGGTTCACCAGGAAACGTTTGAATGGCAGTTTCCATGCCTAGGTTGGGAATGTGTTTTATGTGTTCAATTTTATCTTTAAACATTCGAGTCCTAGGTTTGGCCAAATGAATCTAAGTTATACTATTATGAAAATGCAGACTAGATGAAATACAGCAGACAAATATGAACAGAAATAGAGAGAAAGAGCTAAATTACAGAACCATACCTGATCCGGATGTCTGATGGAGATTTTGATTCTTGAAGCAGTCAGGATCGCCTCTGATTTGATAGGATCATCTGCTATCAGACAAGATCATCTGAGATTTGATGAATTCGTCAGACGAATTCGTCAGAGACCTACAATCAGAGAAGTAGACACAAAATGCAGAAAATGCAACTATTCTAACAGAGGGCAATGATGTAGAATAACAGCAATAACATTAAAATGATGATAATAAGCAAAATACGAGTGCACTACAATGATTTGATGACAATTGGTGACTTAATTATGCATTTAAAGCTACATGGGTGAACTCCAAAATGCAGAATAGCAAAAAATAATAAATAAACTAGCTAATTGCAGAATAAAATAGCAGATGAAAAGAGGAAAATGCAAACTCTAGGCACTGATTGCCCCCAATGATGATTGCAGTCGAAATCATCTCTGATTTGACAGGATCGTCTCCGATCTGAACAGGATCGTCTGCGACGATGTAAGCTTGCTCCGGCTGAAAAATGACAAGGTTCCTACAAGAAAATTGGATGCAACAAATGTAGATGGTAATACAGATTATTCTAATGCGTGTGAAGGTCGATTTACAGGAAAATTCAGCCAGGGGAAGGTTAAGGGGAGGGCCTAAGTTTAAATAGGCTTAGGAGGGAGGTTAGGAGGTTGGAGATCATCCCAATTTGGGAGATCTCCAATGGGGAGGGTCTCTAACGGCGTAGACACGCTTATGCCCGGATTAGAGACGTCGTTGGAACAGAGGCTAATTGAGAAAAATTAGTTTTGGGACAAGATCGTATGGACGTCCTAGTCCAGACGAAATCGTCCGATCTGAGGCGATATCGTCTGATCGGCGACGATATCGTCAAACGGTCAAAACAAACTCTAAAAATGGCATGGGAAAGGAGGAAACGGGTTGCACGGCGGTTTGGGAGCGGTTTTGGGGGTTGAAATTTGAATTTGAATATTTACTTAGAGTAATTGTAATTATTAAGGTTTTACTGCGCCAATTTTAGGGTGCTACAGTAACAATATCCTTGTATAGCTTGAGTTTATCATCTTGATTCGGATAAACATCGTTAATATGATCAACCACAAGTTGAGAGTCACCAAAGACCAAAAGGACTCTAACCTGAAAAGCTAAGGCTACTCTAAGACCAAGGATCAAAGCTTCATATTTTGTAGTGTTATTTGTGCAAGAAAAACAAAGTTTGAAGGATAAGAGGATGAGCTATTTTTGTGGGGTAACTAGAACTACTCTAGTACCAGCACCCTTCATGCATCGGGCTCCATAAAAAAACAAATTCTAGGACTCAAACTCTTCAATTTTAACATTGAAGCACTCATCAGGAAACTCAACAACTAAAGGATGGGTAGCTTCTAGGGGAGCAAAGGATAACTTATCAGTAATTACCTAATCCTTGATAGCCTTCTGACCTATGAAAGTTAATTCAAACTCACTAAGGGCCAGCACCCATTTAGCAGCTCGACCTAAAAGGTAGGGCTTAGACATCAAATAGTGCAAAGGATCAAAGTTCATGACCACCAATGTCTTACGACTGAGCATGTAGTTGTAGCACCTTAAATTTGACCCATTTGCATGAGAACATAAAAAAATTGTAAAAACATCATGTTTTCATTAATTACCTCGAAATTTGTGCATTTTTGATGAGATCGTACTACGACCCCTGAAATCGTAGTATGACCTCTGAAACTATAGCACGATTTCAATTGTACGATCCCTGTGATAAGTGTACGATATCATCGATTGTCTTATGATCTTACCCAAAAACAAAAAATGAAAAAATGAAAAACGATAAAATTAGTTGAACGGTTTTTGTCTCCGTCTATGTAACTGTGCAGGAAATATGAGATTGGATCCTTTCAACCTCGTACATATTAGAAGTATTTGTAACAATCCAACCTCCTCATTATTCTAGAAATTCCTCCCTACTTATTTAACCATACCCCTCCCTCTAAAATTTCTCCTAACTCCTTGCATTTTAGAACTTTTTTGCTTAATTGTGTAGTTTAGATATTTTGTTGTTGTGAACAAGATCAGAGGATATTGTTGCAGATCAAAGGATACAATATCACCATCATTGTATGATCAGGTGATTTTGGTGCACGATCCTATCCTACAAGCTATGATATTGTTTGCAACCCACTTGGGGGCAACCCCAAGCTTTGGTTTGAGTATTTTAACTTTATTTCATTGGATTAGTCTTTCATTTATCATCCCTTATCCCATAGAATACTATATTTATGCATATGCATTCCTGGAGTTCACCTAATTTCATATAATTACATGTTTATGTAAGTTTTGAATATTTATTCATCAATTTATGTTATTATAATTATCTAATAGCCGACATTAGATCTTAATTATTCCTATAAGCATCAATACTACTCTCTATTTTTTTTATTTATGTCTCTACCTATGTTTGTGTTGATCCCTAGAAAAATTAGAATAGTCTGTCTCTGTTTGTACTAAAATATTGCAAAATCATAGTATGATATTTACCTGTTACATACGTTCTGGACTGCACTCAAAAAAATTAGAAACTTCAACAAACTTTTAGATACAGGTTTGGTTTAAAATCACTTTCTAGCATTGCATTTATATTTTGGTATTCTATTTTGATACTTGCATTTAAATCAAAATAGCATATATGATAGAATAGTTACATTTTTTTCAAACTAGATATATTTGCGATTTGAATCAAAATAAACACATCAAAACAAATCCCAAACCTAGGCTTGAAAACTGCCACAAAATGTTTCCTAGTGAACCCAAACCAATTCATCAAAAAATCACCACTAGAAGGTATGATTAAGTACCTCTATTTTGAGGTGTATACCACTCATTCTTCCATTCCCCTATAAGGCGTAGATCCATCAACCTTGAGGAAAGGAGTGCTAGAATTTTTGGGCTACAGTAGTGTCTTAACTTTTGGGAAGCAAACACTATGGCAAAGCAAAGCTTCTGTAAAGGAGTGTACCTGGTTTCATAGCTAACCAAAGTTATACTGATATAGTAGATAGCTCTCTATCTATTTTCATCATCATGTTGAGCCATCATGTCTCCCAAAGAATGAGCAGTGGCTACTATGTAAAGCATCATATGCCTACCAGGTATAGGATGAACTAAAATAGGTGAGAAGTTGAGATACTACTTGAGATTATCAAAAGCTTTCTAACATTCATAATCCCACTAGAAAACTACATCCTTATTAAGGAGCCTAGGTATATTTGCGATTTGAATCAAAATAAACACATCAAAACAAATCCCAAACCTAGGCTTGGAAACTACCACAAAATGTTTCTTGGTGAACCCAAACCAATTCGTCGAAAAATCACCATAGCTCACTTGTAGTACACAAGTTCTTGTCTCATGTAGAGGATCAAGAAGTTGTCTTGGAATATAAAATAAGATTTAATATAGTTCCTAGAGTTTTTCTCTATCGTGAATATTGTCATAAGATATACTTTTGTATGCCCGATTACAAAGTTGACTGTATCACCATAGCTCACTTCACAAAGTGCTTGAAAACAAATTTCCAATTTGAAGAAGAACACTATATGACACCTGATGATTTGGAACCTATTAATGATATTCATAAACTTTTTCAAGAAAACTAAGATATAATATTTACTCTATAATATTTTCTATTTTTTTTTCCTTCATTCTTTGCAATTTAAAAACCACAAAAACCCAAAAATAATATCATATTAATTAGGTATATATATAAAATATATACCCCCAGAATATGAATGCATATTTATATAAGACATATATATTTGCAAAAACCTAATCTATCAAAATGCCTAGAATATTAAAGAATGGTAAACAAATAGAATATGATTTTATGCAAGAACCACCTCAGGAAGAGCCCACTCAGGATGATCCTGATAGACCAATTGTTTAATATTATGTAACTTTAGAATAATATGATGAAGATATAAATAAAGAAGAAGGACAATAAATTATTCAACCTCAAACAGATGAGGAAGGTAATCTCATCTTTAAATCTACACAAAATTTTACCAAATTCATAAAATATAACATAGAAGTCATCAATCAAGTAATATAAACAAAAGGTCAACTTCCCCCTGGAGATTACTCTATGGAGGCTGCTTTAGAAGCTACTCTTCGATTGGCTGGAAGACTGATGCCATGCATAAAACATAATCAAGTTGGCTCATCTCAAAATGTAAATCAAACTTCAACTCAAAACATCAATCAATCAGCACCTACAAAAAATCCAAATCCTCAACATAAATTACAAACTTCTACTACTTATCAAAAGACTTCTATACCAAGAAAGTTTAGGAAAATACCAAATCCTAACAAAAATCAATAAAATATTCAACATAACACAATTCCATCCTATAACACCATTCCTACAAGCAATTTACATAATAGTGTTTCAATTGGAAATCCTTATGTAACACAATCTTATCTTCAAAGACCTAATAAAATGATTCAACAGAATAAATTTATTGGACAACCACATGGTCTTGAAGCTATGGTTAAATAGTTAGCTTCTCGCCTAGACCAGATAAATCCCTATCGTCCCTCATACAATTATTAGGAGATGTGTAGCCAACCCTTGGATCCTATGGTGGTTGCCCAACCATATCCTAAGCACTTCCCTATATCTATTCTTTTGATATATAAAGGAACCGAAGATCCTATTGAGCATCTTCGTATGTTTAGGATAGCTGGTCATGATATCTCATATGATGACCGGTTATTGCTAAAAATGATCCCAAAAATTATTGGAGGCATGGCATTAGAGTGGTACTATTAGTTGCCTACAAATTCTTTTAGAAATTTTGAAGAGACAGTAGAAATGTTCATCCATCAATTTAGTGCCTACATAGAGAGGCACGTGACAATTTAGGATTTATACAACCTAAAACAGGGAAAATATGAGAGGTTTGTTGAATTCTTGACTAAGTGGAGACAATTTTTGGGAAGATTGTATTTTTTATTACCTCATCGTAATATGTTGGACATTTTTATCAGTAATTTGCAAGAGCAATTGTCTTATAAACTTTCTACAACCACAATAACCACTTTTGATTATAGATTTAGCAAGGAGAGTTGAAGATGCTCTCATTAGAAGAGGTCAGTTTAAGAAGAAATATGAAGATAAGTCTTCTAAAAATCAATACAAGAATAAACAAGTGGTAGGTGATAGAGTCACTGACAGTAGAAATACCACATTTATCAATACTACAGAAGCAATGAATAAATTTGTATTGAAATTTCCAGATAAACCTCCAAGAAATTTTACAAATTTAAATCAACCTTTAACCGTAATTTTACCTCAATTGTTGGAATGAGGTTTAATTCAGTTGCCCAACATATGATAACTAGATACAACTGCAGCTGGATTTAGATCCTATTTTCATTGCAATTTCCATAGAGTTGATGGACATTCAACCAATTCTTGCAAAATTTTGAAACATATGATACAAGATTTGATTGATAATAATAAAATTTCAGCAAGACTTGGATACCATGAGCGATAAAATTAGGGTTTCTTAGGAGGGTGGGGATGACGGTGGGTGGGAAGGCTGTTCTAGGAGAGCACGAGAGCATTGGCAGGTCAAACCAGGGGCTCGACAGGGTGGAGGGAGGGCAAACAGAGTCTGGGGACGCCGAGGAGTCCTTGCCAAGTCATGGCAAGGATTTGCCAGACAAACAGGAAGATGGACCTCGTAAGTCATATGCTTTGGCAGTGGCCTCTGAAACCCTAAGCAGGCTCTTCTCCAAGGAGTTATTTCTATCTGAGGATGAGTTGGACATCCCAGTGGAAATTCTCTCAAGCTTTATGGATTTCAAAAAATTCACCCTCATCGGTAAGTTTATTGGTGGTCGTCCGACATGGAGACCATTCGCAAGTGGGCATCTGGCAAATGGCGGACCTCTAGTCACTTAGAGCTGGCTGCCCTAACCCGAGGTTTTTTCATGATTAGGCTGAGCAACAAGGAGGACTACTGTAAAATCCTGGCTGGAGGGCCTTGGTTCTTGGGTCGTAGGAGTCTCTTTCTAAGGAAGTGGGGTTTGGACTTTAACCCCGATACCCAGAATATCAACATTGCTCCAATATGGGTTAGGCTCCCGAGTATTCCCCTTTTATGCTGGCATGAAAATGTAATCAGAGGTATTGCTCGGTCCATCGGGGAGCTGATCACTTTAGACCCTCCCACCAGAGCTCGAACTAGATTTGTCCAAGCCTAGTTCTATTTTTTGGTAGACTTGGAGACAGACCTCCCATCCTCCATTACTCTACGGTTTGGGGGTACTTTTCTACACAAGCAAGCTATTGTTTATGAGAACAGGCTAGCTTTCCGCCCTCAGTTTAGTTCTCAAGGGCATCTTCAGTCCAATTGTCCTCTCCAAAAGCCGAGGAAGAAGGAGTGGGATCCCTGCAACCTTCTAGAGCACGGTGAAGGTCAGACAAAGCACCCTTTTGTGAAAGGCCATGAATATCTAGGTCCATCCAGGGACCATCTCGAATCCTTCTTACTAGAAGAGGAAATCACCACCCATCCGGACTTTGAACAGTGTGGTGAGCTCCCCCAACTAGGACCATAGGAGGAAAAGGAACAGGCCCCCCCTTATCACCACACAGGCAGATTCACCCAAAATTTATTACCAGAACTCTCTCGAGGCATAAAATATATTGGAATACTACCTACTGGGAAGAAGAGGTTACCAGCTTGGTAATATTTGCCCTTGAATTACAAGGAGTCAAAAGCGAGGGGTGGATTTTGGTAGTGAAAGGAAGCAGGGCCGCCCCCCAACAAGGAAAAGAGAGAGAAATTGTGGTTGATGTTGCAAATGGAACCCAACGGTTGCTGTTTTAGGATGACTCCGATTCTCTAATGGGTGACTTGCTTATCCCAAAACCTCCCTTCCAGTAGGGACAAGGAAGTAAGAAGAACCTCAAACCGTACGGATGAAATCTTGGATGCGAGAAGACTAAACGGAGTGGCCATTTGGGCCAGGGTAAAATTTTCCAGCAGGATTTTCAATGGTTTATTTCATTCCAGTCATTTTTCTTGGATCCTATCCAACATGTATGCTTCGAATTTTGCCTCCGGGAAAGCAGAAATGTGGAAAGTTATTTCCCAGGTATGGGAGAATTTTTTGTAGTTTTCTTGGCTGTCTTCTTATGCTTTCTGATGGTCCAGCTTCTCCGGCTAGTTTTTGTTTTCCCAGTTATAATGGCCATGGTTTCCGGGATAATCAGGCAAAAATGCCTTACTTGTAGCCCTCGAGCAATTAGCGACTTTTTGTTTTTTTCGCATACGAGTTTATTCTTCCGACCAAGAGGCAGGAAGCACTATTTAGCAAGGCTGATTTTGTATATAATGTTTTGGGATCCTCTATAAAAACCCACTGTTAATCTATTATAATAATTACCAAAAAATAAAAATAATAAAATGTCAGTGGAAAGTTTCCCACCAAAATAGAAAGTTCAAAATAATGCTTAGACTAATACATAACAAAATCAAACTCAGAAATCAAACCTTGCATATTTACCTAAGCATGGTAAAGAAGCCGTAAATCAGGTGGAACATCATAACGTTCCCCCTTCAACTAGGTATGTGGGAACCATTAGTGGTTTCGTACCTAATGAAGATTCAAAAAAAATATTTGGAACTACATTATCTATGGTCACAAATAGACCCATTCATAACATACAGGTTCCATATCCAGATGATACATAGAATGATATAGAAAGTGATTTGGATATTACATCCAACAATTCAAATAGATCTGAAGATGAATCAGAGGCTATTCTTCCTATCACAGACTTGATGGTCCTTGAAGAACAATTTCCTAGGAGGGTCACAACACGACTTTCATCACAACAATTACTCTCTAATGTGTGAGCAGTGAATGCTATACCTCAACCCATCTATTTTGGACATAATAATGTTGTAGGTACCATCGAAGTTGTTACTAGACAACAATCACAGAATTCTCAAACACAAGATCAACATTAAAATGATAAATCTGATCCATTCATATTAAAAGCTCCTACAAAAGGTAATAACACATCAAATGTACAACCAAAACCTCCTTATGATATTAATGATTAGCTTGCTAACATTACAGCAAGAATTTCTCTCTTGGATATTTTAAGAACTTCTTCCATACATAGAGAATAATTAATGTGTATATTGAGTACAATGATGGTACCGCAAGATATACAAACTAAGACTGTTATAAATATTGTTATGCCTCATGAAATATATTGTATTGATTTTTGAGATAGAGATATTCCTATTCATATTATCCATAAATACAACCCTCTATATATTACAACATTGATTGGAGATGTAGTAGTCAAAATAGTTCTAATTGATAATGGTTCATTCCTAAATATTTGCACCTTTAATTTCTACAAAATATTTGGATTTAGAAGTGATGAAATGAAGAGAACTGATATGATCATAAAAGCTTTAATTGATGAGATTCAAGAAACATGTGGAGTTATATCAATTCCATTGCAAGTTGGTCCAAGAACTTTGTATATGACGATGTTTGTTGTACATTGCCCTGCATCATATAACATACTCTTAGGTCATCCCTGGATCAATGCAATGATATCTATACCATCCACCTTGCACCAATGTGTTAAATTGAAATTTAAAAATCTATTGGTTACCATTCATGGTGACCCTAGATCATGACATGTGCACTTTGGTAGAACCGATTGGTGTTCAATTTTTCCCCACTTTGTCTACCACTCACCCTAATTCAGTTGCATATTCTAAACACACAAAAATTTCACGTAAACCATCATAATCTTCACCTCCATTAATCATATCTCCATATTTTCCATCTACATATTTAACACCTCCATCTTATACACTTCCTACACCTCCATCTAGTTCTACATCTGCATCCTCTATACCTACATCTTCTTCATCAACATCAACATCTCTTCCATCTACCTCTACACAATTTATATTTATAGCATTCAAAAATGTAGAAGATAATCCTTCTACTTCATATTCTCTTACAGATGAATATCTACCTAATTTATCCATAATTCTCACAACATCAGAAGAAGGAAAATTCTCCACACAAGATTCTTTTGCCTTAACTCAATTACTACCATCTCCTTGGACATTGGGCTTGCCACAACCTATGGGAAGCATATATCATGTTGGGAGTTGTGCATTTATTTGTAAGGGATATGATTGGGGTAGAATAAGATCCATGACTATCACAATTGATCATGATGGATTTTCTAGGTGTTATTTTTCTAATAAATATGAAAAATAAAAACCTATGATGCTTAAATTAGGATATAAAGGTAAAGGTTTAGGACCTTTCCAAAATGGTATAAAAGAACCCTTAGAAGTTGAAGTATGGCCTACTAGATCTGGATTAGGCCTTTTTCCTAGGAAGTTTCAACCATTCCCATTTGAGGATGATGATCATCTAATATCATATCAAGATTACCTAGATCAACAAGAATACCTTAAGTCTATGGGTAGGGTGTTCTCTTGTAATATGTTATCCATAGTCTATCCAAAAATGATTGTTGAGCCAGGTGAACAATTGGAAGGTGACATCTTCCATGATATTTCTATTGAAGAAATCTTACATAATGGGTTTTATTTTGATGGATCTATACCATGTATAGCTCATCTAGATGTTATAACCCCTCAAGAAGAATTAACCAAGTTAACCTTGGAATAATTATAAGAAATGGGTGTTTCACCTGCTCCACCTAATTTTGAAAGAGATCTAAATGTTTAAGTGGAAAATTTTTTGGAAGTTAATATTGGTACAGAAAAGAATCCTTGCATAGTCAATATTGGATCAGAATTAAGTGAAGAAAAACAAAAACAATATGTAGCATTTCTCACAAAATACAGTGATGTATTTGCTTGGACATACGCAGATATGCTTGGTTTAGATCCTTCTGTGATTATGCACCATCTAGTAGTGCATCCAGATGCCAAACCAATTAAACAAAATCTTAGAAATATGCATCCTAAAGTTTCCCTACTAGTCAAAAGTGAGTTACAAAACTCCTTGATGTGAGTTTTATTCAAGCCATTGACTATGCTGACTAGATTTCCAATGTTGTTCTTTTAACTAAGAAAGAAGCTACTAAGATTAGGGTTTACACGAATTTTAGAGACATTAATGTTGCATGCCCTAAATATGATTTTCCTCTTCCTAATATGGATCAAATCATTTATTTTATAGCTGAAAGTGGAATGTAATCCCTTATGGATGGCTTTTCAAGATATAATCAAATTAGAATAGCTATCAACCTAAAATAAATTTTATTACCCCTTGGGGAACACTTTGTTGGAAGGTAATGCCTTTTGGCTTAAAGAACATAAGTGCAACATATCAGAGAGCTATTACATACATATTTCATGATATGATGTATGATATTCTACATGATTATGTAGATGATATCATAGCTCGCTCAGCTGAATAAGATGATCACATAAATGATTTAAGAAAAGTATTTTATCGATTAAGATAATATCTCATCTGTTTAAACCCAACTAAATATGTATTTGAAGTTAAATCAGGTAAATTATTGTGGATTCTTGTTTATTTGTGTGGCATAGAAATATATCCCCTTAAAATTAAGGCTATCTTGGATATGCCATCCCCTAAAAATATATCTGAAATACGAAGTTTACAAGGTAAGCTTAAATCTATTCGTCACTTTATAGATAAATTGGTGGATAAAACAGGACATTTTCTTAAACTAATTAAAAATAATATCCCTTTTCAATGGGATGATGAATGTAAAGAAGCTTTTGAACACGTTAAACAATATCTTTTAAATACTCCTATGTTGGTTCCTCCTAAGCTTGATCGTCCATTTACTTTATATATTTATGATTTGGAACTTGCACTTGGAGCCATATTAGCTCAAATTGATGATGAAAAGAAAGAATGAGTGACTTATTATATTAGCATATCATTAACAAGTTATGAACCTCATTATACATCATTAGAGAAACTTTGTTTAGAAGCTATTTTCTACACAAAAATTGCATCATTATATGCTTAGTCAAAAAACTTATATCATTGCTAAATACGATCCATTAAGGTACTTGATGAGTTAACCTTATCTATCGGGTTGCACAGCTAAGTGGTTTATTTCTCTAATTGAGTTTGAACTCGCTTTCATAGGTCAAAAATCTATTAAAGGTCAAATTATAGTTGATCAATTAGTTGTTGCACCTTTATAATCTACTCATCCCCTCACCATTGAGTTTCCTGATGAATGCCTCAATCTAGAGGAAGATCATCCTGAAACATGGTCTTTATATTTTGATGGAGCTCAATGCATGAGTGATGCCAGTGCAGGTATTTTTTAATATCTCCTCAAAAGCACCTCATACCTTTATATTTTAAATTGCAATTTGCTTGCACTAATAACATTGCTGAATATGAGGCTCTAATTCTTAGATTACGAGCCTCCCTAGCATTAAAAATAAAATATTTATTAGTTTTCAACGATTCTCAACTTGTGATAAATCAAATAAATGATGTTTATCAGACACGATATGATAAAATTCACCCTTATAAAGCTTATGTTCTATAATTAATATCATGAATTGAAAAAGTCACTTTAGAATCTATTCCTAGAACTAGTAACCGTGTTACCGATGCTATGGCTACAGCTACTTCCCTATTGCCTTTGGAGTTGGATGAAAAATATGCTACTATCATCATTCATCAACTCCAAGAACCTGCTTCTGCTAAGTCATGTTTAGAGCCATTAGATCTATTTCTAATCAATGAAACCACTCTTGAACCTTCGTATATGGACATCTTCAACTTCCTCCAGAAGGGCACTTTCCCTGAAGGTCTTGATAGAAATCAATGTAGATTGTTACACAAGCAAGTTGTTCGCTTTGTGATTATCGATAATATCTTGTATATAAGATCTTTTAAAGGTATCTTACTAAGGTGTTTAAATTCAGAATAGTCTAATAAATCCTTGAGTGAAGCCCATAATGGATCTTGTGGGGGTCACTTTAATGGTAGTGCCATTTATAAAAATCTCCTTAGGATAGGATATTTTTGACCTACCATGGAAAAGGATGCACATGATTATGTGCATCATTAATATAAGTGTCAAAAATATGTTGACTTTGTCCATGCTCCTGCTCAAGAACTCCAAGCTATATCCTCACCTTGGACCTTTTCTAAATGGGGTCTAGACATCATTAGTAAAATAAATCATGTTTCATCTGATGGCCATAAATTCATAATAATTGCAACTGAGTATTTTATGAAGTGGGTAGAAGCTATGCCTTTAGATTCTTGCATAGTAGCTCAAGTTTCTAAATTCATCCTTAATCAAATCATTTGTAGATTTGGAATTCCTTCAAATATTATTTTAGATAATGAAATTTATTTTAAGAACAAATATGTTAACTGTGTCAAAAATATTAAATCCAACATCATTGGTCTACTTCCTATTATCCATAGGGTAATGGACAAGCTTAAGCATCTAATAAAATTCTAATTAAAATCCTTAAAATACTGGTTAATAAATCAGGCCGTGACTGGCATGTACAATTGTATCCTGCCTTGTGGGCTTATCCAACTAGTATTTGTAATTATTTTTACATCTTCACATTTAGGAATTTTATGCTTAGCGCAAGTCATATTACAAATTTTTCATGCTTAATTATTTTCTCATCAACATGTTAATCCACAACAAAATTTTCTCAAAGTCAATTACCAAAATCAACATTTTCTTTTATCATCCTAAAGTCTTAATATTATTCTTAAGCACAACCATTAGCAATATTAAACACTTATTCACAACAGGATCAACTTCATGATCTAGCGAGCATCGATCTCCATCAATGGTCATATAACAACACAACATCATTTTGAAGTTTATTGCTAATCTATCATTATACAACATCTTTTTCAAAAGCACATTCCCAAAAATTAGCTTATTCCATTTTATTAAGCATGATTAAAATGTTCATAAATATAAACATGATCATGTGAGATTCACACAAAATTAAAATGCAAATTAATCAAATAAAATACATGAAGTCACATAGAAACAAAAATTTTTATAGTATATATATATATATATATATATATATATATATATATATATATATATATATATATATATATACATCTCGAAAATCCATATACAAAATAAAGTTAGACTGATATGCCACAATCCTCAAAAATTGGCATACTCAATCAAATATATCAATATCTAGGCTCACTCCCTAGAAGCCCTAGAACTTTGTGCCTCATCATCTCTACCAAGTGGTGGAGGTGGTGGTCGCATCTCCCGTGTCTCCGTAGCTATCCTAGAAAAATTCATCCTAGATGTAGAGTGGTACGATGATCCAAAGCGAATCGATACCTCTATATCTGTAGGCAAAGGCTACCTTTGCTCTACAGGTACTATTGTAAAATACAGGGTTCGATAAAAGGTCATCTATTGCACTACTCGCAGAAGCTCATATCCTAGCCATCTCTACTCAAGTCGACCTTTCTAATTTTGTGTCATAGCCATAACACTCTATCCACCCTGAGCCCTAGTCGCTGCTAGATCCTCCTCCAGATTCTAAATCCTGCTTTGTAGACCTACATCCTAAGATCTAACCTATGCTAGGTCTTCCTCCAGAGACTCTATCATAGTCTTCTGAAGGACATTCTCCCCCTGTAGCCTAGCCACCTCATCCCATAGAGCAGCCATCTCACTGCTCTCTCCCTCCTCCAATACCCTCTTGTCCTTCATGGGTGAGTGTGGTCTCTCCTACTGATGAGTAGATGCTCCTCCCTCCTCCTGAGGTGATGATATCCTCTCCTACCTATCCTGGTGGATACGTCACCTCTAAGATATGTGTCCACCCTGAGTATAAAGACCTGGTATCCTTGATGTAGACTATGTAATTGACTGATCCTACTGACTAGCTGCACAACGTTGCTTGGAAACTTGATCAGCTACCCATAGCACTGTGCTCCTCCATGGTGTCAACTGAGCAAGATGGATACTAACATACCATTGTCAATATCTATCAATAATCTTATAATCATCCCCAATTTTTTTCTCTACTAGAGCATCATCAGGCTTCAAATCCAGAAACTTACTCATATCGGGAGCCCCACTAAAAGTAGTAGGATCCTGAGTAGATCGAGCAAAAGTGATATTCCTATGAGGAGGAATATTATAACTAAGCCCAAATTGGTGTTACACCTAATCAAAATGATGCAACTCTACCTCTCCCTCATGCATCTATACCCATATGGTCCGCCTGACATGGGCCAACTCAAGTGTATCCTCCCCCCATCCTAGTAGCCCTCTCCAAGACCTCCACGTAATGTCATCTAGTAGAAACTCATCCAGGAGTCACCTCACTCCACTAAGAGTAACCCATCTCCCACATACTCTCTATAAATACCAATAGAACACCCTAGGCCTATCATCCTCTACACCAAGCTTACCGTCTGCTGCTCGAACTAGAAGAAGCCCTATAGGCCACTGGATAGCTATGTTCTCCCAATAGCACACCTGAAGAAAATAAGTCAATATCAACCCCTTCCCACCCTTGTAGACTACACTATGTAAATATCGATACAGTCTACATAGGATGAAGGGAACCCAAGAAAAATGGATACTCTGATCCCTCATATGATAGACTACCTCTACCAACATCCATGGTAACTACATCCCACTCGGATGGCATAAAATTAAGTCCCCCACAATGCCACTCAATAGCATAGTCAAATGTGAGACTCCCTCAGTCCCTCTAAGTCTCCCAATAGGAACCCCACCCTTTATCAATAGAAAGTTAGGATCTCCTGTCAACCTCCTCATCACCTGACCTTGGTTGCCAGATGCAACTATATGTGCACCCCTTAGAGGTAACCTCAAAATCTGTAAAACATCCTCCAAGGTCGGCGTTATCTCTCCTATAGGTAAATGAAAACAAGATGACTTCGGATACCATATCTCTGCTAAGGCTATTAGCAGCCTCATATATATCACAATGTTTGGCATCTATGCCATGTGTTTCATACCCACTACCTCCAGGCAGGTCAACTCTAGGTTTGTCAATGCATCCAAATCAGCTTGGATAGTAGCATATCTCCACTCCCTATTCTTTAGCTCCTCCAATTATAAAAATAAAACATAAAACAACAAAATATTAGTAATCAGATTTAAAATAAATAGTAGTAAAATTGTTTCAATAACAGATGATATCATATTGATTTTGTGATATCGTATCGATTTTATGATATTGTAACGTACGATATCGCTCACATCGATACGATATTGATGAAATCATATGGATTTCTCCAATATCGTATGATATGATATTGTGAAATTGTTACAATTTTACAAAATCATTATGATTTCGTAATTAGGGCTACGCGACGATAGTCGTGCCCTAAAAATTTAAATTTAATTAAAAATTTAATGAAAAATATGCAAAATCTAAGCTAAGTAAACATGAAATTCATACCCAAAGTGATCCATCTCTAGCTCGGACCAAATCAGCGTGATGGGTAGCTCCTGCCATATTTTTCTCCAGAGCACTAGATAGTAAACAGTAAAAGAGAAAATGAATTAAAAATTTACCTTTTCTTTCTTATTTACTCTTACTTTTTGATTTTTTCCACCTAAAATGTTCAATAGGTGTAAAAACTTGAAGGGGGTACCATAAACATCATATTTTCAAACAACCTACATAAAAACTTAAAAGCATAAAAAAAAATCGTAATAAATTTCTTTTTTCTCGTAAAGTGTGTTGCAAATTTCTTTAACACAATTTTCTTTCGAAACTGCGCTAAAGAGGGGGCAAAATGTAGCACCTTAAATTTGATCCATTTGCATGAGAACATAAAAAAAATTTAAAAACATCATGTTTGCATTAATTACCTCAAAATTTGTGCATTTTTGATGAGATCGTACTATGACCCCCAAAATCATAGTACGACCTCCAAAACCATAGCATGATTTCAATCGTACGATCCCTATGATCGATGTACAATATCGTCGATCATCTTATGATCTTGCCTAGAAATAGAAAATTCAAAAAATGGAAAACTTGAACGATTTTTGTCCCCGCCTATGTAACTATACGGGAAATACAAGATCGGATCCGTTCGGCCTCACCCATCTTAGAAGGAATTGTAACAATACAACCTCCTCTATATTCTGGGTATTCCTCCCTGCTTATTTAACCAGACCCCTCCCTCTGAAATTTTTCCTAACTCCTTGCATTTTAGAACTTTTTGCTTGATTGTATAGTTTAGATATTTTGTTGTTGTGAGCAATATCGGAGGATATTAGTGCAGATCAGAGGATACGATATCACCATCATTGTATGATTAGGTGAGTTGGTGTATGATCCTATCCTATAGGCTACGATATTGTCTACAACCCACTTGGGGGTAACCCCAAGCTCTGATTTACGTATTTTAACTTTGTTTCAATTTATTAGTCTTTCATTTATCATCCTTTATCCCATAGAATACTATATTTATGCATATGCATTCTTGGAGTTCACCTAATTTCATATAATTGCATGTTTATGTAGGTTTTGAAAATTTATTCATCATTTTATGTTATTACAATTATCTAATAGCTGACATTAGATCTTAATTCTTCCTATAAGCATCAATACTACTCTCTATTTTTTTGTTTTCTATCTCTACCTATGTTTGTGTTGCTACCTGGAAAAATCAAAATAGTCTATCTCTATTCATACTACGATCTTTTAGAATAGTAGTACGATATTGACTTGTTGCATACGATTTGGACTGCACTCAAAAAAATTAGAAACTTCAACAAACTTTTAGATACAGGTAGGTTTGAAATCACTTTCTAGCATTGCATTCATCTTTCTGCATTCTATTTTTTTGCCTACATTTAAATCAAAATAGCATATAAGATAGAATAGTTGCATTTTTTCCAAACTAGGTATATTTGCAATTTGAATCAAAATAAACATCAAAACAAATCCCAAACCTAGGCTTGGAAACTTCCACAAAATGTTTCCTGGTGAACCCAAACCTATTCATAAAAATATCACCACTAGAAGGTATGATTAAGTACCTCTCTTTTGAGGTGTAGACCACTCATTCTTCCATTCCCCTCTAAGGCATAGATCCATCATCCTTGAGGAAAGGAGTGCGAGAATTTTTGGGCTACAGTAGTGTCTTAACTTTTGGGAAGCAAACACTACAGTAAGTCAAATCTTCTCTAAAGGAGTGTACCTGGTTTCATAGCTAACCAAAGTTATATTGATATAGTAGATAGCTCTCTATCTATTTTCATCATCATGTTGAGCCAGCATGGCTCCCAAATAATAAGCAGTGGCTACTATGTAAAGCATCATATGCCTACCAGGTATAGGATGAACTAAAATAGGTGAGAAGTTGAGATACTACTTGAGATTATCAAAAGCTTTCTGACATTCAGAATCCCACTATAAAACTACATCCTTCTTAAGGAGCCTAAGGAAAGGCTAACACTTATCATCTAACTAGGAAATGAATCGATGAATAGACAGTAACTTACCTTGCAAACTACATAATTCGGTTAGGGTGCAGAGAGGAGGCATGTCAATCATAGTTTATATCTTAGCAGGGTCCACTTCAATACCTCACATAGAAACTATGAAGCCTAGCAACTTGCCATATGTGACCCCAAACACACATTTAGCAGTTTTAAGATGAATTTTGTACTATCGAAGCCTTTCAAATATTCATCTTAAATCATGAACATGATCCTTTCATTCTATGGAGTGAGCTAAAATATCATCCACATAGTCCTAGAGAATATCATGCATCATGTCATGGAAAATATAAGTCATGGCCCACTGATAGGTAGCTCCTACATTCTTCAGGCTAAAATATATGACCTTCCAACAGAAATTCCCCCATGGAGTAGTGAATGTTGTCTTAGCCATGGTCCTCAGGGGTAATCATTATCTGATTGTAGCCTAAACAACCATCCATAAGTTAAAGCATTCAATATTTGACATTGAATTCTATAATCTAGTCTATGATGGGTAGGGAAAAATCATCCTTGGGACATGCTAAGTTAATATCCTAAAAATCAGTTCATACTCTCATTGTTCCTTCCTTATTATCTACAAGAATGATGTTGGAAATCCAATTAGAATAGTCTATAGCTTTTATAATCTGACATAAAGGAGTTTTTGGAGCTCTTTCTTGACTAAAAGGGTGACCTTTAGATGAATATTTCGAAGTTTCTACTTAATAGGCTTAGCACTGGGCTTAACTACCAAATGATGCATGACAATGGAAGGATCAAGCCCTAGCATGTTGACGTATGACCAAGTAAAAATATCCTAATATTCTTTCAATAAATTGGTCAATTGCTCCTACTCATCCATGGTCAAGGCTTTGCCTAGCTTAAGGACTCTAGGGGCTTCCTCAGAACCTATGTTCACATCTATGGTATCCTCAATAAGGATAGATAATCATCCTCAATAGGAGGTAGGGCAGGAATCACTCCTAATTGCTCAATGTCCTCTAGAGACATAGAACCAAATTCCACTTGATAATTAGAAGACTTAACCTACATTGTGTAAGAGATAGACCCATCAAATAAAATGTGATCTTGAGGTGAAGCCTCATCTGTAACATACAACTTTGGGGTCATGACTACATGAGAGGGTGGCCCCTCATCCTCAACACTCCACTCTAAACCTTGATGAGATTCATCAAAGAGAAGCTCTAGACAAGAAGAGTTTTCTTGATCCTGTGATGGGACATGTGTAGAAGGTTCCTTAAATGAATATTGTGATGAATGAATCTAGACTAGATATTCTAATGAGAAAAATTCAAATGGGCAAGGATCGCCCATGATGGTGATGATCTGATTTTAAAATTCAAATTTTACACATTGATGAAAATTAGAAAGGATGGCCTTCATTACATGAATCTAGGGTTATCCAAGAAGCAGATTAAAATATGTAGGACAAGATACTATGTAGAACAATGTATTTATAATTTTGGGTCCAAATATAAGGGGGAGTAATATGGTACCACAAGCTTCTTGGGACTAATTGTTGAAGGTTTTAATGATATCACCAGATGAGATTAGATATTCCTTTTTCAATCCAAATTTTTGAAATAAATTATATGCATATACAATAAGAGAAGAACCATTATCAATCGTGACCCTTTTAATAAGGGTATCTCCAATGAATGTAGTAATATAAAGATATGAATCTTCTTGTATGTCTAAGAAAGAAATATCAACATCCAAGAATGTGAGATGGGGTGTCCCAAGAGAACTTACAATATTGGTCATATCACTAGGGGAAATATTAGGTGGGATATGTTTCTACTTTAGAACAATTATCATGGCTTCTCCATGAGCAAGAAAATTTTGTAGAAGCTCTAAGAGAGAAACATTTGTTGAAAAACTCATTTCTTGTTGAGATCGTTGAATCTATTGATTCTGTATTGGCTTTTTTGAAGTAGTTATTATCATACCAACCATATTATTATCATACTAATGTGGCACATTTTTGTAGTATATTTGATAAGTTGTCTATTTAGCCCTATTATGATTTTGTTGACTGCTTCAAGATTGAAAATTGTTAGTATCAATATGCCCTACATCAATTAAATCTTGAACCACATGTTTTAACCTTTTGCAAGAATTTGTCCAATGCCCCTCTAATATGTGATATGCATAATATTGACCTACCTTATACCAATAAGTTGTAGTATCTAGTTGTATTACAAGAGGTACTTCAATTGCCTTGTCTTCTAAAAGTTGCTTCAAAATGGCTTCCATAGATATGTTAAGTCTTGTAAAATTCCTTTGAGGAGGTTTTTGAAGTATTGTCTTTTGTTGTAGGCTATCAGTGATATTGTTAATAGGCCTACTATCACTATCACCTCTTATATACTTATTCTTATATTGATATTTAGTGTGCTTCTCTTATTTGACCTTAAGTTGGCCTATATTAATAAGGGCATGTTCCACTTTTCTAGCTAACTCAATTGCTTGATCAAAATATGTGACAATAGTAGTCCCTAGTGCATAAGATAACCGTTCTTGTAAATTATCAATAAATATATCAAGCATATCTTTCTGAGGTACATGATGTCTTAACTGACCCACTAAACTCCTCCAACAAGCTAAATATTCTGAAAAAACTTACTTCTTTATTTTTTTTTAAATTAGAAAGATCTTTTATTGACACTTTTCTTTCAATATATGTGTAGCACCCTATAAATGACTCACATTAATTAAAACTAAGCTAAAAATATTTTGAAAACTCAAAATTGCCACCCCTAATCTATTACCTCAATTTTTGTGCCCATTATAAGTTGTTTTTAACCTCTACGTAAAATTGCACGATTTCATGCAAAATCGAAAGATTTTACATGAAATCGGGTCATCCGATTTTTCTCAAAACTAAAAAAATGCCTGCTTTAGCAAGCCAAAAAAAAATTTGTAACTCCTTGTCTCTATTCGGGTAACTACATGGCATTTGCAGAATCAGTGCACCTGATTTTGACCATATTAGAAGTTGTAACCTCTTCCATTTCTTTCCCAATAGCTTATCTGACCCCCTCCTTTTTAATCCAAGCTCCTCGCATCGGATTCCACCTAGAAATTACGCATGCTTTCACACAATATTTCTACCCTTTTCACTATGTTTTTGTAGGTTCATAGTGTGCATCGGTTAGATTTCAGTGATATCGGATCACCCGATCGCGATATCGTTCTGTTTGATTTTGCACAAAATTTCCCGATTCTGCATAGTATAGCCCGATTTTGCCTACAACACACATTATTGCAATTTAGTCTACTAGGGGTATCCATACCTCAGATTTTGCATCTCCTTTCTCCATATATTTCATTTAGAATTAATGTTTCATATTCATTACATCAATTTCAATTCATTACTATTATTATTTTGGATCTAATAGGCATATTTCTTCGTTATTTCAAACATTTAGCATAGACATGCATATAAACATCCTTCCATTATTATCTTAAGATCATTTCTCAATGTTATTTAGTCCATTCAAATGCATATTTTTTTGTGAAATTATTTTTTTCTGCATCCAATTATAAAACTACAACTTTTAGTCAAGATAGGTTGGTTTTTCGCATAATCGGATCACCCAATACTGCCTAATTTTGATCGATATTGATGGATTTTGCCCGATATTGCTGCCATCAAAAATCAGAATCTTCTTCAGACTTCCAGATACAAGTAAGTGTTTTAAATCACTTTTTAAGCATTGAATTATCTATTTAGATTCTATTTTCTGCTTTTACTGCTTACATATAAATCAAAATTGTATATATATTAGCGTAGTTGCATGTTGGCCAAACTAGGTGTATGCATGATTTCATAAAAGGAACACATCAAAATAATTCTCAAAACCTAGGCTCGAAAACTACCACAAAATTTTTCCTGGTGAACCCACCCAATTCATCAAAAAATCACCATAAGAAGGTACGATCAAGTACCTCTCTTTCAAGGTGTATACCATCCATTCTCCCATTCCCCTCTGAGGTGTGGATCCATTAGCCTTGAGGAAAGGGGTACAAAAATTTTGGGCTACATTCTTTGGTGAACCTAACATGAAACATAGGCTTTCTTCTAATTTTTAAATAGTCATAAAAACAAAACAACAAGAAACATTAGTCTAAATCACATAATCTTGCATTTCATAGATGGTAGATTACAACATAAGGAGAGTCGTTCAAATTAATGTTAGTACAATACTAGAAAACCAAGAATTTTCTTCATTAGATAGTGTGTCGTACCCTGAGATTTGGAGAAGGTTAGAGATTATAAGACCTAAAGAAACTAAACTTAAGAAAATCATAAGGTTTGACTTGTATAGAATCTTGGATTTTGATAGTGCACCTTTTTATTTTGACCTTAAAAGAGCTTGTGATAGGTGGCTAGCAGATAAGAGAGCTATAATTTCTCCAAGTATTTATTCCTTTGAAGATTATCTTGAGAATGCAATAGTAGTACATCAATTTCTATCATGAGTGGAAAATCAAGAGATTACCCTAGATGATAAGATAAGATTTAACAGAGTTCCTAGAGTTGTGCTTTATCGAGAATACTATCATGAATTATGCTTTTATGTGTCCAATTATGAATTTGATTTCATCACTATAGCACACTTCATAAAATTATTAAAAGCCAACTTTCAATTTGAAGAAAAACACTACATGTCACCAGACCAACTTAAGCCTGTTAATGATATCTATGGGCTTTTTTAATAAAATTAAAGTATAATATCTATAATATTATAGGTGTGTTTGATTTATTTTTTGCAATCTAAAACTACAAATACCTAAAAATAATCATATTATTTTAGTCTATTTAGTTAGGTATATATAGCATATATACCCTAAAAATTTTAGCACATATATATAATATATATCTGCGAGAGAAAATATTCTAAAACAAAATGCCTATATTAATAAGTGGTAAACAAGTAGACAATGATAATATGGGAGAACAAGACCAAGAAAACATTGAGGATAGAGAACTCATTGAATATTATGTACCTGCAGAAGATGAAGATGATAATGGAGAAATAGAAGATCCTGATGAACCTACATTAAATGAAAAAGGAAATGTTAAATTTGAGTCTCTTAGCAAATTTACCCAATTTATAAAAGACCACATAGAAGAGTTTAATCAAGCAGTGCAAATGGATAATTCATGAGAAGGTGATATGGAAAAATCCTTAGCATCTACTTTTCGAATACATACAAATCCATTATAATACATGAACTCAACAGACCAAGATAATGATCAAGCAAGACCATCTAATCAGAACATGATACCTTTAAATAAAAATGCTAAAAAACCAATGGCACAATCATCCAAGATTGTTGATAGCAACCCAAAAACAAATCCTAAACAAAAAAACAACCATTCACATTCATGTTCACTTAAGCTCTTAATCAACAAATTTCAAATCAATAGAAAGCTAAACAAGTGCAAAATACCAATCCTCAATAGAAAATCCAACAAAATAAGATCTCATATCAACTCCATAATATTGTTCCCACACAGACTTTACATAATAGTATTTCAATTAGAAATCCTTACACAACAACATCAAATTATCAAAGACACAATAATATGGTGCAACAAAATCAATTTGGTGGATAAAAATAGGGACTTGAAGCCATGGTTAAACAGTTAGCTTATTTTCTAGACCATATGGATCCCTATCGTCCCTCATATAGTTATTGAGAGATGTGTAGTCAACCTTTATATTCTATTGTGGTAGCCCAACCTTATCCTAAGCATTTATCTATGCTTGTCCTACTAATATATAAAGGAACTGAAGATCCTAAGAGCATCTTCGTATGTTTAGTACATCATGTCATGATGTTTATCATGATGATTTTTTGTTGCTAAAGATGTTCCCTAAAATTATAGGAGGCATGGCTCTAGAGTGGTATTATCAGTTACCCAATAATTATCTAAGGAATTTTGAGGAGACATCAAAAATATCTGTCCATCAATTTAGTGACTACATAGAGAGGCATGTGACTATTAAAGATTTATACAACTTGAAACAAGGAAAATATGAAAGTTTTTCTGAATTCTTGGCTAAGTGGAGCCAGCTTTTGGATAAACTAAATTTTGCATTACCTCATCGTGAAATGTTGGACATATTCATAGGTAATTTTTAAGAACAATTGTCTTATGAACTTTCTTCTACTACAGTAACATACTTTTATCAAGACATTGATTTAGCAAGGAGGGTAGAAGATGTTGGCAATTTTTGGGTACCTTGGGTACATTGCCTTTGCTCAAGTGTTGATGTTGTCATTGATGTCAAGAAGCTTTTGAAGGAATTTGATTTGTTGTCAAAAGGATCTAAGTTCTAGGAAGGGTTTTTGTGAAAACCAAGGCAAACAAAATAAAAGGTTTTATTTAAAACCATGGACAACAGATTTGAAATGGGTTTTTCTTAAAACCCAAGTTGGCTCTTCGTTTCGTTGAAAAAGGTGCCCCGATGATGAAGATATTTAATTTTAAATATTTAGTTTAAATTTTATTTATTTAAAATTTAAATTAAAAGGGCCGACGTGTTTGGAAATGCATCAAAGTACATATTAAATGAGGAAATTAAATTATTTAAGGTTGAGGGAAGGGTGTTCGACATTAATCATTGCAGGAATATGATTAAACCCCTGCGACGTTAAAATTTTGGATTCGCACAATAATCGAGGAACGTAGAAAAGTGAAGTCCATGTTTCGTGCGACACACGGGTGTCGAGGTCTTGGCACCGATCAGAGATTAATCTGGGATTACGTGCTCCCTTAGAAGCAAGTGGGCGTGTAGCCCGTGTGGTAACTGCGGTGTGGTCAAGGGCACCAGGCTAACAAAGGTCACGAGATCGAATCACGTTTTTCTCTGGAGTGGGTGATAAATCTCATTTTCGAAATATACGACATGGTTGATTTTTAAAAGGTAAGCTTCGTTTTTTATGCCCAAGGTTGTGTAAGTTGGCGATGGTTGTATTGCGTGACAGAAAGATTGTATTAAAGTGTAAGGGAGATATAAGGGAGTGTATAAAGTTTGTTGTCTTGGAGTCAAGAGAGTTTGCGTGATATTTTTGAGAGTGTTTAATTAAAAGTTTATTTTAAAGGTGTGGGAGTCATAAGGGTCTAGTTTTGTTGTTGGGTAAAAATTAAAAGGAGTGTAGGGGAGATATAAGGGTTGGCAATATTTGTTCTAAAATAGTTTTGGTTGAGTAAATGACATTGTGGTGTTATGGAGATATAAGGAATGCTAACTTAATATTTTTATTTTAGTTGGATTGAAATTTAAAAGGGAAATAATTACCATGGTGGTTGAATTATTTTGACATGACATGTTGGGTTAATAATTTTTATGGAAGATCAAAATTATTAATGGAAGTAGATTTTCAAGGGCTTATTCATCTTCAATAAGGTATGGGCACTTTCTTCTTATGAGTATGATTGGTGTATGTTTTTTCTGAAATAATATTGGAGTGAAAAGGTATTCAACTAGGTTTCCTTTGGTTGGGTGTAAATCCTATTTTCTGGTTTTTTGAAGACTACTTATGCATTGTTATCCTTGATGAGAGTTTTGGTGAATGCATAATTCTGGTTTGAGGTAGTGGAAGCATTGTGCACTAGGGTGTATGTTTGTAAGTCTTGCTACTTGCATTGAGATGGTGAAATCCTTGGCTGTTTTGATATTAATGGATGAGTTGCTTCCATAGAGGTTGTTTTGATCAAGTTAGTGCTTTACTTGATACATGATTTGGGCTTACTCCATTGAGTTGATTTGAGCAAGTTTTCTTTGCATTTGGTGATTTTGTGTTGGTGGTTGTTTTGTTCAAATATCTTTGGAGGGAAAAGGATTTCTACTTGTTTCCTTTTCTTGTGATGATTGGTTGAATGCTTCAAGGTTGATGTTGAATGTTGTTGGTTAAACCTTGTCTATGAGCATTGTTGTTGAAGCCCTAATTGGTTGAGAAAAGATATTGGTTGTGGAAATAACATGAGTAGCATTGTTATATGAGATAGTGCATGTTTGGCAATTTTTGGGTTGTGTTTCATGTTCTTGAGAAAAGCATACTACATCTATCTTAGTCTTTTAAGATTTGAGATTGAGTTGAGATTGAGATTGGGAGTTAAGTATAGAACATATTGAGTCTCTAACAATTCTCTTTATGCTTCTATGAGGTTGATGAATCACATTGGGTCTCTAACAATTCTCTTTGTGGGTTCATGCCAAGCAAGTTTTTCTTGATGAACTTGTGAGCAAGTTTTGGACAGGTTCCGTTGGGGACTTATGAGAAGATTTGGACAGGTCCTAGCAGAGGACTTGTGAAGCTGAGTTTGATAGTTCTATCAGAGAGCTTGAGGATAGAGGTGCATTGTTTCTATGAGAAGAACTTGAGGATAGATTTGTGCTAGACCGAAGGATTGTGTTTAGTGCAAATTCGAGGACCAGCTTTGAGGTGATAGAGTTGAGGACAGAGGTCTCCGACAGGAGCGGGGGAAGACAGGTGTCTTCTGTGGATAGAGTTCCATTTGCTAAGGGTAGCGGAGGTAGAGGTCTTCTAGAGGATCACCGACCGGAGCCAGAGGTAGGGGAAGGTATCTCCTTTGAGCAGAGGCTCATAAATTTATATTGGGGGAAGGTATCTCCTTTGAGCCAAGGCTCATAAACATTGTAATTGGGAAGGTTTCCCAAAGAACTTTGAGATAACTTTTAGAGAAAATTTTTGTGGATGAACCACGTTAAAATTGGTGTCACTTTGTGGATGATCTTGTGCATTGCTTTGATATTGCTTTGGATATATTGCTTTACTATTTTGAAGTATAAAGGAAAAGTTAAAAGAGGTCTTATACTGTTCACCCCCCCCCCTCTCGGTATAAGCTTGTGTTCTTCAGAAGATGCCCTTATTAGAAGAGGTCAATTTAAGAATAAATATGAAGATAAAACTTCTAAGAATCAATATAAGAATAAACAATTAGTGGGTGATGGATTTACTGACAGTAGAAACAGCTCAAATGTTAACCTTGTTGAAGTTGTGAAGAAATTTGTATTAAAAGTTCCTAATAAACCACCAAGATAATTTACAAGATTAAATCAGCCTTTAACTATCGTTTTACCTCAATTATTGGAACAAGGCTTGATATGGTTGTCTGAAATAAGACAACCTGATACAACCGTAGTTGGGTTTAGAGCTGCTTTACATTGTAACTTCCATAGAGCTGATGGTCATTCAACAAACTCATGTAAATAATTAAAACATTTGATACAAGATCTAATTGATAAAGGTGAAATGGAAGTAGAGAATTTCCCTCCGATAAATGCTCAAAATAATACACAAAAACCTCAAAATCAAAATGTAAATCAAAATTTGGATATTTTTCAACACCCTTTACCAAAGCATGGTAAAGAAGTTGTAAATCAAGTAGAACATAAAAAATTTCCTCATCCAACTCGATATGTAGGAACTATTAGCAGTTTTCTACCACATCAAGATTTGCAAAAAATATGTGTAACTATTGAATCTCTAGTCACTATTAGACCTCTAAATAATTGCCAAAGTACATCTTTAGAAAGTGACACAGAAAGTGAAATAGGGAGTGAATTAGAAATTGCCTCAAATAGTTATGAGTATGAATCAGATCAAGTCACTCCTATTATAGACTTATCAGTTCCAGAAGAACCATTTCCAAGAAGAGTAACTACCAGACCATCATCTCAACAATGGCTTTCAAATGAGCAAGCAGAAAATGCTAGACCCCACTTTGGTGATCCATGATATAGCAACATTGTAGGTACCATCGAAGTTGTTACAAGACAACAAGCACAAAACCAAAATTCTCAAGATCAAATTCAAAATGAGAAATCAGCTCCTTTTGTATTAAAAGCTCCCACTAAGGAAAATAATGTAATAAGTTCACAACAAAGATATCCATATGATATTAATGAACAATTAGCTACCATCACAGCTAGAATTTCTCTTTTGGATCTCTTAAGAACTTCTTCCATACATAGAGAATAACTGATGAGAACTTTAAGTAATATGATGGTACCTGAAGATATTGAACCTAATGCTGTAGTAAATATTGTAACTTTGGATGAAACAAATTTCATAGATTTTTGTGATAAAGATATTCCTCCTCAAAGTATGTATGGAGATAACCCTTTATACATCACAACATTGATTGGAGATGTAGGAGTTAAAAGAGTCTTAATTGATAATGGATCATCATTAAATATATGCACATATGATTTCTTTCAAATATTTGGATTTAAAAAAGAAGATATGAAAAAGACTAAAATGATTATTAAAGCATTTAATGATGAAACTCAAGAAACATGTGGAGTAATAAAAATCCCATTGCAATTTGGTCCAAGGATTTTTGATACGACTGTGTTTGTTATACCTTATTTTGCATCGTACAACATTCTTCTAGGTTGACCTTGGATCAATGCAATGAGAGCAGTACCTTCCACATTACATCAATGTGTTAAATTTGAGTTTAAAAATCAATTAGTCACCATTCATGGTGACCCTAGGCCTTTTGACATGTGTGCCATGGTGGAACCTATAGGAGTTTCGTTCTGTCCTACTATGTCTGTTGTTCATCCTAGTACACCCTCATCATCAAAACCTTCTAAGACTAAATCATCATCACCTTCTAAATCCACACCATTAAAAACATAGTCTAAAACATCAACATCAACAAATTCTCAATCATTATCATCATCACCTTCTGAGCCTATATCTAATCCATTTCCTAAATCTATAATAGCAGATTCACCTCTTGAGTCTACAACATTTAAATTTATAGCATCTAAAGAACCAGTTAAGGAAGATAGTCCATCTACTTCATATGTCATTTTTGATGAAGTATTACCGGATTTATCTTCAGTGCTTGCAACTACAGAAGAAGTTAATTTTGCTACCCAAGATTCCTTGGTGCTATCTAAGTTACCACCATCTCCCCGAACATTAGGCTTGCCAAATAAGGGAAGCATTTGTCATATTGGGAGTTGTGCCTTTGTGTATGCAGGATATGATTGGGGTAAAATTTTAATTGTAAAATTTACAATTGATCAAGATGGATTTGCTAAGTGTTATTTTTCTAATGGATATATAAAATCAAAACCAATGATGTGTAATATGGGATATAGAGGTAAATATTTAGGACCTTATGAAAATGGTATGAAAGAACCTTTAGAAGTTATGGAATGGTCGGTCCGATGTGGTCTTGGTTATATTCCTACAAAAATAGAACCATTCCCATATGAAGATGATGATCATATTATAACATATCAAGAATATATGGAACAACAAGAGCCCCTTAAAATAATACATACTTGTAATATGTTGACTATGGTTTATCCAGAAATGATTGCTTCTCTAGATGAATGTTTAGAGGGTGATATTTGTCATGATATATCTCTTGATGAAATTTTAAGGAATGAGTTCTTCTTTGATGGATCTATGCCATGTATAGCCCATATTGAAGCTACTACTCCTCAAGAAGAGTTAGCTAAATACACATTATAATAATTACAAGAAATGGGTGTGTCACTCGCACCACCCAACTTTGAAAGAGATTTAAATATTGTTGTAGAAAATATTTTAAAAATCAATATTGGGACAGAAGAGAACCCTCGCATGGTCAAGATTGGATCAGAGTTAAGTGAAGAAAAACAAAATCTATATATTGAATTCCTCACAGAATATCCTGATGTCTTTTCTTGGACATACGTAGATATGCCAGGCTTAGATCCTTCTGTAGTTATGCACCATTTAGTAGTGCACCCTGATGCTAAACCTGTAAAACAAAAACTCAGAAAAATGCATCCTAAAGTAGCACTACTAGTTAAAAGTGAGTTAGAAAAGCTTTTGAATGTAAATTTTATACAATCTATTGACTATGTTGAGTGGATATCAAATGTTGTTCCAATAACTAAGAAATAAGCTACTAAGATTAGGGTTTGCATAGATTTTAGAGATATTAATGTTGCATGCCCTAAAGATGACTTTCCTCTCCCTAATATGGATCAAATCATAGATTTTACAGCTGGGAGTGGAATGTTATCACTTATGGATGGTTTTTCAGGATACAACCAAATTAGAATAGCTCCTAAAGACCAAGCTAAAACAACCTTTATTACTCCTTGGGGAACATTCTATTGGAAAGTAATGCCCTTTTGATTAAAGAATGCAGGTGCAACTTATCAGAGAGCTATGACATATATTTTTCATGATATGATGTATGATATTTTCATGATTATGTGGATGATATTATTAGCTTGTTTAGTAAAATAAGATGATCACATTAATGATTTAAGAAAAGTGTTTGATAGATTAAGAGAATATCTGATACGTTTAAATCCAGACAAGTGTGTATTTGGAGTAAAATTTGGAAAATTATTAGGAGTCATTGTTTCTATGTGAGGCATATAAATAGATCCTCTAAAAATTAAGGCTATTTGTGATATGCCACCCCCTAAAAACATATCAAAATTAAGAAGCTTACAAGGAAAATTACAATTTATTCGTCGCTTCATTGATAAATTGGCAGATAGAACATAACCTTTTCTTAAATTGCTCAAGAAAAACATTTCCTTTCAATGGGATAAGGAATTTCAAGAATATTTTGATAGTATTAAAAAATATCTCCTCAACCCTCCAGTGCTTGTTCCACCTAGACCGGATTGTCCTTTTATTCTATATATTTCTGCTTCGAAACTTGCACTTGGAGCTATGTTAGCTCAAATTGATGACGAAAAGAAAGAACGAGCTACATATTATATAAGCATAACTTTAATAAGTTATGAAACCCGATATACTCCATTAGAAAATCTTTGTTTAATAGTTGTATTTTCTACGTAAAAGTTGCATCATTATATGCTAAGTCAGAAAACATATGTTATTGCTAAGTTCGATCCATTAAGGTACTTGATGAGTAGACCTTATTTATCCGGATGCACAACTAAGTGGGTTCTTGCTCTTAGGGAGTTTGAACTCATATTTATCGGCCAAAAATCCATAAAATGCCAATTTATAGCTGATCAGTTAGTTGTTGCGCCTTTAGAGTCTACTCATCCTATGAACATTGAATTTCTTGATGAGTGTCTTAATTTAGAAGAAGATCATTCTAAAACTTGGACATTGTTTTTTGATGGAGCTAGATGTATGAGTGGTGCAGGTGCAGGTATTATATTAATATCTCCTCAAAAGCACCTTATTCCTTTATCTTTTAAATTATAGTTTGCTTGTACTAATAATACTACAGAGTATGAGGCTCTAATCCTCGGATTACGAGTTGCTTTAGCTTTAAAAATTAAAGTCTTGTTAGTTTTTGGAGATTCTCATCTCATGATAAATCAAATTAATGAAGTTTATCAAACACGAGATGAGAAACTTCACCCTTATAAATAATATGTGCTTAAAATTATATCATTATTTGAGAAAGTAACTTTAGAAGCTATTCCTAGAACTAGCAATCGTGTTGTCGATGCTATGGTTGTGGCTGCTTCTCTATTGCCTTTGGAGTTGGATGATGAGTATGCTACTATAATTATTCACAAAATCCAAGAACCTGCTTCCTCTAAGTCTTACCTAGAGCCATTAGATGTATTTTTTATTAATGAAATTACCCCAGAGCCTTGGTATATAGATATATTTAATTTTTTGTAGAATGGGACCTTCCCTGAAGGACTAGATAGAAACCAATGTAGGCTATTACGTAAGTGAGTTTCCCTTGTTTTTTTTTTTTTGGAGGAGAAAAGTGAGTTGTCCACTTCGTAATTGTTGGTAATACCTTATATAGAAGATATTTTGAGGGTATCCTATTAAGATATCTTAATCTAGAAGAGTCTAATAAAGCCTTAAGTGAAGCCCATGATGGATCCTGTGGAGGACACTTTAGTGGAAGTGCCATTGCTAAAAAGCTCCTTAGAATGGGATATTTTTGGCCTTCCATGGAAAAATATGCCAATGATTATGTGCATCATTATGACAAGTTTCAAAGACATGTTGACCTTGTTCATGCTCCTGCTCAGGAACTCCAAGCCATAGCCTCTCCTTGGCCCTTTTCTAAATGGGGTTTAGACATTATTGGTAAAATTAATCATGTTTCCTCTAATGGTCATAAATTCATAATAATAGCAACAAAATATTTTACAAAATGGGTAGAAGCTATGCCTTTAGCTTCTTGCATAGGATTTCAAGTTTCTAAATTTATTTTCAATCAAATTATTTGCAAATTTGGAATTCCATCTAATCTCATCTCTGACAATGGTACATGTTTTAAAAATAAAGATATTAAGAAATTATGTCAAAAATATAAAATCCAACATAGATGGTCTACTCCTTATTATCCACAAGGAAATGGCCAAGCTGAAGCATCTAATAAAACATTAATCAAAATCCTAAAAATATTGGTTAATAAAACAGGTTGTGACTAGCATATACAATTATATCCTACCTTGTGGGCTTATCAAACTAGTGTTCGTACTCCTACAGGTGCTTCACCTTTTGTCTTGGTTTATGGTGCCAAAGCGGTTTTTCCATTTGAGTTAGAAGTTCCTTCTTTAGCTCTTCTACTTCAAGATGCTGAAGTAGGAGATGAATATCACGCTGGTAGGTTAAGTCAGCTAGAACTTCTAGATGAAAAGTGCATCCATGCTTTAGAGCATCTTCGTGCTTACCAAGACAAACTTAAAAGATCATATGCAAAGAAAGTTCATAATAGATCCTTCAAAGTTGGAGATTTAGTCTTAAAATAAAATTAAAAAAATACTAATGCAAGAAAATATCTTAAAGGAAAATTTTAACCTAATTGGCTTGGACCGTTTATCATTACTACTAAATTTGGATCAGGTGCATATAGATTGGCTACCTTGGATGGAAAATATCTCAAGGAACCCATGAATATTATGCATATAAAAATATATTATGCATAAAGCCAAAAGTATCATCATTGTACATAGTTGTAAATAATTTTCTCATGCATTTCAATATATTATCAAAAACAAACAACCAAAAAATTACAAAATCTAAAAATCTACAAAAATATTTCCAAAGCATTATTAGAGCATTATTTTTGCATTTATTATCTACCAAGATTGCAAGTTATATTTTAGTTTACTTCAGATAAATTCAAAATTTATCTTGAACCATGCACCAAATTTCACATATTTAATAGTTTTGATTTTGTTATTTTGATTATAAATCTCTCTTGTACCAAAGAACACTATTGCTTCATTAAATAATTTTAAGTTTTGAGAATGATCTTGCTACTTCTTGAACCAAGAACACACTTTCACATCTTAAAATGATTTGTTGCAAATTCGAAAAGTGATACTACATAGTAAGTCTTAATACCTTAAGTGAAAGTTTTCCCTTGCTATCCTATCATGTGCATGGTCTAGAATACTGAGAAATTGGCAAAAGGACAAGCTCCTCCCTACCCAAATAAAATCCCTTGCTCTACGTCTAATCTGAGCAAGTATCCCGAAAGAAAAAAAAAAGAAAGAAAAATAAACAAGAAAGAAAAAGAAAGAGAAAAATCAAGAAAAATGTTCCATTACAAAGCAATAAAATCCCCTTGTTCAGAAATGGACAAGAAATCCCTATTCAAAAAATTTGAAGAAAATAAGGGAGTATTGAACTTGAATCCCTGGAATTTCTCAGTTATTCGAAAACCATGAGGTAAGCCCCATAACAGGTGATTTATGCCCAACTTGCTTGACCTTGGGTAATTCCTTTCACATGGTGATATGTCTGTCACATTAGTAATATTTCTTTTGTACAGACCAATGTCCGCATTCGGATTAGCTAGCTTTTGGTAATTTGATTTACATAGTAGTTCAGTACCAATGCATGCACAAAATCATGGTCAAATGAACACCTCACTTGCACACACATTGGTTCATTCAAGTTCGCTTTATCATTATCTTACTCAAAATCAGTAAATTAACTTTACAAAGCACACACATTTGTTACTTGAGATATTTTGTATCATCATGACAATCAAAATAAAGAATGAATTCACCTTTCACACACTAGGTTCTAGATAAATTTGAATTTGTCTTTGAAATAAGTTAAAATATTTCTTTGGGATTTTGTTAGATAGTTAATATCAATCCCTAGTATTAATTTATATAAATTATTTTATCATCATAACATAATAATTTACCAATAATAACACTACAAAATTAAAAGTTTTCATCATGCATTTCATTTTGATTTTCGCGATGATGGTATAGTTCCTAAGTAACTATTTTCTTCAAATTTCACACTTAGGAATTTTATGCCTAGCGCAAGTCATCTTTCTAATTTTTCATGCCCAAAATTTATTCCATATATTTTCATAAAATTATAAAATATTTTGAACATGTGGCATTAAGATTTTAATTTCGCATTTTAAAAGAACAAACAAAATTCATATCATCTTGCACTTCATCTTGATTTTCATGATGATGGTATAGTTCCTAAGTAACTATTTCTTTTCAAATTTCACACTTAGGAATTTTATGCCTAGCGCAAATCATCCTTTGAATTTTTCATGCTTAAATCAATATACTTTCACAAACACTCATTAAACACATTGTTCCAAAACAAACATCAAACATTTCATTTCATCATAAAAGCCTTAAGATTATTCTTAAGCACACGACCATTTTATTTAGCAATATCAAAATCTTCCTCACAAACAGGATTAGCTTCATGACTTAGCGAGCTTTGAACTCCACCAACATCTATATAACAGCATAACATCCTTTGAGGTCTATTGCTAAATCTATCCAAATCTATCACCATACAAACACACATTTTTCAAAAATCAAACCATTTTACTTTTATGTTTATTTAAGCATGATTAAAATATCCATAAAATCCATAATCAAACATGATCATCCAAAGTTTACAAAACAAAATTAAAATGTAAATTAATCAATTAAAATACACGAAGTCACATAAAAACAAAAGACCCATATGTCATAACTCCCTGAACCTCACCTCCCTGTCTTGTCTAAGCCTTAGCCTGTGCCAGCTCCACCTCTAGATCCTGAATCCTAGATCTCAAGCCCATATCCTACACCTCTAGAGTCTCAATCCTAGTCTTTTGAGAGGTAGTCTCCTCCCTCAACCTGGTAATCTCAGCTCATAGAGAAGCCATCTCACTGCTCTCTCCCTCCTCCATAATCCCCTTGCCCTTCTCAGGTAAGTCAGGTCTCACCTCCTACTAAGGAGATGCTCCTCCCTCCTATGGGGATGATGCCCTCCTCTCCTCCCGATCTCACCTCCTTTGTGTCAGGTGACCACCTCTAGTGTGAAGTCCTCCTCCCCTAAGAGAAACCTAACCCTATCTCCTATGTTGTTGCTATTGAGCTACTGGCTGGTGCTACTACATCTGGTCATAGGCCTGATGTATCACAGACCTTAGCCTAGTAATCCTCGTTGGCCGAATCCGGGTATACCAATATTGGTAGCCATCAGTCACTCTAGCATCATCCCCAACGGTTGTAGGGACCACCTCGTCATCTACATCTAGGTCCATATACTTTTCCATGTTAGGAGCCCCACTAACTATGGTAGTATCCCGAGTAGACCTAGAAAAGTAGACATCCCTAGTCCTAGGGATATCCTATGGTAGTCCAAACTAGTGTAGAACTCGATCGACACGATGTAGCTCCACGTCACCCTAGTCCATCCTCAACCAAATCACTCGCCTCACGTGAGCCAACTGATGCCCATCCTCTGGCCAATCGGGATGACCTCTATATGGCCTCCATGTGATGCTATCTACTATCAGGTCATCCAAAAATCTCCTAGCTATGTCCAATGATATTTGACTCCCAAGAGCTCTACGTGGACACCAATAAAAAGCCCTAGGCCTCTCTATGACCACTCTTGCCAATGGTAGTCCTACTGGCCTCTAGATAGCAATATGCTCCCATGCCCAAACCTATAGGAAATAAGTGAGGGGAAACACCATAGTTCCATTGTATATGACCTTGAAGAGGGTCCTATACAAACGGCATAGCATGAAAGGCCCCCAAGAAAAGACTATCCCTTGATCTCTCATGTCAGCCACAACCTCTACCAGAGTCCATGGTAGAAGATGGTCATTGAAGTGGCTCGAAGTAAGCCACCAAAAATCCCACTAAGTACAACTGTGAGTTGAGAAACCCTCGATCTCTAAATCAGAAGCTCAACCCCAATACCCCTACTAGCCAAAGGAAAGTGAGGATCCTCGTAGAGTCTCTAAAGTGCCTGGCTCTGGTTTCCAGATGTAGCAACAAACATCCCTCTAACAAGTACTCTAAGGATCCTCCATATGTCCTCTAGTGTGGGAGTCATCTCCCTTATTGGTAACTGAAAGCAAGAAGAGCTTGGGTACCATCGCTCAACCAATGTGGCCAGTAGTCGCATATCAACAAGCACCTGTGGCAACTTCGCCACATGTGCTGTAATCCCATAGTGGATAGGACATCCCTATCTGCTATTGTGAGGGCATTCAGGTCATCCTGGAATGCCCCATACCACCATTCCCTATTCTTTAGCTCCTTTTTTTGTTAAGCAACAAACAAAAAAAATCAAAAATTCAATTAATAACTTAATAAACAAAATGGCATCTAAAATCAGCTAGTTTTTTGCAATATCGATCATTTTTCGATATCGACATGTTTTTTGCGATATTGGACATATTATGTTCGATATCGAGTGATATTTTGTGATATCGGATCATTTCCTCGATATCGGTCAATTTTTTGACCGATATCGCAGAAATCGACATGATTTTGCTGATGCAGCGAAAATACCATTATCTGATCATTATCTGATTATAGCCTAAAAAACCATCCATAAGTGAAAGCATTTTATATTTGGCATTGAAATATATAATCTGGTCTATGATGGGTAGGGGAAAATCATCCTTGGGATATGCTAAGTTAATATCTTGAAAATCAGTACATACTCTAATTATTCCTTCCTTCTTAGCTACAAGAATGATGTTGGAAATCCAATTAGAATAGTCGATAGATTTTATAAATCTGATATCAAGGAGTTTTTGGAGATATTTCTTGACTAAAAGGGTGACCTTTGGATGCATATTTTGAAGTTTATACTTAACAGGATTAGCATTAGGCTTAACTACCAAATGATGCATGACAAGGGAAGGATCAAGCCTTGGTATGTCGACGTATGACCAAGCAAAAATATCCTGATATTCTTTCAATAAATTGGTCAATTGCTCCTACTCATACATGGTCAAGGATTTTCCTAGCTTAAGGACTCTAGGGGCTTCCTAAAAATCTATGTTCACATCTATGGTCTCCTCAATAAGGATAGATAAATTATCCTCAAGATGAGGTAGGGTAGGAATCACTCCTAATTGCTCAAGGTCCTCAAGAGACATAGAACCAAATTCCACTTGAGAATTAGAAGACTCAACCTGCATTGCGCAAGGGATAGACCCATCAAATAAAATGTGATCTTGAGGTGAAGCCTCATCTGTAACATACAACTTTGGGTTCATGACTACACGAAATGGTGGCCCCTCATCCTCAACACTCCACTCTAAAAATTGATGAGATTCATAAAATAGAAGCTCTACACAAGAATATTTTATTGATCCTGTGATGGGACATGTGTAGAAGGTTCCTTAAATGAAGATTGTGATGAACGAATCTGTACTAGATCTTCTAATGAGCAAAATTCAAATGGGCAAGGATCGCCCATGATGGTGATGATTTGATTTTTAAATTCAAATTTTACACATTGATGAAAATTAGAAGGGATGACCTTCATCGCATGAATCCAGGGTCATCTAATAAGTGGATTAAATTATGCAGGACAATATACCATGTAGAACAATATATATATAATTTTTGGTCTAACTCTAAGGGGAAGTGATATGGTACCGCAAGCTTCTTGGGACTCATTGTTGAAGGTTTTAATGATGTCATCAGATGTGATTAGATCTTCCTTTTTCAATCCAAATTTTTGAAATAAATTATATGCACATACATTAAGAGAATAACCATTATCAATCATGACCCTTTTAATAAGGGTATCTCCAATGAATGCAGTAATATAAAGAGATGAATATTCTTGTATGTCTAAGAAAGAAATATCAACATCCAAGAATGTGATATGGGGTATCCCAAGAGAACTTACAATATTGGTCATATCACTAGAATAAATATTAGGTGGGATAGGTTTCTACTTTATAATATTTATCATGGCTTCTCCATGAGTAGGAGAATTTTGTAGAAGCTCTAAGAGAGAAACATTTACTAAAAAACTCATTTCTTGTTGAGATCGTTGAATCTATTGATTTTGTACTGGCTTTTTTGAAGTAGTTCTTATCATACCAACCATATTATTATCATACTGATATGGCACATTTTTGGAGGATATTTGATAAGTTGTCTATTTAGCCCTATTATGATTCTGTTGACTGCTTCAAGATTGAAAATTGCTAGTATCAATACTCCCTGCATTAATTAAATCTTGAACCACATGTTTTAACCTTTTGCAAGAATTTGTCCAGTGCCCCTCTAATCTGTGATATGCACAATATTGATCTATCTTATACCAATAAGTTGTAGTATTTAGTTGTCTTATAGGAGGTACTTCAATTGCCTTGTCTTCTAAAATTTGCTTCAAAACGGCTATCAGTATTGTCTTCTAAAAGTTGCTTCAAAACGGCTATCTTGTAAAATTCCTTTGAGGAGGTTTTTGAAGTATTGTCTTTTTTTGTAGGCTATCAATGATATTATTAATAGGTATATTATTACTATCACCTCTTTTATACTTATTCTTATGCTAATATTTAGTGTGATTCTCTTCTTTGACCTTAAGTTGGCCTATTTTAATAAGGGATTGTTCCACTTTTCTAGCTAACTCAATTGCTTGATCAAAATATGTGATAATAGTAGTCTCTAGTGCATAAGATAACCGTTCTTATAAATTATCAATAAATATATCAAGAATATCTTTCTAAGGTATAGTATGTCTTAACCGACCCACTAAAATCCTCCAAAAAGCTAAAGATTCTGAAAAACTTTCTTCTTTATTTTGTTTTAAATTATGAAGATCTTTCATTGACACTTCTTTTTCAATATATGTGTAGCACCTTAAAAATAACTCGCATTAATTAAAACCAAGCTAAAAATATTTTGAAAACACAAAATTGCCACCCCTAATTTGTTACCTTGATTTTTGTGCCCATTATAAGTTGTTTTTAACCTCTACGTAAAATTGCACGGTTTCATTCAAAATCAAAATATTTTACACAAAATTGGGTCACTCAATTTTGCTCAAAACTGAAAAATGCCTACTTTAGCAAGGTGACAAAACAAGTTGTAACTCCTTGTCTCTATTTGGGCAACTGCACGGTAGTTGCAGAATCGGTTCACCTAATTTTTATTGGATTAGAAGAAGTTGTAACCTCTTCCATTTTTGGCCCAATAGCTTACTTGACCCTCTCCTTTTTAATCCATGCTCTTCACCTCGAATTCCCCCTGGAACTCCCGTATACTTTCGTGCTATATTTCTGCCATTTTTGCCGTATTTTTGCAGGTTCATAGTGTGTATCAGTTAGATTTCAGTGATATTGGATCACCCGATCACAATATCGTTCTGTCCGAATTTGAATAAAAGCGCCCGATTTTGCACAATATAGCCCAATTTTTCCTGCATCACACATACTACAATTTAGCTGATTGGGGGCATCCATACCTCATATTTTGCATCTCCTTTCTCCATATCTTTCATTTAGAATTAATTTTCATATTCAATACATAAATTTCAATTCATTACTGTTATTATTTTGGATCTAAATACATAAATTTAATCTTCTTTCTTCGTTATTTCAAACATTTAGCATAGACATGCATATAAACATCCTTCCATTATTATCTTAATATTATTGCTCATTATTATTCAGTCCATTCAAATGCATATTTTTATGTGAAATTATTGTTTTCTGCATCCAATTATAAAACTACAACTTTTAGTCAAGATCGGTTGGTTTTTCGCATAATCGGATCACCCAATACTGCCTGATTTTGATCGATATTGTTGTATTTTACCCGATATCACCACCATAAAAAATTAGAATCTTCTTCAAAATTTCGGATACAAGTAAGTGTTTTAAATCACTTTTTAAGCATTGCATTGTCTATTTAGATTTTGTTTTTTACTTTTTCTGCTTACATATAAATCAAAATCTCATATAGATTAGCATAGTTGCATATTGGAAAATCTAGTTGTATGCATGATTTGATAAAAGGAACACATCAAAACAAATCCCAAAACCTAGGCTCGTAAACTGCTACAAAAATTTTCTTGGTTAACCCACCCAATTCATCGAAAAATCACCATAAGAACGTACGATCAAGTACCTCTCTTTCGAGGTGTAGACCATCCATTCTCTCATTCCCCTCTGAGGCATGGATCCATTAGCCTTGAGGAAAGGGATGTGAGAATTTTTGGGCTACAATATGCACTATATTGATGAACAAATAATTATGTAGTCTCTTCAAAACTGTTCAAAGAATAATTAGGCAATTGATAGTACCATTCTAAACCATCCCAGCAAGACTCTTCAGAAAAGTTTTTAATAATAACATATCATCATAAATAAGATCATGGAAAGTTGTTCTGAACCTTCTTAAATGCTCTATTGGATCTTCTATCCCTTTGTAAATTGGTAACACTAGCATGGGAAAATGCTTAGGTTAAATTCTGGCAGTAACAATGGGATCCAATGGCTGATTACACATCTCTTTATAACTATAAGTGAAACTTGAAGGCTGAATTGTTTCCATATTTGAAGCCAACTATTTTACCATATTTGTCAATTTTTTTACTTTTGTATCATTATTGTGTATATTCCCCAAATTTCTTTGATTTAAGTTAGACATATGAAGGTTATTTTTATATGTGGTACCTTGTGAGAATGGAAAATTAACTTGTGGTGGAACAAAATAAATAGTGTTGATATTAGAAGATTGAAGAGGAAATTGAAAATAATTTTGGGTGACACTACTAATTGGAGGGACTTGTGGATTCTCCCCAATGTTGGTGGTTACAGTAGTGGTATAAGTTGGTTGATGGACTTGATCATTATTATTCAAATATCCATTCAAGGGATTATCTTGAAGTGGGATATCCTTTTCAAGTAATGCTTCTTCCTCTAAATCTAGATCTAATGCATGTTTATGATATTTGTAAAAGGTCCACACATGGTCAAAATATTTGAATATGAGGTTCTCATTGGGTCCCTTAATAGGATCAATATGATTATCAGCCTCTTCTATTTCTAGATTAGGGTTTTCTCTATCAATTTGATTATTCTCATGAAGAATATCATCTAACCTAAGGGGTCTTCATCCATCCCCAATGTCAGAAGCCATTAGGAAAAGGAAAAATATAAGGAAAAGAACTAATACCAAGGAAAAATACCACTCACACAAGGAAATTATCTCTTTAAATATTTGGCACACAAATTAATGATATTGATTAATTTTTTACAAGAAAGGAGGTGTTCACGTCGGGTTCACCAAAGATATAGAGGGGGAAATTTTCCCTACCGCATACAATTCCCAAAATTTGGATCCACAAGAGATAAAGCCATTGGGGTGAACCATGGGGGTATGTTGTTCTCTAAACTTAGTGCTAGGGGGTAAGGGTTCACCAGGAATGGTTTATGGACTTGCTCCAAGTCCTTAGGAATTTTGAGAATATTTAATGTGTTCAGTTAAAAGCAATCACCTAAATTTGACCTTTTTATATCTATGCTATGAAAGATAAAGGATAATATAGAAATACATAATGCATGAATACAAGATTTAACCTTAGAATGATTCTTTCTTTGAATGCTTTTTGAACAAGGGTTTTAAATAAATAATCTTCAAGAAAGAGCTCAAGAAATAATGCACAAACAGAAGTAACCCTAGATGCACACTATATGTTGTTATCTTTTAAATTCCTAGAAATTAACATAAAATCAGATCTAGAATTTTAAACCAAAAATATAAGCACTCAGTAAAAAGTCTATAGTTTAATGGGAACACTTATATTAACCGATGTTTGATCCAATATTTCATCCTTTTATCCAATAATATCATAAATTTATGTTCCTACAAGATAACTCAAGAAACACTTGAAATATGATTAGCGATAGGGGGACCTGCTTAGGCCACTGTACAATAATGCTTGTAGGTATACCAGTCAAACCCCCTAGGTCCTTTTAGATGGCCTTTAAGAATAGAAGTGAAAATTAACCTTTGGATAGTAATCATAAAATAGCAGTGTAGTAGAATACAAACAGAATATAGAGCATGCAACTACGATATAAATGCAGTCTAAGATGCTATAATATAGTTAAAAATATCAAATTACCCTCAAATTGACTCTAGGTGAAATTGTGCTCCTCAGAGAGCTAGCATGATAATATAGAAGACAAAGTCACATCCCATATGGACTGGGTGTGGTTTCACCTCTGCAAAAAATAAGCCCTAAGTTTGAGCTTGTGAGGTTGCACCTTGTTAATACCTAGCATGACTTATCCTGAGATGAAAATAAATTAAAATCATAACATGAAATGTAATTGTAGACATCTAAACTAAATGAAAACACCTAGTGGATGGTGCAAAAGTAGGTAGAAGGTTCATGAACTCTGAGTAGTTGATCTCTCCTTTGGGCTACAACACGAATCCACTAGAGCGAACAACAAATTAGATCAATGTAGCAGAAGATAAAATTTGCACTTAGGAGTTATCTTGCTTTCAGGAGAAAAGGAAGAAGATAGAAAACAATTGTGAGAATGTTAGAATAATCGCTTGTAGAAATCATAAAATCATTTCTCTTAAAAATAAGAGATCAAACCTTCCTTTTATAGAGGTTTTGAAAGTGAAAAGAGTAAGAAAAACCCAGGAGGTCGAGGCCAAAACACACCAACTAGAATAATTAGGTTTTCTATGGTAGAAACCCTAAAAAGGTAAAATTGTACCCCATCTCAACCGACTACAATTTTGCCTATGCAAAGTTGCACCGCCATCTTAACTGGGTGCGATTTTGCATAGAGGAGGAAAAAAGATAAAACAAAGGGAAAGGGGCCTATCCCATGCCTTGGGCAAGTGTTGTAGGCCTCTTAGAGGGTTCAAGGAATATTTCCCACTAAAGTGGATCAATTTTCGGTTTCTACACATGTAAGTAGAGAGTCAAGAGTCATGTATACAAGTGGCAATATGAGAAGCCAAAGGATATGTGAGGGTTGTCTTATACATGGAATAGAAAAATATATATCTTCTAGATATGTGAGGAGAGTAATAGTTAGGTACTTGAAGAGTCATGTTTGTATGGTTATATTATGGAGATAAAGATTCATATATTTATTGAAGAAGATCTCATTCAAGCATTAGTAATATTAAAGTTTGTTGTCATATTTTAAAAAATCTTACTATAATTTTCTTCATGTTATTTAATGAATGACTTTGAATATTTTATATTCATATTTGATATTTTCTTGAATGTTATTATAATTTATATTGGCAAACTTATATTTTTATTGCTCTTATATTTAAGACTACTCAAGATCCAAAATATTGGACCTAAGATAATCTAGCTTAAAATCCAATAGTGGTATTAGAGCTACTTCAAGTAGTCTCTATTGCTAGCATCAAAGGAAGTATTTTATGTGAATTTATATTTAGATTCACATGAAGAAAATGTAGAATCATATTACTATAAATTTTTAATTTAAAATTTGATAAAGGTCCCAAAATTATATGTTGGAATTTTCCCACTCTAAAAAATAAGTGAAGACTAGGACTCAACTTGAAGAATTAATTTAGAGGATAAATTAAAAATCACTCTAATTTTTTGGATTCTCTCTATAGATAGAGAACCACATATTGAGTGGATAAAAGCCACCTGAGAAAAATTTACCACTTTAAATTTTAGGTATATTTAACCCTGATAAGATAGTGCACATACATTAAGTTATGGTCTCAAGAAGGCTATAGATAAATAATATAAGGCAAACCTAGGCAAGTATGTGAGAAGAAGAAGCAAGAAGAACTTGGGCTAGAACCTAAGAAAGAAGAAAGTGAAAGAAAAAAATATAAAAGCTCTCAAGCGTATACTTGAGAGAAAGAGAGATAGAAGCAAGAAGAACTCATGCTAGAACCTAAGATAAAGAAAAGAGAAAAATATGAGAGCTCAGGTAAAATCCTAAGTAGAAAGGAAAAGTAAAGAGAAAAAGCATCAAAATTTTCCATCAAATATTTTGAAAGCATAAAATATATAAAAAACAAATATTATTTTTGAAGGATAAAGCAAATTATTTTTAAATATATAGAATAGTAGCAAAGCAAAGAAAATATTAAGTGCCTAAGTGAGTTAGGAAAGCCAAAGCAAGTTGGAGCACTAGGGTTAGATAGATAAGCCAAAGAGTCTAGATGAGCCAACTAGAGTGCTTGAGGAGAATAAGTAAGTTACATGAGATAAACAAGTTGAAGATGACCAGATCACTTGAGGAACATTAGCTATCTAAAGTGCTAAATCTAGATCACTCATGTCTTCAGTGAAGCTCAATTCAACCAAAGCATAAATCAGAGCGCTAAGAAGTATTCTTTTTCTAGAGGAATATATCAAAAGTACTAGCTAAGTATCTTCTTTGTTATTATTTCAATTTTTTGTGGCTACATTAAAGAGTAATTAATGCATAAGAAGCATTAAAAATATAATGTAATTGGCAATGTTCTTGTATGAATGTTACACACAAAGTGTAATGTCTATCATAGTCTTCCATAATAGAATGATGATTGGTTGTGAACATTTACTAGAAGTGGAACATTTATTAGCTATGAGTATTTTCTAGAGTGAAACATTTATTAGCTATGAATGCTTGCCATAGTGAAATTTTGATTGGTTGTGATCATTAGCCAGAGTGGAACATTGATCAGTTGTGAGCGTTTCACATATGTTTGAGGATATTTTAACCGAATTTGCCAAGAAAAATATAAATTAAGTGATATTACCTTAATTATTTGATATATTAAAGTCCTACGTTAAAGTTTAATTGAAGCATTGGTGAAGTAGGGTAAAAATGGTGGACCTAAGAATGCTAAACAAGATGCATCTATATGTGGTATTAATCAAGCATTATAATAGGATATATGCAAACAACCATGGAATCCAAATAAGTGCAATAAAAATGGGTGTTTCTCTTTATTTCATTTCATAAATCATAATCATGGTTACATTTATGTCCCCTTGAGGGCTCTTAGTTTGATACCCTTGTTTATAAAAATGGGTGCCCACAGATCAATTCCTTTCAAACAAGCTCGTGTGCACTTCCTCGTACCCACAATTGAGGTGGGCGAACCTATGATGTTGTTGATTCATTCTTGTTAGTATATTTTACTTATTACTTTATTTTAGTTATTTTATTTTTTTGGCTAGCATTATCGGCCAATATATTCTACGATATTTGTAAAGCGCATTGTCAACCAATATTGTTTGGGATAATATGCTAATAGGGGTATATTATTTTATTAGTTATTAGGCTATCTTTAACCTTAGCGACTTGTATATAATAACATGCTTTATCAATACAAGGTTAATGGTTATTTTGTATTTCATGGTATCAGATCTATCTGTTAGTGGTTCGATTATTTTTGTAGCCTTAATTGGTTTGATCTCGGGCATATTTCCTGAGATGGATCCATCTATGCATGTATCTCAAGGTAGTTTTGGACCTGCATCTCATGCATGATACTCGAGAGACTAGATTGACTAGACTCTGATGATGCTAACTAGGTAGACTGGCCCTAACTCCTAAGTGGCATGTAGGCCAAGGACTGATGCAGGACCTGACTGGATGACCGCTAGACACGTGGGACCTGATCGAATACTGGATAGCCACTAGACATAATGGACTAATGTGGTAGATAGCCACTAGACACAGACACCTCAGCCTAAGTGGCGGTCGATAAAATATCACATGAAAGGTCAGTCCACCATAAGGTGGGCATTAAGGTATATGCGTTTAATTTCTATTAAAGTGCATTGTGCATTCTACATGTCCCATTTGGGATTAAGAAATGAGTAAAAAAAAATTATATTTCTCATAAGCTCTTGCAAAGATCTATAGTGCAAAAGTGTTGAATAAATCCTGACAAAGTGTTGGCCATCATCTGTGTTCATAGCCTACAGAATTTTATGATCCATGATTCACGATCCATGATCAACGGGCAACAAATCAAAAATCATCAACTATAACTTCCCAAATTTGGGAACCATTCCTGATATCGAGTAATCAACATGAATACCATAATTTTTGATAATCTGTGAACCTGAATTGGTATTTGTGAGGGGTCACAACCTTGGATTAGATTCCTAGACCACGTGAGTCGACTAAATTTTTCTCTTCTCATGGAATAATTTGAGAGATAGAGCATGATTTGATCTATAAGCATGAGCTGCTTGATCTTAGAGAGCACCTGATGGCATATTAAAACAAAAACAAAAATTATATTTTTTTGCCCCCGTGCAGCAGCGCTGCTCAAAGGAGAACGTGCCACCTAGAGTGGAGGAGTGTCGTAGGAGAGGAGCAACCAATGGCGGTGGCCAAGGCTATAAAGGAGAGGAGATATCCTTTTATTTTTTTTGATGCATGCAGCTCAACCGGTTGGAGGTCGAGCGCCAAGGCGTTCGTGATAACGCAGTCGACGGTTTGAGTCCTATCGATGCTTCACACAAAGGTATAAAAAAAAAAAAAAATTGTTTGATTAAGTTGAAATTTTATTTTCTAATGTTTCAATATTTTATTTAAATATTTTTTTTTAATTATTTTTTAAATTTAATTAAGAAAATTTATATTTAACTAAAAGTAGTATTGTTTCATTAGAATTTTATTTTTCACTTTCAAACTTAAATTTAAAAATACGTTTGAAACCCAAAACATAAACTTTCATCCTATTTTTTGCAAAATCAAGGGGGGTATTTATTCATGTTATTTTATTGCAAACTTATCAAATTAGGATGAAAAGGGGGGAATTGAGAGTGATTTTTCAAATTGAAAAGGGCAATTTGGCATTGTAATTAGGTGTATTTTTGATAGTGCCCAACACCAAAAATTTCATTTTTTTGTGGGCACTTTCTATTGTATGTTGAATTTACACTTCCATTTCTATTTTTGCACTACATCATTAAGTAAAATCAAGCTATAGACACCTAAAACGCATCATGTCGAGGGTGACTACTCATATGGACATGCTACAAGACCATATGGAAGATCTTGGATAGACTCCAAGATAAAGCAATGGTTCTAACCACTCAATTTGGGCTCCTTGGCCTAATCAGTCTGAACCACAACCTAGACCTATGGTCTACAGGCTGAACCATGGTTGAGGCCTACGGTTTACAGTCTGGACCATAGTTGTAACCTACGGTCTTAACTGAAGTTCAGTTGGCCTTCATCCGAGCCAAATCGGTTTGAACGACCATTTGTTCTAGAAGAAGGTGGTTAGAGGATGGAAGCTTCCAATCCAACTATCCTAACCACCCCTTCTTGATCTTGGCTTCTCCATGAAGCCACCCCTAGCCCTAGGATATCCTATAAGTACCCCTTCAAAATAGAGAGAGATATAGAGCATTTTGATAGCGAAGCACTATCGAAATATTGTATCAGAGAGTGCATTTGGAGATCAAAGCAACGAAGCCCTATCAAATTGTGGACTCACTTGAGTGCATAGAGAGAGATTTTTTGTCATCACCATTGTCAATTTGTCAAGCATCATGATGAATTAGGCCATGGATGCCCTAAGGACCTAGGAGAGCCAAGAAATGCTAATTCGGGAAAACAGAGGCCCAATTCAATGATTCAACCGCCAAACCTATCAGAGGACACCGAAGGTGACCCTTGAACATCAATTGGACAAGGAGTTCAAGCCCACAACCCTTGAATTTGGAGGGCAAACCACTTGGTTGCTCACCATGGCTTTCAGCCATGGTTTACAGTGCAGACCGCACATCAGTGCTACGATTTGCAACAGAGGTGACTTTTCCTTACTGTTTCTTTTCTAGTAGATTTAGATAGAATAGATTAATCATTTTACTACTTTACTTGGTAGATTAAAGACATTGACTGACCGGGTTAAATATTTGATTAGTTTATTTCCATCTTGGCAAGTAGGACTTAATTAGATTCTTTTTATGCTTTAATGCTTCATTTTGTATAATGTATGCCATAGATTGATAGTTGTATTTCTTGTTCACATATTTCCATCAATATTGATAGGATTTGCATATGTTTAGCATAGTTTATGCACTTTCTTGATTTTATGTCATTATGCTATTCTCATGCCATTTGTCTTTAAAGGGCCTCATCATGAGAGGCTTCCTATGCTTTTGACATTCTTGTGTTGTTTCTTGATCATAGGAAATAGGTTTTAAAGGAGCTACAACCATCCATTTCCTTCCTCAACATGAAGAAGAGGGTCTAATCCACCCTAGAGCAGTTCATGTCACCCTAAAGGGCACTTTGAAATCACACCTACCCTTGAGAGGGAAATAAAATACGTCCTATTGTAACATTGTGGTTTTGTTTTTTACCCCTTTTTCCCCGGAAAAAAAAAAAAAAATTGTATCAAGATGATTATCCCTAAGAGGGATGTACTTGTAATTTGAGTTTGGCATCAAAATATAATGGAATAAAGCATCTTTTATTGATCATCTCATTGTCAATTTCTTGTTCTTGTATGCATTTTGTATTGTTTTTGTCAATTCTTGCAATAGGATACGTTAGGTGTGAGCCTTTTTGGTGGTTACAGAAGGTGATCATGGTGGAACTCTACAATTCATGTGATCTAACTATTGTTTCTTGATTTTTGAGATTGCAGGTATAGACCGTAGCTATCAACTATGGGCCAACAATTGAACCGCAGGTTCAACACGTGGTTTATAGTGCAGACCATAGACCAGACCTACGGTTTACACCTGACAACACAGACAACAGAAAGTAGAGTGTAGACCAACTCAGGACCTAAGGTAGGCCCTATTTTCCACTCTCTATTTCTTTTTACTTCTTTGTGTTTTTACAGAATGCTTGTTTTTGAATGCAACTAGGAAAAGCAAACTAAAAAAGGGAAATCAATCATGTCCTAGTTCATTTCAAATCTGCATTTGTAGAAAGGCACTGCTAGGAACAACGGATCTCTGATTGCAATCCACCCTAGAATCCAGCATGCTTGATAGAACTTGTGTGTTTGGTGTGCATGTGTGAGGCCCAAGTAGTGGCCATTGTCATCGTAATATGCATTATCTAAAGGAGCATCTAGAATAGCTTGCATTTTTTGAATTTGAAACGTTCTTTCATTTGCATAGCATATAGAAAATGAGCATGAGTGCTATATGATGCATTTATTTTATGTACATTAAAATGAACCACACACACCATGTTTCTCTTAAATGCTAGTGATTTGGGCTTGACATCCAACCACTAGTAGGGTTCAACGACGGTGGGTGTAATTTCCATCCGCTGGCCCAAATCCTACGTACCCTTGGATACTAGACCAATACCGGATCCAAGAACCTTTCGTACCCTAGAAAATTTGCATGTATTCTCTTCGAAGGGTATAATGCTGACTAGGGGAAAATGGGTGAGGATCTGGGAGGACCTATGCTCCTTGTCTAGGTGTGGACCTTCATTACCACACATGAGGGATTTATGCGGCCTGGAAGTCACATCCAGGTTGTCGAGCTGTGAGCGTATAGGTGAAAGCCAATTTAACTAAGAATATCATTCAACGCTTTTCAAAACATGATAAGGAGTTCTATACTGATACAACAAATCATTGAAACAACATCAAACAGTCTAGGGCTCATTTTTAAAAATTAACACGAGATAAACACCATTGTATACCTTGTTTGCTTAATAAAGAACAAATCTAGATATTAGGTGCACCATGGTGGAGACACAGGGTGGTCAGCAAAGGTACAAGCCTGAAGCCCATGACCAAGCCCCAACTGATTCACATTAGCACATGTTGAATCCTCACCCACATGCACTTCCCGAATGTCATTCGACAAGCATTAGAGGAGACAATTCGACAAGAGGGGAACCTATTGAGCATACCCCCAATAGAGGAGTTTTTGTGCATTCTTCTAGGCACAGAATAGAGTAGGGAGCCTCTCAGCATGAGGGCATTCCACTCGAAAGCCATTACCAGGATCACATTGCATGTGCATCCATAGGATCGATTGAAGAGTATGTTATATAGGGATCCAAGTTGGTACCCCTACGTCATAGGTCTATAGGAGGATCCGTGGCTCCACCTTCGAAGTACAGACATGATCGAGATCCGCCCATTCAGGGGCATGTAGATAGGGCTACCACTGAGCATAGGCCTATGCAGACTCCCACACATGGTGAACAGTGAAATATCACTATTGATATGGCTAAAGTGGGAGCCAATGGCACACCACCGCATGAGCGGTGGAGATCCAGATAGTTAGACGACTTAGGTAGCATCCTTGAGCAGCTAGGCTATAAGCCTTCAGCTCCACCCACCCGTGCTCTGAGTGAGCATAGTGGAGGTTCTATTAGGACTGCTAGAGAACATGGAGAGGCTTCTAAGCACCCTCATGTGACACATCCACCATCCATGCATGGTGGCACAGAGCATAGAGTTCAGTAGGATGCCCATGTCATCTTTATAGACAAGGGCAAAAGCATCACAAATCAGTCATATGGGTACATAACCCATAAGGTCACTTGCACAGAGCATGCATACCAAAGGCCTATCATGGCCAATGACCTTGATAGATCACACAAACTGGTATCTGAGCAGCGGTGATAGCTCCTCCAAGATCAATTGGAGGATGCTCGCCTAGAAAGGTAGCACATTGAAGAGGAGAATCTTCAATCATAGAGGCTCATTAGACAATGACTATATGAGCAGTGCATGCATGAAGAATGCATCCTTACCCAAAAGGAGCATGTAGAGCAGGAGGATAGGCTAGTCAGGGCTGGTCTATATACTCGTGTCGAGAATAGAGAGCACATTCAGAGAAAGGCTTTTTCACAAGCCGATGCGCAGCAAGAGCATAGAAATGCTCATACTCATATTAGTGCCCAACAAAGAGAATGGCCACCACCATTCAAACATGAGGGGCAACAACAATATGAGGAAGAGGGAGAGGGGAACAATCAAGAGTACCCTAAAGAATCCCAAGTTGAGGAGGAGGAAGAGCAACGACCTCCACCTCGACAGAGGAAGAATGTGCCTCTGAGACCACCCTCGCGTCAGCTTAGGGAGGAGGACTTCTTATCCTCAGAGGCTTATAAAGCCCTAGTTGAGAAGGTAAAAGCGATTGAGAGGCAAGGTGTGGCTATTCAGAAGCCGACATTAAGAAATATTCACAATGATCCTTTAGACCCCTCGATACCTGCTCCTACCTATCTTGAGCATTTTGTTATGCCCAGGCTAGACAAATTTAAAGGTGACAAAGATGCACAAGAGCATGTCACAGGATTTTTGGATTCCTGTTTCCAAATTGCAAGCAACAATGCCTTGCTTTTGCACATGTTTGTCATGACCCTCTCAGGCCCAGCCCAAGAGTGGTTCAACCAGTAGAAGAGGCACAACATTACCAATTTTGAGCAACTGGTGGATGCTTTCCTTGAATGCTTTTATTTTGGCATCAAGAAATAGGCTAACCTTTTCGATTTGGTTATGCTAGCTCAGCATGATGACGAGCCAATTGAAAAATACAAAAAGAGATGGAGGAGGTTAATGGTGAAGCTACCATTCCCTATTCCTGCTATAGAATTGACCCAAATGTTTACCAAGAGTTGTGCCAAGCACATCTCGCTATTGTTGCAATTGCAGCAATATTCAACATTCGAGGAAGCTTTGGTGCAAGCCAAGGTGATTGAAGACATCAAGTTGTAGGAAGGCAACTTGAAGCTTAAGAGTAGGAAAGAGGGGCCTAAGAAGAGTTCCATGAAGCATAAAGGCAAGCAGGCCCATGTCAACCAAGTGGTGCTAAACCTCCAGAGAGAGGATAAAGGGTAGCAAAAGCAAAATTATCAAGCCCAACCTCCTCCTACGCAGTACAAAAAGTGCAATAATAACTATAAGGGCAAGAACAAAGAGCAGTGCCCACCTCACCAATTCACGCCTTTGACAGAAATTTTTGACTTCAATATTCCACCAATTATGTGAGGCCAAGGTAATAATATTACCCGAAATTAAGATGGTCGATCCAAATCAGCCCAAGTCAAAGGGGTACCAAGATGACTTGTTTTGCATCTATCACCGAGCGAAGGGTCATGACATCGAAGTATGTTGGTCCTTCAAGCATATCATGCAAAACATGATTGAGAAAGGAGATATTGTAGTTCCAAGTAATCCACTAGCGCCTGACAACCAGAACATGGGGATTTACAAGAATCCACTTCCAAACCATGAGGCGCCGTGCAAAAATGTTGGTCACGTCAACCAGGTGTGCATCGAACCACCTACTCAGGGGTTCATTGGTATGGTTAATATTATCATAATGTATGGTAGGTATGATCATCTAAATCAACCATGTGTTCCCATAAGAATATAAGAAACACCGAATCAACAGCCAGTGCAGAATATTCCAGGCCCACCAACGAGACCGGTGGTGACCATACGGAGCAGGCTAGTCCAAAACCTACAGATAGCTCCTGCAAAGCTATCTATATATGAACTGATACAGCAATACCCTAGGCATAGGGAGACTCTCATGGACATTTTGAGGTCTATTGAAGTACAATCCCAGGATGCTCAAGCATTCACAAATTTTATGGGACATGTACAACAGTGCCAGGAACCGACGATCCAATTTTATGATCACGAAATTAGGATGGTTCCTACTGATATGGCTGACCCGCCATTGCATATTATTGCATGTATCAACCACATGCCATTCAAAAGGGTCTTGGTCAACACTGGTTCATCGATCAACATCATAATGACCAAGGCTTTGAGTCCCTTGAAGCTACCAAAATCACACATTGTGCCAACTGCATTCACGTTGAGAGCGTTTAACGATGCGTTATGTTCGATGATTGGTACGATTGTCCTACCCATCCAAGTAGACCTAAAGACCATCTCTGTGATGTGTCATATGATAGAAGGAGCCATGCAGTACAACATACTACTAGGGAGGCCTTGGATTTGTGAGATGCATTGCATGCCCTCGATATTACATCAGTGTGTGAAGTACATTCACGAGGGACAAGTTCACATGGTGTCATCAGATGGAGAACCATTTAAATTTGTGAACATGGCTTATCTGTCAGGGGGTTTCATACTCCCATCAACACACTTGGACGTCCGGCTAGCATCACCGATTAAATGGAAGAGAAACAAAGAGTAGATGCTCAACCATCGATATCTATGTCACACAGATCTGAGCACACTACTGCTACTTCCTTGAGACCAACCGCATCAATGATGCTTCGAGATAATAGGAATTTAAAGGTGAAATTGGGTGAAAAAGAGAAGATACATATGCTCAAACTAGTCATCGAGGAGGCTCCCATCCCCATGGATGTAGAGGAAGCCCAAGACATAGCCGAGGAGGTGCCTCAGCCTACCTTGCCTGCATCGTCAGTAGGGTCATCCGCACCATGGGTGATGGTACATCTCGCCAACATAGGGTTAGGTGAGTATATTGTGTAGAATGTAACCTTCGGATCCATTTTGGAGACTACATAGGAGATGGGCCGACTGCATGCCCATCGGTTTCTGGTTGGATCGGTGGTTCCATTAGGAGAGCCACCTAATCAAACTTTGTTTACACTGGGTTGGATCAACTTCCAATGTGAATGCCTATGGATTAGGATGGTGATGAACCGTTCACTATAAATGTTCACTATTTATCCAACCTAGAGTACTCCATGCATATTTTTGAGCTATATCACTGGCATGGGTACGGACTTGGCTTGTTTGAACAGGGACGTAGGACTCCGCTCGAGCCATATTATCAGCTAGCAACTGATAGGTTCAGCCTAGGATTATAGATACAAGGACAAGATGACTTGCTCATAGCATCCTTAGATCACTTGTACCTTAGTCTAGGGGATGACATGGACTTTAACCCATATCATCCTGATTCATCTAGATTTTGGAGGACTCACCCAATGGTATCTGTCATCACCATTGAGCCACTTGAAGAAGATCATGAAGAGCTCCTAGAGCATACTGATATAGAGTGGAACCCTAGAGGCAACCTGGGTCATCAAATCCATAATGCAACCGATGACACATGTGTGCAAGGGTATAACCCCATAGTTTTAGGTGATCTCAAGTTAGGAGATCTTTATAGCGATGATGGAGAGGAGTCCACCTCCGAGATAAGTGGACCAAGTTATGATGTCGATAGCGAATCCTCAAACAATGATCAATCTAAGGAAGAAGCTAAGGAGGGCTATTTAAGGCCTTTGTATGTGCATCACCTACTACCTATAGAGTCGATACATGTTACCGAGGAGATCCCTCCCAACATTGATCATTTGGGGGAAGAAGTAGAGCTAGATTTTTTGGCAGTGTCACACTTACGGTATAATTATCCAGTTTTTCCAGATAGTGATGACAGTAATCAAGAAGTCAGATTCATGGGGCCGCACTTATCGGAGCACCCCATAGGAGTAGGAGAGAATGATGGGTTCTGGTTTTTGGATAGTGATGAAGAAGATGAGTTAGAGAGGGCCTACCTTGGTCCTCCTTATTTGCATTACCGTCATCAACCCATCGACATAGATGAGGTCTATCATCAGTTACATGTTGGTCCTCATCTGAGAGCAAGATGATTAAACCTAGAGAAAATTTATCGGTTGGTTAATCCCCTTCCATCGACCTACATGGAGCTCCATGAGCCAAATGATCCTATGTTGCAGCTAGTGCATAGGGAGGATCCAATTGTCCGTAGTCCTCATAGAGAAGACCCCTTTGTGCCTGTGCCATTAGAGCCAGATCGTGGGTATGAGGACTACATTGATTATGTAGAGGTTTGTCTCATGTGGTTCTGGAGACCAATACCATTCCATCAATATGGTCTCCATTGATTTGACCACTCCACTTCATAATCCAACAGATCCGTCCAAACCGTTGTATCTTAACAAATATGCTATCGACTAGGATCACGCTGATTCACCCGTTGAGCTTGAAGATTTCTTCCCTAATGAAGAAATGTTACAACCGTTTCATTTTCCTCTAGGCTATGCATATGATGTCTATCATGCCGAAAATGCTTCCAACATGGAACCTATCAACCCGATTGATGACATCCATTTGATTCCTATGCCTCATTAGCTTGAGGAGGGATCACATATGTCAGTAGAGGAAACCTTCAAGGTGGATATCAGCAATGATCCCACCAATTCAAAGAAGGTTAAATTTGGAGAAATTCTCACTCCATATGAGTGGGCCACCCTCATCCCTCTACTGAAAGAGAGACCAAATCTGTTTGCTTGGACGTACAAGGATATGCCAGGTCTAGACCTAAAATTGGTTACTCATAACCTTTCGCTAGATCTGACGAAGAAGTCGATCAAGCAAAATCTTAGAAAGATGCACCCAATAGTAGCCTTAATGGTGAAATATGAGCTACAAAAGTTGTTGGATGTAGAATTTGTAATTTCCATTGACTATCTAGAATGGGTGTCCAATATGGTACCCATAGGAAAACCTAATGGAAGGATCCGTATTTGTACAAATTTTAGAGACCTCAATAAGGCAACACCCAAAGATTCATTTTCGTTGCCTAATATTGATGCTCTTATGGATGCAACTACAGGTCATGAAATCCTCTCCTTAATGGATATTTTTTTTGGTTACAATGAAATTTAGATTAAACGCGAAGACCAGCATAAGACCACGTTTATAATACCATGGGGAATATTTTGTTATAAATTTATGCCATTCAGCCTCAAAAATGCTGGTGCAACATACCAGTGGGCCATGACATACATTTTTCATGACTATATGCATAAGATCCTAGAATATTACATGGATGACTTGTTAGCCAAGTCATTGCTACGTGTTGAGCATGCAGAGGTCTTGAGGAAGGTCTTCGATCACCTAATAGAATATAATGTTAGGTTGAATCCTAAGAGGTGTGTGTTTAGCGTAACTTTTTGTAAGCTATTAGGATTCATCGTCTTGAAGAGAGGCATCGAAGTTGACCCAACAAAGGTCAAGGCTATATTATAAATGCTTTATCCCTCCAATATTAAAGAATTAAGAAGCCTTCAAGGAAAAGTAGCATTGATAAAGCGATTCATTGCTCAATTATTAGATAAATGTTAACCCATGAATCGACTGCTACACAAGGGGTCCCTTTCAATTGGGATGAAGATTGTCAAACAATTTTCATTGAAATAAAGCAATACCTGGTGACGCCGCTAGTGCTAACTCTGTTGGCAATTTTGGGTTTGATATCCTAGCTTCTTGTCTATGAGTTGTCATTGATGTCAAAAGGAAATGGCATTAATGTTAAGAGGATGTGTTGGCTTCAAAGGTGGAATATTCCAAGAGAATCCGGAGAGATTCCATTGGCAAGGGTTTTTCATTAAAACCAAGTTAAATGGTTTTTATTAAAACCAATGGAGGTTCTCTTTATTATTTATATAATTATTATTTAAAACCCTTCAAGGTTTTAATTATTTCATTATTTAATTAATTAAGGGAGAAATTATTTTTAATTTATCTTAAGGGTTTTTAAACCCTTTAGAAAGCAATTTCGATTAAATTCGAAATTACTTTTCGAATTTCAGGTCGACGTGTTTGGAAATGCATCAAAGTGCATATAAAATGAGGCAAATGAATTCATTTATGTTTTAGCCAAGAGTTTGACATTAATCCTTGAGCATTTCAATTTCGACATCGAAGCCCCTGCGCCAGCGAAGGAGGAAGACAAGCATTGTGTGGTCAAAGGTGTGACGGGTTGGTCTTGGCGCCAAGGAGGCACACGCGATGATAAGAACGAAGAATTCCATTCTCCCTCACATGGGCTCTCCTATCCCATGCGGCGTGGTCAAAGTACTTAGTAGCATGGTGATCGACGGTTCGAATCACCGAAGACCCTTTTGAGGGTAGTGTATGCACTCCGAAATTCGCGAGATATTTACCAAAGGTATGCGCTCCAATTTTTGCAGAAATAGTGGCAATTAAATTTTAATATTTTGCTTGCTAAGGTTTTATAAAGTTATCTTTGGGAGGTATAAGGAATGCAAGCTTAATATTTTTGCTATAGTCGGATTGAAAATTAAAGGGGAAATAATTGCCATGGTGGTTGAGTTATTTTGACATGCCAATGTTGGGTTAATAATTTTTAGGGAAGATCAAAATTATTAATTGTGGTAGATTTTCAAGGGCTTATTCATCTTCAAAAATGGTATGGGCACATTTTTCTTATAAGTATGATTGGTGTATGTTTTTCTGAAATAAGGTTGGAGTGAAAAGGTTTTCAACTAGGTTTCCTTTGGTTGGGTGTAAATCCTATTTTCTGGTTTGTTGAAGACTACTTATGCATTGTTATCCTTAAGGAGAGTTTTGGTGAATGCATAATTTCTGGATTGAGATAGTGGAAGCTTTGTGCACTAGGGTTTATATTTGTGAGTCTAGCTACTTGCATTGAGTTGGTGGAACCCTTTGTTGGCTATTTTGATTTTGATGGTTGAGTTGCTTCCAAAGAGGTTGTTTGATCAAGTTATTGCTTTACTTGATTCATAATATTGGGCTTACTCCATTGAGTTGATTTGAGCAAGTTATTCTTTGCATTTGGTGATATTGTATTGGTGGTTGTTTTGTTCAAATATCTTTGGAGGGAAAAAGATTTCTTCTTGTTTCCTTTTTCTTGTGATGATTGGTTGAATGCTTCAAGGTTGATGTTGAATGGTGTTGGTTGACTAAACTTTGTTTGATGAGCATTGTTGTTAAAACCCTAATTGATGGTGAAAAGAACATGAGTATCATTGTTATGTGATTATTTGCATAGTTGGCAATTATTGGGGTTTCATGTTCTTGAAAGAAAACATTCTATCCTATCCATTTTAGATATTGAGTTGAGTTTTCATATTTGAGATTGAGATTGAGCTGAGTTGATTTGAGTTGAGTTTTGAGATTGGGATTTGAGTATAGAACATATTGAGTCTCTAACAATTCTTTTTATGCTTCTATGAGTTTGAAAAATCACATTGGGTCTCTAACAATTCACTTTGTGATTTCCTACTAAGAAAGTTTTTCTTGGTGAGCTTGTTGAGTTTTTGGACAGGTTCTAGTGGGGACTTGTGAGCAGTTTTTGGACAGGTTCCGGTGGGGACTTGTGAGTAGATTTGGATAGGTCCTAGTAGAGGACTTGTGAGCTGAGTTTGATAGTTCTATCAGAGAACTTGAGGACAGAGGTGCATTGGTTCTATGAGAAGAACCTAAGGACAGTTGGCAAGTATTTGAGAAGGCTTGTATGCAGAGGATTGATTTGTTCAAGAGTTGGATAGATCTGACAGATAGAGGAAGACTTGTACTAGACCGACTGACTGTGTTTGGTACAGGTTTCTGAGCTGTTGTGAATGTGATCATAGAAGGCAGAGGTATCTTAGGCTAAGCATTGAGGACAGGAGGTCTTCGGTGGAAAGGAGTTCCACGTGCTGGCAAGAGGTAGAGGTAGTTGATCTTCTGAGGGATCATTTCCAAAGTAGAGGGGAAGGTATCTCCTTTGAGCAGAGGCTCATAAATTCTGATTGGGGGAAGGTATCTCCTTTGGGCCGAGGCTCATAAACATTGTAATTGGGAAGGATTCCCAAAGAACTTTGAGATAACTTTTAGAGAAAATTTTTGTGGACGTAGCCTAGCCATTCTGGGTGAACCACGTTAAAATTGGTGTCACTTTGTGGATGATATTTTGCATTGCTTTGATATTGCTTTGGGTATATTGCTTTACTATTTTGAAGTATAAAGGAAAAAGTAAAAAGAGGTCTTATACTGTTCACCCCCCCTCTCAGTATAAGCTTGTGTTCTTCAAGCTCCACCAAGGCCAGATGTACATTTTCTGCTATATATCAGTGACTGATTTTGCATTAGGTACCATGTTAGCCCAAAAGAACATGCAATGCAAGGAACAAGCCATATATTACATTAGCTAAACCTTGGTAAGTTATGAGCTAGGGTATGCATGTGTGGAGAAATTGTGTTTAGCAGTAGTGTTCACTACAATGAAATTGTAACACTATATGCTAAGTCATACAATATATGTTATATCAAAACAAAACCCTTTGTAGTACACGATGAGTAAGATGTATCATAATATGCGTACTGCAAATTGGATCATGCTATTGATGGAATTCGATCAAGAAGTCATGAGCCAGAAGTCCATTAAGGGACATGTCATAGTTGATCAATTAGTTGAGGCACCACTGTCAAACAACAGGCTTCTAACCAGAGAGCTTCCAAATGATGCAGTATTTGTTGTATCTGAAGCTCTCAAACCCAAATAACTAGAGAAAAATGTTGATATGACTCTACTCTTCGATGGTTCAAAGTGCGAGCAAGGGGTGGTGCCAAAATAGTATTTTTCATGCTGCAAGAAGCTCCAATTCCCTTGTCATTTAAACTAGACTTTCTGTGCACCAACAACAACGTTGAGTACGAAGCCCTACTACTGGGTCTCCACACAGCCATCACCATGAATATTAAAAGATTAAACATCTTTGGCAACTCCTTTCTCATAGTAAATCAAGTCAATGGGCTATTTTAGTGTTGATGTCTCGTACCGAAAGCCTATAAAGATCTTGTAATTACGTATTTAGCTAAGTTGGAATGGTATGACATCAAGGCAATCCCTCATTCATCAAATAGGTTCAGAGACACCATGGCATACTTAGGATACTTAATCCCTTATAATTTGTCTGTTTATTTCACTACCATTCATGTTAAAATGCTATTGCATCCCATAGCAAAGAGAGAAGCTTTTGATAATAAAAGTTCAGACAATATGATTAACGCATAGCCAAAAGTTGAATGGTTTTGTAGAGCTAAAGACTTTTTGAAAAAGGAACCCCGGGGGTCATTAACCTCTGAGTCTAACGGGGAGTGGTATTACCATTCACCATAAAGTTTTTTCTTAGTCTGCATTTGCAAAGGTAAATACGCAAGGGGAGAAATTCATCTTAGCAATCAAAGCTAAGATTTATCAAAACTAGATGTCATAAATTAAAGACTTCCTAAAACTTAGTATGATCCCAGAGGAAATGCCATGTACCAAGAAATTCACATTTAAACAAAAATCAACTAAATATGTCTTAATAGGAGATATCTTGTACCTATGAGGCTACGATGGAGTTCTCCTTTTTTTCTTAGATCCACAAGAGGCATCATGGGAAATTTCACAAGCTCATAATGGTATGTGCGATGGCCATTTTAGTGGCATGGCCATCATTAAGTGCATCCTTTGAATGGGCTACTATTGGCCCACTATAGAGAAGGATTACAATGTGTATGTCAAGAAATGTGTCAAATTTCAGCATCATGCTAATCTTACGCACTTGTCATTGCAGTCCTTATAGCCCATCCAAGCGGATTGGCCATTTGCTTAGTGGGGACTAGATATTATAGGCAAGATCTCTCCTCCATCATCGGGTCGACATACATTTATAATCATGGATACTGAGTATTTCACAAAGTGGGTGGAAGCAATACCCTTAACAATGACAACTAGAGCTCATATAGCAGAGTTTATATAGGAGCATATTGGTGAGCAAAAATTACATTCCGAAAAACATTCATTTATCTTCCATAAATTATCAATCCGGTAAGTTCGTAAACTTATGAGTGTCACACATAGTATATGCCTGTAGTGTTGGGAAACAAATCTGGTTGTACCTTATTTAGTTTGGTGGGGAGGTTTGTGTAATTGTATTCCAGCCAAACCAAATAAACTAAGTGCGGGAAATGAAATAAATAAATTATAAAAATAAAGTAAAGTGCTGGAAATAAAATGTGGAAATAAAATGCGATGAAATAAACACACACAACTAAAATTAAATAAATCAGTAAACTAATCTACAGACAGCAAATACACAAATTAAATAGGGGAGGACTACTACAGGGAGTGGGCCCAAGCTCTTGTAGATAGTCCGCCCGGCTAGCTACGTAGACCTTGCTCGAATAAGAGGATTTGCACCCTTAATTAATTAAATAATAAAATAAAATAAGTTGTGTAAAATTAATCATTCATCCCCCTTTTGATCATTTGGCTTGCATCTTTATATAAAGCACAGCCAGATCTCATTACAATAACAAATCAGTCTATTTTAATCATGTGATGTGATTTAGTTACAATTGATTCTACACATATTTTATTCTTCTATTTTAAAGTATGTTCGTTCACTAGAAGGATAAATATAAACATCCTTAGGTGTACGTAACAACAAATCCTAAACTAATGCATCCTAAAAATAATAATATACTTTAAGAGCTTTACAAGGTCAACCGACCAATCGGTTGATAATAATAACAAGCACTTTATTCTATTTAATAAATGCATGATTCAAATAGATCTCCTTTGTCTTCACGTGCAACCTCCTCCATAGTTCTTGGTCAACCAGTAAAAGTTGACTTGGTAAATCTTGCAAATTATGAAGGCATGGAGGCGCCTTCTTCATGAGGAAGGCGCATACTTTTGTTGGGCACCTTCCTTATAAGGAAGGCGCCTACTTTGGTTGGGCGCCTTTCTTATAAGGAAGGCACCTACTCCTGTTGGGCGCCTTCCTTAAGTAGGAAGGTGCCTACTTCTACTGGGTACCTTCCTTGAAGAGGAAGGCACCTATTTCTGCTAGGCACATTCCTTGAAGAGGAAGGCACCTATTTCTGTTGGGTGCCTTCCTTGAAGAGGAAGGCACCTATTTCTACTGGGCACCTTCCTTGAAGAGGAAGGCACCTATTTCTGTTGGGTGCCTTCTTTGAAGAGGAAGGCGCCTACTTCTGTTGGGCACCTTCCTTGAAGAGGAAGGCACTTGCTCTCTTGCTTTAGTCTCTGTAAGCAAAAAAATGCTAGGTCCAAGTGGATGTAGACTGGAAAACACCATATTAGTAATAAAACCTGCATTTATACACATTTCCCACTAAAAACACCAATCAAGCATAATATCGGATTTTCTATCAATTATATGTATAAGTTATATAAAATACATCTCATATGCTAATTGAACCAGTGATAATTCTCCTTAACCGTGTATATAAAATGAGCATTTCTGGTGCTCATCACATATCATAAGTCATTTTGGGATTCCATCCAAAATAATCTTGGATAATGGAACGTCCTTCAAGAACAAAATTGTGAGAGCTTTGACATCTAAATATAGAATCAAACACAATTTTGTGACTCCATACTATCCGCAAGAAAATGGGCAAGCTAGAGCTTCAAATAAGATAGTGGTGACCATCTTGAAAAATACAGTCCAAGAAAACCATAAATACTGGCATATCCATCTGCCCCTTGCATTATGTGCTTACAGGACTAGTATTCAGACGCGCACTGGGGCAACTTCGTTCTCACTAGTATATGGTGTTGAGGCCATTATACCCTTATAATTGGAGATTCCAACACTGTGTATTACATTAAAAGAGTTCATCAATGATGATATTGTGCGACAACATCGATTGGATCAAGTGACGTTGCTTGATGAACGTCACGTGAATTCCCTGGAGCATCTTCGTGTTTATCAGGAGCAACTAAAACGAGCTTATAATATCAAAGTCCACCAAAGAGACGTTGAATTTGGGTATCTTGTCTTGAAATAGAACCAACAAAACTCTAATTTACCACCAGATATGCAAGACAAATTCACGGTTAATTGGCTAGGACCCTACATCATATCTTAAAATATTGATCTGGGTACTTATCACCTAATGTCGCTAGGAGGTGTTGAAGAGCTTGAACATCTCAACATCATCCATATTAAGGTGTTTTATGCTTAAGAGCATAGTAAAAGGCTCCGAGGGTTTGCTTATAACCGCTTGGTCATCCCTAAAAGGCTCCAAGGGTTGCTAAAACCGCTTGGTCATGTCAAAATCCTATCACTAAGCAACAAATTAAAACAATCCTAACAAGGACTAGGGGAAGATGAAATCCAAAAAGTAGGACTGGATATCCTGAAGCGAAAAGAGTTATTATTGCTTATCCCTTTGTGCAGATGGTATGGGAAATGTTGGTAGTTGGCAAAAGGATAGGTTAGTTCCCTATGCAGAATTCCTTGCTTACGATAAAATGAGCAATATCCCAGAGTGATATCCCACATCAATCCTCAAGATTGATACCCTAGATCAATATCATAGATCGACTTCCCAGATTGGCATCCCATATTGATATCATAAGATAGATATCCTCAATTGATATACTAGAAACAGTTTCTCAAAGTAAATCCCAAAGGAAGTTTTTGAAGAAAATTATCACATGTAAAATTCCTAAGAGTGAAGATCAAATGAAGATCAGAAAATAGGCTTAAATCAAGTTCAAGGTGAAGATCAAGTGAATATCATAAATCAAAGTTCGAGTGGAGATCAAATGAAGATCAGAAATCTAGTTCGAAGAGAGATCAAATTGAGATACAAAGATAGTTCAGAGTCAATATGGAATCGACTCCCTTGCTTCACCACATATGAGCAAGTATCCCAAAAATTGAAGGATAGAAAGGAATGAGCCTGAATCCATTAGATTGTCAAAAATATAATTGCATTCATTCCTTATGTTTTAAGTGATTAAATCATATAGTTTCATTTACATTAGATTACCATCATGTAAATAATTCATTACATACATTGTATTAGCATATCGTGACATCATCATAAAATAAATGCATGCAATAAAGCAAAATCAAATATGCATAAAAGCAAATATCGCATCCATATGCATCTATCATCAAATCGCACATCTAAGCATCTAGATCATTGCATATCATCATCATCATAAATTAAATAGCTATCTAGTGCATGTCATCCATACATCACATCATATAGCATCAAATTAACATAAGCATTGCATCCATGTGCATAACATAAATAGAAAATTAAAAACATACACAAAGACACATAATGAGCCATAAATGATCAAATCATATATATATATGTGTGTGTGTGTGTGTGTGTGTGTGTGTGTGTGTGTGTGCATGTCCAAAATAGTACATCAGGAGTACAAAATGCCCACAGGCTACAATCGTGTAGGTCCTAGACCTCACACCAAAAAATGATACATATACAAAAATTTAGCTTGGATCTGGTAGAGCCCTAGCTCTAGCTTGCTCCTCCTAAACTGGAGCTCTCATCACCTCCCTTAGCCATGTGCTCTAGATCCTACTCTATAGTTATATTTGGGGGCTTGTGTGCCACCTAATCTAAAGAGGCCTAGCACATGAGATACTGGTATGTTTATGCGGTGAGTCCCATGGCTAGAGGTTGCACCCGTCTCCCTAGTCCTAGTATGGGATTTGCCTCCATGTGTGCTAGAGGACTTGTGTGTCCTCTTAGTCCTATGATTCCACTGACTAGAGCTCATTTTAGACTACCTTGTAGTCCTGGACCTAGTCCATTGAGATCCTACAGCATGTGAATCCTCTAGGACCTGCCCGTAAATCAAACTACTGTAGCCCTCTAGCTAGTCTATGCGGGTGACCCTGCCTGTATGTCTATCATTTCCATCCTCCATGAGGGTATGCAAGCATCGAATATACGACATGGGATCATGGTCACCTGGTAATAATAATTATGGTGTAGCTAGAGATCCCATAATAGCCTAGGAGGATGAAGGATCCCCTCTCTGTGCCCTAAGAAAATCCCACTCTACAATAGCCTCACCCCGCTATGCTAGTGCCATAGTGCATGCACTAGTGAGATCATGGACTTGAGTCTCTACCATTTTAGCCCACACTATTAGACTCATGATATGCTCATGAGCCTCTACTATCTACCTATCCCTATGAGCTATCTTCGCCTCTAGAAGGGTGATAGAAGTATCTCGTTGCAACTACTGAGTCTGTAGCCTCCCAACTTGACTTTGTAGGTCTACAACCTGAGCAAGTAGATACCCTACATTGCTATCATGAGGTACCTCACCCTCCTTGGATCCCTTAGCCTCCTCCTCAACCTCTACCTATGAAGCCTCCTCTATGGTGGCCTCTATGTCCCATTCACCCTTAGTTCATTGGTGCACCCTACATCCATTTAGATTGACCTCTACCTCTGTCTAGTCGTCCACCCTACCCAGAGGTCCTGATCCCTCCAACTATATTAGGGACCACCATGTGTCATATGCGGAGGTGTTCCTAGCCCTGTCATCCCTAGACTCTTGGAAATCATCAGCCTCATCTCTAAGCATCGTAGGCTAAATCCATGGTAGATGTGTCTCCAAGACTAGACTTCTATAGGCAAAAGGAACCTCTTGGATGTCCTACACTAGGCCAAACTATCATAGGATGTGAGAGTAGAACTGGTACTCCCTAACCTTGACCTTATGACCAAGTAGCCACCAATCTTGGCAAGCCTGTTGTAGCCGCTCACCTACCTTTGGAAAATTTGAGCAATCCATATAGAAGCGCCACTCAATGTCATCCAGCCTGAGTGCTACAAATAGTGCAATATAATTATCTACATTTCCAACATGAGTCTTGCTCCATAATACCTCCTTATCCCAAGGCCAACATGTGATGTAGCACTGATGCTCATCATCAATAGTAGTAATGTGAAGAGGCAGATCTACAGGACGCTCGATCCTGATATGCTGATAGCCCCAGATCTATAGCAGTAGGTTGTAGCTAATATCACGATGACTTTGGTTCATGATTTGATATAGCTCCTGGTAGAGCTAGCATAATAAAGTGCTCCCCCAGGCTAGGAGCAATGGCTGAGTAGTAGAGCTCTGAATAACTCTTTTGATATTGGTGAGGAGGTTCCAAGGGATCCTCATGCCCAAGGATTTTGGAAGAATAATCTGCAACACTAGGTGCATGAAGATCACCTCTCTCATAGATAAGATGCATTGACCCTACCAATAACTAATGTGTACTCCTTTGTGGTCGATCATGCACTAAGCCTCTTGGCTTAGGTCATCAAATATCGCATCAAAGATAGCTTCCTTGATCTGGTAAGAGGAAGATGTGATGGCCTCACCATTAATAGGGATCCTAAATATCTGATACATGTCCTCAATAGTGATGGTCATCTCACATGTAGGCAGGTGAAAGGTGTTGGTCTACGTATTCCAACGTCGGGCCAACACAATCAAATAGGCTTGATCCACCCTAATAGTGGGTAGATCTAGAACATAGTCAAAGTCGATAGCCCCAAACCACATCCACTCTCCAGGAGTGAGCTATCTATGGAGAGTCTTTATGAGGTTTAGCTCACGAGCTCTAGAGGTCAAACTCTAGAATAAAATCATTTTATAAGAGAAAATATAACTAAAAACATGCAAAAATAGATAAAAAATGACCTTAAAAACATCAAAAATATTCAAAAACTGATAAAAAGACAAAAACATGTCACAAAGCATTCAGAAAAATAAAAAAAAATCAATTAGGCAAGTTAGAATTGTATTAAATGACATTAATTGCCTATTAAACCTTAGAAAAATTAAAAATTTGATAATTTTTTTCTAAAGTCCGCAAACCGTGGGTCAACCCTGCGGTTCGCATACGGTCAAAATTTGATCGTTGTAGTTTGAATGCAAACCACATCTGATAGCTACGGTCCCCAATATGACAATTGGGAACCGTAACTACCAGCTCGATCTAGGAAGGACACCCATTTTGGGTCCCTTCCTAGCTTTGCTGACCAAAAAAATTAAAAAATTAAACTAACCTAATCTAGTGTGGGGTTCACTACCAACTGTTTAGTGAAATTGATTTACCACATTACTTAATATGGTTCATTTTAAATTGGTATTTATTGTGAGTACTTATTTTTGAGTTACCTTGCCTACTCCACAGCCTCCGCTAGTCGATGGTTGTCCAGGATCTGCCATCGAGGTATAGGTGTGAGATATGGTCGAGTTTTAGAAAACGTTCCAGATCAAGGATGTCTTCTACCGCTAAGAGATCTCACAAATGCAGTTGCCTTTAAAGAAAATAATGAAAAATTCAAATGGGAAATATTATTTATAGGTCCTAATTTTGGCAAACCGCAACTGACACCTGTGGTTCCAAAACTAGGGTTTATCGCCTACGGGTCTGATCTGTGGTTCCCAAAATTTGAAAACTTCAACTTCAGACTGTACTCGTAGTTCATAAATAGCATTAAATGCACTCAAATACCACCATGGGAAGGTTTAAAATGATAAATTAATGACTCCTAACAGATAAAATTTCAAAAATAGCAATCAATATTACAAATTTTGTGATGTTCAAAGCACCAAGATCGATCAATAAATATAAATTTACAAAAAAATCAACTAATTAAAAACCAAATGCACCTCGTATTCAGTAATTTACCTATACACTTGGCGGTTGGAGCAACTTATGATCCATGCAATTCGGCAAGATGAGTAAATTACCATAAGGACATTTGGGGCAAAATTTATCATCATTGATTTGATATGCTTCTTTTCAATCCTTAAGAAGGCCTTCGAGGTTGGACTACTCCACGAGAATGAAGTGTTTCATGTCATTTCTCTTATGACATCTTTTCATCAAATCATCGATAACTTGATTCAACACAAATCTAATTGGATTTGTATTATTTTGATTCCCTAAGATGGCTATTACATCTTGACTATTCCATGGGATAGAAATATACAAATACTATTAACAGTTGGAATCATAAGCTGAACTAGGCATAGCCAAGTAATTAAAATTTCAATTCTAAGTTTGTTTAGATCATTCATTATGGTCAAGCGACCTCGTCACTTCATACATTGTCATTACCATCATTGACTCATCGCTTGAGGTGGTAGTCATAATATCAAATCATAATCAAAATCAACAGAATATCCTAGAGATCATAGATCCCTTGATCTTGTCAAAATTGCATTCGTCCTTACAAATCATTGTCAACATCTATCATAAGCTTACCTCTTTGCTTGGGGTAAATAGCAAATATAACTTTGCTTGTTGTTCTTTGCCTTTTAGATCTATGGGTTAGAAGATACCTATGGAATGCATAGCTACACCAAATGATATGATAAGGGCACAAGCTTTTAAAATGTAAGTCTTTCACCAAATTGGAAGCAATTATTCTAGGATGTGTGTCCTTTTGTTGGACAAGAGGTATCTAATGTTGATCTAACTAATGATAATCATAGAACCTTCAACATAATTTTAGGAGGTCTATTTTTTCTCGATGTTGTTCGATCTCACAACACATCTCAAAAGGGGCATCTGTAGACACCTAAAACACGTCATGTCGATGGCGACTACTCATATGGACATGCTACAAGACCATATGGAAGATATTGGATAGACTCCAAGATAGAGTAGTGGTTCTAACCACTAAATTTGAGCTCCTTGGCCTAATTAGTCTGAACCATAGCCTAGACCTATGATCTACAGGCTAAACCATGGTTGAGGCCTACGATTTATAGTTTGGACTGCAATTGCAACCTACGGTCTTAACTGAAGTTCAGTTGGCCTTCATCTGAGCCAAATCGGTTTGAATGACCATTTGTTCTAGAAGAATGTGGTTAGAGTATGAAAGCTTCCAATCCAACTGTCCTAACCACCCCTTCTTGATCTTCACTTCTCCATGAAGTTACCCCTAGCCCTGGGACATCCTATAAGTACCCCTTCAAAATAGATAGAGATATAGAGCATTTTGATAGCGAAGCGCTATCAAAATATTGTATGAGAGAGTGCATCTGGAGATCAAAGAAGTGAAGCCCTATCAAATTATGGAATTAATTGAGTGCATAGAGAGATCTTTGTTGTCATCACCATTGTCAATTTATCAAGCATCATGACAAATTAGGCCATGGAAGCCCTAAGAACCTAAGAGAGCCAAGAAACGCTCATTCGGGCAAACGGAGGCCCAATTCAATGATTCAACTGCCAAACCTGTCAGATAACACCGAAGGTGACCCTTGAACATCAATTGGACAAGGTGGTCAATCCCACAACCCTTGAATTTTGAGGGCAAACCACTTTGTTTCTCACCACGACTTTCAACCATGGTTTATAGTGCAGATCACACACCAATGCTGCAGTTTGCAACAAAGATGACTTTTCCTTACTATTTCTTTTACAATAGATTTAGATAGAATAGATTAATAATTTTACTACTTTATTGGGTATATTAAAGACTTTGGCTGACCGGGTTAAGGATTTGATTAGTTTATTTCCATCTTGGCAAGTAGGACTTAATTAGGTTCTTTTTATACTTTAATGCTTCATCTTGTATAATGTATGCCATAGATTGATAGTTGTATTTCTTATTCACATATTTCCATCAATATTGATAGGATTTGTATATGTTTAGCATAGTTTATGCACTTTCTTGATTTTATGCCATTATGCTATTTTCATGCCATTTTTCTTTAAAGGGCCTCATCATGAGAGGCTTCCTATGCTTTTGACATTCTTATGTTGTTTCTTGATCATAGAAAACATGTTTTAAAGGAGCTACAACCATCCATTTCCTTCCTCAATGTGAATAAGAGGGTCTACTCCACCCTAGAGCAATTCATGTCACCTTGAATGGCACTTTGAAATCACACCTACCCTTGAGAGGGAAATAAAATACGTCCTATTGTAACAATTGTATCAAGATGATTATCCCTAGGAGAAATGTATTTGTAATTTGAGTTTGGCATCAAAATATAATGAAATAAAGCATCTTTTATTGATCATATCATTGTCAATTTCTTGTTCCAATATGCATTTTGTATTTTTTTGTCAATTCTTGCAATAGGATACGTTAGGTGTGAGCATTTTTGGTGGTTACACAAGAACAATTAAGTCCCCAAAAATTGAACCCATCTGTGCAAATTTATTTGCACCATAGTTTTCGGTATTTACAATACCTCTGGCCCATACTTACAGGTAATGTTGTCATATTTTGGGATACTGTATCTATTGCCTAACATAGTTGCAACAATGACATCTAAGCTTGTTCTCTATAAATCATCGAGGAGATATAATTTTTCCATTTTGTCATTATTTTCACTCCATTCATACCCTAATCATTATTTTTGTTAGACGTAAATCCTGACGAAGTGCTTTCCAAAGTGTTTAGGGGAAGTTACACCCCATGCATGAGGAAAAACCTTCTATGGTAGGTGTCATAAACAAAATTATTCCCTTTTAGTACCACCTATGTTCCATGTATTGTTCTTCTCTCATGTACTTATAGTCTCCCTCACATAAGGGCGGGTATATAAAGAGGTTCAGTATAAAGGCCTAGCAAAGGTATAAAGAAATGGGGACCATTTGGTGTTATAAGGAACCCTCATTATGGTTGCAATCCACAAGTACCTGATAGATTCTCAGTTACTAAAAGGTTCCAATTACACACCATGGAAAACAAAAATGAAGGCTATTCTCCAAATGGAATATTTGTGGGATGTTGTTTCTACCACAACAACAAGACCTTCTCCACCAGCTAGCTCAGTAGCACCAACTGTAGATCAGATTGCATTTGACAAGAAAGACAATAAGATAAGAATTCTCATCTTGCTTGATATTTTAGATGAAGTTCAACCTCATATAGCTAACACAGAACATGGTAAAGAGGTATGGGATTCCCTTACAATCATCTATGAGGGTAAGAATTATTCCACCATTCTTTACCTTCAATCTCAACTTCACAATTTGAATATGAAGCATGGAGAGATAATTGAACTATTTCTTTGCAGAGTGGCTGAGTTGAAGTCAAAGTTGAATTCTCTAGGAGAGACTATAGATGATAAGCTCCTTACTTCAGTAGTAATGAGAGCTTTACCTAATTCATACAAAATTTTTATAACTTCTCTTCAATTTTCATAGAGAAAAGTTACCTTTATTGAGTTGGTTAATATGCTTCAAGAAGAGGAAGCTTGCCAACTTCAAAGAGATGAAACTTCTAATACAACCCTCTATTCCAACAAGAAGAGCTCCAAGAAGAAAGGTATTTTTTATAAGGGAGGACCCTCTTCCAAGGTTTCTAATGGAAAACAACCTCAACAATAGAAGCGTTATTGTAATATTTGTGATAAGGATACCCATGACACCAATCATTGTTGGTACAAGAATAAACAACCAAAGAACAAGGGCAATAACAAACCCTAGAATAAATATAAGCAACCAAAGGTGAATGTTGTTGTTGAAGAATCTAACTCAGATTTTAAGTGGGTATACAAGATGCTCATGACTACCACAGCCTCCAATATTTTGGTGCCAGTAAGCACATGACTGGTGACAAGTCATTATTTGCAATATATGAAGCCAAGGAAGGAAAGCCCATCACCATTATTGATGATAAAACATATAAGGTTTAGGTTGAGGGTACAGTTTCATTCAACATTCCAGACGGAAAGTGTCAGATTTAAATAGTTCTTTATGGTCTAGGATTGGCAAACAATTTTTTTTAGTCCCACAAATCTTGTACAAGAATATGGTTGTTGATTTTTGTATTGAGGATAGTCAGAAGGATTGCTTTATAACTAAGAGGGGTAAAAACATTGCAATTGCTTCACACAAGCATGGTTTTTTTCCATTGGATGCTCTCCACCCCTCATGTAGCCATGAAAATATCTACAAAGAAGACAACTTCACTTTGGCATAGGTGATATGGGCATCTCAGTTATGTATATTTACTTGAACAAAGTAAATATGAGATGGTAAAGAATCTTCCTTCCCTTTCCTTTACATTTTTGATGTGCTCTGACTGCTTGGCAGGGAAGCAGCATAGAGTACCTTTTGAAAAGAGATCTATATGAGCAAATATATCTCTAGAGTTAATTCACACTGATTTGTGTGGTCATTTCACCCCAAACAATTTTGGGGGAAAGAGGTACTTTCAGTTGTTTGTAGATGACTACTCACAAAAAATATGGGTGTTCTTTCTTCATCTGAAATCTGAAGCTTTCAGTTGCTTCCAACAATTCAAACAATTTTTTGAGGATTCAAGGACTTCAATAAGGATCCTCTACTCAAATCAAGGGGGGGATTTTACCTCTAAATAATTTTTTGCATATTTGACCACACATGGGATCAAAAGACAGCTCACTACTGCTTATACTCAACAAAATGGAGTTATCGAGCGAAGGAACTATTCCATCATGGAAATGGTTTGATGTATGATAACAAGAGCCTATCTAGAGAAACATTTTTTGGGTAGAAGTTATCACCAAAATAGTGTATCTATTGAATAGGGAACCCACAAAGGCCCTAAAGGGAATAACTTCATAGGAAGCATGGAGTGGTCGAAAACCTTCCATCTCTCATCTATGTGTTTTTGGATGTAAATATTTTATGCACATACCCAAATAGAAAAGGAATAAGCTAGATGAGAATACCTTACAATATGTTCTTCTTGGATATTATGAGCATTCAAAGTATTATCATTGATTGATCCTTTAACCAAGAATATCCATACCAGTAGAGATATTGTTTTTGATGAGGCTTCCATGTCACAAAACACATCAATATAGCCTAGATTATGTAGAATCTAAGGATGAGAAGTCTCCTTCTTCATCACAGAAGGGAGGATCTCCTTCTTCTCCATATAAAAATATTCCTACATGGTATAAAAGTACTATCAGAGACTCAAATATATCCACTCCACTAGATATAACTCTAAATAGACCCTGTACTCATAGTATGGCTTGTCAAGAGAAAGTTGCAACGAGGTTGATGAAATTTGTCAATATTTTGAAGAGCTTTCTATAGATCCTAAAGATATGTAAGTGGCTGATGAAAGGGTTTTTATATCTTCACTTGATGAGCATGAACCCATAATAGTACAAGATGCCCTTGGTAAGTCATAATGGAAGGCTGCTATGGACACAGAGTATAATTATTTGAATAAAAATTAGACATGGAATCTTATTGATCTGTTGCATGGAAAGAAGCCCATTGGCTATAAATGGATGTACAAATTAAAGTACAAGGTAGATGGAATAATTGATAAGCATAAGGCATGCCTTCTAGTAAAGAGCTATGCGCAAAAGAAAGGCATTAACTACAAGGAAAATTTTGCACCTACTTCTCGGATGACAACCATTCAAGTTCTTTTTGCTATGGCAGCACAATTTGGGTGGAAATTTCATCATATGGACATCAATAGTGCATTCCTAAATGGTGATCTTAAAGAGGAGGTCTATATGGCACAACCTGAAGGATTTGAAGTAGAAGGCCAAGAATAGAAAGTTTGTAAATTGGTCAAATCCTTGTATGGTTTGAAATAATCTCCCATAGCTTGGTATATTAAGATGGATGATCACCTTATGCAGAATGGATTTAAGATAATTCCAGTAGATGCAAATATCTATTTCAAGAAACAAGGTTCTAAAATAGTGCTAATTGTATTGTATGTGGATGATCTGATTATCACAGGAAGCTCTAAATCTTTGATAGTTACTATCAAAAGTGACTTGTGCAAATATTTTGAGATGATAGATCTCAGACTTCTCCACTATTATATTAGCTTGGAAGTGAACCAGAAGAAGAATCACATCAAGGTGACCCAAAAAAAGTATACCGATAAATTGTTAGAAAAATATCGTATGATTGATTGTAAACCAATGGTAAATGCAATGGAGATAGAACTTTATTTAATACGGTATGATGATTCACCTCAGATAGATGGTACTCTCTATTGACAGATAATTGAGAGTCTCATATATCTAAAAAACACTAGGCCATATATTATGTTTGTTGTTAACTATCTTTCGAGGTTCATGCAGGAGCCTAAGACCACTCATTGAAAAGCAACAAAACATGTTCTTCACTATGTCTATGGTACTATTGAGTATGGCCTAGAGTACAAGAAGAATGATCAATTCTTCTTGCAAGGATACATGGACTCTGAGTATGTCAGATCATATGATGATCGCAAGTCAACTTCAGGATATATCTTTCATCTTGGATCTAGTCCTGTCTCTTGGCATAGCAAGAAGTAACAGTGGTTGCTATCTCATCTATAGAGGCAGAGTATCACACTACATGAGAAGTAGTGTGTGAGATGATATGGTTATATCACATATTTATAAGTATGGATCATCCATCCAAATATCTAATTCACTTGTTTTGCGACAACCAAGTTGTTTACAACTGTAGGCCCAAAATGGCCACATAGTAAAATTTCGTATAATTTTTACTAAGTGATAAAATTGCCATTCCACTTCGAAACAAGGTTGATAAGATGAATCCACTCAATAGTCATGCATTTTTGCTTGTTTAAAATGATTCTAGGGAACTTCATTCTGGGTTTGAATTAAAGAAGGATTGTAAAATCCACAAAATTTTGTGAAATGTGGTGACATCAGCAAAAAAAAATGTAGAATGGCCCTTTTGCATAGACCCAATTCTGGAAACTCTTTTGGTTCTCTGCCTCGGATTAGCGTTATCCTCAAATCTATAAAAGTCTCAAGGAGATGATGATTTAAGCAGCGAAAAAGTGCGGATTGACAATCTAGAGAATAAACGAGTCTTTTTCTATTCGAAATGAAGATAAGGCAGAATGGTGAAATGATGTAAGAACTTAACTCCAGATCTGGACTAAGGAAGACGCTCATTCTATCCAGAATAGAATCTGCAAAAGTTATAAGGAAGAGGTGACATCATCAACATTTTAATGCGGAATGGAAAAGATAAATGCCCTAGAGCGGATTCAATGTTTGAATTTCCAATATCTGGATTGGACGTTCTGCTGTTAAGTAAAATGATGTCATCCAACAGATGGGCTTTCAGCTTATCTGGATCTAATCTAGACCATGGTATAAAGAATATCAATGGTGGAGGTTACTCTACTAAATTTGGGCCATTTAAAAGGATGTCCCTACACTAGAACTATAACATATTGGCTATAATATGAAGCATCGAGAGTTTCCAGGAAGATCAAACCAAAGTTAGTTGCAGATCGACGGTGGCACTCTACTTCCAAGAAATATCTACGAAAGTGCATGATCTAGAATGTTCTGAACTATAGTTCTAACGAGTGACTAGCAAGTTGCAGAGAACCCATGCTGCCATGGTAGTTTCCCTTTCAGCAAATTTCTTGGAGGTTTTACCAACGAGCTAATACCAGCTAAGTTCTTTGCTAAGCTGTTGTAACAAGATTTGATGTATTGTTTCTTGATTTGTAATATGAAAAACTATAAGTAGAGGTCGAACCCTCATTTTGAAGGGTCGAATCTAGTGTGTTTGCCTGTACCATTGTAAATATTTCTAAAGAGTTGAATGAAAGGAGCAATACATTGATCTTCACCTCAAGGCTGCATTTCCATGCTTGATGTTAGAGGTTCATATTTCATAGTTGTATTTATGTGAATACTTAGATGGTTAGTTTGTGCCTATCTTGGATTACTAGTTGTTATGAGTAATTGAAATCTGCTTTGAAGTTTGTTTTGTGTTATTAGTAAGTACATTTTTGTAAAATCTAGTTTTGGTGAATTCTGCTATTTGGATTATCATTTCCTGGATATTGAAATTGCTTGCTATAACATTTCTTTGTTATGCTTTAATATCTAAAATGAGATATCTTGGGATAAGGGTTGATCTAAATGTATGTATTTAATATGGTTTTTTTGGAATCTTTTTATTGTGTTGTAATGTTGTTAACCTATCCTTCCACTGATATCTACATCTCTCTAACCCTAACCTTCTCTTACCCTAAACTCCAATCCATAATTAAGCATAATTGTGTCAACAATCTGCTAAGTTTACAAGGAACCAACATACTCTGAAGGTTGGATCAGAAACCCCTATTTTGGTCCTTCTAATGTTGAGTGTTGAGTTGCAACTATGGGGTGCAAGTCTAAACATAAATTAGGAAGATAGATAGCCGCAGTATCAAGTAAAACTTGGTGCAATTTAGTGCCCAACAGTTTTTGGCACACCCGATGGGACAATTCACAAGGAACACGAAACCCATCTAGAAGATTTATTATTATCTCATCCCGAAGAAATCAATATTTGGTAAATTGTATTGACATTATTAGCGGAGAAAAGAAAGTTCACTTGGTGACTCCCTGGTCAAAAAACCCTAAAAAAGTATTGTAGACCAGTATCCTTTCATGTATACCAGGTCTTATAAGAGGAACAACCCTGATTCTTTCTTTCATTGTGAGTTACCTCAGAGAGGGGCTGCTATTATCAAAATTTTAGATCAAGATTTTATTGAAGAATAATAGCTCCTAGAATAAAATCCAATAGTTTCCCCAAGAAGACCTACAACCATAAATATAGCACAAAATGTGGCTCCCAATCAGCCACTCAAGAAGTACCCTAATTGGGATTCAACTGGGCCCCTTAGATTAGCATAAATGGATGTCATTCCTTAGGTTGTGTCTAATGAAACCCCCACATATGATGGATTTGGGAAAATATCTTACGATTACTGCCAAGATATCCTGAATCTGGTAGCAATTCACAACATAAAAGAAGAAAATATTATTGTCAGAATTCTAGCCCTATCCTTTCGTGGAAAGATATTGCATTGGTTTAGAACTTTGGAAGATAATTCTATCACTTCATGGCAATCCTTGCCTTAGCCATTCATAGAAGAGTTTAATGAATCTGCTAATCCCTTTTCTCTGCTAAATTAGTTTACAGCCATGCAAAAAACTCAATAAGAAACTATCTCAGAATTTAATTTGAGATTTAGCAGAACATGGAAGAGAATTCCCCCCACTGCAATACCAGCTACTTGTTTGGCTTATATGTATTACATCTATACCCTAGGATTAGAGCTAGGTCTGCAAACACAATAATCTAGAATTGAAACTTTCCCCCAAGTTTATAATGCAGTCATTGATGCCGAGAATATCCTAATCAATGTAGGAAGAATTCCTGCAAATACCATGTTGCCCTACAACTCAAAAACTAGTAGTAGCCATGAGCAATCCATAAAATATTCCTACATGGACCCCATTTCTATCCCATATCCATCTCCTAAGATAAATCTTATTCTTGGACCTCAACCTGTGTCCTCTATACCTTATTTTCCCCCCCTTTCTTCTCAACCTTCTCAAGAATTTTCTGTTATTCTGGACATACAAAATACCATGAAAACTTTGAGTAACAGAATGAATTCAATGGAAAAGAGAGATCAGTAAAGGTCACAATAGAGGATATTCCCATACGTAAACAAAGATGAAAGGCATGGCCCTAGTAATAGTACCAAGGTTAGGGTGAATGCAGCATATGAATAACTGGAATGTTCTGCAAATACCACTCTTGCAAATGTCTGGTGTTTAGTATGCAACAACCCCCATGACTCATAGTATTGTGTGATGTATCAACACCATGTTCAAAAATCCATGGATCAAGCTGAAAGAAATTATAAAGGGATAGTTAATATGTTATGGCACCCTAATCAGATCATGGTTGGAAAATAATTGGACAAAGAAAGCCCAATTGTTGTTATGACAAGGTCTAGAAATAAATCTTTACAAGTAGACCCTCATAAGATGGGATAATTCCAGGTCCTTTCTCAAAATAATGCTGACTTCCCTTCTCATAACAGTGACACTTTTCCTATTCCCTAAGCTAAGGGAAAGGAGAAAACTAATAATTTCCCTAAAAATCTGGAAAGAGTAACGAAAGGAGATAGAATGAAATCCAAGGGTGAAGAACAAGAAAGGCTCAGGTTACCCTCTATTACCAAAATACAAAGGTTAGAGGAAACCCAACAATACAAGAGGAGGTATGGTGATCCAAACAAAGGACTGGAAAGACTATCCCTAACCAAGTTTGAGTATAAAATTATGGAAGAGATGAAAAGGATCCCATCAAAAGCTAGTCTATATAATACCCTTTTCATCCCAGGCCAGATTGACCTGCTTAAAGCTTCCCTCAAAAAAAAATCCCCATAATAGACCAGCCACTACCATCCTCAGTATCATCAAAAAAGAAATAAATGACACATGTTGTTCTAAATAATAAACCTCCCCCTTTTTATATATCCCTAAGAATGGAGGGATGGGTAGTCTAGAATTGTATGATTGATTCAAGAGAATCAACCATAGTTATGCTTAAGGTAGTCTGTGAAGAAATGGGTATGGAATATACCTGGTCTTGTCCTAGAGTGTTACAGTTAAATGGGACACCTATCAAGATAGTTGGGGTTATTAAAGATGTATTAATGAGGTTGCACAGAGCCCTTGAGGTGATAGTAGTACAGGAAATAGTGGTGGTGGATTTAGAACCCTATTTTGGGTTATGTCTCTCAAGAGAATTTATTGCAAAGCTAGGAGGATGTATGTATATGGATTATTCTAGCATGGTAATACCTTTCAAGGGAAAGAGGATAAGGATAACTCCTAAGAAACTAGTTGCTTATCATATTGAAAAAATTGAAGAAGATATGTGCAACCTTAACCCTTTGGAAGAATTTGAGCTAGTAGAAAACATTGAGGAACTATACATTGAAGATGAGTTTCCTTTCAAAGAAGATTACAGTCAATTTGGAACTAGTATGGTTACATACAGCATCACAAATGAGGTGGAAAATAAACTCCCTACTATTTCTAATCAATCCCTAAGAAAAAATGAAACATGGGTTATGCACTTTGACATTGCTAAATGTAGAAATGGTGTAGGGGCTGGTGTAGTTCTAAAATCATAGTCCGAAGGAATGAAGAATTTTTCTTGTAGATTTACATGGTCATGTACCAACAATGCTATAGAATACAAGGCTTTATGCCTTGGATTAATGCAAGCTGAAAGCATGGGCATCAAAATTTTGAACATATATGGTGATTCTGAGTTAATAGTACATCAGGTAAGAAATAAGTGTAGCAGTAAGCACCATTACTTAAATTCTTACAGGAACAGAGTATGGGACCTAATGGATTCATTTTATGCCCTGAACCTAAATTTTGTGCCTAGAGAAGAGAATCACCTGGCAGATGCATTGGCAAAAAATAGAGCTAATTTCAATCCTCCTATAGACTTTGGAACTAAGAAGACCAAGGGAATTAAAATGGTTTTCAGACCTGTAGTGCCAGATAACCAAATATTCTGGCAGGTTTTTGAAAGTGATGAACAGATTTTGGACTTTATAATAAAAGAAGCATGAATCACAACTATCCAAGAGGAATACTTCGAGGAGATAGATCAGCAAGACTTCATCCAGCTGAGAAAAAATCATATCCCAAGGGTATTGGTCACCCTTGAAATTTTATTCGATAATGAAGATTGGAAGAATGTTGGAGCTATGAAGGTTGGTGAGAAGATCTATAAGGAGGTAGAAGTTGGAATAGGAAAGAAGATAAATATTGGGATCCAATGTTCTCATGAGGAAGCAGAATAAATCAAAGCTTTGTGCTTAAAATACCAAGACACCATGGCTTGGTCATATGAGGACCTTAAATTTTATGACAAAAGGATTATCCATCATACTATTAAGTTAGAACCTAATGCTAAACCATTCCAAAAAAAATAGAGTCCTGTCAATCCAAGGATAGAAGCCATTATGAGAGAACTTTTAAAGCTGCTAAAGGCTAGGATAATATATCCAATAAAACATTCCACTTGGGTAGCCAATTTGGTACCCATAAGAAAGAATAATGGAGATATACACCTATGTGTGGATTTTAGAAACCTGAATCAAGCTTCCCTCAAGGATCACTATCCCCTTCCTCAGATTGACCAGATATTACAAGTGGTAGCTGGATCAGAGAGATTCTCGCTATTGGATGGTTATTTTGGATATAATCAAATTTGGGTAAAAGATCATGATCAATATAAAATAGCATTTAATACAAAATGGGGTACATTTGCCTATCATAGGATGCCCTTTGGTATGTCTAATGCAGGAGCTACATTTTAGAGGGCCATGGATTATGCCTTTGGTACACTTATAAACAAAGTTATTCTGATTTACCTAGATGACATGACTGTGTTTTCTCATGATAAAAATGATCATCTATCTCATTTGGAATAGGTTTTTCAAAAATACAAAGAATTTGGTATTTCACTAAATCCTAAAAAGTCATTCTTCGCAATACATGACAGAAAAATACTAGGATATGTGGTCTCAAAGGAAGGTATGGCCATAAATCCAAATAGAATTAGAGCAATTCTAGCTATTCCATTGCCTACTAATTAGAAGATGCTACAGTATTTCTTAGGTCATATCAATTTTGTCAGGAAGTTCATTTTTGATTTTGCACAGAAGGTGAGGCCTATATCTGAAATACTCAAGAAAAAGACAGAATTCAAGTGGATTGAAGTTAGGAAGAAATATTTTGAGATCATCAAGCAATCCATTTTCGCAGCCCCAGTATTGATAAATCCTGATTTCAGCAAATATTTTATTCTCTATGCTTACGAAGCTGAACAAAGTTATGCTTGAGTGCTCACCCAAAGAGGTGATCAAGGGGATGAACACCCTGTATTATTTTGGAGTCAGACTTTACATGACTATAAAGTAAAATATAAATTTATTGAAAAACAAGTGTTTGTTGTGATGAAGTCACTTAAGAAGTTCAGACAATATCTAGTACAGAGAAAAACTCTGGTGTATGTGGTTCATCCATATGTGAGAAGTTTTATCTTACAATGTGACCTAGGAGATAAAAGGGTTTGTTGGATTACTAAGATCTAGGAGTACAATGTGGAAATACACCCCACCAAGCTAGTAAGAGGTAGAGCTTTGTACCAAGAATTGATAGATACTTTAGCATTGACCGGAGTGACATCTTGTCAGATGACAGAAGAGGAACAAGTAGATATTGTCCACACTCTGAATTCTAATTGGATCGAGCAAATGACCAGGTATTTCCAAACTAAAATTTGCCCACCTGATATGAATCCTTCTTAAATAAGTAGGTATAGACTTCACGCTCTAAAATATGTATTACTTCCTGAAGGGTTGTTCAAAAGAAACTTGGATGGTATTCTCCTAAAATGTTTGAAGGAGGACCAACAAAAAAGAGTCATTGAAAAATTTCATGGAGGGTCAGCAGGTGGCCATAGCTTAGGCAGAACTACAACTTTGAATATAATAATAGTAGGCTATTATTTGCCTGATGTGTTCAATGATGCTTTTAAAGTTACCTAGGTCTGTGATAAGTGTCAAAGGTATGTTGGAAAGACTAGAAATTTTGCATCCCCCCTGAAGCCTATTCAATTGGAGGAGCCTTTTCAACAATGGGGATTAGATTTCATAGGAGTCATAAATACTAATTCTTCAACAGAGCATGAGTTTATCTTGGCAGCTACAGATTATCTTACCATATGGGTAGAGGTTATTCCTACAAAGAAGGCAGACCAGGAAGTTGTGATCAACTTTATGGAGAGTTTAATTTCCAGATTTGGATTTCCATAAGATTTTGTGAGTTATAATGGCCCTGCTTTTATAGGAGCTAAGTACATTGAGTTTACCAGCAATTATGGCATCACTCTTAAAAATACTTCAAACTATTATCCATAAGGTAATGGACTTGTAGAATCTACCAACAAGAACCTATTAAGGATTTTTAGAAAGTCTCTAGAAGGTAACAAAAGGAGTTTGCACCTATTTCTTGACCATGTTCTATGGGAAGACAGGATTACTATTAAAAATTCTATAAAAACTTCTCCTTATGCATTGGTATATGGAAAAGAGGTATTATTGTCGATTCACCTAGAGATTCCAGCACTTAAGTTTGTCAGTTTGGAAGAAGAGTTAGAGGAAGATCCAGTGAAAATTAGGTTGACACACTTGCTACAACTGGAAGAGCGCAGAACTCAAGCATATGATCATTTTCATAACCATTCATCAGATATTAAAGCATGGTTTGATAAAAATACCATGTTTAGAAAACGTTAAGTAGGAGACTCAGTTCTCAGGTGGAATGTGGACAGAGCAAAGCCGAGTAAGCATGAATATGAGACAAGCAAAGTCTCCCTAAGATCGAAGAATGCTCCACAAGATCAATCACACATAAAAGAGGTAAACCCACAACACAAATATTTAGTGGTAAAACCCTACTTCAAATGAAGAAGGGAAACATCCACTATGAAGCTCACTATATTACTCAATGATTCAACAGTACAAAATTCTTCAATGTTATGCAACAATATGCATCAACATAAACTACAACACAAGTCAATATGACAATATATGATAATATGTAATAATATGTAGTAGAAAACACCCCTATTTAAAAAAAAAAATTTCTACTACAACCCTAAATCTTATCACAATCTATCAAATATTATAAAGTGCTTTAGTTACTTTCTAACTTTATCACAATCTAATATTTGAGATATGTGATAAGTGGCATCTATCAAATATTAGAAAGTGATTAGTTACTTTCTAATATTTGCTAGAAAAGGGAAATAACCTTTTCCCAAGAAATTAAATATTCCTAGCACCCTTAATTATTTATTAATTGGGTGGGAATATTTTACATAAGATAGAATTATATTCTAATTCAAATATTATTCTTTAGAATTTATATTTTAGTCTAAGAATAATTTACACAATGTTGCATTACATATTCCAACACTCCCCCTTAATGCAATATTGGGGAAATGAATTATGATACAAAGAAACATTCTCCCCCGAAAGATACAAATGGGGATGAGAATAAAATGAGTAATATAGTTACAATGATCTTCTATGACCAAGAATGGTCTATAATAAGGCACCAATACAAAATGGGCCAAAATGAGACTGCAAGCCCCCAACGGAGTAGCTTCAGATACAAGCATCTTACAAAACCATCCATGAACCACAAGTGGTTGCAAATGACAAAAATAAAATATCACAAGGGTGTCTTCAGTAAGTCTGCAAAATCCCAAATGAAAGTACCTGCAAGCTACAAGCAACTCAACATAATATCGGTTAGATACATCATCATAAATATATTCACCATAGCATATATGAATATCCAAAGATGATAACAAAATTGATCTAAAAAATAGTGAACTATAAGTCATCACAAAAATATGCCAAGCCATACTTATAGTCACGTGCTATATAGTTGATCAAAAAATATCATGTACAAAGTTGCATAAAACAAACAAGGAGTACCATGATAATGCAAACTCTAAAGTACCATGTACAAAAGTAGCACAAGGCTAACAAAAAAATACCATGTACAAGAGTTTCATAAGGTATATGAAAATAATAAAGTGTGCACATCGGTTGCATAAAGCTAACCATAAAATATCATGTACAAAAGTAGCATAAATGCTAACAAGAAAGTACCATGATAAACCAATTGCATAATGCCAACTACATAAAAAAACATGTACAAATTTGCACAAGGCAAAAATAAAGTACCATGTAAAATATTTGCATAAAGCAATTGCATCATATACCATAATTGCACAATTCCATCTACAAAGTAACATGTACAAAAGTTGCACAAGGCAAACAAGAAAGTACCATGTTCAAAAGAGATGCAAAAAGCAATTATACCACCAAAGATCAACTCATATATATAGCACAAAAAACCTCATAAGGATGAAGTTGTCATCACACAAGGGCATGAAAAGTTTGATTCCTTTTGGGATGGTCCTTTCAAAATTGTGGAAGCAAAAGAGTCTAATGTATTTCAGTTGAAAGACTTAGAAGGAAACATAAAACCAATTCTGGTGAATGGTTTCCACCTTAAGCTTTACTATATGTAAGAAATAGGCTTATTGTAACATATGTATATACATTGTACAAATATTTATCTCTCCTTTTTGCACTTTCTATTTCATTTTCTTTCTGCACTTTGTAATTAGTTCTTTTTCAGAGAAATGCTAAAAAAAAAAAAAGAGAAGAGAGAGAGAAGTTTTGCAAGAAATGACTAAGTATTGGCCGGATTCATGGTAATCTTCCATCCCGCACATTATGCTATGCAAAACTCCCTAGAGTGGTATTCTTCCCTCAATACCACATGGTCAGATCCAGATTGGCGATTCCGCAAGAATGGTCCATCAAAAGAGAAACAAGAATGGCATTAATTTGATAACCTCTCAAAGCTAAAGATAGCCAGAGCAGAATAAGGATAAAGCCAAACAAAAATTTTTTATTTGACATGTGGAAGCTAAATATTACTTGTGCATTCAATTCTAACGAACTCATGCATGAACCAAAGAGTATCCGAAAGGATACGATGAGCTGGCAATGCAAATTCATAATTCAACCCATGAGGAGATAGGGCACTACCTTAGTGCCACCAAATTAAATAATGAAACATATTAGAAAGTTTGACTACAAATATATCATTCAACTGTTGCATTAATGGCAAAATATACGTGGTCTCTAGAAGAGAGAAGTAATTAAAAGCATATGCCAAATTCATTTGGAGGCCCTTTGCATCTACATAAAGGTAGAAGAGGTACAGCCATACCTTGAAGGATTTACTACAAATCAGGAGGACAAAGCTTGCTACTATCAAGATGACACCCAAGAAATCATCCGTTGAATCAATAAAAATAGCGACAAGATTACAGGTGCATGCACATCGCACCAGTCGAGTTGTAGATACGATGATGGCAAGAGTAGGGAGGACCCGCCTCAAGACTGATTTTGAATTTCCATATTTTTAAGGGAAGCCAATGCAATGGTAAGGTATGGTAGCCATAAAATCCTTTTTGTTCTCTTATATCTATGATTTTGTGGACCACTGTCCTGAGTTGGTCTCTGCTATGATTCAGTTCTATGATCCTGATAATAGAATAGTCAAAACCCCTAAGGGCACTCCCCTATTTTCTATTAATAGGGAGGCATGCTATGAATTATTTGTCGTAGGGGTAGGTCCACCATCAAATATTAGACCATTTAGCGTAGTAGAGCTAGATAGGGCTTACAATAACATGATGGTTGTAGAAGAAAAAAGGGAGGCACTAGAAAAATGGCTTCACTTTAATTTCATAAGGATAAGGAATGAAGTCGAGATGCCTGAAGTCCCAATTCATATTGGTGAAATTGCATACCCATAATTATTTTCTATGTTGGATTGTATAGAGGGTTTGGACTCTGACAAGATGGTGCACGGTTGGCAAATCACCACGGCATATTGTATGTCTGATGAGAGGATGTACAAGAAAGGGGCGAGAGAGGGATACCAAAGTAGTTTACTTTGACTGGTCAGCTTTTCTTGCTCAAAGAATCCATGAGCAGATGGTAAACATGAAGAAAGGTGTTAGTACTCCCAATTTTATGCATTGCTCGAGTCTGGTATGGATGTTCTATGCAGTTGTCAGAGACATAATGCCATGGATTTCAGATAGGGATGGAACCAGTGATGGAGAACCCTTGCCAGTCTATTATTGGATAAATATTTTGAAAAGAAGCAAGTCCCATTATAAATTTAATTTAGAATTTTTGGAACCTGCCCTTAAAATAATGTATAATGAGTGCCTTAGGTTACCTTCCTTAGCTAAGCAGATTCTAAGGAAGGAATACTCTGAAGAGGGAGATTGGTATCTGCTAACAGAGGGCACAGTAATTAGGTTGTACGGTTTCATAGGTAAACCCTTTCTCTTACCTCACTTTGTCACAGAAAGGCTATTCACCCTAGAGTATCTAAGGCAGGTGGTATACATTGATGCAAGCTATGGTTCTGGAAGGAAGAAGAGGTCTCTAATTACTTACCTCCCTAAAAATAATATTATTGTATCCGAGTGGGAGGGCCAACAAATTGAGCAGTACCTTGATAGATTAGGTATGTTCTATATTCCTCAAATATGGAGTTATGATTCTGACGGTATTTTCACTATGAGAAATAAAACCCTCAATGGAGACAAGGCCTATAAATTTGAAAGAAGGCCCAGGGCTAAATTTGAACAAGGGAGGAATAACGATGAAACTATGCTTTTGGAGTGGAAGGTTTCAAATATGGGTCAGTTACCTCCATGGTTGGATTTCTATGAACAGGTGGTAGATTTTGATCCAGAACATGAGCTCAATCATCGGCTTACGAAAGATGCGATTGATAAAGTAAGAATTGAATCTGCCAATTTGAAATACCTTCCTTCTAAAGAAGATATATCGCAGAGAGGAAAACCGATAGATAAAGGGCCATGGAAGGTAAAAAATATTGCATATTGGTGGCGTATGAGGGTCAAAATTGGAAAACTTTTTCCCAAATCGAAGTTTGGAATGAAAATGGATAAGGAATTTTTTGGAATTTATAATAAAAATTTTGAAACCTAGAGACCGAAGGATGTCAAGAATATGGTTTTGATAAGTGAAAATCCCCAGAATGATTTTTAATCACAAATTCCTCTAACACATCAAAGAGTTCAGACAGAATTATGGGAAGTTCCTTCGACCACAACTGAAATACCTAAGATCTCCAAACCTATCTCTGAGCACATGGAGAAGCTTCCTAAGAAGGCTAAATTGACAAATGAGACACAATATTCCAAATATATAGCAGTCAATATCCTTCTAATTGAAATAAGATCCCCACATTTTTCTATTATCCCCATGGTCTTAGTTGAATTACGACCCATAGCTGAGCAGTCCCTACTTTCAAGGGTAGAACAGGGAGATGAAGAGGGGGAAAATTCTGAAGGGGAGAAGGCCACTTATCAAATAGTGTACAGAAGGACTAAGAGGGCCCTAGAAGAAGAGGAGAGGGAGGTCTTCAAGAATCATAAAATAAATGTAGGAGGAATTTTTGAAGAGGTAGTTATTACTACTACAGAAGGGTTAGTTGACCAAGAACAACAACTGGAAATAGAAGCTAAACAGGAGCACCCTACATCTATAGGCAAAGGTACAATTTCTAATCCCCCTTCTCCTTCTCATCCCCATGAATCCCTAGAAGGGTTTCCCTCCCTTTCTAGTCAAGATGTGGAAAATTTACCTCCTCCCCCTTATAGTTCTTCCTTTGTACTATCAGTAGCTATGGAGGTATCGATCAGTTATGTGGTGTCACAACCTTCTCCAAACCCACCTTCCACTTCTCAGATACCCACTCCTATGTCCACCATTTTCACACCCTCACCTCCTTTGTTATCACCATCAATGGGATGTTGCATTCCAAATCCATCCATCCCATCCACTATCAGTTTGGTCCCTATTTCTCTGAATTTACCTGTATCGACAACAACAGTAATCACGAAATCCACCATTGTAATAGAAGTTGTTGTCAAAGTGTCTTCACCCCTACCAACAAAGAGTCAGTCCACCCTTATGTTTTTAATGTCATTATCTCCTTTGGCGGTCGATGTTTCAAGATCTGTTGCTATATCCCAAGAGTAGGCAAGCGCTCAGAGCATAAATGATTATTGGGTAGAGAAGCTTACGAAGCCTTCCATCCGGATGGTTGTGACTAGGAAAAGTATGTATGTTAACCCCATCACTAGGAAAAGGGTTTCAAGGTCTTTGATTCCATAGGTAAGCAAACTCAAGAATGAGATGACTTCTTAGGATTATAGAGTAGAAGAAGTCATAGAAGATATTGACAAACTTCATGCTTAAGATGAATTAGTGATGGCAAAGGCTCATTTAGAAACCTCTTATGTGAAGATGGATATAGCTAAATATAAGATAGATAAGCTAGAACAACAGGTTGAAAAGCTTAAAAATACCTTCTATGATAAAATGGAATTAGAAAAATCTTTGAGATAAGAGGTGAAGATTTGGCAAGAGATATTTCAAAAAGATAATAAGTTGAAGGATCACTTAGAAGAACAAAATAAGTTGCATGAAGATCAGGCAAGAGAAATTCAAAATTTGAAACATCAGCTTTAGGTTGAGAAAACCAAATCCTCAAGGTTTTCCAAAGATGATTTGAAAAGAATAAAGTAGGAGTTGCTTTCTAAAATTCAAGGGAAATGTTCAGGTCTTCAACTTGTAATTGACTACCTGAAGGATGCCAGCCAATTGCTCTCCACCATTCAGAAGGATTTAGATCGAATCATGGGAGAGTTACAGTCTATGGTGATTTCGACAGAGCAAATATACAGATTGGTTAGTAGCAGGTTTAATGGTGTTGCTAAACCAATTTCTAATAGAGAGTGGAATCTAGCTGGGGTAGCTTCAAGGATAGTGGTGAAGAAGCATAGGGCAGTCCAGAGAGCTTGGCTATTGTGTGACAGGATGGACAGAAGAATCAAATAAATCATTGACATAAATGAGGAGATGATTCATGTTGGTTTCGAAGGACTCTAGAAGGAGGACCATAGCTTGTTATCTGTGGAAGAAGTTTAGCAGAAAATTAAATATATCTTGCAGGATGAGGCTGAGATTGATTCACTAGAAGAGCCACTATCACAAGAACAAGTTGCTAAATTAATTGTGAGTTACACCCGTTTAAGAGATCTCATGGAAGATCTGGTGATTAAAGGGAATGCTGCTAATTATGAGGATGTTGGGAAGCTACAATATGTTTATAAGTGGCTTAAAGAGACATCAAATCCCTCTAAGGAAGATTGGAAACATGTCCTCCAGTCTTTGGAATCAATGGTCAAGTTGTTGGGGGACACCTCTAGTGAGAATAATCAGAGAGTACAAACTCCAAAATATGAAGATGAAGGGGGTGTGGAAGAATAAGGATAATATTGAGCACTTAAAAGCCTAGGAGGGACTCACACTTAAATAATTTTCATTTCTATTCGTACATATTCATAATTTTTGTATTTCTATTTTTACCCTGACAATTGTCAAAAATAAGCAATAAAGGTATGAAGTCTACAGAACAACATTTTTGTGTGAAGGCATTCTTTGAAATAAAGCCTTATAAAGGAGGTAGAGTTGTGTATAGTTTTGGAAGACAGTAATAGTACTGATATTATGGACACAAGTCTATGGTCGAAAAAGTGGGTTTTATGATGTTTTTGGCATGGTTTCTATATGAACCTTTACCCTCTGAGTAGAATTTGTGCTTTCAGAGGGTAAGGTTTGTATGGAAGTTATTCCTTAAAACATATCTTCAAAAATTAGTTTTGTTTTGACTCCTAAGGCCCAATGGATAAGACTCTGGATTTGATTGGCTTTGCGAGAAAATCCACCCAGGAGGCGCTAGAATGTAGGCCCAAAATGGCCACATAGTAAAATTTCATATAATTTTTACTAAGTGATAAAACTGCCATTCCGCTCCGGAACAAGGTTGATAAGACAAATCCGCTCAATAGTCATGCAGTTTTGCTTGTTTAAAATGATTTCGAGGAACTCCATTCCGGGTCCGGATTGAAGAAGGATTGCAAAATCCACAAAATTTTGTGAAAGGTGGTGACATCAGCAGAAAAAAAGTGCAAAATGGTCCTTTTGCATATACCCGATTTCGAAAACTCTTTTGGTTCTCCACACTGGATTAGCATTATCCTCAAATCCACAAAAGTCTCAAGGAGATGATGACGTAAGCAGTAGAAAAGTGCGGATTGACAATCCGAAGAATAAATGAGTCTTTTTCTATTCGGAATGAAGATAAGGCGGAATGGCGGAATGATGTAAGAACTTAACTCTAGATCCAGACTGAGGAAGACGCTCATTCTATCCGAAATGGAATCTACAAAAGTTATAAGGAAGAGGTGACATCATCAACATTTTAATGCGGATTGGAAAATATAAAGGCCCCGGAGTAGATTCAAGGTTCAAATTTCCAAGATCCTAATTGGATGTTCTACTGCTAATTAAAACAATGTCATCCAACAGATGGGCTCTCAGCTTATATCGGATCTAATCTGGACCATGGGATAAAGAATATCAATGGTGGAGGTTAGTCTGCTAAATCTAGGCCATTTAAAAGGATGTCCCTACACTAGAACTATAATAGATTGGCCAGAAGATGAATCATCGAGAGTTTCCAGGAATATCAAACCAAAGGCAGTTGTAGATCAACGTTGGTGCTCTACTCCCAAGAATGATTTGTGGAAGTGCATGATCTAGAATGTTCTGAACTACAATTCTAATGAGCGACCAACAAGTTGCAGAGAACCCATGCTGCCATGGCGGTTTCCCTTTTAGCGGATTTCCTGGAGGTTAGACCAATGAGCTAATACTAGCTAAGTTCTTTGCTAAGTTGTAACAAAATTTGATGTATTGTTTCTTTATTTGTAATATGAAAAACTATAAGTAGAGGTCGAACCCTCGTTTTGAAGGGTCAGATCTAGCATGTTTTCCTACACCATTGTAAATATTTCTGAAGAGCTAAATGAAAGGAGCAATACATTGATCTTTGCCTCAAGGCTGCGTTTCCATGCTTGATGTCAGAGGTTCGGATTTCATAGTTGTATTTCTGTGAATACTTAGATGGTTAGTTTATGCCTATCTTGGATTACTAGTTGTTATGAGTAATTGAAATATACTTTGAATTTTATTCTATGTTATTGGTAAGTACATTTATGTAAAATCTAGTTTTTGGTGAATTTTGCTATTTGGATTATCATTTCCTGGATATTGAAATTGCTTGCTATAATATTTCTTTGTTATGCTTTAATATTTGAAATGAGCTATCTTGGGATAAGGGTTGATCTGAATGTATGTCTTTAATATGGTTTTTTGGAAGATTTTTATGGTGATGTAATTTTGTTAACCTATCCGTCCACTAATATCTACATCTCTCTAACCCTAACCTTCTCTTACCCTAAAATCCAAGCCCTAATTGAGCATAATTGTGTCAACAATCTGCTAAGTTGACAAGGAACCAACTGGAGGTTGCATCGAAAACCCCTATTTTGGTCCTTCTAATGTTGAGTGTTGAGCTACAACTATCGGGTGCAAGCCTAAATATAAATTTGGAAGATAGACAACCGCACTATCAAGTAAAACTTGGTGCAATTTAGTGCCCAACAAGAACCTAGTCAAGAATCTAGTGCATCATGATCGAACCAAACATATTGATAAACAATGTCACTTCATTAGAGATGAGGTTCCAAGATACAAAATTCAGCTTCAATACATTCCCACCAGTGATAAAGTTACGGATATTTTCACCAAGGCCCTTGCACACATCAAGTTTGAGTTCTTTCGCAACTCCCTTTGTATTGCAAAATAATGTAATAAGGGGGGATGTTAGTATATTTTACTTATTACTTTATTTTAGTTACTTTATTTTGTTGGCTAGCATTGTCGGCCAATATCTTCTATGATATTTGTAAAGTGCATTGTCATCCAATATTGTTTGGGATATTGTGCTAATAAGGGGGATATTATATTATTAGTTATTAGGCTATATTTAGCCTTAGCGACTTGTATATAATTGTACTGCTCCAAATTTTTTGTATCCTTACCTTCAGGCTATAGGATCCATGCCCGGAAGGGGGATGCGAGAAGGATGGGACAATACCTCTGACTGAGAGGCCCTTTGAAGGTCACGCCTCTCGGGGGAGGGGGTATAAGGGTGAATTTTTTATGGATGGTGGGTTCACCAGGAAACTTTGAGTGGCAGTTTCCACACCTAGGTTGAGAATGGGTTTGATGTGTTCATTTTGTACTTTAACCATGCATATCCTAGGTTTGGCCAAGATGAATCTAAGTTATTCTATATGCCAATGTTGATTTATATGGATACAAAAAACATGAATAAGTGCTAAACACAGAAAGTGTGCTAAATAAGATAGAATGTACCTAATTCTGGATGTCTGATGAAGATTCTGAGGTTTGTAGAAGTCCAGATCATCTCAAATCTTACATAATCATCTACAATTACATAGAATTGTCTCATATCACAATCGGTCATCTGATATCAGACGAGATCATCATCGACTTGATGAATTCGTCAGACGAATTCGTCAGAAACCTACAATCACAAAAACAGATACCAAAGACCAAAAATGCAACTACAAAAGCAAGGGGAAATGATAGAAATAATAGTAAACCTGCCTAAATGATAAATCCAAATAACAATTAAAGGAAATGCATTAATTTAATAATTTATTTTAACTTTATCATGCATCTATGTTAAATGAGGTGAACTCCATAATGCAGAAATAGAATAAACTAATTTAATGCATAAGGAAATGAAGAGAGAAGATAAAAAAATGCAAACTCCAGGCTCTGATTTCCCCCAATCTGGATTGCATTCGAGATCACCTCCAATCATACGATATCATCATCGATCTATGATAGGATCGTTCGAAATTATTTGGAATCGCTAGCGACAATCCGAGCTTGCTCCAGCTAAAAAACAACAAAATTCCTGCAAGGAAACATGAAATACACAATGCAAATGATGGTACGAAGGTTTTCTAATGCACGAGAAACTAAATTTGTAGGGAAAATCAGCCAAGGGGAAATCAAGAGAAATCCTAAGTTTATATAGGATTTAGGGAGAGGTTAGGATGTTGGAGATCACCCCAATTTGGGAGATCTCCAACGAGGGAGACTCTAACCGTGCAGACACGCTTTCTGCCCAAGTTAGAGAAGCTGTTGAAACATAAACTAATTATGAAAATTCAGTTTTGGGACAAAATCGTCTGGACGTTCTATTCCAGATGAATTCGTCAGATCTGGGATGATTTTTTATGATCGACGACTATATCGTCCAACGGTCAAAATAACTCCTAAAAATGGCGCAAAAAATGGGGGGAGCGGGTAACGAGCGGTTAACGGGCGGTTTTGGGGTTAAAATTCAAATTTTTATCTTTTTACTAAGGTTTTAACTGTGCCAATTTTAGGGTGCTATATTTTGCCCCCTCTTTAGAAAATTTTTTGAAGAAAATACATTAAAGACGAGTTCTTCCTGTTTTACGAGAAAGCAAAAATTTACTTAATTTTTTAGACGACGATTCTAGGTCGAATCGTACGACTGCTTACTATGGCGCCCCCTCCGTGTTTTTACCCAAATCGAACGTTTGAGGTAAAAGCGCAGAAAATAAAAATTAAAAATGTTGTTGTTTTTAAAATTAAATTAAGAAAAATAGGGTAAAACCCTAATTCATTTTTACTGTCCATTTTCACTTTTTTTAGAGCTCTGCAGACAAAATGGTCGAAACCATGCACAGATCAATAGAGGTTCGGTGCGGGCTACGGGTAAGAATCTAAACCTAGTGAATTATGTTTTAATTTGATTTATGTAATTTGCAATTTAAATTTTGACTGTTTTGGGGCATCACGGCCATTTTTAGGTCGTCGACGATGTTGGGATGAAATCGTCCCAATTTCGTCGAAATCGTCCCCAGATCGTCTATTTCGTCTAAGGGCGAAATAGGCGAAATAGGGGCGATCTCGTCCAACAAGGGGCGATCCCCAAGTTGAGAAATAGGAGATGATTTCATCCTACAAAGGATGATTTGATTTAATTTAGGACGATATCATCCAATGGTGGACGATATCATCATTTTTATGAAATTAAGCTTGTTTGAATTGCATTTAATTGATTGTAATAATTGTTTTATTAATGAATTTTGTTGTTTTATTGTTTATTTTGTAGAGGGGATTACTAAAGAGATGAGAATATAAATACGGGGGGCTGAGGGATGACATGGCCGCACTCAATCAAGCAGAGTGAGACCGACTAGCACAGGTCGGACTATAGCATGTGGTAGAGATGCCACAAATACCAACAGACATGGGGCTACTGACAACCCTAGCAGAGAGATGGTATCCGAGGTCATCCTGCTTCTGGTTATTGATAGGGGAGATGGCTCCCACTCTAGAGGATGTATGGAGGATCTTGAGGATCCCCATACAGGGACGATTTATGACTCCTGCAGCCAATCAGGGCCAAGCTATGATGAGGCTAAGCGGAGACCCGAGCTTCACCCTAGAGAAGGGTGGAGTGAACATCGAGTCTCTGAGGCATATGCCTGGGGCATCTAGGTTGACTCAAGTTTTGGCAGGGATAGTGGGTGGCCTACTGCTATGCCACCAGAGCGAGTACGGATTACCATGGCTCCTTTCATATGTGGTCTACAACATGAGAGACCATGGGTACAAATTTGCATGGGGCAGCTTTGTACTATACTTCTTGTATAGGATCCTGCACAGGGTCGTATACAAGGGAGGCCGATGTCTATTTTTGACATCGCTACTACAGGTTTGATTTTGGGAGCACATCACGATGTGGAGGCCGGTAGGACTCCCACTGACAGGGATTGACCAGGAGAGACCTCAGGTTTTCTATTGGTGGCTTGAGAGAGGGTCACAATGATGGATAGATCTAATGATGTCACGAAGGTTACTAGATGACCTCATCCTTGACCAGATCACCTGGAGGCCATGGAGAGAGCATCCAGGGTGGGGGTAGTATGAACAGGAGTTAGCTCGCATCAGGCGAGTCTGTTGGCTAAGGATGGAGTGGGGAGAGGTAGAGCTCCACCTCTATGACCGAGTTATGTGATAGTTTGGTCTACAGTAAGGGATCCCATCTCTCAGGGACTATGAGTACTCTCAGACTATCCGAGATAATACCACATTGAGCGAGGCTTCGGATATGCAGTGATTCTAGAGCCAAGACACGAATGATGCCCCCATCCAGCCAGTGGATGGGGATGATGCTGGGGTCACTGATGGATATGATGCCTGGTATGTAGGCATTCACCCTCCTCGGATGACGAGGACATAGGGTTTGATGCACGTCATGGTGCGATGGATGGGGAGGCGGTGCCAGGCTACTATTGAGGCAATGCGGGGTCACAGAGGGAGAGAACAGTGATGGTCTCCATAGGAGAGATGCCAGAGGATTCCACAGGCTCTGTAGAGACCACAACAAATAGGGATGAGGGAGGAGGGATTCCCTGCTCAATAGTGGGAGAGGCCACCATCACTCGATAAGGGCAAGGGTGTTGAGGTGGGGGAGAGCAGTGAGATGGTGGCTCTCCAAGCTGAGAATGCCTACCTACGAGCTCAGTTGTAGACTCTACAGGATGAGGCTACACGACTCAGGGCTCAGAGTGGAGGGGCAAGCATGCAGGAGTTGGCACGGTCTATTGCTCAGATCGCATTCTATCAGGGAGCATACTTTCAGTTGGTTCCAGAGGGCAAGAGGTTATAGCTACCAGTCGACATTACGAAACTGATCAGGATGGGATCGTCGAGGATATCCTCACGATCGACGGTGAGGACCTGAGACACAGCACGGACCTCTATGGGACCACCTCCTCCACGTCAGGGTGGGAGAGTGTTGAGTGGTATTTTCACCCAATTATGAAAGTACACTCTCCCTTAGGATTTGGGTTCCAAATCCCCTCTTGCAAAGAAGTTAAACAAACAACTTCTCCAAGGTCTCCCCTATATTAGCATTTGCATATGTGTAATGGTAATCTCAAATAAAGATATTCAATTTAAATGCTTGGAACACCTTAGTGATTGCAAGTAATCGTAAACAAGGGGCAATGTTGGTTTATTTTACCATGAAATTTTAGTGATTGTTCATTAAACCAAAATAAACAAATGTGAATCCGCCCAGCAATGAAAATTTCCATTTTTGGATTTTTTAAAGATCTGCAATAAAACAGCAACTTCGGTGAATTTTTTAAAATACTAAAAAACTCCGAAAATGAAATTTCAAATTGCGTATTTGAAGCATGAAGTATAACCTATGCAATGGTTACATTATTTTTTTGTATTTTGAAGCCTTTTTTTTATATTTATTTTAATGTCTAATTATTAAAATAAAGTTAAAATCTCTTGGTGCATTCAGTATGATGCTATCCTATTTCGAAAAAACCAAAGATATGAGGTTTTCATGCATGCAACCTAACCTATTGGACCTGCAAAACAAGCACAATCCGGATAAGCTAAGTGCTGGATCCTAAGGATTTGAATGAGGTTTTCAGATTTAAGCATTCGCATGTAGCAACCAAGAAAATACTCGCATCAACTACATTTACAAGCCTAAAATCTGAAAAGGGAAAAATAGACATTTAATCTTGCATGCAGAAAATGACTCCTTCTTTCTTGCCCATAAAATGCAAATTTCTGAACAATTTTGCATTAAAAATATGTCCTGTTACAATAGCAGAATCTCTGGTTTTTCTCAAAACCAGCAAAAGGGGAAGAAAAACACTCCACAGCAGGCCCAGAATGGCTAATCACCCTCAACTTTGCAACCCCACTCGCAGCGGTTTCCGACCAATCCATGTGGAAGGAAAATATCTAGGAAAAACCCAGTGTCAAGGCCTTGCCTTCATTCCTGCAATATTCTCTGAACAGTTTTTGACCAGTCCATGTCTGTCTTCACTTGCGCCTTTAAAATTTCTGCTACGGCTCTCTACTTCGCCTTGTGACGTTTCGTTTCATCTTCTAGATCGATTCGTTTTGTCTCCCACTCCATTATTTTGGCTTTCTGCTTGGTCGTGAAACGTTCGGTCTTCTCTGCTAACTGTAACTGTCAATCTGAAGCATTATCATAACCCTTATGCCTTTGTGCCATGTGTTTCATGCTTCCTTGCATACTATGTAACGGCTAGCCATGAATCACGACAAAAATAGCATGTCATGATATCGCAACGTTCTTCTGTCAGTAGCTTAACTCTTCTTCATGCACTGCAAAAATGTGACGTGTCACGAAATCATGATGTTTTTCCCTTTCAGGCTGTCTCACTGCAACCTATCGTGAAATCGCGACGTTTTTTCTCTTTCGGGTCTCGAGGATGCCACCTGTCGTGAAATCACGACGCCTTTTCATTTTGCTGTGTTTCGCTATTCCTGGCCATGAAAACGTGACATGTCATGAAATCGTGACATTTTCTCATTCTGTACTGTCTCGCTCTTTTCTGTCACGAAATCGTGACACTTTTTCATTTGGCATGTCTTACTGCTTTATGTCGCGAAATCGCGACAATTTTTTCGTTCCGTACCACTTGGCTAATCCAGGTTGCGAAACTCCGACATGTCACGAAATCATGACATTTTTCATCTTTGCCCTTCATCTCGTCTTCAGGTCATGAAATGGCGACATGTCGCGATATCGCGACAACTTTTCATTCCTGGCTGTCTTACTGCTTTCTGTCGCGAAATCGTGACACCTTTTCATTCCTTTCACTTTGGTAGTTTTCTGTCACGAAATCATGACGCTTTTCGTTTGGAGCTATCTTGCGGATTTCTATCATGAAATCGTGACACTTTTCTATTCCGTACCATCTCGCTGCTTGGAGCCACGAAAATGTGACATGTCACGATATCGCGAAAACTTTTGCATTGACTCTTCTCTTGCTGCCTTCGACCGCGATTTCATGACATGTCGCGATATCGTGACAATTTCTCTTCATGAGGCATTCTGCTGCTCCTTAGCCACGAAAACGTGACATGTCACGAAATCGCGACATTTTTTATCCTTCGCTGCATTTTGCTTGTCTGAGCTGCGAAAACGTGACTTGTCACGAAATCGCGACACCTTCCAGTTTCACAGCAGCAACACATCATGAAATCATGACACCTTCCAGTTTCACTGCAGCAACACGTCGTGAAATCATGACACTTTTCATTTCTGAGAAGCGATAGCACAATACATCGTGAAATCGTGACAACTTTCATTTCTAAGCAGCGACGGAGCGACATGTCACGAAATCGTGACACCTTTCCATTCCGTACAACTTCGCTTGTCTGAGTCGCAAAAACGTGACATGTCGCGATATCGCGACAGCTTTTCATTTTTGGCCGCGACGGAGCAACATGTCGCGATATCACGACATTTTTTCATTTTCTGCCGTGACGGAGCAACATGTCACGATATCGTGACACTTTTTCATTTTCAGCCGCGACGGAGCAACATGTCACGATATCGCGACACTTTTTCATTTTTGTGCAATTTTTCTTTTTTCTTGATTTTTAGCATCTGGGTCACTGAGGTCTTCTTTGAAATCATGCAAAAAAGGTAGGTCCCCAATTTTGGGGTGTGTTGTGGATTAGCCATAACAAATGGCGACTCTGTTGTTAAATGCTCTTGAGCATTTTGGTGAGAACCCAACCTGGAAGTATACAAACTCGTAAACAGGCATTAGCACATAAGAAATATAAACAAATGCCAAAAGATCAGAAATACATGAATCATCAAAATCATTAAGTATCAGCTCGGTGTGTGCAATGTGTTTTCATTCCCTACCGTTTGAACTTGATCAAAATTCCATTTTTAGTTTTACTTATGATTTGTATGCAAGGCTATGAATGATTTGTGTAGGATTTGATGCATGATGAAGATGCTAGATATGTAACAACCTGCTTTATAAATTCTCAAACATTCTTATATCATGGACAAACATATTAAAGATGTCAAACCCTCTTAGGACCAAATATATGTCTATTAAATTAATTCCTTAGATGCCAAAGTTGGTTATGTGTCACTACCATATTGAACCCATGTGCAAGTGTACGTGAAATCATAACTTTGGGGAATAATATTCCCAACCTAAGCGAGATGGAAATTTAACCCTATCCTTACTATTCTAATTTGGAGTTCATTACCTCATCTTGAACAAAATGATTTAACCTGTTATGGATGAAATGGTCAGGCTAGTCTATCCATATGAGCAATCAGTAGTCTTGCTTTTAGGCAAGACATGTTACCACGCATGAGCATACTTAACCCCATAATCCATGACTTGGCTTTCATTCATTCTTTTCTCTCTTTTTTCTTTGGACCTTTGGGATGACTACCCATCCTTGCTAGGGACATGTAGTACGATCCTTCCAATCCAAGCCATATGATGAAACGGGAAAAATGGAAGCTTTAGGGAATCGGATTCTCAACCTAAGTGAGATGAGAATTAAGTCCTATCCTTACTACTCCATGTAGGTCAAACCAGAGCTTTGGGGAGTTGGATCCTCAACCTAAGTTTGATGAGGATTTAACCCTATCCTTACTACTCTGGTTTTAGGCTTTAAGCTTTTATGGGAGTGGTAAAAACCACTGTTTCAAGGATTATGTTGCATGATAGGACAAACATGAAATATTCTTTTCACCTCACCTTTTCATCCAAGTATGGTTTTGACCATTTTGTTCAAGATTCTTTTTAATGTGCATGGAATGTGCTTGGTTCAAGATAGCTTGGGCAGCAGTTCCCAACCTTAGGATCCTTTTAATATATGTTATGTAATAATCCTAAGAGGATTCAACACCTCCTCAATAATTGCCCATGGAATGAAAATGTAACTGAGATGACATGTATATGCAATGTGGAATATGACATGAGATATGAATGCACTACTTCTTTTGGAATATATCATCTATTTTACCATAATGTGCAAAACTAACAACTTCATGCATCACAAGATCCAAACGATAATATTTAAATGTTTGTGTTACTTGTGGAGCTTTCTACAACACAATTCCAATGTTTCATATTCTCCTGATTTTAGGCATAAGTTGACATCTCAAATTTTCTTCTTCTTCTTTTTTTTTTTTTATCAAAACAAACTAAACATGTCAAATGAAATCAAACACACAACTTAAATCCTAATCCAAATAGCAATCCCAAAATGAAACTTGAAAACACAAACCCAAACCAAAACCAAAATCTATATACAATATAGTACAAGATGATGCCAAGCTTGGACTATTACTTTCCTGGATCCCAAACATGATTAGAACATTTCAAAATACATATTTCACAATACACATGCCAAATATTGTAGGAATCCAACAACAATAAGATCAAACCAAGCAATGCAACAAATTTCAACTTGTCATGCTCACCATACCAATTTGATTTAGTTCTATTAGCAACATCATAGGTGAGATTCAAATCAAATTGATTAGACAATGGTTGGTATTCAATTTTATTTTGTCTATTCTTTAAAGTGCAAGTTTCATCATTCCATTCATGATTTAGAAGTAGGCTTTCCTTTTCAAATGTGAGATATTGCAAACAAGAGCCTATTTCTAAAAGTCTTAAATTCAAATTATTTTTCGAGATTTTAAAACCATCAAAATCAATCAAAGCTTGACAAACATCACCAAGATTTGACATTTCATCATCAATGACATTAGCATCCAAAGGGACATCATGTAACCCATCACTTAAAATTTTTGTGGCTACTACCAAAGGTAAAAATTTCACCTTGTCACCCATACTCAACCCATCATGATTAGAATTTATCACAACTTGATGAGTGTTAGTAGCTTTTTCTTTTTCTTCATTGTCTTCTTCATCATCCAACACCTGTTCAAAAACACCAAAGTTAGGCACCCAATCAAACATGCGTCCATCTTTTTCAAAACAAGAGCCTAATTTTTCAAGATATATGTCACGTGACACCTTTCCACGATCAATGGCTTGAGTTGCCTCAAAATCCATATTTTCATTAGGATCATCAATAGTATTAAACCCATACCACCTAGGTTTTGTAATTTCATCATTTTGAGATGGTATAGACATTGTAGAAACAATAGGTGGATCAAGATTTTCTATTTCTTGCCCCTCAAGGGGAACAAAAACAATTGATTCTCCTTCTTGATCCATGGTAGTAAAATCATTATCCTTCTCTAACCTATGATGATATTCCAACCCTTCTTCCAAAACATTCTCAGATTGTATAGGACTTGTAATATCCTCATGTGAAAGGGCAATTGTATCATCCTGCATATCAATAGGTACACAAAATTCATCAGAAGGCCTGGAGTGAGCATACTCTTCCCAAGAATCATAATGATCATCTTTCAAAATCAAATTGTGATGCTCAACTATTTCTTCTTCATCTTTTAATTCATCAACATGTTTCTCATCAAATTTATCTTCACCTTCCTTAGATGGTTCAATTACTTCCAAAATTGGGTTATTGCTTGTATTCAAATTGATAAGGCTATCATAATCCACATGTGTAACCCATGATTCACGTTTAACATGATTTGGAAGGTGTGAATTTTCTAGGCCATTACTTTCAACAATGTCATCCAATGTGTCATCCGAAACAGATTCATCCTCATAGAATTCATCTTTTGGTGAGTCAAGGGTTTCCAATATGTCACATAATTCAATACTAGTTGGATCCATTACCCCTCCCTTGCCTAAAATCATATTCTTGTGAAAATCATTGAAATTGATTTTAGAAACATCTTTTGAATCAAGATGAGTATTTTGAAGTTGATTCATACTTAAGAAAGATGGTTGATCTTGCATAGTAGGTTGAGGATTTTGAAATTGATTGAAGCTTGGGAGTGATTGTTGATTCTGAAATTGATTCACACTTGAACTTGGTTGAGGTGGATAAATCATTGGGTGGGTAAAGGAGGTATTAAATGATTGAAAATTATATGATCCAAAACCCACACCATAATTTTGACAACTCGATTGTTGCTCAATTGCCATTGCTTGAGTATAGGCTTGTGACAAAGATGTGATTAGAGGCATCCCTCGCAAATATGTGGAAGTGAGTGGATCAAGAGCATTGGCATATATTTGGAGAGCCATTTCTTCTTGAAGAGCATAAAATGTCACTAATTGAGCATATAATCCAAAGAACATTTCAAAAAATGACTTCACATTTTCACTTGGTCCTTTTTTAATAGTGAAAAACTACTGATACATGCGGATTGGGTCAACTTGCTCTTTGTTGAATTGATTAAGAAATGCTGCCTCTAGCTGAGACCAAGAAGTGATAGACCCTAAGGGCAGACTTGTAAACCAATCATATGCCACTTTTTCCAAGGTGTAAGGGAACATTTTACAAACCACATCATCATACCAAATTGTTAAGTGATTCACAACAAATTTGAATGCTTGAATGTGTTCTCCTGCAGTATTTGTCCCGTTAGACAAAAATCGAGGAAGACATCTCTCAAAACAAACGGGCAAATAATTTTGAACTCCTGGTATGTTCAATGGGCTACCTATCATCCACGATGAAAACATAGCCATTAGTGAATCTTAAAGAATATAACTTTAATACCCAAAAAAAAAAAATTCTTCTTTTTTTATTTATTTATTACTTTTTTTTTTTAAATCAAATCAAATCACATTATTCTTGTATGAACAATCAAAGCGTTAGGAAAGTGCATAGCAATTCATGTCCTCCTTTTGACAGTACAAGGTTGTATTGTTAAAAGAGGGCTAAAGATAATAACCAATAGGGCATGAAATATTCAAAATTTAAATCCCTATAGCATTTAAATCAATCTGAAATAAACCGGTTCAGGCCCTCCTAGCGCCAAAATGTTGGGTGGTATTTTCACCCAATTGTGAAAGTACACTCTCCCTTAGGATTTGGATTCCAAATCCCCTATTTCAAAGAAGTTAAACAAACAACTTCTCCAAGGTCTCCCCTATATTAGCATTTGCATATGTGTAATGGTAATCTCAAATAAAGATATTCAATTTAAATGCTTGGAACCCCTTAGTGATTGCAAGTAACTGTAAAAAGGGGCAATGTTGGTTTATTTTACCATGAAATTTTAGTGATTGTTCATTAAACCAGAATAAACAAATGTGAATCGGCCCAGCAATGAAAATTTCCATTTTCGGATTTTTTAAAGATCTGCAATAAAATAGGAACTTTGGTGAATTTTTTAAAATACTAAACAACTCCAAAAATGAAATTTCAAATTGCGTATTTGAAGCATAAAGTATAACCTACGCAATGGTTACATTATTTTTTTGTATTTTGAAGCCTTTTTTTATATTTATTTTAATGTCTAAATATTAAAATAAAGTTAAAATTTCTTGAAGTAAAATGCAGAAAAAATGAAAATGCATTCAGTATGATGCTATCCTATTCCGACAAAACCGAAGATATGAGGTTTTCATGCATGCAACCTAACCTAGTGGACCTGCAAAACAAGCACAATCCGGATAAGCTAAGTGCTGGCTCCTAAGGATTTGAATGAAGTTTTCAGATTTAAGCATTCACATGCAGCAACCAAGAAAATACTTGCATCAACTACATTTACAAGCCTAAAATCTGAAAAAGGAAAAATAGACATTTAATATTGCATACAGAAAATGACTCCTTCTTTCTTGCCCATAAAATGCAATTTTTTGAACAATTCTGCATTAAAAATATGTCCTGTTACAATAGCAGAATCTCTAGTTTTTCTCAAAACCAGCAAAAGGGGAAGAAAAACACTCCACAGCAGGCCCAGAATGGCTAATCACCCTCAACTCTGCAACCCCGCTCGCAGCGGTTTTTGACTAGTCCATGTGGAAGGAAAATATCTAGGAAAAACCCAGTGTCAAGGCCTTGCCTTCATTCCTGCAATATTCTCTAAACAGTTTCCGACCAGTCCATGTCTGTCTTTGCTTGTGCCTTTAAACTTTCTGCTACGGCTCTCTGCTTCGCCTTGTGACGTTTCATTTCATCTTCCAAATCGATTCGTTTCGTCTCTCGCTCCATTATTTTGGCTTTCTGCTTGGTCGTGAAACGTTCGGTCTTCTTTGCTAACTGTAACTGTCGATCTGAAGCATTATCATAACCCTTATGCCTTTGTGCCACGTGTTCAGCGCTTCCCTACATACTCTGTAATGGCCAGCCATGAATCACAAAAAAATAGCATGTCGCGATATCACGACGTTCTTCTGTCAATAGCTTAACTCTTCTTCATGCATCATGAAAACATGACATGTCACGAAATAGCGACGCTTTTCCCTTTCAGGCTGTCTCGCTGCAACCTGTCGCAAAATCATGACATTTTTTCTCTTTTGGGTCTCGAGGATGCCGCATGTCACGAAATCGTGATGCCTTTTCATTTTGCTGTGTTTCGTTGTTCCTGGCCGTGAAAACGCAACATGTCACGAAATCGCGACATTTTCTCATTCCATACTGTCTCGCTCTTTTTTGTCATGAAATCGTGACACTTTTTCATTTGGCATGTCTTGCTGCTTTATGTCGCAAAATCGCGACAATTTTTTTGTTTCGTACCACTTGGCTAATCCAGGTCGCGAAACTCCGACATGTCATGAAATCGTGACATTTTTCATCTTTGCCCTTCATCTCGTCTTCAGGTCGTGAAATGGCGACATGTCGCGATATCGCGACAACTTTTCATTCTTGGTTGTCTTACTGCTTTCTATCGCGAAATTGCGACACCTTTTCATTCCTTTCACTTTGGCAGTTTTTTGTTGTGAAATCATGACGCTTTTTGTTTGGAGCTGTCTTGCGGCTTTCTGTCATGAAATCGTGACACTTTTCTATTCCGTACCATCTCGCTGCTTGGAGCCACGAAAATGTGACATGTCACGATATTGCGACAACTTTTGCATTGACTCTTCTCTTGCTGCCTTCGATCGCGATTTCATGACGTGTCGCGATATCGTGACAATTTCTCTTCATGAGGCATTCTGCTGCTCCTTAGCCGCAAAAACGTGACATGTCATGAAATCGTGACATTTTTTATCCTTCGCTGCATTTTTCTTGTCTGAGCCACGAAAATGCAACCTGTCACGAAATCGCGACACCTTCCAGTTTCACAGTAGCAACACGTCGCGAAATCGCGACACCTTCCAGTTTCACTGTAGCAACACGTCGCGAAATCGTGACACTTTTCATTTCTGAGCAGTGATAGCGCAATATGTCGCAAAATCGTGACAACTTTCATTTCTGAGTAGCGAAGGAGTGACATGTCGCGAAATCGCGACACCTTTCCATTTTGTACAACTTCGCTTGTCTGAGCCGCAAAAATGTGACATGTCAGGATATCACGACAGCTTTTCATTTTCGGCCGCGACGGAGCAACATGTCATGATATCACGACACTTTTTCATTTTTGGCAGCGACGGAGCAACATGTCGTGATATCGTGACACTTTTTCATTTTCGGCCACGACGGAGCAACATGTCGCGATATCGTGACACTTTTTCATTTTTGTGCAATTTTGCTTTTTTCTTGATTTTTAGCATCTGGGTCACTAAGGTCTTCTTTGAAAGCATGCAAAAAAGGTGGGTCCCCAATTTTGGGGTGTGTTGTGGATCAGCCACAACGAGAGAGAAGATGAGGCGGAGAGCTCGAGGGCTTCTCAATATTAGCCACTCACTACACAGAGATTGTATATTTTTTTTTGTTTTTTGAGAGGATTGAGTATGCCAGGGTATTGATTGTGGCATACCAATCCAGTTGTGATATGATGTACATAATTTGTTGATATATATATATATGGTATTTTTGATGATATGACTTGTGTATATGTTGTATGATGCTTTAATTTTGGATTTGTTTGGTTGATTATTCATGTAATTATGTCGTTTGGAAATATTATAATTTTATGTCATGCTGTAAAATTTAAATGAAATAATATGATGTAAACAAATTGGTTGTTTTGTGGTGTGATTTGATGAAAAATAAAAGGGACTTCTAACAATAATTTCAAAGGACATTGTCACTGTTATAGACCATTTCATGGATTCGCCGCTCGCTAGGTCGTCAAGCTAATCCCAGTATAGAAATATTGCTAAAAGTAAAAGAGTGCTTAAGAGACTGTCTCAAGGCTTTGTGTTGTGATGATGAAAAATGATGATGGTGATGATTTGTTTTCAGATTTTCATAAAAATATTATGCATGAAATATATTTAAAAAATGATTTTTGCTAGGCATAAATTCCTAAGTGTGATAAAATTTTGAACAATTCCTTAGGAATTATACCATGGTTGCAAAATGGAATGTTGACATAATGAAATGAAAATAGAAAAATTTGTGTTCCTTTTAAAGCACAATTGTGTAACATAATGATGTAAGCCATATGTTTTGATGAATTAAAATGAATGGGAAATAAAATGAGAACAATGGTTTGCGCTAGGCATAGAATTATAGGTATAGACTTATACCATCATCGCGAAATCCAAAAAGGAAATTGATATAATAGTTTTATTGCAGACTTGATTTTTTGATTTTTTTTTTTTTTTAAATAAAAAAAATATAAGATAAGGACTTGTGCTAGGCATAAAATTCCAGTTTAGGTTTTGGAACTATACCATCGTTGCGAAAGTCGAATATATAAATAAATGTGACTTTATTGCATGTTTTGAAAGAATTTTTGGATTTTGGAAAGAAATATGTATGTAATTGTTTTTCTACTAAACATATGTTCTTTTAAATAAGAAGATGAAAGTATTCCAAAAGACTTGCATAAATATTTTAGATTATCTCAAAGAAAAAATGTAGATTTATAAGGAACCCCATGTGCAGATGTGAGTTCATTGCCGATCTTGATTTATCATAATGATACAAAATCTCTCAAATACAAATGTGTGTGCAATTGTATTGTTCATTCACCAATTTTGAGAAAGATAATTTGATACAAGTAATTTGAATTAACCAAATAAGTGTTCGTTGACCATGATTTATATGCATGTAACCGTACCAGACTACTATGTAAGTTGGGTCATCAAGAGCTAGTTAATCCATAAGTCGACATAGGTCTGTACAAAATAAGGTCGCTAATGTGACGGACATATCACCATGCTAGGGATTACCCAAGGCCAAGCGGGTTGGGCACAAACCACATGTTATGGGGCTTACCTCACAGTTTTTGAATAATTGAGAATTCCAAGGATTCAAGCTCATTCACCCTTCTTTTATTTTTCAAGGGGTAGGGAAAGGGATTTTATTGCTTTTTGCTTTTTCTTTTCTCTTTTGCTTCTCTTTCTTTTTTTTTTTTGTATTTTTGCTTGGAACTGAGACAATGCTGAAATATTGCTGCAATGGTACAAAATAATATTTTTCATTTTCTCATTTTCTTTGACTTTTATTTTTTCTTCCTATACTAGGGATACTTGCTCGAATTGGCTGTGGAGTAAGGGATTTTTATTCTGGGCATGGGTGAGCTTGTCCTTTTGTCAATTCTCAAATATTATAGACCATGTGCATGATAGGATAGCAAGGGAAACTTTTTGCTCAAGAAACCACTTCTACTATGTAGCATCATATTGAATTTGCAATGAAATCATTTTAATGTGAAAAGATATGCTTGGTTCAAGTAAATAACAAGATCAGTTCTCTATGCTCAAAACTTTATTTAATTCAACTTGTGGACTTTGATATAAGAGAGATTAATAATCATACCAAATAAAATCAAGATATTTATGCATGTGAGTGTGAAAGTGCAGGATTGCAAATAAATGTTAATTTATCTAAAATAACTGAAAATATAACTGCAATACTTCAAGAATTGACAAGTACGAAAATAAAAGATGTTTTTGAAGATTTTTATGATTTTGATTTATATTTTGATTTTGATTGATGAATTGAGAAGATACACAATGTAATTGTTTTTGAAATTTTTATATGAATGACTAAAATGAAACAACATGCAAAATAACAATATATACAATGATGAAATGACCAGATTTATGCATAATAGCATTTAAGATGCATAATGTTCATAGGTTCTTTAAGATCTTTACCATCTAAGGTAGATAATTTGTATGCTCCCGAGCCAAATTTGGCAGTAATAATATACAGTCCAAGCCAGTTGGGCTCGAATTTACCTTTAAGATCTTTAGTTACATTAGTATTTTTTTGATTTTCTTTTAAGACAAGGTCATCGATCTCAAAGGATCGATGATGAACTTTCTTGAGGTATGCTCGTTTAAGCTTGTTTTGGCAGGCACGAAGATGTTCCAAAGCATTGATGCGCTTCTCATCTAGGAGTTCTAGTTGACTAAGTCTGCCAGCACGATATTCATCTCCTACTTCAGTATCTTGAAGTAGTAGAGCCAAAGAAGGAACTTCTAATTCAAATGGAAAAACTACTTCAGCGCCATAAACCAAAACAAAAGGTGAAGTGCCCGTGGGAGTGCGAACGCTAGTTCAATAAGCCCACAAAGCAGGATATAGTTGAATGTGCCAATCCCGACCAGATTTATTGACCAGTATTTTAAGGATTTTGATTAATGTTTTATTAGATGCTTCTACTTGGCCATTACCCTAAGGATAATAGGGAGTGGACCAACGATGTTGAATTTTATATTTTTGACATAATTTCTTGACATATTTATTTTTGAAACAAGTTCCATTATCTGAGATGAGATTTGCAGGAATGCCGAACCTACAAATAATTTGATTAAAAATAAACTTGGAAACTTGGGTTCCAGTGCAAGAAGCTAAGGGCATAGCTTCAACCCACTTTGTAAAATACTCGGTGGCGGTTATGATGAATTTGTGTCCATTAGATGACACAGGGTTGATTTTTCCAATGATGTCTAGGCCCCATTTTGAAAAGGGCCAAGGAGATGAAATAGCCTGTAGTTCTTGTGCAGGCACATGGACAAGTTCAGCATGTTTATGGCACTTGTCGCAATGGTGCACGTAATCATGTGCATCATTTTCCATGGTAGACCAAAAATATCCTATCCTAAGGATTTTCTTAGCAATGGTGCTACCACTAAAATGTCCCCCACAAGATCCATCGTGGGCTTCACTCAAAGCTGATCTAGATTCTTCTAGATTCAAACATATCAATAGGATGCCTTCAAAAGATCTATACAGTGTATTGCCAATAATTACGAAGTGACTTGCTCGTCTACGTAATAGCCGACGCTGGTTGCTATTACAACCTGTTGAGAAGCAACACACCCCCACTGAAAAATGATTTTCCATCCTTTGAAAATATTGAGCTTTCATTTTGCAGTAGGGACCCTCTTGAGTTTTTCGGGTTTCAATTTCCAAATTTTTGCTTGCCTCCTTTTTCAAGTTGTGCTTTTATCAAAATATCCAAGTAGGCTTGCATGGGGCATTGTTTTCAATTTAAAACTTTTGAAAGATTGCATGTAAATGTATTAATTCATGTTGATGCATTTTCTCCCGATCCCTGATGAATTTTAGCGTTATGTTTGCAGATTTGGATACCCTTTTGCCTTGTTTAGATCCTTGCAAATTTTCATCAAATTCTGGCCACTTTGAGTTTTTGTCATTTTTCTCTGCACTAAAAGAACAAGGCATGAAAGTGTCACGAAATCGCGACACATTGGAGCGCAAAGGCAGAAGTCCAGGAAGTGTCGCGAAATCGTGACACGTTCCAAAGGTCAGCAAAGACACGTTCCAAAGGTCGGCAAAGGCAAAGGGAGGCTAAGGCAGGAGTGCATCGCGAAATCGTGACGCATTTGGCGACGCAGTCCAAATGTCGCGACGCTCGACCGAAATCTGACAAAGCGAGTGCCTTAAGTCCCAAGTTCGTCACGATGTCGACGCGCCTTCGGGACGTCACAAAATCAGAAGAGCTAAGCAAAGGGGAGCGAGAAAGACAAAAGTCCCGAAAGTGTCGCGATGTCGCGACGCCTTCGGGACATCGCGAAATCGTGACAAGAAAAGCGTGAAGACCCTGAGTCCCGAAAGTGTCGCGATTTCACGACGCCTTCAGGACGTCGCGAAATCGCGACAAGAAAAGGAAGCCAAGGGAGGCAAAAGCCAAGAAAGTCAAGAGAAAATCACATGAAGAATAAGAAAGGAAGCAAAGGACGAGAAAAGGGGCGCGATTTCGTGACATGTCGCGTTTTCGCTGCATGAAACCAGAAAGTGAACCAAGGGGCAGAAAAGGGCGCGATTTCGCGACATGTCACGAAATCGCGACATGTCACGTTTTCGTGGCAGAACAGACAAAGCAGCACGGAGTGAAAAATAGCTGGAAGCAAGTGCGGGAATGTCACATTTTTTGTGACACATGTCAAACAAAGCAAGCCACGTGTAATGAACTTTAGGGTTTCGATTTAATAAAGGTTTTGGTTTAATGATTTTAAAATACTAATCCTTGTTTGTCTTTTGCAGGAAGCAAGCTGGCACTTGCATGATAGCGGGAGTAATGGCCAGAAAGACAAAGTTAAGCGCAGATTAATCGAGGACCGTCATATTGAAATGAGAGATGCCGAGAATTGCTGGTTTATCCAGATTTTTATAGATCTGGCCGCAAAGAGACTTTACGGTGACTAAGCAGCTGCCCATTGAACAGAATATGTCGGGAATTGACCAAAAAATGAAAATATCTACACACGGTTACCGAAATTTGCCGATGGACACATTTAATGAAAATTTATGACGAAAGTAATGGCGTGCAGAGATTTTTGACTCAGAGACAGCCCTACGGAGATGAAATGTCAGAGAAGTGGTGACTCATCCAAATTTCCCAGGGGAATTAATGAAGACATTTACACACAGTTACAAGTGGATGCAAATAATATCGAATTCTACCTTCTCCATTTATGGCAAGTAACTGCAATGAGATTTGCAGAGTGGTTAAGTTTTATCAAAGCTTTATTTTAAAAGGTCTTATATTGTAAAACCCGGGTAGTAGAGTTTAAGGTGATAAGATTTAGGGTTTGAGAAGAAGATATTTTTGAAAAGATCAGGGTCTGTCCTGAGTCTATAAATACTTCTTCTGAATGTAATCGCAGGAGGCGAAAACTTAGAATAAAAGGCTATTGAAGCAATTTCTTGCAAATCTTGTTAAATGCTTTATTCTGGACTTGGAGTTGATGTGCTTTTTGCTTTCTGTGATAGCGTGGCCAGGAGCCTAATCTCTTTCAGATTGTGCTAAGTTCATTTTCTTTTGTTTTCATCTCGTTAAAGTTTATTAAATATATGCTGTAAATCCGTGTTATCAAGATTAAATATGTTGTTGGGCTTCATTTGTTTTATTGTATGCTAGGGAAAACCACAGATTTAAGGTTCAGGTCTGTTCTAATTGCTCTGTCCTCACTGTGTGAGCTATGTTGCTGGTGAGAGATACCAATTTTAACCGACTTCCCTTTTGTTTATGATTTTCTTTCAGATCTGTTCCATCTCTGTCTTATGCTCTTAGTAGAAGGTGATCTTAGAAAGTTGGACACCTTCGTTGATTTGTTCTATTGTGAAGTCGATAGTATAAATAAAATTGGTAGTTTTGGTTTTACAGATAAGTTTGATAGACTTCTCTTTCTCGCCTTACCCTACTCTCTCTCGTTTTACCGTGAAATGATCCATTTTTATTTTCTTTTAAATTTGTCTTTTATTTAAATCTGCTGACCCATAAAGAGCTAGATCAAAGAACTGATTGCAAATCCGATTGTCAACAAGATAACAACTTCTAAACATTATTGAACAAGTTCAGAGCCCGTTGTAAGGTAACAGACAGTCCATTTTGAAAACTATTCCAGAAGTGGAAGAGAGTGAATAGACATTCGACCCAACTCTGTAACTCACACCTTGGATAACCTAGAAGATCCTAAAGTGAGTGGGATTTATCCCTTATAAGTGTTATCAGAGTTTCATGCTCATTCTTCACAGGGTGTGTATAAAAGTCGGACCAACATTTAAAATGGCGCTAGAAGGAGGGCCAAGTTCAGTAGTCTGTTAAGGATTGTGAGATTATAAGTTGCTTGTGAAAAGTTGGATTCTACATACAGAGTAACAAGGTCCCACCCCAGAGCTGGAGAGCTCCTTGTGCCTGAATTAGAAACTCCAAGAAGAAGTAGCCTCAGAAGGGCCAAGTCTCTGTCTGAAATAGTTTTATCACCACTGGTAGTTACTCCAACTACAACTCAGAATATCACCGTCAATCAAGTAGTAATGGCAAACTGGTTGGGTTCCACTACCTTAAATATCCCGGGTATAGCCCATGACCTGCCCAGAAATCCCGAGAGATATCTTCCCAGATACAAGCATGATGGGACTAGGACAGCAGAAGAACATCTAGTTGCATTCAAGAATGCTTTGAAATTGTTAAATGTACAAAGCATGAAGATGTTGCTTGCAGATTGTTCCCGTTCACTCTCCAGGAGGGAGCTTATGACTGGTTTCTAAATCTCACTAACGATTCTATTACCAGTTGGAATGACTTGGAAAAGGTTTTTGTGTCGCAGTTTGGTGAGGTAATAGATCCCAGTATATTATATCAACAGTTTTCTGGTATTAAAAGAGAACTAAGTGAATCTGTCAGATCTTACAATGTCAGATTTCAGAAGGCTTATGGTAGACTGACTGGTTATTACGTGCCAAATGCAGACCTGGCATTAGAGATTTTTAGAAATTCTCTAGATCCAATGACTTCGGTTTTCTTGAAAAGAGATCCCTCTATTACCAATTTAACAGAGGCTTACAAAGAAGCTTTGGTTCTGGAAAGACAGTTGGGACCCCAACCTTTAAATGCTCAACAAATTCCTTTGGTCACACAAGCTGCCCCTATTTTCAATCCCATACCACATCAGATGATGTTGCCAGTGTGTCAGACTCTACCATCAGGAAATCCATTGGCTGTAACACCTGCTGAAAATGTACAGAACCCAGGTAAAGAAGTTGATAATGCAAGAGTTGAAGAAGTCTCAAAAATAGTCCAAAAGTTGGCCAATGATTTTTTGAGTTTTAAAAGGCAAGTTTCTACTGGGGAGAACTCAAACAGGTATTCATATCAACAGAATAGATTCAATCGGCCCCCATACGAACCTAATAAAGATTACAAAGGTAAAGGTCATGATGTGAATATTTGTGATTTGGCTTTGCCTAACTGGTGCAGAATACATGCTACTTCTCAAGACGGGGAGTTGGATTGTTTGGAATTTTGTAACGCCTTTGAAGCTTTGTCTGGGGAGTTGATTTCTCCTGAACATCAAAGAAATGCGGATGGCCCAAGTTCATCCAACCACAGTGCAACTATGGTCTTGGATTCTTTCACTTTCCCGGGTGAATCTGAGAATGTAGTTGAAATGCCTATGGATGAAGTGCAGGCTTTTCAACAATACAGGAGGGACAACTACAACCTCAGAAATAGAAATCCGGAGCCCAACACTACATCTACCCCTCCGGACAATTCCCACAATGTTCCTCCCGATCCATCTTCAAGCAATAACCCATCTCCACCCAAGGGAGGAAATCCGAGAGGACCAGATGCTTTTGTCCCTCCACTCAATAAGGGATATAATATAGTGGAGGATATGAAAAAGATCAAAGCCAACATCACTCTTCATGAGTTGGCCCAAATTTCATAACAGAGGGATAACTTGATTAAAACATACTCTGGGCCTACTACCAAATCTTTGGACAAGGGAAAGAAGATGGCAAATGCAAATGTAGCCATGTATAAAGAGAAAACTGAGGTTCCGCCTTTTCTACTGACTGTACGTATTTTTGGGAAAAACTTACACAATTGTCTGGTAGATTCAGGTGCTTCAACTAATGTTATGCCTTTGGCCATTTGTCAACAGTTGGGTTTGACCCCAATGAAGTCTGAAAGAAGAGTTGTCCAATTGGACAAATCAGAGGTTAAAGTAGTGGGTGAACTTTAGAATATTCATATCCAATTAGCATCTGAGCCCAGGGCACAGCACAAAATTGAAATTCAAGTGGTGGATATTCCTGTGGGGTACGGGATGCTTCTGAGCAGGGATTGGTCGAGATCTTTGAATGGATACTTGGCAACTGACTTTTCACACATGTGGTTGCCGTGGAAAGGAGTGGCAAACCAATTAAGGGTTGAAAGAGAACCCAGATACAAACATACGATCACTGAATATAATGCAGAAAATGAGACTGTAAATATTGTTGAGGTAGATATTGGAGTTTATAATTTAACAACGGGACAAAATGAGAAGTTTAGTAAAGCTCATCCTGTTCATAGTAATGAAGTCTGGACGCTTCATGTGGATGGGGCTAAATCTAAACAGGGTTCTGGTACGGGGGCAGTCCTTAAAGGGCCTGAGAATCAGACATATTTTATGTCTTATCGCCTACAGTTCCCTTGTACAAATAATTTAGCGGAATACGAAGCACTGGTATTAGGTTTGAAATTTGCTTTGGACAGAAGTGTAAGAAATATCCGAGTTTTTACAGATTCAGAATTGGTGGCTAATCAAGTTAAAGGTAAATTTCAATGCAAAGCATCCTACTTAAAAGGATACAAACACCGGGCTTGGGATCTTGTAGAAGATTTTGATGCTTTTAATCTGACACACATACCTAGAGAGCAGAATTCACGTGCAGATGTCTTGGCTTCTTCAGCCGCAAGTTTGAAACCACTGGAAGAATTTAAATGGAACAAGTTTTCGATCGAGTTAGTCCCTTGTCCTTCAGTCCCAAATAATATAGATAATTTTCAGGTTTTCTCTGATGATCAGCAGATTATAAACTTTTTGCAGAGTACTAACACATTTGAAAATGCTATAATCGATGATGGCCAAAGGGATACTCTGCTGGAGCAGTTAGACGATGACAGGGGAATAATAAGGTTGAAAGATAACAGAATTCCAAAGGGGATGGTGGAACTGGAGCGGCTCTTTGATGTTGACCAAATCAAGCAAAAGGTGAGTTCTGGGGATTCTATGGGTGCAACAGACAATGAGACCGAGAACCTGAACGTGGGGACTGAAGAAGATCCCAGGCACATCAAGTTGGCTAAAATTTGTGATCCAAAAATAAAAAGAAATATGATTGATTTTCTTCACAGGTCCAAGGATGTTATGGCCTGGTCTTACAAAGACTTAAAAGTTTTTGATCCGAAAGTTTACACTCATGTTATACCCTTAAAAGAATTTTGCAAACCTTTCCGACAAAAATAGAGGCATGTCAACGCTCTGCTAGAGCCCCTCATCCAGAAAGAGGTAGAAAAATTATTGAGTGCCGCCATTATTTTTCCCGTTAGGCATTCTACTTGGGTGGCCAATTTGGTGCCGGTCAGAAAGAAAAATGGAGAGATCCGCTTGTGTGTGGATTTTAGAAATTTAAACAAGGCATCTCGAGAAAGATAATTATCCTCTCGCCTTCTATGGATGAGGTGCTGCAGATTGTCAATGGTTCGGAAATGATGTCTTTCCTGGACGGTTTCTCAGGGTATAATCAGATATTGGTTGACAGGGAAGACAGGATGAAAACTGCTTTCACAACTAAGTGGGGAACTTTTGCTTACAAGAGGATGCCATTTGGATTAATAAATGCCGGAGCTACGTTTCAACGGGCAATGGATCATGCCTTCAAAGGCCTTATGGGTAAATGCATTGTTGTTTACATGGATGATTTAACAGTCTTCTCTAAATCTCGGTTTGACCACATAAAACATTTGGAGTCTGTTTTCAACAAATGCAGGGAGTTTGGCATTTCTTTGAATCCGAAGAAGTGCATTTTTGGTGTAACGGAAGGAAAGCTCCTTGGGCACTTGATCACAAAAGATGGCATTTCCATGGATCCGGACAGAGTTGAAGCCATATCCGGCATACCCTTTCCCAACTCTAAGAAAGAGTTGAGGTCCTTCTTTGGAAAAATTAATTTTGTCAGGAAGTTCATCTTCGGCTTCGCAGAAATAGTCAAGCCACTGAATGACATGCTAAAGGAAACTGCTCAGATTATCTGGACAACAGAGGCTAAAACAACGTTCCAAGAAATCAAGACCGCCATCAAGCAAGCGCCAGTTCTGGTGAGCCCAGATTTCAGTGCAGATTTTTACCTGTACACCTTTTCTTCTGAACACACACTTGCTATAGTTCTGACCCAACGAAGAGAAACGGGGGAGCATCCAATTGCTTTCAAGAGTACCAATCTAAAGGGGGCTGAGCTAAAATATTCTCGCTTAGATAAACAAGCCTATGCCTTGGTGAGAGCAGTTAAGCAGTTCAGGCACTACATACTAAGAAGCAGAGTTCATGCTATAGTTCCTGACCCAGCTGTTAAATACCTTTTAAGTCAGGACGAATTGGGTGAACTAAGAGGTAATTGGGTTACAAGACTGCAGGAATATGACTTAGAAATTTGGCCTGCAAAATTAATCAGAGGACTTGGTTTGTCCCGACACATTGTCGAAATACCTGTACAACAAGAAATTAATCAGTTAAATTCTGAATCTGATGACTGGTATGGAGATATTATTCATCTGTTGCAATTTGGAATTTGCCCGTCTCACTTGAATAGAACCCAAAGGAGAGCACTAAAACTGAAAGCTGCTCATTATCTCCTCAAAGGAGGTAATTTGTACAGAGAAAATTATGTTGGCATTTTCTTAAGATGCATTTCTCAGAGTGAAGTCAATGAGGTCATGTCCAGTTTTCATGAAAAGTTAGGGGCAGGGCATTCCTCAGGATCTGCTACTACGCACAAAATATTGAGAGCAGGCTATTACTGGCCTACGTTATTTAAAGATGCCCATCAACATGTGAGAACTTGCCATCAGTGCCAAACTTTTGCATCCAAAGAGGCCAATCGGGCTCTACCATTGCAGCCTGTTGTAATAAATAAACCTTTTATGCAATGGGGACTTGATTTTGTGGGAGTGATAAACCCAAATTCTTCAGAGAGGGCATAAGTATGTTCTAACGACTACCGATCATTGCACAAGATGGGTCGAAGCAATAGCCACCATGAGAAGTACAACTCATGAAGTGATCGAATTTCTAGAGTCAAATGTCATAACCAGGTTTGGGGTTCCTCCGAATTTGGTGTGCGATAATGGACCAGCCTTCCAATCATTAGAGTTTGCAGAATGGGCATACCAGATGGGGATAGTTATCAGATTTTCATCCAACTATTATCCCCAAGGCAATGGACTAGCTGAGTCCACGAATAAGAATTTAATGAATGCCATTAAGAAATCTACAGTGGACAAACCCAGACAATGGCATACATTATTAAAATATGCACTTTGGGTTGACAGGATAAGATATAAAGTGGCTCTTAAGACTTCCCCATTTGCTTTGTTGTATGGTACTCAGCCCATTGTTCCCATCTCTCTGAAATTACCTACTTATCAATTTGTCTTAGACTATTTTGAGGATCAAGCAGATGCAGAGGCCCGTGTTTTGGATCTAACTAATTTACAGGATGAACGACTCCAAGCCCTGGAACATTTCAGTCGGCACCAAGAAACCGTCAAGCGCTGGTTTGACAAAAGAGCCAGAGTGAAAGCTTTCAGACTTGCAGACCTGGTGCTTCTATGGGACAAGGCCCATGAAAAGAAGGGTAAACATACAAAGTTGCAGCCGCTATGGATAGGGCCATACCAGATTGTTGAGATTCTGGGTAATAACGCATTTCGCTTACAGGACCTTGATGGTAATTTTTTGGACCTCCCTGTTAATGGTCAATACTTAAAGCATTATTTCTCAGCTGTTCCATCCAATATATCATTTGAATGAGTCACAAAGAAGTTGTAACATGTGTATACATTGTAAATGAGCTTTAAAGTTCAGTTTTATTTTATTTTATTTTAAAGGTCTGTGCAGTTTTATTTTATTTTATTTTATTTTTCTATGTTTTATTTCCTTTGAAGTCTGTCTTATTGTATTTTATTTTATTTTGAGGTCTGTGTTTATCCTTGGAAGTCTGTACAAATTTCTTTAGCTTTTAAAATTTTGTTCTTTCTTTTAGTTTTTGCCTGGGCAGTAAAGAAAAGTCAGCCTTCCAGAATTGTTTTTATTCTGAGTTCTAAATCCAGTGTTCATTTTGTTTTATTCTGATTAAGAGATAGTCTGCTTAAACTGAACAGTGGAACTATTTTGTTATTCAGAACAACAGTAGAAAGATGATTGGATTTTGTGTCTTGCTTGCCATAGTTATTTTAATTATAAAGAAACTGCTATGCTGTTCGGCTGGAGAAACTCCCAGGGAATCCAAGAAAAGTTGGTCATAAGAGGGGACTCTGATTCGTGAAATTATTTGAGTATCCATAGAGGCTATCAGTACCTAGGCTGAAGCAGTTCCAGATTGATGAAATATTAAAAAAAAAAATTGTTGTTCTTTCTAAGGCTTTTCAGATGTTGGTATATTTCAAAGGAGAGAGAGAGAAGGTGAGAGTTGAGCAAGACAACATAAAACTGGCACTCTGTTATTTCCTATATATATAAAAAAAAAAAGAGAAAAAGTTATGTAATCAAAGAGATAGCCAAGACTTCAAAAGATGTTTTCTTTTACCAAGTTGTAGATTCTACCTTACAGTTGTGAATCTGGGTCGTGTAAATCTAAAGGGTAACTCTGTCGGGTCTGTAAAAGGCTAAACTAGTAAACAGAGCTCTACTCGGTTTCCCCTTTTACAATCTAGAAAAGCTGATCAATCCAGAGTACAACATTTGAAGGCCCAGTCATTCTTGAAGAAAGTTTCATACGCTTGTAATTGCACATCAGAAATCTTCCTTGAATGATTCAGCCTAGTATGTCCTTGGGAAATTTTGACAACTATCAGCTAGTAGTTAAATTATTTTGAAGAATATCTGTGGCAAGGCATGGTACATGGTCTATGTTGTTTTGAAACTAGAGTCCTGGATTCTAAAATAGTGCTACTATTTTACCCGCAGATATCGCCATTTGTTGAGAAGCAACACACCCCCACTGAAAAATGATTTTCCATCCTTTGAAAATATTGAGCTTTCATTTTGCAGTAGGGACCCTCTTGAGTTTTTCGGGTTTCAATTTCCAAATTTTTGCTTGCCTCCTTTTTCAAGTTGTGCTTTTATCAAAATATCCAAGTAGGCTTGCATGGGGCATTGTTTTCAATTTGAAACTTTTGAAAGATTGCATGTAAATGTATTAATTCATGTTGATGCATTTTCTCCTGATCCCTGATGAATTTTAGCGTTATGTTTGCAGATTCGGATACCCTTTTGCCTTGTTTAGATCCTTGCAAATTTTCATCAAATTCTGGCCACTTTGAGTTTTTGTCATTTTTCTCTGCACTAAAAGAACAAGGCATGAAAGTGTCGCGAAATCGCGACGTCGCGATTTCGCGATGTTGCAAAATCGTGACACATTGGAGCGCAAAGGCAGAAGTCCAGGAAGTGTCATGAAATCGTGACATGAGTGACACGTTCCAAAGGCAAGAAAGGTCGCAAAGGCAAAAGGCCTAAGGCAGAGTGCAGTCGCGAAATCACGACGCGTAGGTCCAAAGTGTCTACGTTGACGTCACGAAATCGCGACAAGAAAGGCGAGCTTAAGTTCGAAAGTGTCACAGGACGTGACGTCGCAAATCGCGACAAAAATGAGCGAGTGCCTTAAGTCCCAAAGTGTCGCGATGTCGCATGATCCAAAGACGAACAATCTGACATGACGTCGCGAAATCGTGACAAGAAAGCGTGAAGCCGAGTCCCAAAGTGTCACGATTTCGGACGGACGTCGAAATCGTGACAAGAAGAGAAGCGGGAAGAAGCAGAGCAAGGAAAAGTGTCACGATTTCGACGTTGCATCGCGAACATCGCGAAGAATAAGAAAGGAAGCAAAGGACGAAAAAGGGGCACGATTTCGTGACATGTCGCAAAATCGTGACATGTCACGTTTTCACTGCATGAAACCAGAAAGTGAACCGAGGGGCAAAAAGGGGCACGATTTCGTGACATGTCGCGTTTTCACGATAGAACAGACAAAGCAGCACGGAGTGAAAAATAGCTGGAAGCAAGTGCGGGAATGTCATGTTTTTTGCGACACGTGTCAAACAAAGCAAGCCACGTGTGATGAACTTTAGGGTTTCGATTTAATAAAGGTTTTGATTTAATGATTTTAAAATACTAATCCTTGTTTGTCTTTTGTAGGAAGCAAGCTGGCACTTGCATGATAGCGGGAGTAATGGCCAGAAAGACAAAGTTAAGCGCAGATTAATCGAGGACCGTCATATTGAAATGAGAGATGCCGAGAATTGCTGGTTTATCCAGATTTTTATGGATCTGGCCGCAAAGAGACTTTACGGTGACTAAGCAGCTGCCCATTGAACAGAATATGTCGACAATTGACCGAAAAATGAAAATATCTACACACGGTTACCGAAATTTGCCGATGGACACATTTAATGAAAATTTATGGCGAAAGTAATGGCGTGCAGAGATTTTAAACTCAGAGACAGCTCTGCGGAGATGAAATGTCAGAGAAGTGGTGACTCATCCAAATTTCCCAGGGGAATTAATGAAGACATTTACACACAGTTACAAGTGGATGCAAGTAATATCAAATTCTACCTTCTCCATTTATGGCAAGTAATTGCAATGAGATTTGCAGAGTGGTTAAGTTTTATCAAAGCTTTATTTTAAAAGGTCTTATATTGTAAAACCCGGGTAGTAGAGTTTAAGGTGATAAGATTTAGGGTTTGAGAAGAAGATATTTCTGAAAAGATCAGGGTCTGTCCTGAGTCTATAAATACTTCTTCTGAATGTAATCGCAGGAGGCGAAAACTTAGAATAAAAGGCTATTGAAGCAATTTCTTGCAAATCTTGTTAAATGCTTTATTCTGGACTTGGAGTTGATGTGCTTTTTGCTTTCTGTGATAGCGTGGCCAGGAGCCTAATCTCTTTCATATTGTGCTAAGTTCATTTTCTTTTGTTTTCATCTCATTAAAGTTTATTAAATATATGTTGTAAATCCGTGTTATCAAGATTAAATATGTTGTTGGGCTTCATTTGTTTTATTGTATGCTAGGGAAAACCACAGATTTAAGGTTCAGGTCTGTTCTAATTGCTCTGTCCTCACTGTGTGAGCTATGCTGCTGGTGAGAGATACCAATTTTAACCGACTTCCCTTCTGTTTATGATTTTCTTTCAGATCTGTTCCATCTCTGTCTTATGCTCTTAGTAGAAGGTGATCTTAGAAAGCTGGACACCTTCTTCTTTGATTTGTTCTATTGTGAAGTCGATAGTATAAATAAAATTGGTAGTTTTGGTTTTACAGCTAAGTTTGATAGACTTCTCTTTTTGCCTTACCCTACTCTCTCTGTTTTACCGTGAAATGATCCATTTTTATTTTCTTTTAAATTTGTCTTTTATTTAAATCTGCTGACCCATAAAGAGCTAGATCAAAGAACTGATTGCAAATCCGATTGTCAACAAGATAACAACTTCTAAACATTATTGAACAAGTTTAGAGCCCATTGTAAGGTAACAGACAGTCCATTTTGAAAACTATTCCAGAAGTGGAAGAGAGTGAATAGACATTCGACCCAACTCTGTAACTCACACCTTGGATAACCAGCAAGATCCTAAAGTGAGTGGGATTTATCCCTTATAAGTGTTATCAGAGTTTCATGCTCATTCTTCACAGGGTGTGTATAAAATTCGGACCAACACAACCTTCAGGGAAGGTCCCATTTTGTTGAAAATTAAATATATCAGTGTACCAAGGTTCAGGAGTAGTTTCATTGATTAGAAACACATCCAAAGTTTCTAAGCATGATTTATTTGAAGTGGGTTCCTAGAGTTGATGAATAATGATGGTAGCATATTCATCATCTAACTCCAAGGGTAAAAGGGATGTAGCTGCAGCCATAGCGTCAGTCGCACGGTTTCTAGTTCGAGGAATAGCTTCCAAGGTAACTTGATCAAATAAATATAATAATTGTAATACATATGCTTCATATGGGCATAATTTATCATCTTTGTTCTAATAAACATCATTAATTTGATTTATGACAAGTTGAGAATCACCGAAAACTAATAAATTTTTAATTTTTAGTGCCAAGGCAGCTCGTAATCCAAGGATTAAAGCCTCATGCTCAGCAGTGTTATTAGTACAAGCAAACATTAATTTAAAGGATATAGGTATAAGATGTTTCTATGGAGATATTAAAATAATACCTACACCAGCCCCACTCATGCATCGAGATCCGTCAAAGTATAGGGACCATTGCTCTGAATGGTCTGCCTCTAATTTAAGGCATTCATCGAGAAACTCAATGATGAGGGGATGGGTAGACTCTAAGGGTGCAGCAGCTAATTGATCTGCTATGATTTGACCCTTAACAAACTTTTGTCCTATAAATGTGAGGTCAAACTCGCTTAGTGCAAGAACCCACTTTGCTGTGCGACCAGATAAGTACGGTCGACTCATGAGATATCGCAAAGGATCGAATTTAGCAATAACATACGTTTTTTGACTGAGCATATAATGGCGTAGTTTTTGTGTAGAAAATATGACTGCTAGACATAACTTCTCTAATGCTGTGTAATGGGTTTCATAACTGATTAAGGTTTGGCTAATGTAATAATTAGCACGCTCTCTTTTCTCATCATCAAGTTGAGCTAACATAGCTCCTAAGGCAAGATCTGAAGCAGAAATATATAAGATAAATGAACGATCAGGTCGAGGTGGCGAAAGCACAGGTGGGTTAATAATATATTGTTTGAGGAGTTCAAATGCTTCCTGACATTCGTCGTCCCAATGAAAAGAGATATCTTTCTTAAGAAGCTTAAGAAAGGGTCCTATTTTGTCCGCCAACTTATCGATGAAGCGACGAATAGGTTGAAGCTTACCTTTTAGACTCCGTAATTCAGATATATTTGTGGGTGTGGGCATATCAGTGATAGCCACGATCTTTAGAGGGTCAATTTCAATGCCATGTAAAGAAACGATAACCCCCAATAATTTACCGGACTTAACGTCGAATATACATTTGGTTGGATTCAATCGGATAAGATATTCCCTTAACCGATCAAATACTTTTCTCAAGTCATCTAAATGATCATCTTCTTTGATGGAACAAGCTATAATATCATCTACATAATCATGTATAATATCATGTATCATATCATAAAATATATAAGTCATGGCTCGTTGATAGGTTGCACCTGCATTCTTTAAACCGAATGGTATCACTTTCCAACAAAAGGTTCCCCAAGGGGTAATGAAGGTTGTTTTAGCCTGATCTTCAGTAGCTATCCTAATCTGATTATAACCATAAAATCCATCCATTAAGGATATCATTCCACTCCCAGTAGTAAAATCAATGATCTGATCCATGTTGAGAAGACGAAAATCATCTTTAGGTCATGCAGCATTAATATCTCTAAAGTCTGTGCAAACCCTAACCTTAGTAGCTTCTTTCTTAGTTACTAGAACTACATTCGAGATCCATTCAGCATAATCAATGGCTTGTATAAAAATAACCTTCAGGAGTTTTTCTAATTCCCCTTTGACTAGTAAGGCCACTTTAGGATGCATTTTTCTAAGTTTCGTTTAATAGGTTTAGCATCCGGATGGACTACTAGGTGATGCATAACTACAGAAGGGTCTAATCCTGGCATATCTTCATATGTCCAAGCAAAGACATCTTCATATTCCTTAAGAAATGCAATGTATTTATCCTATTTTTCTTGACTCAATTCTAATCCAATGTTGATTATGTGAGGGTTATCGTTGGTTCCAATGTTAATTTTTATGACATTATCTACTTCCATGTGTAGATCTCTCTCAAAATTAGGTGGGGCGGGTGAAACGCCCAATTCTTGTAATTCTTCCGAGGTTAGATTGGATAATTCATCTTGAGGAGTCGTGGCCTCAAGCTGGGTTACTAGGTATAGAGCCATCGAAATAAAATCCGTTATGTAACAATTCCTCAATGGAGACATCATGGAAGATATCTCCCTCCAACTCATCGTCGGATTCAACGATCATCTGAGGGTAGGCTATAGATAGCATATTACATGTAAATGGCTTATTTATTAGACGCAAAGCATCGCGTTCATCCAAATAATCTTGGTAACATATGAGATGGTCATCATCCTCAAATGGGAAGGGCTGACCTTTACTAGGAAATAGGCCCACACCACATCGGGTAGGCCATGGTTCTACCTCAAATGGTTCTTTCATACCATTCTGGAAAGGTCCCAAACCTTTCCCTTTATATCCCAATTTAAGCATTATAGGCTTAGCTTTAATATACTCATTAGTAAAATAACATCGAGCATATCCATCATAATGAACCTTGATGTTTCTGGGTATTCTACCCCAGTCATATCCCTTATAAATAAAAGCACAGCTCTCAACCTGGTAAATACTTCCCATACGCTGTGGGAGGCCCAAGGTACGAGGAGAGGGTGGCAAATTATTTAAAATAAGGGAATCTTGCATAGCGACTTTTGTTTTTTTTGATATAATAATTTTAGATAAATCGGGTAAGAGCTCATCAGTAAGAGCGTAAGAGGTAGAAGGAACATTTCCTACATCTTCGGATGCGGAAAATATGCCTCTGGTAGGTGTAGATGTTGTAGATATGTCGATGGATGATTCTATACAAGTTATAGGAGTAGAGCAAGAAACCTTGGTTGTGGGATTAGGATTTTTCTGAGGTCCTAATGTGGTTTGTTTGGAAGATGGTTGAACTGTATGTAGAGGTGGAGTTGATGGAGAAAAAGTAGATGATGTTATGGGTGTGTGTTTCACACATTTAGATGGATGATGAGAATTAGGATGTGTGGATGATAGAGCAGGGCAAAATTTAACTCCAATAGGTTCTACCAAAGCACACATATCAAAGGGTCTGGGATCACCATGAATGGTAACCAACTGATTTTTAAATTCAAATTTAACACACTGATGTAAAGTTAAGGGAATAGCTCGCATCGCGTTGATCCAAGGGTGACCCAAGAGCATATTGTACTATGCAGGGCAATGTACAATAAACACGGTCATGTCTAAGGTTCTTGGACCAACTTGCAATGGGATAGTAATAACTCCACACGTTTCTTGTGTTTCATCATTGAAGGCTTTTATGATCATATTAGTTCTTTTCATTTTGTCACTTCTAAACCCAAATCTTTGGTAGAAGTCAAAAGTACAAATGTTTAAAGATGAACCATTATCAATCAAGACTCTAACTGCTACATCTCCAATTAGGGCAGTAATATATAAGGGGTTATCCTTATGTAAACTATGTTGCAGTATATCTCTATCCCGAAAGTCAATACAATCAACTTCTCGAGTTATGATAGTAGTGGCCATGGCTTCAGGTTGAATATTTTGTGGTACCATCATTTGGATTAATGTGAGCATTAATTCATCCCTGTGTAGGAGAAGATCTTAAAAGGTCCAAAAGGGAAATTCTAGTTGTAGTATTTGATAATTGTTCATTAATATTATAAGGAGGTTTAGGTTGAACGTTAGGTGCATGATTCCCTTTATTAGGAACTTTCAAAACAAATGGAGCTGATCCATCGTTCTGAGTTTGATCTTGTTAAGAATTTTGAGCCTGTTGTCTAGTAACATCTCTGATGGTACCTACAATATTATTTTGTGGATGATGAATGGGTCTTGGTCTAGCATTTATGGCTTGTTCATTAGAAAGTAATTGGTGAGACGGTGTTCGAGTAGTGACTCTTCTTGGAAATGGTTCTTCTGGAACCATAGAACTTGTGATAGGTTGAATAGGATCTTATTCATCTTCAGAGCTATTCAATTGATTTGAGGTGATTTCCATGTCACTTTCAGTCTCATATTATGTATCACTAAGATCAGGTGTCTGAATGTTATATAGAGGTCTAGTCGTAACCATGGATAAAGTTGTGTCAAATATTTCCAAATCATGAGTAGGTAAATTCCCACTAATAGTTCCTACACATCGGGTAGGAGGGGGAACATTATGATGCTCAATTTTATTAGCCACCTCTTTACCATGCTTTGGTAAAGGATGTTGAAATATGTCCGATGATTTATTGGCATTCTGATTCTGATTTTGGGGGATGTTCTCTTGAGCATTATTAAGAGGATTTTGTTTAGGTTGAAATGCTTGCACCTCCATCTCATTGTTATTAATTAATTCTTGTATTTTATGTTTTAATATTTTACAATATTTGGTAGTGTGTCCAGGTCCTCTATGTAAATCACAGTGTAAATCAGCTCTGTATCCAGGTATAGTTGGATCAAGTTCCTGGATATTTGGTAATTGGATCAAACCTCATTCTAATAATTGTGGTAGAATGGTTGATAAAGGTTTATTTAACTTAGTAAATTCTCGAGGTGGTTTATCAGGAAGTTTCAGTATAAACTTCTCCGTTGTTTTTGCAACATTAACATTAGCAATGTTTCTGCTATCATTGACTCCATCACCCACAACTTGTTTATTCTTATATTGATTTATGGATGTTTTCTCATCATATTTCTTTTTAAGTTGACCTCTCCTAATGAGAGCATATTCCACTCTTCGAGCTAAGTCTATAGCTTGATCGAAGGTGGTCAAGGTAGCGGTTGATAACTCATAGGATAGTTGTTCTTGTAAATTATTGATAAAGATATCCAAGCATTTCCTGATAAGGTAACACAAAGTGCAATTTTCCTATCAACTGTCTCCATCGAGCTAGGAAATTAGCAAAACATTCATCTTTGTCTTGTTTTAAGTTGTACAAATTTTTAATGGTTACATGCCTTTCGATGTAAGCAGTAAATTGATGAACAAAAGACTCGGTTTTTTCTTCGAAATTCCTCAAATAATGAGTGGGTAATTGATAATACCACTCTAATGCCATTCCTCCTAAACTTTTTGGGAACATTTTTAGTAATAACAAGTCATCATGTGATATATCATGACATGCTATCCTAAACATACGAAGATGCTCTATGGGATCTTCGGTTCCTTTGTATATAGGTAGGATAGGCATAGAAAAGTGTTTAGGATATGGTTGTGCTACAACTATAGGATCTAAATGCTGACTACACATGTCTCAATAATTGTACGAGGGATGGTAGGGATCTATCTGGTCCATGTGGGAGACTAACTGTTTCACCATGGCTTCCAGATTACTAGTTTTTCCACCATATTGGTTCGATGGTACATGAGTATGGGATTTGTGAGCATATGATGGTGTGACGTAAGTATTAGATGCTATATTGCTATTATGCAAATGGTTGGTAGGGAGAGTATTATGAATAAAATTTGTAGTAGCATTATGTTGTATCCCAGATTGTTGGAAATTGGTGTTTGGTTTTGTTTTGGGCTTTTGTTGATTTGAGGTATGTTGATCAATAGCTTGGCAAAATAGAGCAATGAATGAAGGTTTCTTTTGTGTGGGAATAACTCTATGATTGGCAACAGGCACTCTAGGTGGTTGGGTAACCTGTTGTTGTTTCATGTTCTAGATTATAGTGGCCATATCCAAATCGGATGGTCCAGCTTGATCACTTTCTTGATCAATGAAGGACAAGGGATTAGTGTGTGTGTGATATATTTCTTCTAGGGTTGCTTGAGTGTCACTAATTTGATCCTTGTCCATATGGAATGCTCTATTAAGAGCGCCAATATTAGCATTGAGGAACTTCCAAAAATGTTCCATATTCTCAAAAGTAATAGCTCCTCCCGAAGATATTTTAGGGGATGAGGATCCTTCCTCTCTAACAGTTTCTCTTTGTTCATTTCCTTCAGCAAACTCTTCTTCTTGTTGATCTAGGGTTCCTTCTTCCTGAATTGTGTCTTCAGGAAGGACATCTGGTTTATTTAATGGTTTTCCTAACCAATCTTCTTCTACTTCAGTATGTTTTCCATTCCTAAGTCTAGTCATTATGCTTAAACTTAGATTTTAGCAAATATATATTTATATATATATATATATATATATATATATATATATTTACGACAAGTTTGGGAGGTATATATTTTAATTATATACCTACTATAATACTTAAAAGAAAACGTTTTAATTTTTGTTATATTTTTGTTTTGTTTTTGTTTTTTGTGTTTTTTTTTTTGTTTTTATGTTTTTATAATAATATTATAAAGACAACAAACAGCATACTAAATGCAAGAAATAATAATAATAAAATAATGGTGTAGTTTTCTATGAATAGTTTATAGATATCATTAATAGGATCAAGTTCATCAGGAGTCATGAAATGCTCCTCTTCAAATTGGAAATGGTTTTTCAAGAATTTGACAAAGTGTGCTATGGTGATATTATCTGTTTCAGACTCTGACCTGTATAAATAAAGTTCATGGCAATACCCTCGATATAACATAGCTCTAGGAACTCTATTCCATATCTTTCTATCCGTAAGAACAACCTCTTGATCCTCTATACGAGATAAAAATTTATGTACTACAACTGTGTTGTCGAGGTATTCCTCAAAGGTGTACAACTCAGAAGACACAAGTGCTCTTTTATCAGCTAACCACCTATGGCAAGCTCTCTGAAGCTCATGGTACAAAGTCACCTGATCAGGATCTAGGATTCTATCTAGGACAAACCTCTTAATTTGCCTAAGTTCTATCGACCTAGATGAAATAATACCCAATCTCCTATCAAGTTCTTCCCACAAAGGTTGGACTCTATTTGTTTGAGGTACTCTAAGCAAAGAAGTAATCTCTATGGCTGCTAATTGATTTTCAACATTTATGGTGACAACTCATATTTTATTATAATCTACCATCTAAATATGATATGCAATCTTAACAATCTTCTCCCTTTTTCTTTTTTTTTTTGTTTTCAAAAGGTTTTTAGTTTTCATGTCGGGTTCACCAAAATGTACTACTCCAAATTTTTTGCATCCTTACCTTCAGGCTATAGGATCCGCACCCAAAATGGGGATGCGAGAAGGATGGGACAATACCTCAGACTGAGAGGCCCTTTGAAGGTCATGCCTCTCGGGGGGATGGGGTATAAGGGTGAATTTTCAATGGATGGTGGGTTCACCAGGAAACTTTGAGTGGTAGTTTCCATGCCTAGGTTGATAATGGGTTTGATGTGTTCATTTTGTACTTTAATCATTCATATCCTAGGTTTGGCCAAGATGAATCTAAGCTATTCTATATGCCAATGCTTATTTATATGGATACAAAAAACATGAATAAGTGCTAAACATAGAAAGTGTGCTAAATAAGACAGAATGTACCTAATTCCGGATGTCTGATGAAGATTTTGAGGTTTGTAGAAGTCCAAATCATCTCAAATATTACATAATCATCTGCAATTGCATAGAATCATCTTAGATCATAATCGGTCGTCTGAGATCAGACGAGATCGTCTTTGACCTGACGAATTCGTCAAAAACCTGCAATCACAGAAACAGATAACAAAGACCAAAAATGCAACTGCAAAAGCAAGGGGAAATGATAGAAATAACAATAAACCTGCCTAAATGATAAATCTAGATAACAATTAAAGGAAATGCATTAATTTAATAATTTATTTTAACTTTATCATGCATCTATGCTAAATGAGGTGAACTCAAAAATGCAGAAATAAAATAAACTAAGTTAATGCATAAGGAAATGAAGAGAGAAGATAAAAAAATGCAAACTCTAGGCTCTGATTTCCCCCAATATGGACTGCAGTCGATATTGCCTCCAATCGTACGAGATCATCGCCGATCTACGACAAGATCGTCTGAAATCGTCTGGAATCGCCAGTGATGATCCGAGCTTGGTCCAGTTGAAAAACAATAAAATTCCTGCAAGGAAACTTGAAATACATAATGCAAACGATGGTGCGAAGGTGTTCTAATGCACGAGAAACTAAAGTTGCAAGGAAAATCAGCCAGGGGGAAGTCAAGAGAAATCCTAAGTTTATATAGGATTTAGGGAGAGGTTAGGAGGTTGGAGATCACTCCAATTTGGGAGATCTCCAATGGAGGAGACTCTAACCGTGCAGACATGCTTTCTGCCCAAGTTAGAGAAGTTGTTGAAATAGAAACTAATTATGAAAATTTAGTTTTGGGATGAAATCGTTTGGACGTTCTGTTCCAGACGAATTCGTCAGATCTAGGACGATTTCGTCTGATCAATGACAATATTGTCCAACGGTAAAAACAACTCCTAAAAATGGCACAAAAAATTGTGGGAGTGGGTAACGAGCGGTTAACAGGCGGTTTTGGGGTTAAAATTCAATTTTTTATCTTTTTACTAAGGGTTTAACTGCGCCAATTTTAGGGTGCTACAATAATAACATGATTTATCAATACAATGTTAATGGTTATTTAACATTTTAATTATTCACTATTCTGATCTTGTATTCCTTCCTCATGCACTGTAAAACCTGCACCTACACACAAGGAAACCAGATTTGTTAAATAGCAAGTGCGTAGAATGTGAAACATGCAAAAGCCATACATGCAACTATAAGCTAGAAAGTGTAAATATGCAATGCGCCTATCTAAAACAACTCCAAATGATCTGAAATTGTAGAGATATGTAAAATAGATGATTTTGGGAAGATATAATTAAAAATAGAATAGAAATTGCATCTGAATCTGTGTCGCATTCGTAGTGTACCTACAAAGCCTACAAAACCCAAAACAAGCAATTTCTGGACCAAAACACATCCAAATCAAATCAAACTTGGAAAGTATACATAAAATGATATTTTAAGAGGACCCATATGGTCATATTTGCAAAATAAATCACAGTTTCATGTGCATATTCAGATGGTCCCCGAAAGCCTACAAAACCTTAAAAATGCAATATCTCACTCAATATAACTCCAAATTGCATGAAATTTGGACAGGATATTCATAATCTAACCTAGAATATGCCTAATTAAAAATAGTAAAAAAATTATGCATAGATATATCACCATACCTTGCAGGGATGGTGGTGACTATCACAGAATGGGGACCATCCTAGGGTGGGACGACCACCAATTCTACACCTAATTTACCACCAATTCCTTTGTGAATTGGTCAAAAACCTTCTCAATAGTGTTGTCATCAAATTTGGTGGTGAAATTCACTCAGATGATTCAGTTTTGCAAACAAATTGCACCTCTTGAATCACTCGCAAACCTCCTTCGCTAGGTAGAGATTTCGAGGGAAAAAGGCACAAAAGGGTGAGGGGAAATCTTGGTAGCACTTCGTTGCTATGTCTCAAAACTCCTCTCTATAATTTGTGTGGAAAATGGATCCACTTTATAGCCAAAGGGAGCCTTTGGGAAAATGGGCATGCAAGGGCATGCAGGGCAAGAGGTGCCACTTGTCTAAAACTGAGCATGCATTGGGAGGGGAAGAGAATCTCCCATTTTGGCCTCCATTCTGTAGCATGTCATAAGGATTATGTACCCTTAGGTCATGCATGCTCGAATAGGTGGGATAAATGGTAGTTTTTGGGTGCCATTTGTCCAAATTTGACTTTTTGGGAGTCAAAGCTTGTGGTCGTCCCACCCAGGGATGATCGCTATGCCACCATCCCTGGGTGGGATGACCATGAACTGTGATCATCCCAGGGTGGGACGGTCATGCCTATGTGGCCCAAAACCTCCCAAAAGTGGGGTAGAGCCTTCCAAGAGTGGTTAGGACCACTATTAAACCTCTGAGGGTTGCCCAAGGGGGCCATATGATGTCAATTAGCCAATGCTTTTGGTCGCCTAATCGGATTGACATGATTTTAGTGTCTATAGATGCCCCTTTTTGAGATGCATTGTGTGCAACATAGCACTGAGAAAAAATAGATGACTAAAATGTTGAATTATTAGGGTTATTCAATAACCTAACCAACTTTAGATGCCCCAATCATGGAAAGAGCATGCATTCTTGAATCCTTGCTTCTGACGAGCTAAGGAACTTGCTTCAAGTACAACCTTTCAAGTAAGGTTGACTTGATCTTGGACATTATTCAGTCATGAAGAGGTAAAGGCCTATAATCCTTCATGATTCTATAATGCCAAGAATTTTTTTAATTTAAATTTTGTGCTTGTTTGTTACCCCAAGTAGGGGCATGATTGTCTTTGTCAATGATTCATTGAACGAACACAATTTGCATGATTGAGTGTTTGATTATTGATTTTGATTATGAATTTATTAAGTATGACTACCCCCTCAAGTGATGAGTCGATGAGGGAATGACCAATGATAAAAGTGATGAGTCACTTGACACATATGACTTGGTTAGGGTTTCCTTCAGTTTTACTCATTGAAAAATGGAGCATTTTTGAGAGGATTTTGGTGATTTTGTTGATGCTTCATGGAAGAAAGGAGTCAAAAAATTCATTCCCATGGGGTGGTCCAGCCACAATGGCCTTATTAGGGATTAAATTAAGGACTTTTCCATTTATCCATGAGCAATTTAGGTTCATCTGGATGCCTATTGAATTTTGACCAAATTTGAGCTATTTTTGGTGGGTTTTGGACCCTTTTTGGTGCATTTTTGAGTTATTTTGATGAGATTTTTTGGTGGCCATCCTAGGGTGGGATGGTGGCATATTTTATGACCATCCTAGGGTGGGATAATCAGCCAATTAGCCGCTCATCCCACCCAGGGATGGTCAGGGCCCTGGGAGGGTTATTTAAGCCAAAAATGGGTCATTTGGGCTCATTTGTGCATTTCCAACTTTGCAATTTGAGAGGTGAGGAGGAGGAGAAGGATTATACATAGTGGAGTGCTACAAAAATCATCCTATAGTCACCATGAGCCAGCATGTAGACTCATCCAACGGTGGAGCCGGTGCGAGACGGGTAAGAGTTGAATTTCTTACTACACTATGCTAGTGTTAAAAGTGGAATTATTGCTTGTTTTTGCTTTTTGGTAGAGCACACTAAATCCTTAATAATTGAACCTAATTAGGGATGCCCTATAATTTTTTATGCTTATTTTTGTGTTTTTATGCAATTTTATTGCTTTTTATGCTTTTATTGCTTAATTTTACTATTTTTGGTGGCCTGAAAGGCCCATTTTGGCCCAATTTGGGGGCCATCCCTGGGTGGGATGACCAACCTAGGATATTTAGTGGCCATCCCTAGGTGGGATGGTCATATATTTGGGGCCATCCCTAGGTGGGATGGTCACAAACTGGCCTAAAAAAAGGCCATTTTTGGTCTTTTTTGGGTATTTTTGGGTCATTTTGAAGCATGTTTGGTGCTTATTATTGATCGACCTATCTCTGCTAGGTGGTTAAGAGTCGGTATCAAGTTTTAAATCTCTTTGAGACCATGAGAGACTTATTGATAGAGGTATACTAGGAATGGCTTGATGCCATTGGCCTCAAGCATGTGATATGGTTAGAGCCCATGGTGGGCGATCATGCTTACTTGACTACTCTTATTGACTTGTGGGATCCATGCACCAACACCTTCCACCTATCGATAGGGGAGATGATAGTGATATTAGAGGATATCTATAAGATATTATACATTCTGATAGAGGGGTGGTCGATTGTGTCTACTCACCATGATCGAAGAGAGGTAGTGATGGAGAGGTACTTTGGTAGGGCCACGGAGGAGGCGATAGGGGACTCTCTCAATGGAGGCATACTAGTGGGGTATTGGTATGAGGCTAAGGTATTGGGTGTTAGGCATATTTTATTGATGATATTAATCTCTAATATGCTACTACCAGACTCATCAAGAGCCAGGTTTCCCTAGAACCTTCTAGAGTTAGTGTTTACTCTAGTAGGGTGCACTATGGAGCAGCCACTAGTGATGGCATGGGGGATGACACTACTAGCATAATTGTATGATGAGTTATACGAGATCTACTCCTAGGGGTGGAAGGGCTTGGGATGTAAATTTCTACTATAGGTGTGGGGGTGGTAGCACATAGTTATGGATCAACCATAGGGATTACCTTGGATGTCATGGGCATAACTAGCAGACCGAGAGATTGGCTATGGGATCCTATGGTAGTAGGCCTAAGAGGTAGGGTAGATTCAATACTAGGTGGGTGATATGGGCCATTATACCTAATATTTTATAGGACTCAAAGTAGTAGATGTACTCTAGAGACCTTACAGGGATTGCCCAACATGGTTCGATGTTGAGGTGTAACTCCATAGAGTGAGGCAAGGTAGATGGTTGGTTGGTCGACATGGGATAGAGTGGGAGTTCTTCCCTTATGCTTAGGTTATATGGTAGTTTAGGCTATAATAGGGGTTTCCTAGTGAGCTAATGGTCTACCAATACCATGGGGATGAGAGGACACTGAGGTGGCCGATAGTGGAGGTGGTAGGAGGGGAGGTAGATCCTATAGTAGATATTCTAGACTTGGATGATGTTAGGACTACAGAGGAGTATGACTCCTAGTGGGTGATGTACCAATGGTAGGGGAGGGACCACTAGGGGGAGATGTAGTAGGGGTAGTAGTGGAGGCTCAGTAGGATGCTCCTAAGGAGGGCTAGGGAGAGGTAGGTGAGTGACATGGGCTTCATCACATGGTAGATGAGTAGGTAGACCTCCTAGACTTAGGAGATCAGGGTGACTTTGGGGATGATGACATTGGGGATCAGGGGGTGTAGGTATAGTAGGTCATACAGGGTGACATAGATATAGAGCTATAGGATGAGCTGATCAAGGTCAGGTAGGAGAGAGATCTCCTTTAGACATAGGTACAGGATGCCCAGGTAGAGATAGCAGCTCTACAGGCATAGTTGAGATCCTAAAGCCCTAGTCAGGAGGGACCTAGTAGTGGGGAGATGGCTAGGCTATGAGAGGAGGTGGTATAGCTCTAGGGCTTAGTGGATACCTACCAGGTGAGATGTCGATAGGAGTAAACCTATACTGATGAGTTGGAGGATGAGATAGTGCACCTTAGGGGGTGCATACCAGCCCATCCATCTGCTAGTGGGTCACACTAGAGTCGAAAGAGTGGTACAGGATAGTATTCGACTAGGATGGGGGTACCTAGCTCTACACAAAGGGTAGACAGGGTAGGTGGTGGTAGGTCAAAGAGTTCTTGGTGGACTCGACCTGAGGGTAGGGGTGAGAGTCATAGTACCGGTCCTGCATGACCATGGTTATTGAGACTCTGATGGCTCTTTTTGTATTTTGGATTTTTGGTAGTGTGAGGTCGGAGGACCCACTTTATTGTAGCCTATGGGAAGCTCAAGGATTATGATGTATATTTTTACCCCATACATATACATATATATATATATGAGATTTTATATGTTTATCATCATTTGTTTCATACTACTTTATGAGATGTATGCAATGTATTTATTTGCTTTATGATATGATGATGGATGTTTATCATGTATGCATATGTTGTAATGTGATTTGATTTGATGATATGTATATGCATGGATGCATAATGAGATGGATGATTTATTGATCTAGATGATGAAATGTGGATACTATATGACATACTATGTTAGCACCATAGACTGTATAGAATTCATCAATTCATTTGTAATGTTGTCATGAGACTATGTAATGGATTTGTGATAAAATGGTATGAAATGGAATGAATAGTAGAATGTTATAGAATGTCTATGAGGTTTTCATGAGACTCAAACACTCTAGTCAATTGATCAAAAGTTATATACTAACCATGCAAGACTTTTTGACAAGGTATGAATCTGCTAGGATGACCCAGATACTCAATATCCCTGTGTGTGCAAGTGAGTTCATTTTTGTAATATGCATAAGATTACCCTAGTGCCAAATAGGATTGATGCAACCCATCTGTACTGAAGATCACCCTATGAGTATCATGATCCTAGGTTTTGTACGTAGTTGGATTAGACCACTAGGTAGTATAGGCTACCAAAAGCTAGCTCATCCACATGCAAACATTGGTCTATACACACGCAAGATGCTAATGTGATAGACATATCATCATGCGTAAGGATACCACCATTTCCAGGAAGGCTTGATGCCACCTAACCTATAATGAGGATCACCTTATGGTTTGTCAAATGCTGAGAATTCTAGGGATTCAAGTTCAATACTCCCTTATTTTCTTTTATTTGATTTCAGGGATACTTGCTCATACTTAGTGATGAAAATCACTATTTATTTTGTATTTTGTTTTCTTTGAGCAAGGGATTTGGGGAGTGGTGATAACCACTATTTATTTTGCTTTTGATTTTTGCTTTTTGGGATTTTGCTTTATTGATAGTGGTGAAAACCACTATTTATTTTGGGGAATTGGGTAAGGAGGAGCTTGTCCTTTTGTCAATTCTCAGCATTCTTGAACCATTCACATAGGGGGATGAGCAAGATAAAATTTTCACTTAAGGTAACCTAGACCACTTCGTAGGTTTCATCTTTCCTTGTGCAAAACTTGGATTTATTAGTGTGAAAATGTGTTGGGATTTTGATGTATACAAGGTACAATCTAAGCAAGACTCTACCTCCTAAAAATTAGGATAGCTTTCTACAAAATCTGAAAAGAAAACTAGAGATGGTTGAGTGACCGAAAACCCTAATGACATTCTAGAACAAATGACTAGGTGAAGGGAAATGGACACAAATATGAAAAGTGGGAAATGTAGGTGGAAATGATAAGTGAAATATGAAATGATGTGAATGATGACTTTAACAACATTGATTTTGAATGATGACTAATGTACAGTCTTAGTGCTAGACATGTATGAGCAACTCTAAAATGCAAAGTGCAATGATGAGTATGCCTAATGCAAGTGATTATATAATGCAATGGTATGCAATGTGATGCAATGCAATATTTTTGTATTTTTGATGTTTTGATGATGATTTTTTTTATATATATGTATATACAAGTTGACCAATGGGCTTAGTAGATGCCATTGGGGCTTTTTGGGTGACCAAAGGGCTTATAGATACCTTTGGGGCATTTTGGGTGACCTAGATTCATAGACCACCAAATTACCAAGTGAGAACAGATTTTGGGTGACCTAGATGATCATAGACTACCTAGGAGCATTTTGGATTGACCAAGCAGTTTGTAGATACCCTTAGAGCATTTTGGGGTGACCTAGATGGTCATAGACCACCTAGGAGCATTTTGGGTTGACCAAGCGGTTTGTAGATACCCTTGGAGCATTTTAGGGTGACCTAGATGGTCATAGACCACCTAGGAGCATTTTGGGTTGACCAAGAGTTATAGATACCCTTGGAGCATTTTAGGGTGACCTAGATGGTCATAGACCACCTAGGAGCATTTTAGGTTGACCAAGCAATATATAGATACCCTTGGAGCATTTTGGGATGACCTAGATGATCATAGACCACCTAGGAGCATTTTAGGTTGACCAAGCGATATGTAGATACCCTTGGAGCATTTTAGGGTGACCTAGATGGTCATAGACCACCTAGGAGCATTTTAGGTTGACCAAGTGGTATGTAGATACCCTTGGAGCATTTTGGGTGACCTAGATGGTCATAGACCACCTAGGAGCATTTTGGATTGACCAAGCAGTTTAGATACCCTTGGAGCATTTTAGGGTGACCTAGATGATCATAGACCACCTAGGAGCATTTTGGGTTGACCAAGCGGTATGTAGATACCCTTGGAGCATTTTTGGGTGACCTAGATGGTCATAGACCACCTAGGAGCATTTTGGGTTGACCAAGCAGTTGTAGATACCCTTGGAGCATTTTTGGGTGACCTAGATGGTCATAGACCACCTAGGAGCATTTTAGGTTGACCAAGTTATAGATACCCTTGGAGCATTTTGGGTGACCTAGATGGTCATAGACCACCTAGGAGCATTTTAGGTTGACCAAGCATATGTAGATACCCTTGGAGCATTTTGGGTTGACCTAGATGGTCATAGACCACCTAAGAGGATGTAGATACCCTTGGAGCATTTTGGGGTGAGCCACAACACTCTAGGCATGGAAAGGCCATAGATGAAGGATGTTCAAGGGTTTAAGATCCTCGATTCCTTCAAGGGAGGCTAGGCGATAAGTTTTGGGTCCGATATGACTAGTGATGATGAAAGGACCTAACCAGTTTACCATAAACTTATCCCATAGATGGGGTGGCAAATTAGAATTTTGTTGGTTCTCTTTCAGAATGAGGTCACCAACTTGAAAGTCTCTATGATGGAATTTCATATTATAAGCTCTCTTAAGTCACTCTTGATAAACATGCAAGTGCTCGAGGGCATTGATGCATCATTCATCAAGCAACGTAAGTTGGTCTAAGTGAGCCTATCATGCGGTATCATCATCGATGAACTCTTGCATGGATATGCATAATGATGGGATTTCTAGCTCTAGAGGTATGACTACCTTGATACCATACACTAGCAAAAATGGAGTGGCCCTAGTGGGCATCCGAATACTAGTGTGGTAGGCCCATAGAGCAAGGGGTATTTGCGTGTGCCAATCGGTGTGATTTTATTTAACTATTTTCTTCAGAATGGTAATCAATATTTTGTTTGATGCCTCTACTTGCCCATTTTCTTATGGATAATAGGGCATCAAAAAGCTATGCTAGATATTATACTTTGCTATCAAAGCATGCACATATTTATTCTTGAATGATGTCCCATTATCAAAAATGATCTTGGATGGAATACCAAAATGACAAATGATATTGTGCAATATGAACTCCGCTATGCGGGGTCCTATCATAGTGGTAAGGGGAATTGCTTCCACCCATTTTGTGAAATACTTGATAGCCATAATGATGAACGTGTGATGGCCCGAGGAGGTAGGTGAGATTTTCTTGATTAAATCAAACCCCCATTGCGAGAATGGCCAAGCCGATTGAATCGATTGTAAGGCTTGAGAAGGTACGTGTGTCAAGTTAGCATGGTGTTGACACTTTATGCACTTCTTAACATAAGTACAACAATCTTACTCTAAGGTTGGCCAATAATAGCCCATGTGAAGAATGCACTTTGTGATGGCCATGCCACTGAAATGGCCACCACAAGTACCATCGTGTGCTTGGGTGATTGCCCAAACTGACTCTTGATGCTCTAAGCAATGAAGGAGGATACCTTCATAGCTTCGATGATACAAAATATCTCCTAGCAAGACATACTTTACCACTTTTTATTTAAATGTCCTTTTGGTGGCATGCGACAACCTAGAAGGGAGATTACCAAGCTTTAGGTAATCCTTGATTTGGGTAGACCAGTCCTATTGTGAGGAAGCCTCGATTGCATGAATTGCCTATCCCTTTTGAAGTTCATCCCGAGAAAATGTTGATTGGGAAAGAACTTGTAAGAATAGCATTGTGCTACTATCAAAAGGGGTTTGAGGGAATAGAGTCCCCCAAGCGGCATGATTCAAGTGCTCATGAATTTGTGAGAACCTATCTTGATGAGGTTCAATCTGAATCAAGTGGACTTCTGGCATGGATTGAGTGTTCTCATGCTCAACCATAGATTGTGATAGCATTTTGACCTGAATGGTTGTCATATCATCCATAGGGTTCTATGAGATCAAGGACCCTAGGGAGGCCATTGTATCCATAAAATGATTAGATGATCGAGGGAGTGCCTCGATATCATACCATTCAAACTTTTCTAGGAGTTTATCCACAAGGGCTTTATAGGCTTGCAGAACTGGACACTTGCATTGGTAAATCCCTTTGACCTAGTTTACGATGAGCAAGGAGTCACCAAAAATGTTGAGCTTGGTTATTTTCATAGTGACAGCCATTTGAAGACCTATGAGCAAGGCTTCATACTCGACATTGTTGTTAGTGCATGGAAAATCAAGTTTGAAAGATAGGGGTATAGGAGCCCCTTGAGGTGTGAAAAACATGATTCCTATACCACCCCCTTGCTCGCATTTGGAGCCATCAAAGAATAGAGTCATATCAGCCTATGAATTAGGCTCATCAGAATCAAGTGATTCTAATATTTGGAAGACTCCATCATCGGGAAGCTCCATGCTAAGAGGTTACTCATCCTAGAGGGGAGCCTCTACGAGTTGATCGATGATGACCTGACCCTTAATTGATTTTTATCCGATAAATTCTAGGTCAAACTCTATCAACAACATGATCCATTTCATCTATGCGACTATTGTGATAAGTACGACTCATCATGTATCACAATGGATTCTCTTTTGATACAACATACATGGTATGACTAAGCATGTAATGGCATAGCTTCTTGGTGGTGAAAACCATCGCTAGGCATAACTTCTCAATGTATGCATACTTGATTTCATAGCTGACCAAGGTGTGGCTAAGATAGTAAGTAGCATGTTCCTTATGCAATTCATTGTTTTGGGCTAACATGGTGCCCAATGCAATCTCAATGGCTGAGATGTATAAGCGGAATGACACTCCTAGTCTAGGTGGAGCCAATACTGGTGGTGAAGCTAGATATTGTTTGATTGCATCAAAGGTAGCTTGACACTCATCATCCCAATGGAATGTGACCCCCTTATGCAGTAGCTTGTTCATGGGTCGACATTTGTCCGACAATTGCGCTATGAAGTACTTGATGGATGTGACCTTACCCTGCAGGCTTCAGAGCTGCTTAATGGTAGTTGGGGGAGGCATCTCAAGGATTACCTTGACCTTGTTGGGGTCCACTTTGATGCCTCTTTTAGAGACTATAAATCCCAAGAGCTTTCCAGATGTGATGCCGAAGATGCACTTCTTGGGGTTCAGTCTCACGTTATGCTCAATAAGGTGATCGAGGACTTTGTGCAAGACATCGAGATGCTCATGGCGTAATAATGATTTGGCCAATAAGTCATCCATGTAATATTCCAAAATATTATGCATGTAATCATGGAAGATGTATGTCATGGTGCACTGGTAGGTAGCACCAATATTTTTAAGGCCAAAAGGCATGACCTTATAGCAAAATGTTCCCCAAGGCATTGTGAATGCCATTTTGAGCTGGTCTTCCAGATTGATACGAATCTGGTTGTATCCAGAGAAACCATCCATGAGGGATAACATTTCATGGCCCATTATGGCATCTACCAGGGCATCGATGCTCGACAAAGGAAAATCATCCTTAGGACTCACTTTGTTCAGGTCTCAAAAGTCGGTGCAAATGTGAATCCTCCCATCGAGCTTCTTGATGGGAACCATGTTGGACAACCATGGTGGATAGTCCACTGATATGATAAACTTGGCATCCAATAAATTTTGTAGCTCATATTTAACCATTAAGGCTACTATTGGATGCATATTTCTTAGATTTTGCTTAATTAGCTTGGCCTTGGGGTCAAGCATCAGATTATGCATGACTAGATTTGGATCCAGTCCCGACATGTCTTTGTAGGTCCATGCAAAAGCTTCCTTCTTCTCTATGAGAAGGGCTATGTAATCGGCTTACTCGGTGGGGGACAAGCTTTTCCCTAACTTGATATATTGAGGATTCTCAAGATCTGAGTTGATATCTTTGTCAATCATTGGCTCGATTGACATATGTGACCCCTCCTCCAATTGGTGGGGAGTAGGGATCAGGTGAATGTCATCTGTTGGGTTTAGATCATCAATTGGAACCTCAGGTTCCTCCTCAGCATGGAAGACATCATGAGTAGGCCTTGGAGAGAAATGAAATGGTTGTAGCATCTCATCGCAAGGCCAGTACTCAGAAGGTGATGGGGGAGAATCTCCTTGATCAAAGTCAATTACCCCCAAGTCGAGGTGTAGTGGCTTTGATGGGTTATTTGGATCTTGCATGGGCTCAAAAAGGTCTATGGAAATCATGTTTATGGATGGATGATTTCCCCTAGGTGGTTGGTGGTGTCTATTGACATCGAGATGTCGCAAGACCTAAGGAGGTGGTTGCGGTAGAGGTGGAATGACCGAAGGTGATCGGTGTGGCTATGGGTGGACTTGCCCTTCTATAGGGAGGAACTAGCACCAGATAGGATCATTCAAGGGGAACATACATAGATAACCCTCATGCTCATCATCCAATAGGACAATCCATGTATACTCGACATGCGGACTAGAAGAGTCAATGGATGCCACTTCATAATCTGACTCATCATCAGATGTCCACTCATAGGGAGACCCCTGATCTTCTTCCTCACTATCATGTGGAAGGGTATGTAAAATTTCACCTCTCTCATAAGATCGGTTGACATCACAAGGTATCTCTTGATTACCCATGGGTGTGGGGAAATAGTCTCCCAGTGAATAGACTCGACTAGGTTTGGCATAAGGATCACATGCAAGCTCATCCCTAAAGTCTAGAGTCATGCACTCTAAACTATCCATGAGGACATCAAGGGGCACAGGCTTGTTGTGTCCCAAACCAGACTTGTCATAAGGCATTTGATACTATGGCTAGTAAGGAACATGGGTGCCTTGCTCATACAAGCCCAACCCATAACCATGCCAATTACAGAGGTGAAGATACCTCATGGAAAAGTTAGGGTTGGACATGTAGTTGATATCCTCAAAAAAGGGCTCTTCATCCTCTTCCTACTATTGATAAGGCTCGATGCCATAGTCGAGACCCCCATAAATGAAATTTATCTGATTAGGGGGAAGGCCAAGAGGTACGATAGTGCCTATGGGAAGATGAGGTCGACCCATATCTTGCATCGACTCGATAGCAGGGGTGGTTGTGACATTCCTAACCATGTACTCTCCTAAACTAATGGTAGCTAGGTGCACTATGACCTATGGCTACGGAGAAGGAGGAGATGAGAGTGAGGCTTGAATTGATTCAATATTTGCCTCATAAGGTAGCTCCTCATCCACTAGGCTAGGAATCTCACTTGTGGAGATGGTGGATATGGTCAGAGGGATCTCATCAATAGGCCTCTTCCCCATGTTCCTCAGTGGAGGATTCATCGATGATGAAGGTATATGGGGTGCTGAAGATGAGGATGGTATGGCATGAGATGATGATGGATTGAATGAAGGTGATGGTGATGGAGTCAGACCTTGGCTGGATTCATTCGGTTGAAAATCTAGATGGGTGGATGGTAAGGTTGACTCAGGGATCTATTGCACCATGTTGTAGTACTTGAAGGGTTCTAGGTCTATAGAGATGACATGAACTTGCCCTTCATAGGTGTATTTTAGGCATTGGTGAGTGATGGAAGGGACACACTTCATGTCCCTGATCCAAGGTCTGCCTAGCAAGATATTGTATGCCATCTCACCCTCCAAGATGTGGCATAGTGTTGGTATGGTATTTTGTCCTACCTGAATAGGTAGGACTATCATACCAACTATTGAGCATATGGCATCATTAAATGCTTGAAGGGTGTAAGTAGACATGACAATATGGGATGTTGGGAGCCCCAGATGCTTGAGAGCTATTGTAGTGATTATGTTGCTAGAAGAGCCAGTGTCTATCAACACTCTCTTATAGGGTGTTCCATTTACACATGTGATGATGTGCAAGGGAGGATCCACCATATCATTTGGAACTGATTTAAGCTCATCTTCTCGAAAGGTAATCATCAATTTCATACATTGTCGAACATGCCCCATAAAATTATTGAAGGAGTTAGACTCTTGGGGCTGTAGCTCGATTGCCTTAAGGATATCCATTAGAGCTTCTCTATGAGGTGGAGATTGTTGAATGAGCTCATAGATGGAGAGTTAGGTAGATGTCATTCTCAGGCTCTGAGTGAGCTTGCTCTTAATTGTGACCATAGGTCGAGGTGGGAGGCTCGACACTGGAGGTGGTAGAGGCTATGATGTTGAAGGAACATCATTTGAAGTCATAGGTGGTGCGATTGGACTTGGGTACCACTTATTCCTCATTACAATGTTGATCATGCTAACATACCCTTGCTTAGGGGGTGCATGATGAACCTCATTTACCTAGGGCATTGGCTTGGCCTACTCTACATGGGCAGGCAATGGGTCTTTAAAAACACCCATCTATTGGTTGTTTGGCATGATAGGGTTGTCGACCTAAAGGGCATTCCTATCGATCATATCTTGTACCAGATGCTTGAACTTATAGCATATTTGCATATCATGCCCATTTTGCCTATGAAACTTACAATATAGGTCTTCTCGGTACCCTTTGGGCTTTGGTGCATTTGGGTCGATAGGTCGACTCTCAAGTAGATTGATCAAGTTAGCCACCAAGAGGTGCTCAAACAAAGAGTCCATAGACTCTACAATGGGTGTGAACTATCACTTGGGGTGATGCTATTGATTTTGCCCTTGATTATTCTAGTTGTCCTTGTTATAGTTCCTAGGTGTGGCTTGATAATTAGGCTTTTGAGGTGGTGCAGGTTGTGCTGGCCCTAGGATACTAATGGCAACCTGATTGACTACTATTAGCTTAGGCTATGCTTGGGCTATTCTTAGCATTCTTGTTCCACTCCTTGTGAGGCTTCACAATTTCTCCCTCTTGAATCTTGATGTCTTCAATTGTTCTAGCTTGTGCTAGGGCATCTTCAAGAGTTGGATATTGTTGCAGTTGCAACAATAAGGAGATCGACTTTAGGTAGCTCTTGGCAAACATCTGAGTCAACTCTAACATGGGGAGTAGATATGGTAGCTTGGTGAGCAATGCTCACCACCTATTACCATAATTTACTATTGACTCATCATCATATTGTTTCAACCCAATGAGATCAGCCAATATCACCTTCCTCTTGGTATTGAAGGTGAAGCATTCTAGGAATGCATCTACGAGTTGATCCAAATTATGGATGCTATGCTTTAAGAGTTGGGTAAACCACTCTATGGCTGGGCTAGAGAGGGTAGTCATGAATATCCACAAAAGAAAAGCATCATTATCCTAGATGCCAAAGCATTGGCTCAAGAATTTGGTAACATGCTCCTACGCATCTTCTTCTCCCTTAAAGGTAGCCAACTGAGGCATCTTAAACTACTCTAGATAGGAAGGGGTAGGCACCAAAGGATGAAGGGGTTGACTACATAACTAGTGCAAAGTGGGCTTTTGAGATCTAGACCTAGAGGTCTTGTTCTCTACTGACTCTAAGCACTCTAGCAATACCCTATATGCATCAGAGGATTTGATCTCCTCTTCTTTGCTCTTATCCTACGATGGAGGGTGAGGATCCTCAGGCCTATTTTGGGGTGGTGGCATGTCACCCCCTACCTTGATAAGGCATTTCCAAATATTCCACCTCTAGCTCATGCTCAGTGTAAGCCCCATAGGGCATCTCCTGAGCTAGCCTATAGAGAGGGGTAGCTGCCTAAGGTGGGCACCCTATGTTTGGCCTGGGAGGCAAGTCCCGATTCGGCCTAGGAGGTCATAGAGGTAACATTGGATAAGGCCTAGGAGACCTATCTTGAATGAGAGTGGGTTGCCTTAGATGGACTTCCTATATATATGTTCTAGGGGTAGGGACCCTCTCATGTAAAGTTTTCTAGAATAGCTCATTGGTCTGTCATTCGATTCTTTCTTTCTCAAGTTGATGCAAGTGGTCTAGTTGCTCTTTGTCTCATCGAAGCTGCTTGAACTACACTTGGCATTTCACATATCTTGCAACCACTTGATTGATATATTCCATTATGTGGGGCCTAGGAGGCCTAGGAGTCTTACCCTAAGGCCGACCTCATTCAAGATAATCTATGATATCCATCACGTGCTTCCCTCGATCGAGGGTAGTCACATTTACTTGAGGTTTGAGCTTAGGCATATGCTCTTTATACTCAGTGGGTGTAGAGGCACATCATGCTTGTATGGTATACTACTCTTGAGGATAATCGAGGATTTCCTCATGCCTTCCTTCATGGATGAGGAAGGGAAGGGCTGAGTTTGCTCACCCTGAGCGATGAGTATCATACTCATCCTATTGTCTAGGCTATTGGAACCTATCAGGGTGATGTAAGGGTGAAGTATGATCAATCGGCCCTGCCCAATGTGTGAAGTCATGCTCTGGCCCATAAGTGGGCATGTTAGACCTATCAAGCATGCAGATGCATGGCACCACTCTATCTACTTGCACCTCAGTGCATTGTTGCCTTTCATCAAAGAAGGCATGTGATGTGTCTACATACCGAGAACACTCTCCCGGGTAAGGTCCACAACCTATAGGGGTGTCCCGCATAGGGCTCCCTTGTAGGTGTTGTTCATGTCCTGCTATTCTGGGACTTGGGTGAGTAGAGGCTCACCAAGGAGGTATGACCAAATCCCTGGGGCTAAAGCGGAGATGACTCGTGTCTCCTAGTCCACCCTCCATAGCTTCTACCCATGATTGGGCTTGGCTATGGGTGCACACCATTGTTACTCTCTACCAAACCCTAGATGATTATCTCCTTTACAAATTCTTAATAAAATAGCACACAAGAAAAGGAAACACTCAATAAAACAAGTGATTATCTCTTTTAAGTTTTAGATGTGAATCCCTAAGCTATTTTGTGTGTTTTAGATGTGTTGTTTGTAAAGAAGACCTTGTGTCATGTGTTTGAATTTCATTGGATGATAATCTTGTGTTTAATTGGATTTCACCTGTATGCTCGCAGCTCGACAACCGATAATGAAAGTCATGATCACGTAAACCCACCAAAGTATGGAGATGAAACCCATACCCGATCAGGGAGCACAGGTCCTACCAGTCCTCACCTAGTACTCACTTGGTCAGTGTTATACCCTCCGAAGAGAAGTACATGCAAATTTTCCAAGCTACGTCGGATCTTGGAGCCGACCTTGGCAAAGAACAAGGGTTCATGGGATTTGAGGCAATGGGTGGAGATGAAAGCCATCATCGTTGACCTCTACTAGTGGTTGGTGATGAAATCCAACTCACTAGCGTTTGTTGGACATTTTGAGTCCTAAAAGTTAAAATTGTCATTGATGTCAAGAAATGAAGTCAACATTAATATCAAGGTTTTTCGTCAAGGAACAAAGTTGTCAAAGTTGTTATTTGATATCCAGGAAGAAGCCCAAAGGATTCAATGCAAAGTTAAAAAGGAGATATAATATTTTTTATAAATTATTTAAATTCAATAAGAATTTAAATTTTATAAATAAATATTATTTACACCATGGAATGCAATGTAAAGGAAGGGTTTAAAAATTAAATCTTATAATTATAATTTATAAAATTTAAATTCTTTAGAATTTAAAATATTTATAAATTATAATTAATGCTGACGTCATCCAATTTAATAAGGCACCTTGTATAAATTATAAAGTGTTTATAAAGGCATCGACGTCATTGAAAGAATCGAAGAACCGACATTTGAATTCAATAGTGACTTCGTATATAAAAGGAGGCCACAAAGACCTTTGCAATATTAATCCTCGATCGAATTATTGAAAGCGCCATCAAAAACATTAATTGTGAATTCGAAAGGTTTGTGAGGAAGAAGATGAAACAAGTGTTTTTCATCTCATGCAGAAGAAGAAAAGTGAGTAAAGTGGGAGCCCCAATCAAAGGTGGATGCGGTGGTCCAGTGGCAGTGCACGTTCTTTTTAAGGCGCTTGTGGGGAGACGAACCCGCGTTCGAATCCCATTGAGGCGTGTGCGGAGGAAGAAGTTTTTGAGTTCTTCGTAATTCAAAAGGTGCCAAAGGAAGGTATAAAGGGCGCAAAGGCCCTTTTGGTTCTAAACGTGCATTGGGCACACGTGGTTGAGGAGCCCATGGCTAGGGCGTTCACAGAGGCATTGGTGAGGGGTTCGAAACCCACAGAGTGCAAGGTAATAATTTTATTATTATTTTTCAATTGCCTAAAGTTCAAATTTAATATTTGTTAGGAGTTATAAGGAGTATTAAGAAGTTTTGTTAGGCAAATGAAATAAGTGATAAGGAGGAATAAGGAGTGTTAGAAAATTACTATATGTTGGATTGAAATTTTAAAAGGGGAAGATATTATTTTGTGGAGTAATAAGGTGAAAATTAATTTGCCTTAAAATCTAGAAGGTCAAAATTAATTGTGGGTGTTAAAATTATTTTAGAGATTGTGGAGTTGATAAGGTGTAATTTTGATATCATTTTGCATTGTGTTTTGTTGAGGAAATTATTATCTTCTAACCCTTATTGAGATTGGCAAAGAAGTAATTGTGAGTGTGGCAGATTTGTGAGATCAACTCCTTGTCAAGCAAAAAGGTATGGGCAAATTCTTTCTTGGTTGAGTTGATTGATTGGCTTACTAGAAAATAAATTTTGGAGTGAAAAGGATTTGATTAGGGTTTCCTTTTCAAAAGTGCTTGAGTTAATGCTTCAAGGTTTTCTGGAATTAAGAGTTGTGATTAAAACCTTGTTTGATAAGCATAGTTGTTGAAGTCATTGAATTGTGTGAAGAATTGAGTTAGGGTTTTGAAAAGAACATGAGTATCATTGTTATGTGAAGAGTGATTTATGAGCATTGTTGTTGAAGTGAGTTGTTGTGCAAAGAACTTGAACTAGGGTTTGAAAAGAACATGAGTATCATTGTTATGTGAAATTTGTTGTTGAGCATTGTTGGAAATATTTTGAGTTGGTTGATATATGCTTGGACTAGGGTTTGTGAGAAAGGGGAGTTTCATTAAGTAATTGGTTGAGTTGAGTTGGTTGAGCCTAGTCAAGTGGTTGTATAAAGTGATTGTTCAAGTTCCATAAAACAAACTATTCTATATTCTGATTTGAGTTGTGAAAGTGATTGAGCATTGAGTATAGAACATATTGAGTCTCTAACAAAATTCTCTTTATGCTTCTATGAGATTGGACAAGTTCTAGGTGTGGACTTGTTAAGCAGATTTGAGGTAAGTCTTTGAGGAGACTTGTGGACTGATTTTGTGTGAGATTTTGTGGAAGCTTACAATACAGATTTGGTTAAGTTTTGTGTGAACTTATTGAGCAGATTTGGACAAGTTCTATGTGAGCTTGTTGAGCATATTTGGACAGGTTCTGAGTGGACCTATTGAGCATATTTGAGCAGGTTTTGAGTGGACTTGTTGTACAAATTTGTGCTAGACCGACTGGACTATGTTTAGTGTAGATTTGAGATAGAGATTTGGAGGTGACAGAGCAGAGAGGACAGTAGTCTCCAGTGGATAGATATCCATCAGCCAAGGCAGTGAGGATAGGTCTTCCGAGTGGGGACAAGAGTCTTCAGTGGAGAGAGATCCACAAGCCAGTGTAGTGGAGGCAGTAGTCTTCTAGAGGATCACCAACCAGAGTAGAGGAGAAGGAGTTCTCCTATGGATAGAGATCCACAAACCAGATTTAGGGGATCAACATCTCCTTTGGATGGAGGTCCATAAATATTGTAATTGGGAAGGATTCCCAAAATATTATTTGAGAAATATTTAGAAGAAATATTTTTTCGTGGAAGTAGCCATCTTTGGGTGAACCACGTAAAAAGGATGTCTCTCATGTGTGTGATGCTTTGTGTGATGTTTACTATTTTATTAATGTTGATGCTACTATTTGGATTAAAAAGCAAAAATTTTATTGTATACTGTTCACCCCCCCTCTCAGTATAAGCACATGTTCTTCAATTGGTATCAGAGTGGGTCTCTCCATGAAAAGACTAACAGCTTGGAAGAGGATCCATCGATAGCACACATGACTTCAAAAAATGAAGAAGAGATTATGTTTGACATAAAAGAAGAATTCTTTGTTGCTCTCAAAAAATTGGAAAGACTTAGAGAAAAGAACTCAAGTTTGAAGGAACAAGTTCAAGAAGATGAAGAAACAAGGATGGAACTCATACAAAATCTCATAGATCTAAATATTAGGGTGGAAGAAGGAAAGAAGATTGAGTAAGACATGACAGATCTATTAAGAGCCAGTGAAAAAGAATGTGAAATATTGGAAGCAGAAATTGTTCACCTAAGGAATAAAGTTGAAAGGACCAGGGCACTACAAGATACAGAATATGAGAAACAGAAAGAGGAATCAAGTCTTCAACAAGTAGAAACCTCAAACAAGGATAAGCAAGAAAAGGATATCAGAAAGGAAGAAAGCAAAGAAGAACCTTGGATAAGAGTTAATCACAAAAGGAAGATGACTTCTCCACAAGATTCAAGGCATCCAAATAGGTTACATAATTTCTTCCATGGTCATTGTTTTTCTTGCAGTAAATATGGTCATAAAGTTGTACATTGTATTCATCATGCAAGATACAATAGAAATTTCAATTCCTTTGCACCTCTCATGGATAATGATATTACATGTTACAAATGCAATAATTTTGGGCACAAGGCTAGATGGTGTAAAATGATACTTCTTGAGTCTAGAAACACAACTTCAACAACTAGGAAAGATGAAAAGGAAAATGTTAAGGGTAGATCAATGTTAGTACAAACAACCCTTCATGCTCAGGATAAAGAAGAACAATGGTATCTTGATAGTGGTTTCTCTAGTCACATGACAAGAGACAAAGACAAATTCATTGTACTAAAAGAAACAAATAGAGGATCAGTAAGTTTTGGTGATAATGGATCAGCAAATATTGGTGGAAGAGGAACTCTAAGTTTAGACAATGGGAAAACAAGAACAGAGAATGTTTTGTATGTTAAAGGATTAAAACACAATTTTCTGAGTATAAGTCAACTTTGTGATCAAGGATACATGGTTACTTTCCATCCAGATAGATGTGAGATAAGGAAAAAAAAACTGGAAAAATCATTGCCAATGCAAGAAGAACCCCAAACAACTTATACATGCTCAATGAGATCAAAGGGGAAAAGTGCTTTCTATCACAAGAAAATAAGAATTGGTTGTGGCATAGAAGATTGGGTCACTTGAATTTTGACAACATAGTCAATATAAGCAATAAACAAGCAGTTAGAGATTTACCCAAAATAAGAAGACCTCAAAACACAATATGTGCACCATGTCAACATGGAAAGCAAACTAGGACAACCTTTAAGTCAAAAGGTTATATGTCTTCTAAGCCATTGAGCCTAATACATACTGATTTGTGTGGTCCTACCAGAACACAAAGTATTCAGGGTGAAAGTTACTTTATGTTGTTTGTAGATGATTATTCCAGAATGGTTTGGGTAACCTTCCTAAAAGAGAAGTCAGAGGCCTTTGAAAAATTCAAAGCATTCAAGGAATTGGTTGAAAATGAAATAGGCAAAAGGATTAAGTGTCTACGATCCGAAAGAGGAGGAGAATTTACTTCAAATGAATTTGTAGAATTTTGTGAACAACATGGAATCAAGAGAGAGTACTCAGCAACAAGAACTCCTCAACAAAATGGGGTAGTTGAAAGGAAGAACATGATTGTTGAAAACATGGCTAGAGCTATGTTAAATGAATCTAAGTTATCAGATGGTTTTTGGAAAGAAGCGGTAAACACAGTTGTATACATAATCACTAGGGCTCAATTGAGGGTAAATCATCACAAGACTCCATATGAGCTTTGGAAAGGAAGACCTGCCACTGTAAAACACTTCAGAATTTTTGGAAGCAAATGTTACATAAGACGGGAAGATCAAAATTTGGGCAAGTTTGATCCAAGATGTGATGAGGGAATTTTTCTTGGTTATTCCACAAAGAGTAAAGCCTACAGATGCTTCAACAAAAGAACACGCACTATGGTGGAAAGTATAAATGTAACAGTTGATGAGAAGATAGATTCCAGAGAACCAGTTCAACAAACTATGTATCAAGAAGATGGATGTTGTCAAGAAGAATTTTGTGAGGAATCAGATAAATATGAAGAAGAAACACAAAGACTTCTTCCTAAAACTCCTTCCAGGTATGTACAAAAACATCATCCAAAAGAACAGATCATCGGGGATCTAGATGAAAGACAGACAAGGAGAAGAATAATAAAACCATCTCAACAAGCAAATTTTTCTTTGCTATCTAAGATTGAGCCAAAAGACTTCACTCAAGCAAGTGAGGATGAATTTTGGGTTAAAGCAATGAATGAGGAATTGGATCAGATAGAGAAGAGCAAAACATGGGAACTTGTTCCAAGACCAAAGGACAAAAATGTGATCGGCACAAAATGGGTATTCAGAAACAAATTGAATGAAGATGGACAAGTGGTCATAAATAAAGCAAGGTTAGTATGCAAAGGTTATGCACAGGTAGAAGGAATTGACTTTGATGAAACCTTTGCTCCAGTTGCATGACTTGAAGCTATAAGGATGTTTTTAGCCTTCTCAAGTTTCAAGAACTTCAAGGTATATCAGATGGATGTCAAGTCAGCATTTCTAAATGGGGTTCTAGAAGAAGAGGTTTATATTGAACAGCCAGAGGGATTCATACTAGCAGATAAACCAGATCAGGTATGCATATTGAAAAAGGCTTTGTATGGTTTAAAGCAAGCTCCTAGAGCATGGTACTCAAGACTGGATAAGTATCTTCAGGAACAGGGATTCATAAAAGGAATAGCAGACAATAATTTATATATCAGAAATGAAGGAAATGATCTTCTAATAGTGGTTGTTTATGTTGATGACATAATTTTTGGAGGAAACAATGATAAGATGTGCAAATATTTTGCTAAGAATATGCAAAAATAATTTGAGATGTCTATGCTTGGTGAATTGTCTTTCTTTCTTGGACTTCAGATTTCACAATCAGAAAGGGGAGTGTTTCTCTCTCAAGCCAAGTATATAAAGGAAATGTTAAAGAAATTCAGGTTAGAAGAATGTAAACCGGTAAGTACTCCCATGGTCACAAGATGCAAGTTGAGTAAGGATGATGAATCTCCAGAGGCAGATCAGAGATTATACAGATCTATGATTGGCAGCTTATTGTATGTTACAGCTACAAGACCAGACATAGTACAATCAATGGGATTAGTGGCAAGGTTTCAAGCAGCACCTAAGGAAACACATGTGGCAGCAGTAAAAATAATTTTTAGGTATCTAAAAGGGACTATGGATTTTGGGCTTTGGTATCCCAAAAGTGATAGTTTCACACTAACAACTTATACAGATGCATATTGGGCCGGTAGCATTGATGACTAGAAAAGCACAAGTGGAGGAGCATTCTTTCTTGGAGAATGTCTAGTCTCTTGGTTAAGTAAGAAGCAGGTTTCAGTATCTTTATCTACAGCAGAGGCAGAATACATTGCAGTAGTAGCCAATTGTACACAAGTGTTATGGATGAAGAGAACTCTAGAAGACTTCAAGATAAAGCATGATCAGCCCATTCCTATACTATGTGATAATACAAGTGCCATAAGTATCTCAAAAAATCTAGTAATGCACTCCAGGACAAAGCACATTTCGATTAAGTATCATTTTCTGAGAGAACAGGTGATAGATAAACAGGTCAGATTGGAATATGTCACCACAAAGGAACAGATAGTAGATATTTTCACTAAGCCACTTTCAAAGGAAACTTTTGAGTATCTTCGAGGAAAATTGGGAGTGAGACTCCCACCCCAGAATTAACCACCTTAACAAAAGGTGGGGGAGGGGCTAAGCTAAGAGGCTCATTCTTAGCCCCGAGCCCCAAAGGTGACCCTTTGCCATTGATGTCAAAGGGGGAGAGAGATTTGAGTATTGGGGAGAGATTTGATATTTGAGAGAGCATTGAGCCAGGGGGAGCAGTGTCCCAGGGGGAGCAACACAGAAGAAGAAGTCAAGTTTTCGGTAAAAATTTTTGGGTTGCCATCAATGACAAAGGGGGAGATTGTTGGACATTTTGAGTCCTAAAAGTTAAAATTGTCATTGATGTCAAGAAATGAAGTCAACATTAATATCAAGGTTTTTCATCAAGGAACAAAGTTGTCAAAGTTGTTATTTGATATCCAGGAAGAAGCCCAAAGGATTCAGTGCAAAGTTAAAAAGGAGATATAATATTTTTTATAAATTATTTAAATTCAATAAGAATTTAAATTTTATAAATAAATATTATTTACACCATGGAATGCAATGTAAAGGAAGGGTTTAAAAATTAAATCTTATAATTATAATTTATAAAATTTAAATTCTTTAGAATTTAAAATATTTATAAATTATAATTAATGCTGACGTCATCCAATTTAATAAGGCACCTTGTATAAATTATAAAGTGTTTATAAAGGCGTCGACGTCATTGAAAGAATCGAAGCACCGATGTTTGAAGTCAATAGTGACTTCATATATAAAAGGAGGCCACAAAGACCTTTGCAATATTAATCCTCGATCGAATTATTGAAAGCGCCATCAAAAACATTAATTGCGAATTCGAAAGGTTTGTGAGGAAGAAGATGAAACAAGTGTTTTTCATCTCATGCAGAAGAAGAAAAGCGAGTAAAGTGGGAGCCCCAATCAAAGGTGGACGTGGTGGTCCAGTGGCAGTGCACGTTCTTTTTAAGGCGCTTGTGGGGAGACGAACCCGCATTCAAATCCCGTTGAGGCGTGTGCGGAGGAAGAAGTTTTCGAGTTCTTCGTAATTCAAAAGGTGCCAAAGGAAGGTATAAAGGGTGCAAAGGCCCTTTTGGTTCTAAACATGCATTGGGCGCATGTGGTTGAGGAGCCCATGGCTAGGGCATTCGCAGAGGCGTTGGTGAGGGGTTCGAAACCCACGGAGTGCAAGGTAATAATTTTATTATTATTTTTCAATTGCCTAAAGTTCAAATTTAATATTTGTTAGGAGTTATAAGGAGTATTAAGAAGTTTTGTTAGGCAAATGAAATAAGTGATAAGGAGGAATAAGGAGTGTTAGAAAATTACTATATGTTGGATTGAAATTTTAAAAGGGGAAGATATTATTTTGTGGAGTAATAAGGTGAAAATTAATTTGCCTTAAAATCTATAAGGTCAAAATTAATTGTGGGTGTTAAAATTATTTTAGAGATTGTGGAGTTGATAAGGTGTAATTTTGATATCATTTTGCATTGTGTTTTGTTGAGGAAATTATTATCTTCTAACCCTTATTGAGATTGGCAAAGAAGTAATTGTGAGTGTGGCAGATTTGTGAGATCAACTCCTTGTCAAGCAAAAAGGTATGGGCAAATTCTTTCTTGGTTGAGTTGATTGATTGGATTACTAGAAAATAAAGTTTGGAGTGAAAAGGATTTGATTAGGGTTTCCTTTTTGAAAGTGCTTGAGTTAATGCTTCAAGGTTTTCTGGAATTAAGAGTTGTGATTAAAACCTTGTTTGATAAGCATAGTTGTTGAAGTCATTGAATTGTGTGAAGAACTTGAGTTAGGGTTTTGAAAAGAACATGAGTATCATTGTTATGTGAAGAGTGTTTTATGAGCATTGTTGTTGAAGTGAGTTGTTGTGCAAAGAACTTGAACTAGGGTTTGAAAAGAACATGAGTATCATTGTTATGTGAAATTTGTTGTTGAGCATTGTTGGAAATATTTTGAGTTGGTTGATATATGCTTGGACTAGGGTTTGTGAGAAAGGGGAGTTTCATTAAGTAATTGGTTGAGTTGAGTTGGTTGAGCCTAGTCAAGTGGTTGTATAAAGTGATTGTTCAAGTTCCATAAAACAAACTATTCTATATTCTGATTTGAGTTGTGAAAGTGATTGAGCATTGAGTATAGAACATATTGAGTCTCTAACAATTCTCTTTATGCTTCTATGAGATTGGACAAGTTCTATGTGTGGACTTGTTAAGCATATTTGAGGTAAGTCTTTGAGGAGACTTGTGGACTGATTTTGTGTGAGCTTTTGTGGAAGCTTACAATACATATTTGGTTAAGTTCTATGTGAACTTATTGAGCATATTTGGACAAGTTCTGTGTGAGCTTGTTGAGCATATTTGGATAGGTTCTGAGTGGACCTATTGAGCATATTTGAGCAAGTTCTGAGTGGACTTGTTGTACATATTTGTGCTAGACCGACTAGACTATGTTTAGTGCAGATTTGAGATAGAGCTTTGGAGGTGATAGAGCAGAGAGGACAGTAGTCTCCAGTGGATAGAGATCCATCAGCCAGGGTAGTGAGGATAGGTCTTCTGAGTGGGGACAAGAGTCTTCAGTGGAGAGAGATCCACAAGCCAATGTAGTGGAGGCAGTAGTCTTCTAGAGGATCACCAACCATAGTAGAGGAGAAGGAGTTCTCCTGTGGATAGAGATCCACAAACCAGATTTAGGGGATCAACATCTCCTTTGGATGGAGGTCCATAAACATTGTAATTGGGAAGGATTCCCAAAATATTATTTGAGAAATATTTAGAAGAAATATTTTTTCGTGGAAGTAGCCATCTTTGGGTGAACCACGTAAAAAGGATGTCTCTCATGTGTGTGATGCTTTGTGTGATGTTTACTATTTTATTAATGTTGATGCTACTATTTGGATTAAAAAGAAAAAAGTTTTATTGTATAATGTTCACCCCCCTCTCAGTATAAGCACATGTTCTTTAGCATTCAAGTGGAATGTGGTGTGTATGGTTCTTTTTAAGCCCAAATAAATTAAACAATGAAGCACTCAATGATATTTCACTAAATACAAATAAATGACATTTTACTTTTAGAAAAGGCTAGATAAAAAGTAACCTACCAGATGCATTCCCTAAAAGATAACCTACCCATTAGGTAGTCTAGAAGCAATCAAACCATAGAGGTGCATTTCTACCTAGTTTATTTTCATTTTTTCTTCTTATTTTTGTTTTTTTTCAGTTATAGAAAAGCAAAACCTATCTTCTACTTTTCAAGCAATCAAAAAGGTACGAAAAACCAGATTTTAGCAGTTTTGAACAGTAGAAATGAAAACAGAGGGTGTTGGTACCTACCTCAATGGCCTATAAGCCTGTTATTTTTGGAATTTGGAGTAGAGAAGCTCTTATTTTGTGACCATCCCAGGGTGGTACGATGGCTAGTTTTATGGATATCCTAGGGTGGGACGGTTGTGTGGTCATCTCAGGGTGGTATGGTTAGTAGTCCAGAGGCTATTTCAGGCCAGAACGGCCAGTTCTTGCAATAGAATGCAAATAAAAATAGGGTTAAATATTTAACCAAATCAATAGGTATAGGGTCCCACCATTATTTCCACTAAAATAGGGAAAAAATGGTACATCTAATAATTCTAAACAAGGTGCATCTATATCTAGTATTAATCAAGCATTATAATAGGACATATGCAAACAACCATGGAATCCAAATAAGTGCAAGAAAAAGGGGTGTTTATATTTATTTCATTTCATAAATCAGAATCATGGTTACATAGATGTACCCTTGAGGACTCTTGTTTTGATACACTTGTTTAAAAAAATGGGTTCCCAAGGATCAAGTCCTTTCAAACAATCTTGTGTGCACTTCCAATGTTCTTCCTCGTACCTACAATTGATGTGGGCAAACCTATGATGTCGCCACTTTTGCTGTTATGATCTTGTATTCCTTCCTCATGCACTATAAAACCTTCACATGCATATAAGGAAACCAGATTTGTCAAATAGCAAGTGTGTAGAATGTGAAACATGCAAAAGCCATACAGGCAACTATAAGGTAGAAAATGTAAATATGCAATGTGCCTATCTAAAAAAACTCAAAATAATATTAAATTGTATATATATGTAAAATATATTATTTTAGGTAGATCTAATCAAAAATATAACAGGAATTGACTCTAAATCGATGTCGCATTTGCAGTGCACCTACAAAGCCTGCAAAACCCAAAATGAGCAATTTTTGGACTAAAACACCTCCAAATCAAACCAAACTTGGAAAGTATACATAAAATGATATTTTAAGAGGACCCATATGGTAATATTTTCAAAATAAGTCACAATTTCATGTGCATCTTCATATGGTCCCCGAAAGCCTACAAAACCTTAAAATTACAATATCTCATTCAATAGAACTCCAAATTGCATGAAATTTGGACAGCATGTTCATAATCTAACCTAGACTATACCTAATTAAAAATATTAGAAAACCTATGCACATATCTATCACCGTACCTTGTAGGGATGGTGGTGACTATCATAGATGGGGACCATCCTAGGGTGGGATGCCCACCAGTTCTGCTACTATTTTGCCACCAATTACTTAGTGGATTAGTCAAAAACCTTCTTAATAGTATTTTCACCAAGTTTTGTGGTTAAATTCACCCAAATAATTTGGTTTTGCAAACGAATTGTGCCTCCTATATCACTCACAAACCTCCTTCGCTAGGTAGAGATTTCGAGGGAAAAGGGCACAAAAGGGTGAGGGGAAATCTTGGCAGCACTTCATTGCTATGTCTCAAAACTCCTCTCTATGTCTTGTGTGGAAAATATATCCACTTTATAGCCAAAGGGAGCCTTTGCACAAATGGGCATGCAAGGGCATGCATGGAAAGAGGTGTCATTTGTCTAAAATCGAGCATGCATTGGGAGGGGAAGAAAATCTCCCATTTTGACCTCTATTCTATAGCATGTCATAAGTTTTATATGCCCTTAGGTCTTGCATGCTCAAATAGGTGGTATAAATGGAATTTTATGGGTGTCATTTGTCCAAATTTGACTTTTTGGGAGTCAAAGGTTGTGGTGTCCCACCCAAGTACGATCGCTTTGCCATCGTCCCTGTGTGGGGTGACCATGAACTGTGATCATCCCAGGGTGGTATGGGCATGCCTATGTGGCCCAAAACCTCCCAAAAGTGGGGTAGAGCCTTCCAAGAGTGGTTAGGACCACTATTAAACCTTTCAGGGTTGCCCAAGGGGGCCATATGATGTCACTTAGCCATTTATTTTGGTCGCCTGATCGGATTTACATGATTTTATTGTCTACAATTGGAAACTTAGGAACTTTAAAGTTATATTTAAGAGGGAGTTAAAAGGAATTTAACTTCCTAAGAAAAATATTTATGTGGGAGTTAGAAGGACTTCAACTTCATTTATGAAAAATTTAAAAAATATATTTGAAATTGATATTTATTATATTTGAAATTACTTTGTTTCAATATTATTTCAAAAAAATAATTTTTGAAAAATGTTATATATTAGATCTTGGAGAGAAGGATTTCTACTCCAAAAAGGAAAATTTTGAAAATTTGAAGAATTTAGAATTTGCAAATTTAATAAAGTAGGAAGATAAAAGGTTTGCTACTTCAAAGGATTTGAAGAATATGAAAATTTTAAATTTGAATTTTTTAATTATTGAAATTGTTTTGAAAAAGATTTTAGAAATTGCAATTAATTAACTTTGGAGTAATAATAAATTCTACTACAATTTTTTTTTACTGTGGATATAAGTATTCAAGTAGAAAATAATATATCATCAAAAAATATGCAACTCATTTATGAAGAAAATAAAGATAGGATGTCCTTAATATTGCATCAATGGTTGCATTATTTTTTCAAGAATACTAATGATTATGATTGCAAAGTTATGATTTGGAAGCAAGGATTGAAATATAAAGATGAATATTATAATCATTTGAAATGTAATCATTGCAATAGAATTGGGCATGTAGAAGCAAGATGTTGGAATATTTATCCATGCAAATTTTGTGGAAGAAATAATCATTCTTCAACATTTTTTCGATATAAGGAAAATAAATATGAAAATATAGAAAAAAATATTATTATACAATCTTCTTCAAAGTCATTTTTTTGAAACAATTCCAAGAGTCATAACAAATGAAGCTAAATGGTTCAAATATCAAGATAATAAATAAGAAGAGCTTATGAACATTAGAATTTAGTGCAATGCCAGAACATAAGCAACAGAAATATTAAATCATCTTTTGTCTAAGGATCATATTAATGATAAATTGTTTATTTTTCATAAAGATAGCAAACAGGAAGATGGATCAAACATAGTCTAATATTATATTGCAATAATAATAAACAGAGGCAGTGGATGAACAAAAGATCCAAGATGAAGATAAATATTGAAGAATAAAGTCTTCAATAACCAAATAATGTAATACATAGGGGGTGTTGGAGAATATTAATTATTTGGTACATGCTAATGTATCCCCATGGTACCTATGGTAAAATGTAAATATTAGAATAGGCTTTGAGTCTATAGTTTGGAAAATTTATTTATATTTTCCCTTTTATGTAAGTTTCTATGTGCAATATATGCACAAGTTTCATGTAAGAGTGTAAGGATATAATGAGAGAAAGTACACAAGTTTCATGTAAGTAAGAGTGCAAGTGTGTAATGAGAGAAAGTGCACAAGTGTCATGTAATTAAGTGTGTAAATATGTAATGTGAGGATGTGCACAAGTGTCATGTATTAGGTGTGCATGTAGAAGTGTAAGTATCATGTAAAAGAGTGCAAGTGTCATAGAGCTAAGTGTGCATGTAAGTAGAGATTCAAGAGTCATGTATACAAGTGGCAAGATGAGAAGCCAAAGGACATGTGAGAGTTATCTTATGCATGGAATAGGAAAATATGTATCTCCTAGATATGTGAGGAGAGCAATAGTCAAGTACTTGAAGAGTCATCTTTGTATGGCTATATTATGGAGAAAGCTCCATGTATTGTATCGAAGAGTATCGAAGATCATATTCAAGCATTAATAATATTAAAGCTTGTATGCATATTTTGAGCAATTCTAATGTAAGTTTCTTCATGTTATTACATGAATGATTTTGGCCATTTTATATTCATATTTGATATTTTCTTGAATTTTATTGTAATTTATATTGGCCAAATAATATTTTGATTGCTCTTATTTTAGACATCAAAATCTAGGCATTTTTATTTCACCATATAATTATGCATAATAAAATATACATCTAGGTCTAAACTTAGGCATATAAATTACTGTATATTTCACCCACATTGCATGTCAAAATTTTGTATAATAATATATGCCTAAGTCTAAACTTAGGCATAAAAATCTTGCACATTATCATATTTTCTAGATTTTAATAAATCTAGAAAATCCCCCTAGGATACCTTATCTCCCCATGTGACACATGTCCTAGCCACCACTACCCCTCACCTTGCCACATCTCACACCTCACTCCACTTGCACCTACCCACATGCCACCACTCCACCTAAGTGAGACACTCTAAGTGACTCACTACAACTGCCTAGGATAGGTGGTTGTCCAGTCCTCACCACTTGGAAATCCTAGCTTACCACCCATATTTTCCCTCTGAAACCCAAATTTACCTATAAAAGAAACACCATCCCATCAACCAAAGGGGGTTGGAAAATACACTGCTATGCTACCAAAATTATTGCTAGAAATCACCAACGTTCATATATTTCATGTCATTAAGGTCCTAGATTAGAGTTTCAAGGTTTTTGTCTTTTCTTCACAACCACCCACTAGCATTTACACAGTCTCAACCACCCTCCTGAGGCTCCTCAACTGTCCTCCCATGATTACACAGTCACAACCATGGGCTTGCATTTGCACAGAAACTACCAAACTTATTTTGACAATATCTCACTCATCCAGACTCAAATTGAGCTAAAAGTTTGAGGGTGGGTTTCTAACATCCCCTAGAATATCTCCACCAATTTTTAGACCATTTGGAGCAAAAAATATCTAACCTTACACCCATGGTTTGCTAGATCTACTCGAGCACCCATGATTACTCAGGAAAGTATTTTTAACACTTCCAGACACAGATCAGATAGGTAAGAATATAGCAAGGTATCTTATTTAATTGTTTCTATTTTCTACATTGTTTTACATATTCTACAAGAATTTAATTTTAGGGTTTGATAGTTTTCCATTTATGGTGAAAGGGATTCACATCGTGGAAACCCTTCATATGCTATTAACCCTCTTTTGGTAGGGCATGTGTGTAAGAGACAGGTATTTGAGTAGTTGCTGAATCTGGAGTTGTCCATCATAGGATATGTAATCCCACTCACCACTTGGTTTTAGAAGATAATATCGAATACACCATCATAATTTATTTTTGTAAAAAAGGGGTATTTCTTCCTTTCTCTACCCATTGTAATCTGAGAGTAAGCATAGTGTAATCATACCCTTGCACATTCAGGGAAAAAGCATTGTAAACAGAGATCAAGGCTCCATTCAAATTTAATACAAAGATCATTTTTGTTGCACATTGCTTGTTCCTTTATTTTATTATTTGGTGTTGTCTTATTTTCTTACAAAATGGTGATCATGGTGGGACCCCCAAAGGGTTTCATTGTTGATATTTATGTTTTCTTACTTAGTGATTTCTCTATTTTTGGTTGTTATAGATTTTCATATTTAAGCTACAAAGATTGAATATTGAACATGAATATCCCCAAGCCTATTTCGGCTCAATACTATGCTTGAGGAATCATGAGTGTATGGTTACAGACCTAAATAACCATGAACGCACAGTTGGAATCCCGTAGAACTATGAATATGCAGTTGCATAAGTAGTAGGGAGTGATGAAATGAATGTAGGTCTGTACATTTAAAACCCTCTCTCTCTTTTGCTTTAGAATTTCAAAAATAAATAAAATAATATTTGCCTTGTCAGTCTTGTTTTCTATGTGTATATAGGTTTTAGGCTAGGTTCAAAATTCAAAAAAAAATAAAGGTAATAAAAATCTGCATTTTAGGTTAGATCCTAGATCATTTGCATTGTCTAGCTAGGGATATTCCAGGCATCTTTATTTGGGGTTTCACCTCAATATATCTTATCTCTAGTGCATAGTTGCAACCATGGACTCGTGGTTTTGTAACCACCTAGTGGTGATTGACCAGATCGAATTGCCCAGTGGCGATTGGCTTTGTACTTTAGAACATTTATAGGCTTGGTATAAAATTTACCTTTGAGACCCTGATATTTTGTTGATTGTACCTATATATTTTTCTTCTCATATAGGTAATAATAATAATTTAATATTAACTTGCATCACACCATGATATACAAAAAACCCTCACACACTTGCATGTGAACATTGGCAAGGTTGGATTTCATCACCAACCCCCAATCATTACCCCATTATTTTGGCCAAGTTTGATCCAAGAACCATCGTAGCCATGGAAAATAGCATGCATTCCTCTTCGGAGGGTGTATCATTGACCATGGTGAACTGGGTGAGGACTGGTAGTACCTAGGCTCCCTCATCGAACTTGGACTTTATCACCAAGCCTTGATGGATTTCACAACTTGGATTTCATCACCAAGTTAGTGTGTGCAAGTATCTGGGTGAAAAACTTAGATTCATTATAGGTTCAACATTGCACTTTCATTTAAAAAAAAATCAAAAACTTTTCAAAACTCAAAACAAAAAAAAATCATCAAAACCTTACGAAAACTTAGAAATAAATTTGTTTGTTTGATTTCTTTATGTGTTGTTTTTTTTTGCTTTCACCATATATTCACATACCTACCTTCATACTTTACAGTTCATCCTACCCTTAGCGTATGGTAATAAATCTTAGTCAAGACAGAAAGCTAACCCAAGTTCAAAATCAGTTGCCCTCATCCATGGAGTTTCCACCTTAGTCCTCTCAAGCCCCTACCACATCAATGGTAGGATAAGTTAGTGTAGCCCCTACTATGTCTTTCAATTTTAATACCATAACATTAGTGGTGCCCCCATTTTGGACACAAACATGATGCAAAGAGCTACCCATAACTCCATTTCAAAAACTCCTAGGAGTGAGCCACCCATGCCATCTAACATCCATGTCATGTATGTGGATATATATGTCGTTAGGCTATATCTAAATGCAACCACTCTGGTATTTCCATCATTGCATCCATCCACCATAACCATACCCACACATCCAATAAATCCCATGTATGGTGCTCCATCAACACAAAACACCATCATTCCACCATCTCCTCATCAAAAACCACCTCTTCACCAGCACACTACTCATTCTACAACAAACGTTGAACTTCCTCACAAATATTGAGATACATTTGATTCATGATCAACCTCATCAACATCATCCACCTCATCAAACTCATCCACATGGTCAATCTCATTCAAATTATTAACCATGTACCTGGACTCCTCTATATGAGCCCATTATGACCATATTTCACAACTTGCAGGATGTAAAAACAATTGTTTTACCTAACATACATCTTGAAAATGCCAAAAATCATAAATCCAAGTCATATAGGGAAGATCATTATTACCTATATCATCGTCAAATGGGACACAACATCAATAATTGTTATGCATTTAAAAATGTGGTCCAAGATGTTATCGACAAGGGGGACTTTCCCATAGATGATCCACCCACCTCATCTCATAAAAACCTCGGTATCCACCAAGACCGCAATGGGGATGCTTAAGGTATCACACCTTCCCCATGCAAAAAAAAAGGCTCTAAAGGAACCAAACCCCTTTGGTCAATTCAATCCAAAAATCTCCAAAGGGGACACCCCTTTGGTCAATTCAATCAGAAAAGCTTCAAAGGGGGCATCCCTTTGGTCAATTCAATTCAAAAAATCCCAAAGGAACCTATCCTCTTTGGTCAAATATCATTTTAAAATGCCCCAAATGGAATGCACCCCTTTGGTCACATTCAATTCAAAATGCTCCAAAGGAACCAAACTCCTTTGGTCAAATTCCATTCAAAAGGCTCCAAAGGAACCAAACCCCTTTGGTCACATTTCAGTTCAAAATCCCCAAAGACAACAAACCCCTTTGGTCATATTTTAATTCTAAAGGCTCCAAAGAAACCACACCCCTTTGGTCAAAGTATTTCAAAATGCTCCAAAGGACCTAACCCCTTTGGTCAAATTTCATTCCAAATGCTCCAAAGGAACCAAACCCCTTTGGTCACATTTCATTTCAAAAGCCCCAAAGGCAACAAACCCCTTTGGTCATATTTCAATTCAAAAGGCTCCAAAGAAACCAAACTCCTTTGGTCACATTTAATCCAAAAGGCTCCAAAGGAACCAAACTCCTTTGGTCACATGCAATTCAAAAAGCTCCAAAGGAACAAAACTCCTTTGGTCATAGTCAAATCCAAAATACTCCAAGGGAAGAACACCCCTTTGGTCAAATCAGTTCAAAAGCTCCAAAGGCACAAAACTCCTTTGGTCAAAATATCCCTAAGTGAACCTTGTACCTAGTGATTTACTCTAGTCACCTAGTGGTTGTAGTGACTGGTTATCCATGCAATCTAATAGGATGTATAGATCACCATAAGGACACTTGTTTAAAAAAAAACTAATTTTAGTTCAAAAGGCTCCAAAGTAACCAAAATCCTTTGGTCACATTCAATTTAAAAGGCTCCAAAGGAACCAAACTCCTTTGGTCACATTCAACTCAAAAAGGATCCAAAGGAACCAAACTCCTTTGGTCACATTCAATTCAAAATGCTCCAAAGGAACCACAAACTCCTTTGGTCAATTTCCATTCAAAAGGCTCCAAGGGAACCAAACTCCTTTGGTCACATTCAATCCAAAATGCTCCAAAGGAACCACAAACTCCTTTGGTCAATTTCAATTCAAAAGGCTTCAAAGGAACCACATCCCTTTGGTTAATTTAATTCAAAAAAATCCAAAGGAACCTAACCCTTCGGTCAATTTGATTCAAAAGGCTCCAAATTAACCTAACCCCTTTGGTCAAATTTCAATCCAAAAGGTTCAAAAGGGGACACCCCTTTGGTCACATTCAATTCAAAATGCTCCAAAGGAATCTAATCCCTTTGCTCAATTCACTTCAAAAAGGCTCCAAAGGAACCAAACTCCTTTGGTCAATTCCATCCAAAAGGCTCCAAAGGAACCTAACCCCTTTGGTCAAATTTCATTTTAAAAATCTCCAAAGGAACCAAACCCCTTTGGTCAAAATATCCTTGAGTGAACCTCGTATCTAGTGATATACTCTAGTCATATAGCGATTGTAGTGACTGGTTATCCATGCAATCTGGTAGGATGAGTATATTACCATAAGGACACTCATCATTACATAAATTCAAAAAGCTCCAAAGGAATCAAACTCCTTTGGTCACATTCAATACAAAATGCTCCAAAGGAACCACAAACTCCTTTGGTCAATTTCAATCCAAAACGCTCCAAAGGAACCACAAACTCCTTTGGCCAATTTCAATCCAAAATACTCCAAAGGAACCACAAACTCCTTTGGTCAATTTCAATTCAAAAGGCTCCAAGGGAACCAAACTCCTTTGGTCAATTCAATTCAAAAGGCTCCAGAGGCACCAAACACCTTTGGTCAACATCTAGAATAGCTTTTTCTTTTTGCACTACCTAATCAAAATTCCCAAGTGAACCTTGTATCTAGTGATTTACTCTAGTCACCCGACGGTTGCAGCGGCTAGTTATCCATGCAATTCGGCAGGATCGATAGATCACCATAAGGACACTTGTTCAAAAAATAAATAAATAAATAAAAAGCTTAATCATTCACATTGCATTTCATACTTCAATTTATGCATTCGAATTTCATCGCATACATGCATTCATTTGTATCGCTTGTCGTATTAATCGTCATTCAGTTAGTGTGGATAATTTTTAACCCACTATATATTGTTGCCTTAATCAGGGATACCTTAGGTCAAACATCACTCACCAATCCATCAGTCACAATAACACATTGTTTGCAAAATAAAATCTAGGTGTTTTCAGTAACTTAACCACTCCTAGTGTTTTAAGCAACCTCCATTGAAAATCAAACAATGTTCATATGCAATAAGTTGTTCCTAGTCAATCATGTTTCCTCTTAGACCACGCACATCAAAATACATAAAAATATTTTGAAGCATAGGAATGACGAAGTCATTCGTTTGCTATTGCCATAAGTGAAAGGTTTCCCCTGTTCATCCAATTATGCACACGGTCTAGAATGCTAAAGAGTTGACAAAGGAACAAGCTCCACCTTCAACCCAAAAAAACCTAAAAACCATCAAATCAAAAATCTCAAGTGAACCTCGTATCTAGTGATCTACTCTAGTCACTTAGCGGTTGTAGTGATTGGCTATCCATGCAATCTAGTAAGATGAGTACATTACCATAAGGCCACTCACAAAAAAAAACAACAAAAGTAAAAATCTCCAAAGGTACCTCAATTCCTTTGGTCAAAAACAAATTCAACAAGCTCCTAAAAGAATAGAAGTTCTCTCATTTCAACTCCCTAAGAAGGCCATGCGATTGGATTACTCCAAGGGATAGAGGTGTACATTTCCTTCTTCCACTTAGCCTCAAGTGACCCTCATATACAGTAACTTATCCTATACACCTGGTGGTTGCAGTGACTAGCTATCCATGCAATCCGATCAGATGGGTAGGTTACCATAAGGTCTTTGAACAGTGATTTACCTTGATAAATAATTAAATTGTTATCATCTCAATTCCCTAATAAAGTCATACAACTAGACTACTCCAAGGGGTAGAGGTGTACAATTATCAATAATGGTTGAAATCATAGTTGTAACAGGATTTTCCCTCTTCCACATTTGCAAAAGCCCTAAAAAATTACCAAATCCAAGCACTTGCACCCATGGAACACTATGCTCAAATCTCTCAAACATCAGTTACTTCTATAGCTGAGCAAGGGGGTGTCTATGTGGACCTCTTTGATGAGCCTACCAATCAAGCATCCCATTCATATTAAGACATGATGCAGAGAGCTACCCATATCACCATTTCAAAAACTCCTAGGAGTGAACCACACATTCCCCGTGCAAAAAAAAAGGCTCCAAAGTAACCAAACCCCTTTGATCAATTCAATTTAAAAGGATCCAAAGGGGACACCTCTTTGGTCAAATCAATCAAAATGCTCCAAAGTGGCATCCCTTTGGTCAATTTAATTCAAAAAGTCCCAAAGTAACCTAACCCTTTTGGTTAAATCTCATTTCAAAATGCTCCAAATAAGATACTCCTTTGGTCAATTCAATCCAAAAGGCTCCAAAGGGGACATCCCTTTGGTTAATTCAATCAAAAATGCTTCAAAGGAGGCATCCCTTTGGTCAATTCAATTTAAAAATATCCAAAGGAACTTACCCCTTTGGTCAAATCTCATTTAAAAATGCTCCAAAGGATACACCCCTTTGGTCAATTCAATCCAAAAGGCTCCAAATGGGACATCCCTTTGGTCAATTCAATCAAAAAAGCTCCAAAGGGGGGCATCCCTTTGGTCAATTCAATTCAAAAATCCCCAAAGGAACCTAACCCCTTTGGTCAAATATCATTTCAAAATGCTCCAAAGGAGACACCCCTTTGATCAATTCAATCCAAAAGGCTCCAAAGGGAACATCCCTTTGGTCAATTCAATCAAAAATACTCCAAAGGGGGTATCCCTTTGGTCAACTCAATTCAAAATACCCCAAAGGAACCTAACCCCTTTGATCAAATATCATTTCAAAATACTCCAAGGGAGGCACTCCTTTGGTCAATTCCATCCAAAAGGCTCCAAAGGGGACACCCCTTTGGTCAAATCAATTTAAAATGCCCCAAAGGAACCTAACCCATTTGGTCAAATCTCATTTCAAAATGCTCCAAGGGAGGCACCCCTTTGGTCAATTCCATCCAAAAGGCTCCAAAGGGGACACCCCTTTGGTCAAAATAATTCAAATGCCCCAAATGGAACACACCTCTTTGGTCAAATCAGTTCAAAATCTCCAAATGCACCTAACTCCTTTGGTCAAATATCATTTCAAAATGCTCCAAAGGAGACACCCCTTTGGTCAATTCAATCCAAAAGGCTCCAAAGGGGATATCCCTTTGGTCAATTCAATCAAAAACACTCCAAATGGGGTATCCCTTTGGTCAATTCAATTCAAAATGCCCCAAAGGAACCTAACCCCTTTGGTCAAATCTCATTTCAAAATGCTCCAAGGGAGGCACCCCTTTGGTCAATTCCATCCAAAAGGCTCCAAAGGGGACACCCCTTTGGTCAAATCAATTCAAATTCCCAAATGGAACATACATATTTGGTAAAATCAATTTAAAATCTCCAAAGGTACCACACCCCTTTGGTCAAATTAGTTCAAAAGCTCCATAGGCACCAAACCCCTTTGGTCAAAATATCCCCAAGTGAACCTTATACCTAGTGATTTACTCTACTCACCTGGAGGTTGTAGCGATTGTTTATCCATGCAATATGGTAGGCTGGGTAAATTACCATAAGGACACTTATTAAAAATCATTTCATATTATCATGCCAAAAATTAAGATCATTTTGGTCCCTCAATTTTTTAGTGACCTGCGTTCAAGTAAATTTGTTCAAGGTTGTCATTAGCGCCTTCTTTGTGGGGTTACAAAACATGAAAAATACATACCTCATCATTTTGCATTAAGTAATTTGATACAGTCACTAGGACAATAGACTCCTAGGGTGATTGGTTCATTTACTTCATTATTTTACATGTCAGTCACACCAAAAGATAAATTTTGACAACACAGATCCACCCCAAACTTGGGGTATCCAACTTGATCTTGATTTTCAACATTTGCATCCATCACATTCATCCTTTTTCATCATTCACATTCGTTCAATTGGCTTGTGGGTTTCATTCTTCACCCATTCACCAATTGAGGGGATAAGCTAAAATTTAATTCGTCAAAAGCCATTCATTCTTGTACATCGAGAAGATCTAAGTCCATTTCTCCATCCAATAAAGCCAGGTATTTCTTGTTTTTGCATCACATTTTGCTTTATGCAAAACAATACAAAAAGGATTATTTTTAGGCACCAAAATCTAGGCATTTGTATTTCACCACATAATTCTGCATAATAAAATATATTCCTAGGTCTAAACTTAGGCATATCAATTACTATATATTTCACCCACATTTCATGTCACAATTTTGCATAATAATATATGCCTAAGTCTAAACTTAGGCATAAAAATCTTGCACATTATCTTATTTTGTAGATTTTAATAAATCTTAAAAATCGTCCTAGGATACCCTATCTTCCCATGTGACACATGTCCTAGCCACCACTACCCCTCACCTTGCCACATCTCACACCTCACTCCACTTACACCTACTCACATGCCACCACTCCACCTAAGTGAGACACTCTAAGTAACTCATTGTAACTGCCTAGGATAGGTGGTTGCCTAGTCCTTACCACTTGGTAACCTTGGCTTGCCACCCATATTTTTCCTCCAAAATCTAAAGTTACCTATAAAAGCAACATCATCCCATCAACCAAAGGGGGTTGGAAAAGACACCGCTACACTACCAAAATAATTGCATGGAATCACCAACATTCACAGAGTTTGTGCCATCAAGATCCCAAATCAGAGTTTTAAAATTTCTTCCCTTCCTTCACAACCACCCATTTATGTTTACATGGTCTCAACCGCCCTCTTGCGGTTACACAATCACAACTGCGAGCCCGCATTTGCGTAGAAAATAAAAAACTTTTTTTGGTCATTTCTCACTCATCCGGACTTAGATTGAGCTAAAAATTTGAGGGTAGGTTCCTGACATCCCCTAGAACATCTACACCAATTTTTAGACCATTTAGAGCAATAAAGAACCAAACACCCACCCATGGTTTTCCAGCTCTACTCGCCTGCTTGCAGTTACTCTAGAAAGTATTTTTAGCACTTCCAAACACAAATTGAACAGGTAAAAACACAAGGTATCTTATTTCATTTTTTCTATCTTTTGTATTCTTTTACATATTCTATAATTATTTACTTTTGGGGTTTTATAGCTTTCCATTTATGTTGAAAGGAGATTCACATCGTGGAAACCCTTCATATGCTATTAACCCTCTTATGGTAGGACATGTGTGCAGGAGATAGGTATTTGATACCATCATAGGATACGCAAGCCCACTCATCGCTAGGTTGTAGCAGAGAAGACCGAAGATACCATAATCATTTATATTTTGCAAAAAGGGGTATTTCTCCCTTTCTCTATCCATTGTAATCTGAGAGCAAGCATAGTGTAATCATACCCTTAAACATTCAAGGAAAAAGCATTGTAAATAGAGATCAAGGCTTCATTCAAATTTAATATAGATATAATTTTTGTTGCACATTGCTTGTTCCTTTATTTTATTATTTTGTTTTGTCTTATTTTTTTACACTTATATTTGAGACTACTCAAGATCCAAAATATTGGACCTAATATAATTTGGCTTAAAATCCAACATCACATATAGTTATTCATTCAATATATTGGACATCCACCTCTTTTAAAAAATGGATTACAAATTCAGGGGCAACTCAGTACATGACTATAATATAGTATTCTAGAGAGCATGTGGTTATTGGGGATGATTCCTCTTTATAGTTGGTTGGATGTGGTGAGGTAATAGTTGGTTCATCTTCTTTTTATGAAGTCCATGTTCTTAGTATGGGTCCCAATATTTAACTCAAACCTTTTAGGGTATGAGTCCTCTTGAGAGATTGGCAATAAGCCTGATGTATCTCACTTTTGTTTCTTTGGATCCACTACATAGGCCCATATTCCCAAAGATAGACAAAAGAATATTGATGTAAAGATTTATCATTGCATTTTGTGAGGTATTTTGAAACCTCCAAGACTTATCACTTGTATAATCCTGATAGTTGAGACTTTATCATTTAGAAAGGTATAAACTTTGATGAAGTACTTCTAGCTACCTCTTCTAACCCTCTTTATATTCTTTTGGCCAAGGATTATTCTTTCATAGCTCCTCCAATGGTTTTTTCTACCCCCTTAGAGATTATTATTGGCACCATTCCAATTATTCTAGATGTTGAGTGATATTTTCGCCCTATTATGAAAACACGCTCACAGTTAGGATCCTACCAAATTTATCCTCTCTTGCAAATAAATAGTTAATTTCTCCAAGGTTTTGTTTGCTTAATTTCTTAAAATATGATTGTATGCTTGTGAAATGTGAAAATGTTGTTGAATACCTCAGAGGTGCAAGTAACTATTAACAAGGGCCTGTGGTTTGATACTTGATTCAAATTGTGAAAATGTTGTTCATAAAATTAATTTTCAAAGTGTATGATTAATAATAAAATATTGCAAATAATAAAACTTGTGTAGTGCAAATATTTGAATTTTAACCTTAGAAATTTATTTTAATTAAATTTATCCAAATAGTTAGTGTTTTAACTTTGAGTATTATTATTTAGAAAACTTAATTAAAACCTTAATATTTATTTCAAATGTGTAATGTCAAGAATTTATTAAGATGAAATAAACAATTACCCTAATGTGAAAAATTAAAACTTTGCATAAAATTTAGGGTTTTTATTTTTCTTGTGAGATGAAATTAAATAATAATAAAAACTTAGGGTTAGAAAAATAAAATAAAATAAAATGAAAATAAAACACAGGTTACAAAAATTTCAAAACTCCATCCAGAATCTGCAAACAAAGATAATATAAAACATAACCTAATTTAATCCAACTAGAATTAACACAATTCAAATTAAACCGGGTGTAGTCTTCAAGGGAATTAATTAATATATTCAATCATTTAAAATGAAAATACCATCCGCATGCATATTTTTCACCATAATAAAATGAAAATATTATGAATGAAATATTCTATTAAATTTCTTCAGAATACCTCTATCAATCAATAACAGAGATGAAATATTCTTTGACAAGCAACCTGAGAGGAAACCTTTGGCGATGGCAAAATTCTATCTTCTCTTCCACTTGCTCCAAATTATTTCGACCCTTTTTCATGAGTCTCAATGACTTATTTATAATTTGAAAAATTTAGTTTGATTCAGTTTCAAAATAGTTTCGGGAATGAATTTTGTAACTATTCATTCTCCTTGTATTTCCAAACTTGTTGTGGAAACGTTATGAATATTATCATTAATATTTCTTTTCCTTCCCTTGTATTACCTGCATAATGACATATTCATCATAATATTAATACAAAGCCAACTTTTATTTTATTTATTATTCATTTTCCTTCGTAACTTTCCTTTTGCCCAAAATCAAAATTCAAAGTTCTCATATTTTAATGAAAATTTCCATGCATCTAATTAGGGCAAATGGGTACTCAAAATAGCTGAAATCGTCCAAAAATTTTACTACGGTTCATGAGATATGATATTTTAAAGTTCACAAGATGCTATAGTAAACTGTTATTTTTGGGTGAAATTGACATTTGAAATCCTATAATTTTGGTACCATTAGAAAGAGGAAATCAACATCTTTCTACCAAGTTTTGAATGAGATCAAATGAATTTGTCTAGCTCAAGATATATCCATTTCAATTTTGCATCAATTTTAGGGCAAAAGTGATAAAATTTGAATAACCATAAAATGAAATTTGATTATTTAAACATTTGAAAACCTTTGAAAACCTTTGAAAATCCAATTTTTTTAATTATTTGATTTGAAATAATTAAATTAAGATGAAAATAATCAAAAATATTCAATTCGAATTATTACAACTAGATTCAAGCCTTCAAGATGCAAAGATATCAACAATTTCAAAATCTCAATGTAATCAAAATTAAAAAAAAAAACTTGGTGTAAGCAAATTTTCAAGCAAAATTGGATAAAACAAAGAATGAAACATGCCAAAATTTTGATTGGGTTTCCAAATTGAGGTACGTTGCGCAATGGCAACAACAAATGGTGACTTTGTTGGAAAATGCTCCTGAGCATTTTGGATAAAGAACCCAATCTGAAATCAAGAACACCAAAGATTAACAAAAATAAATTATCTAGTAATATCCAGGAAGTATGGGGTTAAATAATTTCAATTGAAATTAAATACTTCATTCGCTTAACCTTAGTATGTGTTTTGTGAATTCATTTTTGAATCGATCAAAAATTCATTTGTTTTGCAATTAGGCTATGAAAGATATCACTTATAAATATTTGCCTCTGGATTGCTCCACTGCCAGTCAAGCATCCATAGCTCTAATGGAGATGACATTGATGTCTTTTAGATCTTGATCTACTGTCAGTTAGGCGTTTATAGCCCTGGTAGAGATTATCTGAAAGACCCAAGCATTTGATTAATTTGCATTTTTTTCTTTTTCTTCATTTTTTTATGAGCATTTGATTTCTTTTGTAAATATCATAGGCATCTCTTGGGTTAGAGATCATCTAAGGCTTATGATGGAGTATATAAAATTTTCACCTAATCAACAAACCAGAATGACTTCATCCTTTAGGATCAAAAAAGTATTTAAGTGTGGTGTTGGATGTGAAGCTTTAGCAAATTATCAATTACTTCAATATCCACTATTGTAATCCACAATTTAAGAATAACTACTAAATAATCTAATTTCACTAACTTCAGTTTCACCTATTTCCAAACAAGCAATTCATATTTCAATACTAAGAAACTTATTCTTTAGAGGGACCAAAATTCCATTACAATTATACCATAATAGAGGAACAAAATAAAACACATTGTGAAAATAAAAAGCAATATGTGAAAGTAAAACACAAAAATGTAACATGAACCTGCATTAATGCAAAGCACATAAAATAAAGCAAAACAAATTTTCAACATCAAAAGATCACAAAACAAGCAAAAAATTGTTTCAACAACAACACGTACAAACAAGAAGTTAAGTACAATAAAATTCTTAAAACAAGATGATATGTACAAATGGTGAATGTGTGATACTATCTCAGGGATGAAAATAGTGTTAAAAATGAAGACATGAAATCTAACACAAATTCTCACAAACAAACAAAATGAACTAACTAAACAAGCAAAACTGAAACAACAACCAAAACACTTAATGATAAATGAATTTCAACGTTAGAGAACATAAAACAAATGAAAACTAAATCTAAACACTGTAAAAGAAAACATATGAAAACAAAAAAAACCATGTACAATGCCATTTACAAGGCAAGACTTGGGCTTTCTCATATATGAAATTTTCTAGGATCCTAAACATGATTACCATAATTTGAGAGATGTCCATAATAGGCATGTTGATTTTGATGGATATCATCCCATAGTAACATTAAATATGAAAACTCAAAGGCCTTTATTTTACCTCTCTCACCCCACCAACTTAGTTTAATTCCATTCTCATTGTCATACTTATATTTTGAGATGTCTATTAGTGAACTTGTATCTTCAATCACAATTTCTCCCAACAAAGGGTGAATTCCCATTTTCAATTCAAAGTTCAAAATACTATCCTCATTGTTATGATTAGACATGATCTCTTCCAAGCTTGACCCAATTTCTAAAAATTTGACTACCAAATCACTATTCATAGTTTCAAACCAATCATATTTACGCAGTAATTTACAGGCATCTAGGATATCTAACATATGAGGATCATTATAATTTTGTATCCCAGGTTCAATAGTCAATTGTTGATGAACTTGATTTAGTAACTCAAAAACATCTACCTCTGTCTTATTCAACATAACAACCTTATTACTGGTGTGAGCAGGAATTAACTCTAATTCTTTGTTAACCACAAATGGAATTTCATTATCAACAACATTTGAATCCAACATATAATCATGCAAAATTTTACCTAGAATTTGAATGGTTGAACAAAAAGGCTGAGATTCTACCTTTTGTACATTTCTATTTACCAGGACTTGGTGAGCCTTTGTAATTCCTTTTTTTCCTCATGGTCTTCATCATCATCATCTTGTATCCTTTCATATTCATCAATAACCTAATTTTCAAAAACACCAAAATTAGTCGCAAAATTAAAAATATGCCCATCATTTTCAAACCATAAATCTTGTTGGTCAAGGGATGTGTTAAATAACAAATCTTCCTGATCAACTACCTAAGTCATCTCAAATAAAGCAACATTTTTTGTTAGGTCTTCAACAATATCATATCCAAACCTTTTATGTTTTGAAGTTTTCTCTATCTGAGGTAAAGGCATACTGATTTCTTGTTGCATAGGCATTGTAGGATACTTAGGTGAGACAAGGCTTTCAGTTTCTTGCACATCAAATGGGATAGAATTTTCTTTAGGAATTACAAAAGAAGTGAGTAATTCTCCTTCTTTGTCTTGAATAACATAATCATTATATTTCTGAAACACTTGGTGAGATTTCATCCCTTCTTTCATGCCATATTTATATTCTTCTTCAGATTCAATGTCATACAGGCTATAACCTTCTTCGGATTCAATATCATTCAAGCTATAACCTTCTTCAGGTTCATCTTCCTCCATTTCTAAAGGTTCATATATTTCCAATACTGAAGTTGTCCTTGCATTCTGATTAGCTTGATTCCTACAACTCTCATTGATGGGTATTGACTCTAAAACTTTCACCTCATTTTGAATAATATCTAAAGTAGTTCTAACATCTGGATAGTCAATTTCATCATGTTGATTGCTCATATTAGACATCATTTGATTCAAGGGTGCCAGATTGGAAGGTTGGTACTAGTTGGGATACATATCACCTGGACAATAGTTTATTATGGGAGAGGGTTGTGCGAAAGTTTGACTCGTTTGTGGTATCTGATTGTGAGCTCTAGGTTGTCTAAGTGATGATAATTGATCCATACTAACACCTTGAGAAATCAATTATTGTTCTAATGTTATTACCTCATTGTATGCTTGGGGTAAAGATGTAATTTTAAGAACTCTCCTCAGAAACATAGAATTAAATGGGTCTAAGGTTCCAATATACATTTGGATGGTTGCTTCTTCTGAAATGATGAAAGTTATCACCAGTTTGGTATACAACTTATGGAACCTATCACTGAATAATATCAAGGATTCATTAGGTTCTCTACGAATAGAAACAAACTGATGATATGTCATAATTGGGTCAACAAGTTTAAAATGGTTGAGAAATGTTGCTTCTAGTTGAGCCCAAGAAGTGATAGAACTTGCAGGTAAGTTGATATACCAATCATAAGCAAACTCATCTAATGTGTATGGAAACATTCTACAGGCAACATCTTCATGCATAATTTGTAAATGAATTATAGTGTTTTTGTATGCTTGAATATGTTCCTCAGTCGTACTTATTCCATCATGCCTATATTGTGGTAAAAATATCTCCACATTTTTAGGGATTTGATGGGGTATTCCAGGAATATTTAATGGACTACAATAACCACCTATCAAAGATGCAATTCCTGTCATTGAACTTTCGATTCTAATGTTAATAATTCAAGAGATATAACATGCAAAGCTATGTGTGAGAAGATTCATAATTTTTAAATTTGGAAGGTTAAATCATCATATTTCAATAATTATAACAACAATTTAACCATAACCATCCAAAATTATATTTTTGAATTATAGCAAATCAAAATTAATGCAGCATATATCGAAAAATTTCAAAATTTGAACAACTTCAAACTTTTAAAAAATCAAATTAATTACCTTCAGGCCCTCCTAACGCCAATTCTATTGTGTGATATTTTTGCCCGGCTACGAAAACACGCTCATAGTTAAGATCCTATCAAATCTATCCTCTCTTGCAAAGAAATAGTTAATTTCTCCAAGGTTCTATTTGCTTAATTTCTTAAAATATGATTGTATGCTTGTGAAATGTGAAAATATTATTGAATACCTCAGAGGTGCAAGTAACAGTTAACAAGGGGTTTGTGGTTTGATATTTGATTCAAATTGTGAAAATATTGTTGTTCATGAAATTAATTGCCAAGTGTACGATTAATAATAAAATATTGCAAATAATAAAACTTGTGGAGTGCAAATATTTGAATTTTAACCTTAGAAAATGATTTTAATTAAATTTATCTAAATAGTTAATGTTTTAACTTTAATTATTATTATTTGGAAAATTTAATTAATTAAAACCTTAATTTCTATTTCAAATGTGTAATGTCAAGAATTTATTAAAATAAAATAAATATTTACCCTAATATGAAAAATTAAAACTTTGCATAAAATTTAGGGTTTTGATTTTTCTTGTACGATGAAATTAAATATATATAAAAAAAAAAACTTAGGGTTAGAAAAATAAAATAAAATAAAATGAAAATAAAACATAGGTTAAAAAAAATTCAGAACTCCATCTAGAATCTGTAAACAAAGATAATCTAAAACATAACCTAATTTAATCCAACCAGAATTAACACAGTTCAAATTAAACTGGGTGCAATCTTCAAGGGAATTAATTAATATATTCTATTAAAGATTTTCTTCAAAATACCTCTATCAATCAAATTACAGAGATAATCTTCTCTGAAAAGCAACCTGGGAGGAAACCTTTGGTGATGGTAAACTTCTATATTCTCTTCCACTCGCTCCAAATTCTTTCTTTTTTTCATGAGTCTCAATGACTTATTTAAAATTTGAAAATTTTAGTTTGATTTAGTTTCAAAAACAGATTTCGTAACTATTCATTCTCCTTGTATTTCCGAACTTGTGGAAACGTTATGAATCTTATTATTAATATTTTTTTCATTCCCTTGTATTACCTACATAATGACATATTCATCATAATATTAATACAAAGCCAACTTTTATTTTATTTATTATTCTTTTTTCCTTTGTAACTTTCTTTTTGCCCAAAATTGAGTCAAAATTCAAAGTTCTCATATTTTAATGAAAATTTGCATGCATCTAATTAGGGAAAATGGGTACTCAAAATCGCTACAATCATCCAAAAATTTATTACGGTTCATGAGATATGACATTTTAAAGTTCACAAGATGCTATAGTAAATTGTTATTTTTTAGTGAAATTGACATCTGAAATCCTATAATTTTGGTGTCATTATAAAGAGGAAATCAACATCTTTCTACAAGTATTGAATGATATGAAACGGAGTTGTCTAGCTAAAGATATATCAATTTCAATTTTGCATCAATTTTAGGGCAAAAATGATAAAATTTGAACAACCATAAAATGAAATTTAATTATTTAAACATTTGAAAACCTTTGAAAATCCAATTTTTTTAAATTATTTGATTTGAAATAATGCAATTAAGATGCAAATAATCAAAAATATTCAATTCGAATCATTACAACTAGATTCAAGCCTTCAAGATGCAAAGATATCAACAATTTCAAAATCTCAATGTAATCAAAAATTAAAAAAAAAAACTTGGTGTAAGCAAATTTTCAAGCAAATGGATAAAACAAAGAACAAAACATGCCAAAATTTTGAGTGGATCCCTAAATTGGGGTACGTTGTGCGATGGCAAGAACACTAGATTCTTCAACAAGACCTCTAATTTGACTCCTTTGGATTCTTCTCCAACACCTACAATTTAAAATCCTCGAGTAGATGAGCTTGATCCCCCTATGCCTTATGTGATGGTGATGGATGTTGAAGTGGATGGTGAGTTTATTTTAGATACTTTAGTACAAGTTTTTATGCTCTTCTATAAGGAAAGAATATTGTTGGATACAATTGGATCTATAAGAGTACACTTTCAATGGTTAAGTGGAGAAGCACAAAGTAATCTTATTGTTAAGTGATTCTCTTAGGAGAGAATTGACTACCCAAATACTTTTGTTTTAGTTACCATGATGGATTCTATTCAGATGATTGTTGTTATAGTTGCTTTTTGTGGTTGGGAGGTACATAAAATGGTTGTGAAGTGTCTTTCTTCATGATGATCTTTAGGATAATATTTGCATGCAATAACCATATGGTTTTGATCTTGATGGACCTACTCCCTCCGTATGTCGGTTGAAGAGATCCTCGTATAGGCTTAAGTAGGCTCCTTGTGCTTGGATGAGAAGACCATTCCTTCTTAGTTATTGTTTCAAGTGATGTAAGGTGAAGCATTTAAGCATCTAGATTATTAAACTTTGGTAATTGTGTTGTACGTTGATGATCTCATCATTAGAAGTTCAACATCCTTGATTTAGGAGATGAAACCATGGCTTCATTAAACTTTTGATATGATAGATTTGGTCCTTTACATTCATTTCTATGTATTCAATTTGATTAGTCACCATCTATGATAATAATTTCTCATCCCAATCATGCCTTGGATCCTCTATAGTGGTTCATGATGGATGATTGTAAACCTGATCGAACCCTTGGCTTTTGGTTTGAAGCTGCAAGACAAATACACTATTCCTTTGGTGGATGATACTTTGTATCAATTGCTTGTTGGGGGCTCTTTTCTATCTTATCCACACTTGGTTAGATATTGTTCTAGATATATGTAGACACTCTATGAGAGTCATTGGATAGAAACCAAGCAAATCCTTTGGTACATAGAGGTACATACTAAATGGGTATTCACTATTTAATTAGAGCACCTATGACTTTGATAAGATTTTCTAATGCAAATTGGGCTAGTGATTTGGACCAATGGCATTCCACTATTGGGTTTGTTTCTATCTTAGCTCTAGATACTTCTCTTGGTGGTATAGATAACCCACTATTAATGTTGTATGGAAGCTTAATATTATGCTTCCAATGAGACCACCAAACACCATCGATGGATGCTCATGATTTTGAAGCAAATGGTATTCCTCAACAATTTTGTCACCCATGATTGTGACAATCAAGTTACTATTAAGCTTGTTCACAACCAAATGATTCATTTGTAGACCAAGCATATTGAATTTTGAATGCACTATGTGATGGATTTATGCCTAGTGATGCTTGATCTGGTCTTTGTGTTGTCAATGGAGCAAACAACAAATATCCTAACCAAGGCCATGCTTGAAGTGCCTTTTATTCAATTGTGGGAGCATCTTCGAGTAGGAGAGTATCCCTTAAGGGGGGATGACAAATAAGGGTTTGTGTGTTCCTAATTTAGCTTCAGGGAGGATATTGGAATATATAGTGTAATTTTTAGTTGAGACCATGATCGAATTCTATATTATTTTTATAGTATAGTCCTTTGGGCCATTGTACATCTTGTAGAGGGGTTTATTATAATATGTTATTAATAAACTTGAAGGTTAGGTCTTTAACCTTAACCTAAAGGTCACTTGTAATTGGCTATTTATATCCATTAAAACCAATAATTTGATTATCAGTTGGAGTGTTATTATTTCCTTTAGTGAGATTATTTTGGTTTCTACGAACACCCTTCATATTGCTTGTGTTCTTTATATGAGTTGTTCCTTTTGCTATATAATGTGTTGATTTTGTTCATTTCTGAAAAGTATTATGAAATTTAACATGGACAAATGATCAACCATTGTCAATTACCACCAAAATCAAAACTTATCACTAGCTCTTACTAAAACTATTTTTTATGGCTCCTTTATATTTTGTAGTGCACTTAACCATCAAAAACATCCCTGCAAACTACTATGATTGAGGGTGCTTGAAATATTGATCAAACCTAGAGGATTGTAAATAGAATAATGTTGCAAGGACACATTTATGAAGTGAAGGCAGAGATGCAAGTTTCTAAATCTCTTTCAAATTAAGCGAAGGAAGAAAAGGGTGAAGAGAACAATTCCTTCTAAAAATATCCATATAAATTCTCATGTTGAAAGCCTGGTGGTGAGATTAAAAATGTGTTAAGACTACTTTCTTTGGCCATAAATAGTTTAGAACCTAAAGTGTAATTAAATGATAGGAAAAGTAGATATCCCATGGTTTGGAAGAATAATGCACTAGCTATTGGAAGGTCATTATTGGCTTCAAAAATACTATCGTTATCTATGCAACTTAAATCGTAATTTTATCACAAACTATGGTAGAACATCGAGGAAAAACTTGATAAATTGGCACAACAGTTCAGAAGAGAGAAAGCCAAAGTATTATAATTAAAACATGAAAACCTATTTCAAAGATGAAAAATCTAAAATCTAGAATAGATAATTTCATAAACTAGTGTAAGGAATTATGGATAAATAGAAAAATGAAATACAATTATATGAGTGCAACCCAAGTTCAAGCCTTGTAATGTAATGGAAACTCCCATGATAAGGTGACTCGTGATGATACTATTAGTTGCATTAACACAATAATGATTCATGGCTATGATACAATGGAATCTATTTTGGCCCTATATAAACAAATTTTATTTTAAATAAATAAAAATTATATATATAATTAAAATTTAAAATAATTTTGAAAAAAAAACTAATTCAACCCACTATAACCAATTACCAAAAAAATATTGTACAATATTTAAGTTGTAGCAAATTATGAGAACATCAATAAAAAGTTGAAGGAAATAATGTATGAGAAGATAACCATGTTAAGAACCTTCCCAGTAAAATAAGCACGTCCACATAGATATTGCAATAAATAACAAAATTAACATAAATGAAAGCAGTGAAGTACTTTATGGTTGGTGCAAAATCGAAGATAAAATTGTTGCCCTAGGAGGGCCCAATGGGGATGTCTACAGATCCCCTTTTAGATAGACAAGGTTTGTTTGTAGAGTTTTAGAAGGAAAAATATCCAACAGAGACTGAAGAAGCACAAAAAACTACACTAAAAATGCTCTTTGCCACTGTTGGAAAACGATCAAACATATTAATGGATGCTTGTCGTAGTTGGAATCAAGGCCAAAGATTGTTATTGAGCAGAGGATAGTAGAAGAAATAGTCATATATAGAGCCGATCATGACGTAATCTATAAATTCATGGATATTCGCCCTACCTTGATTTTTTTGCATTCATGGGTTCGACAAAATTTGGAGCCTCTTGGTGAGTATTCTTTGTGGTTTATTAGTAATAGATATTTTATTGTTGGTTTTTTCTCACTTTCCAACAGATTTAGGGATTTCAAATTAGAAAAGAGGAATCATGGTCCAACAAGATTATTTGTTCAACCTTGGAGAGCAAGATTTGATCCCCGAATTGAACCCATTGTTGTCCTGGTTTGGATTCGTTTGTATGCACTCCCAATGGAGTTTTGGAGTGAGCGGGTATTAGAAATCATTGATAATTCTCTTGGAAGATATTTGGGTGTTTCTAGAGACACAATGGAAGGAAACACAATCGTTTATTCTAGATTGTGCATGGAAATGGACCTCAGCCAGCCTTTGCCGACAAAGGTGGAACTCAAACTTGGAGAATTATTTTGCATTCAAAATTTGGATTATGAGGTGTCCTTCAAGTGTAGAGTTTGACACAAATATGGGCATTTGGCTTGGTCCTACCCAAACAATATGAACACAAAAATGGAGGCTCCTCTAGGAATGTCGAATCTTTCTAAGGAGGGTAATTTAACACTCAATAAAGAAGCAGCCAACATTTCCAAGGTAAAGAATCATAGGGAGATGGTTTTGAACAACCCAAAAGAAGAAAAAGGCAAAAAAAAAGATGGTAAAGAGAAAACCCAGCTCAAACCCTCAAATAGGTATGATATCTTCAAGACACTAGTGGAGCAAGAAGAAGAACAATTCATGGAAGGAGTGGATGGGAATAATGAAAATAATAGCAACCATGTTCAAGCCCCTCTTTTGGGTCTTATCCTAGAGGCAATGAGTTACCACAATCATAGATTGCAGGGGTATTGATAGTGCATAACCAAGAGTAGCCAATAATAAAGGATGTCATCATGGGTGTGGTAAGAAAGAACAAAGAAAATCCAACTCTAAGGATAAGTCAGGTGGACAAGAGATCAAAGAATATTAGCTCTCAAGGAGTGGGTAGAAAATCAAATAAGGAAATGTTAGCAACCCAAGGAGACAAACTGATCACTAGGGGACTGGTGAGTCCAATAGACTCTTACTGGTCTCAAGGTAACCAATGATTATACAATCATGGAATATCAAGGGTTTAAACAATAGAACCCATCAATCTGCTATTCGAAGACTTAGAAAAAAGTAAAACTAATTTTTTGCTTATCCAAGAGACAAAAATGTCATTGGATTTATGTGTAAAACAATAAATAGAATTTGGAGGGGTGTTAATCATATGGAAGTGGCTGCCCAAGGGGCCTTAGGGGGGATAGTTGCCTTTTGGAACTCTCTTGAATGGATAGCAATAGAACATTTAGCTTGGAGGGGTGTCCTCACATCGCATTTTAGGAACAATGTGACAATTGAGCAGGTTTTAATCATAAATTTTTATGGGGATCAAAACCTAGATGGTCAAATTCATCAATAGAAAGCGATGCATAATATGAGAGTCTCGAGGGAGGGGTTAGATTGTATTTTTGTTGGGGATTTTAATGTTAAATTATCATCCATAGATCAGGAAGGGGGAACCCCAATTTTGGACCTAGGGGATTGACTTATGATTGCCTAGATCCATGCATTAGATTTGGTGGATATTAAATATCCTGGAACCAACTATACTTGGACTAATAAAATGAGGGAGCCACATAGTAGGAAGGTGAAGTTAGACCATTGTTTAGTTTCAGAGGAGGCGTTTGTGAAATGGAATCTAAAATTTTAGATTTTGGAGAATCCAGTTTCGAATCACTCCCCTATTATGTTGGAAGGAGGGATCAAGACAAGACAACATTGCAAACCATTTAAATTTAAAAACTTTTGGTTACAAAACGAGGAACTTCAAAAGAAAATTCACAGTAGTGGGAAGAGGGATGCTCGACATATGGGACATCAATGTTTAGATTCCACAAGCAAATTTATTATGTCAAGGATCACCTAAAACAATGGAGGCAAGCTAACAAGACGGTCTTCCAAGTCCAAAGAGCTCCATTGGTGGCCATATGGAATGAGGTGCAAAAACACTTCAAGGAACAATTATAGAGCAGCTCAAATAAGAGGATGATGCATTGTGTAAAGCAGTTGAAGACATTGACAACCAATAGGAGATCACTGAAAATAGAGAACAAGAAACACTTCATTATTGGAAGGTGATAGAAACACCAAATTTTTCCATCATGTTGCTTGTGTTAGGAGACAGACAAACAAGATGGAAGCTCTTCAGGATGAGAATGGGCACTCCTTTGACACAATCCTAGGTATGTATTTACATTCAATGGATAACTTTTCAAAATTGTTTAAGAAAATTATGGTGCAAGATGAAGAGGTTCATAAATTTCTTGTTGCCATACCCTCTATTATCTTTGAAGAAGAAAATTCGGCCTTGCTTAAACCCATTGATAGAGAGGAACTTAAGAAGTTAGTCTTTGGAATGAGTATGGGAAAAATGCCAATTCTAGATGGCTTCTTATTTTAGTTTTTCAGACCTTCTAGGACAACTTAGAGGAGGATGTAATGGTTGTTATAAAGGAGTCCATAGGCAGTAAAAGAGTGCTTAAAGCATTAAATCATACATTCGTTGCCTTAATTTTGAAAGGGGAGGAGTGGGTGCATATTTTAGATTGTAGACTTATTGCCTTATGCAATTCCATATATAAAATAATCACTGATTTAATGGTTGAGCGGATAAAATATCTCCTATATAGCATTATCTCCTTGGAGCAACAGAGTTTTGTAGAGGGTAGGCAGATCTTGGATGGTGTGGTTCTAGCTCAAGAGGCAATCCACTCAATGCAAAATTCTAGCAATAGAGGAATGTTCATAAAATTGGTTATGTCAAAGGCTTATGATAGGGTGGAGTGGAGCTTCTTGTCAAGGATGATGGCAACCTTTGGTTTCTCTTAGGATTGGATAGAATGGGTCATGAGCTACATTTCTACTCTAACATACTTAGTGTTAATCAAAGGCCTTCCCTCACAACCATTTGGATCCACTCGAGGCCTTTGTTAAGGAGATCCTTGTTCACCTTATATTTTTCTCATATTGGTTGAAGGATTGGGTAGACTCGTCTTGAAGAAAAGACAGCATGGTTTGCTTAAAGGTATCAAGATGGGTGAGGAGGTATTGAATCACCTATAGTTTGTGGATGACACAACATTGGTGGAAGTGGCCAACTTTAGGGAAGCAAGAATGATCAGAGATACTCTTAATATTTACCTTAGGGCCACAAACCAAGTCAACAATGATAAGAAATCCAAAGTATTCTATCTTGATCGAATGCTTCAAGATAGAATTTTAAAGATCTTGGGATTCACGAGGACTTCTCTCCCAATGGTATATTTGGGATCCCTTTGCATTTTAAAAAACTGAAGATAGTTGTCTCAAGGAATCTTTTGGATCATATCAAAGAAAGAATTAACCATTGGTCTCACAAATGGTTAACCTTTGGGGGTAGATTAACTTTTTTACAATCAATCATTCAGGTCATGCCAATTTATAAATTTTCTATCCTTGCTACCCCACATACCATATGGAAAGAGTTGGACAAGGTGGCTAGAAAAAATTTGAGAGGAGTAAAAGGAGATAGGAAATGGGCCTTAATAGGTTGGAAGAAAGTAAGCTAGCCCAAGGTAAAGGGAGGTTTGGGATTGAGGAGATCAAAGTTAAATAATAAAGCTTTGGCTAGAAAGCTTTATTGGAGGTGGATCTCCCAACCAACTTCTTTATTCAATAGAGTTTTAACTAGTAAATATTTAGGACAGGTGAACCCGAATGAGGTGAGTCATTTCCCTTTGGATAGTAATGGGTCCTTAGTGTGGTAGGCTCTGAAGTTGGGATCTCAGGTAGTAAAAGAAGGATTATTTTATAAAATGAGGAGAGGGGAGAAGGCAAGATTTTGGACAGATTAATGGGATCAATACCCACTTATCATTGCTAGATTCCCATAACTACAACTAGTAAAAACAACCATGGAAAATAGGGGTTGGATCTAGATTGAAATTTATTTCAACACTATTCAGTTGGGGGATTATAGGTTTAAGCAATTTAAAAAGTTGGATGAGTGGCCAATTCCAATCCCTCTGAAATTGATAGCCATCATGACTAAAATCTTGGCAAAAAATTTTCTCACAAGTAAAGATCAGGAGGATGAATTAGGTTGGGGCTATGGGAAGCCTTAAAGTCCACACAATGAAGGATAGATATGATAGACCCACATGCTGTAGGTGATTTGGAGAGGGTAGGGCAATCCTCCAAGGGAGGTCCCTGGTTCAAATCTCCACCCTACCAATGCATACCGGGTACCCAAAATCCAATTGATAATGTTGGTGAGGTGAGGGTCGGGTGCAACCCACATGCTGTAGGTGATTTGGAGAGGGTAGGGCAATCCTCCAAGGGAGGTCCCTGGTTCAAATCTCCACCCTACCAATGCATACCGGGTACCCAAAATCCAGTTGATAATGTTGGTGCGGTGAGGGTCGGGTGCAACTCTCGGGTGATTTGACTGTGTAGAACCCCCTGGCCATGGTTTCTCAGACCAAGGTGGTCTCACAAGGGGTTTTTCGCTAAATTCAAAAAAAAAGGATAGATATGATAAGATCCTTTTAGAACCTCCTCATGCATATCAAGTTGAATATTGGAGAAATATTTGGCAGTCAAAGGGTTGGCCGAAAGTAAACTTCTTTGCCTAACAGTTCATGCACAAACACCAAATTTTCCAACGACACACTCAGTTTGAATGAATACTAATTCTCATGGAAACCAGATAATATAGCTAGAAGCTACTGCCTATCAATAAGAAATCATAGGGAGCCCAAAAGGGTAGACCAATTGGAAGCAGCCTTAGTGCTAAGCAGCATGCAACCACAGTTCGATTCTCTGGAAGGGCAGGGGTCCACCTTACTCCAATTCCCTTTAGGTAGACAAGTTGGTCGTCATTTACCAAGAGTGGATAGATGTCATAGTGGTAGTAGCCGGAATTGAACTTGAGACTAGGATATAAGAACAGGAAGTTACCAATTCCCCTATAAGCAAAAAATAAAAATAAATAAGAAATCATAAGGCTAGTAAATAAATACACTATAAAAATTGTAGAGCTCAGCTGAAGAGTTCATGTGCAATCCACATGAACTGTACATTCATTTTTTCTGGTAATTATTGCAGATCATTTTAATTTAAAGAGAAGACCAGGAGAATGTTAAGCAATTGGAAGTGGCTTTGATCAGTGCCCCTTGTTTATTTCGTGTTACATTTCTTAACTCCATGATCTATCTTTTAGCCTGCACACCTTGCTTTCACATGTGGTAATTTTATGGTCCAGTGGCAGTCCCAATGATCAGTACTTAATCAAGTTATTTAAAATTAAGAAAAATTATACTGGTCCTGAAAGAAAGTGAGCAAAACAAGACCTGGCAAACTGAAAGTCAAATTGCATTGCTTTTCTACTAGAAGAGAGCTGATTACTAGTAGAGAACTCAAAAATTTGCATATCACACCCACGCTAGTTTCTGAGGGATCATAATCTAAAAGCTTTCTCCAGTGCATTGAAGCCTGCAAATTGTACGTCACAATTGAAGATCTTACCTAAGATTGCATCAAAGGTGGAGAAAAATCAACCTTAGCACAAGATATTATTATCTTAGTCATGAGTTTATTAATCTGTTTTAAAGCACAAATCTGATTGCTTACAACCCTTCGTTCCAGACCTACATAAGCTGAAAATAAAAAGTTTAAATTTGAGTGTTGTTCCTTGCTCATGATTATCTTCCTTGAACCAAAAAATACCCATCTCTATACAAGACTTGGAAATTATTAGAATGCCATAAGCAAGACATATTTTCCACCAGGTTAGGAAGTTACATCTTTGCTGAACAGTTATAAGTGAACCAAAAATAGGGGTGTAGGAAAATGGAATTTTATGCTTCAACAGATACAGACTCTTCTTACCTTCATATTTCAAATAGGTTTGACAATTTCATTTAGTGTTCCTCAATATAGACTATTAATGATCTCACAAATTTGACCACTAAAGCACAGTGAAACAAGCATTTGCATCTAGTTGTAAACATAATAATACAACCATAATTGAAAGCCAATTGAGCCGCCACATATGAAAGCACAGAAGAGGAGACTAAGAACAATAAGAATCGTCATTCCATTTTTTGCATGGTTACTTGTACTCTCCTCGAACAACTAAATATTCTCCTCCATATCGGAGTTGGAACAACAAAATTTTATACCCAATAGATGACACTGGTTTTTCTTCTCAATTCAAATGTAGTCGAACCATTCAATCCAGAATCTATTTGAAGAATGGGCACCTTAAATTATGGATGTCCACAAGGATATCATTGATGCACTCTTTGTGCATATTGACAACAATGGAGCACCTCGTATAAAAATCTTAGTCATGCTCCATAAAATAACTGAATCAATTGTGACCTAGGTACATCAAAAAACCCTTTCAGGTGCTGAAGGCATTCCAGGATTTAGGCCATAATCTTTGAAATTTGAATTTGCAACAGAAAGGCAGCTTCCACAGTTGAACTTAATTATAACTTATGTACAGCATGATCTGCAATTGCTGTCTACAGGATCTGCTTTGCCAGACCTTTCTGTATTCCTATGAAGTGAAATGGGGAGATATTTGAACATGTTATGAGATAACGCCTGGATTGAAATAAATAATAGTGAACTGTATCCACCTGTGTGCACTTTCTTGGGCATATCAAGTAAAAGACCAAGCAGTTATAATAAGAACCAGATACTAGCCTGAAAATCTGCTTCACTTGTACAGCATCAACAGATGCTTGGCCAGCTCCATCCATCAAAGCTTTTCCTACTCTTCAATCATCTAAATCCATTTCTTCCTCGTGTTCTGCTGATTGATTATCTTCTGGTTTGCTATTTCCTTCTGATTTACTTTCACTGACAATCTCCTGAACAACCTGCCCTGAAGCCTCAGCTTCTTCAGAATCATCTTCCTCATCCCTTTCCTTTTCCCCTAAAGACATGGTTCCATGATTCATCCACTCAGGACAAATGTCTTCACCTCCATATAGTAGGCGGCCCTCAGGATCTCTTATAGAAGTCAAATTATGACCTGAAGTTCCATCCATTTTAGATGTCTGACAGGCACACTCGGGCAGAGGATGAGAAAGAAAAGAAAGTGGTTTTGCATTGAGAGACATATTTATAAGTCCGTCTTCATGAGTGCTTCTATTCAGATGTTCTCGAACAGAAACCAACCAAGTATGGTTTGGCTTGTAAATGTGATCTCGAATGTCATCCAGAAGCTTGATAATAACTTTTCTGGATATTCCAAATGTAAAAACTGTCAGATCTGAACAATATCAAATCATTGAAATACAATATAATACTTGCACACAATCAGATCAACATTATAAGCGATGTGTAATTTACTATCTTAAAAGTTGCCAAATTTTACACAGTTCAACAAGTTATTGTTCACCTGTCAGGACGATAGGTTTTGAGAGAAGCCGACTCATAAAGGCGGTGCCCAATCACCAAGCTTGCAAACTCTGGCCGACCATACCCATCACGATCGAATCCAGGAAAGAACGCATCTGCTTCCACACATACAATATAATCCAGAGCTTCCCAAAGAAGCTTATGAGCTCGCATTCTCAAGTCAAAAGGAGTGGGATCAGGCTCTTTGTCAGTTTCAGCCACCCAACCCCACCAACCCTCTATCTCATGGGGATATTTTGGCCTGGATGCAGGCGGTGGCTGAGGCCTAGGACGGGGGCCTGCTTTTTCCCAAGCTTCAAGCCTCAATTTTTCACTCACTGAAGGTGGGGGTGGGGGAGGTGGAAAAAGCAATGGCTCCTCTGGCCCATACATGAACAACAGTTCTTTCTCAGTGCAAAGAGATGTTCTATCCACAAGATTGTTAAACATTGCACGAAGTGGAATCAGTACTCGCTGCCCACCAAATACTTCTCCACCTGACACATATATTATCGTGTTAGGTGGATAACCCATAGCTCGGAGAAGAATACCAACCTGCAAGAGGAAACATCGCTGAATTTAATAAGAAAGCAAGTCATGAACCTAAAAACACCATAATGCATAAACATAAACAAAGTTTGATTATATAGTCCAACAAGCATTCAACATTATCTAATATATAGCTTGTTTATAGTAACTGACCTCCTCAGGCATAAGGGGGCATGAACCATTGAGACGCTGTACTTCTGATTCAACACTAAGCTCTCCTTTGACTATACCATGCTTGAGCATCCATGATCTTCTATGTTGTATTAATTCAGTGTGGACATCCTATCACACTCAAGTAATCTATGTTACGAAGACAGTCACCATACAAAAATATGTGCGGTTGCAATATCAAATTCTTCGCACTTTATTACTATCATGGATATAAACACGCAAATCCAGTTCAATGAGAAACAGTCATCTAGATTTGTTGATGGCAAAGATCAATATATGCTTCAGGTCTTAAGATCTACCATGGAAGCAGTGAATCAGAACATTGAGTACTCAAATTTAATGTCAGTTCACACATGTTCTTGAAAAAGTGAATATGCACTAAAGACATCACCTGAAAAAGTTCTGCACAGCCATGATATGCTAGGGCATCTTTTACCAAACCAGTGTGAAATGCCAGATAAGGCCTTCCAGAAGCTTGCAACCTGCAAAATCAAAACCATGTTGGCCTCGGGTACATTAAAAAATATAGAACCAAAAATATCTGATTAAATAAGACTAATATCATCATGAGAATAGCTACCAATATGTAATGCAAGGTTTTTGAGGTGGACCACAACCTTAAAAACCTAGATATTCTTTTTTTGGAGTCTCATTTTCTCACAGTGGTTCCTACCTCTGTACAATTCTAGTCCCAAGTTCCCAAATCTCCTGACGAAATCGAAGTGCATGGAAAGCTACTCTGCATCTGATCCTCTGATATTCTGCCAGCTTTGGTGGTAAAAGAGGCTGTGCAAAATTTCAAAAGGAATCAAAATAACATAATTCAAAGCCATTCTTAAAGGCAGACCACATTCATAAAGATAAAACAACAAGAACACCTTTCTTTAGAAAGCATAGGAACCTCTTTAACTATATCAAGCCTACATGACATCATATTGAGCCTACTCAGTCACAAACATTGATCTGGAATTCCAACAAATAGAACATCAAACATCTTTTATAATATTTAAAGTGCTTTTTGGCTTGATCTCAATTGGATGCTTATGAAACTAGTCACTAATCACTTGTGAAACCCCATAGATTGCATCAAAATAGCTCTTTGTGTCCAGAACCTTCTTGTATCATGGGAACAGAATATGGACAGTCCATAAAGAGCTTAATACAAATATTAATGCAGCACCATATGTGCCTTAATAGAATGACATGCTATTGTTTCAAATTAATGTCCACTTCTGAGCTCAAATTTGCTAGTTTCCAAACATGAAAATAACATGAACTATGCAAATACCAAAGAACAAAGTGCAAGGCAAATAAAATAATGAAATACAACATGTTGCATACTTTTTCTCCTTTGGCCGCGACGATGCGATGCAACATCTCGCGATATCGCGACGCTTTTTCTCCTTTGGCCTCGACGATGCGATGCAACATCTCGCGATATCGCGACGCTTTTTCTCCTTTGGCCGCGACGATGCGATGCAACATCTCGCGATATCGCGACGCTTTTTCTCCTTTGGCCGCGACGATGCGATGCAACATCTCGCGATATCGCGACGCTTTTTCTCCTTTGGCCGCGACGATGCGATGCAACATCTCGCGATATCGCGACGCTTTTTCTCCTTTGGCCGCGACGATGCGATGCAACATCTCGCGATATCGCGACGCTTTTTCTCCTTGCTTTCTCCCTTTGCTTTGGACCGCGAAAATGCAACATGTCGCGATATCGCGACACTTTTCTCCTTGTGGTGTTTTGCTTTTTCTTTGATCTTTAGCATTTGGGCCTCTTCGGTCTTCTTGGAAAACATGCAAAAAAGTTCTTCTAGTTGGTTCCTCTGGGCGCCTCTACCTTAGGTAGCCCCTGCTGTTTTCAGGCTTTCTCGTTCTGCTGCCGCCGTTCTTCCCCTTTGCCTCCCTCTTCGGAGGCCCACGGCTGGTTTGTACAAGGTTCAGGGACCTTTCAACACCCTTTCAACCAATCAAAAAAAAAAATAATAATGAAATACTAAGCAAGGCACACACTCAAACAAAAACAAGGGCACGGCAATTTAATGTGAGAAAAGCTATCTTGAGGAAGAAAATTCATTCATCAATCATTGGAGCTAGAGATTAATATTCCTCGCCAAATAGAGAACATATAAAATCTATTTGTCATCAGCTTGGCCCTTCTTGATATGTATAACTACTATGAACATGTTCGCAGCATCACACAAAGTCTCTTAGCAGTCTTGTTGCTCTCCCTGTGTTGGAAATTACTTGCTCCTTCCTTGGTTCCAAAATTGCCCTTCCCCCTTGCTAGTCTTGGACTGAAATGCTTCATCCAATTCCTTCCTCTTCCACACCCAGGAGTAGCTGACATTACTTGATTCATCAAGATTCTTGAAGATGTAGAGATGCTCAGGGGTGATGTGTCATGCCTCCCTTCTAACATGTGGGAATATTCCAATCACACACAGAAATGGAATGCAACACACTACAATATAATTCAATTATATAAGAAAGATGAATAATTGTAAGAACCAACATATACATGTAAATGCATAGCACACATATATAGTTCATATTCCAATTATTGTAACCATGGCCTGGTTGAATGACATAGACCACACACATGACGAACATTGACAATAAACATCGTCATATCTTGACACAGGTAGATAGCATACATATAGGTATCACAAGATCTGATAAGTGGTTGGCAACTGCCATACCTATCTAACTACCTACATACATATAACATTCAATATACAACATAACACATTAAATAATATTTATTACAAACACGTTCATTACGTGAGTACATGCGATGACACTATGATGGCAAAACACAAACAACACACTGGACATTACGTCATATGACATGACTATATATGTTCATGTGACATGGCGCATGTGTTCATGTGTTCATGCATTCGTGTGCTTATGCATGCACAATGTTCCTGCACCAACTCATTTGCCTACATCTCCCACCTCCTTTAGACTTGTCCATGTCCCTGCCAACAAACTAGCAAATTGATCAACTAGAGTAGCAGCATTGATCTCACAGCACAAATCATTTGTCATGTCCCCTATGGTTCTTCATTTTCCATACATCTTATGCCAAAAATGAATATGCAAAACTCTAGTAGTGCAACATCATTCACCTATTACTTCCTCTGCATGCCCAATTGCCACTTGTATCAAGGGTAAAAAAAGAGATCCTCGTGAGTGTGGTCTACCGCCAAGGACGCCACTCGCATTATCGGTGATGTGACCCGGGTTCAATCCCCATGGTGGATGTGTATAAGAAGTATTACTCAAAAAATAAAAATAAAATAAATAAATAAATAAAAGGAGGCAACAGCCCCTTGCAAGGTCGAGAGGCAAAAGCCCAATCATTGAATCCTTTGTTATCTGATCCAAATTTTTCCCATGAGTGGCATTTTTGCGATGGGCAGTGACAGCGTTCTCCATAGTTACTAGGTTTGGTTCAGTTCAGCGGTTCAGAAGGCCAAAAAATTTCAAAGGTTCAGTTTTTTTAAGGAGGTTTGGTTCAGTTCAGAAAAGTTCAGATAATCAAAATATGTGTATATATAAATACGTATGCCAAATAAACATGGAAAATTTTAGATTCTTCCATATTTTCTACATTCAAGCATATTTTATATTTTATGTTTTTTTTTGGACATGTAAAAAAACTGCAAATTAAAAAATAAAATTAAAACAAAAAAAGGACCAAACCGAACCAAACCAGTTCAGTCCAACCCAAAAAGTCCAAACCAGGCCAAACCAAGTAACTATGGCATTCCTCAAGCGATGACAAAGACTTGCATGTCATTCCACTTACCACAGACAACTTTAACTTTTCCGTGGATATCTAAGATAGCCTATTTGACACCATGGGATGGGACTATGACCTTCAAGTGGATGGCATGCTTCTCTTGGACAATTGCTCCACCTTAGATGACACACTTGGCAACACCAAGGTCTTAGACAAGACACTTGACCTATAAAATAGTTGCAATCACAACCATGATGGCAGTTTCCAATCTTGGATGGCCTTGCACATTTGGATGTCTCATGCATTGATAGCACTTTACACTTGGATGCAACCCACACTTGATCCGCAGCCCTCTCTTGGACAACAATATTGTTGAGGCCAACAAGAACAGCAAGAGTAGTGGTGCCGAATATTGTGATGGAAGGTGCAAGGACTCCCCACCCTTGAATTTCTCACCTCCCCTCATGATAGCGGGCCTTTCCCTAAGAGAACAATAGTTGCTTCATTCCACCAAATGAAGCTATTGTTGTTAAAAACGAAGATGTGTGTTGAACAATTATGTTCCCTTCTAAAAGAGCAGCACATGCCAAAGAATGGATGCCCTATGTTCAACAATGTACATTAAACTAGGGGACCACTTGCTCTCACTTGCACATGATAATAACGAATCAAGATTCACCTTATTTGCAAGTAATGACAAACATGAAAGGGGACAGCACTCACCAAGTCGTAACGGCCAATCAAGGGAGCAAAACATCTTTTAAGTTGTTACATATTTTAAAACTACTCAGTATTTGCGAAAGTCAATTCCAATAATGTCTATGATGTCTTGGTAATAAATGACATACTAAAAAATGTAGATGATATTCTTCATGTCGTGGACAACACACATGAAAAGAGCTCCTTACTCTAACAATCACTCTGCGTTGGACAATAACTTCGGACTAGACGACACTTTCATTCAAGATGGGGTTCACACCTTTGACGACCTCTTGTATAACAACTACCCTCAACCAAGAGGTTTTGTTCATCAATCAACCCTAGACGACATGGCTCACATGGGCAACAACTTTGATAATGACAACATGGGTTGGGACGACACCTTCCCAATATGAAAACTTCCAAAATTTCTTTCCTTCTCGACCCATGGTGATTGCACTCTTAATTGGTGATGACAGCCTACTTTTATCCTTTTATGACAACAATGACGATAGGGACTATTGGGTTGGAGGTGATAGAACCCTAGTATTGGCAATTTTTGCCTACATTCTCCCCAATTAGGACAACATCCTAGGGCATAAGAGGCACAATGTTTGGGGATGGGATGGGAGCATATATTGAATTGACAACAGCCCCCAAGGACTCCACAACATTGATATCTTGCTAAAGGACAACAAGTAGGCTGCCAATTGAGATGGCTAGAGTGGGGGACGACACCTTGGAATGCAACATACTATAATATTATTCCATTATATAAATATGATGCACAATAGGAAGACCTTATAAATACATGTAAAAACATTACAAACACACGTATCCTTCCTACAATACATCGGGTCTAGTCAAGCGTACAACATGGACCACACACATGACGAACTTGACCAACAACATCGACTAATATCCTTGTTTTCATGCTTTGTTTGCAATCAAAAACATTTAGAAAAAAATGCCAAAAATTTCAAAGGTTTCCATAGAATTCGAGGTAGATGCTTTTGGCAATGTGTTTATTTATCAATGTCTACAACACTTGCTCCTCTACTAGTTGTTCACCTTCCACAATGTGCTCTACTTCCTTAAGTTCTATTGCAATCAAGTTGACATTGGCATATCAAATTGGGTGGACATTGAGGTGTTGGCTTCCCTCATGATTCTTGCACCCTCTACACATTCGCAATACTTCGACATACCCTCATAGATAACATTTATAGCATTGCACAATGGGTTTGCCCTCAATATCATATGCAAATTGATTTCTTCTCTTGCCATGGCAATTACAAGATGCACTTACATAGCACCTCTTGTTGGCACAGTCTTTCTCTATGTTAGATACACCAATTGAGTGTTCTTCAAATCCATGGTGCATTCTTTTGTCAAATGTCCTTTCTCCTAAAAATTACCGCAAATTATTTGTTCTACTCCTTTGGTTATTACATTCTACAACTTGTTCAACTTTGTAAACGTCAAACACGCAAATCATATCCTTATGAAGAGCACTAGCAACTTTCTTGTGTCGTCATGCTCATTCCCCGTGTCACACTTGTTCTTGGAGTAGTCACTCTCATCTTCAATCACTTCCATCTCTGGAGTGACTCTTGTCACTTACCTTCCAACCCTAACATCAAGAATGTCTTTGCATCACTAAGTTCATAGCGACCTCAAAGGCCTCTTGAAATGACATTTCAAAGGACCACCTTGATCTTCTTACTATGCATAGGAAGAACTCCCTCCACAAACTACCTTTCTTTAATATGTTTGATGACTCTTCCAATTGGTTGACCAATGCTTTCAACAGATGTAGTATATTGAACAATCTCTATTTCATTTTATTCTATAAATTTCTGCAACAATCATTGAATTCTTTCTCAAGGGCTTCTTCCAACTCCTCCCAAGTTTAGTACTTTCCCTTTTGCGGTTCTAGAGTCAAATTCTTTGCCAACATCTACAAGTCCATACATGCATTATCGAACTTGCAATTCTTTAATTTGTCAAGCTTGAAGAGTTTCTTTGAACTCATGATTCCTTTTCAAACCATCATTCTTTCAAAATTCTTTGGAGCCTAAGGAAGAAATTGTAGGCTTGAAATTGCTTAAAATTCATTGAAGTCGGAAGCTTTGGTCCAGAGCAGCTTCATATTCTTCAAGGATAGACTTGCATAGTCTTAGTGGCAAAAATTATTCCGTAGTGATGTCAGCAAGGTGCTCAAAAATATTTGGCACAGCAAGAGCCTTTTGATTGAGGAGAGTATTCGAAGCCCGAAAGCTAGCAAGTTGGAGCTTTTTGGCGGTAATGTTAGCAAAGCGCTTCAAAATCTCCGACCCAATGCGGAACTTGTGGAGCATAAGGTACTCGTTCCAGAAGGCAGCAAGACGGAACATTTTCGCAATGACATCAAAGCAGCCCCAAAAAAGTTCCAACTTAGTGAAAGGCAACCCCGAAGGTAAAGTCAAAGGAAAGTAGCATCCTAGACAGGAAGCTATTTGCATAGACAATAATGTTAGAACTTAAAATATTCAGTATGCTTGCACTAGGCAAGAAAAACAACCTGGAAGGCTAGACAAGGGAAAGCAGCATCTCGGACTCGGGTTTCTCAGCATAAATGATGATATCAGCATCTCAAACATCCAACATGCTTGCAAACTAAAATTGCTTTAATAAGAAGGCGCTCGACACTCTCAGATAAAAGCAATTGGGCCAAAATTCCAATTGTCAAAGCATGAAAGCAACAACCACTCCATCAAAGCATAACTAGTGATCCTACAAATCATAACTGCCAGAGGACCTGTTGAACGTGTTGAAGATGCCAAGTGGTGCCAAATCATCCTAGGTCATGCACGACAATTTTACTTATGATTGTAAATAGTAGTTAGTTTCATTTTCTAGCTGAGAGAATAGTATAGAGGAATGCTCCTCGTTGTAAAGGGTCAAACAATTTAGGGTTTGCTTGATGTAAGCTTTATGTTCACACTATTCCAATGCAATCAAGGGTTGTTTGACTTCTTCGAGTTGAAATGTGTACAATTCTTGTTTATAGTGATATTGCACTTTCAAACATTTGCTTGATTGGAGTATGATCTATTAGGCTTAAGGTTGTTTGACTTATTTCTATTGAGTGCTTGGAATGTTGGATGTTGTAATGTCTGGGCTTATTATATTTTTTGCATAGCTTTAATTGAGGGTTGATCTATTAGGCTTTGCTTGTAGTAGACAGCCAATGCTCATTCAGTTAAAGTATGTGTTGTTATTTGAGCTCCGGCCACATTTATCTTTCTCTCTATCCCTACTTTTCTCTCAACCCTACTCCATCTAAGGAACTGGACTTTTCCGAAGGTTGACTTACATGCAATCCTAAGTCATCCAATCTGGACCTCAGTCTAGGGCGCATATTCCATATTAGGAAGATCGAACGATCAAGAAGTTCCATGTAACAATCTACTATAGTTTCATGCACTGTCGCAAGGAATAACCTCCAATTTGCCTCATTTATCTAACCTTTGGCCCTCAAAATCGTAATGCAAAATTGTTAAAGCTCAATCGGGTCCTCTGTTTCACCACCATGAAACTTGGGACATTTATGCATCACTCCAAAATTGGCCGTCATTCTCACTGATAGGTAATGGTCACTCACATATCAAACTCGTCAGTCAAAATTCACAATATTTTCCACAAACGAACAGAAGCAAATCATCTAGTCAAATCTTATACAGAAAGCATAACAAAAAGAAAAGTAGACACAACGAATGGGGGGTGCCCATAGGCATCATAAATAAGCATTATATTATCCGTAGATAAGAATCAACTACACTTCGATAATAAAATGAGTGGTGAGGGGTATTTATACTAATACCAAAACCCCAAATACATAAATGATCTTAACCTTAAGCCGACATAACAAGAAAGGCTTTAAGGTTAATTACAAGTTTATAAGGTGGGTTTAACCATAACAAGGTTAATCATGGCCCATAGGGCTTACATAATAAAATATTACAATAAATTCAATACATTGTACAATGAATGCCCTTAGGCCTATCCAATATTACATCATACAATGTCGGCCTTGGCCATGAATCAGATTACACTTTCAACACCCCCTCATAATCTGAATTGAGGGGCCAAGGAGAGAAGACATTAGTAACAATAATATCCCCCCCATAATGGATGCTCTAATGGGCCTCCGCATTTTGAGGTAGACTCATCTGAATCCCCCTCATCATCTGAAATCTCTTATTGCAAAAATGCTTCCTGAGTCTCCTTAGATTGTACCGTAGTCATCACTACCACTATTAGATACAACCGAACACATCCAAAAAACACTTCCGCTAGGGATTCAAATGAAGAAGAAAAGCCAGATCACCACCTCCTCTAAAGATAAGCTCCTTCAATCTTCCATAGTTGCATAACATATGACTTTAAGGCATAGTTTTTCATCTTACAACATACATCACCTTGTTTAAAGACTTCCACTTGCCCTTTGGGCCACCTCATTTTTGTCACCTGTGGGCAGGTAAATTAATACAATTAGTTTGGTTATTTGTGTTAGTTTGTAGTTCGTACGCAAAGTGTTTAACGAAATGTGCGTACATATAATTAATAAGGTTATAAAGTGGCAATATAATAATGTGATAAAGTGAAATATTAGCATGTATGACAAAGTCATAAAGTGACTTATGAAATGAAATGTAAATGTAAGTCAAATGCAAGTGAAATGTAATTTAGGAGAATGATGAGGTGTTAGGTAGTTGAAGGTGCAACTAATTTTTAATTGTATAAATAAGACCCTTCCTTCATTCATTCATTCATGCATTCGTATGGTAGTCGGGTCATGTAAGGTTGATAGATGTATGCCGATGGTGGTGGAGTTGGCCATCACGTATGTGTGTATTGATGGTTGTGGTGGCTGGTTGTTGTTGGCCCAAGGTGTGGCTGTTATGAAAGAGGATCTGCATAGGGTTGTAGATTGTATGCTATTGTCGTACAGATTGCTGGTAATAGAAATATGTTTATACTATTTATCATTTGCCATTGTTGTTAAGGTATGTTTCCTATGTGTATTGTTATTATTAATTGTTGCAAATCTGTAGATTTATATAAGTAGAAATGGAATTGAGTTTTAGTACTTTAAATTTCATTTCTACATCCTAGCAACATTGCCTATACGAGTTTGGGTCAAGCCTTGTGACATAGAGATGTGAGAACCAAATCACTTGGCAAGAACAACGACAACGATGGAATGTAGCCAATGATGCCAAAGAAGTAGATGAAGAACCAGATTTATTTGTTGATGTTGATGAAGGGTCGTATAGTGGGACGTGTACGACAAACACGCAAAAGGGAGAAGAAAGGCAGACTGTAGAAGGTTTATATAGTAGAGTGGTGGACGGTTGTACAACTGATGGTCGTACAAATGATCATACAAATGATCATCATTCACGTGATTGTCGTTCAAATGCATTTTTGAGTGATCGTTTAGTTGATCCAACATACATTGTTGTTTAGTTAGTTGTCGAATTAGCAACTGACATGTGAGTGTATGGTTGTCGTTCAAGTGGTGTTCACTGTACAAATTGAGCTTGCCGTACAGCTGACATGAGTCGTTCATGTGGGGGGCAACGTACGAACGCAGAAGTTTGTCATATGAATGGAAGGCATCGTACAAATGGAGTCTATCGCACAAACAGAATATGTCGTACAAATAGAACATGTACGAGTCAGGCAATCGTATAGCAATGTTGTACAAGCCAAAATGCATTTGGTGTACAAGTGAAGGTAGTGCACATAGTCCAAATAGGCTGAAGGGTCGTAAAAGCTAGGTTCAACCAAAGTTGATGAAAGGTGTCAGTGAATTGTATGCTAATGAAGAATGTTTGGCATTTAGAGCGATTGCAAATGGAGGTGCTCAATAATGAGCGGGACAGGATTCCAACATCAAAGCAACTACAAGTTGGAACGTTGTCTAGTGAGAACGAGAGTACAATGGAAGAGCAATTGCAAGGTGATGCACCTAAGGTTGTGCGTAAGGGAGAGATATGCAAACAACTGCTGCTAATGAAAAACCAACCTATCAAACCGAAGGTCAATTTGGGCATATCGTGTAAATGTCCATTGTTTCACGAAGAATCAACAAAAGACCCAATTAGGCATTGGAGAATCTGTTGCACAATGTGGAGAGCGACCGGGCAAAACAATGAGGCAGATTGGAGGTGTTTGTTTCCTACGCCATTTCGTGGAGTCGCAATAGATTGGTATATGAAATTACTAAAGGACAAGTACCAAACATGGGACAAGTTGTGTGATGCATTTGTGCAAGAATTTCGATTGTACAACAATGACGACACAGTCATTGCTAAAATTTATAGAATGAAACAAGGTGAGAACAAATCTGTTTGTTCCTAAAATTGGAAGTTGAGTTGGTTGTTTAACCATTTGGACGAAGACCCATCAAATACATTGAAGAGGATGTGGTTCATAGATGGACTTCTTCCTACGTATCGGAGAAGATCAGGATGGTCCCTCCAAGATCATACCAAGAGGCTTTGGAATATGCCTTGATTTGGGAAGTGATGCAAAAACATCACTGAAGTATTGGTGTCATGTTGATGTTGAGGATGAAAGTAATTTTGATATTGAGAATGACTTAAACAGTGCAAGTGATGATTTTGGGCAAGAGAGTAGTTCATCATTCAGGCATTGGGGTCAAGAAGTCAAGAGGAAGAGATCATGAATGAATTTCCATGAACCTACTTAAAAGAAGAGCTATAGCTGTTGAGAAATGTAGCTCGGACAAGAACTTCCTGCACAGGCTTCAGTATGAACGTGCTAGAAGTGGTTCAAGACATTTCGAATTCTATTTTGTAATTCACTTAAGTGATTCTATTTTGAAATTCACTTAAGTGATTTTCTGTTTTGAAATTCAAAAAAATGATTCTATTTTGTAATTCGTGATTTTCTATTTTGAAATTCACTTAAGTGATTCTATTTTGTGATTCACTTAAGTGATTTTCTATTTTTAACCATACATCTCAAGATGATATGAGATCTAATATTAGGGTTAGAGAGATTAGGGTTACCTTTTCAAGGATAAAAAGAGAAAGTCGAGTGTTTTACACACAGAAAGAAAAGAAGGTGAACAGATTGCAAAAGAAGAACTGCAAGGCTATTGTGCAAAGGTGAAGAGTGATTTGCTGGCCAGAAAGGCAGCAAGAGAGCAGGTTGTCCTACTGTAACTGTAACCTCCTCCATTATATAACATATGCAGGTTCTGTAGTATATTTTTCGTTGTTCATTCTGTTTATTTTTCCAGCCACTTGTGTGACTGTTGTATGTTTAAAATAAATTTATCTCAGATCTAATTTTATTTAGAAATATAGGGCAGCAATTATCTAGGGTTAGTAAAATTTACATGGCATCAGAGCTAGGTTTTGTGATTGAGATCCTCAAGGGTTTACAGCAGTAGATCACTGCTGGATATTAAAAAAAAAAAAAACAGTAGTTAGAGGGTTTCATATTTTTTGCTTGAAGGACTAAGCTTATTTGCAGGACAGTTTTTTGAGTCATTCATATCAGATCTGAAAGTTTGTGCAGTAGATCTCAAAGATGGCAGCAGCTAGCCTCAAATTTGAGGATAGATTGGAAGGTGCCTCCAATTTCTTGCCCTGGAAAGTCAAGGTAATGTTCTTATTGGAAGAGAATGATCTTTGGGATATTGTCAAGGATGATGTGACTCTGCCTACAGATCCGCAGTAGTTGGCAGCTTACAGAAAGAAGTGAAGGCCAAGCGGATGATCTTGGATGCAGTGACCTGATTCCTCACATATCCAAGAAGACTAAGGTAAAGGAGATGTTCGATGCCCTAGTTAGCCTCCACCAGAGCGAGAACATAAACAGGAAGATGATATTGAGGAACAAACTCGGATCTATAGAGATGAACAGATCTGACATCGTTACCAATTACCTGATGAAGATCCCGCAGATTCGTGATCAACTGGCAGCAGTTCGGGAGAAGTTTGAAGACACAGAGTTGGTGAACGTGGCACTTAATGGTTTTTCAGCTTCATGGGAGCCATTTGTCAAAGGCATCTATGCTCGTGAGCACCTTCCCACCTTTGAGAAACTGTGGGATGATTTCATCCAGGAGGAGACTCGGACGGAGTCAAAGGCCAACAAGAAAGGTGGTGACGATAACCTAGCTCTCTTTGGGCAAACCAAGAAGGGCAGAGGTAAAGGACCCAGCAAGGGTAAGGTAAAAAGTGAGGATTCAACCTCACAATCAGGGAAGAAGGACTTGAGCAAGATCAAGTGCTTCATTTGTCATAAGCACGGCCATTATGCATCATAGTGTCCAGACAAGAAGGGCAAAGGGAAGCAGCAGCAGACGCAAGAAGCAACCTCTACAGAAACACATCGAGAAGGATTTCTCGTTGGTCTCTTGTCTTTCTACCAGCATGGTTCCAAGGGATGCTTGGTATGTGGACAGTGGGGCATCTCGGCACATGACATCAGCCCGACAGTGTTTTACCAATCTACAAGAGCAGGACTCAGGGGTTCAGGTTGAGCTTGGTGATGATGCCAAGTATCCAGTTGAAGGAATTGGTACCATTCTTTTTCGACTCTAGTCAGGGAACTCTTTAGACTTTGATGATGTTTTGTTTGTTCCAGGTCTCAGGAAGAACTTGCTTTCAGTTTCGGTTATGGAGGATAAGGGTTATGTAGTGGATTTCAAGAACCACCATGTCCTTATTAGACCAAAAGAATCTAGCCCAAAAACAGCACAAGTGATAGGGGTTAAGGAAGGCAATCTATATAGGTTGCAGGGAGAACCTGTTCGAGCCCTAGTTCATAGTAGTAACAGCTTGTGTGAGTTGTAGCACAAGAGGATGGGGCACCTACATCATAGAGTGTTGCCTAGCGAGATAGTCACAGGTCTTCCAGAGTTCAGCATTGAGCAACAACCCGTATGCAAAGGATGCATGCTTGGCAAGCATTGCAAGGTTGTTTTCACAAACAACGAGCATAGGTCTAAGGAGGTACTAGATCTAGTACATTCAAATATTTGTGGACCGATGTCAGTAGCATCAATTTCAGGTAGCATGTACTATGTTTCTTTTATTGATGATTTCTCTCGCAAGACATGGATCTAATTCTTAAAGACCAAGGATGAAGTCTTTAGCAGGTTTCAGGAGTTCAAAGCTCTAGTTGAGAACCAGACAGAGAAGAAGATCAAGGTCTTGAGATCAAACAATGGGGGTGAATATACCTCCAAGGAGTTCGATGATTTTTGCAAGCAGGGTAGGAATCAAGAGGGAGTTGATTGTTCCATACAACCCATAGCAGAATGGGGTTGCAGAGCAAAAGAATCGATCCATCATAGGGGCTGCTAGGGCCATGATTCATGACCAGGGATTGTCGATGTTTATTTGGGCAGAAGCATGCAACACAACAATTTACATCCAGAACATGTGTCCTCACAGGATCTTGGAGGACAAGACACCAGAGGAGGCATTCATTGGTGTGAAACCAGAGGTGAGTCATTTCTGCATCTTTGGATGTCCAATTTATATCCATGTTCCGGTAGAGAAGAGGACCAAGTTGGAGCCCTCCGGTATGAAGGGTTTATTTGTAAGTTACAGTGAGACTTCAAAAGCTTACAGGGTTTATATTCCAGAGAAGAGGAAGATAGTAGTGAGCAAGGATGTAAAGTTTGAGCAGGACATTGCATCCAAGAAGTCCCATGAGCCTATTCCAGTGATAGAGAATGAGGAACAGGAAGCTCCGAAGGTTGAGCTAGGGTCACCAAAGACACTAGTGGTTTCCAGTTTAGAACAATAACCTTCAGGTGAGGAAGAGGAGACATTAGCCCCTTCCAGTTCTATCAGGAGACCTCATTGGCTTACATAGACATTGAGGGATGCTCAAGAGTATGTTGAGGCTCCTAGCATCATGATTAGGGAGAGCAAACCTCCAAGGAAGTTTTCAAACTACATGGCATTGATGAGTAACATCATAAATTCAAAGCCTTCCAGTTTTCAGGAGGCAACAGACCAGCAGGTTTGGCGGGATGCCATGGTGGAGGAGTACACCTCCATCATGAAGAATGATGTTTGGGACATAGTGCCAAGACCGGAGGGGAAGTCGGTTGTGAGTTCCGGGTGGCTCTACAAAATTAAGCATGCTACATATGGCAGCATCAAGAAGTTCAAGGCAAGGTCTGTGGCGAGAGGGTTCTCCCAAAAAGAGGGAGTGGACTATGAGGAGACTTTTGCTCCAATCGCCAGATACACTTCCATTAGAGTAGTTATGTCTTTAGCTTCATCTATGGGATGGCGGATTCATCAAATGGACATGAAGACAGCTTTCCTTAATGGGATCATTGAGGAAGAAGTGTACATAGAGCAACCTCAAGGCTTTGAGGTAAATGGGAAGGAGTCCCATGTTTGTAGGCTAAAGAAAGCCTTATATGGACTCAAACAAGCACCAAGAGCATGGTATTCCAGGATAGATGGATACTTGCAGAGTGTGGGCTTCGCCAAAAGTGATGCAGATCCTAATCTATATTACATATTTTTTGGGACTGATCTACTCATTTTGGTGCTATATGTAGATGACTTACAAGTGCTGAGAAGCTCATTGCAGGGTGCAAAGTAGATATGGCAGCTGAGTTTGAGATGAAAGACATTGGCATGATGCATTACTTCTTGGGTTTGGAGGTTTGGCAGAGACCAGGAGAGATATTCTTTGGGCAGGATAAGTATGTAGTTGAGATCCTGAAGTGGTTTCGGATGGAGGACTGCAAACCTATGGACACACTGATGATCTGAAGAAGGTGACAACTTCAGATTCAAAATTAGTGGACCCTACATTGTACACGCAGCTGATAGGATCCTTGATGTATTTGGTCAACACTAGACCAGATATATGTTTTGCAATGAACACCTTGAGTCAGTTCATGGTGGAGCCAAGGCAGGAGCATTGGGTAGCCACAAAGCATGTGCTCAGATACTTGAGGGGCACGGTGCAGTATGGTCTGAGATATCTGGGAGATGGTGAAGTGAGGTTGCAGAGGTATGCAGACTCAAATTGGGCAGGCAGTGTAGCATACAGGAAGAGCACCTCAGGGTGCTACTTTAGCTTGGGATCAAGCATGATATCTTGGTTCAGCAAGAAGCAAACTTCTGTGGCACTTAGCTCAACAGAGGCCGAATACATGGCAGCCAGTATTGCTAGTTGTGAGGTCATCTAGCTTCGCAAGTTGCTTACAGTATTGATTGATCAGGAGTTGGATCCCACGGTGATATACTGTGATAATCAGAGTTGTATCAAACTCTCTAAGAATCCAATATTTCATGACAAGTCTAAACACATAGACATCAAATATCACTTCATACGAGACAGGATTCAGAAGGGAGACGTAAAGCTCCATTATATTACCACAGATCAGCATGTAGCTGATATTCTGACCAAGCCCTTAGTGAAAGGGAAGTTTGAAGCATTCAAAGACAAACTTGGATCGGTGCATAATTCCTTCCTTGCTAAGAGGGAGTGTTGAGAAATGTAGCTCGGACAGGAACTTCTTGCACAGGCTTTAGTATGAACGTGCTAGAAGTGGTTCGAGACATTTCGAATTCTATTTTGTAATTCACATAAGTGATTCTATTTTTAAATTCACTTAAGTGATTCTATTTTGTAATTCACTTAAGTGATTTTCTATTTTGAAATTCACTTAAGTGATTCTATTTTGTAATTCAGTTAAGTGATTTTCTATTTTGTAATTCAGTTAAGTGATCTTCTATTTTGAAATTCACTTAAGTGATTCTATTTTGTAATTCATTTAAGTGATTTCTATTTTTAACCATACATCTCAAGATGAGATGAGATCTAATCTTAGGTTAGAGAGATTAGGGTTACATTTTCAAGGATAAAAGGAGAAGGTCAAGAGTGTTTTACACACAAAAAGAAAAGAAGGTGAACAGATTGAGAAAGGAGAATTGCAAGGCTATTGTGCAGAGGTGAAAGAATGATTTGTTGGCCAGAAAGGCAGCAAGAGAGTAAGTTGTCATGCTGTAACAACAACCTCCTCCATTATATAAAATATGCAGGTTCTGTAGTATATTTTCCGTTGTTCATTCTGTTTATTTGTCCAGCCATCTGTGTGACTGTTGTATATTTAAAATAAATTTATCGCATATCTGCTTTTTTTAGAAATATAGGGCAGCAGTTATCTAGGGTTAGGAAAATTTACAATAGCAAACTTCCAAGAGTACCTAGACAAGAAATAGGAGGAAAAAATTATGAATTAGATCTTCATGAATAAGCTGAATCGATTGCCCAAAAGAGGAAGAGGGATTGACTAAAGCACATCCTAAATCCTTTTCCTATAAACCTCCAAAAGACTCAAAATTTGCTACGACTGTCATAAATTCCAACTACATCTCCCAAAATATTAGGCCAAAAATTCTGATTACATAGAATATGATGACACTGCCTTTTCAAAATAGGGCAATAGGATTTAAGGATTATTTTGCAAAATTTGGCCCCTACTACAGGAACAGGCTCGTAAACTGATATTACCAATGCACAGAGCTTTAAAAATCATGTGATTTGAAAAAAAAAAGGGGGCTTAAAACACTTACGTATGCAAAAGTTATGACCTCTAGAAGATTTGCCCTAATAATCCTCAAAAATTGAAAAATTAATTCGCCAAACCTTAGGAAAGTGACATTCACTGCCCACCACATGTTGGCTACTCATTTGTTAATAGCGACCACTCATTCTTCGCCACTTGGGATTCACTATCACGTTGAAGATCCGACACGTTTGTTGTGTTGATAGGTACAACACATTTAGTGAAAAAATAAGTTTTTGTGGCATGCAAGGGTGCCATGGCCGTCCTCTCGGCAAGAGCAACTATTTGATCAAAAAGGGCAAAAATATTTGTTGAAGACAATCGAACCCAAGTCTTCTATGTCCTAGCCCCTTTGGACTAGCCAACACACCCGCATCGCACATGAGGATTGAGAACGCACCAACCACCTTTGAGGTCTTTGCATTTGAGATGAAGAAGCGAGGCAAAAAAATGGTTCTCTAGTGTTCCTCGCGCCACGAGTGCCTTAGCAAGGACAAGCCAACCAACTACGCTACCTTTTTCACAAGACTGATTGTGCCTATGTCTCCTTGAAGAACGGTGGGCACAACGTCCAAAATAACAAAGGCGTTGTTGCCCATGCACCAGCACACCCCCTATCCTACTTCTATTCTGCAACAAAATACAGGAGATTCAATCCAAGGATCCACAATGCCATGCACCATGAGAGTTCTTCGTCTAGCCATCGAGGCCTCTTCCATAATTTATCCAAATGCCTTTTTTTCACTATGATGAAAGAGGAGCCAAGTGAGGAAAACGTGGAGCCCGCAAGACAAAGACGTGAGAAAAAGCAAGTGCGCAAGGATCCCGATGAGGAAAACGCAAAGCCCACGACAAAGACACACAAAAAAAGCAAGTGCACGAAAGGTGTTAAATTTCAATTTGAAGTTCTTGTTGCCAAACCCTGATTTAGATCTCTTCTTCCCTTTTTCAAACGGTAACAAAGACTGATGTAACTAAAAAAAAACTGAAATTGAAGACGATAGATCAAAATTACCTCGAAAAGAATGAAGTGGACAAAGTGTTTCAAGATTTTAAAAAAAACAGACAATAGGCTACTCTCCTCTTTGCTTCTTGTGACGAAAGATTTGATGAAGCTTTTAAGAGAAATTTGCCCTAAATTTTGGAGGAAAAATCAAAGACTCCAAGCAAACTTTTTGTGTGACCAAGTGATGCCACTCCATACCCGCTCTGATACCATGTTAGAATTCACAATATTTTCCAAAAACAAATAGAAGCAAACCATCCACTCAAATCTTATATAGAAAGTGTAAAAGGACGAAAGAAATAAAAGTACACAAAGATTGGGGAGCGCTCGTATGCACCATAAATAATCACACTGTGTTATCCGTAGATAAGAATCACAACATTCCAATAATAAAATGAGTGGTAGGGGGTATTTATACAAATACCAAAACCCCAAATACATAAATGATCTTAACCTTAAGTCAACATAACAAGAAAGGCTTTAAGGTTAATTACAATTTTATAAGGTGGGTTTAACCATAACAAGGTTAACCGCAGCCCATAGGGCTTACATAATAAAATATTACAATAAATTCAATACATTTTACAATGAATGCCCTTAGGCCTATCCAGTATTTACAATATACAATGTTGGTCTTAGCAATGAATCAGATTACACTTTCAACATCATCACATGCAACATTAGAAGCACCACACTACAATTGCTCCCATGTTGGACTCCTATCCCTTGAACCATCAGACGCGCCAAACTACAATTGCTCCAATGTCAAACTCTAATTTGGCACACCAAACATGCCAACTTGTAGTTGCCCCAATACCTGTCTACCATCTCACACATCGTCAAATGGGCCAACCTATAGTTGTTATGTCAGATGCACAATACTAAAGTTGCAAACACTTCAGTGCTGAAATCCTATCCTTCGCACCATGAAACACGCCAGCTTGCATTCAATCCAATGTCAGACTCTTGTCTCACGCAACATTGGATGAACCAACCTACAGTTGCTCTAGTACCAAACTCTCGTCTTGCATGCCATTCAATCACATCTATCAACTATTCTTTCCAAAGTAGTTTTCTCTATCGTCAAACTCACCATCACTTGCCCCTTCTTTAACATCAACAAAGAAGTTTGCATCACTTTCCATTTTTGGCTCCCATCTTCTTCCTCCTAGGGTTAAAGGCATGTTTGGACTACAACGCTCATGGAAATAATCTAGTTATGCACGAAGAAGTAAAATGCAACACACTACAGTATGATTCCATTATATAACAAAGATATACAGTGGAAGAGCTTACAAATACATGTAAATGCACAACACACATCATGTATTGTTTATTGTTCATATTCCAACTATTTGCAATACATCATGGTCTAGTCGAACCATAAAGACACACACATGACAAACATAATCATATCTTAACCAAGGTATATGGTGTACGTATAGGCATCTCCAAATCCAGTAGATGGTTGATAACTACCTTACCCTACCTAACTATTGTATACATAAAGCATTAAATATACCCCATAAAACATTACATAATATTTATTACAAACACAATTGTCACTTGTACGCATGCAACAACACTATGTGATGTCAACTGTGACGACGAAAACACATGCATTCATGCCCTTATACATGACCATATACATTCATGCAATGTGGCACATGCATTCATGCCCTTATGCAAATATGACGTTCTTGCGCCAACTCATCTGCCTAAATCCCCCTTCTCACATTCATCTTGACCCTTGTTTATTTTTAGTTTCATACACTTTATGCATGCCACTTTAGTTGATACATTGTCAGTTTCATGGATGGACCTGTTTTGGGACTTTTCAAGGTTAAATTGCATGAGTTTTGGGCTCATTTTTGGTAGGCAAATCGGTTATGATGTCAAGAACCAACACTAATCGCATGAGTTTTGGATTCATTTTCGGTAGGCATATAGGTTATGATGTCAAGAATTGTTTTTTGGCTTTTTCAATGCTCACCTCTCTTTGGAGATGGTTTGAGTTATTAAGGGGAAAGACTTCCCATTATAAAGTTGGCAATTCAAGCCAAAGAACTCAACCTTTGAGTTCAAGGTCTTCCAAAGATTGTCGATCCCTTAAAGGAAGACAATGATATTTTGCATAACACATTGGATATCAAGGATATTATCTTTTATCGGGTTTGGGTAGCCCCTGATGGCATTCTTCTAATCTGATTCCGCTCATCTAAGTAACGTTTGAGGGCTTTAAAAAACGGGAAAGAATCTTTTTACTTTATCCATAAAAATTTACTTGGATGAAGAACTAACAAATCTTCAAACGGAGGAACTACAAAAAGCACATGCACATGCGAAAGGACAACAAATAGGTAGTTATCTTTGACCGGAAAATAGTGATTCGTGACTCCCCTCCTTCATAGTGGTCATGCCCTTGGCCTGTAAAATGAAGGTGTTCTTGGGTCCCAGTAGGTAACAATAACCTCTTTGTTGGTTGTTGGAACTATAATGGAACAATATGGTCAAGATGTTATTTCTTCACAAGATATTGTTTTTATCATAGAGACCCATGAGAGCTCGTAACAATATCTTCTATTGATCAATGGTTACCTTTGCATTCCTACTTTCAGGCACAAGACATGGCAATAATGTGGCATTCACAGTTCGGTTGGTGTGGCATGCCTCATTCGGGACTGCCTTCGTCAACATCTTTCATTGGTTGTGTTAGATGAGCATTCCAAATATATGTGGTTTCATATCAAAAGCGGCCTAATCCCTCTTCGAGACATCTTCATGGTAGTATGTTATTTTCCTCCAACGTCATCAACTTTTGCCATCCACTCTGATGGTGACCCATACTTGGATCTCTACCTAGAGATTTCTACATATTCATTAGTGGGTGATGTCATTCTTTTAGGTGACTTCAATGCCCACATTAGGAATAGGACCCACAAAGCACCATTTCATGATCTTACAAAGGATGAGCCATGTCTCTTCAAACTCAACCCCAAGGATCTTGCATTCAATAGGAACTACCCACATGAGAAGCATCCTATTACAGCTTATGGAAAACACTTGATTCGATTGTGCGAGTCATATGGCCTCTTGGTTCTCAACCGGATTCCTCAGTTTCCTAACTCCTCCAACTTCACTTGTTTACCAAATGCAGGAGGTGCAAGTGTGGTTGACTATGTCATCATCAACAAGAATTTGTTTTTTGATATTCACGGCATTTAGGTATCTAGTCAACTTCCCTTGGCTGACCATGCCATGTTGAGTTTCTCCTTGGGTTCCTCCTCCATTGCCTAGTCCTACCAAATATCCCATGATTCATCTTGCTCCATGTTTAGCCAATGATTATGTTGTTTGTCTCTCCCAATTGACCAATTGACGCACCAATACTACTCTTGGTTCCACCACAAGAACTAGCAAATACGATTTTGTCTCGTACATTATGGGATGCAGCCCTTGACTCCTTTCCCCACACTTTCCCTCAGCCAAAGCCTTTTCATCGCATTGGTGCTTGCCCTATGAATCTTTGATATGGTAAGGAATGTAAGTCCATGCATCGGAAGCTCCATTTTGCTCTTATCCATGAGCCTATAGCTATATCTTCCACTTGAAGGGAATATAAATACCTTATTTGATATAAGCAAGAGTTTCTTGTGGCTACGTATTGTGAGCTTCTAGATGCTCCTCATCACCCTTCCAAAGCCTTTTAACACACTCTTCTTCCTAGGAAGACCCATCCCATGTGCATCAATGACAAGTCTTGTGTCTCCCATGCGAATTCCTTATATGATATCCCAGGGCAACCCACCATTCATATCTCTTCCCCCCCAATACCATGTCACCTTTTCTCTTCAGGGGACATCAAAAGAGCTATAAATAAATTAAGCACCAGCAAGGCTGATGATTTTGAGGGATTTCAACCTGAGTTCTTGAAGTAAGGTATAGAAGTTCTTCGCTATCCCATTGTAAAATTATTCAATGACATTGTTTGTTCTGGGTTCCTTGCCTCCTGGTCACACCATATTATCCACACCATACACAAATCTGGAGACTATTCAGATCCAAATAACTAAAAAACTATCATGATTGGGCACACATTTGCTAAGCTTTATGTAACAATTTTGAATATTAAACTCTCAAAACTGTTGGATCAAAGCAATCTTAGAGCAAGAGGGTAGACTAGTTTCAAAGGGGATCATCACACTATTGATCATATCATCACTCTTAAGGCTATTATTGAGGAGGCTCACCAACAGTCTTCTAAAGTATTTTATTGGAAGGCCTTTGACACTGTTCCCAGGCATTTTTTATTTCAAAGACTACATGACAGTGGCATCTTGAAGCTATTTATCACCACCATCAAGAGACTATATGAGGGTAGTTGTTGGCAGTTTCCAGACAACTTTTGGCCTCTCAAAGGATGTCCTAAGCACCATTGGCATCAAACATGTTTGTCCTCTTTCTCCTTCACTCTTTGGGATTTACATTAACTCTTGAAAGTTATTCAAAACCAAGGAAACTAGTACCAAATCCTAAAAAACTTACTACAAGATTTCATAGATGTAGGCAGCACACAACATACAATATGTTATTGTAATCACAAGTCATCATCATGTCACAACCACTCTACAAAATTCACAATTCGCTAGAGCACACATACCACCATGATTGTCTCTCAATGCAATGTTGAGTCTCAGCAGGTGGGGTAACCACAGGTTCCACTCTAGAGAACACCAAGTAATAGTGTGACCCCAACCTGAAAAGAAATATCTCAAAGAAGCATGGCCAATGAATCCACAGTTGGCCTTGTTGATAGACATGTCACCATCCCACTTCATCTCGTGTTCCACTGATCTTGATATGGTCTGCTAATTAGCATGTAAGCTGCTTGCACAAGGTGTAAACTTCGAAGCATCCTGAATAAGGAGTTCCAATCCATAAAAGTCTCAAATTCCTGACACACAAATATTACCAAGCAAGTCAAGATTCCTTAAAATCTCAAAAGCAAAAGCATCACTGTCCAGAAGGCTGTTATCTCCAAGCATTAAGCCTGAGTACCTAATGTCTTCCATGTGACAATTCCTTAGGCTCAATTTTGTGTAAAATCACCTTATCCATATTCTTTGTCAAGTCCACTACTTGTCCATCCCATCGACTGGAACATCTTAGACCTAAAATCCCTCATATGCCTCTCAGAAGGCCCCTTATTCCAAAAAAAAAACTGTCAGAAATATGATCTTATCCCAAAAACATTTCTTTGCATGCTTATTTGGGCAAGTTTGAGGACTTATGGGGAAACGTTAAAAAAGTGGTTCAAAAAATATGGTCATGAATATTAAATGATAGAAGTCTGTCCTAGGACAAAGTAACATGTCAATCACAAGGATAGGATCATGCAGTAACACTAAAGTAATGTATTAGCAATGACAAAAAAAAAATTGTAATGACTTTCAAATAATAGCAGTTTGTGCTATGACTAATCAACATGCTAATCACAAGGAAAGCATCATGCAGTAATGTGTTACCATCAACAAAATATAATCTAATTATTCCCAAATAAAATTGCAACAATCACATCAAACTTATCTAAAAACCAACATACAGCAGTAGGGCAAGAGGACAATAAGGGCATCTATCGAGAAACGATAGTGCAGGTCAAATTCCTATGGGAGTTAGTGGCTAATGCTGCATCATTGGCAGATGAATAAATTAAGGATGAACAAATCTGTTCAACTAGTGAGGCACACACATAAGTGGTTCAAGACAACTTGCATCAGGTTGAAATGAAAAAGAAGCAGTCTGAGTGCTCAACAATGATCTGATGAACCATGTCCTTCCTGTATACATTTTACAACAGTCATTAAAACTTAGCCCCCCAGTCAGCTTTACTAGAGACACACAAAGCAAGGTCAAGCCCAAATGTGCTAATTCAGTGTCTTTATACCTGGTGTCTTCCAGTTATCTTCAAGCAGATACTATCTCAGTTTGGATCAATCTTCAAGGATGTAATTCAGTGTCTTTATACCTGGTGTAGGATGATTCCTTGTGGCTAATGACAATGGACATCTCTCCTTGCCCTATTTTGGCTGTAATTTATGCTATACACACAGCATATAAGGGAGTTTGTCTACTTGGTGTTGCATACCTTTTAATCTCATCCTGCAGAAACCATAATGCGCAATGCCTAAATCTCTATGTTTCAATGTCCTAGATATATTGTTTAGCATCTTAACCAAATCGATTTTATTTTATTCAACTGCTTCCTAGAAATTTCAGGTTGGATATACTTTAGTTATTTCAATGTGTAGCACATATGCTGGCTTCAATTCTCCTCTGGTTGACTATTTCTCATTGCTTCTGGACACATGCTACTTTTGGGTTTTCTTCTCATTCTTCTCGATCCTGAGATGTATTTCTTTTCAACAATATAATTATTGTAGGTTCTTGGCATGAAAAACATATTAATCTATCTGCAAGACATTGTGCCGATTGCTTCCATCTCATTCTGATTGCAATAGTACTAATAAAAGCAGTGTTCTATTGCATATTTGCTTTTCTGGATTCTGTGCATGCTTCTAAATTAAAACCAGTTCAATGTTTCTTCAGTGGAAGAAGCTAATAATATGTGGTCAGAAATTTGATCACTTCATATCATAGTCCACAAACATAATTGTATTCAATACACTAATTGATTTGTTCACATGAACTATTAAATCTAATTACCACGTAAAAGAGGAAGTACTGCTTCCTTAGCAAGATATTGCTTTCCTCATACCTGTAAACAACCCCCTCCAAAGACCAATAGCCCAATTGCCTTATGCTTTTTAAGTTTTGGCAAAACTTCTTTAAGATAAAAGTCAGTAGAAGCTGAATATGCAGGTGTGAAAAGCGGTAACTGGTTGTTCTTCCTAGCAGACTTCAACATCTTTGGAAGACTTTTTACAACTAAAACATCATTTGTGAGAGCTGCAATGAACTGTTCCTCATTGTAGAGGTATCCAAAACTCTTGAATTTTGAGCTGCCACACCCACAGACAAGAAGAAATTAAAATGAATGCACTATGCCTCTTAACCAGCCTCCAAAAGAACTGACTAAACTTCACATATTGGAAAAGCATAAACTGTAAATGTACTAGAAGAAAAACTGACAAACCTAATTTTTTTTGTACTGGTGGTCTCCTGAAGTTCTGGAATGACTAGGGTAGCATTTAGAAGACTGGCTACAGCAACCACATCACATATCTGCTAAGATCAAGTATTTCAATGAATATGAAAGATAGTGAATAATGCTGTCAAAAGCAAAAATGATAACAAATAAAAAGATGCTCAACTTATTAAAAAAAAACAAATAAAAAGATGCTTAGATTCATTTGTCTTCAGTTTCTACATAATGCCTATATTTTATTTAATTAAAAAGGGAATAGTTACCGAAGTTCTGATCTCTTGGAATCCTCCTTGAATCTTTACAAATATAAACCTGTTGTTGTGCAAGTTTGCAGCTGTTGTTTCAAGCATTGAAATTTCGTTAGGCATAAAAAATGACCAAACCATTAATTGCTGAGATGTCAAATTAATGTAACACAAACAAAATTGAACCCTTGTCTTTGGACCAGTAAAAGAAACAAGTGACATTGGCTGATCAAAGATTCACCCTCAAAAGTCACTATTTGATGGTGCATTATTCTTATAGCAACAAAAGAAAAGATTGTAGGATTGGTTATTCAGATCAGTTTATGCAGACATGTTCCAGCAGCTAAAGACAGAGCACTCTTCTTAAAAGTCTAATGTCACAACTTCATCTTTTGGTATACTATCCAGAAATGTCAATAGAATACAAAGCATAATTTCATCCTTTTAGCTGCCAAACAATAATAATGTGAAAGAAGCTCCTTTTGAGATCTCTCAAGGGACTCACAAGATGACCATCCACAATGTACTACCTCAAAGCATCAACAAAACTGCTAAAGACCTACGTGAAATGCCCCCATAAACCTCACTGACCAAGTATATGCCCCGGACAGTAAAGATAAAGCCCCATGAACAAATCATTATACCTCGGTGACCAAGGATATGCCCTAGAGTGTAAAGATGAAACTCCATGAACACTTTCATCATAGCCACAAAATAGGTTCCAACCTTAAATGCTGGCAACAAGGTTGTTGGGTGCGCGGGTGCGGCTATTTTTTAATTTTATTATATATATATATATATATATATATATATATATATATATATATATATATATATGTTGAAAAAAAAATTAAAAATAAAATAAATCATACACATTGCGAAATAAATCGGCTATTTTAGCAAAAAATTTGAACAATGTAAGACTAATATAAATCTAAAATACCCTGATTTAAAAAATTAAATTTAATATTATAAATTATATAAAAATAATATTAAAAAATAAACTTTATTTTTAAAAAATTTAAAAGAGTAATAAATAAGAGAGTTTATTTGATTATTTTTAGGAAGCTCGGTTTCAGAAGTTTGGAGGTGCCTAAGAGGAGTTCTGAGGAATCAAACTGGGGTTTCAGAAGCTAAGGCGAAGGTCTGTCAATAGTAAGGATCACGGCCAAGAATGGGAGACATAGGTACTTCGGTACCAAATCCTCCAAACGAAGGAATCTCATTCCGGGATAAGCTATGTGGAACCCAAGATAGCTTCAACGATTGTCAAACACAAGCAAAGAAAATCATAAACACCATGGGGAAGCGACAAAAGGAGGATTCTCTGCTTGGGAGGGTGAACGGATGTCTACCACAAGCAAAAGAAATAGAAGTATTGGAAATAGTTGAGGATTGGATAGCTGAGGATATTGTTTATAAGTCAAAACACAACCTAATAGGCAAATTCGTGGGTTTCAGACCGTCTGTGCACTTCCTCCACATGTGGATAAGGAAACAATGGCATCTGGAAGGAGAATACGAAATTTTAACTCTCGCAAATGGGTATTTTTCTGTAGAGTTCACATCGGTGGCAGATCGACAAAAAGTATTTGAGGGGGGGCCATATCATCAGGGGCCAGCGGGACTATTATTGCAACCATGGAAAATGGGATGCGACCCGAGGGTGGAACCGACTGCAATACCAATATGGGTAAGATTATTTGCCCTTCCCCTTGAATTTTGGAAAGAGGAGGTACTCGAGGCAATAGGCAACTTACTAGGGCATTATCAAGGTAGATCAAGAGAAACAGTTTTAGGAGGATCGGCAATGTTTGCTAGGGTTTGTGTAGAAATGGACCTCAGCAAACCTCTTCCAACAAAGATAGACCTAAAAATAGGGGATTTTGTCTGGCGCCAACAACTGGATTATAAGGCTATTCCATTCAGATGTCGGGTGTGCCACGCTCATGGACATCTGGCTAGAATGTGCCCAACAATTAAGGATCATCAATCTGAACAAGAGGGGACAAAAGCAAAAATTAACATGGCGGGTCAATCTCTTCAGAAAAAGGGAAATCAGAAGGAAGGGAAAGGCCCAACAGACTTTGATGGCTTTCAAAAAGTAATGAGAACGCCAAACAAAAGAAATCAGCACAGTAACCAGAGACAAGGAGAAAGAGTTGTAAGAACAACCAACAGATATGAGATATTCAAACACCTGGAAAACTTGGAAACAGAAGGGGATTTTCAAATGGAAGGGTTAGAGGAGGATACTCAGCAAGTCGCACCAGTTGATCAGGAACAATATTCCAATATAGTGTCAGGGAACAAGCAAGGAGCAGAACCAGACACAACCTCTCTCATAGAAGAGGAGATTCAACCCACGAAGGAGACCATAGGAGGGGAAATAGAGTAGAGGATAATTTTGACACAGGAAATAGAGATGAAAGAAGGAAATAAGAACAAAGAAAGCCCTACTCTAGGGATTCATCAAGTGGAGAAGAAACAAAAACCGAACCAATCTGCATGGAGGAATTCAAACAAGGAAAAGATGGAGGAACAGGGAAGAGATTTGGGCTAGAACGAAAAAGTAAAATCAATGGCTGATGTTTTCTCTCCTAATTCTCAATGATATTAATCACTTGGAATGTGAGGGGTTTAGGCAATCGCCCCAGAAAAAAGGCAGTCAAAAATATTAACATAGATAAAAGTCCAGATATAATTTCGTTACAGGAAACCAAAATGCAAGGAGAAGACTTCCAAAAAATAAACAGGAGGATATGGCAAAAAGGAGAGATCCTTACTCAATCGGCACAAGGGAAATCAGGTGGATTGGCCACTATGTGGAATCACCAAATGTTCCTAGAGATAGGGGGAGCCTCTACGAGAGGGATGTTGATGGTCCAGTTACAAAGTAGGGAAACTGGGAAAATTTGGATTATAGTTAATTTTTATGGAGCACAGACAGTTAGACTACAAAGGGATCAATGGGCAGCCATCCAGACTTTCAAAGACAACTACCCGGAGGACCAATGGATTGTGGGAGGAGACTTCAATGCAAAGCTTAGAATAGAGGAACAACAAGGAGGCAGAGCCATGCTAGAGGAAAAGGACAGGTTTTTTTCAACAATAACGTGTCAAATGAATCTAATAAATATCCCAACTATGGATAGCTCCATGACTTGGACAAACAGAAGAAAGGAAGGGGAGACAGTCAAATCTTGCTTAGATCGTTTCTTCATGGGGGAGGAATTATATTTGCATACCAAGCATCAAGCAAGGGTGATGGATAGGCTTTCTTCAAATCATTTTCCAGTAAGCCTAACCATAGAAGAAGATAATCATAAAGTTGCGGGAACTTTTAAATTTGAGCTATGGTGGCTGAAAGATGAGGAGTTGGGGGACCATATAAAGGAATGGTGGAAATTAGGGAAACCAAAATTTGGGACAGCCCAATTCAAACTCCACAAACAACTGAAATATGTAAGGACCCAACTAAAGGAGTGGAGTAAACAGAAGAAGGAAATAACTAGAATCCAAAAGAACGAAATCAAGGATCAAAAGGAGAAGATTGCTCATGAGATAAGACAAGGAACTATTACGGAAGAACTGTTGCAACGTGAGGCAAAAATTATTAGGAAAGAGGAATATTTGGAGGAACAAGAAGAAATCTATTAGAGGCAAAGAGCCAAATACATGGTTAAAGGAGGGGGACCAAAACACAGCATTCTTTCATAAGACAGCAACAGCCAGGAGACAACAAAATAGAATTACAGGTCTTACAGATATGATGGGTCAGGTAAAAACCAGTGGAAGTGAAATGAAAATTATAGCAAATCAGTACTTCCATACTCTTTTTAGCAACAATGAAAATTTGAATGCAATATGGCAGGAGAAGATACTAGAGGCAATTCCGCAATTAGTCAAACCTGAACACAATAAATTGTTAATGGACGAAATTTCTTTGGAAGAAACCTCACAGAACATACAAAAAATGCAAACAGGAAAGACTCCAAGGCCAGACAGATTCCCCATTGAATTTTATCATATTTTTTGGGAAATTGTGGGCCAAGCAGTGGTGGAGGCACTGGAGGAAATCAGGCAGAGTAAGCAAATGTTAAAAGCCTTGAATCATACTTTTATCACTTTGATTCCTAAGGGCCCACCTAGTGAGATAATTGATAATTATAGGCCTATTTCACTATGTAATGTAGTATACAAGATATTAACAAAGCTTATGGCAGAAAGGTTAAAACATTTTTTTACCAAATTTGATTTCAAGTGAGCAAGGTGGTTTTGTTGAAGGCAGATAAATTCTAGATGGAATAGTAGTGGCCCAGGAGGTGATACACACAATGTCAAAACAAAAGGGCCCAGGTATGTTTATTAAAGATCTTTCTAAAGCCTATGAAAGAGTAGACTGGTCCTTTATGCAAAGGATTTTAGAAAAAATGGGTTTTGCAAAGGGGTGGAGAGATTGGGTAAAAGCCTGTACACAGACTACATCATTCTCAATTCTGGTAAATGGCAGTCCCTCTCCCATGTTCCCAGCCAAAAGGGGGTTGAGGCAAGGGGACCCTCTCCCCTTACCTTTTTATCCTTTACCCAGAGGGTCTCAAGAGACTGTTAAAAAAAGGGAGACAAGAGGGGAGGCTATCGGGCCAAACTCAAATAAGTTCTCAAATTGAGATAAATCACCTCCAGTTTGTGGATAATACTTTAGTCAAGCCAATCTCATAGTAGCAAGAAACATAAAAGAATTTTTAGATGGGTATACTCAAGCTACTGGGAAAACTTTTAATGAAAAAAAATCTCAAATTGTTATTTTCAATACAACGAAGAGGGTGAGACATAAAATTATACGATTGTTGAAATTCATGGAAACTCCTTTACCCATACAGTATTTAGGAGTACCTTAATCTGCAAAGAAAACAAAAAGCAAGAAGTGGAAAGGGTTGATGGACAGACTTCAAGCTAAGCTGAGCAACTGGAATCACAAATAGCTAAGCTTGGGAGGAAGGCTTACAATGATTAAAGTTGTGCTACAAGATCTCCCAGTTTATAAATTTTCCGTACTTCAGGCTCCAAAGAGAATTCTAAAATATATTGACAAACACACAAGAAAATTTGTGTGGCAGGTGCAAGGGAAGAACAAAAAATAGCATTAGTGGGTTGGGAGAAGATATGCCAACCAAAAAAACGAGGATTGGGGATAAGATCAGGATCCTAGAGCAGCAAGGTACTAACTGGGAAGCTATATTGGAGATGGATTACAGCTATTGGGGGTTTATGGAGTAGACTCTTACAAGACAAATATTACCCTGGAGTGGCTGAGAAAAACATTCCAAGACACAAAGTGGAAGGAGAGGGATCTACAGTATGGAGGACAATGTTAGCAGGCCAGGAGTTAATAAAGCCATACCTATATTGGCAGTTAGGGGATGGAAAGGATACTCTATTTTGGGAGGATTCATGGAATCAATCTCAACCAATTATTCAAACATTCCCAAAGATGGAGAGTTGGAAAGCATAGCTCCAAAAAGCAAGGTGGTGGAAAGCCTCTTACTATATGAAATCATGGAATCAACATGTGCCAGACTTACTACAGTGGACACATCCCCAAGAATGGTCAGTGAGGGGGATAGAGGAACTAATGGAAAAACTGTGGAGACATCTCCAAAGACACCCAATTCAGAATGGTTCTGAGAGGGATATACTTGGATGGGGAGGAAGTAAGTTGGGAATTTATAAGGCAAAGGAGGGATACAAGGTAGTTTGTGGATATGAGATTACCCCAGCACCACTTCCATGGACATTTGTTTGGCAAAAGGAAGGATGGCCAAAAATTAACATTTTCTCATGGTTGATTAACCACAAAAAGTGCTTGACTTTTGATAATTTGAGAAAAAGAGGTTTCTTTGGGCCTTCCAATGTGTTTTGTGTGGAAAAGCAGAGGAGACCTTGAATCGCCTCTTTTTTGTGTGTTCTTTTGCTAAAGACATATGGATCAATTGGTGGAGGCAGATGAGACAACATTGGGAAGTTTTGAGAGCCAGGAAAGCTTTTATGAGAAATGGAAACAGAGCAGCTTTAAGACTAAAACAATGAAAATGGCATGGTGGCAATTATGGCTAGAACGAAATGCACGCATATTTAAATCAAAGCACAGAACAAGGGAGCAAGTATGGGAGAGGATTATGAGCAAGGTAACAAAAACACTATCTATCAGATTACAGGAGGAAACAGACATAAAAATGGAGGAACTGATTGTTCTACGGAGCCTTGGAATAACTGTAACAGAGAAACAACTTAGGGATGGATACACAGGTGAGATCCCCTCGAATAACATAGGGTGGAGGCTGCCTCCCGGAGAGTGGGTGAAAGCAAACACAGATGGGGCTTCTACTAAAAACCCTGGGAAAGCTGGTTTTGGTATTATCATGCGAAATTGGAAAGGAGAACAAGTGTACTGGAGAGCAGAAGGCATGGGGGAGGCAACAAACAATGAAGCGGAAGGACAGGCGATCTTCTCAACATCAGTGATAGCTGCAAATCTACGGTTACATAAGTTGTGGATAGAGACAAACTCTCGGGTATGGGCTGGAATCTTGGATCCGATAAGGCCCTTTTAGATGCTAGGAATTGGAGAGAGAAGGAAGGTGGAAGCAGTTCAGAAGATCTGGCAGGTTTTTCAAGATGTTTTTACTACACATATCAAGCGAGAGGGAAATAGGGTGGCAGACTATTTAGCAAAATGGGGAAAAGATCTGGAGAAAGGGCAATATGTGGACTCTCAGATGGAAAATCAGATAAGCTTGTGCCAAAGAATCCAAGGGATGCAGGAGGTGATACAAGAAAATAGCAAAACAAGAAGAGCAGACAGTGAGTCTAATGAATTTATCACAGTTAGGCCACAGAGCAACACAACATGAAGATAAATGGATGGTGTACGGAATTCAGATAAATTGGATAAATTGGAATTCAACTATGGTAGTGTTGAGATGTATGGATATCTGCATTATGTATGGTAATGTTTTATGGGTAATTTTTTAGCCAGAAGGGACTGGAGGAGGATTTTCTTTCTCCCTTGATGCCTGTCCAGCTCATTTTACCTTGTAATACAACTTCTACAAATATAACATATTTTTCATTTTTTCAAAAAAGATAAGAGTTTATTGTAAAACGTATTAAATCATGTTAGTGTATTCAGTCTCATATACATACTTATCATTATTAAAAAGGATATATATATATATATATATATATCCTTCAACGTAGAGATATCTTTCAGCATGAGGACTATGTGATCATGGGAATCTCAAGCTACCATTTGTATAGTTGTACAACTACTTCATAAAAATTTACGATGGAGTTCACTTTGGATCTTATTTAAACATAGAGCAAATCATTAAAATAAAACCTCTACACATTAAGATGGACTTTAGCCACACATATATATAATATCAGTTTGTCGTTTCACCAGTAAGTGCCATGGCACTCAGGAAACGGATTCCATTGGAATCTGCTTTGAATTTTTCACGACTTTGACGTGAAGCCCACCCTCCATCCTCGCAGTCAGCATGGCCACGAACTTGGGATTTAAACCGGTTTCCGCCTCAAGCCTAAATTCTCTTATAACGCTAGCAGCGATGCATTTCATTTGAATAAACACCATCTCTTTCCCCAAGAAAACGCACAACCCAACCTGGAAGACCGAAAACTTGAAAGGACTCTCTCCCACAAATACCGCCGATCCGTTTTCGTCCGCCTTCATCCATCTCTCCGGCTTGAATTCCAAGCAATCACTGCCCTAGAGGTTCTCAATCCTTCCCATTGGCATAAGGGTGGTAGCTCACCCGCTACCTTCTGCTGACAGGCGTCCCGTCCCAGCTGACACTGGCTGGTAAATACACAACTCCTTAAATAGGCTTTAGATGGCAACTAGGAGTTTGTTCCTTATTTCCTTAAATTCACCTTTGGGAGTTATAAGTGCACAAGATCACCAATCATTTCTTTTAGAACATTACTAATGCATGTTCTTGACGGTAAGAAACATGGTATTATCTTAAACTAAACACAATTCAGACAAGTAGACTGCACCATTACATACTGGTTAACACTGAAAAGCAAAACCATAGAAGAGTAGGAAGCAAGCTAGTTACATTAGGTAAAATTGAAAAAGGTTTGTTTTATTAAAATTTAACAAATTTATTTACAAAATCAAGTTAGCTTTGGTTCATGGCTTACAAAGTTGCATCAGTGTGAGTTTTAATTATTTGCACACATCTCATTGATCTACAGCCATGTCAGAATTTTTGAATAGGGAATAGATTCTGGTTTCTACTTGTCTTTAAAGCAAATAAGACTTGACAGTATAAATGCATGGAATTTTTTGCATCAGACGTCCTTCAAACTGCAATTCACGTTAGGTTTTCAGGACTGGCAAGCCCCAACTTACCAATAGCTTGTGAAAGAGTCAACCTAAGGAGGAACATAATTTGAAACAATATATATGGAAATCTTTTCTGGTTTCTACTGGCATTAGAGCAAATAAGACTAGATGGCAAACAGCAACATGCACACATGGAACTCATCACATCATACATGCTTCAAGCTGCAATTTGCATGAGGTTTTTTGAGGGGTCGGCAAGGCTCAACTTACCACAACCTTTGTCAAATGGTCTGACCTAAGGAGGTATACAAAACATATACATGAGGTAAGAGAAAAGTTCCCTTGCTACCACAAGAGGATCTGTGCCAATTGGGGGGCTAACTAGGCTGGGACCTGAAAAGTTACATTTTAAAATTATGCTGGTCCTCACCAAGCTTCATAAAGCCATCATATGCTTCTTAAGTTCAAATAAATATAGTAAGATTTGCATAATGATGGCATTTATTTCAGCTCATCCCCTGAGAATTGTAATAAATGTTAGAGGCTGGCTTCGCCTACTGTGGGAGGGCAATGATTCCAGTTGTCACTCTTCTGTTTGAATTTGTAGCATCTGCTGGCATGAGGAATACTCAACCTTAAAGTCCACACCAACCATGAAAGATAATGATTGAAAGTACCACAGATTACACACCCATCTCACTGTTGCTACAGTAGATTGACCAACCTCGACCACCGTCCCAACAATGAGCACACTCTCATGCACTGCCTTAGAGAAAATCATTGAGCTTTGCACATCTTTGGTTAGGTCAACCAGAAGTTCAAACTATACAGGAAGGCTAAATTCCAGGGCATGCCGATGCATTCTGAGGCCAAAGGAAGGTTTGTGAGGACATGAAGGCCCATCATTTCAAGACCCTGGATATCAAAACTGGGATGTGAAATATGTGTCCAGCAAGACTCGGGTGTACTATTGCAACAGAACATCCTCGCACTCCTAATGTAATAATACAATTTGGAAGACTTAAATTATAAGAATTAAAAAATAAATAAAGCAAATTCGAATTGTTGGCAATCCAGGATTTGGTCCTGTGAAACCCCAACCAGAATAAACCATCCAATGCCTAGAAACATGTTACTAGGCATATGCAAGATACTGCACATGATGTTAGACCAGCATGCTTGCAGTCACCTCAGAAATAAATGTCCCAAATGGCAAACTGATGTTTATGTGGGGTGTGCTACATAAGAAGGAATGCCCCAAACAGCAAAGTGAAGCTCATGTGGGTTGGGCAATGTAAAAATAAACCAGTAATTATGAATACAGCTGATTGGCAATAGGCTCTATCAACGTTTATGGTTTGCCTCAACTAAGCTTTCCTAAGGGTCATCTCTATTGCTATGAAGGTTTATTAAAGTCACTCAAACCAAAAGCTGAAGTCGAAGGAATACATTCTCCTTTTGGAGACATATATTCGCTTTCACCAATATGACAATTTCATACTCCAAGAATTATACCTCAAAGTCCATCGCTACTAATGCAGGGCCCTCATAACTCAGTCTTCAACCCCACAAGAGCAAAAAAAGAGGTATCTAGTGCCAAATCAGAATCAATAAGACCTAAATAAAATCCTAATGCATCATTTTCCCACTTAGGCAAAGTGGTATACACTTGACCAAGTCAAGTGTCAATTTCCTCAATTGAAGTTAGATGCAAACGAGACCATCACTTCTCAAAGTGTGACAAACGATCTAAGCAAAATAGGGGTTTACTCGAGTCCTCATGACCACCGGTGCCAATCTCCAACAGATGCCAGTACAAAGACATTACTGCACACTCAAGCACCAGCCCTCAATTCAATGCCATAGTTTGACACCAAGCCACGCCAACACTTCAATTAGACTTAGGCACTAGATCAGCATGACCATATAAGGGTTTTGTGTTCTGCTCTTCATATACGATAATTGGCCTTATATAAGGGTTTTGTATTCTGCTCCTCATTTACATTCCCACTATTTGTAAATGAAGTTCATTTATTTACATATTTTTTTATTTTCTTGAATTTCTTGATCAACGTTCCTTTTTCTGCAATTCTCTTTTCTATTTAACACCATGTTGTATGAGCAAGGGTTCAGTGTTCCCTTTTCCGCTACACAACTCTAAAATGTAACTGATCTGGCCTCGCCGGGTAACCTGGGAAGTTATCCATTGTTCCAACATTGTGGGTCCCACAAGCACAAATTAGTATAGAAAATATAACAAACATGACTTTAGACTTAGACAGCTTTCATACTTCACAAAATCTTTTTTTTTAATTTATTTTAAACATGCATTGATAAAAGACATCAATGGGACCCTTTTTCTATAAAGTTGTAAGAGATTTTTTAATGTGATCCTCTTTTAACAACCCCTTCCATTCATTCAAATAACCAAGTATGCAATTATAACTGTCTCTAAAAAACGTGCCACAAAAAAACCTGTATTTGGGTTGTGACTTTTATTTAACAACCTTCTTCAAAGAACCGTTCACATACAAAAAGATTTTTGAATCAGTCTTCTATTGTAACTAATATAAGAGTTTGCTAATTGAACTTCTGTTTAATTCTAAAAACACCTATGTTCCATACAGGTTTCAAGATGGGGAGCTTGCAAGATGTTAGGATGCATTTCCAGAATGGCAGGACATTTTTCCCAGACGGCCTCAAGATGGTGGGATGCTTCTGAAAACCCAAAATGTGTCCCCATGGAACATAGAAAAACGAACACGCTGTTTGCTTGGAAGAACTACAAAACTTTCAACAAAAAAATATTCAAAAGCATGGTTTCTTTCATTAGCATGTCTGATTCAAATTCCAATCACACACACTTGGTCAGGCAAGTGCTACGATTTCATTCACTAATCTTCCAAGAATGCAACACATACTTCACTTAAAGAATGGCATATTCATTATAGGTCTGCAGAAAATCATTGCTTAATGGCATCACTACATCAGACAGAACCTGCATGTACTCTAAAAAATCTTAAATTATTAAAAATGTCAGCTTGCAGATACTTGGGAGCCTTCATTTACTTTGACACTTAGATTCTTGAGATCACTCTCCATACATAGACACATCATTAGATGATCTCTGTTGACTGCCTTCACCACTTATTTCCAAGTTTACCACCTAATACCACAAACATCTACAAGACAAATCGTTTAAAAGATTATTGCATCTTTGTAAAACAGTCACACAAAATTAAAAAAAGATACCTAGTGTCTTAAATTTTGCTCTTGGTATATGATCAGCATGCAGGAATCACATATCAGTTGACTGAATAAACCAATATTATCAAAATTTAAGCCATCTATCCTCTACAACGTTAGGCACATTGATCATCTCAAATGCATTCCCTTGAAGGATGCTTGCACACTGATCTTCATGCATTGCTGTGACCATTCTTCTACTGGTTTTGACTTTCTTCTCATGTTTCTCTGGTTCTAGTATTTTGTGCATTCTTGGCCCATATTGGCATTCTTGCCCCCACATTTTTGTCCTTATCCTTGCATTCTCTTGCTCATTTTGTTATACAGCCACTTCATTCTTAATATTAACATACTGAGATACCAGTTCATTTCATTGTTATCAGTAGCATCTTTAAACAAAATGTCTCGCTTATCTGTTCAACTGCCAAGGGAATTGCCAGATGCAAGCTTGATCCTTTATCAGCAATGCTATGTGCTTTTCATAATTTGGTGCTTATCAATGCTTAAGACCAAGATAGCAAAATAAAACCAAATTTTGCCTATCAATATCTTTAATATGATTCATCGAACCATAATCTTTAAAAATAGTTTCTCACCACCTATTTTGACTTTTCTGGTTCTTACGTTTTTGTTCATCTCCTAAATTGTTCTATAATACCAGATGAAAATGTCGCACATCATTTAAGTGTGCACCTTATGTTTGTTTGACAACTTCATTGTCTTTATAGAATGTTAGAATCCTTCAGAGAAGGTACAGGTTGGTGAGGGCACAGAGGGAGAACCTGCAACTTGTTTTGACTCTCGATAGCTAAAAGATGTTCAAAGACCATGTGGAGGATGACTAGCTTTTCCCATGCTTCCATGGTGGTATGCAACCATCAGGCATTACACAGGCCCAATGTCAACTTCACACTTGCAAGAATAGACCTTTGATCAGATTACTTCTTGATCGAATGTTGTTTGTGCCAATGTGGGAAGGTTGGGTGCCTTGATTATGTTTCACAGTCTCTTTCAAATGAGTCAGGCTATGTTCATATTCCATGCGCTATTAGGTACTAAAACATCTACCCACATCGAAGCAGCTTCCTGATAATATGTTATGTATAAATCTACACCTATGAAAAGACAAGTCTGCCTACCTTTATTTAGGCCTTTTTGCTCTACATCTCTTGATCGAATTGAAAACATGAACGGTTAGTCTGTCCACTTTTACATCTTCAATATCTTGGATCAGATAATGTCGCATCCATTTTAACCAGACACAAACAAGAACAATGCTTGGCAATATTTATTTGATACAGTACAAAAACCGATTACGTCTTAAAATTAAAAGGGCTTAGTTGCAAGTTTGCAACAATTAAGCAAATGTATCTCCTGTCTAAAATTGTAATGGCATCACATTTGTCAGCCAAGGGCTTTGTTGCCTGGGACATATGCAACCTGAAAGGAATTCCTGAGACCTAAAAAGGACATTATCTCATGTCTTAGAATATAGTTTAGCTTTCCCATGAGCTCTTACAGTTTCAAATACTAGATTGTAAGCCGTAAATGATTGGAGAGAATGAATATGAATATAAAAAGTTGTGACAGGGACGGGACAACTTTCTGGAATTGCGGGATGCGTTTTGGGATGGCGGGTGCATCTCTGAGATGACTTCCAAATCCCAAGACGAGTCCCAATGGAAAATAATTACAAAAAGCCTAAAATGCAGAACAATATAGCTGCATGAAAGGTAAAAGTGAGTATAATAAGGGATACACATCATACTCATGAGTTGGTTCTTGCTGACTGTTAATACCTACAAGATAACAAATCACTACCACTGACAATTTAATGGCTCTTAAAAACCATGGAGCACACAGCACAGATACCTCAGCAGCACAGCATCTCCTAAGAGTTATTGCATGAATCCTAAACAATTGCATTTAACTAAATATTAGAAATAGAAAGATGTCAGACCTCGTTGTTAAAGGCATGCTCATAACACATCCCCTGACATATGCCTATCACAATCTAATGTACATTCAGATGAAGGATAAATGAACTAGGCTTATGTACAAATATTAATATTTATGAAAGACGTAATCATAAAGTAGATTTGCCTCCACCTCAGATAGTCAAATACCACAGCCATTTGAGGACAAAATAAAAACAGGGAAACATACAGAGCAAAGCCCTTTGTTTTCACTCTTCTCAGCATTTGAATGAAGTATGAATCAGAGAGAGTAAGAAGGGAGCTTTGTTCTATTTAGATGTTGTTCTTTCTATGTAAAACACACAAGATGATCTCAATACCAAATGAGCCCCCACTCTACTCCAACATGAATGGGCAACATTGCTAAGAAAAGCAGCAAAGAGCAACAACTCTGTTCACACAGATTGGATTCTCATCACTGCAGGCTTGTGGAAGCTGATTCATATGCTCCTGACACTTAAAATGAATTACCAGATTCTGCCATAGAAAGCTTCATGGATAAGTGTCCATCTTGTTTAAGCTCCATGGAATTATCCCATGAGCTAAAAACAGAATTATCTCATGTTAAAATATAGTTTAGCAGCCCAGTAAGCTCTTAAAGTATCAAATAGTAGATTGCAATATATTAACATTTGAGACATTGTATATGAAAATAACAAAGCATAAATACGAAAAAAAAAAATCTGCCGGGAAGACAAAGTTGGGTAGAATAAATAATATATCATAATCACAAACAGATCCTTGGTTTTACACTTTATATTAGATTCTAACATAATCACTAGCTTTAACATAAAAAACTCTTCAAACCATATGGGAAAACACTTTAACCGTAAATCTTCTTAAAGTTACAACAGAATCCCAAAAATAATCTGTTCGACACCATTGAACATGACATTGTAAATTGAATAATGTCAAAGTTCAGCACTAGATGCATGCCCATAACACGACACATTACATATTCCTAATACAATCTAATGCACACTATTGTCGACGACAAAAGAACTGGTCATAAAAGGATGGTAATAAGAAAGCTTTTATATCAAAAGATAAGCATCAGAAATATGGAGTGCTTTAGACTTACAATCATGAGGAAATATTGAAATTAAAAAGAACAGTTGTAGCAAGAACATTAGCAAGAGCTCAACTGGTTAAATATGTCGACTTTAAAGGCGGAGACCAGGGTTCAAATCTTGCCAAGCATTATATGCATAGTTTTACCAAAATGTTGTTGTAATATTGTGATAACACAGTCCATGATGTAATACCAGTGAGGCCCGTTTCAATCCCATATAACTAATTTAGGGGGAAAAAAGAACATCAAAAAAATTTGAAGAATGCTCTTATAGACATATGACAAACTTCTGAATATTCTATTTGAACCAAATGAACAAATCTTACATTCCGTAGGGACACATATTTGACACTTTTTACCTAGGAGGACAAATATCCTCATGGAGACAAGGACAGGGACATCTAGTTGTCCGGTCAACGAAGACCCATTTGGGAATAAAATATATTACCACTTTTTGTCTACTTTTCAGTATAGTTTGATTCATAATCTTTAATAATTTTATAAATTGTATTATTAAATTTTTCTATACAGTGTCCATAGGGTTTGGGGCAAAGTGGTTGAGAACAAGGAGTTTCACACCATAGGCCACGGTTAGAATCCTACAGGTGAACCTTAACATTTAGCCCAAGGGACGTGGAACACTCACTGCAGAGCAAAGTGTTTCACACCATAAACCAAGGTTCCAATCCCATGGGTGAACCTTAACATTTTCATCAAATGGCATGAGCTCAAATGGTTAAAAATGTAGACTCCCCACATGTAGACCCAAGTTCAAATCTTCCCAAGCGATATATGCATAATTGCCAGCTATAATACCATTATGCAGATTGTTGAAATGCCATGGTACAATGGTCATGATGTAACACAGGTGTTGCCCATTTCAATCCCATATTACCAATTTAACCAATCTATATATAGTCATCCCCTTTTTCCTAGGGTTTGGGGTTACTTCTATCAATCTCCCTTTCTCATAAGCCACTTCCATGCACAAACCACCAACAACAACAACAATTTTTTTTGTTTTAAATAAATGTAGTCAAAAGAAACGGGCAAAGTCAAGTCATCCACAAGCATATAGAAGAACAAAATCCAAGGTGAAAAAGTAAGGTAAATTTGAATAGTATCATCCTTAATGAAAAGAAAAACAATTATTGGCTTATCCCCATTTATTGTTGCAAAAGTAGAAAATGTGGAATCAAGATGTCCATGGGTTATAGAGCTTTAACCAATATCACCAAGTGGATCCTATTTTGAATGCTTGCCCTACAGCTATCCTGCAAAAACATGCTAGTTCTGATGCAGATTCTTCTAGTGGTAGTTTCAGCAGACATAACCTAGTCCAAGATCCACTTGAACATCAACTACAGGCTACTTGTGTTGGGATGTTGAAGATCTTATTCTCAAAGGATCATTAACTTGGATTGACATACTAACTATTTCCAAGAGATTGCTCTCAATACTTTAAATATCTTAAAGAAAAATGTGGAGGCACAAGACCACTTCAATAAATTTATACAAATGACAAATTAAGGCTGTATCCAAACACAAATTAGGTATATCCCAATGTGGGAATGTATCAGTCATATCCAAGCCCTATCAAAGGGGAGCCTAATATGGACATACCCTAAGGAATTATTTAAAAATCACAAAATTTTAGTAATTGAAGATTTTTGAGGGTAGCATACCTAATTATTAAAGGAGTTTGCATCCAAAAATGAAAAAATAATATTCTGAACATGGACCTTGCACAACAACTTACCAATAAGCATAATCAATATCATCTAAGCTGGCAATCACGATAATGTTTTTATGGATCGCACATGAAAGACAATTCTGTTGAAGTCAAAAATATTAACCAGGGTTTCCATCTACACTCTTGCTAAATACTTGATGTTTGAACAAATGTCCCAAGGCATGCCAAAGTGCAACAATTGACAAGCTAAGTTCAATCTCCAAGGATGCTTAGGCCATGATGTTGTAACCTTCTACAACACCCCCTTTTAATTGTACTACAGGAGATATTTTCACTTAAGTTTAGATTCAGATTTTTAGTCAGTTTTAGCTTTCCCTTGGGATTTGCTTTATTGCTTGCAAATAAGGCTAATGGCCATCAGGTGATGGGTCATTGCAAAGGTTTGATTAGAATATTTTGTGGACAGCTGCCAGGATTGAGTTTGGCCAAGACTGCTTTGATAGGGGCAGCTTCCAAAGGGCATATCTTGGTCATTGCAGCTTCGATTGACGTTCTTTTTCCAGCAGTTTCGTTATTTCACAAAGAATAACCTCCAAGAATGCCAAACTCGGGTTGGCAGCTTTTTGCCCCTGTTTGACGCTTCAAAAGGCCTCAAAAATGCAAAATTATTCACAATGTCCAAAAATCAGTCAACATAAAATTGTTGCCAAAAATAGCACAGCAGTGCCACTTTACTAAAAATTATTCTTTGTAAGTAAAAAATTAAAAAATGGGCACATCAAAATATGAAGCATGAAATCAGCGGATTCAATTTGAAGATTTGGTGATAAACTAGAATACAATTCCCAAAATAGAAAGGCAGCATGCAAAACATAAAAGTGCAAGGATATTTTCTAAGAAAGTTAATATTTTGCTTAACATGCATGACTTTAAAAGAAAATAACCAGCGGTTTTAAAGAAAAACAGGGCAACTAAATTAAAAGGCAGGAAACACAACTATAAAGAAGACAATATTGCTTTGCATAAAATCATCGAGTAGAAAAAGAGAGCCCCTTATAGCATATGTTGTAGTCTTATTAGCTCTATCCCACTTTAGTCTTCCTCTTCACTGCTCAACTTCTTCTTGTGCCACAGAATTAGCAGCCAAATCAGCCAGCAGTTTTCGGCTGAAAATATTTGGCATTTCTGAATCAATAAAATTCTGTGATTTGGTTTTTCACTCCTACTCATTTTGTGCATACTTAGTATATAGAATTAATATTCAGAGTCGCTATATGTTGTCATTTCTTTTTTTTTTTCTTTAAAAGACTAAAGGGTTTACAAGGTGCCCAATGGATAAGACTATTAGCTATAGCTTGATAAATCTATTCTCCTGAATCTCAACTGTCGTGAAGATATTTGTTTGTTGATTCTGAATTTTTATTCACTATAGATTACAATTTATAATTTATTTTGGGAGCTGACCCTTTCTGGCTGATTATTTTAATTTTTGTTTATTTTTACTATCAGCCTTGAGCAGGGAGGTTTTATCTCCAGAGATCCCTCTCTCACCCAAGGGGTGACTCCAGAGGCAACAAGCTAGCCATCATGATAATACTTTTATGGATAGCATACTAAAGACAGATCCGTGAAAGTCTGAAAGTCCAAAAAAAAAAAGGTTAAAAACCTGTTTCTATTTACACTCTTACTAAATACTTGATGTTTGAACAAATGTCCCAAGACCTGCCAAAATGGGACAAATACTTGTGTCAGCCAAAAGCTAAGTTCAATCTCCAAGGATGCTTAGGCCATACACAATGCAACTATAGACAGACACAAGACTAACAACTGGAGGGGCAGCGGGGAAACAGGTGCCTCAACAAAATGCATCTCTCTATTTTATAAAGAAACATCTCTACCCTATTAGTGAATATAGGAACACCAGCATACACTGTTTTAAATGAATATACTTGTTAATTACATACTTTTCCTTGCTTAATCACAGAGAAATTAATTTCACTTGCTGTCAGCACTTTGAAAGTTGAGTATCCTAAACAGAACCCTCGGAGCTGGCCATTTGTACAGTGCAAAATATCATCTTCTACTGGACTCACCCTGTATCTACTAGTCATTGATGCCTCATAATATTGTTACTACTAAACTACTATGCTACTATAGATACCTGCAGCTATATCTATAATAGCATAGTAGTTTAGTACTAATAGTACTAACAATATTAAAACAAAAAAGATGATTCAGAGCTAAACCAATAGCATGTATATGAACTGCTCATCAAAGACCAACACGTCAAAGGAAACCAATTATAGTAAGCAATGTATATTGTATTATCAGCTAAAATTGAGCAATGGGGATACAAACAGAAATTTTTAGGGTTAAAATTTAAAACTTCACCCTGCTTAGGATTCATATGTTCCAGGCTATAGTGCAAAGTCAGGGATATATTTGCATAAGCATCAAAAGTTCAATATAGAGAGCCACTATGAACATAGAGAAACTGTGAATGCTCATCACAGAGCAATTAATTTCACTTGATTGTCAGCACCTTGAAAGGTGAGTATCCTAAACAGAACCCTCGGAGCTGGCCATTTGTACAGTGCAAAATATCAGCTTGTACTGGACTCACCCTGTATCTACTAGTCATTGATACCTCATAATATTGTTACTACTAAACTACAATGCTACTATAGATACCTACAGCTATATCTATAGTTGGTTTTAAGATTCACTTCAGGCATAGAACAAAATTTGTTAGGCACTCAGAAATCACCAAAACTCAAAGTCTGCAGCCTCGCTGTGCAACTTACGCTCAACTTGCTGAGCTAAGTTTTTGGTGAGTTCTTAGGAGGTAGTCACAAGTTCCTGGCTTGGATTCACCTGCAAGAGAAAAAGGGCACAGATAGCCCATAACAGCCAAAAAAACTGATCTTTGCCCTCATTTCCCACCCTAATACTACTAAAGCCTGCTTAGAGGTGATTCACATGCGATTGATCAACTTTGACTTGGCATTTATCGAAATTGATTGGATTGGAAGGATTTCTCATTATTTGGTATTCAATTTAAGAGGTGGTTTTTGTGCTTATTTTAGCAAATGCTAGAGCTTTTTTCCTTTCTTTCAGCCCTTTATTTTTATTGCCTCTGTGCAAGTTTAGAATGGCATCTACTTAAGGGAAGCAGGGGTGGAGAAGAGTAGAGCACTATACATGGTGGCAAGGACACCATGGCAAACTAGGCCCTATTAAGGGCACAGTGATATGCTATTATTATGTATTTAAGATGAGAGGAGGCATTAATATCCTCAAATACCACCTTTCCAATCCCTAGCCGAGATGGGAAGTTGTGTGAAGTAGTGGAGGATGGAGCGCTTCAAGAGATGAAATCCTTGCTTGTTTGCTATGAGGAGAAAAAATGGAAAGAATAAGGACAACAGAAGCAATTGCAACAGAATCTGTATGGTGCTTCTTCTAAAATGATCTTGTTGCATTAGCAGCAATGCCTGTACTTGATGGCTTTTGACTCTATTCATTATGTCTTCATCACTAACACTAAATGATGTTGGGTTTCTATGTTGAACATATTTGAATGCTCTTCTTCATGTTGCTCCTGTTTTGCTTGGGTCCTCTATATAACCAAACTACATAATCTTGTGTTCCCATTGTCTTTTTCTAATTCCCTTGCTCCACATTTCTCATGTTCACTAAAGATATTTGAATTGTTTAATATTCTAAACGAACTGCTTCTAGTTTTATAATAGACCATTGCACTTAAACAGACCCTTGCATTGAGAATTTCTCACCTCTAAATGATGAGGGTTTTTTTGTTCGTGTTGTTGCATTATTGAGTAATTGTTGCTAACCATACAAGAACAAAGAGGATTTGCTAAAGAATGGCATAGCATTTACTCTTCAATTAGCATATCTGAAGCAATACCAAGCAATTGTAAACTGTCTAAAAACAGTGCCACCTTTTGAGTAACTGCCAGAAAATGAACTGGTTGCAGTAGTAATACAAGAACAAAGAGGATTTGCTAAAGAATGGCATAGCATTTACTCTTCAATTAGCATATCTGAAGCAATACCAAGCAATTGTAAACTGTCTAAAAACAGTGCCACCTTTCGAGTAACTGCCAGAAAATGAACTGGTTGCAGTAGTAATGTGATATGTATCATATGAATAGCGGAAAGAAGCATAGACATTAAAACATCTCTTCTCAGATAGTTGAACATGCAAAACTTTCATAAATTGATAATTCTCATTACAATTCTTTGAGTGTTCTTTATGTGTGTATCGACTAATGTTCTCTGTGTACTCTAAATGATATTTATAATCTTGGTTCCAACTAAAACACCATTCTTCAATTATAGCAAGTGGTCCCTGATCTCTCCTCTGATCTGGATTAGGGTCCCTCTTCAACTTAGCAAAATCTCCAAGTTTTTCATGGTTTTCAATATATGGTGCAACCTAGCATCCCCTTCCCAGGAACTGTCTCTCTGACACAGATTTCAGGAGATGTTGAAGTTTCACCACAGATGCCAAAATAAAGCAAACAGATAACTGCATCAAGGAATGGCAAGGGTCATGAAAGTCATTGGTGGTACAAGCCGTGATGTTTTAGTCAGGAATCAGGATCTATATTGCCTATTATAATTGCAAGCTCAATTTTTTTGAAGAGCTTATGCCATTCTAATCCTTGACCATTTGATATATGCAGTGAGTTATTATCTGATACACACTCAAATTTTCAATTCTTGCATAGTTGGTAGGAATAGTTCTTCTAAAAATTGTACGATAAATGTTGCCTTCCTATACGGATAACATGGGCAAAGCTTGCCATTAGACTGTAAGATGTTTAAATTTTCTAAGAGCAAACTACTTCAGTGTGAATGGTATGTTCAAATTTTTGGACAAGCTAGAATCCAAAACCGAGGAACTACATCATGCCATGAGATGCTCTACCAGTGGGCTACTTGTCCATTTCATGGTGAGATTCATCTGTTCTCTTTGAGATGTGGATTATAATGTTCCGCGGTGTGAAGATTAAGATATCAAAGTTCTTTCTTTCCAAGACATCCGTCCCTGAATTGCAAACTTGTAATCCACGGCACTGCAATCCTGATTCGAATCATAATCTGATTATACATTTGGGCTAGCAAGATAAACCCTAACCCCAAACTTAAAAACAAAGAGACCCTAGTCCAAAAAGAGAGGTGCACCCAACTGCAGGGAGCTTAATTTTTAAAAAGTTGGATCTTGGGTTTACTACCCTTCCCTTCGGTTTTCTTATTGGAAACTAAAAAAATCAGTACTCTTGTAAATTGTAATGGGCTATAAGGAACATAGCATACCTGAATAGCTACCTCTGGGATTTGCAAAGGGCTGCAAAGATTCCAATGATTTCACCGGGCCCCATAGTTTCCTGTACTGAGAAGTCTGCAACATTCAATATAAATATAAGGTTTGACATCCCACTTTAATTACAAGTACCAAAATATAAAAACAAATAAAAAGACAGTTATCTAATTAAAATGAATTGCGTTTGGACCTGATTGTTTGGCCTTGTGGAAAACTCATCGTTCTCCAGCACAGGGTGCCAGTTGAAAATTGTCAAGATGCCTTGTCTATACTGTATGAGATCTGTGGTAGGATACTTTGATAGTTGTGTCAAAAGAGACACCAGTGACAAAGCTATGCCAACAAAGGCTGCCCACTTGATCTTGGACTTGAATATCATGGTTTCTCAGGCTCTAACTATCACAGATTTATTTGACAAATTTCAATCTTTCTTCCTCGCTCATGCATTGCGGCTTTTGCTGCTACAACAGGACACGTGACCAACATAAGATGTCTGGATTCCCCTACTCCCTGAGACTTGATAGAGATCATGATGCCATGGAAGTCCCAGCTCCAACCCTTCTGTCCATGTGTACAAAAGTTAAACCAACTTTGTTGATGGGTAATGCATTCATAAATATAAGAAAGGGGAAGTTTTTATTAGCAGATCTGAGGGGGCACCGAGAAACTAGATCTCACTGTTGCAAAGCAAGACACTAATTTGGGTTGTGGCCAAATCAAGATGACGAAATACGAGAACCTAACTCTTTGTTCACACAATGTCACCACCAAAAAGGAAATTTTTAGTTGACTCTGAAAAATTGGAAATTTTGTATCTGGGTCTCTTTCCCAATTTGCTAAACTCCACTCATGTGGAAATTCATTCTCTTCTAGAATCTAGATCCCATCCCTAGGGCTCCCTGGTCCTGAATGGGTATGGGTGTACTTTGTCACGTATGGATTCAAACCTTTATTCAATTGTTACCACGTGACAGGATGAGATGTTTAGCCCTTTGCATTCGATCAATAGATAAAATTCTTAAAGGTTTGTATGACTTCTCCGAGGCTTCTTGAAGCAATAAGAATTGAACAATAGAGGATGTCTGAGCATGATTACTCCTAAAATTGCATTCCTACATGTATGTTTGAAAACCCTAGCACAGCTTACTATGTAAGTCAAATACACGTTTCCACCCATGTGCATAAGAGCTATGAATATACATAGACATGCATTGCATTTGGAAGGCCTACTTAATGGTTTGTTGCCTCCTCTTGTTACCATCATCCTTGGACATGAGACAACACTTAGTATTCATTTAAAAGTTGTCCTTTCCACGTTTTAATAACGACCTTCAAAATCTTGAACATTGGTTTAAGTTTTATTTTAAGGTTGGATAATGCCTGAATATTCATTAGAAGATGGTACATTCAAATTTGGTGATGGTTTTTACAGGTTGTTTAATTTTTTCCAGTTTAGGTTTACATTAATAAAATAAAAATTTATAGATATTAAAATTTTAATATTTATATTTACATGTTTAGGTGAGTTGGAGAGGGTAGGGTAATCTTCTATGAGTTGGAGAGGGTAGGGCAATCTTCCAAGGGAGTTCTCTGGTTCGAATCTCCACCCTACCAAATGCACATCGGGTACCCAAAATCTAGTTGATAATACTAGTGCGATCGGGGTCTCATACAACGTACTTAAGTGTTTTTTTTTTTTTTTTTTTTTGCATAAGAGTCATAGTGAAATAGGACTGACTCTTTCAATCCTGTATGGCTAGTCAAAAAAAATACAAACCATTTTTTATTAAAAGATATTATCTCAAATTATTAAATTTAAATTTTCAATGAAAAAAAGTCAAGTTTAAATTTTAAGAAGCTTACATGATAGTTGTTATAATACCATTATGCAATCATGAAATTGTTACTTATGCAGACATCGTGTAATTTGAACAAGCCCCCTTTCGATTCCATCCCATTCCATGCAATCAATTAAAAAATTGGAAGTTAGGGTGAATGGGTATGAGATAATGGTTTGTATTTTGTATTTTTTATTTTTATGTGATGACTAGAATTTTAAATATTTGTTATGCATGTATCCTATTGAAATATTTAAACTTAGGTCTCTTTTTTAAATTAATGATTAAGCTCCTCATATTTGATATAATGATTTGTATCCCTATGACAGGCTGAGGAGTCTCCTCCCAACCATGACCCCTTGTAAAGAGCTATGCTTATCAATAGGGAATTTAACACACACCTTCGATTTTGTTTTAACCATTGGGTTAGGGTTACATTGACAACATCTAAACCTGATCAGGTGTCGAGCAAAAGGTGTTATAAACCCAATCAGGTGTTGAGCAAAAGGTGTTATTGATTTCCTTATGTATTAAAAAAATTATTAATTTTTTAAATTAATTAAATATGTGGATAAAACAATCTCATTCATATTACATTATAACCACACGATAATATTACAACAACTTAGTTGTTTTTTTTTTTTTTTTTTGTTACATAAGAGTCATGGTGGTGTAATAGGACGGACCCTTTGCCATATACAAATCATTTTTATTAAAAGATATTAACTCAAATCATTAAATTCAAATTTTGAATGAAAAAAGTCAAGTTTGAATTTTAAGAAGCTTGCATGATTGTCTAGTTGTTATAATACCATTATGCAATCATGATCAACTGTTACTTATGCAGACATGGTGTAATTTGAACAAGCCCCCTTTCGATTCCATCCAATTCCATGCAATCAATTAAAAAATTGGAAGTTGGGGTGAATGGGTATGAGATAATGGTTTGTATTTTTTATTTTTTATGTGATGATTAGAATTTTAAATATGTGTTATGCATGTATTCTATTGAAATATTTTAACTTAGGTCTTATTTTTAAATTAATGATTAAACTCCTCATATTTGATATAATGATTTGTACCCCTATGACAGGGAGGAGTCTCCTCCTAACCATGATCCCTTGTAAAGAGCTATGCTTATCAATAGGGAATTTAACACACACCCACCTCCTCATACATTCGTTCACATCACGGTTTGAACCTTGGACCTCCCGAAAAAGAATTTTAAAATTATTAATTTAAAGAATTTTCGATTTTGTTTTAACCATTAGGTTAGGGTTACATTGACAACATCTAAACCCGATCAAATGTCGAGCAAAAGGTGTTATTAATTCCTTTATGTATTAAAAAAATTATTAATTTTTTAAATTAATTAAATATGTGGATAAAACAATCTCATCCATAATACATTATAACCACATGATAATATTACAACTTAGTTACGTCGATAGGCGTCCTAATAGCTAGGAAGGTCAGCCACACCGTAAACAATATTAATATTTTATTAAAAAAGTCGACATTAAGAAAATTATCCGCCGACATTAAGGGTTACGGTGGATTTAAAATATTTAAAAAATATTTAAATTATCTAAACTAGAATGGTGCCCAAACTTTCTAATATTATTTGCTTCTCCTCGAACTCTTCTCTCCTCTCTTCGATGCTACTAACTTAGATATATAAAATATATATCTATAAACGCCGAGATTATCTCGAGGAGCCTATCTCATTTATTGGGGATGTGATAGATAGGCGCCTCAAGATTGATAACTCTCGGTGTTTATAGATATATATATTTTATATATCTAAGCTAGTTAATATGCATGTATTGAATAATAAAATTTGAACTTGGTCTCCTCCTTATTTACCTAATTAAATTAATGTTATTTAATATTTTATAAATATTGATTAGATAAATAATTTGGTAATAATTTAAAATAATGAAAATAATATTTTTTTTTATCAATCATAAGTATGATTATAATTAAATGGAAATGAAATTACATTCAGTGACAAAATAATCCATCACATTATAAATTTACATTTATTAAAGATGATAATATGATGTTTAACAAGTACAGCGTAGTGGTTAGGACTTTGGCCTCTCTTTGGGAGGTCCAAGGTTCAAACTATGGTGTATCTACAAGAGAATAGATTGGATGGTAGCAGTCAAGTGTTTTTTAGTTGGCTATCCTAGTTTGATGTCCTGAAGGGTCAGGGATCCCGTTGACTTCATCTAACCTAGCTGGCTAGGATTTATAGTGGTAGCACCCAATGGTGTTACCAGTCCTCCTATGTATTAAACAAAAAATTATAATATGACTTACATGATTTTCTTGTTGTTGATATTTAACAAGTATTTTTTTTAACACACAACACATACCATTACACACACATTGTGGTTTGAACCTTGAACCTTCCAAAGAGAAGCCAAAGCCTTAACCAATAAATTGTCCCCACTTGGACATCAAGTATTTTTTTTTGTCTTTTCCAATAGTTGTCCTTCAAAAAGTTTTGTTATAAAATGTGTCCCTCTAATGTTAAATAGCAAACACATCTCTTTCTAAGTCATAGCTTATTTTTGTATTCTTCTTAGGGTATTGTTCATCTCCTTGTTTTACACCTGAGATGACGGTGAATTAGTCCTCAATTGTGCTATTAGCATCTTCATTTTCCATTTTCAACTCTTTACCAATTCCTCTATATATCGAAAAAATGATAATATGAAGATGCCCAAACTTTCTAATATTATTTGCTTCTCTCCTCGAACTCTTCTCTCCGATGCTACTAGCTTAGATATATAAAATATATATATCTATAAACATCGAGAGTTATCAATCTCGAGGTGCCTATCTCATTGGTGCCCAAACTTTCTAATATTATTTGCTTCTCTCATCGAACTCTTCTCTCCAATGCTACTAGCTTAGATATATAAAATATATATATATATATATATATATATATATAAACGTCGAGAGTTATCAATCTCGAGGTGTCTATCTCATTTCTTGGGAGTGTGATAGATAGGCGCCTCGAGATTGATAACTCTTGATGTTTATAGATATATATATTTTATATATCTAAACTAGTTAATATGCATGTATTGAATAATAAAATTTGTACTTGGGTCTCCTCCTTTTTTTTCTTTTTTTTAAGCAAAAAACCCCTTGCGGAGTCGCCTTGGTTTGAGAGACCACGAACAGGGGGTTCTACACCGTCAAAGTCACCCGGGGGTCGCACCCGACCCTGCCCGCACCAACATTATCAATTGGATTTTAGATACCCAATTCAACTTTTTGGTAGGGTGGAGATTTGAACCTGGGACCTCCCTTGGAGGATTGCCCTCTCCTCTCCAAATCACCTACAACACTTGGGTAAAAAATAATTTATAGTGGAAAACACCCCTTTCGAGGTGCCACTTTCAATAGGTTGGGCATAGGAGGAATGGAGCCTTGTCGGCCTCTACCAGCACATAGGACATTCCTAACTATACCATATATCTGCAGGATGGAGACAAGGGGAATGGAACCTGGGTCGACCTCTACTAGCACCCAAGTCATTTATCTTGGGTCTCCTCCTTCAAAGTTGAGGAATTTACCTAATTAAATTAATGTTATTTAATATTTTATAAATATTGATTAGATAAATAATTTGGTAATAATTTAAAATAATGAAAATAATATTTTTTTTGTATCAATCATAAGTATGATTATAATTAAATGGAAATGAAATTACATTCAATAGACAAAATAATTCGTCACATTATAAATTTACATTTATTAAAGATGATAATATGACGTTTAACAAGTACAACGTAGTGGTTAGGACTTTGGCCTCTCTTTGGGAGGTCCAAGGTTCAAACCATGGTGTATCTACAAGGGAATAGATTGGATGGTAGCAGTCAAGTGTTTTTTAGTTGGCTACCCCAGTTTGATGTCCTGAAGGGTCAGGAGTCCCGTTGACTTCATCTAACCTAGCTGGCTAGGATTTATAGTGGTAGCACCCAATGGTGTTATTAGTCCTCCTATGTATTAAACAAAAAATTATAATATGACTTACATGATTTTCTTGTTGTTGATATTTAACAAGTATTTTTTTAACACACAACACATACCATTACACACACATTGTGGTTTGAACCTTGAACCTTCCAAAGAGAAGCCAAAGCCTTAACCACTACATTGTCCCCACTTGGACATCAAGTATTTTTTTTTGTCTTTTCCAACAGTTGTCCTTCAAAAAATTTTGTTATAAAATGTGTCCCTCTAATGTTAAAGAGCAAACACGTCTCTTTCTAAGTCATAGCTTATTTTTGTATTCTTCTTAGGGTATTGTTCATCTCCTTGTTTTACACCTGAGATGATGGTGAATTAGTCCTCAATTATGCTATTAGCATCTTCATTTTCCATTTTCAACTCTTTACCAATTCCTCTATATATCAAAAAAATGATAATATGATTTAAACTATTTTGTTATTATTCATATTTATCGAGTATTTTTAATCTTTTCTAACAACTATCTTTTTAAAAAATTTGCAATAAAATGTATCCCTCTAATGATAATGAACAAACATTCTAACTTAAAACGCATCTCTTTTTAAGAGTTGTAGATTATTTTGTATTATTCTTAGGATATTGTTCATCTCCTCGTTTCACACACCTGAGATGACATGCATTAGTCCTCAATTGTGCTATGAGCATCTTTTTTTTTCCATTTCAACTCTTTACCTATGTATGGTTTTTTGTTAGTACTCATAATTTGGGTTAAATTTAATAAGATGCAAAAAAAAAATTCTTTATAAGTTTATTGTTCATATGTGTAACCTAAACTTTTATTTCACATACCTCTTTGTTTTTATTGTTGTATGGATAGTTATCTAAACCAATATCCCTTTTCATCTACTTTTTATTTTCTTTTATTTATGTATCTCTTTGCCTTTCTAGATTTTCCTCTACTCCTGATTTGGATTATTTGTTCATTGTTAAACTTGTTATTTTCTTTAAATAGGTTAGTAGTCAACTCATTTTTATCCCTTCTAAGGAAAGTGAATTTATACCTGCTAGAAAGATCTTATATGGAATTGATGCCTTAAATTTAAAGTTGTTTATGATTAAACACTCTTAGATTCTTTCAATTCATGTCACTTTATCCTAGATGCAACATTGGCCTAGACCTCAAAACAATAGAGTGTTATTTTTTTTTGTAAGTAGATATTTTATATACAAAATGGATTTTTTAAGAGGATCCCAAAACCTTATAACATGAGAGGCCACAACCCTTAGTAACAAAAGGAGCCCCTTGGGCTAGTACAGTAGAAACCATAGTAAACCTTACAAAAAAAAAAAACATAGTAATGCCTAGGAGGGCTACATCAGAAACCTCAAACTGGAGGTAAAACATGTTGAAAAACAACAAAAAGAAACAGATGCATCCATTCTGACAACCGCAGCCTCTGACAATGCAGTGCTCCTTGTGCCCGTTCGTCCAAGCTCGATCCTCTCTTCTTGCTTATGTGGAATCATTAGCGATATCCTGGTTGGCAACCTTCTCCACGTCTGTCGAAAACAACTACCACCACACCATGAGACATGTGGACAGTAATCCCTTATTTGCCAAGTGGTTGGCTAAACCATTGCCCTCCCTGTAGGTGTGCTTGGCTTAGACCAGGTTCCTTAGGAGGAGGAGGTTCCTCGCCTCAGAAATGACATTGAAAACCTTCCACGCTGGATCTTGGGAATTCATCATGTAGTTAATGATGTTCAGTGAGTCCCCTTCAACTACCAAGGGTCGGGGATCCTCTACAATGAGCTCGAGTCCTCTCAGAAGTCCTCTAGCCTCTGCAACATGATTGGTTTGAAACCCCAAGTTTTCACAGAAAGCCAGAACGAGTTGTCCATTATGGTCTTTAACTGATCCACCCGCAGCGGTCGCCCCTGGGTTGCCTTGAGAGGCCCCGTCAAAATTTAACTTCAACAATCCTTGAGGAGGCCTGACCCACCTGATGTCCTTCCTGGATGATCGCGAATCCTCCTGCTCCTTGATCTCCCCTGATAACTTCAAGGGTTTGAACAAACCCTCTTCAAACACATGCTTGGGCCATGGGTTGGGGATAAGCTTGGAGTTCTCAATGGCAAAGGCTATGGCCCTGTGAGCGATTGAGGGAGGATCCCTGGGAGGATTACCGAAGACCCGACCATTGTATTCCAACCATATCTGCCACAAAAAATGGTGGAAGCAAGCATTCCACAGGAAATAGAGCTTGGGATTTTTAAAAGGATTGGGCCATTGGAAGAAAGTCTCCTTAATGGTCTTGGAGGGAATCCATTGGATCTGAAAGGTAGAGAGGATGGAGCCAAGGACCGACCTAGTGAAAATGCAATGCAGGAACAGGTGGTCAGAGGACTCACAGGCTGACTCACACAGATAGCACCTACTGGGAATAGCAAACCCCCTCTTGTGAAGATTGTCAATTATGAGAGCTTTATTCTAAAAGGCAATCCACGAGAAGAAATTTACCTTTGGGATCAAACATTTCCTCCAGACCACGTTGCAAGGAAAGTTTGATTTCAACCCTTTGCATTGGAATTCATAGGCATATTTGACAGAGAATCCACCATCATCGGTCCCCCTCCAAATCATTCGATCTGGACCTCTGCTAGTGGGTATGATGATTTCCTTAAGGACGGAGGACAAAAAGTCAGCCTCAATCTCTAGCCTCTCTAAATCAATGACTTTACACTGTAGGGAGCCATTTATCCATTAAATTAAATTGGCCACCTTTCGCCCAAAGTTGTTATCCAGAAAAGTTTTAAGGTGAACCAGCCCGGTCTGCTAAGAGAGAGGGTCCTCTAGGGCCCACCTATCCTTCCAAAAATCTATGCTCCGGCCATCCCCAAGGATCCACTTGATGTCGTCTTAGATCAGCTGCCTAGATTGGACAATGGCTTTCCAGAAAGCTGACCCCCCAGTGGGAGTCTCATCCTCAAGAAAGGAAGTGTTAGTGAGGTATTTCCTCCTGACAATTCTAACCCATTCTATCGGTTCATTTGCTGGGATCCTCCAGGTGTGTTTGGAAATGAGCGCTAGGTTCATCTTGTCCATTCTCTTGAACCTTAATCCTCCTTGCTTCTTGCTTCTACAAAATTTGTCCCAGGCCACCAAAGGAAACCTGGACTTGTCTTCATTGCCTGACGAAAGAAAGTTTCATTGGGTTTGCTCAATCTTGTGAAGAATCGAGGCAGGCAATCTAAAAAAAAACATGAAAAAGGTCGAAATCTCTTGGAGGCATGCCATAGTGAGGGTTGCCTTGGCAGCTTGGGATAAGAACTTGCCTTTCCATGACGCCAGCTTTTTGTGGATTCTCTCGAGCACCATGTTCCACATCCCTTCCTTAGCACGCCCGCAAAAGAGAGGGAGGCCAAGATAGGTAGTTGGGAGGGATTCAATAGAGCACCTCAAGATCCTTGCAATATAAACTTGACGCCTGACAAGGGTGTTGAGAAAAAATATCTTGCTTTTGATGTAGTTAACTTTTTAACTAGTAGCACTCTCATAGAGTCCTAGGATTCGTTTGATGGATCTGGCTTGAGCTACTAACTCTATGGTGGACAGGAGCATGTCATCCACAAAATGTTGATGGGTGATCACCTCAATCCCCGAGGTAAGGAGGATGTCGATCACCTTCTTTCATTGTTGGGCATCCTTGAGGGCTCTTCCCAAAGCTTTTGCGAGGATGATGAAAAGGATGGGGGATAGAGGATCCCCTTGACGTAGACCTCTTGAGCTCTAAAAGAAATCGACAGGAGAGCCATTGACTAGGACAAAGAATTAGGGGGAGGAAATGCAACCCTGGATGAGGTCAACCCACAGGGGATGGAAGCTAAAATTGAGGAGGATCTCTCGAAGGAAACCTCTGTCAACCCTATCGAATGTCTTGTTCATATCAAGTTTGAGGAAAAGGGCAGCCTTCTTAGTAATTGAGGTAGAATGCAGGGTTTCATGGATCAATATGACCCCATCCAGGATGTTCCTCCCTTTCACCAAATTGCCTTGAGACTGATCAATGATAAGGGGGAGAATGGGCTTTAGCCTGTTGGTAATAACCTTGGTCGACACTTTGTAGATGACGTTGCACGGACCGATAGGCCTATAATCGAGAGATGGATTTGCGATAGAGGCTTTCGGGATGAGGGCCAAGAAGGTGGAGTTGAAACTATGAGGGACAACTTTGGTTGATTGGATCTCTCTATGGCCTCACAAACATCGTTCCCCACCACATCCCATAGGGTTTGTAAAAACCTCGGAGAGAAACCATTCGGCCTAGGGGCTTTATCAGGTTGCATTGAAAACAAGGTCTCCTTAATCTCATCGTGGGATAAAGGTTCCACCAGTTCGAGGTTCGCATCTTGAGGAAAGATGCAAGGAATGTTTGATAGGAGAGTATCCTGAGCTTGGATGTCACCCTCTGAGGCACTTCCCAAGAGGTTATGGAAAAAGGACACCGCTTCAGTCCTGATCTCAACTATGTCCTTGGTGAATGATCCATTGCTACACATAATCTCCCTGATCTTATTGGATGCCTTGTGTCACATAGTGGAGGCGTGAAAGAACCTAGTGTTAGCATCGCCTTCCTTGACCCACAGGTCTCTTAAATTCTGCCTCCAAAAGGTTTCCTCTCTAGCTAGGATGTTATGGAACTATGCTAGGAGGTTCCTTTCCTCCTCCCTAGTGGGGTTTTTGTGGTCCCCAGCTTTGATTTTTCCTTTCCATCTCCTGAAGTTTCTCAATAATGGCCTTTTTACTGGTGAAAAGGTTGCCAAAAACCCCCCTGTTCCAGATTTTCAAGTTTTCTTTGACCATCTTTAGTTTCTGAGCTAGTCGAGAAGTGGCGGATCCTCCAAACTTTTGATGCCACCATGAGGACACTTGATATTTGAAATCCTTGTGGAGATTCCACATGGCTTCAAAACGAAAAGGAGTTTTGAAGGAGGGAGGCCTGCTAGTTTCAAGGAGGATGGGACTGTGGTCTGATCTAATCTGAGGTAAGGCCAATAGGGTGGCATCACCAAACAAAGGGATAACTTCTTGAGAGATGAGGAACATGTCCAGCTTCACCTGGATGAGCCCGCTATCAACCCTCCTGTTGCTCCAAGTGAAAGAGGACCCCTTGAGCTTAACATCCATGAGCTCATTAGTATTGAAAAAATCTCTAAAATCCTCCATGCTTCTATTGAAAGAGTCATTACCTCCTTTCTTCTCAGACGGATGCAGCGGGCTATTGAAGTCTCCTCCTATGATTCATGGAAAGGTTTTGAAGGTGGTCCTCATTTGAGTTACAATTTCCTACATTTCAACCCACTCGATGGGGGAATTTGAAGCGTAAATGTTGGACAGGATCCAAGATTGATTGCTGGTCTTGGAGTGAAACAAAATGTTTAGGATCCTGCTCGAGGATGCCAAAAGCCTTCCTTCAACCAGGGTAGGGTCCCAAAGGCACATGAGCCCACCTGACGTGCAAAGTGCATAACCAAGAAGGAGGATCTGCTTCGGCTCAAATCCATCGCGAAGCGGAGTTGCGAACGAAAATTCAGCGAAGCGCTTCAAAGGCACGCACTCCAAGCCGGGTATTTTTTTGAGGCAATCAAGTGCCTCATAAATGAGTTTTTACGTGCCCGGTGAACTCGTTGCTCATTTTTGGCAATTGGAAAGGAAGTATCAGTCCCTGAAGGAGAGCCCGACGGACATGGCGGCCACTCGAGCTCCGCACCCGAAGGCCAAGGACGTTCAGGCGGCTCATAAATGCGAGTTTCCTCGGCTGACCCGGTCACAGTTGCCAGTTATGGGAAAGGATTTGAGAGCTCAGTCACGGGAGCTGCGAGAGCCGACTTCTCAGATTTTTGAGGATGTACTCCTCCATTTTGCGCATTGATGGCTCAGAGGGTCGGGTCCTCTATAAAACCCAGGCAGTGTAATGTAAAAGAGGGGGGAACTTTCTGCTAGAAAGCTGCTGTAACTTGAATCCCTGCGATTAATACTAAAGAGCTTCGGGCTTAATTTCTCTCTTGTATGTTGCCTTCTGTGATTATTTTTGTTATCTTTTCTTCATTTGCATACTGTAATTCTACATTCTGGATTTAGGTGTGCGATTGGGGTAGAACCCTAGAATTTTCTCGAAGGATACATAGGGGAGAAAAACGCTGTAATAGTTCTCTTGTATGTTGCCTGTGGATAGTGTTTCTGTTATATTCACTCACTTCCTAGTCGCCGTAATTCTGAATCCTGGATTTCGACGTAAGGGGGAGGGTAATCCTGGAACTCGTCCAGAGGATACATAGGGGGACTAGTATTGTGTTCATTTTGTTTTATTCTTGGTATTCCTTGCTGCTGTTTTGAGTTGTTAGCCAGCGATCGTGCTACTGGTTCTTTCCCACTTTAATCTATTGACATTTCTTCCCTTACCCTGTTTATTTCTTTCCTGCACCCTTACTCTTTTTATTTCTTTCCTGCACTCTTATCTCAAAACCCAAGTAGTTTAGTAAAGGAGTCGGCCTTTCTCCGGATATTGGCATGAGGGGCATCTCTTCCTCTCGGCCTTTCAATGTTGGTCCAGGTCTAGGGCGCGTACACTTCCCAAAATCCTTTCCTGGGTAGATTTGATGACCAATAGTTTCTGGCACGCCCGGTGGGACCCGATCAGTCTCACCTTGTGAGTGGTAGTGAGAATCGATGCTCATCTCATTGCCGAAAGACTCTTAGCATCTGGTGACTCTGTTTAACCTGAGAATCTTAAAGTCGTAGAGACCGGTACTTAAGTCTATGCCTTCATGCAAACAAGATGGAGAGTTAGGAATAGAGGAGAGGAAACTGAGTTCTTTGAGCTTGATATTGACGCCTTTGGGGAACGCTCTAGGTTGGTCACCCCTGAGTCATTGTTACGTGGAACATCCTCGCAAGAGGCTGCTTTTGACGAACAAGGGCTAACCTCAGATAGCACAGCAGCTAGCTTCCCTCCCAATCCTCCCAACTCACCGAAGCATCATAGTGCTTCCATCCCTATTAGTCATCCTGTTAGCAACCAAGGAGGAACTTCGGGAATCCCTGTTTCTCAGAATCTAGGCACAACAACAACAACAACAACAAATGCAACAGCAGCAGCAACCACCGCCCAGACTGTTCCCAGCATGGAATTCTTTTGGACCGCTAAATCTAGTGGGACAAGGGCAAGTTCCGCCTACTGCTATGAAGAAAATCCCAACGTTCGATGGAACTAGGAAGACTGCTCTAGAGCACATCCAGGACATAGTTTCTCTGGCGGTGATTCATGACATCACAGAGGAGCGAGTTATGGTAAAGCTTTTGGTTCTATCTCTTAGAGGGAAGCTCCTCTACTGGTATAGATCTTTACCACCTGGTACTATAACAGGATGGGACCAGTTAGCCGGACAGTTGATGAGAAGCTTCAACGAGTCCATCGATCCATCCTCTCTCCTGCATCAGTTCACAATGATTCAGAGACATCCACAAGAAGAGATCACTGATTTCAATGTTAGGTTCGCTCGAACCTGGCAAAGGATACCGATTGGACTTCGGCCAACTAGCGAAGCTACAACATACTATTTCCTTAGGGCTTTCAACCCTGATATCAGTGTAATGGTAAGGTATTCGAATATCAATACCTTCCTCGAGTTGTATGAGTTAGCCCAAAGAGCGAAGATGGATCTAATAGCTATGGGTAAGCTTCCCCAAAGGATGTCGATGCCCATACTTCTTGATTTCCCTCAATCTCAGTATGCGAATGCGATCGCTTCGCAGATTTCTACAACTCTCGCGTACCCGATCTCGTCTTGGAACCCGAACCCCATTGTATCCCAGATCGCTACTCCACAAATCCATTTTCCCACATTCTCGACATCACAGCCCACTATCTCTTCGATGTTTCCTGTATTGCCAGCACCACCTCAACACCCCGCCCTACCTCCAATACCAACGATGGCTCCATTGCCACCTATTCCCAAAGCCGATGATATGCAAGCCAAAATACTACAGGAAGTTCAGTCCCTGAACTCCATAGTGCAAACTCTATCCAATGACATGACCATTATGAAAAAGAAGCAAGCGCAACAAGAGTTTCTACCAAGAAGGTCTTATCCTACACCCGCGCTTACCAAAGATCAAGTAGTCCAGCAAGGGAGAGCGTCGACAAGAAATGTCGTGATCGATGAAGCTCCGAGCACTTTCGATTACATACATTGGTGCTCCACATGTAATGACCCTCACGAAGAGAATACTTGCATGCTGCACCAACATTATGTGCAAACGCTGGCAAGCAGTAGTCATGGTGGTCAGGTCAACATTATCAGGCAAATGGATCAGAACCTGGTAATTGGCGAAGAAGAGCAAGTTGCAGTCCTCACCAGAGGAGGAAAAAGGTCAATAGAGGTAGATGCTGATCAAATGGCTCCCTTAAAGGTGCATGCTCACCACGAGAAGGGACAACAACTTCCCTAGGCCCCAAGCGAAGCTTCTCAGCTTCCCCCAGTAAAAGAAAAGGCTCAATAGGCCCCTGCAAAACCACCTCAGGTGGAAACTAAAGAACAAGCTAGAGAGAAGCTCAAGTTTCCTTCGCTGACCAAGCGACAAAGGGTCGAGGCCATGGAGCAGTATCGCACCAGGTATGAGGCGAAAAGGGAACCTGAGGTGCCCAACTCCCTAGCGTATAATATTGTAGATGAGCTGAAGAAGACTCCGACCAAGATCAGTCTGTATGACGCACTGCAACTACCCGAACAAGTGGATTTGTTGCAAGAATCATTGAAGATGACCAAGGCGAGAAAGTCAGCACCGCTCGCCCTAGTGCAGACCCTGTCCACATCCATTACAGGAAAGAATAGGCCACCTCCATTCTACCTATCTCTACAAATGGAAGGGTATGTTGTACACAACTGTATGATTGACTCCGAGGCCATGACGATAGTCATGCCCAAAGCAGTGTGTGAGGAAATAGGAATGGAGTACACCCAAAGCAGTCATGGCGTGCTCCAATTGGATGGTACTCCCATGAAGACTGTAGGTGTAATTAAAGATATACCCATCCGACTACACAAGATGCCTCAGATCACGGTTATACAAGAGGTGGTGGTCGTCGACCTTGAGCCATATTTCAGTATGTGCTTGTCAAGGGAGTTTACGATGAAGCTAGGAGGATATCTATCTATGGATTACTCGCACTTAGAGATTCCATTCAAAGGGAAGAAGGTAAAAATCTATAATGAGAAACCTTCTACCTTCCTCGTACAGAAGATGTCCGAAGAAGAGAGCGGTGATCCCGTGCATGCGATAGTGGAAGAGATAGAGCAAGTGGACCTGATCGAAGAATCCCTTACATAGTTAAGTTGTGAAGATGAGTTTTCATTGGCAGACTTTAATGCCATGATAGAAATGGAGATGGGATGTTATGCCATCACCAAGCCTCAGAAACACACCAAGTCAGAAGATAAGATCTCTGCCCAAGGAGAATTATGGAAATTGTTCTTCGATGGCGCCCGATGTAGGAACGACGTTGGGGCAGGGATTCTTTTAGTGTCACCATCTGGAGAGCAAAAGGAATATTGCTACCGGTTGGTTTGGAGCTGCACCAACAATGCAGCAGAATATGAAGCTTTATGCCTAGGACTCAAGAAAGCAAAAAAATTGGGCATAAAGCATCTCCAAGTCTTTGGAGATTCAGAATTGGTATGCAATCAAGTCACAAACAAGTGTATTTCAAAGAAACACTATCTCAAGTCATACCGTAACAGGGTATGGGACTTGTTTGACCAGTTTGAATCTCTCAATCTACAGTCCATTCCACGAGAAAAGAACCGACATGTCGATGTTCTAGCATCCATCGCAGCCAAGTACTCTCCAGTAGAAGACATGGTGCATAAGCCTAAAGCTGTGAGGATGATTTATAGGCCCTCTGTCCCAGACAGAGATCTGCATTGGCAAGTTTTTGACAATGATGAGTAGATTGTGAATTTCATGATTCAAGAAGCAGCCACAGTTGAAAGAAGAAGCCCTGATGATGAGGAATATGAAGGGCTAGTTCAATTGAAGAATAATCACGTTCCCAAAGGGTTAATTACTCTTGAAAGCCTCTTCGATCAAAATGATCGAGCAGTTTCTCATAGGATCAAAGTCAATGCGAAGCAATATCAGGATTTGGAGCTTGAACCTGGAAAAGCAATAAAAGTTGGAACAGATTGCACTTCGAAAGAGCTAGAACAGATCCGATCTCTGTGCAGAAGGTATCCCGACATAGTGGCGTGGTCTTATCAAGACCTAAAAGGATACGATCGACAACTGATCCAGCATACAATCGAATTGCAGGAGGGGATCAAACCCTTCCAGCAGAAGCAAAGGCCTGTAAATCCAAAGATCGAGGTCCTGATGAAAGCCGAGCTCCTGAAGATGCTCGAGGCAAAGATAATTTATCCCATAAAGCATTCCTCTTGGGTAGCGAATCTAGTCCCTATTAGAAAGAAGAATGGAGATATACGGTTATGCGTGGACTTTCGCAACCTGAACCAGGCTTCTCTCAAAGATCATTACCCTCTCCCGCAGATAGATCAGATCTTGCACTCAGTGGCTGGGGCTCAGCGCTTCTCCCTACTCGATGGCTTCTCCGGATATAATTAGATCTGGGTTAGGGATGAAGATCAGCATAAAACCGCATTCACTACCAAGTGGGGAACATTTGCTTACCAACGAATGCCATTCGGCCTTTCGAATGCGGGGGCCACTTTTCAGAGGGCCATGGATTTAGATTTTGGCAAACTCTTGAATAAGGTCATTGTTATCTATTTGGATGACATGACCGTCTTCTCCCGAAGAAGGGAGGATCATCCTTTTCACCTACAATAGGTATTCAAAAAATGTCGAGAGTTTGGCATTTCAATCAATCCAAAGAAGTCCATATTCATAGTCAGCGAAGGGAAGTTATTGGGACATGTGATATCAGAGAAGGGTCTCACTGTAGATCCTGATAGAGCTGAGGCTCTATTGAAGCTCCCACTCCCAGTGAATAAGAAAGGACTTCAATATTTTTTTGGCCAGATCAACTTCATAAGGAAGTTTGTCCCAGATTTCGCCCAGGTCATCAAGCCAATGTCCGAACTTTTGAAGAAGGGCACCGAATTCATCTGGACGGAGGAGAGAAAAGAGGCATTTGAAGAAATCAAGGCCCGAATTGCTCAGGCACCAGTCCTGACCAACCCTGACTACAACCGGGATTTCATCCTATATGCCATAGGAGAACCTGAGAGCTATGCTGCAGTCCTGACACAGAAGGGGGAAGATGGCGAAGAGCGCCCCATCGCATTTCTAAGCCAGGTGATACACCCCCATGAAGAAAAATACAATTTCATAGAAAGGCAGGTGCATGCAGTAATGAAATCTCTTAGGAAATTCAAGCAATTCATTTCCCAAAGTCGGGTTACAGTCTTTGTCATACACCCCGATGTACGCAACTTCATTATCCAAGGAGAATTGGGTAGCAAAAGAGCCGGTTGGGTCAGCAAGATACAGGAGTTTGACATCGAGATCAGACCCACAAAATTGGTTCACGGTCACGCACTATGTCAAGAGCTTGCGAAGAGCGTAGCGGCCGAAGTGACAGCTTGTCAGTGGGATGACTCGACAGCAGAAGGGTGCTTCACAAATCAAGAAGAGGATGAGAAGGACTAGGTCGGTGAGATAGTTGAATATTTCAACACCGGTAGATGTCCTTCGCATTTAAATGCTTCATAGCGAAGGCACTTCAGGATGTGGTCCCTCCGATATACGTTGCGCCTCGAAGGCCTATTTTTTAGAAACATTGATGGCGTTCTTCTCAGGTGCATAAAAGAAGATGATAAGAAGAGAGTCCTAGGAGAATTCCATTCAGGATTATCTAGAGGTCACTTCGTAGGAAGAACAACGACATTGAAGATAATTAAGGCTGGTTATTATTGGCCTACACTCTTCGTCGATGCTTTTGCGGTCTATCGCAAATGCGAGCAATGTTAGAAGTTCGTCGATCGAAGCAGAAGTGCTCCTATGCCTCTCTGACCGATACAGGTAGAAACGCCCTTTCAACAATGGGGGTTGGATTTCATAGGGGTTATATCGCCGAACTCTTTCGCTGGGCATAAGTTCATCCTGACCGCAACCGACTACTTCACCAGATGGGCCGAAGCAGTACCCACGAAGCATGCTGATCAGGAGACCGTCATCGCCTTCCTAGAGGGATTGATCACCCGGTTCGACATCCCAGAAGCAATCATTACGGACAATGGTCCCAGGTTTTTAGGCACCAAAATCAACGAGTTCCTCTACAAATATGGGATATATCATAAAGTCTCCTCTAATTACTATCCACAGGGTAACGGATTGGTGGAATCAACTAACAAGACTCTGTTAAGGGTGCTAAGAAAGCTCATGGAGAAAAACAAAAGAACTTGGCACCTCCTTCTAGATCGGGCCTTGTGGGCCGATCGGATTTCTATCAAGAAGTCAATCAAGACGTCACCTTACGCCCTAGTGTATGGCAAAGAGGCCATCTTACCTACCCATGTAGAGATCCCTGCGTTGCAGCTATTAGATGAGGAAGAAGAAGTTAATCCTATGGAAAATAGGTTGGCTCAGCTACTGCAGCTAGAGGAAGATCGTGAGAAGGCCTACCAAAGCTTCGCTAAGCATGCTCAGATCACCCGAGACTGGTTCAAGAAAAAATCCTTCGACCGCACGTTCAAAGTGGGAGATCTGGTATGGAAGTGGGACTCCTGGAAGGCCAAGCCTGGGAATCACGATAAGTTGGACGCTTTCTGGGATGGACCGTTCAAAATTGTAAAGGTAAACTCAGCCAATTCTTTCATCCTCAAGGATGCAGATGGCCAAGTCTTGCCAATTTCTGTCAATGGTCTTCATCTGAAGACTTTCCATCGCTGAAAAAAAAAAAAATGTTCAAATTTTACTTTTGTATGTAATTTTTCATTTCTGTATATATACCCTGTTTCAAGATCTCCGAGAGGTTAAGTGTCACAGTGACAAACTCCAGCTTCGCTAAGCCTAGCCAGAATCTCCTTCGGGAACTTTTGATGCGAAGCGACTAATGCAAGATGCTTCGCAGTGAAGCACTTTAGCCTGGAAGGAGTCGTCGAAGAACCAAACAAGAGCATGATGAAGGCATAAAAAGTACTTCGCAAAAGAAGTATGAGCGAAGCAGTTTTCAAAGAAAATCTAGCGAACCATTTCTCAAAAGGAATGAGCTTCGGAGGCAGCCTTCCTGAAGCAAAGTGGTGACGCGGCAAGGTAAAACTACTTCGGGCCCGAAGCATAGAAAATCAGTTCGCACCGGAGGTTCGCTACGAAGTATTTTTAGCGTCGGTTTCAACTTCGCCAAATCAACAATGCGCGAGGTGGGAGCATTTAAAATGTGCCTTGGAGAACGTGTCGACGACAACCTAGGGAAACGTTCGAGGTGGGTGAGTTTAATGCAAAGGTGGCGGAGCACATCCCGAGAGGATTCGGTTATGAGAAAAGCTCGCGCCTAGGTACGAGGTGGCAGAAGGTTAGGTTTTCGATGTCGGGCATAATCATCGAAGCGCATGGACCCGCGTACAACGCCGTCGGAAGGCCAATCAAAAGGCAAAGCAACCTCCCCCATCAGACTTGTAAATTTAATTATGGCAGGAGCCATAAATAGAGGTAGTTGCCTTCTAAGGCTATAAAACTCAAGCCTCAACAGTGAAAAGGTTGTTCGCCTACTGGTTCATGCAAGATTAAGAGCCCCGTTGTTACCCTGCAATTCTTCTGCCCTTCGCATCGAAATCCTTCGCGTCGAAGTCTTCTGCATCGAAAACTCTGTCGTCATGAATATCCACAATGGGGAAGAAGAACTCCAAGGAAAAGAGGAAGGAGCCAGAAGTAGCAGGCCCTAAAAAAATGAAGAAGGGCAAGGAGGAGAAAAAGTAGAGACCCAAGAGGGTCGACCTTAACCTCCGCCCTGAAAAGCAAGCCATGGAGGAAAGAGAAGATTCTGAAGAAGAACAGCCCGAAGAACCACCAATTGATGGGTGGGAGAAAATTAGGGACACTGAGCTTTCAAAGAGCATGGCCGAACTCCGATACACCATCGAGTTCATGAAGAGTAGGCTCTCCGCAGAGAATAAAAGAGTCGCCACCTATTACTCGTAGATATATTGGTATCTGACTCCGCCCGTGCACCATTGTCCCGAATTAATTTGTGCCATCGCACAAAACTACCAGCCCTCTTCCAGACAAGTGTTGGACGCCACGGGCCATAAATTGTTTTCAATCTTAAAAGAAGATGTGCAAGGAGCCTTCGCGCCCCAGCAAGGGCCGCCCAAGGGTTATACCGTTCGCAATGTCATCTTGAGTGAGCAAATGGAGAGGTTCACCTCCTCCAGCTATATTTTGAAGTTTTTGAGCGAGAACCTCAAGGACGGGCTCCCTTCAGGCAAGCTGCCCCAAATGCCCCTACCCCTGATGGATTTCAAGAGCACGGACATCTTCTCCATCATTGCTTGGGTAGCGGGCCTGTCGACTGATGCTTCGGTGCACCCCTGGCAGGTGTCTTTGGCCGAATGTATTTCAAGAGGGGAGTTTTACGCCCCTGATGCTTCAAGGCCGAACACCAACCCAGTCTTCTTCGACTGGGTAGAATGGGTGGCCCGAACCTTGCACACGTGACTAACCAGCATGAAGAATTCTAGAACGGGCCAGTACTTCGGACCTTGCTCTTTCCTAGTTTGGTTATTTTTCTATCATGTACATAAGCATTTTCCCCACATTGCCATTTCTTCAAGCGGCAAGGATGGAACTCCTCTGCCTGTGTACCAGTGGACTCCCCTCCTGGCGAGGACGGAGTCATATTATTCTTTTAATCAGCAGTTTCTAGGACCTGCTATTCATTTGTTGAAGGGTTCTTGCCCTCGGGTGCCCATCAGTCTAAGGGACAAAGTGGTGATGGAGAAGAAGGGAGACGTCTTTCAATTGACGCAAGGACTTGTGATTCGCTTGTTCGGATTCACGGGAAGCCCTTCTTGCTACCAATTTACCCCTCGAAATACCAGTTCGCGTTGGAGGTCGCTCGACAGAGCGACGCGACAAACGTTGTCTACGGCCACGATCGAAAATGGGCGCACACATGTGACTTCCCTTTCAAAATGGGGGTAATTGAGGTGTTTGCCCTGAAGCAACATGTGTACCTGGAGGAGAAGCTTGCCGACTTCGGTTTGCTCCAGATTCCTCAATAGTGGTGCTATGACCCTTTGGGGGTGATGAGGGATCACCTCCGATTCAAGAATTTTCATGTCTGCCCTCACCCAAAAATAGTGGATCAAAGGAATAACCCCAATGGGAGGGATTTGGAATGGCATTTAGAAAGAATGAAGACCTTGCCTCCCTGGCATGAATTCTATCCTATGGAGGTCGAGTATGATCCAGTTCGGCATCCCTTTCCAAGCCCAGACTCCACATTTTGGAGAAAAGCGAAGGACGATCTGAGGGAAGAATTGAAGAGTTGGGGTGAGGAACAATTGAGGGAGTGGTGGATAATGAGGGTCCATCACCAAAAGATGAAATCATACGGACTCTTGGGGATGGATAAGGACTTCGTGATTGTTTACGAAGCCAATGCTGGGACTTGGAAGCCCACCTCATTCATCGACTTTGTTCCCCTGAGTGCCCCAAGTTCGGGCGAAAGCCCAAGGAGAGCTGATGATGCTTCGCAAGAAGAAGAAGAGGAGGCAGAAGCTATACCACAAGAACTGCCTCAGGAACCTATGGAAGGCCATGACACGAGTGCCACGGGGTCGGCGCAACAATCAGAGAAGGAGGAGAAGAAGAAAAGAAAGAGGCAGGAGCAAGCTCAAGTGCCTCCAACCCACCCAAAGCGACCACGCACAAAGCTTCCAGGTGCTTCGGCGGACAGCCTGTGATAGGCCCAACCGAGGTGAATATTGAAGGGACGACATCACAAAGAGCCGAGGCAGCCCCAGACGTAGACATCATCGATGTGGAGGAACTCCTCCAACAAGAGGGGGGCCCTGAAGAAGAGGTCATGGAGGTCGGGAGTGCAGAAGCTGGAAAGGAGCAAGAGTCGGTCACACAAGAAGCCACCACTTCTGCTCTGCCAGGAGGGCACGCAGGTACGCACTCTTCACCCTTTGCCTTGGTTTCTCACATGTCCACCACGGTCCCGATCGAAGGTCCTCATCAGTCTCCCCATCACTCTCTTTCTCCCTCACAAAGTCAATCACCCCATCGCGTGTCGCCCTTCACCGCTTCGAGTTTGTCTCACGATCCCGTTAGCCCCACACGCATGTCCACTCCATTTGAATCGTCTGGCCGGGACAGGTCTGTCGACACTACTTCGCTCGCCCATGCCACCATTCCCTTGGTCCTCAGTCAGGGCGAAGGTAGTACTCCAACGTCGAACCCCGTTCCCCACTCCCCTGTTACACACGACATTGTTTCACTCGTCGAAACTCCTACCACACCCGTCGTCGAACCTACTGGTGAGGCATCCCCCGTTCATTCCTTATATTTGTTTACCCCCTTGGCTGGAGACCCAGCCTCATTTGAAACTGAGCTATCCATGATAAAGGAACGTCCTCTAGCTGAAAAGCTACTCCGAGCCCGACAGAACACAGATAAGATGCTAAAGGAGGCGAGGAAAAAGAGAGGGCGCTCTCTGGCCCAAGTAGAAAAGTGCACTGTGTTCGATCTGAAAGCCGAGAAATTACATAAGGTGAAAAAGATTCCTAAGGTCCAAAAGCCCCTGGACGAAATGACCCCAACGGATTATGATTATCAAGATAAGTCCAAGGACCTGGAACACTTGAATGTAGATAATGAATCTGCATCCATGCATGTAAGAATTGAAACTTTTCGCGCACATGCAAACATCGCCAATCAATGCAGATTTGAAGTAGAGAGCGCCAACATCAAGTTGGAAGAGGAGCTAGCCAGGACTCGCTCCAAGCTAGAGGACGCAGAGAAGCAGTGTGAGCTGATGAAGAAGGAAGCAGACGCCCTGAAACAACAAATAGAACAACTGCAGGGTACAACTGAAAACCAAAGCAAGATACAGGCCGAAGCTGATCTGAAGGCCAAAGAATTTGAAAGTAAAATCTTGCAGATGCAGTAGCAGTTGTACGAAAAAGAGAGCCTGGAGCTGTTTGACAGAGGCAGAATAAAAGAAATCCGCTCACACCTGCTCAAGAATTTCAGATCCCGGGCCTCCAGTGCCCTATCAATTTTAACCTACATCACCGAAGCCCAGTATGCCGCTGCTCATGAAGGGCCAATAGTAGATGAGATCATCCAAAAGATTAGAAGCCAACTCAAACTAGCTTTTGAGGTCCAAAGTATCAAATATCAGGACCTGCAGGTCGCTGCGATGAGTCGGACGGCTAGGGATTGGTCTACGGCCCAAGCCACGGTCCGCGCCTTCTTCTCCAAGGTGAGGAAAGCACAGAAGGCAAAAGACCTCCTGGATGTATTTGAGCACGAGCAACGCACATCACTGGGCTACTTTCAAGATCTCTCTTCCTTAGGTTTCCCAAGTTTCACGGATGATGATGGGAACCTTTTGACTAAAGAAGAACTCAAGCCGGCTTGGCTACATTTTGAAGGTGACGTCTCAGAGATAGACGAATGGGAGGAGCCAATTACAGAAGGGCAAGTCACAGATTTTATTCTGAGACATTGCAAGATCGTGGCCTGCCTGAATGATCTAAGCACAAGAGCCAAACATGCCGACATAGGGCAAATTGATTGGTTCCATGTTCTGGTAAAAGCACTACAAGACCGAGAGCCTTTTCAAAAGGGTGCCTGGGCTCATGTTCGCCGAACCATGGAACGCATCCGCGATCGTCTTCCCCAATCGCCACAATAGGAAGCCTCGTCGGAAGAGGAAGAAGAGGAAGGAGAAGAAGAAGAGGAAGTTGTGGAAGCACCCCCGAAAAGAGAAAAAGGAGAAGGGTCTGAAGGTAACTCTGGCCCAACGGATCAAGGCTGAGGGTTCTTGCACCGAGGTGAGCTCGTTGCCCCGTGAGCCGCCAAGAATGTTGACAATTTTGTCACATTGCCTAGAGGGGTAGTTTAATCAAAATTTTTGTAAAGTGTTTCTTTTGTAAAGTGTTTATTTTTATTGTTTTTGAAGACATTTGTAAGTATTGCAGCAATTTTGGCTTTCATTGCCACCCCCCTTTGTATATAGAATGGAGATGCAAGAGCTTCGCTACTGAGCAAGCTAAGAAAAGAGCTTCGCAGGAAAAGGAAGATAGCTTCGCTGAAAAAAGGAAGTAGAGAATAAAAAGAGCTTCGCACCCGAAGCAACCCAAACAGATGCTTCGGGCGAAAGTTTTGCGAAGCGGCATTCGAAGAAGTCTAAACAAAGAAGAACAGCTTCACCGAAGAAGGAAAGCAAATATTAGATCGCGGCTCAATTGCTAAGGCGTGAAAAGAGCTTCGCACCCGAAGCATTTCAAGCAGTTCCTTCGGGCGAAAATCTTGCGAAGCGAAATTTGAAGGAGTGCAAACATTGAAAACTACTTCGCTAAGAAATTGGTGAAGTATCCACTTCGGGCCTCCCTACCGGCGAACCATTCTCACTTCGCCGAAAGTCGTCGTGAAGCATCTGCTTCGGCTAGCTTTCGTGCGAAGCGCTTTCACCCGAAGCGGTAGTGGCCCGTAAAGAGCAAGACATTTTTCCAAGGCAAGAATGCACTTCGGCCCAAAAAACCCCGAACCGCAGTTTTGAGGGAGGATCGCGACGAAGCATTTTGATGGCCCATTAGCGAAGCATCCACTTCGGGCGGAGAACCTCAGCGAAGCAGTTTTGACATGCCTTTCCAGCGAAGCGGCAAGAAATTGAGAGCCATCTCGAGGAGGAATACTTACTTCGGCATTTCACATCCCCGAAGCTGTCTCGCGAAGCTCATTCGTGCGAAGTGCATAACCAAGAAGGAGGATCTGCTTCGGCTCAAATCCATCGTGAAGCGGAGTTGCGAACGAAAATTCAGCGAAGCGCTTCAAAGGCACGCACTCCAAGCCGGGTATTTTTTTGAGGCAATCAAGTGCCTCATAAATGAGTTTTTACGTGCCCGGTGAACTCGCTGCTCATTTTTGGCAATTGGAAAGGAAGTATCAGTCCCTGAAGGAGAGCCCGACGGACATGGCGGCCACTCGAGCTCCGCACCCAGAGGCCAAGGACGTTCAGGCGGCTCATAAATGCGAGTTTCCCTGGCTGACCCGATCACAGTTGCCAGTTATGGGAAAGGATTTGAGAGCTCAGTCACGGGAGCTGCGAGAGCCGACTTCTCAGATTTTCGAGGATGTACTCCTCCATTTTGTGCATTGATGGCTCAGAGGGTCGGGTCCTCTATAAAACCCAGGCAGTGTAATGTAAAAGGGGGGAAATTTCTGCTAGAAAGTTGCTGTAACTTGAATTCCTGCGATTAATACTAAAGACCTTCGGGCTTAATTTCTCTCTTGTATGCTGCCTTCTGTGATTATTTCTGTTATCTTTTCTTCATTTGCATACTGTAATTCTGCATTCTAGATTTAGGTGTGCGATTGGGGTAGAACCCTGGAATTTTCCCGAAGGATACATAGGGGAGAAAAATGTTGTAATAGTTCTCTTGTATGCTGCCTGTGGATAGTGTTTTTGTTATATTCACTCACTTCCCAGTCGTCGTAATTCTGAATTCTAGATTTCGACGTAAGGGGAAGAGTAATCCTGGAACTCGTCCAGAGGATACATAGGGGGGCTAATATTGTGTTCATTTCGTTTTATTCTTGGTATTTATTGTCGTTGTTTTGAGCTATTAGCCAGCGATCGTGCTACTGGTTCTTTCCCACTTTAAATTATTGACATTTCTTCCCTTACCCTATTTATTTCTTTCCTGCACCCTTACTCTTTTTTATTTCTTTCCTGCACTCTTGTCTCAAAACACCAAGTAGTTTAGTAAAGGAGCCGGCCTTTCTCCGGAGATTGGCACGAGGGGCATCTCTTCCTCTCGGCCTTTCAATGTTGGTCCAGGTCTAGGGTGCGTACACTTCCCAAAATCCTTTCCTGGGCAGATTTGATGACCAACAAGAACCATGGTCCCCCGACTAAGATGTTGCAACAGTCCTCCTGAGTGTTGAGCCTGATGGCAAAAACCCCTGAGAGAGGGCAACAATTTCCATGTTGTCGTTGGTCTTCCACTTGGAAAAAGCCCATTTTTGAATGGTCTCCATGTCTGGTCACCCTCCTACGACCTTGCCAATCAGAGTGAAACGCTCAATCTCTAGGTAGCTATCCATTAGATCTTCAGGGATGACCAAATATGCTCCATAAGGAAGCAGTTCCTGGGTGGGTTGCTTTGTTGGGGATCCTGGACTTAGTACCTGGGCGTAGGATCCTTTTTGGTTTAGGTTTACCCTGCCTCTTGGTCCCTCCTTTTTAGGAGGGTCTTTTTCGCTCTTGTCCGACCCATCTGCCTGGGCCCCTACTGCATCGGGCCTTGCCTCATCATCACTGCCATGGCTTGTCCCTCCTAGACCCTTGCCTGACCATCCTGCCTCCTTTCTATCACATCCTCCCGGTCGCTCTCCATCCGCCACTCGCTCGCCTACTTTCCCGCTCTCCATCCTCCCCAAAACCATAGAGTGTTATTGGTGTGACAAGGAGTTTGAATAAAATACTTTTAGTTCTTCAATCCCATGATGTGTTTCTACATTTTTTTATGATAAGTGTCTAGTGTCCACCTTGAACCCTCTTTATTATTCATTTTATAAGTTAAACTTATTTTGGAAGTCTAGTCTTGAGTACCTATGTCTTGTTACACTTTCTAGATAATCCCCATTAAATTGTAGATGTAATTCTCTTTGATTTTCTTAGTGAAAGTGTCATGCTTTTACTTTTGTCCATATTTATTTGCATTTTCAATTCTTTAAAAAATAGCTCTAAAACTTTCAACTTATCGTTCAAATTTTGGCATTATTTTTATAATTTTTTTTAACGAGAGTTGTTGTATTAATAAGCATGAAAAACAAAAACAAAATCTTCTAGAAAGCAAGGAAGTCGAAGCTAAAGTTGATTACATAACAAATATAGCATCAGGCAAGGATGCCTAACAAAAAACCATAACAAAATGACTATGTAACATATTGAGAGCAACAACAAAAAGCATCAAAATCAAACAAAAAATAGGAAGAAGATAAAGTAAACAGAGGGCGCAGAGAGGGAGTATTAGACATTAGAACAGTTATTTGCTCCATGACAGGTTGCTCTCTTTATTTCTTTTTAAATCTTTGTGACTATATTGTTAGAAATAGAGTATATTACATCATTTGGGTCATCTAATTGTGATGAGGCCTGGAAATGCCTCAATCATAGCATGTTTTGAACATTGAAACTGCCTAAAAACTCTTATGTTTAATCTGATATGCTAGTTAAGTTGATTTAATATGTTGTGTATTAACTGTTTGCATGATCAATGTGTTAGAAATACTATATTCTGATTTTTATAGTTTTTTGCATAGTTTTATGTTACTTTGTCATGACTTGCTAAATGAGAAGTATGCTTAGGTTGATAGCAGCACTTCACTAGTCTTGTTTTGATGTGTTTCAAGCATTTGTTTATCTAAATCTAGCAAATAGTGCAAGCAAACTATTATTGTGCAGCAAAAACTGGTTTTCCAATGTAAATTCCAGCCAGCTGCCAATGAATGGCAAGGCATGGAATTCACACATGGAGAGAGATGAAGGCTATTGCAATCTGATCCTGAGAGCTAACCCACCTGAGAAATGCAGATGAAATCACTTGAAGAGCACACAGTTGTTCATTCCGAAGATCTTCAGAATGAGCGGACATCTTCGGAATGAGAAATGCAGTCTCTTCGAAATGAGCCACTTATCTTCGGAATGAGAACAGAAAGTGCTTTTTGACTTGTTGACTGATTTTTGATGATGGAAAAAGGGAAAGAAATATTGAAAAGGTTAAGGGAAAATATCTCCCATCTGACTTTGCCGTCCTTGCCGACCAAAGCCACCATTTATGGAAAAGATCAATTTTGATCCTCTTCTAGGATAAACCCAGGAAATGTTGCAGCATAATAGGAATAGATCTGTAAGATAGGAATGAGATATTCTCAGTTTGTAAGTAGATTTTAGGATATCTATAAATATATAGCTCCCGTCCAGGTTGAGCTAAGAAGGATGGTAGGGGAAAATAAGCAAGTAGTATAATAATAAGAAAAGTGACTGTTATAGTCCTGTAACAGGTTTTTAGCAACAATACTGTAATTATGTTCTTGAATCAATAAAGTGCACTATTTTTATTCATGTTGTTGTGAATGAGTGTGAGTAAGATCTAGAGAGAGAGAAAGACTCATACCTTCTTCTGGACAAGGAGGCTGGCCACTTCTAGACCTAGGAGGAGGACTAACAACAGGTTTTTATTCTGATTTTGTCTGTAGCAGAATAAGTTGTAAAACTTGTCATTTCATTTCCTTGTAAACAGCTAACAATATTTGCAATCTTAGTTTATTTCATGATTAGGATAATCTTGTGATTAATGATAAGTTTGGTTGTAATCTCCATTTTCAAGCAAAGCTTTCAAATTACTGCAGATTGTCATTTCCAGAATTTACTATTTTTTGCAATTTACTGCATTTTGTGTTTTGTTGTCAACCCTTGCATAGAAGATTGACAACCTTCTATTATAGAGCATTGACAGGATTTAATTTCCATGTTATAATCAGGTTTCCATTGCTGCAAAAGTAAATAGACTTCCTTTCTGCAATCATAATTAGATTTCTAATTCTGCAACTGTAACTAGGGAGTTATTTCTGCAACATAATTAGATTTCATTCTGTAATTGTAATTAGGATTTCATTTCTGCAGTTAGTAATTAGTTTCCATTCCTGCAATTAGATTAAAGTTCAATTTATGCAATTTAGAGATAAAAATGTCCTAAATCCCCCACACAATCGGTTTCACCAATAAGACCTGTTGCTCCCAAATGACCTAAGTTATAGCCCTGTTCACTCCTTTCGCAAATAGCCTTGTACACTGCCCTGGATTGACAAATTCATTGAGAATTAATGATGTGCATAACGACAACGCATCATTTTGGCACCGTTGTCGGGGAATAGTGTTGCTAGAAGGTGACAACAGTCCAATAGCTGTTAATTAGACTGAGCTATGAAAATTTAGGATAAAATCTGAATATAACAACTGGTTAAAGTAACAACTATTGACCTATAATTTATGTCATTCAAGAGTAAACATGAATGAGTAAGCCTAGGGATGAAAAAGGTAGAATTACTCAAAAGGATCCCTGGCTTGTTCCATTAAGAAGATCTTCACGCCTAAGGGGTGAATCACCTGTGTTTGAACTACCAGAAAAATTGAAACAAAAATCACCAGCTTCATCATCATTAGAACATCCTGAGAAAGAAAAATCATCAGACTCATCATCAATAGAGGATTTTGGACCTCTTGAGAGTGAAATTTGGATAGGTTTAACTATTCCTAAGGAACAAGAAACTATGGCAGAGGGAGGCAATCTAGATAGGGATGGCCAACATGGCTATGTCCATAATGAAGGAGATGATCAGGATATGCCCCAACCTTCCAGAACATTTGAATATCCTATCCATTTGAATCCAACACAAAACTCCCCCATGAAAACCATTTCACCTTCAGTACTTCCAACCTTTCGAGGTGTTGTATCTGAAGATCCTGATCAGTTTTTGTTTGAATTCAAAGTAGTGTGTCAAACCTATGACTATGTAAATGACAATCAGAAACTTAAGGTTTTTCCCTCAACACTCAAGGACTCAACATTACGCTGGTTCATGAGCTTAGAGCCAAATTCCATCCGAACCTGGGATCAAATGGAAACTGTGTTTTTAGACAAATATCAGGAGTATTGTCATGTAAGGAACAGGAAAGATGAGTTATTCAGGATTAAGCAGGAAGATGATGAAACATTAGAAGACTATCTTGATAGGTTCTCCTTTGTTCAAAGGAGATGTGGACTTGTAGAACTTGAGTTATGCAAAACCATATTTTTGAGAGGATTACAAGATGAATCCAGAGAAGTATTGGATTTGATGGGAAAAGGGGATGTAAATACTCTCAGTAATGAGGAAATTGTGGGTCTCTACAGGAATTACTCTCGCACTAAGCAGGGAAGAAGAAAAAAGAGTACAAATGGCACTGATGTGAAGGACCTAATAGAGGAACTTGCAAATTTTAAAACTGATATTCTAGTGCAATTGAACACAACTTTGGGAGAAATGTCTGCAAAAGCAAAAACCATAGAACCTTTGGCAATTTATTGCCCAAGATGTAGAAATAAACATGCTTTGCAGGAGTGTCCTTTGAATAAAACGTCTATCTCAGCCATTTGTAGTATCTGTTTGAAGAAGCATTTGACTGATAAATGCCACCTGCTACCACAACTCAAAACTATGTTAGAGAGTCAGACTGAGGAACTCAACTATGTTGGACCAAAACAAGGGGGAAATTTCTCTCAGAACCAAAATCCCCCTCATTTTCCTACAAATTGGGGGCATAATCCTTGGACTATGCCTTGGGGACAATCAGAACCACCCCAACGTCCTTGGAATTATTCTCAATGGACAAATTCCCAAGAATGGCCACAAACAAGTTGGAGTAATCCAACCTGGAATCAGAATCAGAATAATCCATCATGGAATCAAAACAACCCACCCTGGAATCAGAATCAGACTAATCCACATTGGATGCAAAATCAACCACAGTGGAGTCAGCAATACCAGTCCTATCCAAGGCAGCAAAGAAATCAAGGTCAAACTCAACATTTGTTGCCTGCACCTAATCAAAATTTTCAAGAAAAATAGAATCAACCACAACAAACACAACAGGTGAAACAACCTCAACTTCCAGCTCAACCAGTCACTAATCCAAACAACATGAGACAGGCATCCCCTGTCTATGTGGCTAAAGTCGAAGAAAATGCTGAAATAAATGTTCTTGATTGTAGTAACATCCAACTTCATTCAGGAAAAGTTGTACCTGAACCTGTTTCAACTAAAATCAAGGAAAATGAAAAGCAAGAACCTTTGGAACCAGTTAGAGTTAAACCAACAACAGAGAAAGAAGAAGAAAAAATAGAACCACAAGCGTAGACAATTACCTTCATCAAGGATAATTCCATATCCTGAAAGATTCAATACCACAACAGAAAATTCTGAGTCAGACCTGGTCAAGGAACTTAGAAAGTTAACTATATCATTGCCCTTATTGCAAGCCATTAAGGATATACCAGTGATTAAAAGTACTATCCGAGATTTGTGCATTAGAAGAGCAGGAAGAAAAAAGAAAGCATTTCCCAAGACTGTTCAGGTTGAAGGAAAGATAGCTGATCTCTTGTCCGAAAAACTAGTACCTCCAAAGTATAGTGACCCAGGGAGTCCAGTTATCATAGTTACCATAGGCTCAGTACCAATATCAAATGTCTTAGTAGATCTAGGAGCTGCAATAAATGTCATGACCAAGGATATAATGGAACAATTACAGCTCAAACATCTCAAGTCCCACATTTACAGTTTTAGAAATGGCTGATAGGTCAGTTGCAAAACCCGAAGGTATCATTGAAGATGTCCCTATAGAAGTCTCTTCTTGGGAATTCCCTATAGATTTTTTGGTTTTACAGCCAAGAAATTCAGCACATGGATATCCCATCATTCTAGGAAGACCTTGGCTTGCAACTGCAACAACCTTCATAGACTGCAGATCTGGAAAAATGACCATTTCAAATGGTATTGATCTAAAACAGATCTCTCTGTATCCTCCTGCAAGACCCTCCAACAATTTTTTAGGTCAGTTATGGTTTCCTGACTCAGATGAAGAACCAGAAGAGGTTATTTCCACACTAGCCACCTTGGTAGTAAGGGAACACACAGAAGACCTCCATGACATAGAAACTTTAGAGAATGAAACTATCCTAATGAATGTTCTGCATGAACAAGGGTTAGAAGAGGAAGCAGTAAATATCCATCAGTTGTTAGGGAATGAGGAGAACCAAAATTTTGAAGGTGAGCCATCTGTACTATCATAGGAAACATCAGTTTCACTACCACATGGGTGGCACCATCACCTGATTTTCCCTTCTCACTGTTCCATACAGGATATGCTTCCATTAGAAATCAATGAAACAGAAACTTCTTATTTCCTCCCATCTCATCATTGCCCTCTTAACTCCCTAATCACCAAGTATGAAGAAGTGAATTCAGTCCTTCCAAATACAAAACAAATAGAAGTCCAACCAGGCAAATTACTGAACATTAACAACTGGCTCACTAGGGAAGAGGAAGAAAAATTGATAACTATTTTGCAGAAGCATGTTCATGCTTTTGCTTGGGACTACAAGGATATGTCAGGAATTCACCCTGATATATGCACCCACAGGATTTATACTGAAGAAGTCAAGCCAGTAAGACAACCCCAGAGAAGATTGAATCCTACCTTGAGGGATATTGTAAAGGAAGAAATTGAAAAACTTTTGGAGGTAGGATTCATTTACCCAATTTTTGATAGCCAGTGGGTCTCTCCATTGGTTATAGTTCCTAAGAAAAATGGAAAAATGAGAGTATGTGTAGACTATAGAGAGCTGAACAAAGTGACATACAAAGACCATTTTCCATTACCTTTCATAGATCAGGTGTTAGATACCCTTGCTGGAAAGAAATACTTTTGTTTTCTTGATGGATTTAGTGGGTATAATCAAATTCAGAGTGCACCTGAAGATCAAGAGAAAACAACCTTTACCTATCCATGGGGAACATTTGCCTATAGGGTTTTACCTTTTGGTTTGTGTAATGCCCCAACAACATTTCAACGAGCGGTCTTAGCAATTTTTTTGATCTGACTACCAACAATGTTGAGATATACATGGATGATTTCACAGTATGTGGACAGACTTTTGACTTTACATTAGAAAACCTTGACAGAGTTTTAACTCACTATGAAACATACCAGTTATCCTTGAATCCAGACAAATGTTTTATGATGATGGAGGAAGGAATAGTTCTTGGTCATAACATCTCTCTTCAAGGGATCCAAGTTGATCCAAAGAAGGTGGAAATTATCAAGAATCTTCTTCCTCCTAAAACTCAGACTGATGTCAGAAGCTTCCTAGGACACATTGGTTTTTACCGCAGGTTTATTCCTAGCTTTAGCACAATAGCCAATCCCATGTTTGCCCTATTGACTAAAGATTCTGAATTCTCCTGGACTGCAAGGTGTCAAGAATCATTTGAAGCTCTGAAAGAGAAATTAGTAACTCCACCTATGTTAAGAGGACCTAATTGGACATTACCATTTCACATACAGGATGATGCTTCCAATACTGCAATTGGAGCAGCATTAGGACAAATTGACAATGGTGAACACTATGCCATCTACTACATTAGCAAGAATTTGATAGGAGCTGAGAAAAATTATACCACAACTGAGAAGGAATTCTTGGTAGTAATTTATGCCATCAACAAATTTAGGCATTACATCACAGGTTATCAAATATTCATTCACACAGATCACACAACCATTAAGTATTTGATGAATAAGCCTATGGTAAGTGCAAGAATTATTCATTGGTTACTGTTGCTGCAAGAATTTGATATCACAATAATCAACAAACCAGGAAAAGCTAATGTTGTAGCAGATTTCTTGTCCAGGTTGCAGAACACAGAGGAAGGGGAATTAGTTGAGGACACTTTTCCTGATGAAAAATTATTTGCTATATCTGTCCAATCACCTTGGTTTATGGATATAGCCAATTACTTGGTCACAGGGAAAGTTCCTCCACATTTCACTTCAAAACAAGAAAAAACAATTGATCAAACAGAGTTCTTCCTTTGAGTGGATTAAGGGTATACTTTTTAAGTGCAGTCCTGACCATGTGTTACGTAGGTGCATCCGAAAGGATGAGGTATATGATATCCTTAGGGCTTGTCATGATGAACCCTCATGTGGACACTATTCTGTAAAAAGCACAATTAGAAAAATTTTAGGGACAGGATATTATTGGCCATCTCTTCACAAGGATGTGAAAAAGTACATCAGGCATTGTGATGCATGCCAAAGAATGGGGAAACCCACTCATACAAATGAAATGCCACTACAACCTCAATTGGTTTTAGAGCCATTTGAGAGGTGGGGGCTTGATTTTGTAGGACCTATTGATCCACCTTCTCAAGGAAAGGTGCATATTCTAGTATGCACTGATTACCTGACAAAGTGGGTAGAGGTGCGTGCTTTCAAACATGCTCATGAAGAGAAGGTCATCGATTTCTTGTATACTCAAATTTTTTAGAGATTTGGAGCTCCACGGTCTATCACCACAGACCAAGGACCCCAATTTGCATCTAAAGTCATTGAGGCTTTTACAGAATTATATGAAATCAAACATAGGAAATCATCACCTTACCACCCACAAGCAAATGGCCAAGTTGAAGTAACAAATAGGGAACTGGAATGAATCTTGACAAAAATAGTAGCTTTTCATAGGAGAAACTGGCTAGATAAATTACCTGAAGCAGTTTGGGCTTACAATACTACTTGGAAATCCACTACTGGATTCACACCTTATGAACTAGTTTTTGGTAAAAAGCCCCTCCTACCTATTGAATTTGAGCTACTAACATTGCGCACAACATTGGAAATTGGGATTGAATTGTCACAGGCACAGACGGATAGGATTCTGTAGCTGAATGCATTGGATGAACTTCGGTTGGATGCTCTGCACCAAACTGAAGTAATTCAGGAGCAGAGGAAGTTGTGGCATGACAATCACATTCAGTAGAGGAAATTTTAGCAAGGAGATTGGGCTTTGCTATTTGATTCTCGCTATGAGGACTTCCCTGGAAAGCTGAGAACTAGATGGCTTGGACCTTACCAGATTGAAGAGGTATTTGACAATGGAGCAGCTCATCTATCTCCTATTGATGGGTCACAGAGAAAGTTGGTAGTGAATGGACATCGCCTCAGGGTGTACCATACACCTCTGACTAAAGAGGAATTCTTGTAGTAGCTTGACAGTTTGGATGCACAACAGGTGGAAGAGATTCCCTCTTCCACTTCAATAAAATCAGCATGATCATGGATTTCAAGAAAAGAAAAAAAAAAAAAAATCAGAAAAAGTAGAAACAAAAAGATGAATAAATTCTGATTGTGAATTCCTTCATGGGCATGATTTCAGGGAAATCATGAATTCCTTCACGGGCATAATCAGAATCAAAAAAAAAAGAGAGAAAAGGAGAGGTAAAAAAAAAAAAGAGAAAAATGAATAGCTCAGAAGTGAAAACCTTTCCTAAGGCACTACTGAGTTGGTATGCATGAAAACCAATTTTCTGGCATGCATAACCTTGAAAATTTTTGAATCATCATTGTACAAATTCACCAACTGCACTTGTTTTGAAATATTGCAGAAAATCTCAGTAGAACATCAATAGAAGCAGTCATTCTTCAAAACTTGCATTAACTTGTTTTAATCGGTATATATTTCTTACATTTCTTCATTGTAAATGATTGGTATGTAGTATATAACAATTAACCATTAGCATAAAAGGTATCCATAAGAGTTGGCATACTTAAAACATGTTTTGAGAAGGAGAATATTGGTTTCTGCCTAATCTTCGGAATGAGAATGCCAAAAATAGTGCTTGCTATCTTCTTCAGAATGACTCTATATTGTCTTCGAATGACTGTTGCACTTTGTCTTCAGAATGAAATTGTCTTGAATGATTGCACTTTGTCTTCGAAATGAAATTGTCTTTGGAATGACTGTTGCACTTTGTCTTCAAATGAAATTATCTTAATGAATTTCTTAAAATGAATTGCACTTTGTCTTAATGAAGCTTTATCTTCGAAATGAGGAATTGTCTTCAGAATGAAACTTTGTCTTCGAAATGAGGATTTGCCTTCGCAATGAAGCATGATCTTCGAAATGAGGACTTGTCTTCGAAATGAAATTTTATCTACGGAATGAGGAATTGTTTTTGCAATAAATCATAATCTTTGGAATGAACATTCAACATGATATTTCCACGTGGCATCCAAGGAGGGGAAAATATACGATCAAGTAAAATTCTTTGACTGCATATGATAAATGACACGTGTCAGTTGAGATGTGATTTGTCTTATCTTGCACCCATTAAGGAAGTACCAGAATCATGGGAACGTGACCAACAACATGCCACCATTATTCGATGTTGATAATCATGCACGTGAAAATCTATGAGTAAAACAGAGGAACTAAAACCAAGTGAGGTGGATCTGACGGCAAGGACATCTACGCAATCATTAACGGATAGGTGTTCAGAGCAAAAATAGAAATGCGTGCCACCCTTCCTTTCGAAGACATATTTGCTAACGCAAAATTATTACGAGGTACAGTGTCGATATTGTAGTTCATTTCAAAGAAGAAAAATAGGGCAATTGAAAACCTGAAAACAAACCCTGCAAGTCTACAAAAACCAGAAAACAACGATCCAACGGAAGAGTAGCAGTAGAAGTGAGCAATTTTTAACATACCAAAATAGGAAAATGGGATGAAAGACAAATATGGAACCAACAGATACCACCCACCTTCGAGAAAATCTAGAAGTGCTGCAAATTTTTGAAGATGGAGGGCTTATGCCATTTTTGGACAAATTTAATGGGTCCTCTGAAGATTTGGCCGGCATGTTCGCTCACACATTCAAAAATAACCGGGCACACATTAACGACATGACAATTGAGGTAACCCCTAAAGTTTTAAGTCAAATTACTGAGCTTCCATTAGAGGGTCTTCAAATTTCTAGATCTGGCAAAAATACACTGGCAAATGTAGTTAGTCAATTTCTGGAAGAAAATGATAGGGAGCCAGAATACTTAATACACAACAACACATGCAAGGGGGTAAAAAGGGCCAGCCTACAAGAACCCTGGGATGAAGTGGCCACATGGGTAATAAAATTTTTAACCTGTGAAGGGCAATATGTACTTTTATCAGGGCATCATCTCAAAATTTTGAACCACCTAAGACATGGTAGGCAACAACCAGAAGTTAGGGTAAATCTTCCCCTGTATCTGCACCAGGAGTTGAAAAATATGGCAAAAAGATATCAAGAAGGAAAAGGGAGCCCTCGCCACCATGGTCTTATTAAATTAGTCTACCAACATCATTTTAGAGGAAACCCTAGAAGCTTTGATAGGTTTTATTCTACTCTAAATGATGTAGTTTTTGGAAATGAGGATGAGGAGGAAGAAGAAACAGATGTTGCCACAGATGTTGTTGTAGAAGAAGAAATAGATACTACCATAGATGTTATTGTAGAGGAGGAAACACACCCAGTAGAAGCAACAGAGCACCTTTCTCCAGAACCTTCAACCTCACAAGCTAAGAAACAAAAGAAGAGAGGGCCTAGAACCAATAGTCAAAAGAAAAATAGAAGAAAGTTCATTTTTCTGAAGATGTTACTGATCTATCATAACAGGGGAGTGAAGTGCCTAGAAAAATAGGAGAAGAGACAATAAGGGAAATAGAAGCACTCCCACTAGAATCTGAAACTATCCCCACAACCCCTGCTGTCACCAAAAAATAGAGCAAAAAAAAAAAATTGCATCAGGAACTAGGAGGTCTACAAGACTCCACTTGAGAGAAATAGCAGAACAGGTGATAGAAGAAGAAGGTGGACAAGGCAGTCCAGATGTTACAGAAGTGCAACTAGCCCCTGAAGATTTTTTAGAATTCCTTGAACAGATAATTGAGGAAGAGACTGGGCAAGACAATTTTGAAGTTGCTACAGTTCAACAGGCCACAGAAAATGTAGATGCAATCATAGATAGTTTCATGGAACCTCCTGAACAAGAGCAGACAACTGAAGTAGAAGATGAGATAGTTGTTGAGCAGCCAACTATAGATGATTTATCTACATCAGATTCTGAATCAGAAATAGAGGAGGTAGACATCACAGAATAGCTAAGAGCAGCAAAATGTGTTGTCAAAACACAAACTAAATGGATTGAAGAAAAAGAAAATATCATTGAAATGCAGGAAAAGAAGATTGCAAAATTACAGCAGGAAGTGGCAGAATTGAGGAAGAGGTTGTCACAGTCTGAAGAACAACCAACTGTATCTATTGATGAGGATGATTTGGCTCAATTACTTATGGATTTATCTAGGGCAGATGACTCTTTTGAGGCAGACATAGGTGCTCATTCTGAAGCAACGCCCTTTCATTCTGAAGAAGTGCCCTTCCATTCTGAAGCATTGCCTTCTCATTTCGAAGATGCTCTAGAATTGATAAAGAGCATAGAAAAGAATATTGGAGATGAGTCACAATAGGAAACACCAACACAGGAGCAGGAAATTATTCAAGTAAGTACTCCTTCAAATGAGATTTTTGTATTTCAAACTATTACACCTTCAATAAAAGTAGAGGATAAGGGGGTACAAGTAGAATTTTTCATGACACACAATGGAAATAGAAAAAAGGGGTACAAGTAGAATTATTGTCTGATGACCAACCTAAATAAAAAGGATACAAGTAGAATTATTGTTTGATGACCAACCAATGGAAGTAGCAGAAAAAGGGGTTCAGGTAGATCTGCTACCCAGATTTCCACCTGTAGTTAGACCACCCAATATTGTATCCCTAGAGCAATATAATACATACATAGCTAGTTGGGTGATCAGATATGAGAAACTTGCCACTAAGGTTGAAAAATTCAAATTGGAAGGTAAACAATTAGAAGCAAAAGAAACAGAAATCAAGGCATTGAATGAAAAAGTGACTGATTTATGTCAGATTGCTGAGTTTTTGGTCCAATTCAGACGGTCGACCAGATTTTATAGTCTCATTCTGAAGGAGAAATATCTCAGATGGCAGGTCATGAGGATTAGCTCAGGTCTCCCATACAAATTGGACACAACTGTAGATTTCTTAGAAGCCTATTTTGACAGCCCTATAGAACAGAAAAACCTCCTATGTGAATTATTTTTACACAACTTCTTTATTCCAGAAGAGGTAGAGTTTCACCCTCAAATTTACATAGGAGATGTTCAACTGAGAGCATTCATGTCCACTTTACAAAATTAGTTTTACTGGGATCAGGAGAAAAGGTAAAATAAAGAAATTGAATTAAGAGTTGAATTGTTAGTTAGAGCAGTTCAGCCAAATCATCCAATTATCACCAGACAACATTTCACCATGATGAATAGGGAAGATGTAAAAAGGATGTACTTGAGCAATTTGAGGGACTGTGTGACCAAATTCCAGAATTTTTGTAATAACAATTTTGTTCCAACATTATCATTTTGCAGAAACAGATGGGCAGAACTTTCCATTTCTTTACAGAAAAGGGAACCTATCTCCCCCATTAACCTAGAATGGTCCAGAAGAAGGGCGGAAGGAGTGATACAACTGATTGAAATCATGCAACATCACTGGATAGGTCTCAGATTTAGGCCTCCAACCATCATTACTCTAGTTCCCTTCTATTTTGAAGAAGATCCTCAACCTGATGATCAGTTTGAAGAATGGCTCAGAAACCTTCAGGAGAACAGGGGATATTATATAGGCACCAAATTGTTCTACAGATCATGGAATTTGAATATGGATATATGTGATTCCATAGCCCAACAAAATGCATGAGGACATGCATTAATATAAGTTGGGGGAAAATGATGAGGCCTGGAAATGCCTCAATCATAGCATGTTTTGAACATTGAAACTGCCTAAAAACTCTTATGTTTAATCTGATATGCTAGTTAAGTTGATTTAATATGTTGTGTATTAACTGTTTGCATGATCAATGTGTTAGAAATACTATATTCTAATTTTTACAAGTTTTTGCATAGTTTTATGTTACTTTGTCATGACTTGCTAAATGAGAAGTATGCTTAGGTTGATAGCAGCACTTCACTAGTCTTGTTTTGATATGTTTCAAGCATTTGTTTATCTAAATCTAGCAAATAGTGCAAGCAAACTGTTACTGTGCAGCAGAAACTGGTTTTCCAATGTAAATTCCAGCCAACTGCCAATGAATGGCAAGGCATGGAATTCACACATGGAGAGAGATGAAGGCTATTGCAATCTGATCCTGAGAGCTAACCCACCTGAGAAATGCAGATGAAATCACTTGAAGAGCACACAGTTGTTCATTTCGAAGATCTTCGAAATGAGCGGACATCTTCGAAATGAGAAATGCAGTCTCTTCGGAATGAGCCACTTATCTTCGGAATGAGAACAGAAAGTGCTTTTTGACTTGTTGACTGATTTTTGATGATGGAAAAAGGGAAAGAAATATTGAAAAGGTTAAGGGAAAATATCTCCCATCTGACTTTGTCGTCCTTGCCGACCAAAGCCACCATTTATGGAAAAGATCAATTTTGATCCTCTTCTAGGATAAACCCAAGAAATGCTGCAGCATAATAGGAATAGATCTATAAGATAGGAATGAGATATTCTCAGTTTGTAAGTAGATTTTAGGATATCTATAAATATATAGCTCCCATCCAGGTTGAGCTAAGAATGGTAGGGGAAAATAAGCAAGTAGTATAATAATAAGAAAAGTGATCATATAGATCCTGTAATGGGTTTTTAGCAAGAATATCTATAATTATGTTCTTGAATCAATAAAGTGCACTATTTTTATTCATGTTGTTGTGAATGAGTGTGAGTAAGATCTAGAGAGAGAGAAAGACTCATACCTTCTTCTGGACAAGGAGGTTGGCCACTTCCAGACCTAGGAGGAGGACTAACAACAGGTTTTTATTCTGATTTTGCTACAGTAGAATAAGTTGTAAAACTTGTCATTTCATTTCCTTGTAAACAGCTAACAGTATTTGCAATCTTAGTTTATTTCATGATTAGGATAATCTTGTGATTAATGATAAGTTTGGTTGTAATCTCCATTTTCAGCAAAGCTTTCAAATTACTGCAGATTGTCATTTCCAGAATTTACTATTTTTTGCAATTTACTGCATTTTGTGTTTTGTTGTCAACCCCTGCATAGAAGATTGACAACCTTCTATTACAGAGCATTGACAGGATTTAATTTCCATGTTATAATCAGGTTTCCATTGCTGCAAAAGTAAATAGACTTCCTTTCTGCAATCATAATTAGATTTCTAATTCTGCAATTGTAACTAGGGAGTTATTTCTGCAACATAATTAGATTTCATTCTGTAATTGTAATTAGGATTTCATTTCTACTAGTTAGTAATTAGTTTCCATTCCTGCAATTAGATTAAAGTTCAATTTATGCAATTTAGAGATAAAAATGTCCTAAATCCCCCACACAATCGGTTTCACCAATAAGACCTGTTGCTCCCAAATGACCTAAGTTATAGCCCTGTTCACTCCTTTCGCAAATAGCCTTGTACACTGCCCTGGATTGACAAATTCATTGAGAATTAATGATGTGCATAACGACAACGCATCAAATTGTATCTTCCAAGGTACATACTTAGGACATTAGATTACTTTAAGGGAGGGGAAGTTATCTAGTTACTTCATGCAATGTAATAAATGCACAAGTGTCAATGTGCAAGTTGTATATGTGCAAGTTATCCCTTGCACAACTAGGTAGAGTGTTGGCCAAGGAATCTATTTTCCTATATAAGAAAGGCCTCATTGTAATACAAAAATAGAGTTGGGGAACATAGTCAGATAGTGTAGCTTAAAGCATAGTACAGTTTTGTGTAGATCACAATACATTGGTGATGGGGGCAATGTAGTTCAGTAGCTTTATCAATGGAGTGTTCATTTCTTCCATAGCTACATTGTATTATTTTATGTCATTTTTATTTACAACATATTTTAGTCATCTAGCAAATTTACTTTCTTTCATATTATTCTACATCTTGTGATTGTTATCTCCTAGTGCTCGTTACATCAAAAGCTAACATATACACTCTAGATTAGTAGTGTTAATTACCTCATTAGATAGGATATTTGTGTCTCTGTTAAATTCTTGCTTGATGTGGGAATATTTGATGCTAGTCATATTTTTTTCCAATGTCTGATCTTATATTGGATAATCCTCAATTGTAAAGATTGAAAATATTTGTTTGTCATGACTAGTTTTTAATCTCCATACACAAATAGGTGTCTAATTCCCTTTGTCACAACGAGCCTCCATCCCCATATCACATCCAATAATTTTAACCACATTGTTGAATGTGATTCCCAGATTGATTTTGAATTTAATTAGCACCTTCCTTGGGCCTGCAAGGATCAGTCCTCATGTTATCGCTTGTCCCAAATTGGACTTTGATGCTCCATCAAAGAATAGTGCAGGGTAATGGGTGATAAGAGCTTTCAAGTCAACATGGTGGCACCTCATTGCCAAGAATGCATGGAAATCATAACTTCTAATCATATGACACTCTTTTGGATCCAAGTCTTCTTGATTTTGCTTCTGAGTAAATTTGCTTTGACATTGGCTATGATATCCCAAATGATTCTTCATATGATTCCACCCATTTTGTTTCCTTTCCCTTAAAATATGCATTGGTTTTTTTCTAGCTAAATATAGTGTGTGGGATTTATTACCATATAAATTTCACTAGAGGCTTTTTGTTGAGGTCTCATATGTACTTTTCACTCCAATGGTTTAAACAACTTTCAATGTTTAATCTTCCTAAAAATACCAAACCAAATATGTTAGTAATTTCCAACTAGATAGTTATCGCTTCTGAGCATTCAAATAGGAGGTGGTTGATGGTCTCACTCTCCCTTAAAAATATTTGGGTAAACATGAGGTCTAACTATGTTTCTCTTTTGCAAGTTGTCCCCTATTAAGATTTTGTTCTACTGCACCAACCAAGTGAAGACTTGCAGCTTAGGTGGAATTCTCTTTTTCCAAATCGAGGATAATTTTTTGTTGATTATTTTGACCAGTTGGGAGTGAAATACAAGTTTGATGGTATACTCCCCTATATTTCTTATGTCCCCCACATAATTTTATTCGATATATGCCTATTAATGGTTCTGATACTAATATTTTACCTCTTTAAATAATCTCATTCATCTTGGAGATGCATAGGGAGAAGAGGATATGTCCAAGCAGGTTCCTCTTCTAGGCATTCTATAAGGTCACTAAGCTAATTCTCAATTCCCAAACTTTGCAGTTGGTTTTGGAGATTAGGGTTGCAAATTTCTTGTAATGGAGGATTGCCAAGGATCGAATCTTCCCACAAGTTGATCTTGTTGCCATATTTAGGGATCTAAGAGATTTTTTTTACAATTATTGCCTTGGCCACAACTATATGCTTCCATATTAATGATGTACCTGGATGGTTTTTTATATATCCTAATAGTTGCATGCTTGTAGAATTATTTGTGTATTTTATGATCAAGATCTTCTAGGGAGCTTGGGTGGCTTTAACATGTTTCATAGGAGCTTGGAACCTAGGGCATTGCTTACATTTTCTAATTTATTGATTTCCCAAGCCACCATGCTCTTTAGCTTTGGGGATCATGTCCCAATTTACTATATGGAATTTTTTTCTTTTTGTTTGCCTTCCTCCCTACCATAGGAAGTTTTTGATTATGTCATCGATCATATGAAGAATATTTTTGGGAGCATGATAAGCAAGAAGTTGATATATTGGGAGAGTGGATAGAATGGATTTAATCAACATAATTCTACCCGCCAGAATCAACCAACTATTATTGTAGTTCTAAATTCTCTTAATCAAATTTTCCACCATTGGACTCCAGCTATCCTCAAGCTTCAAGTGGAAACCCATTGGGACTCCAAGATACCTGAATTGATGTTATTTTCCTTGTTTGAATCCAAGGATTAAACTAAAGCTTTTGTTTTTAGCTTCTACGATGTTTTGGGTAAAATTTTAGATTTTTTGTGTTAATTAATGCTTCAATGGCTTGTGTGAATCATTCTAAGCATTCTTTGACCTACCTCATATTTTTGCTTGATGCTTCTCCCATAAGAATGGTGTCATAAATGAATTGAGCATGAGTAACTTGTTTGTAACTCGCAGTTACCTTAATACCTATGATCTTGTGGTTCCTTCTTAGCTTGTTGAGAGATCTCCCTAGATTCTTTGCTAGCATGATGTAAAGACATGGGGATAAAGGGCAACCCTATTTGATACCCCTGGAAGCCTTCAAAAAGGTTAAAGGTTCCCCGTTGATCAATAGCATGCTCTAATCCATATTGTAAGCTGAAGGGGAAATCCAAACTTAACTAACACCTATTTAAGAAATTGAATATCTACCCTATCAAAGGCATTATATGTATTAAGCTTAATGGCTATATGCTTATTTTTGGATTCCCTACTGGTGTGGAGAGCTTCATGCACCATTATGATGTTGTCATATATATGTTCCTTAGGGATGAATCATCCTTACTCTTCAACAATTAATTTGTCAATTTTCTTTTTTATTCTTCGTGAATAAGATGAACTATTGGTAGAAGTTATTGGTGAACCCATTGAGATATAGAGCTTTATACTTGGGAAGGGATTTGACAACTTATTCTAACTCATCCATTGTGACTGCTTTACTCATTTCATATTTATCCTCCTCATTGAGAACTGTTGAAATATTTTTTGCAGAAACAACTCTTGAGCTTGAATATTCTCGTTTTCTTTAGTCAGTAGATTAAAAAAATGCTTTCTTGATAGCTCTTTAATTTGCTTTTCCATGTATATTTCATCCCTTCATGCTCAATTTCTTTGATTGAGTTCCTTTGATAGTTTCGCATTGTCTTAAGATGGAAATAATTGGTGTTCTTATCACCTTTTTTCACCCAAGTCATTCTTGAGCAGAGCCTCCACTATGCTTCTTCTTCTACATATAACTTGTAGAGATTTTATTGTAGTTATCTCCTCGCATCCTCTTGGTGTGGTAGAGGAGGAGAATCTTTAATTTTTGCTTCTAATTGTTCAACGTGTTGAAGTAGTATGGTTTTTTTGTCTTCAATTTGGTTTTATTTGATAGCCAATTTTGTATAACTCTTTTGAGATCATGAACTTTGCTTTTCCTTATCTCTTGGGGATTGGTTGTCAAGACATACTATTGTCATGTATTTTCAACTAAAGTGATGAAGTCTTCATGAGTTATCCAGTCTAGATTATATTTAAAAGGGATTCTCCCTAGTTTCAAAAGGTTGTGTCCATTATCCAATACGATGGGTTCATGATCTGATATGGAACTTCGTACTATGTGGCTTGAGAGGAGTGGAAAACGAACCAATAAATCTTCTTTCACTAGGAACTTGTTAACCCTTTCGATTATGAAATGTGTTCCAGATCTCCTATTGGTCTAAGTGTATTTTCTTTTTTTTGGGATAACATCTTGGAGATATTCATCAACAATAATTCTTTCTAGTAATTTCTTATTCAAGTCTTTTGATCTAGTTCCTCCAAAATTTTTCCAATGTTTGAGTATCATATTCAAGTCTCCACCAATGATTTAGTTTTAAGGCGTTTCAATGGTCAACCATTGAGCAAGATGTTGTCATGTCTCTTTCTTCTATTCTGGATGGTTTGGCCCATAAAAGTTGACAATTATTATGGGGTATCCATTTGTCATTTCAAATTTAACTACTATCCAATTGTTGTGTTTGTGCCTAATGGCACAGGTTAAGATTTTGGGGTCCCTTGCTAGAATCAAACCCCTTGAAGCTCTTGTTGCATCTGATGCGATTGTTTCTGACTAGTGCTAGATTTTATTCCATTATGCTATAGCTCTTTTTTTATCATTTTTATTTCTTGAATACAGAATACATGTGGATGATGCTTATAAATTAGTGATTTTAAGTAGATTTTTTAGGGGACTACCTAATCCCCTCCCATTCCATGAGAGTAACTTCATTTTTTAGATTGCTTCTTGTTCTTGGAGAAGATTTATAATATGTTAGCTTATGTTTTAGCTTGTATTTCCTTTTGAGCTTGTTTATTTCTTAACTATTGATTTATTTTCCTTCCCTTGGTAGTAGATTGTGTTGCTAGGGTTCCTCTTGGAATGACTACTTCAGTTTTTGTTTCTTCAACCTCCTCTTCTATTTCTTCTTATAGAGGATCTTTTTATTTTGTTTGATTTTATCCTAGGATATCCTCTAAGTTATCTTCCATCAAAGCCTGTAGAGTGTCTTTCCTTTTATATTGGGAAGATGTTCCTTGATATGGTTTTGATGTTGTAGTTAGATTATCCTCCTCTTATAAACAGAGAATAGAGAACTTGTTTGTATCCTAATGAGTAGGCTTTTGATATGGTTGCCTTTTTATGCTCCTTGATCTTCTTGATTTCCTTCTAATTTCTTAGAAGACTTATGTCTCATCCTTTTTATCCTATGCTACTTTAGTTGGACTATTCCTAGAGAAATTGTCATGCTCATGATAGGAAATATATTTGAATGAGATGTATTCATAATCAAGGGGTTGATTATGTACCCAATCTAACACCTTGATTCCAATGTATTATAGCAATCCTTTTTTAGGTTAACTTGCACACATATTTGTGCACATATAACATTGTTGGTTTTGGAGGGACAATTTATGAAGGATTCAATGACATTTTTTATGAGCTCCATTATAGGTTTATTCCATAGGTGGAGGGGCAAAAAAGGTAGTCTTACTTATAATGATATTTCTTCCAGTTCTTCCTCCTATGGGTCAAATGCTATGGTCCAAGAAGTCATATACAATGACCTAGAACCAAGAAACCACGACCCTCCATGAAATATAGTGTTTCTATCTTCTACAGAGGAAAATATTACTACAAAATAACCTCTTCTTGCCATCATAAATTTGTAAGAAGAGACTTTGGCTCCCTTGTTCGTGTTGATCCATTTTTGTATCATAGTGGGACTAGGCCACAAACCCACGAACTTGCATGCTAGAGCCTAACCAGATAAGGTAAGAATAAGATTCTAAGTGAAAGTCGATGGTACCTCAACAATAGGGGTCGCATCCAATTTGGGCATGAAGGTGCCTTTGAAAGGATGAGCATGTGTATTTGGTTGAGTTTGTAGCTTGGTTCTTAGCTTAAGAGCTTGAATCGTTGAATTTATCTTCCCTTGATCAAAGGGAGGAGGATGTGAAAACAAATATAAAGAGCCATTACTTGGAGTAAGGAAGCAACAACCATTAGGGATTCCAAAATGTAGCTTGGGACTAAGCATGGTTTGACATTGCCCCAACCAGGGGTAGAGCAATAGAATAAAAAAATCTTTCCAAAAACACAGTCGTTCTAGCTTCCTTCTTTGTTTGTCGAATTCAAAACCCTAAGTTCTTTCAAATATCATTATTATTTTTACAATTAAGATGAGGTCATTGACATATAGAAGGATCTTAACTACATAGTTGGCTAAATGTATAGTTTCTCATTCATTATATTTTATCCATGATTCCAACCTATATATGTATAAGATACATAATATAGGTGAGAGTGAACAACCCCACTTCATCCCAATAAATTCCAAATCATTATGACAACCTTGCTTTTATTTAATGTTGGCTTGTACTTATTCATAGACTTTATGGATTATTGTCTTCTATTTGTTCATTATCCAAATCCGTCCATCCTTCTTCATACTTTGTTTTTGGGTACAATATTAATTTTTTTAAATCCACATAAAAAATAATTAAAAAAAAACATTTTTTACTTTAACTATCAAATGTTTAAGAATGATGTAAAGATCTATATTAGAGTGCTTTAGCTTAAAGCCATATTGGCATTTTGATCATTTATTTTGTTATTCAGTCCAAATGTTTTTTTTTTAATTTAGTATTGGTCTAAGAAACCACGACCAGGAGGTTCTACATCGTTAAAATCACCCGGGAGTCACGTTCGACCCTGACTACACCAGCATTATCAATTGGATTTTGGGTACCCAATGCGCATTTGGTAGGGTGGAGATTCAAACTACCTCCCTTGGAGGATTACCCTACCCTCTCTAACTCACATACAACACGTGGGTTTTGAAGAACACAAGCTTATACCGAGAGGGGGGGTGAACAATATAAGACCACTTTTTACTTTTTCTTCCAATTCAATATTATGTTGTGTAAAGATAGCAGTATCAATAGCAGTAATAAAATTAATGCACAGAAACCATACACAATAGAGACATCACAATTTATGTGGTTCACCCAATGTGGGTTACTCCATGGAGAAAATATTTTACTAAAACTTTCTCAATCAATCTCTTTGGTAATCACTCCCAATTACAATGTTTATAGATCTTTATCCAAAGGAGATGTTGATCCCCTAATATCAAGTTCGTGGATATATTCCATAGGAGAACTCTTTCCCCTTTTGCTCTGGCTATGTGATCTTCTAGAAGACTTTGTCTCTCTACTGCACTAATTGTGGACCTCTCTCCAATTGAAAACTCCTCACTCAGATCTGTCTTCAACTATACTGGTTGATGGATCTCTATCCATTGAGACCCTGTCCTCTGTACTTTGTCACCTCCAAAGATCTATAAATAGGCTCACTAAGAACCTGCTCAATAGGCTCACACATAACCTACTTAAAAATCTCACCAAGAACTTGCCCAAATCTGCTCTAGCAAGCTCACCAAGAACTTGCCCAAATATGCTCTAGCAAGCTCACCAAGAACTTGTCCAAACACTGTCCTCAAATATGTCCCAAAGGCCTTCTCAAAGGCTCAATCAATCATGCTCAAGTAGTACTCAAAATGAACTCAACAATGAATGGCAATCTCAACTCAAATTAACTTCATAGAAGCATAAAGAGAATTGTTAGAGACTCAATATGTTCTAATCTCACTCTCAACCCAAATCAATCTCAACTCAACTCAACTCAAATCAATCTCAACTCAACTCAAGTCAATCTCATAGAAGCATAAAGAGAATTTTTAGAGACTCAATATGTTCTAATCTCACTCTCAACTCAAATCAACCTCAACTCAATTCAAGTCTTATAGAACCATACAAAGAATTGTTAGAGACTCAATATGTTCTAACCTCAATCTCAACTCAACATAGAATGATGGAATAGTTTGTTTTATAGAACTTGAACAATCACTTCACACATCACTTGACTAGGCTCAATCAAATCAACTCAACCAATCATCACAAGGAACAACTCTTTCTCAAACAACCCTAGTCCAAGTATGTATCAACCAACTCAAATGTCTCCAACAATGCTCAACCACAAACAATCCTTTTCCCTCCAATGATATTTCATAAATCAACCACCATAAACAATCAATAAGAGAATGTGCTCATACATTTTATGAAGATGAAAAAACCTCTTTGTAAATCTGCCATAATCACAAAATTCTTTTGCCAATATTCACAAGGGTTAGTAGATCACAAAATAATCAACATTACTCCACTTTTCAATAATCATCACCAAGGCCTTTAATTGCACAACTTCCTTATCTCTCCTAAAACCACTTGTACCATAAAATAAAATAAATCAAAACATTGCATAACATTTTCACTCTCAAAACTACTTATACCATAAAATAAAATAAATCACAATATTGCATACCTTGTCACCTCATGAACGAATTAATCCTCTTGAAAAAAAACAAGGCAAACTTCACTTTTGGAACCCCTTTGCAAAATAAGAAATATCTCTTTACACACACCTTATATATCCTTATAAATAAGTTAGTCAAATAGCCCTCGAAATAAGCTTTTCGACGATATATAATATGCCACATTTCCAAGATAAATTGAAACCTTTAAATATATATATGCCAACCTCCATTAATTGCACATAGGTCGGCCCTCCATTAATTTAAACTTAAACTTTAAACTTTAATATCTTCATCACCGGAGGTCCTTTTTCGATGAAACAAAATTCCACCTTGGATTTTAAGAAAAACCCTTTCCACATAAGCCCACCATGGTTTTAAATAAAACCATTTATTTTGCCTGCCTTGGTTTTCATAAAAACCCTGTAAATAGCCATGCTTTCCAAAATATCATAAATGCTTATTTATGAAATATTTTGGCCACCAAAACCAAATGTGATTCATATGACATCAATGATCCATGTGACATCAATGAAAACATAAAATGACTCAAATTACCTCAAATGTCCAACAGGTTTCTTCAATCTAAATGTTGATTTTGTATTCTACCATGCTTTTGAACAACTTTGCCATGAGTGAATTATTTATTATAGTTCAATAGTTTTGACAATAACACGTGTTGTTAGATTATGCATCATAATTGTTAATTAATGATAGTCTTGCAACCAACCTTAGGAGTTCGGGGGGATCACCGTAATACTTAATAACTTTTGTAGTTGGGCCTTTGAAACACTTCAAATGACTAGGCTAGCTCAACATGCCCCCTCATAAGGTAGTAGTAGGCTACAATAAGATAACATTATAAAAAAATAGTAATCAATTATTATTATTATTATTATAATTTATCATGATTACCAAATGGTATTTCTCAACAAATTAGATCCCTTAACATTCAAGGAGGAAACCCAAGTTCATTTTTTTTTTCAATTGGTTATATGGTATTGAAGGGCTTCACCCATATTACATCATCACAACGTAGTGGTATTACAAAAAAGCTTGTATATTATCTATGTATGACTTGGCAAGATTTAAACTTGGATCTCCGCCTCCTTTAGTTTCGATGAATCTAACTAATCTAACCAATTGAGCTAATGCCATATGATAAAAAACTAGGGTAAAGCACAATTTTTTGAAAGGGATCCTGATCTCCTTGTATCGAGGTTTGAACTTGATATCTTGGATGAAAACCAAAAGATATACCACTACGGTATCCCACACAGGAATCCAAATTCGAAACTTGCCAAATATACATGGATAATATCCAAGCTTTATTGTAATATTTTTTTGTAATATCATTATATGATGATAATGTAATATGGATAGGGCCTGTTTCAATCCCATATAACCAATTGAAAAAAAATGAAGAACAACAAATTCATGACATGATTTTAAGTGGTTATAGACGTAAAATTCCAAGAAAAAATCTTATGTTAAAGTATTGTCAACAATCCATGCATAATTGCCAAAAATACTACTCAAATACTACTACGCAGATTGTTGAATTATCATAATAACAAAGTCATGTAATAAATGTGGATATTTTTAAAGTCCTATATAATCCATAAACAAATAATAAAAATAATAAGATATATAGTTATGAAAGTGAGAGTAAGATTTTGTGTCAACAAGAGTCATTTATTAGTTTAATTCTTTGTTGTAAAATGTGCAATAGAAAGTTTTTTTTTTATTTGGTTATTGTGAGAAACCGCCTATGACTGACGTACAAGGCTAAGTAGTCTCCTCCTAACCATGACCCCTCCTAAAGTTGAGAGGTATACTTATCAATAGGAAATTTAACACAAAGCCACCACACACCCACGCCCTCACACACTCGCCCACGCCGCGGTTTGAACCTTGTGCAGTAGAAAGTGATTTCATATAAAAAATAATCTATGTTGAGTGGTAATTTTACCCAATTTCAAAACCACACTCACCTTAGAATTTTGATCACAAAACCCTCTCTTGCAAATAAGTTAAAACAAAACAACTTCTCCAAGGTTCCACTATATAAGCATTGCACATGTGTATTAGTAATCTCAATGAAGATATATCAAATGAATGCTAGGAACACCTTAGTGATTGCAAGTAACTATTAATAAGGGGCATGTGTTGGTTTATTTTACCATGCTATATTAATGATTGTTCATAAAACTTAAAAAAATATAAATGTGAATTGGCCCTCATATGACCACGATGTAAAGCCTTAATTCCTTTTATCTTGGAGGATTTTTTTTTGAAAAATAATTTGAAAAAAACTTGTATTAAAACAAAGATCATTTACAAGTTGGGATGAGACTTTTCCTAGCCTTAGCCAAAGAGAACACATGTTTACAACAGTAAAAGAAGATTTGCATTGGATCCAAATCTCTTAAACCATATTTCTACAAAGACTGTTCACCTATTTACAACTATAAAAGAAGATCTACATTGAAGCATAAATCTCCTAAACAATATTTTTGGAATGGTTATCAAAATTAGCTAAGCATTGGATTTGCTCACCAACCTGCCTAATCATCTCATCCTCAATAGCCATGTCACTGTGCCATTGAACCCCTAACTCCTTCTCAGTACCCATCTTAGCTAGGAAGTCTGCCACTTTATTTAGATCTCTACTCACATAAACTAGAATCACATCATCTAATTTCCTCCATAATTCCTTAATTTGAGTGACAAGAATCCTCAACCTCCATATTTTCAAAGCAAAGTTCCTCATGCAATCTAGAGATCCAACCATTATTTGAGAATATTTTTCTAGGATTATCCTCCTGTGACCTTGTTTTACTACCCAAATAGAAGCATATTTGATAGCTAAGGCTTCTGATTCATTATTTGTGGCTCTTCCTAAGCCTTGCAGTTCCCAATAGAGCACTGTTCCAACACAATTTCGACAAACCACTCCAATTCCAGCTCTACTCAAATTGCCTTTTGCAGCTCCATCAATATTAATTTTAATCCAACCTTCTGGGGGTGGTTTCCAACTAGCTCTGTCCTCCCCCTATTGCACTTCAAATTCCTTCTCCATTGCCCCAATAAAAACCTGAGTTTCCTCTTTAGCATAGACTGCCACAATTTCTGTGACTTTGCTCCAAATGACCTGCCAAAATCCATCTAAAGAAGAAAAATTTTCTCTAAAAATTCTGGCATTTCTCTCCAACCACACTTGCCACCAAATGAAGTTTAATCCAAGATCCCAACCAATACAAAGAGCTTCAGATTTAAATCTACCCCTCTTCCATCTTTCCCAAATATTAATCCGATTCAAATCACCATTAACTTGAATTTTATAATATAAAAACCATCTCTCCTAGATCTAGCGTGTGAATGGACACTCAAACATCAAGTGATCAGTTGTTTCCTCACTCTTGTAGCATAAAACACATTGAGATGGACCAATGATTCCTCTACATCTGAGATTATCAAAAGTAAGAATTCCATTATGCATGAACTTCTAGGCAAAAAAATTACTTTCGGCCAACCCTTGGATTGCCAAATATTTCTCCAATCCTCAACTTGATATGTATGAGGAGGAGGCTCTGGAAGGATCTTATCATATCCATCCTTCACTGTGTAGAAACCAAGGCTCCCATAGCCCCAAGCTAATTCATCCTCCTCATCTCTACCTGTGAGAAATATTTTTGCCAAGATTTTAGTCATGATGGGTGTCAAATTCGGAGGGATTGAAATTGGCCACTCATCCAACTTCTTAAACTACTTAAAATTATAATCCCCCAGCTGACTAGTGTTGAAATAACTTTCAATTTGGACCCACCCCCTAGTTTCTATGGCTATTTTTATTGGTTGCAGTTCAGGAAATTCAACAATGATAGGTGGGTATTGATCCCATGAATTTGTCCAAAATCATGCCTTCTCCCCTCTCCCCACTTTCCAAAATAATCCATCTTTTACTACCTGAGATCCTAACTTGAGAGCCTGCCACATTAAGGATCCATTATCATCCAAAGGGAAACGACCCACATCATTTGGGTTTACCTGTGCCAAATATTTACTAGTTAAGATTCTACTGAATAAAGAAGTTGGTTGGGAAATCCACCTCCAGTAAATCTTTCCAGCAAAAGCTTTATTATTTAAATTTTATCTTCTCGAGTCCCAAACCTCCTTTTACCTTGGGCTGGCTTACTTTCTCCCAACCTACTAAGGCCCATTTCCTCTCTCCTTTTACTCCTTCCCATTAAAATTTTCTAGCCATCTTGTCCAACTCTTTCCATATGGTATGTGGGGCAGCAAGGATAGAAAATTTATAAATTGGCATGGCTTGAATGATTGATTGTAAAAAAGTTAATCTACCCCCATAGATTAACTATTTGTGAGACCAATGATTAATTTTGTCCTTGATATAGTCTAAAAGATTCTTCTAGATATCTATTTTTAGTTTTTTAAAATGCAAAGGGACCCCCAAGTATATCACTATGAGATAAGTCCTTGTGAATCCCAAGATTTCTAAAATTTTGTCTTGAAGCCTTTGATCAATATTGAAAAAGACCACTTTGGATTTTTTATCATTGATGACTTGGTTTGTAGCCCTAAGGTAGACATTAAGTTTATCTCTAATCATTCTTGCTTCCATGAAGCTGGCCACTCCCACCAATCCTGTGTCATCCACAAACTGTAGGTGAGTCAAAACTTCCTCACCCACCTTGATACCTGTTAGCAAACCTTGTTGTATTCTCCTCAAGATGAGTCTATCCAATCCTTCAACCAATATGAGAAAAAGATAGGGAGAGCAAGGATATCCTTGACAAAGGCCTCGAGTAGCTCCAAACGGTTGTGAGAGAAGACCCTTGATTAACACTGAGTATGTCGAAGTAGAAACACAACTCATGACCCATTCTATCCAATCCTAAGAGAAACCAAAGGCTGGCATCATCTTTGATAAGAAGCTCCACTCCACCCTATCATAAGCCTTTGACATATCTAATTTTATGAACATTTATCTATTACCAGATGTTTGCATTGAATGGATTGCCTCCTGAGCTAGAACCACACCATCCAAGATCTGCCTACCCTCTAAAAAACCCCCTTGCTAGGAGATAATGCTATGTAGAAGAGGTTTTAGCCGCTCAACCATTACCTTTGTGATTATTTTATATATGACATTGCATAAGGCAATAGGTCTATAATATGAAATATGTACCCTTTCCTCCCCTTTTGGAATTAAGGTAATGAAAGTATGATTTAATGCTTTAAGCATTATTTTATTACCTTTTGACTCCTCTATAACAACCATTACATCCTCCTTCAAGTTATCCCAGAAGGCCTAAAAAACTCAATTGGAAAGCCATATGGACTTGGTATTTTTTCGGTGCTCATTCCAAAGACCACATTCTTCAGTTCCTCTCTATCAATGGGTTTAAGTAAGGCCTAATTTTCTTCTTCAGAGATAATAAAGGGTATGACAATAGTAACTTCTTTTTGAGCCTCTTCATCTTGCACCATACTTTCCTTAAATAGTTTAGAAAAATAATCCATTGAATGGAAATGCATACCTCGAATTGTATCAAAGGAGTGTCCATTCTCATCTTGAAGAGCTTCCATGTTGTTCATCTGTCTTCTAGCACAAGCAGTCCGATGGAAAAATTTGGTATTTGTATCACCTTCTAATAACCAAGTGGTTCTTGCTCTCTGTTTCCAGTAGGTCTCCTCTTGTTTGTCAATGTCCTCAACCGCTTTACACAATGCATCATCCTCTTCTTTGAGCTGATCTGTAATTGTTCCTTCCCTAAAGTGTTTTTGAACCTCATCCCATCTGGCCACCAATGGAGCTCTTTGGACCTGGAAGTCTGTCTTGTTAGCTCGCATCCATTATTTCAGTTGATCTTTGACATAATGAAGCTGTTTGTGGAATCTAAACATTGTTGTCCCATATGTTGGGTGACCTTCTTCCCACCAATGTGGAATTTTATTTCGAAGTTCCTCTTTTTGTAGCTAAAAGTTTTCAAATTTAAATGGTTTGTGATGCTGCCTTGTCTTGATCCCTCCTTCCAACAAAATGGGAAAGTGATATGAAATTGGACCCTCCAAAATCTAAAATTTTATATTCCATTTTACAAATGCCTCCTTTGAAACCAAAAAATGGTCTAACTTCACCTTCTTGCTATGTGGCTCCCTCCTCTTATTAGTCCAAGTATAGTTGGTTCCAAGGCATTTAATATCCACCAAGTGTAATGCATGGACTTGGGCAATCATAAGTCGATCCCCTAGGTCCAAAATTGGGGTTCCCCCTTCCTGATCTCTAGAGGATAATTTAGCATTAAAATCCCTAGCAATAATCCAGTCTAACTCTTCCCTTGAGACTCTCATGTTATGCACAACTTTCCATTGATGCATCTAACCATCTAGGTTTTGAGCCCCATAAAAATTTGTGATTAAAACATGTTCAGTTGTGACATTATTTCTAAAATGTGATGTGAGAACACCCCTCCAAGATATATGTTCTATTGCAGTCCATTCAAGAGAGTTCCAAAGAGTAACTATCCCCCATGCGACCCCTTGGGCAGCCACTTCCATATGACTAACACCCTTCCAAAGTCTATTAACTATTTTACACATAAGATCCAACGACATTTTTGTCTCCTGGATAAGCAAAAAATTTGTTTTACATTTTTCTAAGAGTCTTCGAACAACAGATTGATGGGTTCTACTGTTTAAACCCCTAACATTCCATGATTGTATAATCATTGGTTACCTTGAGAGCAGTAAAAATCTATTGGCCTCATCGATCCTCTAGTGATCAGTTTGTCTCCTTGAATTGCTATCAATTCCTTATTTGATTTTCTACCCACTCATTGAGAGTTGCTATTTTTTGATCTCTTTTCCACCTGAGTTATCCCTAGAGTTGGTCTTTCTTTGTTCTTTTCTGCTATGCCCATGCTGACATCCTTAATTATTGGTTGCTCTTGGTTATGCACTATCAATGCCCCTACACTCTCTAACTGTGGTAACTCACTGTACTCAATTACCTACTCTATGATGGGAGGAGATGAAAGAGGAGCTTGAACATGGTTGTTATTATTTTTATTATTCCCATCCACTCCTTCCATGAATTGTTCTTCTTCTTGGTCCATTAGTGTCTTAAATATCTCATACCTATTGGAGGGCTTGAGTTGGGTTTGCTCTTTATCATCTTTTTTCTTTTGCCTTCTTCTTTTGAGCTGTTCAAAACCATCTCCCTATGCTTCTTTACCCTGAGAAATATCGGTTGGTTCTTTGTTGATTGTTGACTTACCCTCCTTAGGAAGATTTGACATTCCTAGAGGAGCCTCCATTTTTATGTTCATATTATTTGGGCAAGATCGGGCCAAATGCCCATATTTGTGGCAAACTCTGCATCTGAAGGGCAATGCCTCATAATCCAGTTGTTGAATCCAAGATAGTCCTACAAGTTCAAGTTCCACCTTTGTCGGTAGAGGTTGGCTAAGATCCATTTCCACACATAATCTTGCATAAACAACTATGTTTCCTTCTATTGTGTCTTTGGAAACACCCAAATGTCTTCCAAGGGAATTACCGATAATTTCCAATACCTGCTCACTCCAAAACTCCATTGGAAGTGCATACAAACAGATCCAAACCGGGATAGCAGTGGGTTCAATTTGAGGATCAAATCCCACTCTCCAGGGTTGAACAAATAATCCTATCGAACCATGATTCCTCTTTTCTGATTCGAAAGCCCTATTTCTATCGATAAGTGAAGAAAAACTAACAATAAAATATCCATTGCTACTAAACCACAAAGAATACTCACCAAGAGGCTCCTAGTTTTGCCGGACCCAGGAATGCAAAAAATTTAGGTAGGGCGAATACCCTTGAATTTATAGATCAAATCATGATTGGCTCTATATAAAACTGTTTCTTCGACCAATCCTTTGCTCAATGACAATATTTGACCTTGATTTTGACTGTGTCAAGCATCCATTAACTCGTTGAGATGTTGATCTATTTCCAACAGTCGTAAAGAGCATTTTTAATGCAATTTTTTGTGCTTCTTCAATATTTGATGGAGATTTATTCTTTAACAAATTTGCAAAAGAACTATGTCTCTCTAGAAGAGGATTTGGAGGTGTCCCCATTGGGCCCTCCTGAGGCAACAATATTGTCTTCAAATCCACAGTAACCAAAAATCTCTTCGGCTACCCAACTGATGCCCTAGTTTTCTCTTCCAAAGCTTTGCCTCTCGAGTAGATATTATCTTGGAGGATTTTAGGTAGATTTTATCTTCTTTTATTAAGTAGATTTTAAACAAGTTTTATCTTGTATTAACTCCTACTTTAAACATGAAGTAGAAGTTTAAAACCTATCTCTAAGCATGAATTTCAAATGATGAAAGAATTATTTTAAACCTCAAGATGGAATACTTTGGATGACCCACTTTGTAGCTATAGTAACCTTTGATATAATAAATAAATTATCCCTCTTTGATGAAATTAATTTTCATAAAGAGGCACCAATTTATTACTTTAATGTCATTATTAATTATCCCTCTTTAATGAAATCATAATTTTCATAAAGAAGAACAATTTAATGCTTTAAAACAATAGTCTTTTGATGTAATGTATAAATTACCTCTTTAATGAAATCAGAATTTTTATAAAGACATGCAAATTTATTTCTCCGAAAATAATAGCTTATGAAATGCCATTAAAATTTACCCCCTTTAATGAAATTGAAATTTTCATAAAGGGAAGTTCATTTATGCTTGCAAATGAAAATGTAAAGCTGAAAAAAATCTAATTTGCTTTCAAAATGTGAAAAAATAAAATCCCAAAATTATAAAAATCCTCATAAAACAACAATTTTCAACAATTTTTATAAAATCAAAATGGATTCGGAATGAGTTCAAATTTGTTTCGAATGAAATAATGTAACTCATTCTTCACACCCATATATTTGTTTTTGTTATTTTATTTATTTTTTATTTTTATTTTAATCCTCGAAGTTTTAAAAATTTGCAAAAGAAAAGTAAGAAAAATAAAAAAATAAAATCTGGAAATCAAAATAAAATGCAAAAAATCCAAAAAATAACTAATGGCAGTTTTATGCTACTCTATCATGCAAAATCCGAGATATGAGAGTTTTTGAAAGTAACCCAACTTAACCAGAACTGCATTTGCACATCCCAAAATGAGTTAGATGCAAGCTTCTAAGGAAAAAAATGAGTTCTCTATTTCTAGATATTCCACAATGCAACCATGAAATGCATTAAACATTGCTTATAAATTTAAAAATTGAGAAAAGAAAAGTAAACATTAAATCACAACTTTCAGAAATTATTTTCCTCTTATTTTGTACACAAGATGCAGAAATCCTGAATCCAAATAACAAAACAATGTTTTCTGTTTTCATCTTCATTCCAGCAGCATATGGCCTTCCCAAAAGAATCCAGCCCCTTTTTGTATTTTTTTCTGGAAATTTAACATTATCTATGCCCCTTCGTTTCACTTCGTTTCTCCCATTTTCCTTGTTTTGTCTTCCCCTGCTTTGTTTTGCTTTTCGTTTCATGTTATTTGGCTTTGAAATGCCTTCGTTCCCGCATGCAATGGATAACGCCTCTACACGTGCATATTTTCCCTTCTAAATTTAGCATCATTTAAATTTACTTCCAACGAACGACTCTCTTTTGCTTGGCTTAGTAAAAGCCATGAGCATTATGACCACACTGCCCATTAGTAACCGTTACGTTCTCATTCCATTTTCATATAAAAGACAACAAATTAATCTTTATATGCCTTTGAGGAACAAAACAACCTTCTTTTCATCATATTTGCCGTCATAATACCCCTTATGTGCTGTTAGGTAAATTTCTCCAATGTACATGTGAAAATTGTTTCACTCTTCATGGCGTTGTTGGAATCTGTCATCCTGCTTTATCATGTATTCGGGCCCATGCTCCATTGATGATATCTACTTCTGATAAAACGTATGGATAGCTTCACCAATTTCCCAAATTGATGATATCTACTTTAACGCAACTTTGAACATCGTCATTGCCGAAGCCTTCCTCTGATGCACATCGCCGCTGTTTATCTCAATCTGTGTCAACCAAACTACGTTCACCGCTGAGCACTGTCCAATACAACTGCTTTAAAATATCTGGCCTTGTGCGATGGTGAATTGGTTATTCCCCTCTGCGAGTTTACGTTACTCCCTTCTACGACTTCATTGCTATCCAAGTTTGCATAATCATCCATGACATTGCCATGTCGGGTTTCCCATCGGCCTTCTTGTGCTGATGTGTTTGGCCCCCTCTGTTCGTTGCTTGACGTCTGCGTGAGATTGCCCATTCGTCTGAGCTCCCCAATCTTCTATGCTGCCCATGAAATTATGGCGTGGGTCCCTCAATACGGATCGGCGTGGGTCTCTCGATCCGCCTTGAGAGAGCTTGCCACGTCAGATGGTTCCTACGTACCCTTTTTTTCACTACGGCATGTGTCTATATCGCGAAGGGCTGTGGATCCACGTCGTCCGTCAAACTATGGAGGAGAACGCGTTTATCCCATGATGTCGATTGGATAAGGGTCAGTTCGTCGAGTCATTCATTGCGTTCACGTCTACTACCAACCCACTCCCGCGATGCCACCTCTTTCTATTCGAATCGTTGCCCTCCACGTCACTGACAGATCAGAGTGTACTTGTCATGACTAATCCATGGTAATCAAGCTGCCTTGCTGTCTAAATCGTGCTGTCCTGTACAATTTCGGATGCTCCTCGATGGTTCGTTGGTGATTCGTTGTTGGTTTTGGTCCACTTTGTCACTTCTACACCAGTGTCTGAATCGACCCCGTCCCACATCTGCAGACTGCGTTCGACTTCGCCAAGTCATCACTTTGTTGGAGGTGAGACTCGTTCATGAACTCGTCGTTCTACGTGGACCCAATAGGAGGTGAGACTTCCTATTGGGTCCACGTAGAACGACGAGTTCATGTCGTCCGACATATCACCTCTAAGCTCCGACTCCCGTGCCATATCAGGCGTGTACGGTCTCACGACATCGTTAATTCACGTGTAATTACAGCAGAAGCTTCCCAATACCTGCACACATGCTTTGAATGTCATTAAAAATATAAAATATTAGAGCTAAATAATAATTCAAAGGCTTATAAAGGAACCTACCAAACATTAAGTTCATATTAACATGTGGTGACAACATTCATTCGTTTATAATTATTATATATATATATATATACACTAGTATAACCTATATATACATATATTTAACTTTTATTTTTATTTTTGATATATATATATATATTTTAATATTAAGAGATGGAGTTTTGACCACGAATCCCCCAACCTATTACAACAACTCCACCAGGGAGACACACACCCACCCCCTCACATACTCACCCATGCCACGGTTTGAACCTTGGACCTCTCCAAGAAGAGCCAAAGCCCAAACCGTTGCGCTACACCCCAAGTGCTTTTTGATATATATTATTATTATATATAAATATATAATTATATATATATATATATATATTTTATTTTTATTTTTATTAAAATGAAAATTAATCAACTTTTAATAGGTTGATTTATTATGAAACCAAATAAAAGGTAAACAAAGAAATAATTAAAGGCAAACATCAAGGATGTAATCTATCAAAAGCATATCTCCAAGAATACCAAAATACCCCAAAACTCAAAATTCAAAGTGGATCCCTAAATTTGGGATACGTTGCTCGGATGGAATCTATCAAAAGCATTGCTCCAAGAATACCAAAATACCCCAAAACTCAAAATTCAAAGTGGATCCCTAAATTTGGGATACGTTGTAGAGCAGCAACAACAATACTTATCAATAGGAAATTTAACACAAAGCCACCACACACCCACCCCCTCACACACTCGCCCACGCCGTGGTTTGAACCTTGTGCAGTAGAAAGTTATTTCATATAAAAAATAATCCATGTTATATTTATTAATTTATGTTATATGTTTTTATTAAAAAATTCATGTGAATTAAGTTTGTCGAATATCAAATGATATTAGCTCAACCAGTTAGACTTCTTGACTTTTAAGGAGATTAAAGTTCAAATCTTACTAAACCGATATATACACAATTACCAAGTTGTTGTAATATCACTATATGATCATAATGTAATATGTGTGGGTCTATTTCAATGCATTGAAATAAATTTATCAAATGATTTTTAATAAAAAATATATTAATAAAAACATATATGATCATAATGTAATATGTGTGGGACTATTTCAATGCATTGAAATAAATTTATCAAATGATTTTTAATAAAAAATATATAAATAAAAACAAACAAGAAATATAAACCCTTTATTATTAGAAAAAACAAATGATAAAAATTCAACCAATTAAATATCTTAACTCTCAAGGTAAAAGTAAAGTACAAGAAGAAAAAAAAAAAATTAATAAAAACAAGTAAAACTAATAACTGACAATGACATAATATCAAATGACACAAGCTCAACCAATTTAATATCTTAACTTTCACGGTAAAAGTAAAGTAAAAGAAGAGCCTATATTTTTTTTTTGGTTACATAGGGGAGTTGGTTATAGCCACTAAAAATAGTGGCTAGCAAGCGCAGGATTCAAATTGTCAATCTAACGTGCACTCAAAAGATTTAGTGCATACTACTACCTTTGCTAAAGTTGGCAACGTGCCCCCGAGATTTGAACCTAGGTTTCTTCTTGGAAAGTACTTGGCCAGGCAAGCCTTTACCAATCCACCTAGATCTTGGGGGCAAAGCATATAATTACTTACACGTACTATATCCAAGAGGAGACCTAAAATTGACTTGTCACGCAATGCATGCATAATTATCAATATGATAATATAGTCCCAATACAATATGAGTAGGACTCGTTATCAAGTGGCATTAATTCAATTGGTTAGATTCCTGAATATTTTAAGGAAGAGATCAAGGTTTTAATCTTATCAAATGATACATAGATAATATCTAAGCTTTGTTGTAATACAACTATGTGGTTGCAATGTAATAAAGGTGGGGCCTGTTTTAATCCGTATAATCAATTAAAAAATATGAGTAAGACTCATTCCAATCAATTAAAAAAAATAAAAAATAAGGTGGTTGATGATATTTTGAAGTTGTCAGATATTATTTATAGATATAAGGGACATGATAGTTTGAGTTACTATACTTTGACTAGTTATTTATGATATAGAGGGATCACGATTTTAATATATCATGCTAAGCATAAATATAAAAATAAAAATATGAGTAAGACTTGTTCCAATTCATTGAAAAAAAGTAAGCATAAATATAAAGTATATGGTTTCATTTATTATAAAAAGTTAATTTATTGGAAATTTTAAAAAATTTAATATCCATAATAGATTAAAAATATTAAATGATATTAAATTATGTTTATGAATTTAAAATAATATTTAAAAAATAAAATAATTATCTTTTTAACGATTAATTTATATTATAAGTACTATATATTTAATTTTTATATAATATAAGATAAGGTTTGAGATGAGTGAGTGCAAGCTAGAAGCAATTGTAAATTATAAACAAGTGCATTTTAAAAGTAAGTTTCACATTCTCTTGCTCTATATCTTTGGGAATTTTCAAAGACTAAAGGATTCATATGAGGAAAAGCTAGGTAGCATGGAAGGAAATCCATATTTGAAAGCCCTAATTAGAAGTCAGAATGTCCTAGTTGAAAGTATGGATGCCCAAGATGGATAGAAGAGAAAGAAATAATATAAGGTAAGTCCAATCTAGGGAGTAGATGTTACACCATAAGTGGTTATCGAGGATGATGAGATGATTGAGCATGATTAGTGGTTCTTAAAGAAAAGGGTTAATATATAAGTTCCATAAATACTAGCTAGGGATTTCAAAAAATTAAAATTGGATCAAGTGGAAGTGGGGATTGAATTCAAATTATTCCATGAACTTTCTTCTTAGAGGTTTTTTCCCATCATCTTTTCTAGTTTAGAAAATCAAGGATAAAATAATGGATGTTGGTCTATAGTTTAGGCAGAGATATACCCTTTATTTAAGACCGTAGAGTAAGAATTTTTCAATCCAAACATAAACTATTAGAAAGATTTTGGTGTGGGTTGGGATCTTTTAACTTTCATATTAATTTATCAATAAGGATGTTTTGAAAAATATTGGAAACATCTAGGGAGTTCATCTAGGAGGGATCAACTACTAAGGAGAGAAAGCATGTTGTATATACCCATATATGTGTTGCTATAGATATTTTAAAACCTTTGCCATAATATATTAAGATTAAATATGAATTAAGAGAATGAAATCAACAAGTGGATTATGAACACATTGCATTTGAATGTTGTAATTGTTATGAGATTGGACATTGTGGCAAGAGACTGTAAAGTAAAAATTATGAAGAAAGACAAAAAATGTTGATCATGAGATAAATTCCAAGATGAAGCAAGGAAATTATATTGTAGTAGAAGCTAGACTAGATCAAGGATATTCCACTCCTTTAAAAGAGGTAAAGAAAGCCTATTTGCAACATCATATAACAAAGGCCACCATAGTTCACTCGGATCAACCATTAGAAGAAACAAATAATGATACAAGGAATGAGGAAGTACAATGTGCAAGTTCAAATTTAAAAGAAATTAAAGGTGCAGAGGAAGATGTGAAGGAAAATTTTAAAACAAAGAAGGAAAAAGAGGTCAACTTTATTTTAGGTAAATCATCTTCATTTTCTTCATGTAGTATAAAATCATCACCTTGTAATATAAATGAAATCAATGTAGAGGTTCCTTGCATTTTAGGATTTCATGAGTAGCATAATAAAGAAATGAGGATGAAGGATATCCATTGCAATTTAGGGTTTTTGGAGCAACATAAGAAGGTGATTGCTATGAAGGAATATTGATCCAAAAATCATGATTTTGACTAATCTAAAACTTAGAATTTTGAGTTAAGAAAGATCATGAAAGAGTACAATTCAAAAACAACAAAGATTAACAAACCAAAACACAAGAGTATATAAGAAAAATAGTATAATGATTTTAATGTTCAAAAAACAAAGTACAAAGCAAGTAACCTTTGAGAAGATATGTGAGATAACATTGCATCCGTTACTCATACTTTTTACAACCAGTGGTGGATCTCTCTTTATACAAGAATTAGTGTATTGGAAATCCACCATATTGAATACGAATGGTCACCAATATGGAAGTGTGGTGTTTCACCTTCCACAAGTCCGAAGGTTACCCATATGGAAATGTGATGATTCACCTTCCATGAGTTGCAAAGTGTATATTAAATAAAAATTATATACACTTGGCTTGTCCTTTTGTATTTTGTCTTTTATTGATGTGTCAACATAGCTAGAGATGCATTTTGGCTATGAAAATATAAAAATAGGAAATTACTATATTTAGTAAGTAATTTGTTTTGCATTTTTGAGGGCCTCTAGAGCATTTTTTCATAAAACATGTTGGCATGTAAAAATTATTGTTCTCTGTTATTTCCAATGCATGGATCAAAATAGAGTCCCAAGCAAAAATATATGCCCCTAATAGTGAGGTTAGAATAAAAAAAAATTATTTTATTATTTAATTATTTATAATTTTTAAGTACAAAGCCATGCTACAAAAAGGTCACATGCCTAGATCATTCATCCCCCCTTGAAAATAAATGATCCCCATTGTGTCAACACTTGACATCAATTGTAAATATTATTTCTTTATCTATTTTTCATGAGCCACTCCCCTTGGTGACCAAGTTGTCCTACCTTGACCATTCTATACATTTGATTGGACTATCTTCTAGTGGTCCTAGTCCATGTGCTAACAATTTGATCCTCCTCCACTGGTGCTAAGATATCTAGATTGAGCTCTTCAATGTCCAACTATTCTGCTACTATGAAAGTGTCCAACAAAGATGGATGGTAAGACCTACAAAGTTTGACATTAAAGATTGGATACAAACCAAGATAAGATGGAAGATTCAATTCAAAGGAATTTTCTCCCACCTTCTTTGTAATGGTGTATGCTCCATAGTGAAGAGATCTAATCTTCCTATGGGTTATTACAAGTCTCTCTTTTTAAAGACGTAACCATACCTTATCTCCAACCTTAAATTGATATGGGATCTAATATTGGTCATGGCATTGCTTGTATTTTTTTTTTTAAGAGGTCAAGGACCTATTGTTGGATGTGTTGAATATGTTTCAGAAATCATATTGTCTTTTCTACTTTTTTTGGTCCATGAGATGAGTACTCCATGGGTTGCAAAGAGAGAGCTACATAAATGGGTGCCAAGAGTTGAAACATAAAACATACATAAAATAAGCTATATAGTTGAAACACAAAATATACATAAAATAAGCTATGTTTGGTAGAGCTATGCAAAGCTTGACTATGTCCATGTTGAATGTAAGGGACGATATCATCCCATGTGTGTGGATGCTTAGAATTACACATTCAAAAAATATGTACAATCGATCAATTCATAACTTTTGTCTGACCATGAGTTTGAGTATGGAAGGTTGTGGACTTGGTGAACTTGGTGTCCATCATGCTCCATAGGGTGGACCAAAAAATACTCATAAATATACTAACTTTATTAGATACAATGGACTTTGACAAGTCAAAGTTGATCCACTCATGACTAAAATAAAGCTTAGCAGTATCCTCACTTGAAATGGGTTTCTTATAAGGAATCATGAAAACCATTTTTTTTAAATTATCAACTATTGTAAAAACACAATCATCACCCTACTTAGATATGGGTAAACCTAAGAGGAAATCTAAGGAAACAAATTCCCAAGGATTGGATGGCACTATAAGTGGTGTATACATTCATTATTTCTTGTTAACTAGTTTGGCAACAATACAAGGGGTACATGACTTGATGTACCTCTTGACATCATTCCTCATCTTGGTATAATGGAAGTACTTTTGAAGCAATACCATTGTATTTTACATCTCAAGGTGACTTACAATATTGTTGAAGTGTGCTTCCAAAATCATCTTCAAGTGCTCACTAACTAATACATAAATATGTCCCATATGGTAGAGGTGGTTATCTTCCAACTAAAAATCATAAATATGCTTACCTACATGAAGAGCTTGGTCTGTATTTGCAAAATTAAAATTTACTTCATACAAGGTGGACCAATTAGAAGTATCATGCCCATATGAATCAAGAATGGTGGTGAGTGTTATGATTGGAGGTTGGCTCAAACAATCTACTACTGAATTGGTGCTCCCTTTCTTATGCTTGGTGATCAAATGGAATTATTGTAGATATGTGGCCTAGTTTTGATACCTTTTATTCCTTAGCTTATTCTTCATTTGAATGAACTTTAGAGGTCTATGATCTATGTGGATGATGGTTTCCTTTTCCAAAATACAGTGCTTCCATTATTTACATGTATGGATAATGACATAGAGCTCATTGTCATATGTAGAATATTAATGAATTACTTCATTAAATGTTCTACTGTGATAGGTAATTGGATGCCTATGCTGTGTGAAAATAACTCTTAATGTGTACTCTGATGCATCAATGATTACCTCAAAATGTTTGATATAGATCAGGTAGAGAAAGTGAGAGAGTTGAATATAGTTTCTCATTTGACCTATCCAATACCCTTTGTTGTATATCTCCCCAATGGAACTTGTATTTGGCACCTCCTTTGGTCACTTGGTGTAGTGGCCAAGCAATGTGTGAGAAACCTAATACAAATATTTGATAGAAATGGGTAAGACCAAAAAGGCTATAAAGCTTTGTTAGAGCCTTTGGGGTAGGCCAATCTCTATGTACTTGAATCTTCTCAAGATCAACTTGGACTCCCCACTTTGTCAACAATATACCCAAGGTCCTAAATCTTTGTCATTCCAAATGAGCACATTTCCAAATCAACATATAGCTTATGTCTTTGAATAATTTTAAGCACTTGTCGAACATATTGTAGATGTTCCTCCCATGTATTACTATAGATGAGAATTTTATCTCAGTAGACTACCAAAAATGAGTTGGTGTAGGGATACAGGATGTCATCCATCATCCTTATGAATGTGGCAGGTGCATTGGTCAAGCCAAAAGGCATAAATATACACTCAAATAAACCCTCTTTGGATTTGAATGCAATCTTCCTTACATTAGCTGGATCAATGGGTATTTTATGATAACTACATTTGGGATCAATTTTGGTAAAGAACTTAGTACCATAGAGGTAGTCTAGAAAGTTATCTATTCGAGGTAGTGGATTGATTCTTCATACCATTTTTATTCAAAAAATTGTAGTTAATATAGAGTCTTCATATTCCATATTTCTTTGGATCCAAGACAATTGGACTGCCACATGGTGAAGCACTTGGTTTGATATTCCCTTTTTGAATTAATTCTTGGATCAACCTATTGATTTCATTTTAAAGGATTTATCTATGATAGATAGGTGCATCAGGTAAATGAGAACTACAAATAAAATTAATGGAATACATTACCTCATAATGAAGTGGTATCCTAGTTGGTGACTTGAGCAAGTCATCGTATATTTTTTGATTGATGGTTAAGAAGGAGATTGAAAGGGTCCTGTCCCTTTTACAAAACATATCCAAAGATTTTACATTTTAGTCTCACCATCTAGGACAATAGTTGGAACAAAAAAACAACTATAAACAAAAACAACTACAAGATAGACTTCTAAGCAAAAGATCAACAACTAGATCAGTTGAGGAACAACAAACACAAAAAGGCCACTTACACTTAAAACCCAAAATATTATCAATTTGACAATAATAGCTTTGGGTATTCTTGCCACCAAGCAATTTGAAGTTGACTCCAAATAAATGTTTGGTAAAATGAGTGGATTCAACCCTTGTAAAATGTTGATGAGAATATTGTTGAGTTGGGTAAAATCATATCTGGTTGACGATCTTGTCTTAAATCAAAAACCACCTGCTTTTTTTAGGGGGCATTCAACCCCCTAATCTTCCAAGACATTATTTTCATTACTTAGATTTCAAGGGGTGTTTCTTTCCCCCAAAGTTAAGGATCACCTGAGTGCCATTTGCCACCTCAATAGCCATTTCTTTCTCTCTAACTTTTACCTTTAGTGGTCTTCCCCTCTGAGAATTTGATCCAACATTTGCTTTCCCTTTCTTATAGTTTCTTGTAATCCTATTTTTTGTGTGGAAAACATCCCAGAAGGGATGCCACTTTCGGGTAAGACCCAAGGAGGCAGGGGTATCTATTCCACCAAAATCGCCCAGGGCTCGCACCTGGCCTACCACCTTTGACATACTCAAGGAGCAAACAAACACACAATAAGATTATAAAAATAAATAAAATAAAATAAAAACATGCTCCTTGAGTGTGTCGAAAAGATAAAGCACAACCAAACACACACACAATAAGATAAAAAAAACACAACACGAACCACATAGAAAAAACACAAGAACAACATAACAAAACACAAACAAGACAAAAACAACAGAACGCTACAAAGACATAACCAACAAAAACATGAAAAACAAAAACAACCAAAACCTAAAAAATAAAAATAAAAAAACAACCAACAACAGACAATAAACAAAAACAAAAAACATAGAAAACACTCACACACAAAAACACGAATTAACACAAACATACAAAAACACAAGAACAACAAAAACACAAGAACAATAACAAAAACACAAAAAAACACAAAAACAAAAAAAACAAAACAACAAAACACACACACCAAAAACAAACAAAAAAACAAAAACAAAAAAACACAAACAAAAAAAAAAAAAAAAAAAGAAAAAAGAAAAAATTGAACACAACAATGACCTTTCTAGACCAAAAGACTTTTAAGGCAAGAATCAACAGAGGAAACAAAAGAAAGAATAGTTTGAGCTAGGGAACTAAAATACCCTGACCGAACCAAAGAGAAGCAAAAATAAAGCAAGAAGAAACTAGGTACCTCCAGAACTAGAGCCATCCAAAGAAATGATAGAAAGAAGAGCTTCCCTTATTTGTGAAGCCCACCATCTAGGAGGGTGGCCATAGCAAGTAAGATCACCTTTGTCCAAAGCCCAATTAGCTAAAGCATCAACACTCTTGTTTTGATCTCTGACCACATGATTGTAATCAACTTTCAAAAATCCCATCTGGATTAATTGAATCTTCTCAATAATTCTTTTTATTCTCCAATCAACCTTATGATTCTTAGAAGGAGTCTTCAAAATATTAATCATGAGTTGAGAGTCAGACTCAACTAGCACCTTTTCCCATCCAACCTTAGTAGCCTCTTGAAGGCCTCTGAGGATACCATACCCCTCAACAAGGTTATTGGAAAGAATACCCAAATTCTCAGCAAAAGTAAAAACCAGGGAGCCATCTGAAAGTCTACCAATTCCTCCCGCACTAGCTTTTCCAGGGTTCCCTCTAGAGGCTCCATCAGTATTGACTTTTCCAAAATCCTTAGGAGGAGGTTGCCAATTTCTTGTCCTATCCATCTTACAATTACTCACATTCCCTTTAAGTTGGTTGCCCTTAGAAGATTTAATCTTCAATATTTGCATCACTTGATCCCATATTTGGTGGGAGTTTTGGGGGTGATTAAGGAGTTGTTGGACTGATTCAACTAAGTTGGCAATGGTCTTTTGCCAAATATAGTGAATATCCTTCCTATCTTGATTAAAAATTTGGTTGTTCCTTTCATTCCAGATATTCCAAAGTAGAATGGTAGAACCCATCCAAACTAACTGCCTAATAAAATGATCAACACCCTCTTGTTTAGGCCAATCCCTCCAAAGTTGTTCAAAAGTAAAAAAATTGGACCACTGTAAGCCAAGTAAAGTGGCCATTCTCCTCCATAGCTCAGAGGCTAAAGTACACTCAATAAAAATATGGCTGAGAGTTTCTACATTCTCTCCACACATTTCACATCTAAAAGGGCCATGAAAACCACGCTTCATAAGTTGCTCACCAGTAAGCACCCTACGATGCAATAAAAGCCAAGTAAAGAACCTCACCTTAGGCCAGAGCTTTTGAGCCCACAACTGAGAAAATATGTCAGATGATTGGTTGGGATTATTATGGCATAAGGTCAAATAACCTTGAGCAACCGAATACTCACCCTTAGTAGTGTTGTTCCATCCAAAACAATATTTTTCATGGGACCAAGAGAGAGATCTCATATGAAGGATGCCTTGGATAGCTTGTCTTTGCCTTTCTGGGATTTGAATAGGCCAGTCCTCAATAGGGATCCAATATCTACCAACCTTTGAATTACCAATATGGTACCGACAGTAATTAGCCACCTTTATCCAGTTAGCTCGGTGAAGCTCCTCCATCCAAGGCCTCCAATCGGGAAACTGAGTTATCAAAGGCTTGTGACCATCCCAAGAATCTGTCCAAAAATTTACCTGTTGACCATTATGAATGATCCAAAATAAATTTTTCTTTATCAAATCCTCACCAGTCTTAAGAACTGCTAAAATGGGAGAACCTTTGGTAGGCAATTGATAGCGAACAAGGTCTTCAGGACTTTTGTTCTCAAGCATATTTAGCACGAAGATTATTGGCCCAAAGAGCATTGGGGTTATGCAACATCCTCCAATATAATTTAGCAGCTAAAGCTTTGTTGTTATTAATAGAAGATCGAAATCCTAACCCCCTTCATTCTTAGGAAGACATAAAGTGTCCCATTTCACCAAGGCCCATTTTCTTTTCTCCTTAGTACCACTCTAGAGGAACCGATGACTGATTTGATCCAGTTCATGAAGAACAACCTTTGGGATATTCAACATGGAAGAAACATAAATAGGAATAGCTTGAAGGACTGATTTTACCAAGGTGATTCTACCCCCAGAAGAAAGCCACCTGTTGGTCCACTTTCCAATTTTCTTCTTGACTTTGTCCAACAACCAATTCCAATATTTTTTTTTGCCTTTGAATATTGATGGGAATACCTAAATAAGTGATCGGAAGGGAGGTCTTCTTATATCTTAATTTATCCAAGACCATGGATTCCTGTCTGGCAGAGCAGTGAAAGAAAATGACTTTAGATTTGTCTTCATTGATCAATTGCCTAGTAGCCTTAGAAAAACAGCTAATGATTTGCTTAATATTAGAAGCTTCCTTAACTGTAGCTTTACCTAAAAGAGTAGAGTCATCAACAAATTGAAGATGAGAGATAGGTCTAGCTCCATGAGCAATGGTAACTCCCTCAAGGGTTTTGTTTTCTCTCTTCTTGGTTATAGTCCTACCCAAGCATTCAACAAGAATGATGAATAAATAAGGGGATAGCGGGTCACCTTGCCTAATACCTCTGGAAGCTGGGAACAACCGAGAAGGCCTGCCATTGATAAGAACTAAGTAGGAAACTGAAGAGATACATCCCATAATCCAATCCATCCAATCCTGAGAGAAACCAAATTGCCTCAAAACTTTGATAAGGAAGTGCCAATCCACTCTGTCATAAGCTTTGGATAAGTCTAACCGAATGAACATGGAAGGAGATTTTTGCATATCCATGGAATGGATGGCTTCCTGAGCAAGAACTATCTCATCTACTATTTGACGCCCTTCCACATAACCCCCTTGTTCAGGGGAAATAATCTTATGCAAAAGAGGCTTCAACCTTTCTGCCATGATCTTAGTAATGATTTTGAGAAGAACATTACATAAAGCAATAGGTCTAAAAGCTGAGATATGATCAACCTCTTGAGCTTTTGGAACAAGAGTAATATAAGTTTTATTGATAACCTTCAAAATTTCTTTGGCTTTCCTGGCTTCTTCCACCACCTCTAATAAATCAGCATGAAGGATATCCCAAAACTCTTGGTAGAACTCAATGGGAAAACCATCAGGACCTGGGGTTTTCCCTTTTTGCATTTTAAAAACTACCTGTTGAAGCTCATTGATAGTAATAGGAGCAGTCAAAATAGAGTTCTCCTCAGAAGTGATAAGAGAAGGGATTGCTTGAAGAACATTTTGTTGAGAAGCTGAGTCAAGAGGAGTAGCAACAAAAATATTGGAAAAGTAATCGACAACAATAGAGTTCATGCCATCCCAAGTGTAGACAACATCTCCAGAATCTGATTTCAGGGAAGAAATAAAGTTGTGAGATCTTCGAGCTAGAAGAGATTTGTGGAAGAAATTTGTGTTTCGATCTCCTTCTTTGAGCCATTGAATTCTAGATTTTTGCTTCCATAAGAGTTCTTCTCTTTTTTCCCATTCCTCTAACTGAGTTGTGAGTTTAATTTCATCTGCACTTCTACTCTCTGTGAGGCCATCTAAATGGATTTTCTTATTCAAATTTTCAAGTTGAGCAATAACTTCATGTTTTTTTATGAACATCCCCAAACTCCTTCCAGTTCCAAGTCTTGATTTTGGATTTAATGTATTGCAGTATTTTGGCAAAATAGAACATCTTAGTCCCATACCTAGGCTTACCTTCCTTCCACCATTGTTGCACACGAGGTCTAAAGGAACTGTCTCTGAGCCACATTAATTGAAAATGAAAAGGAGAGAAACTCACATTGGTTTTCCACATTTCCACCATGACTGGCCAATGATCCGAACCAACATTGTTAAGAGTCTTCACTTTAGGAATGTGACCATGGATTAAGAAATTTTTAGAGAGCAAAAACCTATCCAATCTCTCCATTATACAAGCTAAGCCTTGCCTTCTGTTAGACCAAGTCATAAGGCCATTATCTGGTTGGATGTCCACAAGATGGAGGTTTGCAATATATTCGCTCATGAGGTCGGTGCTTTTGTCCAAATTTCTATTTCCCCCCATTTTCTCATCCAGAGAGAGGATGGTATTGAAATCTCCTCCGATCAAGATCCAAGCTTCAGGAAAATGAGAGATAATATAAGTTATATCCTTCCACTATCTTCTTTTTTCCTCCAAAGTAGTCGGAGCATAAATAGTAATGCAGAGCATAATTTGGTTGGAATGTCTACTTTGAATAGCTATAGCCAAAAGACCCCAACTGCCAACCATATGGTGAATAACTACCTCTTTTGGGTCCCAAAGACAAGCAATGCCACCAGAAGTCCCCTGGGAACTGAGGGAAACCACTTTTCTAGCTGGCCAAATTTTACTAGCAATTGAGTCCATATCCTCTATTGACATCTTCGTTTCTTGAAGGAAAACAAGATGTGGATGATTTATCTGAATCATTCTTCTAATTTCATTTTGTTTTGAAAGACTCCCTTTGAGTCCTCTAATATTCCAAGTGATGATCTTCATTAATACTAGGGCTAAAAAAGTTGGGAAGGGCATTAATCTTACCTTCCTCTACAAGCTTTTCACCTTCTTTTACCATATGATATTGATTGGTCTTGCGACCTGCCTTTTGATTAGAATCCATCTTCAGTTTTTTTCCCTATTTCTTGACTTACTCCAATTGAATCTGAGATGGCTTCTAACCTTGAAGAATGCTCATACACAACCAAAATTTTACTAGAGGGTTCAACATAGTCTATATTGGGACCTGTATTATTTGAAGTTTTGACATTTAAAAGATTGTTTTTCTTGTGTAAATTTTCTCCTTTTTTTTTGTTGAAAACCTTTGATTTGTTGGTTTGTCTCTGAGTTCTTCCCTTCATATTTAAATTGTGTTTCTAAGATTTCTGTTTCCATTATTTCCTCTTCCTCACTTGGGACATCATTTGTGGAAAGGATTTCAAACATATTAGCAGATGACTTTGATTGATCCTTCATAACTAGTTTTTTCTGAGTGTTCTTCTTCTTAGGCATTTGGAAACCTCCTGAGTTTATATCTTCTTTCTTTTGATCAAGAATTTTATTTGGGCAAGCACTAGCCAAATGACCATATTCATGGCAAATTCTACAATGAAAAGGAATGTTCTCATAGTCCACTACTTGCTCCCAAGTGTCTTCCCCAAATTGTAAAGTGATATTTTTAGGTAGGGGTTTGTCAAAATCCATTAAAACACAAATTCGAGCATAAATAATATGTTCAAAATTTTGAGTACAATCAACAGTCATCATAAAAGTTCCTAAAGAGTTTCCAATTGAAGAAAAAATAGTAGGATTCCAAAATTCAATAGGGAGGCCAAAGAGTCTAACCCACACGGGAGCTGTAGAAGGCATCTCTTCTTCGACTTTAAATTTAGTATGCCAGGGCTTCATGAAAAGCCCTGCCCTTCCAAAGAACCAGGGACCCCCTTGAAAAGTTTTCTCTCTATCTTCATTATTAGCAAATAAAACAAGAAAATAACCATTTGGATAAATAGAGATTTGTAACTCACCTTTAGTTTTCCAAATTTTTGTAGCCCAGACTTTGAAAGCAGATAGGCTCGGATGAAAACCCATGAACCGACAAATTAGTCCTCTTTTTTCCAGATCTTCAATGCCAGTCTGAATGTTACCCATATCAAGCTTAACAATAGGAGTTCCATCAGTTGCTTTAAGACATCCTGACTCCATTTTCTTGGGATCAATCTTAGGCATTCTTAGAGGTTTATGGGAAGCCCTAAGATTAATATTAGCATTGGGTTGAGGTTGTCCACCATGGAGGGCATCCCTAAAATTCATTTTTGGGGTTGAGTCTTCGAAATTCTTACCCTTGACAAGGGTTTTCATAGTAGATTTATTTTGTGGGTGCACCTTAGCACCAGATTCACTTGAGATCTGAGCCATTTTTTGATCAGCTGCTTGAAACTTGATTCGTGATCTCTTTAATCCTTGCCCTAGACATCATGGAAAGGTATGGTTTTCCCTTTTATTTTGTGCAGCAAATTGGAAGTCGTTGTCACTCAAGTTCATGGTATGATCTATTGAAAGATAGATTTCTAACCCATATTGGATCCCCTACAACATATCCTACTAAAATCTTGAGTAGAAACCATAAAAATATTGGCCGCTAGGGCCCGAAGGCCCCGAAAACCAACCTCTGGAGCTGCTTGCACTCAACCCAGATGAAACCCTCGCACAATCGCTTGCCAAAAATCTTGTTCACACATAGGGATGCGCTAGGATTTGTGTTGCTCCAAATGATCTAAAAATTGGTGGAGACGTTCTAGGGTTTTTTAGGCATCTACCCTCAAAATTTTCAGCTCAATCCGAGTCCGGATGAGTGAAATATGGTCGAAACATTGGGCAGAACTGCGAAAAACGTCCCTCCTCCCTCAATCCTCTTGTAATCCTATTTGGATTACTACTATCCTCTCATAATCTTACCATATTTTCCATTTCTTTCTCAAGATATCAAGGGGTAATACTCATATATGCTTTGTTTCCTTCCATTCGAACTAGTTGCTCAAAGGGGGTTCATGATTTACCTCTCTATGTTCACCAAAATTATCCGCTCAGGTTATTTTATTTTCTAAATCTTGTAGATAGCTAAAATAATTTGTTCCAAAAATATCATTATCCTTCACATAAGGTTCACAAACTGGGAGGCTTACCTCAAGATTTTCTCCTTCAAACTCACCTTCTTTAAGAGCAACCCCTCCTTTTGCTAAAGCCTCAAATTAAGTCTTTTTGGAGCATCTCCATTATATTCCAAATTGATACCTATCTCTAGTTGTCTCTCCTTTTTATAAGGATGAGTATTTAGGTTTTATTTACATTACCACATCTTTTTCCCTTGGTTTCCTTTCTTTTTCATGGCACAATTGAAGTTGGAGTGTCCAAGCTTCTTACATAGAGAGCATTTGATTGCAATATTATTGTATTCTAAAGGTTATGTTCATATGCCATGCTTTGATTCAATATCAATTGACTTCAAGAACTCCCTTTTCATATTCTTACTCATACACATTATAGCAAACATCGACCTAGATTGAGCTAGGGTTACCAGATCTATCGTAATCAAATACCCCATTTTCGAGCAATGCCAAAAAGAATCTCTTCATTTCATAAATGGAGGGGAAGGCTTGAAAGACTAACCTAGACCGATGTTTCAACAATACTCTAAGTGTTTGGATCAAAATCTAGTACCTATTTTCTCATGAAGAGTCCTCTACAACCATAAAACCAAGGTCCCCCTTGAATAATCCTATCCCAATCTTCCTCATAGTTCAATCTCATAAGAAAGAAGCTCTTAGGGAAAGCCATAATCTCCATTAACCCTAGCAATTTCCATTTGGACCTCACCCACTTTCTAATAGAGTCTAACTTGGGATGAACACCCAAAAATTTCCAACTAGTGTAAACTCCCCTTATGCAGTAGCCATGTTCACCAAAGAGTCCAATATCAAGAGTCTTCCCATAAGAGATTGTAAGTTAAAACAAAAATTATTCACCTTTTGCTTACCTTTTAGAATGTTTACCCAAGATTAAACGTTAGGGTCAAAGATATTATATCTACCTGTAGCACCCTAAAATTGGCACGATTAAAACCTTAGTAAAAAGATAAAAAATTGAATTTTAACCCCAAACCGCCCGTTAACTGCCTATTACCCGCTTCCCTTGTTTTCTGCGTCATTTTTAGGATTTGTTTTGTCCATTGGACGATATCATCGCAGATTAGATGAAATCGTCCCAGATCTGACGAATTTGTCTGGAATAGAACGTCCAGACGATTTCATCCCAAAACCAAATTTTCATGATTAGCTTATGTTTCAACTTCTCTAACCTGGGCAGAAAGTGTGTCTACGCAGTTAGAGTCTCCCCGTTGGAGATCTCCCAAATTGGGATGATCTCCAACCTCCTAACCTCTCCCTAATCCTATATAAACTGGGACTTTCTCAGTTTACCCCCCTGAACCCCCTAACTGACGGATTTCCCTATAAATTTAGTTCCTTGTGCCTTAGAACACCTTCATACTTTTGTTTGCATTGCATATTTCAAGTTTTCTTGTAGGAATCTTACTGTTCTTTAGCCAGAACAAGCTTGGATCGTCGTAGGCGATTACAGACGATTTTAGATGATCCTGTCGTAGATCAACGATGATCTCGTACGATTGGAGGCGATCTCGACTGTAGTCCATGTTGGGGGCAATCAGAGCCCAGAGTTTGCATTTCCTTATTGTTTTCTGCATTTCTTTATGCATTGTCTTAGTTATTGTATTTATGCATCTTGGAGTTCACCTCATTTAATATAAATGCATGATAAAGCCAAAATAAATTGTTAAGTTGATGTATTTCCTTTTAATTGCTATTTTGATTTATTATTTAGACAAATTCATTGTTATTTCTATCATTTCCCCTTGCTTTTGCAGTTGCATTTTGGTATTTTGTATCTGTTTCTGTGATTGCAGGTCTCTGATGAATTCGGTTGAAGAATTTGTCAGATCGTCGATGATCCTATTTTATCTTAGACAACCGACTAAGATCTGAGATGATTCTATGAAATTCCAAACGATTACGTACGATTTGAGACGATTTGGACTCCTACAAGACTTAGAACCTTCATAAGACATACGAAAATCAGGTATGTTCTATCCTATTTAGCATATTCTCTATGTTTAGCATTTATTCATGCTTTTTGTATTCATAAAATCAGCATTGGCATATAGAATAGTTTAGATTCATCTTGGCCAAACCTAGGAATTGAATGATTAAAGCACAAAATGAACACATCAAACCTACTATCAATATAGGCATGGAAACTGCCACTCAAAAGTTTCCTGGTGAACCCACCATCCGTCAAAAATTCACCCTTATACCCCTCCCTTGAGAGGCGGGACCTTCAAAGGGCCTCTCAGTCCGAGGTATTGTCCCATCCTTCTCGCATCCCCCTTTCGGGCATGGATCATATAGCCTGAAGGTAAGGATGCAAAAAATTTGGAGCGATACATTTTGGTGAACCCGACGTGAATAACATAGGCATATTTATGATTCAAAAATATAAAAAAAAACAAAAATATATATATGTATGTATACAAGAAAAATAAAAACAAAAAATCATCATTTCAAGTTTGTATGTTTTAGATTCAATTCTAAATAATAGATACTAAATATTACTTTTAGAAGTACCAAAGAAACCATGAGTTTTTACTCAAATCAATATGAGCCCATCAGTAATGTTGGAAGAATTCAGCCAAATACATTTGTTGATTATGACCAACCTCATCCCTATTCAACACCTCCATCACACTTTTCTCATTTTTCATCCATACCCCAACAAGACAATCCCTTTTCCAATCCTCTTCATAATGATATTATCTATTCTCCCATATATCCATATTATGTCTATCAATCCACATACAATCCTTCTCCACCCCTTCAATATTCTTCTTTCAATACAACACATCCATTTCAACAAGAAAATACTTATTCTTCCAATACTACCATGCACTCACATCATACTTCACAATCGTCCTATCATCATTCTACCCATAATAAAGAAAAGAGAGGTAAAAAACCATTAGGTCCTTTTATGACTAAACTCCTAAGGCACTTATCAAAAACCTCTCAAAAACCTTCATCACGTAAATTTACTAAGCTCAATCAACCAATGGATATAATTCTCAAGCATTTACTTGATACAAATAAGATTGAACTCCCTTCCATAAGACAACTTGATGCCACAACAGATTGGTTTAAACCTGAGCTACATTGTGAATATCATAGAGTAGATGGACATATAACACAAAATTGTAAAGATTTAAGATGTGCAATTCAAGATTTGATTGATGAGGGTCTTTTTAATATAAAGGAATTACAATCTACAACTGATTATAAATCTCCAGTAAACTATCAAACTCCTACACAACAAATACCAATGATCAATCAAGACATGGGGATCTCCCAAGAACCCCTACTCAATTATCAACAACAGAAAACCAATCAAATATTGCATGTTAATGTGTCCCATCATGATGATATTACTAATATTGTAACAAAAACTACAAATGAGCAACCTCAAGTTCAATCAACTCAATTTGATATTCAAGAGATGGATTCCTCATTTGACCAACCTTCAAAACTACCTTTGGCTCTAGAGAATGATCCAAAATGGAATGTGAGCATAGAAATCTCATCTTTAGAATCAAAATCTCAATCTGAAATCCACTTTGATAGCCAACAACAAGTGATTAATCCTCAAGCAAAGATATCCCTTTTAGAAGTATTACAAAGTTCTCATAAGGAAACTTTGTTCAAGATACCTAGCCAAAAATTTGTTCCTCATGATATTTTCTCTAAGAACATAATTAATGGTGTAAGCCCTCTTGAGGTTAACCATATTTCATTCTATGATGAGGAGATTCCTTCCTCTACTCCACAAGAAGACTCCTCTCTTTACATTACAGGATCTAGTAAAGAAACACCTATCAAAACTATCATGGTAGATAATGGCTCCTCTCTTGATTTATGCACTTATCAATTATTCCAAAAACTCAAATTAAAGGAAGAAGATCTTAATGAATCAAATGTTATTGTAAAATATTTTAACAATGAAATTCAAGAAGCTCAAGGTACTATAAATTTTCCCCTTAATATTAGATCCAAGATCCTGGATACTTTGTTTTATGTAGCATATTGCCCTTCACCTTACAACCTACTTCTCAGAAGTCCTTGGATTCATACGATGAGGGTTGTCCCTTCTACTCTTCACCAATGTTTAAAGTTTGAACTTGCAAATAAAATTGTTACCATACATGGTGACCCAACACCATTTGAAGAATATTTAACGATTGAAACATCAAGTTCTATACATTCTCCATTGTCACAATTACCTTCTATCCATCACTTTTCTTCATCCATATATGATCATCCTTGTTTACCAAATAACACCCATGCATATCTTTCACATATGCTCCCTCCATCTTATCAAGACTTGGAAGATAGTGATAAGAATGAAGAACCTTCTTATCCTTCTGACATTTTATTTTGTAACATGATCAATTTTACACATATAAAAGTCAAATCTTTTGTTACATTATTCTACATTATAACAAAGCTTTTGTTATATCTACCTTTTATTCATCACCTTTTGTTCTTACCTTCACCACAACCGAATTATCCTTCAAAACCTCCTTTGATTTTGAAGCAACCTTAGATATGCTATACTCAAATAACATTAGATAGTGTATATATATCATCTTGTATATACCACCAATTCCATCATGAATCAAAATCAAAATATAAAAACATCAAAATCATCAAAATCTTAAAAAAAAAACATCTTTTATTTTTACACCTGTCAATTCTTGAAGTATTGCAGTTATATTTTTAATTATTTTGGATAAATTAGCATTTATTTGGAATCCCTCACTTTCACACTCACATGCATAAATATCACAATAATATCTAAATAACACCTTATTACTCCTACTCAATAAAATACATCATGTCCCCTCATGAAAGAGTTAATAATCTTTGAAAAAGAACAAAGCAACCTTCACTTTTGAACCTCTTTACAAAATCAGAAATCTCTCTTTACACACACCTTATTTCTCCCTCTAAGAAAGTTAATCAAATAGTCCTCGAAATAAGCTTTCCAATGATATATAATATGATATACTTTCAAAAAGAAAATCACCATAAATATCTCTTTTTCCTAAGGTGCATCATAACCCTTATTTCTCCTAGGGCAACTTTAGAAAAATAAAATATTAACTTGCCTCTGTACCTGACGGGATTTGATCCCTTGACGCTTCCTTGCTCAATTCCTTAATCACGGTCAAGTCACCATTGGGCCACACACCCTCACGTGTTCAAAGGGGCACGAACCAAAACAAATACCTCAATATTCAACGCCCTTCAAAAATTCAAAAATGCTTCGAGCATTTCAACACAGCAAGCATCTCCGATGAGACTCGATCGTAGGACCTCCTTCTTCTTACATAGCGCACAAACCACTAGGCCAAAGGTGCCTATGCGTTTGGTTATTCTCCGCGAACAATTCTTCAACGAAACTGAATTTTGTAAACCCTTCACACGCCTCTTTACACATGCTTCAACACACAGGCTCTTCTCGCATTACGTTATCAATTCAAATGCATTCAAAAATCAAGGACAAGAATTTATCGAAACTTTTGGTGGCATATATATATATATATATAGATATATATGCCTTTCCTCCTTTCTTTAGACGTCGACTCTATTATTTTTAATATATGCCTTTCCTCCTTTCTTTAGACGTCGACGCTATTATTTTTAATATATGCCTTTCCTCCTTTCTTTAGACGTCGACGCTATAATTTTATTTTTAATTTTAAAATTAAAATTAAAATTTTAAATAATTTAAAATTTAAACTAAATATTTAAAATTAAATATCTCCATCACCGGGACACTTTTTTCGATGAAACGAAAAGCCAACCTGGGTTTTAATAAAAACCCATTTCAAATATGCCATCCATGGTTTAAAAAAAAACCTTTTATTTTGCCTGCCTTGGTTTTCATAAAAACCTTGTATATATCCATGCTCTCCAAAATATCATAAATGATATTTTATGAAGTGCTTTTGCCACCAAAACTTAAATGTAATCCATGTGACATCAATGACAACATAAAATAACTCAAATTTCCAACAGAACTTTGGAGGGAAGGCACCCTCCTCTCAACTTATAAATAGACCCGATTTGCTTTGGGAGTTGTTTCCTCATGCTTGATACCCATCCTTGCAAGCTCTTCCTTTCACCCTTCTTTCCTATTATAACAAGGAGAATTGAACCCTCTAAAGAATATAAGCTTATATTGCGAGGGGGGGGTGAACTAATATAAGATAAAACTTTTACTTTTCTTTCCAAGGCAATAACTATAATTATTATCAATTATAATAATGAAATAATGCACAAGTCACCACACACATAAGAGACAGATTTAACGTGGTTCACCCAATGTGGGCTACATCCATGAAGAAATATTTCTTATAAATTTCTCAAATAAATTTCATGGGCTCCAACCCCTATTACAATGTTCGTGGACACCTATCCACAGGAGACACCTATCCCCTCTCACAATTTCGTGGACCTCAATCCACAGGAGACACCAATCTCCTCTACTCTAGTTCAAGGACATCAATCCACAGGAGACACCAATCTCCTCTACTCTAGTTCATGGACCTCAATCCACAGGAGACACCAATATCCTTTGCTCTGGTCTACTCCAAAGATTACTCACAACTCTGCTCAAATCTGCTCCAAACCTACTCACAATCCTAATCAAATATGCTCATAAACTTGTTCACAAATCTGCTCAAGTTTGCTCTCAAACCTGCTCATAATTCTTCTCAAATATTCTCATAAAACCTGCTCAAATATACTCACAAAACCTGCTCAAATCTACTCACAAAACCTACTTAAATTTGCTCACAAACTTGCTCAAATATGCTCATAAAACCTACTCATATCTTTTCCAAATCTTGCATACAAACAATGCTCATATCTTTCCCAAATCTCGCATACTAACAATGCTCATATCTTTTCCAAAAGTATTTTCTTCAACTTAAAGTAATTCAGATATATTCTACCCAAAATTATTTTATCTTCATGAACATATAGAAAATGATATGCATTACAAGTACCCAATATATTATTTTTCTCAATTAAATCCTTTCACTCTATCCTTGCACTATGTGAAACTTTGACTTGCTTTAAAACTACTCTTCTATTTGTGTGAGACTTATACTATTTTTCTTGTTTTCATACTCACTTCAAAATAAATCACAATGCACAAATTTTCCCTTCTTATCTACTCCCAAAATCAATCATGAACAATGCACACATTTGCTTTCAAATCTGATCTATAACCCCTTAAAAATTTTCTTCCAAATTCAATCAAAACAATGCACAACTTTACTCAAATCTGTTCTATAACCCTTACACATTTACTCCCAATATCAATCAAAACCAATGCACATCAAATCAATCCTTATACCTCCAATCATATGACACTAAAAATATTTTCCTCAAACAAAACCACCCTTAAGAAAAGAATTAAATCACCATACCTCTAAATCTGCCATAATGATCATAATCTTCTTTTGCATGTGTTTTCCAAACCTGTTTTGTCAAGAATAATTTTCCTTTCTTTTGCTACTACAAAAACAGGTTAGAAAATCTCTTTTTCCCTTCTTAAATAAATTTCAAATCATTCACTCAACAAACCTTATCAAAATATAAACAATAAAGCTCTAGAAATAATTCCTTATATCTCCCTTATTAAAACTTAATATAAAGCTTTAATACTATCAAAATAATGTCTTATTTCTTTCTTTTATAATATACAAAATATAAATTTAAATTTCCAATGCTAAACCTTATAACTCCAACTTATAACATTCAATAATCAAGAAATACACCTTATATTTCCAACTGAAACATACAAAATATAATAAACATAAATTACACCTTATTTCTCCAATATTATAGTATACAAAATACAATAATCAATGTCACACCTTATAACTCCTATATTAATCAAAAATATTTTTCATACCTTGCACAACAAAATATTTAACTGTCGCAAAGGGGATTTGACCCCTAGACTTTCCAAAGTACAACGCCTTGCCAACGTCTCTTTGATCGACTGGGCTAGCCTAGTGGGTAACTCCAAAAGGGGGTGTTGCTTTAATTAAATCTCTTATGCACTTTCGCCCAATAAAACACCACGTCATCTTCCAAATAAAACTGCCACGACGGGTTTCGATCCTTAGAACTCACTTACAACAATGTCTTAATGCGACCTAGCCAACCGGTTGGGTTGCTCCAACCCTTGGAACCAAAAAGGGAATTCACTGTCCTTTGTTCCTATTTTAAAATTCTACCACATGCCACAATATTCACTATCCTTTTCCAAATTAACACACGCTCAAAAATAGCACATGCATTAGAAATTATTTCATTAGCATTTGCGTGGATAATCAAATGAAATATTTTGCCTCCATATATATATGCTTTGTTTTTAACTTTGGGAGGTTGGCTCATAGTCTTATTTGTGATTTTAAATTTGCTCTCCAAGTACTTTGGCATCTTTGCTTGTAACCCAACCTTATATTATAATATTTTAAATCCTTGATTTAAATATTATAATATTTATCTTTTAAACCTTTGCCCTCCTTTTATAATATTTAAAATCTTTTGTCCCAAGCACTTTTAAACCTTTGTCCTTTGCTTGTAATATTTAAATCTTTTTGTCCCAAGCAACTTTTAAACCTTTGTCCTTTGCTTGTAATATTTAATTCTTTTTGTCCCAAGCAACTTTTAAACCTTTTTCCTTTGCTTGTAATATTTAATTATTTTTTTCCCAAGCAACTTTTAAACCTTTCTGTCCCAAGCCTTCAAACTTCTCTTTATAATATTTAAATTGGATATTTAAATATTATAATCCTTTACTTTAAAAAATATTTTCCTTGCTTTACAATAAACTTTCCTTAAATAATTGTCCAACCTTATAAACTTCTCACCCTTGAAGAATATTTCTGTCCGTGACTACCATGCACCTTTAATATCAAAATATTTCTACCTTGAATACCATGCACCTTTGACATCAATGACAACTCAATATTTCCAACACCCTCCAGGCCTCATTGTCTTATAATCATTTAAGCATGTTATTGGAAGTCATGAATAATTTTACTCAATCCTCCTTCTCTTAGCTTGCTTGAATTCCTGGCAATGTATTTGCTTGGTTGTGTTCACTAGTTATAGGTGATATTTTTCATGTTCAATTGCCACTTGTTACAGTAAAAAATTAGGAGTCCTAATTCTTTATCACATTTCCCTCATAGCTTAGCTTTTTGTTTTCCTGTAAAATCATTTAATTTATTATTTTTTATATTCGTTGCAATTATTTCCTAACCTCAGCTCATGGAGGTCCACTATGCATTAAGGATTAGAATTTGATGAGAGTTAACATTGATTAAAAACCCTAGAGGTTGCCTTGCAAGCGATCCCCCTTTTTGTGATGCTTCTTGCCATTTTGCTCTATGTGAGGCTCAGGTGCATTCATCTTATTGGGCCCCCTAGCTTGGATTGATGGGCACATTCTAAGATGATAACAATTTGTTTGGCATACATGGTGGAACAAGCTTCTATAGTTTACCCCATGAAGATAGAAGAAGTTTGATTGTGACTTTGATGGAAGTCATAGTCTTCCTACTTGAAGAGAAGCACTTGGAAAATTCACCTAACAATTCTGCTTGACAACTCATATTGAAAAAATAAACTTTAATGAAATTGTCCAACAAAAGATAAACCAAGATTCTAGTGGGAATCTCTATCTCATTAGCTTGTTGAAGCAAAATATACCCCCTGGAAATTTAATTCTCAAAGGGAAGGCCAAAAATTATATGAGTGGAAGGCCTATGACTAGAGCCTTTGTCAAATCTAATCAATAAGAGTTGGTACCACCTTTAATTTTTTTTTTTGTTTGTGGAAAACACCCCAAATGGGATGCCACTTTTGGGTAAGTCCCAAGGAGGCAGGGGTATCTATTCCACCAAAAATACCCAGGGCTCGCACCTGGCTTGCCCCTTCGGCACACTCAACGAGCATGCCTAAAACAACAAAAAAAAAAACAAAAAAAAAAAACAAAAAACACACAAAAAACCACAAAACAAACAAAAACAACAAAAAACAAAAAAACATAAAAACAACAAAGAACTCAAAAAAAATAAATAAAAATAAAAATAAAATAAAATAAAATAAAAAATAACAACAAAACACATAAGAAAACCATAAAAACAACAAAACAACACACAAACACTTAAAAAAACCAAAAACACAAAACACAAAAAACAAAAACAAAAAAAAAAAACAAAAAAAAAAAACAAAAAAAAAAAAACAAAAAAAAAAAAAAAAAAAACACACACCCCTCGAAAAACTAAAAAAAAAAAAAAAAACAAAACACAACTACGACCTTTCTAGGCCAAAAGACTTTTAAGGCAAGAATCAACAAAGGAAACATAAGAAAGAAATGATTGAGCTAGGGAACTAAAATACCCTGACCGAACCAAAGAGAAGCAAAATCAAAGCAAAAAGGAACTAGGTAACTATAGTACTAGAGCCATCCAAAGAAAGGATAAAAAGTAGAGCTTCCCTTATTTGTGAAGCCCACCATCTAGGAGGGTGGTCGTAGCAAGTAAGATCACCTTTGTCCAATGCCCAATTAGCTAAAGCATCAACACTTCTATTCTGTTCTTTGACCACATGATTGTAATCAACTTTCAAAAAGCCCATCTAGATTAATTGAATCTTCTCAACAATTCTTTTTATTCTCCAATCAACCTTATGATTCTTAGGAGTCTTTAGAAGATTAATCATGAGTTGAGAGTCAGATTCAACCAACACCTTTTCCCATCCAACCTTAGCAGCCTCTTGAAGGCCTCTGAGGATACCATACCCCTCAACAAGGTTATTGGAAAGGATACCCAAATTCTTAGCAAAAGTGAAAACCAGGGAACCATCAGAAAGCCTACCAATTCCTCCTGCACTAGCTTTTCCAGGGTTCCCCCTAGAGGCTCCATCGGTATTGACTTTTCCATAATCCTTAGGAGGAGGCTGCCAATTCCTTGTTCTTTCCATCTTGCAATTACTCACATTCCCTTTAAGCCAGTTGCCCTTAGAAGAGTTAATCTTCAATATTTGCATCACTTGATCCCATATTTGGTGGGAGTTTTGGGGGTGATTAAGGAGTTGTTGGACTGATTCAACTAAGTTGACAATGGTCTTTTGCTAGATATAATGAATATCCTTTCTTTCTTGATTGAAAATTTGGTTGTTCCTTTCATTCCAAATATTCCAAGGTAGAATGGTAGAACCCATCCAAACTAACTGCCTAATGAAATGATCAACACCCTCCTGTTTAGGCCAATCCCTCCAAAGTTGTTCAAAAGTAAAAAAATTGGACCACTATAAGCCAAGTAAGATGGCCATTCTCCTCCATAGCTCAGAGGCTAAGGTACACTCAATAAAAATATGGCTAAGAGTTTCCACATTCTCTCCACACATTTCACATCTAAAAGGGCCATGAAAACCACGTTTCATAAGTTGCTCACCAGTTAGCACCCTACGATGCAATAAAAGCCAAGTAAAGAACCTCACCTTAGGCCAAAGCTTTTGAGCCCACAACTGAGAAAATATGTCATAAGAATGGTTGGGATTATTATGGCATAAGGCCAAATAACCTTGAGCAACTGAATACTCACCCTTAGAAGTGTTGTTCCATCCAAAACAATCTTTATCATGGGACCAAGAGAGAGATCTCATATGCAGGATGTGTTGGATGTCTTGTCTTTGCATTTCTAGAATTTGAATAGGCCAGTCCTCAATAGGGATCCAATATCTACCAACCTCTGAATTACCAGTATGGTATCGATAGTAATTAGCCACCTTTATCCAATTAGCTCGGTGAAGCTCCTCCATCCAAGGCCTCCACTCAGGAAACTGAGTTATCAAAGGTTGGTGACCATCCCAAGAATCTATCCAAAAATTTACCTGTTGACCATTATGAATGATCCAAAATAACTTTTTCTTAATCAAATCCTCACTAGTCTTAAGAACCGCTAAAATGGGAGAACCTTTGGTAGGCAATTGATAGCGAACAAGGTCTTCAGGACTTTTGTTCTCAACATATTTAGCATGAAGATTATTGGCCCAAAGAGCATTGGGGTTATGTAAAATCCTCCAATATAATTTAGCAGCTAAAGCTTTGTTGTTATTAATAGTAGATCAGAATCCTAACCCCCTTCATTCTTAGGAAGACATAAAGTGTCCCATTTCACCAAGGCCCATTTTCTTTTCTCCTTAGTACCACTCTAGAGGAACCGATGATTAATTTGATCCAATTCTCGAAGAACAACCTTTGGGATATTCAACATGGTAGAAACATAAATAGGTATAGCTTGAAGGATAGATTTTACCAAGGTAATTCTACCCCCAAAAGAAAGCCACCTATTGGTCCACTTTCCAATTTTCTTCTTAACTCTATCCAACAACCAAATCCAATATTTATTTTTTTATCTTTGAGTATTGATAGGGATGCCTAAATAAGTGATCGGAAGGGAGGTCTTCTTATATCTTAATTTATCCAAGACCATGGATTCCTGTCTAGTAGAGTAGTGAAAGAAAATAACTTTAGACTTGTCTTCATTGATCAATTGCCCGGTAGCCTTAGAAAAATAGCTAATGATTTGCTTAATTTTAGAAGCTTCCTTAACTGTAGCTTTACCTAATAGAGTAGAGTCATCAACAAATTGAAGATGAGAGATAGGCCTAGCTCCATGAGCAATGGTAACTCCCTCAAGGGTTTTCTTGTCTCTATTTTTGGTTATAGTCCTACCCAAGCATTCAACAAGAATGATGAATAAATAAGGGGAGAGGGGGTCACCTTGCCTAATACCTCTAGAAGCTGGGAATAGTTGTGAAGGCCTACCATTGATAAGAACTGAGTAGGATACTGAAGAGATACAACCCATAATCCAGTCCATCCAATCTTGAGAGAAACCAAATTGCCTCAAAACTTTGATAAGGAAGTGCCAATCCACTCTATCATAAGCTTTGGATAAGTCTAAACGAATGAACATAGAAGGAGATTTTTGCATTTCCATGGAATGGATGGCTTCCTGAGCAAGAACTATCTCATCCACTATTTGATGCCCTTCCACATAACCTCCTTGTTCAGGGGAAATAATCTTATGCAAAAGAGGCTTCAACCTTTCTGCCATGATCTTAGTAATGATTTTGAGAAGAACATTACATAAAGCAATAGGTCTAAAAGTTGAGATATGATAAGCCTCTTGAGATTTTGGGACAAGAGTTATATAAGTTTTATTGATAACCTTCAAAATTTCTTTGGCTTTCCTGGCTTCTTCCACCACCTCTAATAAATCAACATGAAGGATATCCCAGAACTCTTGGTAGAACTCAATGGGAAAACCATCAAGACCTGGGGTTTTCCCTTTTCATTTTAAAAACCACTTGTTGAAGCTCATTAATAGTAATAGGAGCAGTTAAAATAGAGTTCTCCTTAGAAGTGATAAGAGAAGGGATCACTTGAAGAATATTTTGTTGAGAAGTCGAGTCAAGAGGAGTAGCAACAAAAATATTGGAAAAGTAATTCACAACAATAGAGTTCATGCCATCCCAAGTGTAGACAACATCTCCAGAATCTGAATTTAGGGAAGAAATAAAGTTGTGAGATCTTCGAGCTAGAAGAGATTTGTGGAAGAAATTTGTGTTTCAATCTCCTTCTTTGAGCCATTGAATTCTAGATTTTTGCTTCCATAAGAGTTCTCTTTTTTCCCATTCCTCTAACTGAGTTGTGAGTCTAATTTCATCTGTACTTCTGCTCTCTGTGAGGCCATCTAAACGAATTTTCTTATTCAAATTTTCAAGTTGAGCAATAACTTCATGTTTTTTTTATGAACATCCCCAAACTCCTTCCAGTTCCAAGTCTTGATTTTGGATTTAATATATTGTAATATTTTGGTAAAATAGAACATCTTAGTCCCATATCTTGGTTTACCTTCCTTCCACCATTGTTGCACTCGAGGTCTGAAGGAACTATCTCTAAGCCACATTAACTAAAATGAAAAGGAGAGAAACTCACATTGGTTTTCCAAATTTCCACCATGACTGGCCAATGATATGAACCAACATTGTTAAGAGTCTTCACTTTAGGAATGTGACCATGGATTAAGAAATGGTCAGAGAGCAGGAACCTATCCAATCTCTCCATGATACAAGCTAAGCCTTGCCTTCTGTTAGACCAAGTCATAAGGCCATTATCTGGTTGGATGTCCACAAGATGAAGGTTTGCAATATATTCATTCATGAGGTCAGTGCTCCTATCCAAATTTCTATTTCCCCCATTTTCTCATCCAGAGAAAGTATGGTATTGAAATATCCTCCTATCAAGATCCAAGCTTCAGGAAAATGAGAGATAATATAAGTTATATTCTTCCATTATCTTCTCTTTTCCTCCAAAGAAGTTAGAGCATAAATAGTTATACAAAGCATAATTTGGTTGGAATGTCTACTTTGAATAGCTATAGCCAAAAGACCCTAGCTACCAACCATATGGTGAATAACTACCTCTTTTGGGTCCCAAAGGTAAGCAATGCCACCAGAAGTCCCCTAGGAACTGAGGGAAACAACTTTTCCAACTAGCCAAATTTTACTAGCAATTGAATCCATTTCCTCTATTGACATCTTCATTTCTTGAAGGAAAACAAGATGTGGATGGTTTATCTGAATCATTCTTCTAATTTCATTTTGTTTTGAAAGACTCCCTTTGAGTCCTCTAATATTCCAAGTGATGATCCTCATTAATACTAGGGCTAAAATAGTTGGTAAGGGAATTAATCTTACCTTCCTCTACAAGATTTTCACCTTCTTTTACCATATGATGTTGATTGGTCTTGTGACCTACCTTTTGATTAGAATCCATCTTCAATTTTTTTCCCTATTTCTTGACTTACTCCAATTGAATCTGGGATGTCTTCTAACCTTGAAGAATGCGTGTACAAAGCCAAAATGTTGTTGGAAGGTTCAACAGAGTCTATCTTGGGACCTGTATTATTTGAAGTCTCAACATTTAAAAGATTGTTTTTCTTGTGTATATTTTCTCCCTTTTTTTGTTGAAAACTTTTGATTTGTTGGTTTGTCTCTGAGTTATTCCTTTCATCTCTAAATTGTGTTTCTAAGATTTATGTTTCCATTGTTTCCTCTTCCTCACCTAGGGCATCATTTGTGGAAAGAATTTCAAACATATTAGCTGATAACTTTGATTGATCCTTCATAACTAGTTTTTTCTGAGTGTTCTTCTTCTTAGGCATTTGGAAACCTATTGAATTTGTATCTTCTTTCTTTTGATCTGGAATTTTATTTGGGCAAACACTAGCCAAATGACCATATTCATGGCAAATTCTACAACGAAAAGGAATGTTCTCATAGTCCACTACTTGCTCCCAAGTGTCCTCCCCAAATTGTAATGTGATATTTTTAGGTAGGGGTTTGTCAAAATCCATTAAAACACAAATCCGAGCATAAATAATATGTTCAAATTTTTTAGTACAATCAACAGTCATCATAAAAGTTCCCAAAGAGTTTCCAATTGAAGAAAAAATAGCCGAATTCTAGAATTCAATTGGGAGGCCAAAGAGTCTAACCCACATGGGACCTGTAGAAGGCATCTCTTCTTTGGCTTTAAATTTAGTATGCCAGGGCTTCATAAAAAGCCCTACCCTTCCAAAGAACCAGGGACCCCCTTGAAAAGTTTTCTCTCTATCTTCATTATTAGCAAATAAAACAAGAAAATAACCATTTGGATAAATAGAGATTTGTAACTCACCTTTAGTTTTCCAGATTTTTGTAGCCCAGACTTTGAAAGCAGATAGGCTCGGACGAAAACCCAAGAAATGACAAATTAGTCCTCTTTTTTCCAGATCTTCAATGCTAGTCTGAATGTCGCCCATATCAAGCTTAACAATAGGAGTCCCATCAGCTGCTCTAAGACATCTTGACTCAGTTTTCCTTGGATCAATATTAGGTATTCTTAGAGGTTTACGGGAAGCCCTAAGATTAATGTTAGCATTAGGCTGAGGTTGTCCACCATGGAGGACATCCCTAAAATTCATTTTTGGGGTCGAGTCTTGGAAATCCTTGCCCTTGAAAGGGGTTTCCATTGTGGATTTATTTTGGGGGTGCACCTTAGCACCAGATTCGCTTGAGATCTAAACCATTTTTTGATCAGCTGCTTGAAACTTGTTTCGTGATCTCTTTAATCCATGCCCTAGATACCGAGGAAAGGTATGCTTTTCACTTTTATTTTGTGCAGCAAATTGGAAGCCATTATCAATCAAGTTCACCGCATGATCTATTGAAAGATAAGTTTCTAACCCATCTTGGGTCCCCTGCAACATATCCTACTAAAATATTGAGCAAAAACCACAAAAATATTGGCCACTAGGGCCCGAAGGCCCCAAAAACAACCTCTGGAGCTGCTTGCACTCAACCCAGATGAAACCCTCGCACAATTGCTTGCCAAAAATCTTGTTCACACATAGGGATGCGCTAGGATCTCTATTTCTCCAAATGATCTAAAAATTGGTGGAGACGTTCTAGGGTTTGTCAGGCATCTACCCTCAAAATTTTAGCTCAATCCGAGTCCGGATGAGTGAAATATGGCCGAAACAAGTTTGATAGTTTGGGCAGTCCTACGAAAAACCACCACCTTTAAACTGAAGACAAAGAAAAAGGAACTGATGATTCAACATGGTAGTTATGGTACATTATCCTCCCAAAAATTTTTTGGTATGGAATGACAAAGGTCCCCTGACTCCACTAGTTCCACCTAACACATGGGACCCGATTACCACCTCGACACTCAAATCCTTATCTTACTTATTGGAAGAATATTTTGTTACTCTAACAGAATACTTGTAGCACTTGGTAAGCTTTTGCACCATGCTATTCATTGAAAAGTGAGATATAGCATTGAGGCCATTGATGACTTCTTTCTGAAGGAGATCTCATTAATGGTACCTCAATCGTAGCCCATGATCAATCAAAATCTATGACTAGTTGGTGGAGCTCCTAGTAAAGTAGTTCGAAGAGAAGGTAGATGGAGAAACCCTCCTAGAGCAACTCATGACCATTAATGAAGAGAAATAAAGATCCCCAATAAACTAAATCAGAAAAGTAGTATATGAAAAATCAAAAGAAGAAGATAGTAGATTCACACAATACAAAATATTTATCCTGGAAACCCTTAACTGGGAAAAAACCAACACAATATTATCTTCTTATTGTATTAAATTGAATGTCTCCAATACAATAATATTCTTCCTCTATCTCTCCCAAACCCTAATGCAAGTGTGATATATATAAAAAAGGCACATGCATGGATTTTACAATATCATGGGTGAAAATATAGTAACCCTAAAATCCCATATGGGTCTAAAAATAACTTTAAAACCCTAAAAATTTGTGTGTATAGAGTGTCCAGTACAGAGTGTCCAACACCTTTTAGTGTTAACCCCACCAGAATAACATGGAAAATATTCAACATATTTCCAACATTCTTCCACTTGTTGAATACTTTCCATAGGGGCTAATAACCACCATTGTCAATTATCAAGGACAACCATGTGCATAGATCTTCTACACCAAGAAATTTTTTGAGCAGGTACAACCTTAGTTAACGAATCATCAATGTTCTTCTCAGTATCAAATTTCTCTAATATCACTTGATTCTCTTCAACATCTCTCTCACAAAATGGTACTTTATATCAATATATTTTGACCGATCATGAAAACCAAGATTGTTTGCCAAAATATTGCACTTTGACTATCACTGTTAATTCTCACAACCTTCTGTTTAATACCAACTATTGAACATAGTATTTGTAGCCACACTACTTCTTTACTGGTATGAGTTGCGGCAATATACTCGTGGATAAAGCAACAACTGATTGCTTTTTATGCATCCAACTTACTGCACCTCCAAATAGCTTGAACACATAAGCACTTGTGGATCTTCTCTTATCAAGATCTCCAGCCTAGTCAACATCCACAAACCCTTATAGATTTATAATATCATTGTCTCCAAATTTTTCTTCATAACAGATAGCATAATCTATAGTTCCACACAAGTATCTAAAGATCCTCTTCACAATAGTCCAATGTTCCTTTCCTAGATTTGATATATTTTCTAACTATTCCCACGACATGTGCAATATCAAGTCTAGTATAGACCATTGCATACATCAGACTACCCACAACACTAGCATAAGGAATAAGATGCATTTCATCAATTTCCTCATCTATTTTGGGACACTATTCAGCAGATAAATTTTGACCAACAGGATATGGAGTACATACTAGTTTACAACAATGCATCCTAAAATTCTTCAAGTATCAAATCAACGTATTGTAGAACAAGAAAACCACCATATGCAAGAGTAAAATAAAGACAAAGAGATTAACTGATACAATAGATTTTATTGCAAATATGTAAGATTTTACAATGATAACCAACAACTCTTTGCTTTATTACAAATAAAAGGAAGCCTCAAAGGCTTTTACAACACAATATGGTGTAAGTTTCCTCTTCACAACATAATTATGATGTGGGTATATGTGTGTGTGTGCTATCTCCTTAAGGGCTGCTCCAATAGTGATGTATACCTGCATGCAACCACTCAAAGAGAATGTTAGTAATAAAGGAAGCCCACCTTAGTTGGGCTTTTGCTCAAGTAAGATGATATTCAAATAAACAAGAAATGTTGTTGTTAAAACACAATAACAATGGTAAATATACTTGTAGATGACCAAATGGCTAAAAACAGATCCTGGGTAATTTTTAGCAGCATGTGGTTAGCACAACTTGGGCTTCTCTCATTTCGTCATGGGAGGGTGTATTTATAGGCAATTTTGCCTTGGGTGAGTAGGATGCCATGTGGACTCCATGTGGACTCCACATAGGCAAGGGTAGTTGGGTGAAAAATCTAGAGAGGGTGAGGTGGAGGGTTGCATTTAAGTGCCTTGGGGAAGGGAAGGGGTCTAGAAGAATGGAAACTAATTTAAAATTAGTTTCTAGATACATGGGGGATTGTGGAGGAATTTAAAATTCAAGAAAAGGTGAGGTGTCCCATGGGGGAGGTGGCACATTAAAGGGCTTTGGGTAGGGTGTCCTAGGGGGATGGGATATTAATTTAAAATTGGGTTATGGGAGAATGGGAAAGGATTAAAAATTAGGAGGATAATCATGTGGCATGTCCTTGGGCCAAGTGGCATTAATTAGGATTTTGACTAGGCATGATTTTTTAATTTAATGTGTCCCAAGAAACTCCTTACATCAGTTTGAGTTTTTGGGGGAGGAAAGTTTTTAATGACTTCCACCTTTTTAGGATCAACCTTGATCCCATAAGAAGAAATATGATGACCAAGGAAAATCCCTTCCTCTATCATTAAGAAGCATTTCTCCAGATTAAGAGACAGATGGTATGTTTCACAACGTATTAAAACTTTTTTAAGTTGTTCTAAGGTATACTCAAAACTATCTCCAAACACTGTGAAATAATCCATGTAAGTTTCTACACTCTCATTTTTCAAATAAGAGAAAATGGCCAAAACAACTCTTTGAAATGTTGCTGGAGCATTACACAAACAGAAGGACAAAACTTTGTAAGCAAATGTTCCTCAAGGGCAGGTGAAAGTAGTCTTTTCCTGGTCTTCTGGTGCAACCTGTATTTGATTATAACCACTAAAACCATCAAGAAAATAGAAGAATTTCTTACTAGCAAGGGTATCTAACACTTGGTCTATAAATGGTAATGGAAAATGGTCTTTATGTGTCACTTTGTTTAACTCTCTGTAATCCACACTGTAATGTGCTGCCCTATTCTGTGTTTGGTTTTTTTTGCAATAACTATGGATTAATTTGAACATGCAATAATACCCAAATGAAAGAAGCCAATAACAACAGCATGCAATGATACCCAAATGGATTTAACACTGAATAATCGATTTTTATGCAGAACCCATGATCAAAATAGCTTATTAATTCATATCAGCAAATTAACAACAATGTTTAGAAATTCTAGATGGATAAATGTCTTCATAATATCATTATAAACATACCAATTTGCTATTATCTCCAACTGATGGACTATAAACCTCTAAATATTTGATTGAATCACATAAGTGTGAATACTGAGTGAATTCACCAGCCAAGAACTGGGTTTTCATCCAGCTCCCTTATCCAATACTGAGGGTTTCCATCCTCAGAACTTCAACAATCTGCACACTATCGATCCTTGAAATGGAACCGATCTACCCTTTGGGGTTTCATTCATAAGGTTATCGATTGGGGTTTTCGTCCCTTTCGATGAAGAAATATCAACCGTCGGCCTTAATCTCCAAGAGAAGAAATAACATAAACTAGAATGTCTGAAATGAGACCAAGCCACCGAATAAATAGGATTATCCTTAGCAAACTCTTTTTTGCACGCTCAATGTGGGATACACATATTTCTTTCCCTTTAATTATAATATAAAGTTTTAACTTTATAAAATGAATTTAATAATTCACTTAATAAAGCCAAGATTTGTGCTTTAAAAACTTTTCCTTATGAAACTCCGATTGACTAACTAAAACTTGTTCTAGATACCCATTTCATTGTAGAGCAACCTCCCCTTGTCCGCTCGACAAGAAACCCTAAAACCCGACATTGCTAAAAATAGCAATTCCAACATCCTAGCTCCGTTTGATCTCGAACGACCACCAAAACTGATCTTTAAGAATCCAAAAGATGTCTCAAATATCTCCAAAGGCTCTCATTCATATGACATAGCCTACGAGAACCCGTGTATAGGCTAGTCTCTATGTGCTCCCACTAGCTGATTAGAAGGGGACATTACAGTCCGCCCTTCCCAAATATTGCTTGTCCTCAAGCAATATGATATGTATGCCAGGATACCAAATAAATCTGAAGAATGTCTCATGATGAAGACATTGCCCTGAATTGTCATCTCAAAAATTGAAAACACTGTCAAGCTCTGTCACCAAACTGATACAACCGGCCTTGGTAACTCTATCGAGATCTACCACTCTATAAAACAATCCATCCCTTAGAGGAATTCCTAGATCCCATAGCCAAATAGGGATTTTGTCATTCCCAAAATTTAATAATTTCTACTGTTCCACTTTGACTACAACTGAATTATTTTGTAGCTCAAAAAAGTACCCATTCTGGACTGACAAATGAGGAACCCAACAAGAAACTGATTCTACCACTATAGGGAAGAACACTTCATGCCAAGGTGATACATATAACTCCTTATACCAACCCTTCTTCCCATTCATATATGACATGGTCAAATCATCAACATGTGGACTAAAAGAAAAACTATGAGAATACCTCACTACACAGTCCATATGAACTTCACCAACTGGTTCCATGGAAATCTCGGAAGAATTGACCTCACTATTAATAATATATGAATCGGGAGATGTCTGACCAATTTAAAAAAATGCATCAACTTCACTATCGTTATTGCGCAATTTTCATCAATTATTTTCTCCTTTCCCTTGAGTGCTTGATAAGACTCCTCAGCAAAACAAACAACCAAGTCCCTATAAGACAAAAACTATAAATAATTTGATTTGATATTCTCTAAAGAATTTTCAATTGCTTGCATACTTTTTACAGAGATGCTTTTTGTCAAACCTTCTTGTCGCTCTTGTCGTTGGGCAATCCAGAGGAGGTATTCAACCAACTTATGTGTGCTATCCAAGTGGGTTAAGGCTTGGAAAATCTGCCCATATGTGACCTGCAATTTGTCTTTCCAAGTTTGCTTTGCTTCAGGTTCTAATTCACGATCAACACCACACAAGAATTTTTTTGATTTGACCACCTTAGCATCATGATCAATATTAGCATTCCTTTTGACATTACACTCTCCAACTTCGTGCACTGAAGTTAGGACTGACTCATTCTCAACCCAAGAGTCGTAAAAAATTACTGATTTAGCAACCAAATCAGCATTCTCCACTTTCTTACTTCCATTGTACATCTCTTCGAAAGTGGACCCACAATATGAATTAACTTCATCTTCATCGAAAATAGTACCATGATCACAAGGAAATTCATCTCCTCTCTCCAATCCTGGGACCTGTGGGTTATCCGGTACACCATCCAACACACTGTTGATCCTCTCTACCTCTGAACTCAAAGAAGAATCATCATGGGTTCTACATAAAAATTGATTATTCAGTGTTAATTCTATCTGAGTATCATTGCATGCTACTGTTATTGGCTTCTTTCATTTGGGTATTATTGCATGTTCAAATTAATCCATAATTATTGCAAAAATACCAAACACAAAATAGGGCAGCACATTACAGTGGTATCAGAGCCCAGACTCTACTCTACCAGCCTGTTCAGGGTTCACATTAGGGCTTATCAATTTTGCAAAATTTGTAGGTCTTCTTCAGATAATGGTTTGAGGTTTTTAATAAAATTTGTTTGAATGATTCAGTTTCAGAGATTTCTTTAGGGTTTGAATTGGTTGAATGAGGAAATACCTACATTATAATTCTAGACTTTGCTGTATGATGAGAATATCATATATTAGGCCAACCGTAGCCTATATTGGAAGATGAGCAGGGATAACACTTAGGGTCAAAATTCATAGTTTTAATTATCAGACTATCGATTAAATGTTATTTGGGTTGCTTCATACCAATCGTTGGCATTTGGAGTTATTTCAGATTACCTTGGAATTGATTAATCATTGTGTTCTTATTTTTGTTGGCTGAATTTGCTAGAACGGAGTGTGATATCCCAGAAATGCGTGTTAGTTTGGGATAGAATCGCTGACTTTAACAATAGTTTTAATATGCCCATATCATAGCCTATATTCAAGGTGATTTGTTTCAATACTGGTGTAATCTTTGGGGAGTTAATCGACCCCTATACAGTTCGACATCCTCCTAATTTGGGCGACTTCATTGTTGAGATTCTTAGAGTCTAGAATCATGGTGATTAAGGGCGACTGAAGTGAAGTTGTACCTTGCAGGGGCAGCTAAAAACTCATAGGTTGATTTAATATTGATCGTAGGTGCTCATTTTATACCTTCGAAATTTTATTTATGATGTTCCCGTAACTTGGTTGGAATCGTGGGCAATACATTTTGTTTGTATATGGACCGTTGGAGAGAATTCAAGGTAATTGCATGAATAAATTGATGACTACTAGCATTTAACGAGACCTAGCAATATTTAGTCAGGAAGATGAGGGGCTGTCTTGGGCAAATTGACTTATGCATTCTTTTTGGAGAAGCCGAGTCTTTATGAACAAGTTTAATTAAGAGGGAAAAATAAGCAGTTGTAGTATCGTGGGTTTCACAGTTGCAGTAGTGCGTTGGTAATGGCTACCATTTAGAAGCTTATGATAGACCTGATGTAAAGGTTTCAATATCAGGATACGAATTTTACAACACTGTTAGAACGTCATCCTAAGTGGTTGAAGCCACCATTAGTAGTTAAAACTAAAAAGGACAAGATTGCTGTCCCAAAAAGAATTGACAAAGGGAAACAAAAGTTGGTGGGTAAAGTAGTAGCTTCGAAAGTTTCACAAGATATAAAACCTCCTCACATAAGTAAAAATTAGTTAAAGAGAGAATGATGATGTTTCAATTGTAGAAAGGAGTGGACATTCGATTATGTTTGTGAAACTAACTGTGATAATAATTTGTTGCAGCCATCTATGATTCAGGATAGCGAAATAGTTGAATGGATAATTGATGCTTCATCTTAAGAGGTAAACAATATAGTGAATCAAAATGATTTAAGTAGTGATGAGTTTCTAGAATATAGTTTGTCATAAGACGAACACATATTAGAGTTTCAGGATGACTCGGTTAAGGACCAACTTGATGATGAGGTAGTAATTGTGAGTTTTTATCCAGAACCCATGATCAAAATAGCATATTAATTCATATCATCAAATTAACAACAATGTTTAGAAATTCTATATGGATAAATGTCTTTAGAATATCATTATAAACATACCAATTTTCTATTATCTCCAACTGATGGACTATAAACCTCTGAATATTTGATTGAATCACATAAGCATGAATATTGAGTGAATTCACCAGCCAAGAACTAGGTTTTCATCCAGATCCCTTCTCCAATACTAAGGGTTTCTATCCTCAAAACTTCAACAATCTGCACACTGTCGATCCTTCAAATGAAATCGATCCGCCCTTTGGGATTTCATCCGTCGGGTTATCGATTGGGATTTTCGTCCCTTTCGATGAAGAAATATCAGCCACCGACCTTAATCTCTAAGAGAAGAAATAACATAAACCAGAATTTCTGAAATGAGACCAAGCCATCGAATAAATAGGCTCCTCCTTGGAAAACTCTTTTGTGTGCTCAATGTGGTATAAACATATTTCTTTCCCTTTAATTATAATATAAAGTTTTAACTTTATAAAATGAATTTAATAATTTCACTTAATGAAGCCAAGCTTTGTGCTTTAAAAACTCTACCTTATGAAACTCTGATTGACCAAATGAAACTTGTTTTGGATACCCATTTTATTGTCAAAAAACATCCCTCTGTACGCTCGATAAGAAAACCTAAAACCTGACACTGCTAAAAATAGCAATTCTAGCATCCTAGCTCCGTTTGATCCTAAACGACCACCAAAACTAAGCTCTAAGAATCCAAAAGCTGTCTCAAATATCTCCAAAGGCTCTTATCCATATGACATAGCCTACGTGAACCCGTGTATAAACTAGTCTCTATGTGCTCCCACTAGCTGATTAGAAGAGGACATTACACAAACACACTCTCATTTTCCCATTTTTCTTTGGAACAATGACCAATGGAGAAACCCACTTACCATCTAAAATTTGGTAAATGAATCCTACTTCTAAAAGTTTTTCAATTTCTTCCTTAACAATATATTTCAGAGTAGGATTCAAGCATCTTTGAGGTTGTCTCACTGGTTTGACATCTTCAGTGTATATCCTATGTGTACATACATCAAGATGAATGCCAGTCATATCCTTGTAACTCCAGGAAAAAGCCTGAACATGTTTCTGTAGAACAACAAATAGTTTGGCTTCTTGTTCATTAGTCAACCAACTATTAATATTTAGAACTTTCCCTGGCTGCATTTTAATTTGTTTAATCCCTGGATAAACAGAATTGACTGCTTCATATCTACTGATTAAAGAATTTAATGGACAGTGATGTGGCTGCAGAGTATGAAATACTCTGGATTCTGTTTCATAGGTGATGCCGAATGGAATCATTCCCTGCATAAAACATGTGAAAGGGGTAAGAAGATGATGATGCCATCCATGTGGTAGTGTGAAAGAGTTTTCTTGTATGGGAATTGGTGATAGATATTCTGAAGTTTGTTCTTGATCCTTCCATAGCAGGCGATGGACAAGAATTTGATCATCTTTAAGTCCTTTTCACTAGGACAATTTCATCTTCAAAAATTTTCCTTTATGGTGAATTGACTTCCTCAATGTGTTCCTTCACTATTACTATAGCCAAAGTGGCAATAGTTTCTTGTTCTTCATTAGACTCATGATACCATATTTTTCCATAAAATTTAGTTGAAGGTTGGGCTGGTGGATACAAGAAAATCTTCTTAAGGTCAATGCCATTTGAAATAGTCAATTCTCTTGACCTGTAGTCTATAAAAGCAGTTGCAGTAGTAAGCCAAGGTCATCCTAGAATGATGGGATAACCATTGACTGAATTTCTAAAACTACAATACCAAGAAATCTACAAGATATTCCTAGGAAGAAACTTCAATGGCAATATCTTCTAGGATCCCTTCTGGCTTGGCAACTGACCTATCTACCATTTCCAAAACTATGGTGGTAGGACTGAGATTATTGAGATGTAGTTGTTGCATTGTTTCTTTAGTCATTACATTGATTGCAGCTCCAAGATCAATTAGTACATTTGGAATTTGTATTAACCCAATAGTGATTGTGACTACTAGACTTCCTGGATCACTATATTTGGGAGGTACTAGTTTTATAGATAGTAGGTCAACCAACTTCCCTTATACTTGCACAGTTTTAGGAAAGGCTTTATTCTTTCTACCATGTTTCTTGATACACAATTCCTAAATGGTTTTCTTGATTAAGGGCACATCCTTTATACATTGAAAAAAAGGGAGGGAGATAGACAAATTTTTGAGTTTTATAACCAATTCTGATTCAGGATTAGTGATAGTATGATCAAACATTTTAGGGTATGGCACTACTTCTGAAGAATGTTCCTTTTGCCCTTGCATTTTTTTTTGTTTCTCTTCTTTTTCTTTTGTTTGCACTGATTTTGAATGTGGAGACTCTTAATTTCCATCAATTTCTTCAATGGTGGGTGGGGCAGGGTCAGGTAAAACTTTCCCTAAATGTAACTGGATATTACTACAGTCAAGTACATGAACTACAACAATGTCTTCAAACTCAGCTCCATAAATAGGAGCTGCTTGTTTGGTATTATTTGGGTTAGCCATAGGCTGAGCTGGAAGTGGGGGTTGCTTAACTGGCTATGCTTGTTGAGGTTGTATTCTTCCTTGAAAGTTTTGATTAGGAGCTAGTAGAAAATTTTGAGGTTGCCCTTGATACCTTTGTTGCCCTTGATATGATGGGTATTGTGGCCCCCATATTTGCCCATATTGTTGATTCTGTGTCCAAGGTGGATTAACAAGATTCCAGGGAGGATGTGACCAATCTTGGGAAGATGTCCAATATTGATTCCATGGTTGTGAAGGTGGTTCTGAATATCCCCAAGGCATATTCCAAGGATTTTATCCCCAACTTGTAGGAAAACAAGGGGTATTTTGGTATTGTGAAAAGTTACCACTTGGCCTCTGCCCAATAACATTAAGTTCTTCAGTTTGAGTTTCCAAAATAGTTTTCAGGTGAGGCAACAGATGACACCTATCAGTTTTATGCTCTTTTGAACATATGCCACAAATAGTTGAGATAGAGGTTCTATCCAAAGGATAATCATGTAGGGCATGCTTATTTCTGCATCTAGGACAATAGATAGCCAAGGGTGGTGAAGAATTGGATTTTGAATTCCTTTCCCCTAATGCGGAATTTAATTGTACAAGAATATCAGTTTTCATGTTAGCCATTTCTTCCATCAAGTCTTTTATATCAGTATTTCTAGGATTCCGCTTCCTTCTTCTTTGCCTAGTGCAGGAATAATTTCTGCATAACTCTATAATATCATTAATCTCAAGTTGGTTTATATCTCTTTTTCCCATTAAATCCAATACTTCTCTGGAATCATCTTGCAAACCTCTCAAAAATATAGTTTTTAACAAGTTAGTTTCCACAGGACCACATCTATTTTGGATAAAGGCAAATCTATCAAGATAATCCTCTAAGTTTTCATCCTCTTCTTGTCTAATCTAGAATAACTCATCCTTCCTATTTATCACTCTACAATACTATTGATACTTATCCAAAAATGCAATTTCCATTTGATCCCAAGTGCGTATTGAATTAGGTTCAAGGCTCATGAACCATCGTAAAGCTGCATATTTGAGTGTAGAGGGAAATAACTTTAGTTTCTGACTATCATTGAAATAATCATAAGTCTGGCACAGAACTTTGAATTCAAACATGAACTGATCAGGATCTCTAGAAACAATTCTCCTAAATATTGGCAATACTGAGGGTGCAATTGTTTTCATAGGAGCATTCTGAGTAGGATTCAGATGAATATGGTATTCAAAATTTCTAACAGAAATATTGTCGGCATCATGACCAACAATATCCCTATCACGTTCTCCTTGTTCTGCCATAGGTGCTTCCTTAGTTTTGACTTGTTCAACTCGTTTAGATGGATCAGCCCTATGGGTATGTCTAGAAGCAAGTGCCTCTAAGAGTTCTTCTTGCAAAGATCCTAAAATTTTAGTTGATGAAGAAGATGATTCTCATTTAAGTCTTTTAGAAATTTCATACATAGGCAGATCTTCACCTGATCATGAAGAATGCCTTTGTGGAAAAGATCCAGTTCTGATAAACCTTCCTCTTTCGTCTCTTGGCCTATGCATTCATGCTCATCCATTAAATGAACTAGAATTTAGTTTTCAAGAACTTTTACCTGTAATAGGAAAGTTCCTAGAATGCTATGCTTCTCCTAACAACATCTAAATTTTCCTTGGAAACGACATTAAAAATGATGAGTGTCGTCAATTATTCATCATTTAGTCATTATACTTGTCAATCTAGGGTAGTGTCCAATGGCTATATACGATAGAAAAGGCAAGCAGTTTAAGGATCAGTTAATTTAGGAGATGGATTTATTGGTGAAATAGTTAGTGTTTGGGGGTTGATGTCACCTTTAAATCCTATAAATTGAAATTGACTCCTATTTACCCTTGGAAAAATGAAATTGCAGGAATTGAAACTTTGCAGAAAAAGGAAACTATCTAAATTTGCAGAATCTGAAATGACATAAATGAAGTATTGCAGAACTAGAAATAATAGAAAATAAAATTTGCAGAATTGAAATGCACACTTGCATAAAGTAAACCTAGTTACAGTAACAAAATTCAAAGGATAGGAATTAAAATTTTGTAGAATCGAAATAGCAGGGAGTTTACTGATACAAACTAAAAATGCCAAAATGTGAAAACAACTATTGAAAATAAGGAATATCAGAAAATGCTGTAGAATGCAAGAATACATGCTAAGTGGTCAGATGACATGCACACACTCCTATAATCATCACAAATTATCACATGCAATATAAAATAACTCAGCTAATAATGTGAAATAGAATCTGTCAGATTCTTGCTAATCTGCTACAGCAAGAAATAAGTAGAAAACCTGCCAAAACTGTTCCTTCTCTTGGACTTGGAAGTGGCCCTTGCTCCTTGAACTAGAATAATGTGGAAATAACTATTCTAAACTATCTAAATATCACACACATTTACTCAGAATGCCAACAAAATGGAAAAGTTGCACCTTTATTGATTCTATAGTAGCATTACAGTAGTGCAGGAAAATGCCTACAAAATATTGTTCTACTACAAAACAACTTATCTACTCTGGAATTCTTCTATATCTATCTCCTATATGCTCAACCAAATGGGAGCTAGGTTATTTATATTATTCTATTACAATGTTGATATGAGTTGTTCCTATTCTTCAGGGATGCCATCAAATATTTCAGAACTATTTTCCTAATATGCAGGAATTTGTTTTGCTACAATTTATCCATTTGCTTTGCTGGGCTGCAACCGTTGGGATAAAGGTGTTGTAAGGAGTAAAAAATCTCCTTAGACAGCTGAAACCAACCTTATATCACCATTTGCCATTTTATTGACCATTTTGTGGCTGATTTTGACCAAAACTGTTCCTGCTCTGCTCATTCTGGAGTTGCTCCGAAATATCAGGTAGTATAACAGTTCCTGTGCTAATCCATGTATTCGATGCATAGGAAAGTGGTTTTGACTGCATGAACATTCTCCTACCATCCTCAGAAGACCTATTCCACCATTAGTTTGTGCTGGAGATGACCAATTCCAAGCCATGCTATGTATGCACAGCTGGCTAGAATTTATATGGTCAATATTCTGTTTCTGCACAGTCAACTTAATTTGGACAGGTTTTGGCACCCTTTTTAGCATTTGAATTTTTTAAAAGGTAATGAAAGCAAATGGAATGATTTTAGAACCAAATACATATCAACATATATCATTACAACTTCAAATAAATCCTAATTTGCTAGATAATTCAGTTGAAACAGGTCAAAAATGCAGAAAAATAGTCAAAACACAATATATGCTCTTCAACATTCAAAACATGTAAATACTAATACATAATGCATTCTATCACCATAACCAAAATCAAAACATAACATAAGGTGTTTCAAGGAGTTTATAAGTTATCAAAAATAGTCCATGGATGAGGCAATTTCCAGCCTCATCAATGGAGATGTTAATTATACTTAATTAACAAAATTTGGGGTTAATAGCATATTTATTAAATACTAGTGACATGTGGGGGTGTAGGAGTTTTATTTAATATTTTATTATTTTGGGGGTGTAGGGGGTAGATTCAAAGTTTATTTTAATTATTATTTGTTACTTTTATAGTTGTAGGAAATATATCAAAAATTGGATTAATTATTTACATTAATATTTAAGGTGTTTCTAAGGTTTCATTAAGCAATATTAGATTAATTTAGATTAATTTTAATTTTCAAAGTCTTGCTTAGGTATTTTTATTTAATTTATTAAATTAGCAAAATTGTTAATTTTATATGTCTATAGATGCCCCTTTTTGCAATATGTTGTTTATAAAAACAACATAGTGCAAAAACATTTGTTAAAATTTTGGTGTTTGTTGCCCTAGTGAGATGATTATCCCCATGAGAGTATATTTGGCAACCCCCTCAAGTGGTGAGTGCATAGGTGAGGTTACGAGACCAAGGATGAGCCACTTGAAAAAATTGGGTAATGGAAAGAATAGGTAAGGGTAAGGAAGGAAGGGGGGAAAGTGGTTTAGCTTCGAACTCCTTGGAGAGAAAGATGAGGGTAGGAGAAGATAAGAGGATATAGTGGGAGGAAAAGGGAGTAGGAGGATATAATGCAACCATGGAAAAATAGCAAACCCAGACAAGAAGAGACCACATGTGCACTATGTAAAAGAAAACAATGAGAAAAATAAAAATAAAAAGGTGTGGGGCCTAAGGAGGCCAGCTAAAAGTGTAAAGCCCAAGGGGGCAAGTGTAAAAGTGGGTGCCTAAGGAGGCAAGTGTAAAAGGGATGCCTAAGGAGGCAAGTGTAAAAGGGTGCCTAAGGAGGCATGTGTAAAAAAAAGGTGCCCAAGGAGGCAATGTAAAAAAATGTGCCCAAGGAGGCAAAAAGAGAAGAACAATGCAATGTGAAGATACAACCAGGTCTGAAAAGTATCATGGTGCATTATGTGTGGGAGAAATATTTGTAGCCTAAGGAGGCTAGTGAGAAGTGCATAGCCCAAGGGGGTGAGTGTAAAAGAGGTACCCAAGGAGGCAAGAAAAGAGAAAGCTCGAGGATTGAGGAAGGTAGGACAACTCGAGGTTATAGAGTGAGATAGGTTGTTAGCTTAGCATAAGGAGCTAGTAGTGAGGATAGATCAGCGGAGCCAAAAGTAAGATGGGCTTATAGAGGGAGAAGTATGGCATATGATGCCAAGTAGGAAGGTTACATGCAAGACATATATAGGAGAGTGAGGATAAAAAATGTTATCTATCAATGTACAGGTGCCCTAGTTTTATAGAGGGAACAAGGTTCCAGTCCATTAGTGGGGACAGACATGATCAAGAGATACAAAGAGCCCAAACGAGCACAAGAAAAAGGGATTATAGGATGGATAAAAGAGAGTATAGGATGGATAACAATGATGATAAAAGGGTAATATAGAACAAGAAAAATGGATCGATAATGGATAGAGGAAAATGCTTACCTCATTAATAAAAAATATTTCCTTAAATACACAAGGGTATGTAATGTCCATAGGAAAGAGGGAGAAGAAGCAAAAGGTAATATCCACGGGATATTTCACAAGACTCAAACACCCTAGTTCTCCTCTCAAGTGGTGAGGTTACCATACAAAGACCATTAATATTTAGAGGTCCCTTGAGACATATCAAAACATCCTAGAACCGTTGTGTGTGCAGTGAGTTCATTAACCAAATTTTAAATAGGTTTGGAATTAACCAATTATAGTCCTAATGAGAAAAATAGAGCTCAATCATGAAGGCATACTCCACTGCCAGTCATGCATCTATAGCCCCGATGGAGTTAGAAAACAGTCCATCGAAGTTGCTCCACTTTCATCCAGATGTTTATAGCCTCAATGGAGTCATCTAATACGGCCAAGGATTCAAGCTATATTATTATTTATTATTTATGTTATTGTTTGCATCGTCATTTTTTTCAAGCGTGAATCCTTGGGTTTTGGACCGCTAAAGGATGCACGACGAGCTAATATAGGTATTAGGACTAATCTTGATGTCATCCTTACCTAGTCAAAAGTAACATTATTTATGTGTGTAATATGTGGGTTTTAGGATATCTCGATAGGTCACGAAAGGAGACTCTAAATCGTCGTGGATTTGAATGGGATATATGTGCACTTGAGGAGGATACTAGGTATGGTTGAGTGATGGAAAGGTCCTTGGGATACGAAGAAAGGGATAAGAAGAAGAGAAGGGATACAAGAAGAAAGGAGATTGTGAAAGATATGTATATACCCTTGCATATAAAAGGAAAGGTGAATGGTTAATGAGGTAAGAACCTTCCATGCATAAAAAAAGGGATGGTGAAATGTAGCAATAGGTATATATTTAGCAATAGTAGAGAGAAGAAAAAGGTATGTACAAGGATTGTAGTTAAAACATATATATTATGCACAAAAGGCCCATAAGCATGGAGGAGGCTATGAAGGCGAAGAAGTAGAGACAAAGGAAAGTATGATGCTCCCCCAGACCAAGGGGAAGGTAGGAAGAAGGCATACTAGAGGGTGAAATCCCCTAGCCAAAATTTGTGGGGAATGGTGAACTAGTCCTCAAGCTAGTGGGGGAGGAAGGAGTGGGAAGGGTGAAATTGAGGAGCAATGGGATAAATGATGTGGTCGAGGATGGATGTATAGGGATGAAGTGGCATTTGAGTGAGGCAATCGAGGTGTACAAGGTGGACGAGACCAATTGAAAAGAAGTGAAGTGGAGGAAGATGTTGTAGAAGAGAATGAGCAAGGTGATGTTGGAATATGAGCAAGGTGATAAGGAGAAGGACAAGAATATGAGGGAGATGGAGGAAAGAGATAGGATGAATGATTGAGTTGTGTGCATTGGATCATATTAGGGGCATGGGATAACGAAGAGGATATTGGAAGAAAGGATGGCAAAGAGGGTGTTGGAAGAAGATGTGGGAGAGAAGGGGTTGGAAGAAGGGGTGGTAGAGAAGGTGTTGGAATAAGAGGAGGTATGTGCCATTTTGTAGAACAAGGAAACCACCATATGAAAAAGTAAAATAAAGATAAAAAGATAAACTGATACAATAAATTTTATTGCAAATATGTAAGATTTTACAATGATAACCAACAACTCTTTGCTTTATTACAAATAAAAGGAAGCCTCAAAGGCTTTTACAACACAATATGGTGTAAGTTTCCTCTTCACAACATAATTATGATGTGGTTATGTGTGTGTGTGTGTGTGCTATCTCCTTGAAGGCTGCTTTAGTAGTGATGTATACCTGCATGCAACCACTCAAAGAGAATGTTAGTAATAAAGGAAGCCCACCTTTGTTGGGATTTTGCTCAAGTAAGATGATATTCAAATAAAACAAGAAAATATTGTTGTTAAAGCACAATAACAATGGTAAATATACCTGTAGATGACCAAATGGCTAAGAAAAGATCCTAGGTAAATTTTGGCAGCATGTGGCTAGCACAACTTGGGCTCCTCTAATTTGGCCATGGGAGGGTGTATTTATAGGCAATTTTACCTTGGGTGAGTAGGATGCCATGTGGAATCCACATGGACTCCACATAGGCAAGGGTAGTTGGGTTAAAAATATAGAGAGGATGAGGTGGAGGGATGCATTTAAGTTCCTTGGGGAAGGTAAGGGGTCTAGAAGAATGGAAACTAATTTAAAATTAGTTTCTAGATACATGGGGATTGTGGAGGAATTTAAAATTCAAGAAAAGGTGAGGTCTTCCATGGGGGAGGTGGCACATTAAAGGGATTTGGGTAGGGTGTCCTAGGAGGATGGGATATTAATTTAAAATTAGGAGGATAATCATGTGGCATGTCCTTGGGCCAAGTGGCATTAATTAGGATTTTGACTAGGCATGATTTTTAAATTTAAAATTACTTTTTATGCCATGAAGGGGAGTACCATGTGAGGTGGCATATTAAATTAGGGGTAATTTTTAAATTCTCAAGAAAGGGGGCTTCTAGATTTCTCATTTATTATGGTGCCTAGAACATGGCATAACTATGTTTAAGGGGCATTAATTAGGATTTTTATTATTTTATTTGCTTTGTTGTTTTCTATGCAAGGGGGAATAATAAATAATGTTATGATGGGGATGTTAATTATACTTAATTAACAAAATTTGGGGTTAATTACATATTTATTAAATACTAGTGACATGTGGGGTGTAGGAGTTTTATTTAATATTTTATTATTTTGGGGGTGTAGGGGTAGATTCAAAGTTGATTTTAATTATTATTTGTTACTTTTATAGATGTAGGAAATATTTCAAAAATTGGATTAATTATTTACATTAATATTTAAGGTATTTCTAAGGTTTCATTAAGCAATATTAGATTAATTTTAATTTTCAAAGTCTTGCTTAGGTATTTTTATTTAATTTATTAAATTAGCAAAATTGTTAATTTTATATGTCTACACATATTTCCTTTGATTTAACCACAAATTTCTATTTGCACGATTCCTTATTATTTCCATACCCAAAATAAATTTTACAGCATCCAAATCCTTCATGTCAAACTCAAAAGATAACTAAGATTTTATTAACTTTATCATCTCCTTACTATTACCAATTAACAACATGTCATCCACATACAAATTTACAATACAATGATAAAAAAAATTTCACCTTCCTTTTTGAAAAATACACATGAATCTGCTTTGCTTTTTCCAAGCCCAAGTGTCAAGACAAACCTATAAAATTTTTGGTTCCACATCCTTGGAGACTGCTTCAACCCATAAAGAGACTTCTTCAACTTGCATACTAGGTCCTCATTACATTTTACCTTAAAGCATTCTCGGTTGTGACATATATATAAAAATATATATATATATATATATATATATATATATATATATTATATATATATATATATATCTTCATCAAGTTCACCATGTAGAAAAGTTGTCTTTACATTCATGTATTCTATTTCAAAATAAAAAGCAGTAGAAATAGCCAACAAAAATTTGATTGAAGTTAGTTTAGCCATAGGAGAAAAAATCTCACCAAAGTCAATTCTCTCAACCTGATAAAATCCTTTTGCTACCAAGTGAACCTTGTACTTCTCCAAATTTCCTTCTACATTGTACTTATTCTTGAATAACCACTTACAACCAATAGGGTTTTTGCCAAGGGGTAATTTCACCAGGTCCCATGTCTTATTTTTATCCAGAGATTTCATTTCTTCCTCCATAGCCATTTTACAAGACTTATTCTCACTTGACTGAAGTGCCTCCTTTACAATCTTGGGTTCTTCATCAGTAACTGATAAATTAAATGCAGTACAAAAATTTGAAGGACTATACATGTATGGAGATCTTATCACTCGATCTGATCTCCTCAAAATTGGAGTTCTAGGTTCTGCATCTTTTTCTTCCTCCTCACATTCTTCCTCTAGATATTCCTCTTCAGACTCTCTCTGTAACTCTGGTTCTACCATAGGTTCTTCCTCTTGTTCCAATTTACCTGAATTGTTTCTGGTTCTTTGCTTGGTTGCATTTCCTATTTTAGAACCCCTTTTGTTTCTCTAAAGATCACATTATGATTGTAAACAACCTTTTGTGTTTCTAGGTTCTATAACTTATATCTTTTAACACTAGTACTATAACCCACAAATATGCATTTTTCAGATTTATAGTCTAGCTTAGTCCTTTTCTCTTTTGGGACATACATATAAGAATGACAACCAAAAACCCTTATATGACTGAGAGAGGGTTTCTTACCAGTCCATAATTCCTATGGAGTCTTATACACCAAAGCTGAGGTAGGAGATCTATTGATAAGATAACAAATTGTTAATACATCTTCTACCTAGAATCTAACCTTGCACCACTTAGCATGCGTCTAGCCTTATTCATCGATTCTTGTTCATTCGTTCTGCAACCCCATTATGTTGTGGAGTATATGGAGTTTTGTTTTGCCTTTATATTCCACAATCCTTGCAAAACTACTCAAATTCATTAGAGCAACACTCACCACCATTATCATTTCTCAAAACCTTTATTTTATCTCTATCTAGTTTTATACAATAGCCTTAAACTCTTTAAATTTATTAAAAACCTTAGATTTGTTTCCTAGAAAATATACCCAAGTATTTCTTGAAAAGTCATCTATAAATGTAACAAAATAGGTAGATTTACCCAATGATGGTACTTTTACAGGTCCAAACACATCAATGTGAACTAGATGTAGAAGTCCTTCAGACCCTGTAGAACTACTTGGAAATTTGACTCTAGTTTGTTTTCCAAAATCATAGTGGTCATAAAAATAAAAATTTAATGGGCAATCAAAAATTCCTTCAGCCATACCTTTTATTTTTAAATTTTGAAGCCCTTTATCACCAATATACCCCATGCGATGATGACACAACATTGTCTTTGCTGTAGGAATACTCAGAGCCATTTCTATCATATTATTTTCCTGTACCACTAAAGAGTTATTGTAATTAATACTTACGATGCTAGCCTCAAGTCTGAACAAAGTTCCTATGCAAACTCCCATTGATAATACCAAATATCCATGAACCATCTTGTAGCTATCCTTATTAAATACCACATTCACACCTGCATCATTCATCTTACTCACGGATATTAGATTCCTTTTCAAACCCAAAATACACAACACACTAGGAAGGGTTTTAATTCTTCCATATTTTAGCATCAACTTGACTCTTCCTTAACCTATTATTTTATATGTGAAATTGTCTCCCAAGCAGGCTTTACCTCCATCTATCTTTTCATATTCATAGAACCCCTCCCTATGAGGAGTCATATGACAAGAAGCACTAGAGTCAATCAACCATGAACCATCACATTCACTTGAGCATGTCGTAGTTAAGAGTAAGTCCCTTGAATCTTCATTTGTGGTCTTCGTTTCTATAGAGGTTCCTTCATCAGATGATCAATTATTATCAACCTTTTTAGATCTACAGTCTCTTTTATAATGCCCTGCTTTACCATAATTCTAACATTTTTGCTTTTTTAGGGGTAAAAGATTTACCCCTATATTTTAATTTTTTTCTACTGATTTCTTTTGTGCTAATTTATTTTTGCTTCTTTCTTAAGAATGACCTCTCATAACCAAGGCTTCATTTTGATGATAATCCTTTGAAGATTTTCATCTCATCTCCTTATACAGCAAAGTTCCTACTATATCCTCTACTTTCAATGTAGATGTAGTATTGGTGATAGCCATAACAAGGTTATCCCATGAATTAGGTAATGAACAAAGTAAAGTAATACATTTTTCTTCTTCATCCATTTTTACTTTTATAAAGGTTAATTGACTTACCACAATGTTAAAGAAGCATTCAAATGTTCAACCATAGAGTCACCATCATTCATTCGAAGTGAATGCAATTTATTTATGAAAAATGAGTTTATTTACTAGTGACTTTGTCTGATACAATGTTTCCAACTTCTCTCATAACAACTTTGCTATGGTCTATGTAGATACATTCAACAATTCTGAATCAAATAAGCATAATATGATAGAGCTCCTTATCTTCCTATTTATTTTTAACCTATCCTCATCTATCATTGATGTTCGTTTTATTTTTGAGATCACAATCCACTGATCTCTATCAACCAACAGATCCTCCATATTGAGTTTTCATAACTCAAAATTCTATCCATTAAAAATTTCAATCTCTATCTGTATGCTTCCCATATTTCTCCTTTGCTTGGATCCTTTTGTATATGGCTCCCACTCAAGAATTAATTTATCATAGGATTGAAAACCTTTACTCCTCAAAAAAAGATAAAACCTAGCTCTGATACCAAATGAAGAGAAATAAAGAGCTCCGATAAACTAAATTAGAAAAGTAGTAATTGCAAAATCAAAAGAAGAAGATAACATATTCACACATTACAAAATATTTATCCTGGAAACCCTCAATCGAGAAAAAATTTAGCACATTAAATTGACCATCTCTAATACAATAAAATTCTTCCTTTGTCTCTCCCCAAACCCTAATGCAAGTGTGATATATATAAGAAAGGCACATGCACAAATTTTACAATATCATGGGAAAAAAAGCATGGGTTCAAATATAGTAACCCTAAAAGCCCATATGGGTCTAAAAATAACTTAAAAAACCCTAAAAATTTATGTGTACAGAGTTTCCAGTACCTTTTAGTGTTAACCCCACAAGAATAATATGGAAAATATTAAACATATTTCCAACAATTAAGAGGGCACTTATAGAGAAAATGAATGATTTCAATGTTTGATTCCACAAAACTTGGCAAAGGATCCCCAACGAGATATGACCACCTCTAGGTATGGTATTTATTTACAATCTAAAAGCTTTTAATTATGAGATTTCCATTATTGTCAAGTCTAAGGGTGGTAATTCACTATGAGAGGCCTATAAGATAACCATCCAAGCTAAGAAAGACCTAATACAAATAGGAAGGCTATCTCTTAGACCATGCCCATAATTGTTTCCCTGCATTCAACACCCCTATCAATACTCTTTGACCATACAACCTAACACCAGTTTGACTCATTATCCTACATACCTAGAGCACAATCCAACTTCCTCTTCTCTAGATGCTAAAATGGAAGAGATATTCAAAACTATGAGGATCCTCACTAATGATACCATAGCCATTGGGAGGTAGTGTAATATCCAAAGGTTTCCCTATCAAAGTTATCCAAATCCTCTTTTACAACAAGGAAACCCTAACTTTTAATTGCCTCTAGTTGGATATCATAAGCCCTCATTTTTTATCAATAAGAATATTGGTCATACCCAAGCCTTGACTCAATAGATAGTACTCATGTATGTCACAGTCCACCAAGTACCTACAAGCACAACCAGGGATCTAGTCACCACCCAAAACAACTATGTCAAAGACCCTAGTGGTTGGTACTATCCCACCTCTAAATATCCTTCCTTCAACTATTATGTCAAAACAAAATCTTAGGCTATCGAGACTTTCTCTTTCAACCACAATATCACTTATCCTTCTCATTCAAAAGTCTTGATTCTAAGTTAGAACCTATCACTCAGTTGTTGATCCTTCCATTAGTTATTGACTTGTCAACCTTAGAGTAAACCTTTGTTACCTAGGATGAAGCAAAAGTATACGTTGTGTCAGACGAAGAATACACCTCAAGTGTAAGGCTATAAGTCTTATCAATATATAATACATAAGTAAAAAGAAGGGCCATTGAATAGCAAGGAACACGTATCCTAATAAAGTCTAGACATCAAAGGAGAGAAGTAAACAATTAAAGGATATCTTTGACATAAGTTACACCAGTAAATTAGAGCCAAGCGATCCCAACAATGATAAGAGCTACCCCTAAATCTCCAAGGCAACTTGTTATGACTCCATAAAGACCACCCCCAATGACGTAAAAGGACTAGGCTTCCAGTAACATCAACCATTCTAAGAGCTCCTTATATTGAAACCTTTAATGTGGTGGAGCACCTAAGGAAGTCTACTATGGCTATGCCTCTTTGGGGAATCCTCTCTATTCTAAAATAGGTGAACTTAAAAGAGGCCCTAAAGAGGTAGAAGGAGCTGAGAAAACAAGGAAATCCCATTGTGCTATAGATTTCAAGCCCATAGCCTAGAAGGCCCAAGCCTATGTTATTCTACCTAACCTTGATATATGAAGATCAATTGATACATTTTTGCATAGTTGAATCAGGGTCCAACACCTCAATAATGCCAAGAAATGTGGTAGAAGCACTTAGTCTATCACTAGAACATGCCAAAAAAAAAGTGGTGCAGTTAGATGACATTCTAGTACTAGTTTTTAGGCTCATCCAAGACCTTTATCTAGCTATCCAAGCATACCTCAACTTGACAATTCATCAAGACATAGTAGTGATCACTATCTCGACCTCATTTGGAATATGCCTCTCAAGGGACTTCACCGCTAAGACCAGAAGATACATATCACTCAACTCAACCTACGTACCATTCTAAACTAGATATAAGACCAAGTTTAAGATATTTTTAGAACCCCTCCACACATACCACATAGAGTAAATTCCTTTTCAAAAGGAGTGGGAAGAAGCAATCCTACTTAGCAAAAAAAGAGTTGTCAAACTTTGACTACTTATCAACGAGATACACCCATACATTCTTGATGACTACCTAGACTAGTGGGCATCCGAGATATGGAGAGTAGATCCCAATGAAGCATTCGAGCCAGTTGGCTTGGGATGAATTATCACCAATTATTTTCCTTTGTACATAGCAAAAAGTAAATACAATTTTGATCAGGAAAACCTTTTGATGCAAAAGGGATTTATAAGAGCAAGCAGTGTTATCATCAATGAATTCCTATAAAATAATTCAAAGATATGGGATCTCTAATTCTAAGGGTATGATCACTTCAACATCATAGACTAAAGATAATGGGGTTTTCCTAGTAGGTGTCTGAATGTTGGTGTGGTATGTCCATAGTGCTATAGGGATTTGATTATGCCAATCGTGATGAGATTTGGCCACCGTTTTACATAGGATAGCATGGATGGTTTTATTCATTGCTTCAACTTAATCATTTCCTTGAGGATAATAAGGAGTAGAGAAGTTGTGTTGGATTTTATATTTTTCATAAAGAGCACGAACATATTTGTTTTTAATTATGTATTGTTATCAGATATGATGTATTAAGGAATGCCAAAATGACATATAAGATTTTGGTGAATGAATTCAATAATTTTATGTCCCATTGTTTTGGCGAGTGGAATAGCCTCTACCCACTTAGTGAAATATTTCATGGTGGTTATGATGAATTTATGTTTGCTGGATGACACTGGGGTGATTTTACCAATGAGGTCAAGATCCCACTATGAAAATGGCCACATAGACTGAATTGGTTGCAATGCTTGCCATGGTAAATGTGTTAGATTAGTGTGTTGTTGGCATTTGATGCATTTCTTGATATAAGTACAACAATAATGTTCTATTGTGGGATAATAGTAGCCTATGCAGAAGATGCACTTAGCGATGGCCATTCCATTGAATTGACCACCACAAGTACCATCATGGGTGGAAGTGATAACATGGTTAGCTTCATGTGGATCTAGGTATCATAGAAGGATGCAATAATAGCTTTGTTTGTATAAAATATTCTCCAATAACATGTATCGGATGGCCTTTTTCCAAAATAGTTTTTGGGAGGCTTGAGATAAATCAAGAGGGAGCATGCAAATTTTGAGATAGTATTTGATTTTAGACATCCATAGACTAGGAGATTTGGCTTGCACAAAGTTGACATCGATGTTATCATTTAGAGTGTGAGGTGAGATGGAAGATTTATACATGGTTTGTATGGAGAGATAAGTAATATTCACATGTGTATTTTGAGAAAGAAGAGAACCTAGGGAAGCCATAGTGTTAGTGAATCGATTTCTTGTTCATGGTAATGCTTCAATATCATACCATGTAAACTATAAGAGTAATTCTTTGGTGACATGTAAGTATTGTTTGAGTATGGAATCATAATAGTTAAATTTTCCAGTGATTTGGTTAACTACAAGTGAGGAGTCATCGAAGATATGAATTTCAGTAATGCGTATGAAAAGAGTGTTTTTGATACCCAAGATGAGGGCTTCATACTCTGCATTGTTATTTGTACATGGGAAGTCGATCTTGAAAGAGAATGGGAGTGGAAGTCCCTAGGATGTGAATAATAGATATACAACACCTCCCTCTTATTGGTATTTAGCACCATAAAATAATATTGTTAATTCCACTTTATCGTATAGTGCAACAAACTCTTCTTGTTCCATGATATGAAAAATAGAATCATTAAGAAGTGAAATAAAAAGAGGCTTGTCATCAAGAAGAGGAGCCTTAGCCAATTTTTTAGTATTGATATCCTTTGATGGACCTATAATGTATAAATTCAAAGTCAAACTCGAAGAGGAGCATTAACCTTTTGATAGTGCATGCATTTTGGTATGAGCAACTCATCATGAAGTGAAGGAGATTATCCCTAGTGATGATGTAGGTAGTATGATTGATAGGTAATATCATAGCTTCATTGTGGTAAAGACTAGTGCTAAACAAACATTTTATATTTATTCATATCGAGTTTCATAGTTGACCAACATGCGATTGAGATAGTAGACAACTTGTTCTTGGTGGCCTTGATTCTTTTGATCTAATAGAGTACCCAAAGCAAAATTGGTGGTTGAGATGTATAAATGGAATGGTATATCTAGATGATGTGGTGTTAAGATTGATAGAGATGTGAGATATTCCTTGATATTGTTGAAGGCATCTTGACATGCATGATCCTAGTTGAAAGGCACCCCCTTTTGTAACAAGTGATTAAAAGGTCAACACTTGTCTGACAATTATTTAATGAAGCAACAGATCACTTGAATTTTACCCTTTAGGATAAGCAATTGTTTGAGATTAGTTGGGGGTGGCATTTCAGTAATGGATTTAATTTTATTAGGGTTAATGTGGGTGTGATTTTGCATCCCCATCCTTTTTTGCAAATATGATGGTTATCTCCTAAGGAGTTCACCAAGTTTTGAAGGCATTAAGGGATAGGTGGTAGATGACAAAGTAGCAGCAGCAGCCGCGGGTGGACCAAAACATCAGGTGGATGGTAGAATGAAGTAAGGCAAGAAAAAAGAGCGGGCAGAAACCCAACCTTAACCTTGGGTAAAACTTCCCAAAGAACCCACTCAACTTATTGGGTGGACATTTCAAAGGGCTTGCATGGGTGGGCAAATTGTACAACCTCACCCTTAGGGAGAAGATAGACCCCCGTACATCTAGGGTGGGAGATATAAGTACAAGAAGGGTGGGATATTAGAGGAATAACCACCCTCACTCCCCATCACCCCCATAGGCAAAAGGAAGAGCAAGCAAAGTTCCCGCTCAACATGTAAGGCTCCCACCATCATCCAAAATTCAAAAGGAAGACTTGTTCACTGCTCCAAAATTTTGAGTACCTGACAATGTACGAGGAGGTGACTGATTTTAGATGTGTTGCTCCCAAGGTATTTTAGTGCCTGTCACTCGCCACCTAAACCAAAGGATTGCCAATTGAGGAGAAGGATGAGGCAATTGAGAATTAATGAACTGGGAAAAAATGTCAAAGGATACAAGGACTCAGATCCAACCAATTGTATCCGCTACCTTCTAAAATATTGATGCCATCCAGTGGAACAATGTACTAGTGCAATTCTTATTAGCTACAAGAATTATCTTTTCATATTTTGACATTAGTATTTGATTTTGAATTCAATGTAAATATTCCTATAAATAGTGTAATATTGGTCATTCCTAAGATCAGCTCTTTAGCCATTACAATTCATGTGTAAGGTTTACCTCTATGTAAATACAAATTCTACACTGTTTGATATCTAGCTTTATCTCCCTGTTCTTAATTAATTATATGAATATATATTTATATTTGGTTGTTTAAGTTATCCCATGATATTCTACTATCTGGATTCCATGGGGTTTACTTGAGTGACTCAAGAGTGCACATTCATAAATATGGGTTGAGGGTTTATTTCTGCTAAATCCATTTGGATAGGAGTGCTCTGATTCTAAATACTAGATCTCATGCACCTGTACATTGAATATAGAATTTGCTCCCCATCCACCGTTGATAGGATCTAGAATATAGGTATGATTGGATGATCTGTTAGGTGTGGGATCTGTGTTTCATACATGGTATGTCACTTGCATAGGTCTTGATGTGGCTATACCCATCCTTGTGAGCTCTAGCTATGACCATTTTATCTCTTTCCCCCCTTTTTCAATTTCCCTATTTTTTTGTGTACATAGCTAGAACCACCCTCAAAGGAATTGGCCTTCTCTAAAGATCATTCACCCTATCATGATGCAGTAGCCATTCTATGCTTGGTGCTGACATGAATCCCTGCCTGGTGTGTTATGTTGGATTGGCGACCAATAGTTTTTGATGACTCCACTAGAGAACTCATTAAGTTTCCATGTTTTAGAAAATTAGAGTTTGGTGGCTCTCTAATTTTTCCATATCTTCTCAAAGTCACCTAGCGAATTTGACTGCATGGCTTGTCCAGATCATGAGACCAATCACCCACCCATACTGAAGATCCAAATATACCAAAGGACTCAAGATATGATAAGCAACATTAACCTCACTAGCGTAGATAGCATACTCATCTGGCAACTCCAACTCTGACTTATACATCACAACCGAGACCTCTGAATATTGGTGCCTTTATGTCTCAGTTGTTGTTCCCCTAATGGAATGACCCTGGTCCACTAAACCTCCATTGCTCACATGAGATTCCCAAGGGTTCCTTGAAGACCCTGATAAAATTTAATGGCACCTTGGGAATGGCTTGAGAGCATCTTAAAAATGTTGCTACACTGGCATCCCTCAATGGCATCACCCATGAAGATGTCATGATCAGGCTTCTGGTCATGTCACTAGAGGGAAGGGTACTATTGTGGTACCAAACCCTTGGGTAGAGAACCATATGCTCATGGGCGGACTTGGTGGGAGCTCTCATTAACACATTCGATGGCTCCATGGATCCCTTCCAACTCTTGATGCATCTCTCATTCATCAAGAGGGCACCTTTCAAATCCCTCATCGACTTCAACATTCAATTTGAGAGGAGCTGGAGGAGGATTCCTCCTGAATACCATCCATCACCCACCCAAGATCACCTGTACTATATCCAAGCTCTAAGCTCAAATATAGGCCTCCTCCTACTACAATATAGGGAAATAAGATTACCTAAAGTCTTTCAGGAGGTTGTACGGGTAGAGCGACTCCTACTTCAAGCAAGAATGACATCTTCAAGAGACTCGTCCATTCCATCCTCGTTTCCATCCATTACTGTTCCCCATCCTACTACACAATATCCACCATGGATGACATCTCAAGTTGTGTAGGAGCTAGGGCTATAGTCTGGCAGAACACAAAGGGTGGATGTTGTCTCGAGTCTAGGTGGGAGAGGTGGAAGCACTAGCCTTGAAAGTAACTACTCTACTACTTGCACCTTTTCCCAAGAAGTAGAGGAACCGAAATAGGTAGGAATAATACGTACTAGGAGGGATCATTTTTGCACCCTTTTTGTATCTGAGAGTGCAACGAGTGGGGACCAAGTCATCTCAATGATGGCTTAGCTGATTCATCATCCAGTTCCTGAAGAGGTCCTACCAATAGTAGGTTCAATTAATGAAGTCTACAAGAATAAGAGTGCGAGGATGGTGGAGGTGTGTGAAGCAGGTATTTCACAATAGGTGAATCCCTAGGTTTGGCAACATCGAAGCCTATTTATAGATGAGCTAGTATGAAAGGAAGGCTCCCACATGGAAAAATTCATTGCCACATTGATCATCAAATGCATAAGTACTAGTATGCATGATGATATACCAAGTTGTGGGTTCTTAATAGCTTGAAAAAGCTGGAAATATCAATCAAACTATAGAAGGTGCCTCAAGTACAATGCAATATGGTTTGATCACTACAGATTCACTAGATGATGTACATAATGAATCAATGGTTGTGGTGTGCCACTCACACCATGATTTTGTGTACATTATCCAAATAATAAATAAAAGTGCTCTAGGAACATGTCAGACTAACATCATATAAGCCTTAGTGATTGGAAGAAGACTGTCAGAATCCTTTGTCTTGAAATCCACTCATGTTTTCTTCTTTGCTGTTGTGACCCCATGCCCAATGGATCTAAGGCTTGATATTCAAGCATCTCTACGAATAATATTGTAAAAGATATATCCTACTTTTGGGAAGCAACACCCACTCTTCAAACAATGGAAAATGAATTCTATAAGACCCTGAAGGGTAGAAGCAGTATGAATTAAAAATATGAAGTTGAGAATGAAGCTACAACTAAATATTCCTTGGAAGAGTGGAAATGAGCAAACAAGGTTCTTACAATATTGTGTCAAAAAGAGGTGTTGCACCAGAGCTGCCAAATACCTTTGGCATTCTATCTGTTCTTGAATCCATCATGATCCTTGATGGGGTATGTTAGCGAGAATGTGATTTGTGGGGGTATCCCATGGCTTTCTATTTTTATTTTATTTTATTTTGGTGCATCCTTTGCTTCCTTATCTTTCCTCAATTCTTTGCTATTGCCAACCAATAAGGTTAGTAGCTTCTTGCTTCTGCTACTTTTATGTGCTTCCCCTCCCCTCTTCCTCTCTTGTTCTCTTTCCTTGGTTTTGTTTGTTGTTTCCTCTTGTCTCTTATTTTCTTCTCTTTCGCCTTCATACCCCTTGTTTCTTGTCACCTTTGGATTTATTCCTCCATTGTCTTGTAGCTTTCCTCAGTTACTTTTGTTTGTGCCCTCACTATTTGCCTTCTTCCTTTTGTTTTGTGTATTTTAAAATGTAGCGTTATGAATGAATCCTCCTTTATCATAAGGTAAAAGTCCCTGTGAGTCACCAAGATTGTTGGTGTGATTTTGCATCCCTATAATTTTTTGCAAATATGATGGTTCTCTCCTAAGGAGTTCACAAAGTTTTGAAGGCATTGAGGGACGGGCGACAGATGACAAAGTAGTAGCATTAGTCATAGATGGACCAAAATATCAGTCAAACAATAGAATGAAGCAGGGTAGGTGACAAGAGCAGGTGGACACCTACCCTTAACCTTGGGTGGAACTTCCAAAAGAACCTACCCAACTTATTGGGCATTCATTTCAAGGGGCTTGCATGGATAGACAAATTGTATAACCCTTCCCTTAAGGAGAAGATAGATCCCCACCCATATTGGGTAGGAGATACAAGTACAAACAAGATAGGGTCTCAGAAGAATGCCTGCCATCACTCCCCAGCACCCCATTGAGTAGAAGGAAGAGCAATAAAATCACCCACATGACATGCAAGGCTCTTACCATCACTCAAAATTAAAAAGTAAGACTTATCCACTACTCTAGAAGTTTAGGTACCTGACAACGTACGAGGAGGTGACTGATTTGAGGTGCATTGCTCCCAAGGTGTTTCAAGGCCTGTCACTTGCCACCTAAACCAGAGGATTTCCAATCAAGGAGAAGGATGAGACAACTAAGAATTAATAAATCAGGCAAAAATATTAGAGGATCCAAGGGCCTGGATCCAACTAGTTGTATCCGCTACCTTCTATAATACTGGTGCCATCCAATGGAATAGTATACTAGTGCAATGATTGTTAACTACAAGAGTTGTCTTCCTACCTACCGCCATTAGTGTATGATTTTGAATTTAATGTAAATATACCTATAAATAGTGGAATGTTGGTCATTCCTAAGGGTGGCTCTTTAGCCATTACAATTCATATGTAAGGTTTACCTCTATGTAAATACAAATTCTGCACTATTTGGTCTTTGGCTTTGTCTCCTTTTTCTTAATTAATTGTATGAATACATATTTTTGTTTGATTGTTTGAGTTATCCCATGATATTATGCTATCTAGGTTCCATGGGGTCTACTTGAGTGACTCAGGAGTGCACATTCATAAATATGGGTTGAGGGTTTATTTTTGCTAAAGCCATTTAGATAGGAGTGCTTTGATTCTAAATCCTGGATCTCATGCACCTATACATTAGTTTTGGAATTCGTCCTCCACCCATTTATAATAGGATCAAGAATATAGGTACGATTGGGTGATCTATTAGGTGCGGGATATGTGTTTCATACATGGTATATTTCCTGCATAGGTATTGATGCGGCTATACCCATCCTTGTGAGTTTTGGCTATGACCATTTTATCTCTTTCCTCCATTTTTTCCCTTTCCCTATTTTGCGACGTAGGTAGCTAGAACTACCCTTGAAGGAACAAACCTTCTTCGGAGATCATCCACCCAATATTGATGTGATGGTCGTTCTATACTTGGAACTGACTCGACTTCTCACCTGATACGCAGTATCAGATTGATGACCAACAGTTAACTTCGATGCCCCATTGAGAGACAATGAATCCTAAAAAAAATTTGAAGAGTACTTCGAAGACACATTTTTTTGGATTCAATCTAACATTATATTCGAGGATACAATCAAATATTTTCTCTAAGATGTCAAGGTGTAGACTTCATTGTTGAGATTTTGTCACAAGGTCATCCATATAATTATCCATAATTTTTTGCAAGTAATAATGGGATATGTACATCATGGCACATTGATATGTAGCGCATGTGTTCTTCAAACCAAACAACATGACCTTATAACAAAATGTCCCCCAAGGGGTGGTGAAGGATGTTTTATGTTGATCGTCAGGGTGAACCTAAATTTGATTGTTCCCCAAAAATCCATCCATGAGGGACAACATTTCATGACCCACGCAGGAATTGACCAGTGTGTCGATGTTGAGAAGAGGAAAGTCATATTTAGGGTATGCAAGATTGAGGTCTTGAAATTTTGTGTAGATGAAAATTCCTTCTTTTGGTTTTCCTATAGGGATGATATTGGCTACCCACTCAGGGTAGTCAATGGGTTGAATGAAATTGGCATCCAATTATTTTTTTAATTCATCTTTGAACATCAAAGTGATAGTAGGATACATTTTCTAAAGTTGTTGTTTGACTGGATTTACCTCTTTGTCAACCATGATGTTATGAACCGCTGTATTGGGATCAAGTCCTAGCATACCATTATAGGATCAAGCAAAAGTATTTTTATATTTTGTAAGGAATGTAGTGAATTACTAACATTCATCGAGAGATAATATTTCCCCAAACTTGACAATACGTGGGTTCTGAGAATCATCGCTAATATTGATGTTGATAGTATATTCCACTAACATGTGGGATTTATATTCTATTTGTATGGGTATGGGAATGAAGTTGAAATTGTTAGCTATATTTTCAATATGAGTATCATCATTTTTGGCTATATCCACCTAGTTCATAGTAGAAAATAGATGAGATGATGAAATGTAGGTATTGGCCTGGTAGAGTACTTGTGGGATGAGAAGAAAATGGTGTGGAGATGTATTAGGCAGAAGGTGATCAAAATTGATATAATATAGATCAATGGCCAGAATATGGTCAGGATGTGCATCATAGCGAAGAGAAGCAAAAACGTCAACTGAGATCATGTGGATCATAGGTTGTATGGATAGTGCATGTGGTACTATGGTAGTGGTAGAGTTAACTGGTTGGAGTAGGGTTTGTGGTGGTGGATGTTCATGAGGAAGAAGAAATAGAAGGGTTGAAAGGGGATGGAAAACATGCGAATAAAATAATTACCTCCTTTGGGTGGTTTGATGATGGGAAAGATGAGGGTGGACACTTCTTTTGAGCTATTCAAATGAATAGAAAGTCTATCAAATTGTATATCGAGCTCATCATCCAAGATTTCAGAAGAGTCTTGGTGAATCATGGCTACTTGAAATAAATATGAAGGAATATTGATGGATGAGTGATAGGATTGGCTTCCTGTTCAAGAAGGGCAGTCAGGATATGTAGAATTATCCTCATTAGAATTTGTGAGTGTGATGCTAAAGTGTTCAAATTGATGCATCAAGCCATCATGATCTGTGCCTCGATATAATATACCTGATATGTTATTGGGTTGTAGGAAGGTAGGATTGATGATGTTGTGCTACCCTTGTTCATGGTAACCCAAACCATATCCTTACCAGTTGTGTCATTGGAAATAATATAAGGTAAAATTTGTATTATATAGAGAATAAATATTGGCACAGAATGTAAGCTTAGATTTAGGGGGTTCAAGTGATTGTAAGGAGGTATCAATACCTCCATAGATGATTTTTTTTATTCATGGAAACCCCTATTGGAATGACGATATCGATTGTAAGAGGTGCATTTTACAAAAGATAAAAATAACATGTTGATTGGATGCTAAGCAGGATGAGGTGATAATTATGTACAATATACTCTCTAGGTGCTTGACTGGTCATAAGTATTGAGAGGTGTGGTATCTCAAGAAAAAATTGGTACATCAAGGATCTTGAATTAGGTGAAGATGAGGTGGAAGAAGTGGATGTTTGGGATTTAATTAAAAGATCGATAGGGAGGAAGGATATAAGAGGTGGAAGAGTATTGGGTCGAGGGGAAGGATGCAAAAGGGAGGGATTGGAAAGTGGATATTGGTGAGGTTGTGTGTGAGTTGTGAAGGAAGGTGGAGGAAAAATGGTTGTGGATGGTGAAGGGTAAGGAGGAGAGGTGTATGAATAATGTTGACAAGGTGGCATGGGAGGGGTGAAGAAATGGGGTTGGAGAAGGGTTTTGAATGGTTTGGAAGGTGGAAGGAGATAAGGAGAGATTAGAAGAACGTTGATGGGGTGGTTGGAAAAAGGATCATGGGGGAGGATGAGGAGGTGTTATTGGAAGAGAAGTGGAGGATGTGGATGCATCAACTATTGTTGCTTGAGTGGTGGTTAAAGGTTTGATGGGTGTGGTGGTGAGGTGAGTGGAAGAAAGGGTGGTAGAATATAATGAAATTAAGTTGCACAGTTGGAATGGGTCATCATATACCATGATGCAATGTACCTATTTTACATGGAGGTATTTGAGACAATGATGAATGGTGGAGGGAACACACTACATGTCCCTAGTCCAAGGTCAGTCAAGGATAAGGTTGTATTGCATTTCACCTTTGATAATGTGGAAAAGAGTGGAGATGGTTTTTATGCCTACATTGAGTGGTAGGATGATTGTACCCAATGTTTAACATAATGTGTTGTTAAAGGACCATAATTCCATGGTAGAGGTAGTTTGATGCTCAGATGGAATGTTGAGGTGGTTGAGGCTAGTGTTCGTCAAATATCTGCCTAATAAATAAACACTACATTTATGCACCCTAGATACAACCAACATTGAAAGGCCAGAGGAAAGAGATGTCCTCCATGCAAATCTCTAGAGAGGGCTACTTCCCGAACTAAATCCTACAATGGTAAAAGACTAGGTATGCAAGAAAGAAATTGGAAATAACAGAAAGATATGGGAAATATGGCCATAGGTCAAAGTGCAAGACTGGTGTTAGACTAACTAGCAGGAAAAAAACCAAGCACAAATTAGCATTTATGAAAGCAAAAAGAATAGAATAGGTTCATAATATTACCATAGAAACTATCAAAATGGTACTCTTGCATTCACCTTCTCATTATTAACTTTAAATCCAATGACAAAATTTAAATATAATAGCAAACCAGATAGACAAATGGAAATAGAAGCACAATGTATAGAAATTAATCACACACAAGACCACTCACGAATTCAAAAGTTTGATGCCTTCTATTAATGCAGAGAGCTTAAAGAACTCTCTCGCAAAATGTCTAACCATTTTATAATGAAATTTGCGTAGTATTTATAGAGGTTTTCGACTATTTCATTTAATACATATGAGAGAAGAATGTCCCGGGATCAAAGACATAATCAACGAAATCCTCCTCGAATTCTTGGAAAATCCATTTGCCTGGGGAACAAATTCCTGAAAATCTAAACTTCGGATAGAGGTGCGTAGGTTAAGAGAAAATATTAAATTCTTTGGATCACTTCTGATACATTGGAAATCATGAAAACCCATTTCTCTTTGCCTTCCTCTTCGTGATCCATAAAATGGAGTAACTAAAGGCACCTTTCATTAAATGCTAAATTTAATGTCTTGACAAAATTCATGTTCTCTCAATTTATCTTCGTCCCAGCATCAACTTTGCCCCTTTGCAACTTAGCAGGTGCGCGCGATCTTAATAAACAACATGTTCACCCAATTAAAGGGTAAACAACACGTTCACTCCTAGGGAAGGGTGAACATGATCTTCCATCGTCACTAGGTGGTTCACCCATAGGAGGGACGAATTTCATGTTTGGGTGCATAGGCCATCAAATATTTCCAAGGCACGTTCGCCCCTAAAAAGGGTGAATGACATGTTCGCCCCTAAGAAAGGGCGAACACGATTCTATGCTTAGATAATTTTGCATTTATGCATTAAAAACACATTTACCCCAAGAAAGGGTGAATGGGGCATTCGCCCCACCTCAAGGGTGAACATAAATATATATGAAGATTTTTGCCAAATTTTCTTTGAAACTTATTCAAAGTATTACATATGAAAGTTAAAATATATACTATCGCTTCGTACAAAAATTGAATTTTAGGACTTAAACAAAAATTTCCCAATGAATACAAAATGGTCAATATTTCTTGGCGACTCACTAGGTATCCAACTCACATGGATGCAAGCGATCCTAGACATTTATCCATTGGGTGTAGAGTCTATACAGTAGATGCGATCGTTAAGGCTGCAAATATCTCATTTTATGGTGGCTGCCTGTACGTGCTCTTGTCACTCTACCTTTGTTGTGACTCTGAGCACTTCAACATGTTTAGCTTCCTCCGCTGCTTCACAATCTACCACCACTTTGTTTTCATGCTCTGTAATAATGTTCGAAATGTCCTCATAAGTGCGAACAACATCATGCCAAGATTTGGTGGTAAATAAGCAATGAACACTGAGAGATTCATAAATGAAGCAAAGAATTTGCACATCCGTCAAGTTGAGGCGCTTTGAATGCTGGGCTAATTCATAAAGAGATAGCTCTAGCACATATACTTCTACATCAGAGGCAACACTTGTTCTTTAGTAAGGGGCTCATCCAAGGCATTGATGTCTGTAGTATCTTCAATGAATACACTCTAGAGCTCTTGTAATTTCTCCATCGAAAGAGGCTCACCCCATTCATCTAGGAAGGTAGTGAAGCCCAACTGGTTAATAGTCTCAAAATGAGACATACAAATAGTATGCTTCCACTCAACTGTATTGAGGATAGTCTACCATTCATTTACAAGGTCTGTGCACTAAAAATAGCTTCGTAGGGTTACTCGCGCTCAGGACCAGGCATAATCCATCTCGCTGAGAGGGTGAATATGCAAAGGCGTATTCAAAAAATCTTGTATCTTCACAATGATATCCATATAGGGCAAAAGAAACTCCTCCATAGAATCAATCATTTGTTGTCCAAGTTGGATCTGTATATGTGCTTCCCATAAATACTACAACACCTTAATGACATGTACGACCAACTTCATAGAATTTTGGATGGAGCGAAGGCGAATGTCTCTTACACTATCGCGCGAAAATCCCGTAATAGGCACGGTCTTGGATTCAAGCTACTTCTTGAGTTCTTCTACCTATTGTTGAAGGTTATGCATTTCAATTCGAGCAACATCATGCTCCTTCAAGTGCACCTTGACTTGATTGCACAAATATTCATTTTTAGTGGCCATTTTTTCTTCTGTCACCTTGCTCTTGGCCAGTGCGCTCTCAAACTCCAGCACTTTATCTTGCACCTTGAAGTATTTTTATTTATAGTGCTCCCCATGCAAATACAACGAGCTCATATCTACTTGCATGTTACCCATTTTTTCAATGGGATCAATCCACGTCAGATCTTCAATGATAGTCTCAAAAACATAATATTTAGGCTGCAACTCACCTTGGGGTTTCTGAACCAACAAAGTGAATGTTGTCACATGAGCCTCCTTGGAAATTGGATTGAAAGCCACCTTCTTGATCGGTCATGCTAGTACCAAAGATTCGTTTTGCCGCATACTCTTCAACCATTGGGAAGATCTCAGGTGTGGTCAATTTAATTTTTCAATGTTTGGATGCTTACGGGCTACCTACACATTTGGAATAGTCTGCATCTCCAAAAATGGTGTAAATGGGATAAAAAATTCTGAGTGACTAGGCCCAGTGGACACATATGACATGATTTGAAGTGGAGGAGCGGATACAGGAATGATGGAATGGAGAGAAAGGGTGGATGAAGTGGTAGACACAGGTGTGTTTGCAGTTATGCTAATCCTAGATGGAACTTGCATACTAACAGTCGTAATGGCAGAAGAAGCGACGACCGAGGGAAGGGGACGAAAAAAAGGATTTACCCCCGATGCATATGAACTAAAATAAATGGAGGACAAAGGAGCAGGAATGAAAGAAGGAGCAACAGTGATTTCAAAAATAGAAGAAGTAGAAGAGGAAGAGGGAACCATGGAAAATGAAATGAAAGGAATACCAAAATTATGGAGAGATATAAAGTGGAGGGGACGAAAATGTAATAGATGGGACCGAAGAAGAAATCATTACGTGCTCAATGAGAGGAAAGGAAGAATAGGGAAAATATGATGTACCTTGGGGCGCAAGTGCTACTTGTTCTATGGATGGGGGAGGTTGCACAACTATCTCCTCTTCTTGATTTACCTACTATTCACCAACATTGAGAGCTATTTCCTCATTCAGAATCTCAACATGAGATTTTTAGAAAGCTGCTCCTCCTCTTGCTGCGCTATCGAAAACATTTACGCTACTGAAGTAGAGAGCTCAACATTGGGTGAAGGGTTCACTTCTAGTATAGAGGCAACTATAGAACTTGACGTAGCAGGAATCATAGTACCCAAAGACATGGGTGCTATAATAGTGAATGTAGTGGTCGTGCCAGTGCAAGGCCGTTTAGCTGCTTTAGGAAATGGAGGTGCCATCGACTGTCTCTACTGCTTGGGCACGGGAGCCTCCTACTGAGGGTGCTTCATTATTTGAGACCACCTTTGGAAAAAATATTGTTGTTGTTCTTCTTATTTGTCATCCTTGGGTTCATCCTCAATCGTAGGAATCTCCTCCTCAGGTTTGCTTTCACCACTTTTGGACTGCTAAAAACTTTGTGGTAAGATAGTGGCAAAAGCAACGGGTTGATAGGACTCCACGAACCTATCGTAAACTTCAAAAAATTGGGTATCAAGCTTCAACCCATAAGCAGCATACGACTTCCTCTGATGAATGTGTATCACCCACCAGTTCATAATTTTCTCCTCATTCCAATTGAGATTTGCTTCTTTGATAGTTGTGAATATACCTAGAGGAGGAATATGTGTTGTATTCTTCTCTGGATTATATTCCTCTTCCTCCTCATAGTAATCATGCCATGGAGGAAGGGAGGACATATTCTCTATATGCTAGTTCATGTCTGGCCCATCAAAATTATTTCATCGCTTCTGAATATCCAGGCACGGACAGCAATGAAAGGTCTTCGCCTTAATAAATTCCAAAAAAAATTTGTGTGGGTCGTATCACCAACACTACGGAAACTCAATTAGTCCTAGGTATTGAAGCGCCACTGTTAGAAGGCAATTTTGCCCAATCTGGTTCACTTCTATACTTTTGAACTTAAAAGGCATAGTACAAGTTGTCTTTTTTCCTTGTCTAGAGTCGTATATGTCATTGATATAATCCATCTGGTGCACAACTTCCATTGCAAAAATGCACGCAGTAGCAAAATAAGGCAACAAAAATGGTTTACCTGTATATCCAAAAATTCGAACAACCACACCCTGAGTGAGCAAAAATACGTCGTCCTTCTTCTCTGAAACAAAATCTCTCAAGTCACATGACACTTGGTCATAATTGCCACAAAGCAATTCAATGGCAGGGCCCAAAAACTAGCTATTAAAGCTATAGACAAACTCTTTCTTTGTTAACACCTGAGTCCACTTATAAACTGATAGGGGCTCATTCTTTTCGCACATTTGTGTAACAACAATAAAAGAAAAACATAACTACATCTGGAGGAAGAAGAACCATGCTAGTAATAAAGTATACCGAAATGATCTAGACTTTCCTTGCAATTTTTGCAACTACGAATTGATTCTTCAAGAAATAAATTCAGGCCAATCAAAATAAATCGGATTTCCACCCTGCCTCATAGCAGCGGGAGAATAAAATTTCACCTTGCAAATACATTGACCCATAGCTTTCTACCATTTATGCACCATTTCATCTAAGGGCAACCTAGAAATATAGGCAAGCATGGAATAGATGTCCTAGCACTTGAACTCTGAAAGAGGTTTAGGTAAATTCGGTAGCTGCCCCATCTGTGGCTCCTTGACGAGCTGAGTTTCCATGAATTATCTCATAGTAACTGTGGAAACATACTGTAGACATCAAATTACAGCCACTAATCCTCCATCCTAACCATTCCACCACCCACTTGTCCACCATACACCTTTCCCACCAATTATTTGGCCCAATTCCACCTTTCCCACCTTCAAAAAGCCCAATTCCACCTTTCTCGCCAATTATTTGGCCCAATTCCACCCTTCCCACCATTTCCTAACCCAATTGAGATTATTTTAATATTATTTTATATTATTTTGTATTTAATATAATATTTTATATTATATTATAATATATTTATTATAAAATATATATTTATAAACTCAATTAACCACAATCGTCCGATCCAATCTAATCCCCACCATCCATCTTCATTAATCCATGCCACATCTAAAAAGTAATCTCAACCTTAGGATCTAATTTAATCTTAGCCACACGATCAAAAGTGCAAGGCTAAAACCCTAAGAAAAACCTAGGTTGGATTATAAATAAGGGCATTTGCAAATGCTCAAACCCTGGAACCTTGAGATTAGAAATTACACCCTAGAGGAGTCACTGTTGAAGCCCTAGCGAAGCAGAGAGAGATAGAGTTTGAAGATCTAAAGCCCTAGCTAAGCCAACAAGACTTCTGCTATTCCAGCCATCCCCCATTCATCCTCCATCGTCATCGTAGCCCCCATCCATCCACCACATTCATTGCCACCCCCTAGATCTGCTTCTGTAGATTCTACCCTAACCCGCAGGTGCCCTCCAGAGCTTGCGAGGCTCACTACAGAGCCTACGAAGCGCTCACTAGAGCCTGCTATATTCCATAGGCGCTCTCCAGAGCCTACTGTATCCCGTAGGTGCACACCAGAGCCTACGAAGCTTGCGTCAGAGCCTGCCAAGTGCGTGTCCGAGCCTGTTGCAACTACAAAACATGAATCTGAGCTTTCTACACCACGCCATCTAACTGCAATAACAAAGTGAAGAAACATCACAAGCAAGGTATATCTTATTTTAATGGCTTATTTTATCTCATAATTTGTTGATTTGGCATGCTATTTAAATCCATTGTTAGCTAGGGTTTCATTGATGTCCGAGGGTCTCACACTGTGGAGCCCTCATAGGTGTTACTAACCCCCTTTTTCTATTTTTGTGTATGCAGATCTGCAAGTTCTACATATTGTTGAACGGTTGTTGAAGTTGGAGTGGCCCCACATTGGATACTCGAAGCCCACTCAACCTATTGGAAGCAAGGACACACCAAATTTGAAGACACTTTATTGTTATAGCTAGGGTTTCAGAGAACCCTAGTGCACATTGTAAATCATTGTATCAAATACCCTCATTGAGGACAAATTGTATCAAAAGGAGTTTATTAGCTCCCCCGTTTATTGAATAAATTTATCCATTTTGTGCAATCTTGTGTTTCTTTGGGTCATTTGATTTATTTTATTTTATTTAAGTGTCATGTTCTTGTCTTCAAAAATGGCGATCACGGTGGGACCCCACAAGGGTTTCATTATTTAAATTGATCTACCTTGCTAACTTGATTTTATTTCTGTTTGTTACAGGATTTTCAGAAGCGTAGAAGTCATCGATTTCATCGCTAGGGTTTCTACAACATTATGTAGCACTTTTTAGAGTTTACACAAGCACTCTGCTACACCTACATAGGTGCTCTACTATGCCTCACAGGCGCCCTACTGCGCCTAGTGTTGATTAGAGGCGTTTGGCTGCATTTCCTACACAAACTACCCTAACTTTTTTGGCCATATCTCACTCATTTGGAGTCGGATTGGGCTGAAATTTTGAGGGTAGGTTCTTGACATGCCATAGCATGTCTCCACAAATTTTTAGGTCAATAGGAGCAACAAAGATCTTATAATGACTTCACCAAAATGCAGGCTTCCAAGTAAGTCCCATAACCCTAGTTGTCATTTCATGATTTACGTATTCTATATTTTTCTGTAGTTTTTCGTTGTTTTTGGGTTATAAAAAGAGCTTAACACTAAGTAATATGGGAAATAATCCTTAGCAAGTCACATTTAGGGTTTGTGTGTATTTCATTATACCAAATTCATTTCTTGTTCTGAAGTTGTAGATCTAGGTGATTTGTCTGCATTTTTGAGTGCATGTGAAACAGAAAAGCATCCTAGATTTCACATTTTAGAGTTAAATATTACTTTAATTTTGCATATCTAAATAGGAACAACATCTTGACGCATAAAGTAATCCTGCCCTAGGTTGGCCCCTTTGGCAGAGAGGTGGACGAACCCTCCGGTTGCTCTTGTGATTTTAATCACTTGTAGGCAGGGGATTTTAAGGGTGTACTCTACGCTCTTTAGGTGAAATTTGCGTCTTTGTGTTGGCTTCTAATTTAGATCAGTAAAGTTAGTGATCTTTAATATTGTTTGCACACCATAGAGAACAAGATATCTAATACAATTAATCACACACACTTGCACGATTCACATTTTTAATAGTAGTGGTTGGATTTCATCACCAACCATTGCTTGAGATTTGGTGACGGTGGCCGTGATTTCCATCCACCAATATCTGCCCTAGAAACCATAGGACTACCCTCGAGAAAACTTGTTGGAGGTCATTACCAACAAGAATCTCGTTGCCCCGACCAACCATAGTTTTTACCTTTGTTTTCTTTAAACAAGATTAAGTTACATCAAAACACACAAGCCAACAATTCTAAAAAGAATCTCACATTAATGAAAGAAAATAATTAATGAACGAGGTAAGCCACACACGGTGAAACCTAGGATTGATTATTTTCTTTACTTTAAATTATGAAAAAGTTTTTAGTTTGTGTGATTTAGATTAAACTTTGAATCTTTGGTTTAATTACTTTATGGTACTAACAAGACATCAAAAGAAAATAATAAATCAAAGTAGTTTAATGGAAAACATTTCCCATGCCTCTGCTACTTCGGTAGCCCCATCCAATATGGTTCAGACTACTTCATTTGGATCATCATATCCATCCCTACCTCAAGTAGGAACCCTTCCACACAATGTGGAGACACCCACCACCTACATAGACATGGATAAAGTGAAGGCCATCTACAAGTCTTCTAACTATGTCTTAGAGCCCCTTAGCCAAGAGGGTTTTGAAGAACCCAAACTGGCTACCTCCTACCTTACCCAAGGATATCATAATTTGGGTTACGAATATGGTATGCCTTCTTCCATGAGCCAACCGCAACAAAGCCCAAGTGTTCCAAACACTTACTCCACATCCACCTATTCCAACCCATTGTATGAGGAGCATGTCAATGCTGCCTCACAAGTTCCTAACCCCCAATTTGTCACATCAAATGCAACTTGCACCATGCCTCCATCAACCCATTCCATTCCTATGAGTCCACCCATCCATAGTCCTCATACATCATATCCTTTTCTTCATTCACAATCATTTCCTCACCAACCCCATCATCATCAAATTCATTCCATGACCCCCAATTCATCACACCTCCAACAACACATTCAATATCATCCATTCATTAATCCATTCATCAAATCTCAAATCACTCAACAAGCCAACCAAGGCTTACATTCAAATTGTCAACACACTAAAATTCTACAACAAATTTTAACTCGACTAACTAACATTGAGTTACAATTGAGCCATCTTCAATGTCAACAATCACAACAATTGAAACATCCAAGTTCACAACCCACATCTCAGGTTTTTACACCTGTACCACAAATTCAAAGTCCAACACACTTGGACACAAGCACCAAGCGCCCCAAAAAGCCTCATCGCAACTACACAAGACTTTCAAAATCTTATGCAGCCATTTTTCAAAGGCTTTATGAAGCACAAGAGATTCTACTTCCAGAAATAAAATCAAGTGATCCTAACAAGCAATATGCAAAGAATTACAAGAAGCACTTGTATTGTCCTTATCATCAACAAGCGGGCCATGACATCAACAACTGTAAAGTATTCAAAAATGTGGTCCAAGACCTTATTGATCTGAAAGTCTTCACCCCAAATGGTCCAACTAACTCATCTGATCAGGACATCGGTATCAACTCAATCACCAAGGAAAGCGGGGACTCTAAGGATATCACATCCTCCTAGTCATCCACATCACTTTCAATTTCAAAAAGCCCCAAAGGCACTCAAGCCCTTTGGTCACATCAAAGTTCAAAATAAAAAACTCCAAAGGTACTCAATCCCTTTGGTCACATTCAATTTCAAAAAGCCCCAAAGGTCTTAACCCCTTTGGTCACATTCAATTTCAAAAATCCCCAAAGGTCTTAACCCCTTTGGTCACATTCAATTTCAAAAAGCCCCAAAGGTCTTAACCCCTTTGGTCACATTCAATTTTCAAAAATCCCCAAAGGTCTTAACCCCTTTGGTCACATTCAATTTCAAAAAGCCCCAAAGGTCTTAACCCCTTTGGTCACATTCAATTTTCAAAAAGCCCCAAAGGTCTTAACCCCTTTGGTCACATTCAATTTCAAAAAGCCCCAAAGGTCTTAACCCCTTTGGTCACATTCAATTTTCAAAAAGCCCCAAAGGTCTTAACCCCTTTGGTCACATTCAATTTTCAAAAAGCTCCAAAGGCACTTAAGCCCTTTGGTCATAAGCTTCCCAAGCTAGGGGGAGTAGAAACACCTGCGCCAATGAACATCATACACTTGAAAGCGTTCCATGCTTACTGTGATTACTATATATGTATATATACATGGCTCTTTTACAAAAAAAAAAAAAATCATTCACATAGGCATTCCCACATTGCATACATTCCATTCGCATTTACACTTAGGCATTTGACATGCATTTTCATTCTTGCATTTCATGCATCGTTTCATTTGCATACATTAAAACATACATATTCCATTGCATTTTATAATTTCCATTTGCATATCAACAATCCATTGCATTAGGCATATACAAATTGCATACATCCCATCCCATGTTCAATGATCTGGCAAGTAATGATGATATGGTCATAAACAAAAAGTCAAGTTATAACAATTGGGGGTACCTAGTTTGAAGAAATCATGCAACCCTCACAAAAGTCATATGTCAACCACATCGAATGCCAAAAATCACAAAAGCCTAGATTTTCAATCACTCAGCCATTACTAGTGTAGCAAGCAACCTCCAAATGAATGTCCGATTTTCTTTAGGACCAAAAACACAATTTACACACTAAGAAAGTCTTGAGCATGGCCAATCGATCACGAAACAGTCTTGAACCATTCACATTCCATCACATCTTAAAAACATTATGAGATAGGGGGGCTAGTACCATCCTTGGGTAGTACCTCGAGGCGAAAAGGAGATATCCCTCGCTTGTCCCATTACACAACATAGTCCAAAAATAGTGGTTTTCACCACTACCAACATTGCTCCAAACATAAACATAAAAACATAGAGTAGTAAGGATAGGGTCAACATTCTCATCACACCTCGGTTGAGAATCCGATTCCCCAAAGCTCTATACAAAATTAACAAATAAAATCCCAAACACCCTTGATCCCTAAAGTCATAAGGATTCATACTACACACCCCTGACAAGGATGGGTAGTCATCCCCAAGGCCTAAAAGATCAATCCCATAGGACTATGGAGTGAATCTCCATCGGGGCTATAGACGCTTGACTGGCAGTGGAGTAAGCTCATGCGAGGTGACATGTCTCTCCTCCAAAAAGGGAGACCTCTGAACGCACATAAGGATAGGCTAGCCTCAAGTCATCTCCATAACAGGTCATGCCTAAATCCACTCATAATAGGTTAATGAACTTCACATGCACACACACTGGTACTTGATTGGATAGGGTCATTGTCATGCTCAAAATTTGGTAATTGAACCTCACTTGCACACACATTTGGTCCTAAAGAAAGTTAGACAAACCTAGTGAGTTTGATTGATGACACTAGTATGTTTGAGTCTTTGAAAAACTTTCAGTCTTCCATATCAACATCCATGTCTTCTTCCATATCAACATCCATGTACTCATCCATATCTTCTTCCATGTCAACATCCATGCTTTCATTACAAGTTAAAGTTGCATAAAGCCACTACAATGGGTACCCCCAACTGATAAACAATGGACACAAAAAAAAATGGCCATTAAAATTTTTGAACTATAAAAGATCATTCGAACACCATGCATTCCTCTCATATAGTTTAGATTCATTATACATTTACTTGCATTAATCATCCATAGCACATCATATAGCTTGCATGAATCATCCATATAAACATTATGCATATACATCATTATTAGCTTGCATTCATAAAGCATTCCATAAAAATATTTTCATAAAACATGCATAAAACATTCATAAGATAGGCATTGCATTCACACAAAAATACAACGCAAAAGTAAAAGCCATGTATGTATATATATTAAACTCACATATGCAAAGAACACTAGAAAGTTCAAACATCATCACAACTAGAGGGTGCTCAAGGTTTCACACCTTTCCCCCAATTAATCAAACATTAGCACAACTTGGGGGTGTTCAAGGTTTCACACCTTTCCCCTAATCAAGCATCAACATAACTTGGGGGTGTTCAAGGTTTCACACCTTTTCCCTAATAAAACATCATCACAACTTGGGGGTGCTCAAGGTTTCACACCTTTCTCCCAATCAAACAAACATCAACACAACTTGGGGGTGCTCAAGGTTTCACACCTTTCTCCCAATCAAAAAAATAGGATCACAAATGGAGGGTTCTCAAGGTTCCACACTTTCTCCATCAATTAAATAAACAATTCAATCATTAAATCACATACATCATCAAGTCAATTACATATTCACACAAACACAGAGCTTTCTTGCCTTACCCGTCGACCAAAAACACGGAGATTCATTTAGCATTTTTTTATCAACATTTTCATTCCAAAATCATAATGTTCTTGTTTGTGGGGCTAGAAACACAGATAAAATCATAACTCATCATCCATTAATTTATCATTATGCAACATTCATAAGTGAACCTTGTATTTAGTGGTTTATCCTAAAAACCTGGTGGTTGCAGCGACTGGTTATCCATGCAATCCGGTAGGATGGATAGACTACCATAAGGAAACTTATACATTTCATCAAAAACCCCTTCATCTGTTAGGGAAAAAATAGATTCATTCATCACATGCTCACATTTCAAAATCCCCTTCATCTGTTAGGGCAAAAATAGATACATCATCAAAAACCCCTTCATCTGTTAGGGCAAAAATAGATACATTCATCACATGCTCACATTTCAAAATCCCCTTCATCTATTAGGGCAAAAATAGATACATTCATCAAAAACCCCTTCATATGTTAGGGCAAAAATAGATACATCCATCAAAAATCCCTTCATTTGTTGGGGCAAAAATAGAATGCATCAATTACATATTCACATTTTCCTAGCCTTACCCGTCGGCTAAAAACACGGAGCTTCCTCGCCTTACCCGTCGGCCAAAAACATGGAGATTCATTCAACATTTTTCATCAACATTTTCATTCACAAGCGAACCTTGTATTCAGTGGTTTATCCTAGTAACCTGGCGGTTGTAGCGACTGGTTTTCCATGCAATCTGGTAGGATGGATAGATTACCATAAGGGCACTTACATCATCAAAAATCCCTTTATCTATCAAGGACGAAGAATAGATCATCTTATTTTCCTCATCAAAAGCCCCTTTATCTGTTAGGGCAAAAACAAATACATTCATCACGTTTACACATTTTAAAATGTAGCGACCCCGGGAATGCACGCACCGGTCCCTTTTCTAAAACCCTACTTGCAATGCTATTTAAAATACCCAAGATGAAATGGAAAGACAAGAGGAAAAAGCATATAACACGAAATAACAAAAGACGGATCTCTTTATTGATATTGAAGCTCGGTTACATGTCGGTCCCTCTTAGGGATACCCATTTTGATACTATAAATTACAAATAGGCAAGGAGTGCCCCTTCCATGAAGAGGTGGTGCGCTTATAAAAGCTTCTCGGTTCCGCACATGAAAATGTATGAGGGCTTACAGATGCCTCCTTCTCCAGGTCTATTTCCTAGAGGGATCCCTTTTGCTCTCGTATGTTGCAATCTTCGTCCGATGTACCTGTGGCCCTGCAAGCAATGAAACAACAACACACATTTAGGTGTCCGAGATTGCCTCCCCGGATGAGGTTGTTAGTAATCAAAGAATGTAACGGAAATATGATAAAACTATGCCATGAAATCATGTAAATCTATGCTAATGATATGAGAACATAAAGAAACAGAATAAAAGATGCTATGTCTAAAACCTAAGCTAAGCTTGTGGGCCACTGTCCAAGACAACGGCCGCTAAAGTAAACCTTGCCCTCTTTGCCCCAAAGCTATGGGTCAAAGACTATAATCTGATGTTGAAATAGTAGGTGTTATGCTCTTCAATTCGTCAGAGCTCCGTCGTACACGTGATCTCAAAGAGAACTCTCCAAGTCTCGAAAGCTCTCCTCAAAAATATGTCTCTCTCTCTGATATGATCTCCTATATATCTCTTCTTGGTGCTCTTAGGCTTGCACCTTTTATAGTGTGAAACCCTAGGTCTATGTCCAAGCCCTAGAAATGAATTTCTCATGCGTAGTGCAAGTTAGCATGAGAAGCTTTTGTCCATTGTCTATATTTGAAGGCCAGTTAACTGAAATCTAACTGCCCACTTGAGTCTTCTATGCGAACTGGTCGTTAGCATGAGAAGCTTTTGTCCTTTGTTTATGCTTGGAGGTCAGTTAACTTAAGTCTAAATGCAAACTCAAACCTCCCATGTGAACTGGTCATGAAAAGGAATGCAAAGTCACTCCCGCTCACCTTTATTGCATGCAGACTGCCACTTCCGCCTATGATTGGGCCTGTTTGTTGGCAAACTACTTCTTATGGCTTAGCCGCTGTCATCTGCAGTGGCTAAGATCTGGCCACTATCATCTACAGTGGCTAAGGTCTGGCCGCTCTAGGCTTGAGTGGCTAGGATCTGGTCGCTCTTGGTTTGAGCGGCCAAGCTTGGATGGCTTGAAAAGGCCCCAAATGAGTGGTGAGAACCATTGTTGATGCTTGGAAAGTCCAAGATTATGTCTTATGATCTTATGAGTGTGTCTATGTGAGTAGCTCCCCTAAGCATGACATGATTTAGGTGTCTACAGATGCCCCTTTTTGTGATGCGTTGTGTGGAAAACACAATGCTGAGCAAAAATGTAGACTGATCTGTTTGTAGGGTGTATGGTGATCAATGGTCTGATCAATGTCGGATGGCCCAATCATGCAAGATGGCATGCATCCCTTGAATCATTGCCTCAATATTCGGAGGACTTAGCTCAGTGGCTTTTGCATGTTAAATTGCACTCATTCCTCAAACTCAATCGGGTAGCTTCAACTGCTACAACAATTCCGATCGGTAGGAGAGCTACAATTGAAGATGTCATGTCTGCTTACATTCCCAACAAACAAGGGAAATTTGTGATTGTTGTATGCAATGATTCGTAGGACGAACATGATTTTGTTATGATCGAGTGATATTTTGTTGATTTTGATTATGATTAAGTTGAAGTTTTGAACTACCTCTTCACACAATGAATTGGTGAAGAAATGACAATGAATGAAGCGACAAGTCGCTTGACCAATATGACTAATCTGGTTCCTTTCTAGCATTTGTTGCTTTTAATGGGCAATCCCACATCCAAGTGTGATTCCAATTGCTTATGATAATCATCCATCCCTATCCCGAGGAGCGGTCCGACTATCAATAGCCTTCTTAGGGAGTTAGGATGAGTGATTCTATTTATGCCTAGATTGTATCACTTTGACTTAATGTTTTTGATGTCATAGGGGAATTAGAATGATCCCTTCGCACCCATGGAGCAGTCCGACCATCTTGATCTTCTTCGGGATTGAAGGGTGGCATATCGTAATTCCAAAATGAGTTGTTTTTGCCCCAAGTGGCCTTATGGTTATCTACTCATCTCACCAAAATACATGGAGTGCAAATCGCTGCAATCATCGAGTGGATAGAGTAGGTAACTGGATACGAGGCCTACTTGAGATTGTGATTTTATGTGATTTTTTTGTTATTTTGAACATTATGATGATCCTAAACCACCAAAGTGTGTTTATTTGCTGTTTTTGTGGGATCCCTCAAGGAGAAAATCCCTTATTTTGACCTGTGGATCTGGCCATTGTCAGGTCCAATGGCCTCTGAGTTCCTGCCTATGGCCGCTGTCGCCTTGAGTGGCCAAGAAGTTCGGGCCACTGACGTCAGCAGTGGCCAAGGCATAATTAAGGAAATATAAAAATTTGCTTTTCTAGGGTTTGACCTATCATTTTCACTATTGAAGATTCATTTTTAGAGCTCTGGTGTGACGTGATGGTTGTAACTTTGAAACTTGCTGGTGCTGAGGACATGGCTGCATGGGGTGAGACATCAGCTATTGGAGGAGCTAGAGCTTCTCGGGTATTTCTCTCTTCAAAACCCTAGCTCTCTTTTCTTTATCTAAGTAAAACTGAACCTCACTAAGTAATGAGCAAAATGAACCTCACTAAACCTATTGGCAATGAACAAACTCCATAATTAGGCTTAGGTTCCCTTTTGCTATGGTGGGTTAGTCCCCAATTTTGCTTTCTATTAGTGGCTTTAGCCTAGGGTTTTTAAAATTTTTCAATTATTCACCTACTACCACCATTTTGGGTATTCTTAAACTTAGCTTAGTTTTGATGCTTGGGTAGGAAATTTGCTTTCCAATTTATTTGCTTTCCCTCCCTATGTTATTTTTTTTAATTATTTTGTTAATTTGTAATTTTTTTATTTTCTAGCCAAGGGTTCATGGGTTTGCCATGTCGCCCCTTGGTCGCTATCCTCAGCGCCCTCTAGCCCTGTCACTCAGAGCGCCAAGCTTGAATCCCAATGGTCAAAAATTTGACCATTGGGTCTTGGCCTTCTACCTCCATGCCAGGTTTCGCCATTATAGGCGACAACGGCTAAAGCTTGAGCCTTGTTTTTTTTTTTTATTGATTTTTATGATTTTTTTTACTTTTGAATTTTTCTTTGCTTGATTAGGTGCAATTTATTCTTCCTTTGCTTAGATTTAGAGTAACTCATACTCTTTTGCACCATTTTCATGTTTATTGTGAATTATGCCTTAGATGCACTATAGTTATATTTTGTCTTTCTTCTACTTTGCTTAGATCCTCACTGCTCGAGCTCGAGACCCGAAGCTCCTACTTGACTTGCTTCCTAGCTTTGATGACACTGACTAGGAGTGGTTTAAGGCCCATGGGCTATAGTATGTCATCAGGTTACCCCATATTATGGCTGACCAAGCTTATCTTACGGCCTTAGCCCACCGTTGGGACCCATGGACCAACACCTTCCACCTTCCACCCGATGAGATGACTATCACGTCGAAGGATGTTTATAGGATCTTTCGGATCCCATTCGATGGGGTGCCCATTATTTCGTTGACCACTAATGATCAGGTGGTCGTCTATGCTTGGGTGTTTGGAGCACGCTCTACACAGGCCCTCTAGGAGACTGGGTCGGGGGAGTATCTATCAAGGCTTGGTATGATGCTCATGTTTTCATAGTGAGGCATGTCATGTTGCTGATGGTGATCAACAATGTTCTTATCCTGGACTGCTCGAGTTTGAGGTTCCCTTGGAACCTCCTGGCGATGGTGCAGGACCTACTGGATAGCGAGGAGCCTATCATCTATGCATGGGGTAGATCGCTATTGGCTCAGTGCTATGATGAGTTGTACCACATCCATCGATGGGGACATGTCAGCATTACCTGCAGCTTGCTCCTACAGGTTTGGGGATGGGAGCACATTAAGGTAGATCACCCTAAGGGGCTCCCAACCAAGATTACAGCTATTGATGCTCGAACATAGTGCTATGCTTCCAGATGGGCTCGAGAGCATGAGGAGCGTAAGAGCCACACTTTTATAGGGGAGCTATCCCACTATACTGATGCTTTCACCAGACTATTGGCCGGAGATGTCATGTGGTGGCCTTACTATGAGTGTCCTGCTTGGGATGATCCAACTAGCTTTACTGCCAGGACATGATGCGAGCGATGGCTCATTGGTCGTAAGATTGCCATCCAAGAGTATTTCTTCTACTCTCAAGTTCTTCATCAGTACGGATTGCAGTAGGATGTGCCCTTGATACCATTCTTGTATAGGCACCTCACAGTAGAGAAGGACCTACCTCCATGATAGATCACAGAGCTTTCAGATGAGGAGGATGCCCCAACTATAGACCCTACAGTGGTTGGGGGAGTTATAGAGGCCTACTCTCAGTGGTGGGGTGATCGGATGTGGCATGGCATCGATAGCCTAGGGTGCGAGGATGATGGTGAGGGTGATGGCATAGATCCGATAGGATGTAGAGTTCGAGCCAGGATCGAGGTATGGGGCCAGCCGATAGAGTAGGTGGCAGTAGAGGATCCTGATGTTCTTGAGGAGGAGGAGTTAGAGCCCGAGGAGAGAGACTCTCCTCTGAGAGCATAGTTGCATGAGGTCGAGGCTGAGCTTTAGGCCACTAAGATCTAGGTACAATGGTGAGATGCTACCATTGAGTAGCTCTCAACATAGATACAAGCTCTATAGGCTACTATTGGGGGTGGCGATGTTAGGATGTAGTTTGTTGTTCCTCCTTCTACACCATAGGAGGCTCCAATGATAGGTTCAGGGGTAGATGTGGGACAGCTTTAGTCTTTGTTGGATGAGCATGAGGAGCAGATCCGAGGACTTGTGGATCATGTTACCATCCTTCAGATGTAGCTCAGGAGGCATGGGATTGTCCCTAAGGATCCAATAGGTGTAGGTGGTTCATAGGTCAGTGGGTGCTCTACCTCGGGGTAGTCTTCCGCCCATCCTAGCCAGAGGACCCGAACTCGGATAGAGAGACCGACAGGCTCACATCACTCGACTCGCGACACCGCCACAGGGGGAGGTAGCACTAGAGGAGGTGATGCAGGGGGCTCAGGCCCGATATTTGATTGATGCTCTACTTGGTCCTTGATCCATTTTTGAGGTTGATTGACCTAGATGACTGTAGCCCATGGGCATTTTTGTATATCCATTGGACTTGACACACATACTTTTATGATAGATTTGCTTTTATGACTCATTATGTGTATCATTTATTGCTCATGTTTTTGTTATTATTTTGTTTTATGATATGATGCGATGATGGTATTATGATGATTTGATGAATATGTTAGATGATAGATGATATTTGAAGATGCTTAGATGGATGTGTAGATGCTTATATGATTTGATGATATGATGCGATGTATTTTGATGATGAATGATGAATTTATGATTTGGTATGCAAATGGATATTGCCTATATGTTTTATGATGTGGTTTATGGATGATTAATGACTTGTTTTTGTGGATGCAAATGTTATTGTTAAATGCATGTTTAAATTTTGCTTTAATTATATGCATCTAACTTATGTGATGGAATGGTATAAATGAACCTGTATGCTCTAATCACTTAAAACATACGGAATGCATATGACATTGACAATCTTAATGGGTGATACCACAGAAAGTAAAAAAATAATCATGAATTTAAATAATCACTCTTATCATAAGAATTGATTAAGTATTCATATATGAGATGTAATGGTGTGTAATGTATTTTCTTAATAAGTTTCTATAAATTAAAAGATATAAAGTAGTCAGTGGCCGTCTATATACTATTTCTAATATATATGCGGTATCTGTCCTACTATGTTGATACCCCCTAATTTATAGAATCTTATAAAGAAAATGATGGTGTGAATGATGTTATGATTTGTTGCTATGTAAGAATTTTTGGGGCTTTTCGGAGATTCAAACACTCTAGTTACCCTATCAACAGCTGTCTACTTACCACTTAGAATTTTGAAAAGTAAGGCTTTTACCATGGACCTAGTTTTTCATGATCTCTGTGTGTGCATGTGATTGTATATTTTGAGATAGAACTCAAGCATTTCCTCCGATGTCAAGCGGGATTCTTTCAGCCCATTGCTAAGATCAGGGATCCTCAAGTGTTCATCTCATCCTTATGTTGGACTTAGTTGGACTATACCACTAGGCAATATTTGGTTACCTAAGCTAGCTCATCCACATTCAAACATTGGTCTACACAAATGCATGAAGCAATTGTAATAGACATATCATCATGCGTAAGGATTTCTCCTTCCAATTTTGTACAATGCTGAGAATTCCAGGGATTCAAGCTTTATTCCCTTCTTTTTGGCTTTGGATTTTTGCTCATATGTAGTGATGAAAATCACTGTTTATTTTGATTTGATTTTTTCTTTGAGCGGGGATTTTTTGTAGTGATGATAATCACTGTTTATTTTGCTCATACGTAGTGATGAAAATCACTGTTTATTTTTTATTGATTTTTTTGAGCTTGATTTTTTTTTTTTGGATTTTGATTTGTGTATCGGATTTTTGCTTTGAAATCTGGACTGTATGCTTGGCCTTTTGAATATGTACTTTGCTTTGGGATTTTTGCTTATTTTGATTTAAGCAAGGGATTTTGATAGGGTAAAGCTTGTCCTTTTGCCAATTCTCAGCACCTTTAAACCGGTTGCACAGGGGGATAAGCAAGGATAATCCTTTTCGCTTAAGGTAACCTAGACCGCTTTGTAGCTTTCATATTTTCCTTGTACCAACTAGGATTTTAGTGTTTCAATTAGTGATGGGATCTTGAATATCCAAGGCTTTATCATAGCTAGGCCTTACCTTCTACTAATCAAAGTTGTTTTCCTCAAAAGTTGATAAGATTACTAGGTGTGGTTGATTAACCAAAAACCTTAGTATATTATGTATAGCAACAAATAATGGTTGTGTTGAAAAACACAATTACACACATGTGGATGGAGGTATGGATATGAATGACTTGTGCGACAAACTGTGGTATCACTTTTAAGGCTCTCATGACATATACAATTGTAATGGATATGAAAATGTAATGCAATGATGTGGATGCAAAATGTGAGATGCAATTGTTTTTGTATTTTTGATTTTATGTTGTTTTTGTATTTTTGATTAATTTGACCAAAGGGCTTATTATGCCTTTGGGGCTTTTGTTATTGATTTTGACCAAGCGGTTTGAATACCCTTGGAGCCTTTTGATTGATGTTTGACCAAGTGGTATGAATTACCCTTGGAGCCTTTGATTGATTGGATTTGACCAAGCGGTTTGAATTACCCTTGGAGCCTTTGAATTGATTTTGACCAAGCAGCTTGAATTACCCTTGGAGCTTTTGATTGATTTTGACCATATGAATCCTTGATTTTTTTTTTTTTTTTTTTTATTTTAAATTTTATTATATTACATGCTTTTGATTGATTTTGACCAAGTGTATGAATTACCCTTACCTTTAATATTTTTATTTATTTATTTTCATATGAATTACCCTTGGACCTTTGATTGTATTTTTGAATTTTATGTTTTTATGATTTTTTTGATTTTGCATATTTGAATGTTTTTGTTTTATGAAATATTTGAATATTTTTTTTTTATGAAATATTTGAATATTTTTTATAAAACCAAATATTATCTTAGAAGGGACCCAAAATAACTTATGATATTATGGAGTATAGAATCCATAATCATTGGTCCAATTATTGATGTTAAGGGATCACTTCTACCCATTTAGTGAAGTATTTATGTCATTATGATGAATGTGTTCCAAGGAGAGGGTGAGATCTTCCAATCAAGTCTAGTCCCCATTGAGAATGGCCATCTGGATGGGCTCAAAGCTTGGATGGTAAGTGCATTAGATTTACATGATCGCACTTACTACATTTCTTGACATACTATAGTACTTTTCCATGGTGGACCAATAGTAACTCATTCTCAAGATGCACCTAACGATGGCCATACCACAAAAATGGCCTCCACATGTTCATCGTGAGCTTGAAAATTACCCAAGATGCTTCCTAGGGCTCAAGACAAGAGAGCAATACTCCATCATATCCTCTTATAGAGGATTTCTCCTAGAAAATGTATCTTGTTGCTCTCTCTTGAACTTCCCTTTGATGACAAACCTTGAGGTACTATTCCAAGCTTTAGGAAGTCCCATAGTTGGGAAAGCCAATCCTGATAAGCCACAACTTCTATAGAATAGAAATCTTGCTCTTCCTACATTTTGATGTAGTGAACAGATTGAGGAACAACTCTATGGTATATGGTTGCACCACACTCTACAGTTCCTTGGGAGATCAAAGACCCCCAAGGTGTATTTGCAAGAAATTTCTTACGAAGGACCAATCCTGATTTGGCTCGATGTTGATCATGTTGACTGATTCTTGATTGTCAAAAGCTTCACGACATATTGTTGAGTGTGAAAGCACTTTCACATGAATGGTTGTAAAATCAGTAGATGGATTATGAGGGATTAAGGATCCCAAAGAGGCCATGGTGTCTACAAATCTATTCAACATACGAGGGATTGCCTCGATGTCATACCATTCAATCGAGCTAAGTAGGTGTCAACAAGTTCCTTGTAAGTCTTCAGGAGTGGGCACCTACATTGGAATAGTCCTTTGACCTGGTTTACTATGAGCAAGGAGTCACCAAAGATATTCAATATTTTAATGCCCATTGCTATGGTTATTTGGAGTCCCAGGATCAATGCTTCATATTTTGTATTGTTGTTTGTGCATGAGAAGTCTAGTTTGAATGATAAGGGCAATGGAGCACCCTATGGTGTGATAAAGACAATCCCTGCTCCACCTCCTTGTTCACACTTTGAACCATCAAAGAACAATGACATGTCTCTTTCTTTCTTAGGTTCTTCGAGTTCTGGAGATCTGATAATGCAAAGACCGCATCATCAAGCAATTCTATGGTGAGAGGCTTGTTATCCTGAAGAGGTGCCTCTGCTAATTGATCTGCTATGACTTGTCCCTTGATGGACTTTTGGCTTATGAACTCTAGATCAAATTCTATCAATAGCATGATCCACTTTGTGGTACGTGTATTGTGATATGTCTTGCTCATCATGTACTGCAAAGGATTTTGTTTTGATATGATGTAGGTCGTATGGCTCAACATGTAGTGTCACAACTTTTGAGTTGCAAAGACCACTGCTAAACACAACTTTTTGACATACGCATATCCTAGCTCATAACTCACCAAGGTGCGACTAATGTAATATATGGCTTGCTCTTTGTCTTGTGCATTCTTTTGGGCTAACATGGTGCCCAATGCAAAATCAATAGCTGATATATATAGTAAAAATGGTATGTCTGGCCTTGGTGGAGCCAATATTGGCGGTGTTGCCAGATAAGTTTTGATCTCTGCAAAGGCTTGATGGCATTCTTCATCCCAATGAAAGGGGACTTCCTTGCATAGCAACCTATTCATAGGTCTGCATTTGTCTGATAATTGCATGATGAATATTTTGATGGATGCTATCTTGCCTTGTAGGCTCCTCAACTCCCTAATGTTGGTAGGGGTGGCCATTTCCAGTATAGCCTTTACCTTTGCAGGATCTACTTCGATGCCTCTCTTGGATACGATGAATCCCAAAAGCTTACCAGAAGTTACGCCAAATACGCACTTCTTAGGATTCAATCGGACATTGTGTTCTATGAGGTGATCAAAGACTTGTCTAAGGACTTCGGCATGCTCTTGCCACAATAGGGACTTGGCTAGTAAGTCATCCATGTAATCTTCCAAGATCTTATGCATATAGTCATGGAATATGTATGTCATGGCCCATTGATATGTGGCACCAACATTTTTGAGACCGAATGGCATCACTTTGTAATAGAATGTTCCCCATGGAGTAATGAAAGCAATTTTATGTTGATCTTCGGGCTTAATCCGGATTTGGTTGTATCAAAAAAACCATCCATTAGGGAGAGCATTTCATGACCTACGGTTGCATCTACAAGAGCATCTATGTTTGGCAATGAGAATGAATCCTTTGGTGTTGCCCTATTTAAATCTTTGAAATCCATGCAGATACGGACTCTTCCATCAGGTTTCCCTATGGGTACCATGTTTGACACCCACTCAGGGTAGTCGATAGGAACTATGAATACTGCATCCAATAGTTTTTGCAATTCGTTCTTCACCATCAAAGCGATGGTTGGATGCATTTTCCTCAGTTTTTGCTTGATTGGCTTCTTCATGGGATCCAATGAAAGGTTGTGAATGACTAACTTTGGATCTATCCCTGGCATGTCTTTGTAAGTCCAAGCAAAAATATTTGGCCTCTCCTTGAGGAGAGGAATTAGGATGGCTTGTTCCTCTGGAGATAGACTTTCTCCGAACTTGACTTTCCTTGGTTGGGTAGGATCATCACTGATGTCCACCTCGAAAGTCGCTTCTATAGCCATATGTGACCCATCCTCTAGCTGATGAGGCATGGGTATCAAATGAATGTCATCGACGGGATTCATAGGACCTAGTGACTCAGGTTCCAAACCAACATGGAAGATGTCATACGCACAACCTGATGCAAAATGGAATGGCTGTAACATCTCTTCATTGGGGAAGAGGTCTTCTGGCTCTATGGGTGAACTAGCATGATCCCAATCAATAGCCTCTACATCAAGATGCAATGATTTGGTAGGATCTACTGGATTATGAAGTGGAGTGGTCAAATCAATGGAGATCATGTTGATGGATGGGATGAAATCTCCAGGACCACATGGGTGCAATCTTGTCTCAAGGGTTTCCCTTCCATACTCACGATGAGGTTCTGGAGGAATGGGAATTTTTGGATCTGGCCCATGAGCAGGGTGGACAATAGGATCATTGGGCTCTAACTACTCTCTGAATGTAGGCGAGAGGGGATTGACCATCCGATGAATGGTAGCTAGGTCAATAGGTCTCCCCAAAAATTAGAGATGAGGGTCTATGGCATGAAGTGCCGCCTCTCTCTCTACTAGCTCATTGACTTGCCGCAAGTGGTGAGGTCCAAGATAAGCCATCTCGGTCTCATCCTCAAAGTCATCATCACTTATCCAAAAACTGTTAGCATTGGTATGCGGCCCTAAGACAAGGGGCTCATGTCTTGGCCCCAAGTAGGCCATCTCTATTTCATCTTCATATTCTTCATCACTTATGAAGAATCCATTTGCATTTGTCTCTTGCCCCAAAGTCAAGGGTTGATGGCTTAGGCCTAAGTAAGCTCTTTCTATTGAGTCTTCTGATTCATAGTCACTTTCATCTGATGTATATCCAATCTCATCATGGATGGACCATGTGAATCTTTGTAAATAGTGAGGCCCCTGATAGGCTAAGCCAAGTTGTGCCTCATCATCACTTGCTTCATATCCATTCTCCTCATCCCATGAGTTGTACCCTATTGGGGTGGAATCAATTGAGGTGTTTGGATGATAAGTTTTTGGAGGTGGTATGTTTACCGTGGCCACTTGTCTGTTGCTCAAATTTGCTATTCTTAGGGGGTGATAAGGAATGAAATCAATGTCTTCTCCCAACCCTATGCTTAATATTTCCAATGCTACTGCAAGAGAGTCATCTCGACCTCCGCTATAATAGCCTAAGCCAAATATATCAGAGGGAAGCTGATATAGTGGCTCGTAAGGCCTCCTGCACCCCTGCTCATATACGCCAAGGCCATAGCCATGCCAATGGCAATGCTCAAAGTAGCTTAGAGCAAACTCGAGATTAGAGAGGTAACGAACATTGACTATGAATAATTCGTCACCATCCTCTTCTATATCTGAAGACTTATGAGCGCAGTCTAGGCGGCATAGACAAAATTGGTTTGGTTGGGAGGGATTCCAAGTGGAACCACTATTCCTACTAGTGGCCTCAAGTCTTTAGGCCTCCCTATGTCTTGTGTAGACTCAATGATAGGTGTAAAGGTAATGTTCTACACAAGGTACTCCCCTATGCCTATGCTTGCCAAGTGTATTGATGCATGCGATGTGGATGACCCCACGGATGATACTGGTGAAGTAGGGTGATAATCACTATCTTCATATTGATCTTGAGGATCTTCCTCTTCCATAGGACTTGGCATTTCAGCAATGGCTATAGTTGGCACTTCTTTGGGCCTTTCTTCCTTAACTAAGGGTGCCTTTAGCTTCTGATTATCTTTTGGTTTTGACGTTGATGGTACTTTAGAAGCATTGACTATCTTGAGTGCACTAGGAGGTGTTGATGTGCATGGGTCTTTTCTTACCCCTTTGTCTTTGTTATCCACTTGTGTGGTTGGGGATGAAGGTGCCATGTATAGGTGAGTAGAAGGGATCATAAATTCTCTTAGAATGTCCACCTGATTGACGTATTTAAAAGGCTCTTCATCGGCTAGAACCACATAGACTTTGTTTTCGTGCACATACTTGACACATTGGTGCAAGATCGAAGGCACACACTTCATGGCCCTTATCCAAGGGTGCCCTAAGAGGATGTTATATTGCATAGCTCCTTCCAAGACATGACACATCATGGGGATGGTCTTGTGCCCCACCTTGATGGGTAGGACTATCATTCCCATAGTATTGCATAAAGCATCATTAAAAGCTCTCAATGTGTAAGCTCCTAGAATGATATTGGTCTTGGGGATCTTGAGGTGCTCTATTGCAGTTGTTGTGATGATGTTTATCGATGAACCTGTATCGACCAAAACCCTCTTGAAAGGTAAGTCATTGATGGCCGCTACAATGTTTAGCGGAGGGTCTAGTAAGGCAGCAGAAACTGTCTTAATCTCATGATCATAGAATCGGATTACAGGTTCCTGGCATTCTTGCACTTGTCCCACAAAGTGAGTGAATGCATTCACATCTTGCGGTTGAAGCTCAATTGTTCTTAAAATCTCCATTAGAGTCTCCCTATGCTTTGGGGACTATTGTATGAGCTCATAGATGGATAACTTAGTTGGAGTCGTCTGTAGGTTTTGCTCCAATCTACTCCGAATAGTTACCATAGGTCACGTTGGTGGACCTGGAAGGTTGTCTTGCCTTTGCCTAGGAGTAGCTGGGATGTTCATGGGAGCTACAGGTGGTTGTGGTTGACCATACCACCTAGTCCTTGTTGCTATGTTAACAATCTCAACCATCCCAATGCATCCATGGGTAGGTATGTCAGCTCGAACCTGATTGACTTGGGCCCCTTGCTCTCGAGGGGCCTCATGATTGGGCAATGGGTTTCTATATATGCCCATGTCTCTATTATCGAGAGCCAGTGGGTTGTCAACTTTGAGTTCTCCCACCTCAATCATGTTTTGCACTTGATGCTTAAACCCGATGCAAGCCTCAATGTCATGCCCCGGTATCCTATGATAAGGACAAAATTGATCTTCCCTATATCCTTTTGGCTTAGGATGGTTGGGATCTATAAGAGGTATATCAAGAAATCTGATCCTCCTGGCCTCGCTCAACTGATTAAATATTGATTGCATTGATTCTGTCAGAGGCATGAAATAATGAGGTGGCTTGCATTCTCGATTTCTTCCTTGATTGTTCTTTTGGTCGTAGTTGGTTGGCGGGGGATGTGCTTGATAGTTCTATGGTTGTTGTGCACCCCCATCCTTGGGTGTAGCCAATACGACTTGATTGACTAGAGTAGGGTTGCCCTACTTCTGCTTGTACTTGTCATTCTTACCATTCTTGTTCCACTCCTTTTTGTTTTGGAGCTTAATGGTTCCCTCATCTACTTTTATCTCTTCGATGAGCTTGGCCTATGCCAAAGCTTCCTCAAATGAAGGATACTATTGGAGTTGTAGCAAGAGGGAGATATGTTTAGAACAACTTTTGGTGAACATGTGAATGATCTCTTCTATGGGAATGGAGAATGATAATTTTGCCATGACTTTTCTCCATCTATTCCCATAATCCATTATTGGCTCATCATCATACTATTTCAAGTTAGCCAGGTCTGAAAGGTTCACCTTCTTCTTAGCACCAAAGGAGAAATGCTTCAAGAATGCGTTTACTAGTTGTTCAAAGTTGGTTATGCTATGCTTAGGTAGTTGGTTGAACCATTGAGTGGCAGCACCTAAAAATGTCATTATGAATGTTCTTAGCATGAGAGCATCATTGTCTTCAAGATGAAAATAGGCATTGATAAAATTGGTGACATGCTCTTGTGCATCCTCTTCACCTTTAAACTTTTCTAACCTAGGCATCTCAAAGTGCTTAGGATATGGAGGGCTAGGGATTGATGGGCACAATGGTTGATTGTGTATCTTGCTCAATGTTGGTGAGTTCCCAACTGCCTCTTGTTTCTCAAAGGTTTTCATCTTTTCAGCAAGCTCTTGAAATGCCTTTGATGCACGGATTTCCTCCTCTTGTAAGCCTATTCACATTGGCAATGGAGGTAACTCTCTATCCATTTGATTTGTTCCATTTTCCTCCCTCCTACGAGGGGACTCAGGATTGTGATCTTGGTTTGTTATGTTTGCCCTCCCCCCATTAGTTGGATTTCATTCATGATTTGGTGGGGGGTTTCATTGTGGGCTATCTTGTCTAGTGTGCCTCTCCTTAGGTGAGTCAGCGTATCTTGTTCTTTGGTGGTCACCACCATTTGTCTATAAATTGTTAAGAGCTAGCCGCTCAACTTGCTCTCTTAAACGTTGCTCATGTTGGCGCAAGAGTCTTTCTCTTTGTTTCTCTTGTTCGAGAGCTTCCACTAGCTCTCGCTCCTTACGTAATGCATTTTCTAACCACCTCATTCGGTCAGTTTGTGCTGTCATAGAAGACTCATGTTTATCTGACTCTGTTCTTGTTGTCTTGACTCATAGATTCCTCGAGGGGGTTTCTATTGTATCTGTACTCTTGCTAGTTAATGTGACTTGTTCAGTGTACTATTGAGTATCCCTATGATCAGACTCCATGCATCTTCTATGGGGTCACTCTGAGGTACCCCTAGACTAGGAGGTATGTTTAGAAGTCATAGTTCATGAGCTTCCAGATGCAGAGTTCTCAGTAGCTATAGTTCTTTGAGTTGGTTGAGTAGGAAATCGATCCAACCCATCTAGTTGTCTTGTTTTCCATGGCTGGTCCCATGGGGTGCCATTTACTCCTATGAGGTCATAGTCTATGGGAATATTTCCTTTTGTGTGAAGGGTTTCTTCTATATGATTCCCATGACTAGATGTAGCTCTAGTTTCCTGCCCTTCAGTGGGCAGACCTATTTCATATGTTTCTTGTGAGTCTTGAGGTGTTGCAATTCTTGTTTGCCTTCTTGATGAAGAGGGCTTGGTGGTAACATGTTTTCTCCATGTGGATGGAGATGTAGTAGTCTCATCATCCCTATGTGAAGAATGAGTCTTAGAACCTTCTTTATGTCCATGTGAGGAGGAAGCCCTTGAAGCTTCCTCATATATTTGAGATGTTTCTATGTGTTTAGAGGAGGCCCTTGAGGTCTCCTCATGTCTCCTTGATGAGGATGGTTGTGAAGCCTCTTTTTGTTTATGTGACTTTGTTCCATGATGTGGTTCCTTACTTGGGGTTTCTCGAGGAGATCCCCCAAGGGTTGAATTATCACCCCTTAGGCTCATGGAGCTACGTCTCACGGTCTTACGGGTAGGTCATTCAATGTTACTATGACTCCGCCTATGGGTATGAATTGCTTCTGTCTCTCCCTCGATATCAGACCGAGGGTGCTTACTTCTTGTTTTGACCATGTTGTTTTATGACTTGATCTTTTGAGTTGCAATTTAGGAATGACCACACAATACCAAACAAATGTTTATCTTGATTACCGATTTGAGTGTGCCCTAAACTATTTGGTGTATTTTGATGTGTTGTTCTTTCGATTTCTTTGCTCTTGTTCTTGGATTAAGAATGAGAAGACTCATCCATAGTGACAATCAAGTACACTCATGCCAAACATGATTTTCTCAAAAGAAGCTAGGGTACACCACTGAAGACCCAATGGAGGGTTCGCCTAGCTCTTCCACTCTGAACCAATGATTGTTCCAATAGTGGGAGATAGTTTGAACACAAGTAACTTAGTGTCACTATAAGTAAGTTTCCCAATCCATTTCTAGGAAGCTCTAGGGGGAAAACCAGTGGAAGGAGATGAATTCCAACGTCACTGGACTGAATTGAAGGTTGGTGATGAAATCCAACTCTCCAATGTTTAAATGAGACGTGCGTGTGTGGTGTTCATTTTAAGCTTGCGTAACATAAAGTGCATCATATAGCAGCAATGAATCTTTCCTATATGCCTAAGTGCAAAAATACATTTCAATATTCAGAAAGATGCATGAACTACTATGATTTGTATGAGCGCACTTTATCTCGTGCAACTATGGCCTCTAGCAGGGCCTCAAAGCAAGCAAACAACATACAATGTCTAGCACGTTGGATTCTAGGGTGAAATTTTTAGGCATAAGCCATTGTTCCTAGCAATGCCTAGTGGAAAATTTAAAAGAAGATCTAAGATATGCGAAATGCTTAATTCTTTCTTCTTTTATTCTTTCAATTTCCAAACATAAATGTGCTTTAAGTTCTCTATTTTAAACACACATAAGTAGACAGAAAGCTATAAAATATCAGAGAAGCTATACCAACCTTTGATCCAGCTCAGAGAGTCGATGTTTTGACCTCTGCTACACTCCAGTTCTAGTCATTGTTGACCAGAGCGGCTGGTTCTTGGTCATTGTAGCTCAGAGTGGCTAAGCTCTATTGGCCATTATAGCTCAGAGTGGCTAGTTTCTAGCCATTATAGCTCAGAGCGGCTAGACCTACACACAAAATTAAGTTAGTATTCTAGAAAAAAATGAAAAATTAGTGGTGGTCCCACCATGATCGCCATCTGTAGCGACCCCAGGAATGCACGCACCGGTCCCTTTTCTAAAACCCTACTTGCAATGCTATTTAAAATACCAAAGATGAAATGGAAAGACAAGAGGAAAAAGCATATAACATGAAATAACAAAAGATGGATCTCTTTATTGATATTGAAGCTCGGTTACATGTCGGTCCCTCTTAGGGATACCCATTTTGATACTATAAATTACAAATAGGCAAGGAGTGCCCCTTCCATGAAGAGGTGGTGCGCTTATAAAAGCTTCTCGGTTCCACACATGAAAATGTATGAGGGCTTACAGATGCCTCCTTCTCCAGGTCTATTTCCTAGAGGGATCCCTTTTGCTCTCGTATGTTGTAATCTTCGTCCGATGTACCTGTGGCCCTGCAAGCAATGAAACAACAACACACATTTAGGTGTCCGAGATTGCCTCCCCGGATGAGGTTGTTAGTAATCAAAGAATGTAACGAAAATATGATAAAACTATGCCATGAAATCATGTAAATCTATGCTAATGATATAAGAAAAAAAAAGAATAAAAGATGCTATGTCTATCTAAGCTAAGCCTACGGGCCATTGTCCAAGACAACGGCCGCTAAAGTAAACCTTGCCCTCTTTGCCCCAAAGCTATGGGTCAAAGACTATAATCTGATGTTGAAATAGTAGGTGTTATGCTCTTCAATTCGTCAAAGCTCCATCGTACACGTGATCTCAAAGAGAACTCTCCAAGTCTCGAAAGCTCTCCTCAAAATATGTCTCTCTCTCTGATATGATCTCCTATCTCTCTTGGTGCTCTTAGGCTTGCACCTTTTATAGTGTGAAACCCTAGGTCTATGTCCAAGCCCTAGAAATGAATTTCTCATGCGTAGTGCAAGTTAGCATGAGAAGATTTTATCCATTGTCTATATTTGAAGGCCAGTTAACTAAAATCTAACTGCCCACTTGAGTCTTCTATGCGAACTGGTCATTAGCATGAGAAGCTTTTGTCCTTTGTTTATGCTTGGAGGTCAGTTAACTTAAGTCTAAATGCAAACTCAAGCCTCCTATGTGAACTGGTCATGAAAAGGAATGCAAAGTCACTCCCGCTCACCTTTATTGCATGCAGACTACCACTTCCACCTATGATTAGGCCTGTTTGTCGGCAAACCACTTCTTATGGCTTAGCCACTGTCATCTGCAGTGGCTAAGATCTGGCCGTTGTCGTCTATAGCGGCTAAGGTCTGGCCGCTCTAGGCTTGAGCGGCTAGGATCTGGTCGCTCTTGGCTTGAGCGGCCAAGCTTGGATGGCTTGAAAAGGCCCCAAATGAGTGGTGAGAACCACTGTTGATGCTTGGAAAGTCCAATATTATGTCTTATGATCTTATGAGTGTGTCTATGTGAGTAGCTCCCCTAAGCATGACACGATTTAGGTGTCTACACAAAAACCCCTTCATCTGTTAGGGCAAAAATAGATACACTCATCACATATTACAAATTACAAAAATACCTTCATCTATTGGGATAAAAATAGATCACACTTACATTTAACATCATCCATTCATTTATCATTATGCAACATTCACAAATGAACCTTGTATCTAGTGATTTATCCTACTTAACTTGGTGGTTGTAGCGACTGGTTATCCGTGCAATCTAGTAGGATGGATAGATCACCATAAGGACACTTTCATCATCACAAAATCCTTTATTTTTTAGGGCATAAACAGATACATTCATCAAATTTCCACATTTCAAAAACTCCTTCATCTTTTGGGACAAAAACATATCACACTTACATTTAACATCATCTATTCATTTATCATTATGCAACATTCACAAGTGAACCTTATATTTAGTGGTTTATCCTAGAAACTTGGCGGTTGTAGTGACTGGTTATCCATGCAACCCGGTAGGATGGATAGATCACCATAAGGACACTTACATCATCAAAACCCCTTTATCTATTAAGGGCAACGAACAGACACAATCATTTTATTGTTCATCATAGAAATCCCTTTATTTTTTAAGGGCAACGAACAAACACAAATCATTTCATTTTCATCATCAAAAATCCCTTTTATCTGTTAAGGGCAACAAATAGACACAATAATTTTATGGTTCATCATCAAAAATACCTTTATCTACTAAGGGCAATGAACAGACACAAATCATTTCATTTCAAAAACCCCTTCATCTGTTAGGGAAAAAATAGATACATTCATCACATGCTCACATTTCAAAATCCCCTTCATATGTTAGGGAAAAAATAGATACATTAATCAAAAACCCCTTCATCTGTTAGGGCAAAAATAGATACATTTCGTCACATTTCCAAACGGCAAAAATAACTTCATCAGTTGGGGTAAAAACAGAATCAATCATTGAATCCACATACATTGCATCCATCAACACATTTATCATCACCATGTCTTCATGTCAACACCCATCAAATACATCAATCATTTCATCCACAATTTGTCCAGTTCATTCAAGCGAACCTCGCATCTAGTGGTCTATTCCATCTCCTTGGCGATTGCAATGATTTGCATCCATGTAATTCGGTAAGATAAACAAACCACCATAAGGACACTTCACCATGATCATCCTCACTTATATTCTTGATCAAAATCTCAATCATATTTGGCACCTCACATTTTGAGTGCAACCTTGCCAAGAACAATTTGCCCAAAAGCAGTCATTGATGTCCTTTTTCGTGGGGCAAGAAAACACGGATAATTATAATCATAATCACTCATTCATTTGACCATAGTCACCGGACAAGGTAAATTCTGATAGGTTTATTGGTTCCATGTGGGAATTATCGAGACAGTCACTATCTGTCCCCTTATGCTGCCTATAGCATCATGCATCTTTCATACCTTGCATACTCAATGATGCCTATAGGGCATTTTGTTCAACAACATCGAATCATCCTGAATATGGGGCAACCACAATATTTATTATAATTATCCCACAATGGGATAACATTTTACATGATCATGACAATCTACACTTGACAAAAACCCATTTCCATCGTTGGGGTAAAAATGGTATCACATCTTACATCATTCATATCATCCACAATCACATTGCATTTCACACCATTCATTCATCAATTGCACAAATTCACTACATCATTAATTATTTGCACAAAATTTTTCAATTGGCTTGTGAGATACATTCGTAACTCATTCACCAATTGAGGGGGTAAGCTACAAAATTCCAAAAATTCTTTATTCTTTGGTCTTCAACATCAGTGCTCAAATCCAACAACAGAGAGAAGCTGCTTTTGTGCCCATAGCCCAAATAGGTGTCTTGTATTTTTGCATGATATTGTGTTTTACGCAACATGGTACAAAAAGGGGTATATTTAGACACCAAATTACAACCACTAATCCTCCATCCTAACCATTCCACCACCCACTTGTCCACCATACACCTTTCCCACCAATTATTTGGCCCAATTCCACCTTTCCCACATTTAAAAAGCCCAATTTCACCTTTCCCGTCAATTATTTGGCCCAATTCCACCCTTACCGCCATTTCCTAACCCAATTGAGATTATTTTAATATTATTTAATATTATTTTGTATTTAATATAATATTTTATATTATATTATAATATATTTATTATAAAATATATATTTATAAACTCAATTAACCATAGCCGTCCGATCCAATCTAATCCCCACCGTCCATCTTCATTAATCCATGCCACATCTAAAAAGTAATCTCAACCTTAGGATCTAATTTAATCTTATCCACACGATCAAAAGTGCAAGGCTAAAACCCTAAGAAAACCCTAGGTTGAATTATAAATAAGGGTATTTGCAAATGCTCAAACCCTGGAACTGGAACCTTGAGATTAGAAATTACACCCTGGAGGAGTCATTGTTGAAGCCCTAGCGAAGCAGAGAGAGATAGAGTTTGAAGATCTAAAGCCCTAGCTAATCCAATAAGACTTCTGCTATTCCATTCATCACCCATTCATCCTCCATCATTGTCGCAGCCCCCATCCATCCATCGCATTTGTTGCCACCCCCTAGATATTCTTTTGCAGATTCTACCCTAACCTGTAGGTGCCCTCCAAAGCTTGTGAGGCTCGCTGTAGAGCCTAAAAAATGCTCACAAAAGCTTATTGTATTCCACAGGCACTCTCCAGAGCCTATTGTATCCTGCAGGTGCACACCAGAGCCTGTGAAGCTCACGTCAGAGCCTACCAAGTGCACGTTCGAGCCTGATGCAACTACAGGAATGCGAATCTAAGCCTGCTATACCACGCCAACTGCAAAAATAAAAAAAAAGCAAGGTATATCTCATTTGAATGTATTTTATCTCATAATTTGTTGATCTGGCATACTTTATGAATTAATTGTTAACTAGGGTTTCATTGATGTTTGAGGGTATCACACTGTGGAGCCCTCATAGGTATTACTAACCCCCTTGTTCTGTTTTTATGTATGCATATCTACAAGTTCTACACATTGTTGAACGACTATTGAAGCTGGAGTGGCCCCACACTGGATACTCGAAGCCCACTCAACCTATTGGAATAAAGGACACACCAAATCTAAAGACACTTTGTTGTTATTGCTAGGGTTTTAGAGAACCCTAGTGCCATTGTAAATCATTGTATCAAATACTCATTGAGTACAAATTGTATCAAAAGGAGTTTATTAGCTCCCCCCGTTTATTGAATAAATCTGTTCATTTTGTGCAATATTGTGTTTGTTTGGGTCATTTGCATTCTTTCATTATTTAAGTGTCATGTTCTTGTCTTCACACATACTTATCCTCTTGCTCATCCATATGAATTTCTTGCTTACTGCATAACTTGATGTGCTCACCCCACAGGCAAAAGCCTCTCGGACCTTGTTCGGTGTAATCGTAACTAGAATCTCTTTCCTGGTATTTTAGACAACCCTAGTAGAGGAGTCATAAAATTGTACAATTAACTGAATAAGCTCGGGGTATGGGTGCACGGGCGAATAAAGATACCATGAAAGCTACAAATTATGAGGCATTGTGAGCCAAATATTGTAGGAAAACCCCTGAATCACTGCAACTTCGACCTCTTGCCTCAACCAGTCAACTCCCTTATGCGTGATCAAACAATCACCAATTTCGGTCATTTTATCTTCATAGGGATCCAGGTCAACATAATCATTCTACTGGGCTTTCTTAGCCCTCAAACTTCTTTCTCGTTTCTTAGATGGCTTCGCTTCTACAACTTCCTGTGCTTCTTTTGGTTCTTTACTGCATCTGCCCATCTTGCCAGATAAAAAGCTACGAAACTTCTACAATTTCCTACTCTGAGACTTTCGAAAACTCCTTTGCACTTCGAACCGCAGGATACAAAGAAGCAAAAATTTTAAAAATAAGAAAAAACAAAATCTACCCTTTACCTCCCAGAATTTATAGAGGTGCTATCAACTACTGTAGTAATTACAGAATTAAACGCAGGCGCGTCTTCGGAGAGAAATATTCTTCGAAAAACTACTCAAACATCTTTTCCAAGGCATAAAAATCCTCTTCTCTGATTCACCGTAGGATTCTCTTGAAATATTGTGCCCTCTGTGTTGTGCAATATTATAGAAAAATGTTCCCTAGCGCTAGAAGTTTATTAGGGAAACCAACCCAGCCGTTAATTATCCAATCATAAATTCTGACTGTTACCTTGAAAAGCTCAATCCGAGGGCCTCCCACGTTTGAAAATCATTACTTGAATTTGGCGCCCACTACTTCCGATTATCACCACATAACCCTGGGGTGAACTAATTTTCCAAACGTGCTTTTGGGAATATCTTGTTTGGCAAAAATTTTCGTGCGCTTATGAATCCATGGGCGGTTCTTGTCTTCGTGCGAAAGTGCTCCTTTCCATGCGGCGCATGTGTTTTAAAACTTCATAGCATGCCTCCCTTTTCTAAAAGTAGTTTTTATAAAAAAAAACAAAAAAACAAAAGCAAGATTTCCCATGTTTTTCCCATTTTGTTCTTATCTTTCTTCCATTTATTTATTTTTATATTTTTTAGAAAGTTCCATGCACAATCTCTTTTTTTTTCTCTTTCGCCTAATGACGTCATCAAAGAGCTTTCGCTCTAGAGACAGGCGAAAATGATGTTTGCCTCCTTCAAGAGGAGCACACGAAGCTCCATCGCAACTTTGCCAATCTTGAGTTCCATTTTTTGGGTGAACAAAATTTTAACAATTATTTTTTTTCTTTTCTTTAATTCAGAAGCATATTTATACCTATGCAGAATTGTCTAAAACACAAAAATATTTACATATATACAGGGTGTTACCTTCGATTTGAAATTATGAAATATAAGCCTTCAAATGAAGGCCATTCACTGGAATAGGAAGCTCATACCCTTCAATGTCACAAAGTCAGAATGCATTAGAAGAGGTGACATTAGAAATTTGAAAAGGTCCTTCCCATATTGCATCAAATTTATGATGTTTTCCTAGCTTTGATTTCTTTTCGTTCCATTTTAATACCAAATCGCCCACCTAGAAGCTTCGATCAGTTGTTCTTTTCTCGAACCACTTATTCATCTCTACAACATGTTCTATGAAAATATGATAAGCTCGCTCTCTCTCTTCTTCTAGTTGTAACAACTGTGCCAGTATTGCCTCCATAGGATTATTTTCTTCGTTTTCATCCTGGAACATCTGCAATGTTTGGAGCATAGGAAGCTCAATATGGGTAGGAAGAACAACTTCTTTCCCTTAAACCAAAGCATACGAGGAAGTTTTTATAGACTTATTCACTGAAATGTGGTTAGCCCAAAACGCATGATTTAATAACAAATGCCAGCTTCTATTATTGTCATCCATTATTATTTTCATAATCCGAAGCAAATTTTTATTGGTAGATTCAGCCAATCCATTCCTCTGTGGGTAATAATTGGAAGATGTCTTCAAGTAAATACCATATATGCTGGCAAATTCTGCAATCTTAGCTCCAATGAAGGGAGTACCATTGTCAGTGACTAAAGAATCCGGTATACCAAAACGAGTGATGAGGCTTTCCATAAAAGAAATAATAGTCACCTGATCTGCTTTCTTGGTGGGTATAACTTTTGCCCATCTGGTGAAGTAGTATATCACAGTCAAAAAGTATTTATGTTTCGTAGAGGAGTGCGGATCAATAACTCATATAAAATTGAGACCCCACTATTGAAAGGGCGCTTCCACCTGGATCAGATGTAGCAGTGATGCTCCTTTTCTAACTCGACCCACATATCTTTGACAACTGTCACACTGCTGGCTTATCTTGTTTGAATCAGCAAACAGAGTGGGCCAATAATACCCTGCCCAAATAATTTTTAGAGCCATAGGTCTGCCTGCATAATGCCCTCCTGATAGCCCGAAATGGAACTCTTCTAGAATTTTTCCCTTATCAGAATCTTGTACACATCTAAGGAGTATACCGTCAATATTCTTATAATATAGTCCATTGGGCAACAATACATACCTGAGCACCTACAATCTGAACCTTCGGCGCTGTGAAGGGTTAAGGCGGCTAAGACACCTTCCAAAAGTAAAATACTCATTAAGTTCCTCGATCCACTCTTTGTCACATGCGGCACTATTCGCACAAATCATATCTCCACGATTTGTCTCACAATAGTGTCTTTGGCCAACTCTTGACACAGAGCGTGCCCATGAACCAATTTTGTTGGTTTGATCTCTACATCATACTCCTGGATATTTGAGACCCATCCGACCCTCTTATCACCCAGTTCTCCTTGAATTATAAAATTTTGAATGTCAGGATGAATGACGTAAACCATAGTATTACTTTGAGAAACAAAGTGGTGAAACTTCTTCAATGCTTTCATAACTGCATAAACCTGGTTTTCTATAAAGTTGTACTTTTCTTGGTGTGGTGCTATAACCTGGCTTAGAAAAGCGATAGGATTTTTTTCACCATTATATTGTTTTTGTGTTAGCACGACAACATAGCTCTTTTGCTCACCTACTGCATAAAGTATAAAGTCTTTGGAGTAGTCAGGGTTGATCAACACTGGCGCTTGAGTAATCCTCTATTTGATTTTTTGAAAAGCTCACTTCCTGGCTTCTGTCCACTTAAACTCAACATTCTTCTTCAAGAGCTCAGTCATGGGCTTGACGACTTGGGCAAAATCGACAATAAACTTATGAATGAACTTTATCTGTCCAAAGGACTGTAAGTATTTCTTATTAGCTGGTAACGGCAATTTTATGAGTGCTTCAACTTGTGCAGGGTCTATGGCCAATCCTTCCTGTGAAATCACATGGTCCAACAACTTCCCTTCCTTGATCGCAAAAATTGACTTCTCAAATTTATGGAAATCCCAAATTCTTGACACTTCTCGAATATTTGCCTCAGATGGAAAACATGATCTATTCTACAATGTGAAAACACCGTCATATCATCAAGATAAATCACAATGATTTTATTTAGCAACTCACCAAAGGTGACGTCCATGGCTCTCTGAAAAGTAGCACCGGTATTTGAAAGTCCAAAGGGCATCCATTGGTAAGCGAATGTACCCCACTTAGTTGTAAACGCTGTCTTGTATTGATATTCATCCTTAACCCAAATTTGATTGTACCCGAAGAAGCCATCCAGCAAGAAAAATATTTGAGCACCAGTAACAACATGAAGAATCTGGTCTATCTAAGGCAAAGGATAATGGTCCTTGAGTGATGCCTGATTTAAATTTCAAAAATCAACGCACAGATGTATGTTCCCATTCTTCTTTCTTACAGGAACTGAGTTTGCCACCCAGGTGGAATGCTTAATGATCTTCGCCTCAAGCATCTTCAGTAAATCTATTTTCATGAGGACTTTGATCTTGGGATTAACAGGGCGTTGCTTCTGCCGAAAAGACTTAACTCCTTGTAACTCAATAGTGTGCTGAATCACGTTCTTGTCGTATCCTTTCAAGTCCTGATAACTCCATGCTACAATATCTGGATATTCATAGCACAAATTTCTAATGCCTTGTGGCTGCTCCACAACTAGCCCCAAAGCTTAGGGACCCACTTTTAAATTTTTGGTTTTTTGAATTTTGGTTGTCTTTGGGCAAGCATGTTAATAAAACCCTAACCATGGGATCATCAGGGGACTTTGAAGTTCCTTATTCTTTGGGGGTCTTCGTGCTTCTTGTAAAAAGTTTACCCATTTGTGTTTCTTTGTTGAAATCTTTGTGGTTTGTTTGAAGTGTCTAGTGATTTCGTGTTGTTGTCAGTTTGCAATTATCGTCAGTCTTTGTCAGCAACTTTTTCTTGTTGATGACTTTTTGTTGTCAATTTCTTGTCGACGATTTTTTATTGTCGACGACTTTTTCTTGTCGATGATATTTTATTGTCGATGACTTGTTCTTGTCGACAATTTTTTATTGTCAATGACTTTTTCTTGTCAACGACTTTTTATTGTCGATGACTTTTTCTTGTCGACGATTTTTTATTATCGATGACTTTTTCTTGTCGATGACTTTTTCTTGTCGACGACTTTTTCTTGGTTGATGATTTTTATTGTTAGTTTGTTGTCGACGACTTTTATCGTCAGTTTGTGGCGGACGATAAAAATTGCCAATTTTGTTGTTAGCGGTTTAATTGATTAAGTTTTATGTTTCTCTTTCATTTTATGTTATTTTGATTTCTAATGGTTTAAGTCTTTCGAAGTCGTGGTGGTTTTGTGTTAAATTCCCTATTGATAATAGCTCTCAACTGTATGAGGGGTCATGAGTGGGAAGAGACTGCTAAGCCCTATACATTGGTCATAGGGGTTTCTCACAATAACCAAATCTTAATATATATATATATACTATTATTATATATTTTATATATAATAATAGTATGTATTAAAAATAATAATAATAATAAAATGCAAGTTTATATTTATAGTTCCATGTGTATATAAGCTTATAATAATATTGAAAACAAAAATATATATTATTATTATTATTATTATGTATTTTATACATATAATAATAATATATATTAAAAATAAAATTCAAAAGAAATAATTTATTAACATATGTATCTTTATATATATATATATATATAAAGTAAAATTAAAAAAAAAAAGTAAAAGCGAAATATAAAAATAAAATAAAGTCAATTTTATAAAATTGAGACCTTCATTTGTTTTTAAACATTAATTGATTGTTTTTTTTCTTTACATTGGCAGGCAATGTTCGGTGGTGCACATGAGATATTTGAACACGTCTCCTAGGAGAGTTGCACTGGTGGATATAGCAAAAAACCGGACGAGCGTGATGAGGAGACTATGTGGTACCGAGACCGGTGTCAGCGAGGACGTGGACCAGAATTCGGGAGTAGCCGGTGGAGTACGAAGAGGCCTAGGTATCGAATGTGGCAGCATATCGTGGCATAGAACAATCTTAACAGCAGTAATGCATGGACGAATGACTGTGAAGATGAGGTATATCGCAGAGACTCGTCATCATCGCTGCCCAAATGAATATGTGCAGTGTTGCACCAATACAGATGAATACAAAATTAAGTCTACCAAAATGGAGGCTTGATTTCATTTTAATTAAAACCTGCCACATGTTCAACAAAAGGACTAGCTTCCCGAAAATAGCCGCAAACGTGAAGACATTATGGAATGAACGGGTCTCGATAATGACAAATCCGAGCAAAGTAAATGACCTGTAGAGGTTGATGAAGTAAAAGGATGCCCATCAACATTCGTAGCAAGGAAGCCAAATCATCAAAGCGGTGACATTGGCATTGAAGTGGAGAAGGATCAAGTGGTGACAAATATAGCTAATATTCGAACAGGGGTGCTTAGGTATAGTTCCTCCAGGCCATAATAACAGATTCCACGGTAGATGCTTCAAAAGATAGTAGAGAAACAGTGTCGGCGTTACCTTCATCCAAAGTTGGGTCGACTCGTCAGATGTGGACAGAATATGAGCAGATTACAGAGTTGGGGGTAGTGAAGTTCGTACAAACAGAGGTGCACCGGTGAAGGGAATTATGGCATTTTAGGTGATATTAAAAACAATGAAAGTGTGTGAAAGCTAAGGTAGACGTAGGCTCCAAGCGACCAAAATCTCCACAGCAAGCGGACAACAGTTTAAGTACAAGCGAGTCCGGTGCTATGGATAACAGTTTCAAAGGCACTCGAAGGCATGTTTTACAACGAAGGACAGATTTTAAAGATGGTTTCTCAGAGGACGTCGTGTTCGATTCCATTTTGTTGATATGGATATACAAAGCAAAGTCTGATAAAGGCCGCTGAGTGATTCTAGAACATCGAGAGAGCAACACGGTGGACACGAAATTTGTTGTTGGGGAGTATGCATAGTAGCGGTTTGAAAGCCAGCAAGACTTGAATGTGGAGGACTGCCATGAACACACAACGTGGAGCCCGTCGACGTGCAACAGTCGATTTCGTGGTGAAAGACAACAGCGATGGGGCATATGCCGTGGAATAGGTTTGGTGGGGTTTACACTCTGGAATGGGTCGTTACATCAGAGCTATGGCAGTGCAGAGACGATGACCAAACCAAGTGTGGACAGCGTGGCAATTAGTCGAGTATGTTGGCCAATGTGGCATTCACGACAGATTCAAATACTCATCAAGGATAGATTATGGCGTTAAGACGTGGCACAACGAATATTATGGCTGTCATAATACGTGGAGTCCAAGTCAGAAATGGTGGTCCAACATGGCAGCAGTGCGAAGCGTATACAGTGAACACAAGGGCTCAAGTGGGACTAAACATCTGCGGTACCTTATATACCGTGAATACAATAAATAGGGTCAAATCTTTTGAATATCTGAAAAGTAAAGGAAACATTACGAAAATTAAAAAAGAAGCCTTTGTTAAAGGCCAAATAGCCAAAGTGTGGAGTAAAAAAATATATATATATATATATATATAAAATGAAACATAAAGGTGAATGGTGGAGTTTTGTCACTACGTGGGTAAGGTATAACACATATCTTCCTTTGAACATCCTCAATTTTGTTGGAAAGGAAAGGCGTCGCCACACATTGTTACACAAAAGAAGTGACGCGCATAAAGAATAGAAATATTTAGGAAAAAAAAGATTTTTGATTAATGGGAAGGACGGAAGAAGCCAAATGGTGAAAACGAAGAGGCAAAGAACAGCGAAAGAAGAGTCTCGAAGGATTTTTAGGAAAGCGAAGGGGCAAATGAAAATGTTCTAAATATACCATTCCATGAGGGAAAGGGGGGCTAGACCTTTGGAAGGCCAGATGTGGTTGGATTTTACATGTATATAAGATTGGAAACACATTTTAATGCAAGGAGTTTCTTTTCAGAAATTTTAGACTTCGTTAGCAAGAAAGAATGAGATTGTTTCTGCATGCTCGAATTTAACTGTCCATTTTTCCCCTTTTCAGATTTTGGACTTGTATATGAAGTTTATGCAATTTTGTTTTGGTTGCTTCATGTGAATGTCCCAGTCTGAAAATTTATTTTGAACCCTAGGAGCTAGCACTTAGTTTATTTCGGTTGCGCAAGTTTGTGGGTCGAATAAGCTAGGTTGCATGTATGAACTTCTCACATATTCGGTTTTGCAGGACGGGGTGCTATCAAACTGAGGGAACTTATGCAGATTTTATTTTTTCAGTTTTCAAAATTTTATTTTCAGATTTTTTTTCTATTTTCGGACATTAAAATAAACAGTAAAAAATTTTCAAAATCCAAAAATAATTGCATGGCTGCGTAGAGTGTACTTCATAGTTCCATTACACACTTAGACATTTTTTATTTGGAGTCATTTCATATTTTTAAAAATTCGTCAAAGTTGTTGTTTTTATTGTAGATTTAAAGTGTCAAAATTTCAAAATCTTCATTTTTGGGCCAAATTTAAAATTTTCAGCTTTATATTTCATTCATGAGCCTATGATGACATTTCCTTCATGAAAATTTCAATTTCATTGGAGGAGTTATGTTTTATGGCATTTCACAAATTTACCATTTTTGGAGCATAAATGCACCTTTTCTTCATGAAAATTCTGATTTCATTGAAGAGGGTAATTTTACATGTTACATTGAAGGTTATTATTTCAAAGCACTAAATTATTCATCTTTATGAAAATTTGATTTCATTTAAGAGGGATAAGTTGAAGTGACATTTTAAAGTCCTTACTTTAAGGCCATAGATTATCATCTCTTTGTGAAAATCAATTTCACCAAAGAGGGATAGTTTATTAATCACATGGAAAGCTATATTTATCTTCATGATAAGAAGCTATATTCAAGGAGCCTATTCATCATTTCGGATTTATGTTCATAGATAGATTTGATCTTTATTTTCACATTTAAAGTAGGATTTAAAGCAAGATAAAACTTGATTAAAATCTACTTAATAAGAGAGATAAAATCTATCTTAAAACCCTCAAGATAAAAGGAATTAAGGTTACATCGTGGTCATATGAGGGCCAATTCACATTTACTTTTTGTTTGGTTTCATGAACAATCATTAAAGTATCATGGTAAAATAAACCAACATTGCCCCTTGTTTACAGTTACTTGCAATCACTAAGGTGTTCCAAACATTGAATTGATATATTTTTTATTAAGGCTACTAATACACATATGCAAATGCTAATATAGTGAAAACCTTGGAGAAGTTGTTTTATTTAACTTCTTTGCAAGAGAGGGTTTTGGGATACAAACCCTAAGGAAGAGTGTAATTTCACAATTGGGTAAAATTAACACTCAACATGCCTTCAATCTCATCTGCTTCACAATCGGTACCAAACTTGATGATATTTCCTGGATCCAACTACAATTCTATGTATTCCTTGGCATCCACCTTAATCCTATGTTTATCATCTCTATCACTTTGATCAAATAAAATTTTTAGTGAAATCAAACCTCTAGGAATATGATTATTCCTCAACTGAATCGTTCCTTCCTTTTCTTCCTCCACAAGTATTCTATCTTCTATGCTGGTAGCTTCTTTGAGCAAAAAATTCACTATTTGCTAATCATTATCAAACACCTGCCAATAGAGGCCATTTTCTGGAATGGAAGGTTTGTAAATCACCCTCACTGTCTTGGGCTTTCGAACCACTTGCTCAGAAGGAGAATAATTAGCGCCCAGGGAAGCTAAAATTTTGGCATGTCTATTTTGTTCCCGAGGAATCACCTGAATATTTAAAGCTTTAAATGCTTCCAAAATATCCCACACTCTGTTAAGATAAGCCTTCAAGTAATGTTGCTTTGACACACATCTATTTGTAACTTGATTTACTATAAGCTCGAAATCACCAAAAATCTGCAGTTGTTCAATTCCCAAATTTTTGTCCTTTTTCAAGCCAAGGCATAATGCTTCGTATTTGGCTGCATTATTTGTACAGCTCTAGGTCAATCTGTAGGAGTAAGTTTTTTGTATGCCTTCAGGGGATACCAACACAACACCTGCTCCTGCACCATTCTTACATCGAACGCCATCAAAGAATAACTTTCATAACTGATGCAAAACAAGTTTTGGGGGCTCAAGGACTTGCTCTTGGGACTTTTCTGTCTTATAAATTGAATAATAACCAATATATGTTCCAATCATAGCGTTGAAATATGTTAGCAGAAACTCATCTTCCAAGTGAAGCTCCTCAGGTGCTTCTTCAACCTGACCAACCTCTTCCAATTCTTCAGTCATCATGTTCACCACACCTGGGACTTGTTCTGCCTCTTCTATATTTTCAATATGAAAAGGAGAGGGCTTCTCATTATGAATGTGAATTTTCCTACCCTTGAATGGAATATCCAAAAGTGAATAAGCTAGGGAAAGGTAACCCCCCAACTTAGCTGTGAATTCTCTTGAAAGGCACATGTTAAAGTAAGGATCCAAATCAACAACCACAACTTCTTGGATGACAATAATCTGCAGTATGCTATGGAGCACAATTGCAATGTCCTTGATTACTCCAATAGTCTTAACTGGCGTACCATCCAACTGTAATACTCCTGGACTGCTCCTCGTATAATCCATTCCCATTACCTCACATACTGCCTTCAGTATGACAGTAGTGGTAGCACCAGAGTCGATCATACAATTATGCACAATCCACCCTTCAATTCTCAAAGATAAGTAAAACGAGGGAGGTTGATTTTTACCTGTCACCAAAGTGGAGAGCGCTTGAGCCAAGACTGTTTGCAAAAGATATTTCTTTTGGTCTTTGGTGTTCTTCAGAGATTCTTGCAACAAATCAATCTGCCCAGGTAATTGCAATGCATCATACAAGCTAATCCTTGCTGGGATTTTCTTCATTTCTTCCATGATACTATAGCCACGAGTAGGTGAGACATTTTCTTCTAAGGGCCACTCATACTTATCTCGATACTACTACGTAGCCTCTACTCTTTACCTTTTTGTAAACAAAGGATACTTGAGTCTTTCCTTAGCTTGCTCTTTTGTCTCGCTAGGAACTAGAGCAGTGGCGATGCATTGCAAAGTCGAAGACTAAGCTTGCGCTTTATCTTGTACTTTCCTAGGTGATGGATTTAATGACTTATCAGCATCAAGAATCTTTACCAAGGATGTCCGCTTCTCTTCCTATGCTTTTGGATCCACAGGTACTTTTAAAGGTTGCAAGTCTACAAGATCAACAATCACTGACCTCTTTCCAGACCTAGTGAGGACTAAAACTTGCTCTAGAGATGGCACCATACAATTATGCTCCACTTTATGAATCATATTAACTTGCCCGCCCAAAGAAATTTTTGCTAATATCTGAACATAGTTCAGATGCACCATACATGTATCTTCACCATGAGGATCATTACATGTAGAACACCAATATGTCCTTTCGGACACATTAACCTCATCATTTGCTTGAATCATGGTATTTTTCTTGGTTCCCCTACTGGTATATGCTTGCTTTCGGGTGATTGGAGTTTGAAACCTTCTTGATATAAACTCAGCCTCGGATTGCTTCTTCCTCATAGTAGTAAGCTCATTGGATATCATCCTCAAAGCCGCATTATTGGATTTTACTTCTTGTAACAAGGTTGTGAGGAGATTTGTATTGGGTGATGGAGTTGGTGCTGGCAATGGTAAGGGTGCTTGCGATGTGGGTAAGGGTAAAGGGGTTGGAGGTACTGGCAATTTTGGAAAATAAACAAATGAAGGTTGTGATGGTACTGACAGAATGGGAAATTATGGGAAGCTCATGGCAGATGACTGTGGGATAGGGATAGGAGCTACTTGAGGGAAGCTCGAATTCCATGAAGGGATAGGATACATCGACGACATAGATTGCAAAAATGCATTAGAGTAAAGATATTATGGTAGATCAGGGAGAATAGACATCGTTGCCTTTGGAGGAATCCTACCTACAACAATAAAATCTAATTCGGCCTTTTGAGCTTATGTATAGAGATCCAGGAATATGGTCACATTGGCCTGGTGCACCGCCATACCAATATCGGTATTGAGTGCTCGAAGATAATAAAATGCTGCTTGCTCATGGGTTGGCCACAAACCATCTAGAACCCTCTACCAGCTTTGTCCAAATCGAATGTTAAAATCTACAAGTTCCTTTTGCGAATGTCTTTGAATCAAGGTGAACTGGTGCAATAGAGAATATGGATCAACTTGCTCATGGAAATTCTTAATCAAAAATTCTGCCAATTGATCCCACGAGGTAATGGTACCAGGCTGCAAAGATCGGTACTAATACAAAAATTTCCATCTTAATGACAAAATCAAAAGTTTTATCATCACATCCTCATCAGTTATATCATGAATAGTTGCAAGAGAGACCACGTCTTGGATATGCTCATATGCAATTTTTCCAGTACCATCATATGTGGGTAAATCTTTCAAAGCAGCTTGAGGTACGAGATTTTGTGCCTGTAAATTCAATGCTCCTGAGCTATTCCAATCCAAAAACTACCTTGGAAGCTGTTGTTGATGTGGTGGAGGATTCTGAGCCATGTGAATAGGAATATGGGGAGGAGGCTACGGGGCGCTAGTGGTTGTACTAGATGGAGGCTAAGGAAAACTGGTGGTAGTACTTACAGGACTTACAAGAGCAAAAAACACACCAGCTAACCGGGAAGGTGAAACAGATTATATGGATGGGATATGAAGAAGTGAAGACGTCCATCGAAAAGTGGCTATTTGAGGATGCTCTCCTAGCATTTGAATGTCTAGTTTATAAAATCTAATCTGATTATCAGGATTCTTGGATTTTGATCTTGTATTCATGAGATACAACTTTCGCTTTCCTCACACTTACGAAGTTTTGGGTAAAAATTGAGTCACCATATGTTCTAATATTAAGCAGGAAGGTGAACACCAAATCTAGCACTGTTGAAAGTGAAACCTTGAAAGTACCATCGGGCATGCCAACAACTATTGGTTAAATATATGCCTAATCAATAAACACTGCATTTATGCGCCCTAGATACGACCAACATTAAAATGTTGGAGGAAAGAGATGTCCTCAATGCCAATCTCCAGAGAGGGCTGGTTCTCGAACTAAATCCTACAATGGTAAAATACTAGGGATGCAAGAAAAAAATTGGAAATAACAGAAAGAGATGAGAAATATGGCCACAGTCCGAAGTGCAGGACTGGTGTTAGACTAACTAGCAGGAAAAAAACCAAGCACAAATTAGCATTTATGAAAGAAAACAAAATAGAATAGGTTCATAATATTGCCATAGCAACTATTAAAATGGTACTCCAACATTCACCTTCTCATTAGAAACTTTAAATCCAATGACATAATTTAAATACAACAACAAACCAGATAGACAAATGGAAATAGAAGCACAATGTACAGAAAGTAATCACACACAAGACCACTCACGAATTCAAAAGTCAGATCCCTTCTATTAATGCAGAGAGCTTAAATAAATCTCTCGCAAAATGTCTAACCCCCTTTTACAATGAAATTTTCCTAGTATTTATAGAGGTTTTTGCCTCTTTCATTTAATACATATGAGAGAAGAATATCCCGGGATCAAAGACATAATCAACGAAATCCTCCTCGAATTCTTGGAAAATCCATTTGCCTGGGGAAAAAATTCCTGAAAATCTAAACTTCGGACGGAGGTGCGCATGTTAGGAGAAAATATTAAATTCTTTGGATCGCTTCTGATACATTGGAAATCATGAAAGCCCATTTCTCTTTGCCTTCCTCTTTGTGATCCACAAAATGGAGTAACTAAAGGTGCCCTTCATTAAATGCTAAATTCAATGTCTTGACCAAATTCCTTTCACTCAATTTATCTTCACCCCAGCATCAGCTTCGCTCCTTCGCAACTTAGCAGGTGCGAGCAATCTTAATAAACAACGTGTTCTCCCAATTAAAGGGCGAACAACACGTTCGCCCCTAGGGAAGGGTGAATGTTATCTTTCATCGTCACTAGGTGGTTCACCCATAGGAGGGGCGAACATCATGTTCGGGCGTGCAGGCCATCAAATATTTCCAAGGCACATTCACCTCTAAAAAGGGTGAATGACACGTTCGCCCCTAAGAAAGGGCAAACGCGATTCTATTCTTAGATAATTTTACCTTTATGCATTAAAAATAGATTCTCCCCAAGAAAGGGCGAATGGGGCATTCGCCCCACCTCAAGGGCAAACATAAATATATATGAAGATTTTTTCCAAATTTTCTCTGAAACTTATTCAAAGTATTACATATGAAAGTTAAAATATATACTATCGCTTTGTATAAAAATTGAATTTTAGGACTTAAACAAAATTTTCCCAATGAATACAAAATGGCCAATAGGTAGGTGACGTGATAATGTTTATGGAATATCCAGTGTCGATCAACATCTATTTATAGGTGGTGCCATAAACTTCTACTATTATGTTTATAGGAGGATCCTACCCTGGGCCTACGAGAGTTGTGATCTCATTTTCATAGAACACAATGGACGGTTGCATGCTTGTATGCATATTCCTGATAAAATTAGCAAAAGCATTGCTATCATTTATTTGAATATCAATTGACCTAAGTATATAATTTAAAATATCGTGATAAGGTTGTGATTATTGTAGGAGATTATAAATGGATAGCTTAGCAAGCATTGTTTGAATTTGATGGGTGAGACTACTGCAAATGGTGATGATTGACCTCAATGGTGGAGGTGAACCTTGGATAGGTGGGGGTGCGAAAGATGGTGGGGTAGGCACAAATTTCTATGGTGGATTAGGGCAAGCAAAATATCTTTTATTTTGTGTGATGATATTGATCATCTTGATAAAGCCTTGTTATTTAGGTACATGATTGACCTGATTGACTTGGGGGTTCTGCCCTTGTGTGTTGGATGTGGAATCTTGTATTTGGAGGATGGTATGTTGTGATAGAGGGTTTCAAAAGACATCCAAGTTTTGGTTGGAGAAAACCAAGGTATTGTCCACCCAAATGGTGCCCTTATCAATGAGATCTTGGATGAGGTGTCGAAACCAGTAACAATTACTGATATCATGCCCCTTGCAATAATGATAGTCACAATGAGCACATTCATTGTACCCTTTTGGTTTGGGTAAGGTAGGATCTTCTGGTCAAATTTGAGGTAAGGTTAGATGACCAAAAATCAATAAGCATTAAAAGATATTATCCATAGGTTTGGTTACAGGGTCCACATGTGGGGTGGATGATCACCCTGATGTTAAGGGGTTAGTAAATTAGACTATGATGATGGAGGAAATGTGTTCCTTGGGTGTGGATGAGCTTGAAGTTGCAATGGGATATTTTGAATGGGTAGTGTTTCTATTATATTAAGTACGAAGTTGGTGTTTTGGGGTGGTTTGCATTGATTCTTACTATAATTGCCCTTTTGAAATTTGTTCAAATTGTAGTCAGACTTTTTATGGGGTTTTATCTTCCACTTTTGGATTTTAACCTCCTCAATTAGCTTGGCATGATTGGAAGCTTCCTCGGATGTGTTATTCGGTTGCATTTGGATATTTCCATAAATAGCTTTATTGCAAATTCTAAAAAAGACCTTAATAAATTTCATTTGGGTAAGAGGAAAGGGGATATCATTGATAGCATACCTCCCTAAGGTGACATAATCATTTATGTATTTATCCTCAAACTATCGTAGATTATAGAGATCCAGCAGCGATGTATGATTTTTGATATTGAGGGTAAAGTGTTCGAGGGACGTATTGGCCAATTGTTCAAATGTATATAAGTTGTGGTGAGACAAATTATTGTACAAGTTCAAAGTTGGTTCCCCAAGTGATTGTGGGAAAGTGCTGAGAATGAGGGCATCATAATCGCTAATGTTGTAGCATGTAAATCAATAATTGCTTAGATGTTCCCAGGGGTCCTTCCTACCTCTAAATTTATCAAATTTAGGATCAAAATTAGAGGGGTAGGGTGGCATGTGTACAGACAGATGGATGATTTCATAACACAACTCATTATAAGTGAATTTGGTACTTCCACAACTATTGGAATACGTTTGTAACTATTTGATCTAGTATTGCATAGTTTGAATGGCTTGTGGTAAGACAAGTACGTTGAGGTTAGAACCAATCAAGGCGATAATCAAGGAATATCCTTGATAATTATAGTTAGGTGTGTGATATTTGGAAGGTGATGTTTGATTAGGGATGATGGGTTGTTGATGTACATGTGGATTGACATTCTGACATGGGGTTTGATTGATCAAAGGAATGGTCTCTAGAAGATAGATTTGGTCAGTCCTCTCATAATACTAAGTTTATGTGGGAACCTAAAGTTGTGTGTTGTGGTAGGACATTTGGGTATACCAATCAATATCAGGTGCTTGTTTATTTTCCATGGGAGGAAATGATTATAAATTAGGGTTCTATTTAATGTACCCTTGTTGAGGTGGTCCTTGAACAACCATCTATTATTGTAAGGGAATTTGGGTATACCTTGATTAATTGAACCCTTGATTGGGCATTTTTTGGTGGAAGGGTATTTGAACATACCCTGATTGAGTAAGCCCCTACTTGGGAAATTACTGATGGGAGGGTATTTGAACATACCCTAATTGATTAAGCCCTTGATTGGGTGTTGGTTGTTGTAAGGGAATTTGCACATACCCTGATTGATTGAGCCCTTGATTGGGTGTTAGGTGTAAGGGCATTTGAATATGCCTTGATTGAGTGAACCCTTGATTAGACACTTGTTATTGATGGAAGGGAATTTGAGGATATCACTATTGATTGAGTCCTTGATTGGATAGTTGGTGTTCTAAAGGATTTTGGAGGAACCCCTATTGATTGAGCCTCTAATTGGGAACTTGATTGTTCAAAGGGATATGAGAGGACCCTTGTTGATTGAGCCATCGATTATGCATTTGATTGTTCAAAGGAATTTGAGAAAATCCTTGTTGATTGAGCCCTTGATTGGGAATTTTATTGTTTAAAGGGATTTGAGAAAAACCTTATTGATTGAGCCCCTAATTCAGAATTTGAGTGTTCAAAGGGATTTTAGAAAACTTTTATTTATTGAGCCCTTTATTGGAAACTTGATTGTTCAAAGGGATTTGAGAAAATCCTTGTTTATTGAGCCCTTGATTGGACACTTGATTGTTCAAAGGGATTTGAGAAAACCCTTGTTGATGGATCCCCTGAGTGGACACTTGATTGTTCAAAGGGATTTCAAAAACCCTTGTTTATTGAGCTCCTTATGGGGTATTTAATTTTGTAGGAGAGTTGAGATAACCCTTGTGTGACTGAAGAATAGATAGGCTATCCAAGAAATGACATGAAGATAGGAGTGGATGTCCAAGAAGGTGGAGCAGTGAAGAACTGGGGTATGGTTGGTTGAGAAGGATGTGGTTGGTTGATGAGGTATTGATTGGGGGATAAAGATGTCAATGTATTGATTTGGGTTTGTGATTGAGTACGAGGAGTGGTTATACCAAAATATATAGGAGGGAATGTGAATACCATGTTTATGGAAGGTGGAAGACTAGTGGATGTACCAAAGGGAGAGGTGTCTTATTGTCCATTCAATGGTGGACTAAATAAGATAAAGATGGAGGAGTTGGATGGGGCATTGAATGAATTATGATCAAAAGGGATGGATGATGAAGGTGGTGGAAAATGAATGCCAAAGCTCAGGATGTCAAGTTGGGAGATGATCGATGTTTTGGGTTGGGGGATGTGTTCATGATAAAGGAGTGGATTTTGAGTGATTCTTATTAGATATGGTGAATATTTGGGTTCACCCAAGTGCTCTTGTTGGGATATCTCTCCTTGGTGTTCAAACAAGGGATTCAGTTGGGCATGTTTGAGGAGGGTATGCTCGTGAGTGTGCACTTGTTTCCATGTGTGGTCCATATCATGTGGAAAATAGAATAAAAAATAACTTTCTCTATGAAAAATCAATAAAAACTAGTAGTTGGAGCTGTGGGACACTGTGTTTGGTCAAACAAAGATTATTTTTTGGAAAACACACTTTAGGGTGCATTTTTAGATCAAAACGTACCTTAACCTACATTTTCAAGAAAAATAGATGTTTGTTGTCCAAAAAGTGGTCAAATGGATTGCAAAGGACTATAAAACCAGATTTGTGGATTTTGTAATAGTTTTATGAAAGTTTTGAGTGGTTTTGTAACAATTTTGTGAATGGATTGTAAGAAGTCACAAACAATAAACAAAGTATGCATTTTTGTGTGAAGTTGGTGTGAGATGATCTTGAATTGTAGGTTTAGTGTATTTTGATGTAAAAGACTACTAAAAACAAAAGATAGGTGAATGATGTCTATAAAAAGGAATATTAATGTACACTCTTCCTGTTATACTCAAAAGTACGCTAGGAGTAAGGATACGAAAAGAGGTGAAGGCTTGCTATGATGGTGAATGGCTCGAGGTGACTAGAAGGAAGACTCAAAACTCCTCTTAGAAAAGAGGTGGCACTATCTAAGACCTACTATCATCCTACCCAAGCATTCACTTCACCCTCAAATGAGCTTAGTCAAGAATGACAATTGTGCACTCATGAATTATATAAGCCCTATGAGTAGGGGCATCTAATCCTAACCTACCCTGAGGGTCTCTCAAGGGTAGGGGAATTTCTGGTGATGAAGTCCAAAACATCACTCATGGGGGATACTATGGCATATAGGGGGTGAGCCAATGGTTAGAGATGAAGCCCAACATCGATTGTCTTAATTAGTGGTTGGTGATGAAATCCAACACAAACCAATGTTTATGTATTGTGTGTGTGTATGCTATGTTTAAGAAATTAGTAAATGCTGAAATAAACTACTTGAAGGAAAAGAAATTCACTTTTTTATTTTTAGATTTTTGATTTTTTGGAAAAGGAAATGCGCTTTTGTAATGCAACAAATGCAAGAAAACCCAATGAATCATGTTTTGTAAAAAATACAAGGCTATGATAAGAAACAATGCAAAGGGTTGCTTGATTTTAGTGAATTGATCTAAGATTTGCTTAGGCATAAACATGTGTACACTAGCCAAGATATACCTATTAAGATTATGGCTAGATATATCCTAGAGCTTTATATATGAGGAAAAGGATTAGAATCTTACTCTCAGCTCATGGAGATGAAGAGATTAAGATGATTCTTTAGATCTTATAAAAATGAGTTAACTCTAATTGATGTAGATGTTGGAATTTAGATGCTTGTGAAAAGAAAACTAATGTAACTTAGGAATTGACGACACGATTATGGTGCCTTTTGAAAGCAAATCTAAACTAAGGTGCAAGATAACCTAACATTCTAGGTGCCTTTTGAAAAGCAAAGTGTAAATGATGATTTGATATGCAAAAGTAAACAAAAACAAGATAAAAAAAGTGATTTTTTAGGATTTGGGATAATCTACCTATGTTTTCCATATTTTGGATGGCTTCTATGGTCTGTCAAAGTTTGCCACAGGTTTCAAAATGTAAAATGCACCTCGTGGCATGCATTTTTAGGTCATAAATACCTCTGAGGTGTGTTTTCCCCCAAAAGTGGTGTTTTGGCCAATTTTTGACTTGTAGTAGGTCTAGAAGACGAAAACCAGGTGATTTTTTGCTCTGTACCTATAATTTTTCCAAAAAATGTTAGATTTTTGCTAAGTTAAAGAAAACTTATATTCAATGCAAAACATGAAAAATTAACACAAAGCAAAGCATGAGGGTGTTGATATGGAGCCATGAGTGTGTCTTAGGGTTTTGGGAGCGTCCATACCCGGTTTTGTAAGACCTATAATGATAATAAGACCACAAAAGTTATTAGACATTTATCAAACTAACACAAGCATATAAAACTGTGATCACCAAAATGAAATGAAACAAAACATGTTGCTTCATATATATATATTGTAAAAGAGGTTACAATAATGATATGATATCCTTTTTACAAAATAACCTATAGGGTTATAAAAGATGAACGCATTAAGAGTGGCCCTAGCATGTGATAAGTTTCATAGCACTGTAGTCATCTTCCTTCAATTCCTCAAGGGTGGAATGGTATTATGATGCATGCCACTCCAAGCTACACCTGTTCTATGACCTACATAACCCTACTAAATATTGTTAGACCATTTGGAGGCCTATCTCAATTAGGAATTTTGTAAGAAATACATATACAAAAATTAATTAAAAGTGCATAAAAGAGATTCAAAATGAACTTAAATTGATGCAAGAGTAGTATCTTACCTTCTAGGATAGTCTACCATCTATAAAGTGCAAAACGCACCTCGAGGTGCATTTTTCTAGGTGTGATCACACCTCAAGGTGCATTTTAGGTTTTACTTTTAGTATGTTAGAAAATGACCCATGGAACTTCCTGAACCTGTTCTATGTTGGTTTAGAGGTTGTTATTATCTGTTTTGCTCCTTAGACCACCTTGAACCTACAAAAGGGATGTATAAAAAGGGGCTCACATGCTAAAAGGGGTTTGGGATGGATTATTCTACATTTTTCCAATATAACATTACAATTTCTAGCCTCTTTGAATTCATAGATAAGCTCTTGTATTTATAGACTTTCTAGGTATACCAAGGGGGGATGATGTGGAAGAGAGATAGAGGGCTCTCTTTAAGACATGTGGGGTGATTGATACTTTTCACCTAAGTGCCATAAGTGAGGATGGGTTCTCCATGCCTATGTAAGACCTTGAAAGAGGGGAAATACCCCCTTTTCTACACTTTATTTTGAATGCCCTTTATGAAGGGTGGGTGGTGTAGCACCCTAAAATTGGCACAAGAAATCTTAAATAATTACAATTACTCTAGTAAATATTCAAATTCAAATTTCAACCCCCAAAACCACTTCCAAACCGTCGTTTAACCCGTTTCCTCCTTTCTCGCACCATTTTTAGAGTTTGTTTTGACCGTTTGATGATATCGTCGCCGATCAGACGATATCACCTCAGATCAGATGATTTCATCTGGGCTAGGACGTCCAGACGATCTTGTCCCAAAACTAATTTTTCACAATTAGCCTCTGTTCCAACGACGTCTCTAATCCGGGCAGAAGCGTGTCTGCGCCGTTAGAGACCCTCCCCCATTGGAGATCTCCCAAATTGGGATGATCTCCAACCTCCTAACCTCCCTCCTAAGCCTATTTAAACTTAGGACTCCCCCTTGGCATCCCCCTAGCTGAAATTTCCTGTAACACAAGTTCTACGTGCATTAGACCATCTTAAATTATTATTTGCCTCCATATTTGTCCAAATTTATTTGCAGGAACCTTAGTATTTTTTAGCCGGAGCAAGCTCAGTTCATCGTGGATGATCCTATTCAATTCAAGACGATTTCGCACCAATTCGAGACGATCTCGACTACAGTCTGCATTGGGGGCAATCAGTGCCCAGAGTTTGCATTTCCTCATTATTTTCTGCTGCATTATTCTGTATTTAGTTAATCTTATGATTATTCTTTATTATTTTGCATCTTGGAGTTCACCCATGTAGTTTAATTGCATAATAAGGTCATGATTAGCTATTAAAGTGTTGCAACTTACTTGCATTTCTATTCGAGATTATCCTGTTAACATCCTTATTGTCATTTTACATCATTATCCTCTATTAGCATTGCTGCATTTTTTGTATTTTGTGTCTATTTCTCTGTTTGCAGGTCTCTAACGAATTCGTCTGATGAATTCGTCAGATCTCAGACGATCCTATAGGTCGGAGATGATCCCATAAAATTCTAGACGATCCTGTCTGCTTCAAGAATCAGAACCTCCATCAGACATCCGGATCAGGTATGGCTCTGTAATTTAGCTTTTTCTCTCTATTTTCTGTTCAAATATGTTTGCTGTATTTCATTTAGTCTGCATTTTCATAATAGAACAACTTAGATTCATTTGGCCAAACCTAGGACTCGAATGTTTAAAGATAAAACCGAACACATTAAACACATTCCCAACCTAGGCATGGAAACTGCCATTCAAACGTTTCCTGGTGAACCCACCATCCGTCAAAAAATCACCATAATACACCTCCCCCGAGAGGCGGGACCTTCGTAAGGCCTCTCAGTCCGAGGTACCGCGCCATCCTTTTCCCATCCTCCTTCTGGGCATGGATCCTATAGCCTGAAGGTAAGGATGCGAAAAATTTGGAGCGATACATTTTGGTGAACCCGACGTGAATGCATTTAAAACCTTTTGAAAACAAAAAAAAAAAAAAAAAAAAAATATATATATATATATATATAGATGCATTTCAAATCATTTAAAACTAATAAGTTGCATATCATGTTTAGATGGTAGCTCCTAAGAAAAGACTAGCAGTTACTATAAATGTTGAAAACCAATTAGCAGCCATAGAAATCAATTCTGTGCTTAGTGTGCCTGAAACAGATAGAAATCAACTTTTGTGGGACGAACTTGATAGAAGACTAGGTGTCATTTCATCTAGGTCAACAAAACTTAAACAAATCAAAAGGCTTGTCCTAGATAGAATCCTGGATCCTCATCAACTCATCTTTTATCATGAACTTTAGAGAGATTGCCATAGATGGTTAGCTTATAGGAGAGCTCTTGTGTCTTCAAAATTGTTCACCTTCGAGGAATACCTCGAGAACGCAGCCACTATACACCAATTCCTAGGTCGTGTAGAAGACCAAGAGGTCATTCTTACGGATAGGGAAATATGGAATAGAGTTCCTCGAGCTGTGTTATATCGAGAGTATTGCCACGAGCTTTACTTCTATCAACCATAATTTGAGACAGATAATATCACTATAGCCCTTTTCATTAAATTCTTGAAAGAAAATTTTCAATTTGAAGAAGAACACTTCATGACTCTTGAAGAACTTGAGCCCATTAATGATATTTATAAATTGTTTATAGAAAACTAGATCATTGCTTTCATTATTATTATTTCTTGTGTTTTGTGTGCTGTTTGTTATCTTTATAATATTGTTATTAAAAACCAAAAAAAAAAACAAGAAAAACTAAAAAACATAACAAAAACCAAAACATTTCATTTTAAATATTGTAGTAGGTATATAATTAATATATACCTCTTAAGCTTGTTGCAATATAAAAATATATATATATATATATATATATATATATATATATATATATATTTGCTGAAATCTAAGTTAAGCACAATGCCTAAACTTAGGAATGGTAAACAAACTGAAGGAGAAGAAGAAGATTGGTTAGGAGACAAAACAAGAAACCCAAATGTCCTTCCTGAGGATCCAATCCCGGAAGAAGAAACTCTAGACCAACAAGACGATGAGCTTGTTGTAGATGAACAAGAAGAAAATGTTAAAGAGGATGGATCCTCATCCCCTAGAATAACTCCAGATGGAACTATTGCTTTTGATAACTTAGATCATTTCTGGAAATTTTTCAATAATAACATTGGCGCTCTTAATATGGCAGTTCGTATTGATAAAGGACAAATTAGTGACACTCAAGCAGCCATGGAAGATGTGTTTAATGTACACACTAATCCCTTGTCCTTTGTTGATCAAGAAAGTGATAAGGCTGGACCATCCAATAGAGATATGGTCACTATGATTCAGAACATGCAAAAACAACAGGTTACCCAACCTCCTAAGGAACCTGTTATTGAGCCTAAAATCATTCCCACACAAAAGAAAACTTCCTTCACTGCTTTACTTTGCCAAACTATTGATCAATATGCTTCAAGTAAACAAAAATCTAAAATGAAGCCAAACACCAATTTTCAACAATCTGGAATACAACATAATATAACTTCAAAATTCCTTCATAACACCCTTCCTACCAACAATTTACACAATAGCAATATAGCATCTAATATTCATGTCCCTCCATCATATGCTCACAAATCCCATATTAATGCCCTACCAAACCAATATGGTGGGCAAACTAGTAATCTGGAAGCATGTGAAGTGCTCGGCCCCCCCCCCCCCCCTTCCGCCCCCCCCCGGCCCCCCCCCCCCCCCCCCCCCCCCCCCCCCCCCCCCCCCCACACCCCCCCCCCCGGGGGCCCCCCCCCCCCCCGGGGGGTAGCTATAGATTTAGCTCAAAGAGTAGAAGATGCCCTCATTAGGAGAGGCCAACTTAGGAAGAAAGATGATGAGAAAACATCCAAAAATAAATATAAAAACAAACAAGTCGTAGGTGACGGAGTCACTGACAGCAGAAATGTTGCTAATATCAATGCAACGAAGACAACAAAAAAATTTATATTGAAACCTCCTGATAAACCTCCTCGAGAATTTACTAGATTGAATCAACCATTATCAACTATTCTACCTCAATTACTCGCAAGAGGCTTGATTCAATTACCAGCTATCCGGGAACCTGATCCAACTATACCCGGATACAGAGCTGACTTACACTACGATTTCCATAGAGGACCTGGACATGCTACAAATTCTTGCAAAAGGTTAAAACATAAAATACAAGACCTGATTGATAATAATGAAATGGAGGTGCAAGCCTTCCAACCTAAACAAAATGCTCCTAATAACGCTCAAAAGAACATTCCCCAAAATCAAAATCAAAATGCTAATCAATCATTAGACATATTTCAACATCCTTTACCAAGACATGGTAAAGAGGTGGCCAATCAAATCGAGCATCATAATGTTCCTCCTCCTACCCGATATGTAGGAACTATTAGCGGACAATTACCTAATCATGATCCTCAAAAATTTGACACAACCTTATCCCTGGTCACGACCAGGCCCCTACATAATACTCAAACTCCAGATCCTAGTGATGTAGAATCAGATACTGAAAGTGAAATAGACATCACCTCAAACCAATCGAATAGTTCTAAAAATGAATCAGATCCTATTCAACCTATCACAGATGCTATGGTTCCAGAAGAACCATTTCCTAGAAGAGTTACTACTCGACCCTCTTCCAATCAATTCCTCCCTAATGAACAAGCCATAAACGCTCAACCGAGACCAGTTCAACATCTTCAATATAACATTGTAGGTACCATCGGAGTCGTTACCAGACAACAAGCTCAAAATTCTCAACAAGAACCAAACCAGAATGATGGATCAACTCCATTTGTTTTGAAAAATCCCAATAAAGGGAATCATGCTCCTAATGTTCAACCTAAACCCCCTTACAATATTAATGAGCAATTATCCAATACTACAGCCAAAATTTCTCTCTTGGATTTATTAAGATCTTCTCCTACCCATAGAGATGAATTAATGCTTACATTAAGCCAAATGATGGTACCACAAAACATTCAACCTGAAGCCATGGCCAATACTATCATCACTAGAGAAGTCGATTGTATTGACTTTCGGGATAAAGATATACCACAACATAGTTTACATAAGGATAACCCCTTATACATTACTGCCCTAATTGGAGATGTAGCCGTTAAAAGAGTCTTGATTGATAATGGTTCATCTCTAAATATTTGCACTTTTGACTTCTACCAACGATTTGGGTTTAGAAGTGATGAAATGAAGAAAACTGACATGATTATCAAAGCTTTCAATGACGAAACACAAGAAACATGTGGAGTTATTACCATCCCATTGCAAGTTGGTCCTAGAACCTTAGATACGACCGTGTTTATTGTACATTGCCCCGCATCGTACAATATACTCTTGGGTCGATCCTTGGATCAATGCAATGCGGGCTGTCCCATCAACTTTACACCAATGTGTTAAATTCAAATTTAAAAATCAGTTGGTCACTATCCATGGTGATCCTAGACCCTTTGATATGTGTGCTTTGGCAGAACTTGTTGGAGTTCAATTTTGCCCTGCTCTGTCATCCACACATCCTAATTCTTATTTTTCATCTAAAACTGTGAAACACACTCCCATAGCTTCACCTATTTCTCCTCCATTAATTTCACCCTCATATATAGATCAACAATCTTCTAAACAAACCACTCTAGAACCTCAAAAAGATCTTCAATCCACAACCAATCCTTCATGTTCTATCCCTATAATTTCAAAACCTATAGACCCATTCATTAACACTTCCACATTATCAACATCTATCATACCTTCCACATCTAAAGATATAGGGAATGATCCTTCTACATCTTATGCTCTTTCTGATGAACTTTTACCTGATTTATCCACAATTTTTATATCAAAAAAAACAAATGCTTTTATGCAAGATTCAATTCTTTTAAATAACTTGCCGCCATCTCCTCGTACTTTGGGCCTCCCACAACCCATGGGAAGTACTTACCAAGTCGGGAGTTGTGCCTTCATTTATAAAGGATATGACTGGGGAAGAATACCTCGGAATATCAAAACTCATCATGATGGATATGCTCGATGTTATTTTACTAATGAGTATATTAAAGCTAAACCTATAATGCTTAAAATGGGATATAAAGGGAAAGGCTTGGGACCTTTCCAAAATGGTATGAAAGAACCTTTCGAGGTAGAACCGTGGCCTGCCCGTTGTGGTGTGGGCCTATTTCCTAGTAAGGGTCAACCCTTTCCTTTTGAAGATGATGATCAACTCATATGTTATCAAGATTATTTGGATAGGCGTGATGATTTGCCTCTAAAAAATCAGCCATTTACATGTAACATGCTATCCATAGCTTACCCTGAATTGATTGTTGAATCCGATGATGAGTTGGAAGGAGATATTTTCCATGATGTCTCCGTTGAAGAGATGTTACACAATGGGTTTTATTTTGATGGTTCTATACCAACTATAGCCCAGCTTGAGGCCACTAATCCTCAAGATGAATTATCCAAGTTAACCTTAAAAGAATTACAAGAATTGGGCGTCTCACCCGCCCCACCTAATTTTGAAAGAGATCTACACATGGAAGTAGAAAACGTCATTAAAGTTAACATTGGAGCTGAGGATAATCCCCACATAATCAATATTAGATCAGAATTAAGTCAAGAAAAACAAGAGCAATACATTGCATTCCTTAAAGAATATGAAGATGTCTTCGCTTGGACATATGAAGATATGCCAGGTCTGGACCCTTCCGTAGTCATGCATCATCTAGTAGTCCATCCGGATGCTAAACCTGTTAAACAAAAACTTAGAAAAATGCATCCCAAAGTGGCCTTACTAGTCAAAGGGGAGTTAGAAAAACTCCTGAATGTTGTTTTTATACAAGCTATTGATTATGCTTGAATGGATCTCAAATGTAGTTCCAGTCACCAAGAAAGAAGCTACCAAAGTTAGGGTTTGCACAGATTTTAGAGATATTAACGTTGCATGCCCTAAAGATGATTTTCCTCTTCCAAACATGGACCAAATCATTGATTTTACTGCTGGGAGTGGGATGATGTCCTTAATGGATGGATTCTCTGGTTATAATCAGATCAGGATAGCTCTTGAAGATCAGGCTAAAACAACCTTTATTACCCCCTGGGGTACCTTTTGTTGGAAAGTGATGCCATTCGGCTTAAAGAACGCAGGTGCAACCTATCAACGAGCTATGACTTATATTTTTCATGATATGATGCATGATATCCTACATGATTATGTAGATGATATTATAGCTCGCTCTATTAATGAAGATAACCATTTAGATGATTTGAGAAAAGTTTTTAATCGGTTAAGAGAATATCTTATTCGATTAAATCCAACCAAATGCATATTTGGAGTTAAGTCCGGTAAACTATTAGGGGTTATAGTTTCTTTACGTGGCATCAAAATTGACCCTCTCAAGATTGCGGCTATCATTGATATGCCCGCACCTACCAATATATCCGAATTACGAAGTTTACAAGGTAAACTTCAAGCTATCCGTCGCTTCATCGATAAGTTGGCGGACAAAACCGGTCCCTTTCTTAAGCTCCTTAAGAAGGATGTCCCTTTTAATTGGGATGACGAATGTAAAGAAGCTTTTGAACTTCTCAAACAATACCTCCTTAACCCACCTATGCTTTCTCCACCTAGACCTGATCGCCCATTTCTCCTGTATATTTTAGCTTTAGATTCTGCCTTAGGAGCTATGTTAGCTCAGCTTGATGATGAGAAGAGAGAACGTGCTAATTATTATATTAGCCGAACCTTCATCAGTTATGAAACCCGCTACACAACATTAGAAAAACTATGTCTAGCAGTCATGTTTGCTACGCAAAAATTATGCCATTATATGCTTAGTCAGAAAACCTATGTCATTGCTAAATATGATCCCTTGAGGTATCTCATGAGTCGACCTTATTTATCGGGTCGTACAGCCAAGTGGGTTCTTGCTCTAAGCGAGTTTGACCTCACGTTCATAGGACAGAAGTTTTTTAAGGGTCAAATCATAGCAGATCAATTAGTCTGCTGCACCCTTAGAGTCTACCCATCCCCTCATCATTGAGTTTCTCGATGAATGCCTTCAATTAGAGGCAGACCATATTGAACAATGGTCCTTATACTTTGATGGAGCCCGATGCATGAGTGGGGCTGGTGCGGGTATTATTTTAATATCCCCACAAAAACATCTTATTCCTCTGTCCTTCAAATTAACATTTGCTTGCACCAATAATACTGCTGAATATGAAGCTCTAATCCTTGGATTACGAGCTGCCTTGGCGCTAAAAATTAAACATCTATTAGTTTTTGGTGATTCTCAACTTGTCATAAATCAAATTAATGAAGTTTATCAGACCAGAGATGATAAATTGCGCCCATATAAAGCATATGTTTTGCAATTGTTATCTCTATTTGATCAAGTTACCTTGGAAGCTATTCCTCGAACTAGCAACCGTGCGGTGATGCTATGGCCGCAGCTGCATCTCTTCTGCCCTTGGAGTTAGATGACGAATATGCCACCATCATTATTCGTCGACTCCAGGAACCCGCTTCAAATAAGTCATGCTTAGAACCTTTGGATGTGTTTCTAATCAATGAAACTACTCCTGAACCTTGGTATATGGATATATTTGATTTTCTCCAAAATGGGACTTTCCCTGCCAATTCTAATAGAAACCAGCATCGGTTATTACGTAGACGAGCAAGTCGATTTGTAATAATTGGCAATACTTTATATAGGAGATCTTTTGAAGGTATCCTATTAAGATGTTTGAATTTAGAAGAATCCAAATCAGCCTTGAGTGAAGCCCACGATGGATCTTGTGGAGGACACTTCGGTGGTAGTGTCATTGCTAAAAAGCTCCTTAGGATAGGATACTTTTGGCCTACCATGGAGAATGATGCACATGATTATGTGCGCCATTGCGACAAGTGCCAGAAACATGCTGACCTTGTCCATGCCCCTGCACAAGAACTGCAGGCTATTTCATCTCCTTGGCCCTTTTCAAAATGGGGCTTAGACATTATTGGCAAAATTAATCCTGTGTCATCTGATGGACACAAATTCATCATAACCGCCATCGAGTATTTCACGAAGTGGGTTGAAGCTATGCCTTTAGCTTCCTGCACTGGCACACAAGTCTCTAAATTTATTTTTAATCAAATCATTTGTAGGTTCGGAATTCCTGCAAATCTCATCTCAGACAATGGAACTTGTTTCAAAAATAAAGATGTTAAGAAATTATGCCAAAAATATAAGATTCAACATCGCTGGTCCACTCCCTATTATCCTCAGGGTAATGGTCAAGCAGAAGCATCTAACAAAACCTTAATCAAAATTCTCAAAATATTGGTCAATAAATCTGGCCGCGACTGGCACATTCAATTATATCCAGCCTTGTGGGCCTATCGAACTAGTGTTCGAACCCCCATTGGAACTTCACCTTTTGTTTTGGTTTATGGTGCTGAAGCCATTTTTCCCTTTGAATTAGAAGTTCCTTCTTTGGCTCTACTACTTCAAGATACCGAAGTAGGAGATGAATATCGAGCTGGCAGACTCAGTCAGCTGGAACTCCTAGATGAAAAATGCATCAATGCTTTGGAGCATCTCCGTGCCTACCAAAACAAGCTTAAAAGATCATATGCTAAAAAAGTTCGTCATCGATCCTTTGAGATCGGCGACCTTGTTTTAAAAGAAAATCAAAAAAATACTAATGCAACTAAAGACCTTAAAGGTAAATTTGAGCCCAACTGGCTTGGACCATACATTATCACTGCTAAATTTGAATCGGGAGCATACAAATTAGCTACCTTAGATGGTAAATATTTAAAAGAACCTATGAATATTATGCATCTTAGGCGATATTACGCATAAAATTTGGTCATTTCATCATTTGTACATATTTTGCATGTTGTCTTATTTTAAAAATATATCAAACTGTTTACACAAAAACAAAAACAAACAAAAATAATAAAAATAAAAACAACAATATTCTTGACTCTTTCGAAACCAAAACAAAATAAAGAAGAAAGAGAGAGTCAACATTCTCAAACTTCCCAAAAAGTATTTGTATATATTTCTTCTTACAAATGTTGCGAGTTATATATTTCAAATTATTTTGGATAAATTAGCATTTATTTGGAATCCCTCACTTTCACAAACACAAAATAAATATCTTGATTTTTATCCGGCATGATTACTAATCTCTCTTATATCAAAGTCCACAAAATTCAATTAAATAAAGTTTGAGCACAGAGAATTGATCTTGTTATTTACTTAAACCAAGCACATCCTTTCACAATAAAATGATTATATTTGTAATGTCCATGCTATGCTACATAGTAGAAGTGGTTTCTTGAGCGAAAAGTTTCCCCTGCTATCCTATCATGCACATGGTCTAGAATCTTTGAGAATTGGCAAAAGGACAAGCTCACCCCTACCCAGAATAAAAATCCCTTGCTCTACAGACTAATCCGAGCAAGTATCCCTAGCATAGGAAGAAAAGCAAAGTTCAAGAAAAAGAGAAAAAGAAAAATGTTATTTTATATCATTACAGCAATGTTTCAAGCATTATCTCAAAAATCAAGCAAAAATACAAAAGAAAAGCAAAAGAAAAGCAAAAGAAAGCAAAAGCAAAAGCAATAAAATCCCTCTCCCTACCCATTGAAAAGAAAAGAAGGGTTGATGAGCTTGAATCCCTGGAATTCTCAATTATTCGAAAACTGTGAGGTAAGCCCCATAACAGGTGGTTTGTGCCCAACCTGCTTGGCCTTGGGTAACTCCTAGCGTGGCGATATGTCTGTCACATTAGCGACCTTCTTTTGTACAGACCTATGTCTGCTTATGGATTAGCTAGCTCTTGATAATCCGACTTACATAGTAGTCTGGTATGGTTATATGCATCTAAATCATGGTTAATGAACACTTATTTGGTTCATTCAAATCACTTGTATCAAATTATCTTGCTCAAAACTGGTAAACGAACATAGCAATTGCACACACATTTGTATTTGAGAGATTTTGTGTATCATTATGATAAATCAAGATTGGAAATGAACTCACATATGCACATGGGATTCCTTATAAATCTAACTTTTGTCTTCGAGATACTTTGAAATATCTTTGCAAATTGTCTGGAATAATTTCATTTTTCCTTTCTCGCATAAAGACAACTACATGCATAATCAAAAATCAAAATTTCTTTCAAACCATACAATAAAAACACATATATATATTGTCGACTTTCGCGACGATGGTATAGTTCCAGAACTTAAATGGGAGTCTTATGCCTAGCGCAAGTCCTCCTCTTCATATTTTCTGTTTATTTTCAACAATTAAAAATCAACCATACAATAAAACTATTATATCAACTTTTTCTTTGGATTTCGCGATGATGGTATAAGTCTATACCTACATATTCTATGCCTAGCGCAAACCATTGTACCAATTTTTATTCCCCATTTATTTAAAATCATAAAAACATATGACTTAAATCATTATGTTATACAATTATGTTTTTAAAAAGCATGCACATTATCACTATTTCATGTCATTATGTCAATATGCAAATTTGCAATGATGGTATAATTCCTAGGGAATTATCCAAAAATTTTATCACACTTAGGAATTTATGCCTAGCAAAAATCATTTTAAAATATTTCATGCATAATATTTTCATGAAAAGTCTGAAAACAAATCATCATCATCATCATCATTTGCATCATCACACCAAAGTCTTAAGACAGTCTCTTAAGCACTCTTTTACTTTTAACAATATTTCTATACTTGGGATTAGCTTGACGACCGAGTGAGCGGCGACTCCATGAAATGGTCTATAACAGCGACAATGTCCTTTGAAATTATTGTTAAAGGTCCCTTTTATTTTTTATCAAATCATCACATCACAAACAACCAATTTGTTACATCAGATTATTTCATTTAAATTTTTAAAGCATGACATTTAAACCATACATATTTTCCAACGACATAATTACATGAATCATCAAATCAATCACACCAAAACATTAAAAGCATCATACAAACGCATAAGACAAGTCATATGATCAAAAAATATCTCATCTATATATATATCAAATATATGTACATCATATCAAAACTAGATTGGTATGCCACAATCTACATCTTGGCATACTCAATCCTCTCAATCAAATATACAATCTCTGTGTAGTGCAGTAGCCTCACCTCGAGAACCCCTCGAGCTCTCAGCCTCATCTCCTCCCCGCCCTGAGGTGGAGGAGGTGGCCCCATCGTAGTCCGTGTGGTGCCATGAGTCCTGGATGTCGATCGTGATGATGTCCTAGATGACCCCATCACGACAGGCTCTGCAATATGAGCTGGTAATGGCACCCTCTGCTCTGCTGGCACCACCTAGTAATATAGAGCCTGATAGAATGTAACCTGGGCAATAGCGCATGCTAAATCTCGAGTGCTCGCTCCTCCACCCCGAGCTCTAAGTCGTGTAGCCTCATCCTACAATGTCTGCACCTGAGCCTCAGGTGGGCAACCTCAGCCCAAAGAGTAGCCATCTCACTACTCTCTCCAGTGTCAACACCCTTGCCCTTATCGGGCGATGGTGGCCTCTCTCTCTATGGAGAAGGGGGTCTCTCCTCCCTCCTCTCCCACTATCGTGGCCTCTGCTGAGCCTGTGGTCTCCTCTGCTCTCTCCTGTCGTGACCCTGTGCTGCCTCAATGGTCGCTTGGCACCGCCTCCCCATCCGATGCACAACTACATGAATCGGACCCTGAGCCCTCATCATCCGAGGAGGGCGGATGCCTGTGTACCAGGCATCATAGCCGTCGGCTACCCCAGCGTCATCCCCATCCACTGGCTGAATGGGGGCATCATCTACGTCCTGACTCCAGAATCGCTGCATATCTGGAGCCCCGCTAACCGTAGTGTTATCCCGGATAGTCCAAGAAAACTCGTAGTCTCTGAGAGATGGGATCCCCTACTGTAGACCGAACTGCCTCAAAACTCGGTCGTACCGATGGAGCTCCACCTCTCCCCTCTCCATCCTCAGCCAACAGACTCGCTTGATGCGAGCCAGCTCCTGTCCATCCTCGGCCCACCCTGGATGATCTCTCCAAGGCCTCCAGGTGATCTGGTCGGAGACAAGGTCGTCTAGTAGTCTCCGGGATGCTGGCAGATCTATCCACCGTTGTGCCCCTCTTCGGAGCCACCAGTAGAAAACTCGGGGCCTCTCCCCATCAATCCCTGTCAGTGGGAGCCCTACCGGCCTTCGCACCATGATGTGCTCCCAGCACCAAACCTGTAGTAGTGATGTCATAACCAGACATCGGCCGCCCTTGTATACGACCCCATGAAGGATCCTATACAATCGGCAGAGTACAAAGCTCCCCCAAGCAAACCTGTACCCATGGTCTCTCATGTCATAGACCACATCTGTCAGTAGCCATGGTACCCTGCATCCGCTCTGGTGGCACAACAGAAGTCCACCTACCACCCCAGCCAAAACCCGTGTGAGTCTAGATGCCCCAGGCATCTGGCATAGTGACTCGATATTCACTCCGCCCTTCTCCAGGGCGAAGCTCGGATCGCCACACAGTCGCATCATCGCGTGGCCCTGATTGGCCATGGGAGTGATCAGCCGTCCTTGTATGGGGATCCTCAAAATCCTCCATACATCCTCCAGTGTGGGAGTCATCTCCCCTGTCGATAACCGAAAATAGGAAGAACCCGGATACCACCTCTCTGCTAGGGTTGTCAATAGCCCCATATCTGTAGAAACCTGTGGCATCTCTGCCACATGCTGCAAGCCAACTTGAGCCAGCTGATCTCGCTCTGCCTGAGATAGAGTGGCCAAGTCATCCTTCAACCCGCCATATTTCCATTCTCTGCTCTTTAGTAATCCTCTCTGCAACATAAACAAAATCAACAATAAAAATCATTAATAAATCATTAATTAAAAATGCAAGTCAAAATAAGTTCAATTTTATAAATGATGATATCGTCCACAATTGGACGATATCGTCCCCAATTTGAGCAAATTCGTCTCCGATTTTGCATGAGGAAATCGTCCCTTATTGGACGAAATCGTCCCCCTATCGTCGATTTCGCCCTTAGACGAAATCGACGATATCGAGACGATTTCGGCGAAATCGAGACGATTTCGTCTCGACGACGTCGACGGCCCAAAAATGGCCGTGATGCTCAAAAATCAATCAAATCTAATCTAAAAAGCATGAAATTCTAAAGTAAAGCATTCTAAATTCAGTTTAGACCCTTACCCGTAGCCCGCGTCGGACCTCTGTCGATCTGTGCACTGTCTCGACCATCTTGTCTCCAGAGCTCTAAAAACTAGGAAAATGAACAGTAACAATGAATTAGGGTTTTACCCTATTTTTCTTAATTTTATTCAAAAACAATTAAAAACATTTTAAAATTTTGCTTTTCCATGTTTTTACCTCAAACGTTCGATTTGGGTAAAAACACGGAGGGGGCACCATAGTAAGCTATCGTACGATTCGACCTAGAATCGTCGCCTAAAAATGGGAATAATTTTTGCTTTCTCGTAGATCGAGAAGAACTCATCTTTAACGCATTTTCTTCGAAAAATTCGCTAAAGAGGGGGCAAAATGTAGCACCCTAAAATTGGCGCAGTAAAACCTTAAATAATTACAATTACTCTAGTAAATATTCAAATTCAAATTTTAACCCCCAAAACCGCTCCCAAACCGTCGTTTAACCCGTTTCCTCCTTTCCCGTGCCATTTTTAGAGTTTGTTTTGACCGTTTGACGATATCGTCGCCGATCAGACGATATCGCCTCAGATCGGACGATTTCATCTGGGCTAGGACGTCCAGACGATCTTGTCCCAAAACTAATTTTTCACAATTAGCCTCTGTTCCAACGGCGTCTCTAATCCGGGCGGAAGCGTGTCTGTGTCGTTAGAGACCCTCCCCATTGGAGATCTCCCAAATTGGGATGATCTCCAACCTCCTAACCTCCCTCCTAAGCCTATTTAAACTTAGGACTCCCCCTTGGCATCCCCCTGGCTGAAATTTCCTGTAACACAAGTTCTACGTGCATTAGACCGTCTTAAATTATTATTTGCCTCCATATTTGTCCAAATTTATTTGCAGGAACCTTAGTATTTTTCAGCCGGAGCAAGCTCAGTTCGTCATGGACGATCCTGTTCAATTCGAGACGATTTCGCACCAATTCGAGACGATCTCGACTGCAGTCTGCATTGGGGGCAATCAGTGCCCAGAGTTTGCATTTCCTCATTATTTTCTGTTGCATTATTTTGTATTTAGTTAATCTTATGATTATTCTTTATTATTTTGCATCTTGGAGTTCACCCATGTAGTTTAATTGCATAATAAGGTCATGATTAGCTATTAAAGTGTTGCAACTTACTTGCATTTCTATTCGAGATTATCTGTTAACATCCTTATTGTCATTTTACATCATTATCCTCTATTAGCATTGTTGCATTTTTTGTATTTTGTGTCTATTTCTCTGTTTGCAGGTCTCTGACGAATTCGTCAGATCTCAGACGATCCTGCAGGTCGGAGACGATCCCGTCAAATTCTAGACGATCCTGTCTGCTTCAAGAATCAGAACCTCCATCAGACATCCGGATCAGGTATGGCTCTTTAATTTAGCTTTTTCTCTCTATTTTCTGTTCAAATCTGTTTTTTGTATTTCATTTAGTCTGCATTTTCATAATAGAACAACTTAGATTCATTTGGCCAAACCTAGGACTCGAATGTTTAAAGATAAAACTGAACACATTAAACACATTCCCAACCTAGGCGTGGAAACTGCCATTCAAACGTTTCTTGGTGAACCCACCATCCATCGAAAAATCACCATAATACACCTCCCCCGAGAGGCGGGACCTTCGCAAGGCCTCTCAGTCCGAGGTACCGCGCCATCCTTTTCCCATCCTCCTTTCGGGCACGGATCCTATAGCCTGAAGGTAAGGATGCAAAAAATTTGGAGCGATACGTGTGGTTTTTGAAAGGGGTAAAAATGGATGCATAGAAAAGTGCACGAGGGGAATGTGAGAAATGCCTACAATGGAGAAGGGGAAGACCTATTCTATATTAGGGTTTTGGAATTGATTTTGTAATGTTTTTACCCCTTTTGGAATTGATTTTGCTCTTTTTGGAATTGATTTTGCATTGATTTGTTCTTTTGAATTGATTTTACATTGATTTGTTCTTTTGAATTGATTTTGTATTGATTCAAGGGGTTTTGAATTGATTTTATACCTTTTGAATTGATTTTGGTCTTTTGAGTTGATTTTGCATTGATTTATTCTTTAAATGTTAATTGTTTTGCAAGAGGTTATTTAAGATATTTTTAGGTGTCTATAGAAATAAATTCAAAGGAATGAAAAGTTATCACATAAGAGGCTCTTATAAATTTGTTATCATTTCTAAAAATCCAATAAATACTACTCTAGAAATGATGCAGGAGCATCCGGTGGCAGCAGAGCAATCTTGCATCAAACAAAATTTTTCTAAGTGTTTTGTAAAGAAAAAAAATAAAAAATAAAATAAAATAAAATAAAATAATATATGTGTCACGATATCGCGACATAAAAAGTGTCGCGATATCGCGACCAAAATAGGGAAAGAAGATGCGACGGGCTGAAGGTCGCGATATCGCGACATGTCACGATTTCGCGACATGTTGCGAAATCGTGACGTCGCCAACGCAACAGAAGGCGCAGAGGTTAGAGGGTCACGAAATCGCAACATGTCACGATTTCATGACATGTCACAAAATCGTGACCAAGGTAAAGAGCAGTGGCTACGGTGGACAGAGGGTCACGAAATCGTGACATGTCACGATTTCGCGACATGTCGTGAAATCGTGACCGAGGCAAGGAGCAGCGACTACAACGGACAAAGGGTCACGAAATCGTGACCGAGGCAAAGAGCAGCGACTACGATGGACAGAGGGTCACGAAATCATGACCGAGGCAAAGAGCAGCGGCTACGACAGATAGAGGGTCACGAAATTGCGACATGTCATGATTTTGCAACCAAAGCAAAGAATAGAGGTTGCGACGGATGGAGGGTCGCGAAATCATGACCGTCGCAAAATCGTGACCAAAAATAGCCGAAAGGTGATGGAGATGAGAATGTCACGATTTTGTGACATGTCACGAAATCATGACCAGCAGTGGAGGAAGAAGGTGCCGAGGATATTGTCATGATTTCGTGACATGTCACAAAATCGCGACCGGAGTAGAAAAGCGAAGGCGTCCGAAGGAAGATGTCGCGATATCACGACCCGAAGGCAAGGAAGGCAGAGATGAAGAGAAAACGTCGTGATATCATGACATGTCATGATATCGCGATCGAAAGGGAGAAAGAGCACAGGGAAGCCAAAATGTCACGATATCGTGACATGTCGTATTTTCATGCCGAAAGACAAGTCGAAGACGAAGAGTCGAAAAGGGAGACGTGTCAAATATATGGACGATGAAGCGACACGGGGAGGAAAAATGAAAGGTTCTGGAAGAGTAAACGAAGGGCCGCCAGCTGGAAATGGAGCGTCACCTAAGAACCTTTATAAATGAGAGCAAAGGCATGCATAAGGGGATGGAAAAATTACTGGAACGATAATATCTTTTTTTTTCTTGTTGTATTTCCAGATTTGAGAAACTCTGAAAAGACACAATTCTTCTGTGACTTATGTAATAATCTGCTGTGAACGTAATAATACGCTGTGACTGTAATATTATGCGGTGACTGTAATATTCTACTGTGACTATAATATTATGCTATGACAGTAATTCTTTGCTACATTTGAATAAAATACAACTGTTTTTCCTCTTAGTAATTTTGGCTCTCGATCAAGTGGTATCAAAGCTAGAAGATTCTGAGCGTGTAAGCAGAGCGTCGAATGTGAGGCAGCTTGCACCAGGATTTGTGGAAGAGCTTTGTGAAAGTAGTGAACATAATGCCTCCAAGAAAGAACTATGGTCATGGAAAAAATATGGTACCAGACGAAGATTTCAGAGCATTGCAGAGGCAAGTGCAAGCCCTGCAAGAGGAGTTGCGAAGAGGGGTGGAGCCAAAAGGAGAAGACAATAGTGATGATGAAGCCTGGGTAACTGATGACCCATCAGATGATGAAGAAACATTGGATCCTTCTGAATCTAGATTGCTTAAAGCCCTATCTCAAGCCAGGAAGAGGCCGAAGTTTGATGTCTCTACGTATTCTGGGAATCTCAACCCAGAAGAGTTGATTGATTGGATCAACGATATGGAGGAATACTTTGAGTATGAGGAGGTTGTAGATCCAGACCAGATAAAATTTGCAAAACCAATATTGAAAGGCCATGGTAGCTTATGGTGGAAAGGAGTATAACTCGAAAGAAATAAAAATAGAAAAGAAAAGATAACCAGATGGGACCGAATGGTGGAGAAACTGAAGAGAAAATTTATTCCCATAGATTACGAGTTGGACCTGTTGAGGAGGATGCAGTGTTTGAGATAGTCAGGCAAGTCTGTCCAAGAATACACTGAAGAATTCTACAAAATCTCCATCAGAACTGGCCATTTAGGGGCTAATAAGGAGAAAGTAGCTAGATACATCAATGGGTTGAGAATGAACATTCAGGAAGAACTCAGCTTGATCAGAATAGCCACCATAGAAGATGCATACCAGTTGGCCTTGAAGGTAGAAGAGAAACTAAATAGAAGATTCGAAGGAAACCAGAGAGGAAGGGATCGTGGTGGAAGAACCGATGGAGGAAATTACCGAGACCAGAAGAAGACTGGTGAAACAAGCAGACCCTAGGAACAGAAAAAGGAGAATACCTACTGCCTGCGTGATCAGAACAATGACTACCAGAGAGGAAGAGGTAGACCTGGACGTGGGTATAGAAGAGGGGTTTTCCATGGAACCTGTTTCCAGTGTGGAGAAGAGGGACACCGGTCATACGAATGTCCTTAACACCAAGAAAGGACGGATAAGATACCTGAGGGTAATGCCAGAGCTGCTATGGCAGATGAAGGTGCAGAGTCAAAAAACTCTGAAGAGGCAGAAGAAGTGTTGATGATGAGAAGAACACTGTTGAATGAGGAAAAAGAACCAGAACAGAGGAAGAGCCTGTTTCACACAAGGTGCAAATGTGCAGGGAAGGTCTGCAATGTTATCATTGATAATGGTAGCATAGACAACTTAGTTTCAAAAGAGATGGTTACTAAGTTGAAATTGGGAAAGAGGAAGCACCCGCATCCATATCAGATTTTGTGGTTGCAAAAAGACCACAGAGCACTCATCAGTGAACAGTGCTTAGTCAAATTTCACATTGGAAATTATCAGGATGAGGTCCTATGTGATGTTTTGCCGATGGATGGTTGCCATTTATTGTTGGGAAGACCATGGCAATTTTACAGACATGCAGTGCATGATGGGCATGCAAATACGTACTCTCTGACAAAGGATGGAGTACGTCACAAATTGAAGCCACTGAAGGAAGTGGATGAGAAAGTGTGCGAGAGTGCTGGAATCGCCTGGTGGATGGAAGACAGTTTTTGGATGGCCTGAAAAGGGATTCAATGTGTTATGCATTAATCCCTACTGTTAAGAAAGAATAGTACACAGATGTTCCAACAGAGGTCGAACACCTATTAGAAGAATTTCCAGACATCATATCAGATAATGTGCCTAAGGGTTTACCATTGATGAGGAAGATCAGTCACCATATTGATTTGGTACCTGGATCTAGTTTAACCAACAAGGCAGCCCACAGAATGACTCCTGTGGAAAGTGAAGAGCTGAGTAGGCAAGTCCATGAGTTGTTGAAAAAGGGACTGATTCAAGAAATCTTGAGTCCATGTGCGGTACCTGTAGTACTAGCACCAAAGAAGGATGGGGAGTGGAGGATGTGTACGGACTCCCAAGCTATAAACAAGATCACCATAAAATACAGATTTCCATTACCAAGGATGGATGATATTATGGACTATTTGAGTGGAGCCAAGTACTTCACCAAGATTGGCCTAAAGAGTGGCTACCATCAGATTCGGATCAGAGAAGGAGATGAGTGGAAAACTGCTTTCAAAACTAGAGAAGGTTTGTATGAGTGGTTGGTCATGCCATTTGGGCTAACCAATGCACCAAGCACATTCATGCGGTTGATGAATGAAGTGCTGAAGGAGTTCTTAGGCAAGTTTGTTATTGTCTATTTGGATGACATTTTGATATTCAGCAGAACCCTGGAAGAGCACCTGATGCATATCGGGAGGGTTTTTGAGAAGCTGAGGGAAGAACAGTTGTTGATCAACTTGAAGAAGTGCAATTTTGAGAAGGAGTTGGTATACCTGGGATTTGTCATATCAGTTGAAGGTCTGAAAATGGACCCAAAAAATATGAGGGCTATCAATGAATGGCCTACTTCAAGAAGCACTTTTGAAGTGAGATCATTTCATGGTTTAGCCATTTTTTACAGGAAATTCATCAAAAATTTCAGCAGTATTTGTGCACCCCTTACAGAAACAATGATAGGGGATAGGAAAGACTTTAAGTGGACCTTGGGAGCTGGAAAAAGCTTTGATATGTTGAAGAAGAAGGTCACTGAGCAACCTATTTTAGCACTTCCAGATTTTAATAAGGTATCTCAGGTAGACTGTGATGCCAGTGGTAGTGCCATTGGAGCTGTGCTGAGTCAAGAAGGTAAGCCTGTTGCTTACTTTAGTGAGAAACTCAATGATGCCAGGAAAAAGTATTTAGTGTATGATCAAGAATTCTATGCTATAGTTCAGGCCCTAAAGAAGTGGAGACATTATTTGCTGTCGAAAAAAATTATGCTATATACTAATCATCAGGCCTTACAGTATATAAATAGCCGGGGAAAATCGAACCAGAGACACTTAAAGTGGGTTGAGTTTCTGCAGAGTTATTCCTTTGTGTTGAAGCATAGGAGTGGAAAATCCAACAGAGTTGCAGATGCCTTGAGTAGAAGGCAGAGTTTGCTGACAGAAATGAAGGTGGAAGTATTGGGATTTGATGAATTGAAGGGTTTATATCCTGAAGAAATTGCGACCGAGGTAAAGAGCAGCGACTACGATGGACAGAGGGTCATGAAATCATGACATGTCGTGAAATCACGACTGAGGCAAAGAGTAGCGGCTATGGCGGACAGAGGGTCACGAAATCACGACTGAGGCAAAGAGCAGCGGCTACGATGGATAGAGGGTCGCAAAATCATGACATGTCATGATTTTGTGACATGTCACGAAATCACGACCAAAGAAAAGAACAGAGGTTGTAGCGGACGGAGGGTTACGATTTCGCAACCGTCGCGAAATTGTGACCAAAAACAACCGAAAGGTGATGGAGATGAGAATGTCGCGATTTTGTGACATGTCACGAAATCGTGACCAACAGTGGAGGAAGAAGGTGCCGAGGATATTGTCGCGATTTCACGACGTGTCATGAAATCGCGATCAGAGCAGAAAAGCGGAGGCGTCCGAAGGAAGATGTTGCAATATTGCGACATGTCGCGATATCGCGACCCGAGGCAAGGAAGGTAGAGATGAAGAGAAAACGTCGTGATATCGTGACATGTCGTGATATCATGATCGAAAGAGAGAAAGAGCATAGGGAATCCAAAATGTCACGATATCGTGACATGTATTTTTGCGTCGAAAGACGAGCCAAAGACGAAGAGTCGAAAAGGTAGACGTGTCGAATATCTGGATGATGAAGCGATACGGGGAGGCAAAACGAAAGGTTCTGGAAGAGTAAATGAAGGGCCGCCAGCTGGAAATGGAGCGTCACCTAAGAACCTTTATAAAGGAGAGCAAAGGCATGCACAGGGGGATGGAAAAATTATCGGAACGATAATATCTTTTTTTTCTTGTTGTATTTCTAGATTTGAGAAACTCTGAAAAGGCGCAATTCTTCTGCGACTTATGTAATAATCTGTTGTGAACGTAATAATCCACTATGACTGTAATATTATGCGATGACTGTAATATTCTGTTGTGACTATAATATTATGCTATGACAGTAATTCTTTGCTGCATTTGAATAAAATACAACTGTTTTTCCTCTTAGTAATTTTGGCTCTCGATCAAGAAAAGGCAACCACTTGAATTATTTATAGGTAAATTATCACTTTTAATGTGTTTACGAGGGTATATTCTTGCACAACCATGTCATGATCATGAGAAGTACTATTAATGTTGTCATTATTAATCTCATCGTTGCAACCTAGTTAGTTATCAAACATGCAAAGACACTCCAAAATTTTAGCTATGTCAATTAACAACAAGATCAAGATTGTATGACCATATTGGCATATGAAAAAACATTAATGACAAATGAAGACCCTTAATAGATGCCTACTAAACCCTAATCCTTAGTAATAGAAGTAAAACCCATAAAATTAAGGCATCTATGGATCTTTATAAAAGATATAGGATCAAAAAGAAAAATATAAAAAATGCATATATGGTGTGTGCATATTAAAAGTTAAAGTGCAACCTACAATTTTTAAAATAGGTGATTAAAGTAATGTACGATGCTAGAACGCATGTACCTTACTGTATTTGCATCATAATATCAAAGATAAAGCAAGAAAACATATAATGACAATGAATTAAAAAAAATGTAACAAACTCCTTTTATTAATTCATCATGAAAATCAGTTATATTTATGTCCCTCTTAATGAATACAAAGATATGAAGCCCCAAGATGGGGGATCGTGCAATTCGCAAACCTTCTAGATTGACACAAATTGATTGAGGGCTTATTGATGCCTCCTTATCACTCGTGCGGAGGAAATATCCTTAGATGTGGTTTTGTCCTTTGTAGATCCTATCACCTGCACACAAAGCAACCACAAAACATGTCAATAGCATATGCAACCTCTCATGATGAGGTTTGTTTCAAGAAATTGCATGAAATGACATGAAAGCATGAAAAGCATAAAGGTAAGCAAAGATGCATAAATAAATGCTAATCAACCATACAAATGCATTGAAAATGATAAATCTACTCTAATATAAGCTAATAAAGCAAGAATAAATAGAAATCTAGGCTAAAAACTAAAGAAATCATGCATCAAACCCTAGCCACTACTACCATCGACGGTGGAGGCCTGCGAGCTGCTGTCGATGATAGCAAATGCACACTATGAATTTTACCTCTTGAATAATGGGTTGCAACACACAATTCACTAGTTGAATTGATGGCCAATGGTCACCTGTGTGTCCAGAGATGAATTAGCGATTGAAATCGATATAATTTGTGTCAGATTGGTGTGAAATTGCAAGGTATACTTCTCAATCCTTTGGAAGCTCCATTGTTGTTTGCATGCTTGTCAATCCACAATTGGGCAAAATTTTGACACTCCTCAAGGGTTATCAAGTCGCTATCCAATATTGTAGAGCTTCACTACATAAACATTGCCTCACTTTGTTCATTCATGTGAGGGCCTATAAATAGGCCTCCCAAATTCCAATCTTGGCTTCATGGAGAAGCCAAGATCAAGAATTGCCAGCTTGTGGTAGTTGGGAGGAACCTTCTAGAATATTCATGTCATCAACCACTCAAATCAGTTGGAAATTTCATTGGCACAACTAATTTGGCTCAACTCGGGAGGCCAAGATAGTTTCATAGCTAGCCATTGTCAATAGGAGCAGCTAGCTTGTAGTTGCTTTGAGTATTAGTGGTTGGGCTGGTAGCCACTCTGATCATCAGTGGTTGAACCTGCATAGGACCAGACTACCCTAGATGAGTGGTTAGAACAACTACTACCTCTTGGAAAGGTCTAAGATCATTCATATGGTCTACAAAGGTACCCATATGAGTAGTCTCCTAAACATGACATGTTTTAGGTGTCTACAGATACCCCTTTTTGGGATGCATTGTGGGAAAACACAATGCTAAGCAAAAATAGACCACCTAAAGCCATATTCTAAGTTTCATGATTATCACTGATCTGATCACATTAGATGCCCCAATAATGAAAAGAGTATGCATCTCTGAATCATTGCTTCCAACTGATGAAAGAATTAAATTGCGTAAAACTTTGAAGATTTTTGACTTGATTGGTTTGACATTGCTTAGCATTCACAATGGTTGAAGGGTCAAAGTTGACAAAGATTTAATTCAACATATTTGTTTTTTTCCCAAGCAACAGGGTAAGCTTATGATAAATATTAGCCATTTGATTATATGATCATCAATGGCTACAAAGGAGGCACTCAACCCAACCTTAGCTGGTAGAGTTTTTGAAGCTTGAGTTTTGCCTAGGGGAGTGTGCCTAGATAACCAACATAAATGGTTCATGGATGCAATGATTGACACCTGGAAAGGTGCAAAAAATGCATTACAAGGTAAAATTGGCACAATAGGTATACCAATCCAATAGACAAGATTTGTCACAAAGACCATTGTGAAGTGGTACACTTCCCCATTTCAACAATCATGCCTAACCTCAAAGCTCATTGGTTAAATTTAAATCATGTGGTGGTAGCACCATATTGTCCATTCCTCATTGAAGCAATGATTGTGGATCTGATGCTTTGCGGTGAGTGCTATATCTACCGTCAAGTGCTAGCCATAATGTGCATTCATGGTAGGTGAGGGTGCAAATCTTATAGAGTAAGGAGTTCTATGGCTCAAAGGAAATATAATAATTTCAAAAATTAAAAATAGACTTGAGCCGAGAATATAATGAACATCTCCCATCGCCTCCTCAAAAAAGAGAATATTTTGCATGCATGAAAAAATTAAAGTTGATCTACGTGCTAGAACCCCACCTATTCCTAGGAGAAGGGCTATCTAGATTGAGAAAATTCAATGCTTGTTGAGTATGTCCTTGATGAAGAATCAAGCATGGAAGTTTGTTCCTATTCTAAAAGGGGAGAGGTTTTTAGTACCAACTACACATCTAATGGTCAGGTGGGGAATCCCAAGGCATATATTATTTCTAAAGTGTTATATCAAAAGGAGGGAATTGACTACTTAGAGATATTTATCCTAGCTTCTCAAATGGATTATGTTAAAATGATTCTTTCCATAGTTACTTCTTATGGTTGGAAAGTATATTATATGGATATGAAGATTTTTATCCCAAATAGTGAACTTGGGGAGGATATGCATTTGCAAAAACCACCTAGTTTTGAGCTTCATCAAGCAACTCCCTTGGTGTTTTGATTAATCAAGTGTTTTTATGTGCTTGAGTAGGTACCTTAAGCTTAGTATAAGAAGATCCATTTCTTGTTTCTTAGTTTTGGGTTTTGGTATTATGAGGTAAAGCATGATGTCTCTATCAGACATCAAGATGGTTAGATATCAATAATTTTGTTGTATTTTTATGACCTAATCATTATGAGCAAGTTCATCCTCTTTGATTGAGATAATGAAGTCATGGCTTTATAGTACTTTTTGTTGAAAGTGTAATCTAATTAATGGCCAAGGTAAAAATTGTATGATGCAATATTATATAGGACTATAGATAATCATTGTATACATGTATTTAATTTATTTTATTATTTTATTATGATGGGACCTAGTGAAACTTGTTATGGTTAAACCCGCCTTACAACTTGTAAATAGCCTAAAATCCCTATTGTTATGTTAGCTTAGCTTAACTTATATAATGTAATTTGGGTTTCGATGTTGGTATAAGTACCCTCCACCACTCCATCCATTGTATTGGAGTCTTGTGATCCTTATATATGGATAATATAGTGATTATTTGAAGTGCCTATAGGTTCCCATTATTTATTTGTCTTTTTAATCCATTATGTACGTTTTCTATGTAAGATTTGAGTGGATGGATTGCATCTGTTCATCTATGGGAATAGATATTAATTTTAACATGGCATCAGAATAGGTATGGAGAAACATTTCTTGGTCATGTAGGAATTCAAATCATATCCTTCAATCCTTCTTTTATGTCCTATGACAAATTCCTTCTCAAAGCTTCATAAGGGTTTTTGGAATAAGAGGCAAAGAGGATGTTTTATCATATATTATTTCACCATCCATATTTCTAGCATGTTCAAATAATGTGAGTTTTGTCAAATGTTTTAGGACCTTGAAGATGTAATTTGTGATGGAAAAATTATTGTAGAATTTATTTATTTTTGTCTAGCCTTTTCAAAAGAGTTGGCACCCTTTTTATGCAACCTATTTCAAAGGAATTGTCATCTCTTTTGAATGGCATGACACTCTATTTTAAGAAGAGTTCACATGTATCTATATATACAAAGGGCATACCAAATTTGAGCATCTGGCTAATGTGTTTCTTAAATGCTTCTTATTTGGCATCAAGAAGAAGGAAAACTTATCTGATCTAGCTGCTTTAATGCAACATGATGATGAGCATATCATGGATTACGAAAAAATATGGAGAAAGATAATGGAGAAGTTGCCATTTTATATTCTAACCATAGAATTAACTTGTATGTTTATAAATAGTTGTGCGAAGCACATCTCGCTACTACTACAGTTACAACCGTATCAAACATTCGAGGAGGCCTTGGTGCAAGCCAAGGTAATAGAGGACATCAAGTTATAGGAGGGTAACTTGAAGCTCTAGAACAAGAAAGAATGGAACAAGAAGAACATCCACAATCAAAAGGAATAGGCCAAGCCATCCTATGTAAACCAAGTGGTGTTAAACCTCCAAAAATGGGATAAGGGGCAACAACAAAATTATCAAGCCCAACCTCCTCCTGCATGGTATGACCAACACAATAATAACAAGGGTAAGAATAAAAAATAGTGCCCACCTTGCCAGTTCACACCTCTATCAAAATTTATGACATCGATATTCCATCAACTGTGCGAGGCCAAGGCCCTTAACTTACTAGAGATCAAATCAATAGACCCTAATCAACCCAAGCCAAAGGGGTATAAGGACGATCTGTATTGCACTTTCCACAAGGTGAAGGGACACAACATCGAAGGATGTTGGAGTTTCAAACACGTAGTACAAAATATGATCAAAATAAGAGTGCTAAATTTTGACAACCCTCATGATCCAAACACCTAGAATATGGGGATATTTAAGAACCCCATACCAAATTATGAGCCACCTAGGAACAATTCCGATCAAGTGAATCAAGTGCAGGTTGAACCACCAACTCAAGGATTCATCAACATGGTGAATATTGTCACAAGACAAGGGAAGTATGAGCATCAAAATACACCTCTAGCTCTAATTAGAGTGCATGCTACACCTCAGCAAAGGCCAGCTCAAAATATACTAGGTCCACCGACCAGGCCGGTGGTGACAATCAGGAGTAGGCTAGTTCAAAGCCTGCTAATAACTCTAGTGAAGTTGTCAATCTATGAACTGATTCAACAGTCTCCTAATCACAGGGATATGCTCATGGATATTCTAATATCAATAAAAGTTAAGTCCTAGGACCCTGAAGTGTTTAAAAATTTGTGGGACATGTGCAGTAGTGTAGTGAACCAGTGATTCAATTCAATGATCATGAGATTAAGACGGTCTCCACTGCTATAGCAGACCTACCGCTACATATAATTGCATGTGTAAATCACACACCGTTCAAATAGGTTTTGATTTCCACAGGGTCATCAATAAAAATTATTACAACCAAGGCATTGACACATCTAAAGTTGCTAAAATCACATATTGTACCTTCTACTTTCACCTTGAGAGCATTCAACGATGCGCTATGCTCAATGGTAGGTACTATAGTTCTTCTTATTCAGGTTGGAATTAAGACCATCCTTGTGATGTGTCATGTGATCGAAGGTTCCATGTAGTGTAACTGAAGTAGGGAAAAATGGTGCACCAAATTATGTAAAACAATATGCGTATCTACCCCATCTCGCTCATGAGCATCAAAAAGGAAGCATGCATGTGAAAAGGAAAGAATACCAAACAAAAGGAAATGAATTAAAGCAAGTCTCTTCTCATTAATTTGTTGGATCAGATCCAAGGTTACACAGAAGTCCCCTTGAGGGCTCAAAATGTGATACAATTTTTACAATATTGGGTGCCCAAAGACCAAGTCTTTCACGGAATCAAGGTGCACATCCAATGTTTCTCCGCGTACCCACAATCGAGGTGGGTGAGCCAATGCCATCGCTGCTTGTATCTAGGTTCTATGATGTCTGATATTTCTTCCCAAAGCCTTCTGAGGACCTGCACCTACACACAAGGAAGCAAAAAGGGGTCAAATAGCAAGGGTGTATGGTGAAAACATGCAATCCCCATAGGGGCAAAATGGCATATAAATTAAAAGTACATCAAAAGATATCCAAATGACTTGAAAATTTTCAGAGATGTTAAAGAGGATGTTTTGGGAGGATATCACCAAAAATATATCAGAAATTGCATCCGTAGACCCCTCGATTTAGCGTCGCTCGCCTACAACCTACGAAAAGGAAGACAACAAAATCTCGAACCTGAACTTATCCAAAACTCATGAAATTTGGTCAGTATGCATAAAGTGACATTTCAAGACAACCCATATGATCATATTTTCAAATTGGATCCCGGATCCACCTGCATCAAACTGGGGTGCCCGGATGGGCCCTACGAGCCTACGAAAACTTAAAAATGCTATAACTCTTTCATTTTAACTCCAAATAACTTGAAATTTGAACTGTAGCATCATGGGACAATATAGAAAATTAATAATTAAAAATAGTAATGAAATTTTTTAATAATTTACCCTCATCCTGGGGGGCGATGGTGACTACAACTATTTGGAGGGCACCCTAGGAGGGGATACCCACCAAATCCGGCCACTTTTTGTTACCAAATCACTATAAGATGTTCCTAAACAACCTAAGGTGTGTTTTCATCGAATTTGGTGAAGAAATTCACCCGGATGGAAAAGTTATGCTCGGATTACCTTCTTGAAGTCACCCGGTAACCTCCTTGGCAAAAGGGAGATTTCGAGGGCAAAAAGGTGCAATAAGGTGAGGGGAAATCTTAGAAGCACTCCATTGCATATCCTAGAACTCCTATCTATATATTTTGTGTGGATATTGAATCCATTTTATAGCCCAAAGGGGCTCATGTGCAAAAAGGCATGCAAGGGCATGCATGGCAGGAGGTGCCACTTGTCAAAAGGGAGGCATGCAATGGATGGGGAAGAGAATCTCCAATTTGGGCCTCCATTAAGAAGTGTGTCATAAGGATTCAATGCCCTCTACCTCGCATGCTCCAAATGGGTGGTTAAATGGCAGTTTTTGGGTGCCATTTGGCCCAAATTTGACTTTTTATGGGTCAAACTTGCTCATCGTCCCACCCTGGGACGATGGCTCACCACCATCCCAGGGTGGGATGATGGGAATCTACCATCATCCCAGGGTGGGACGGTGGTGAATTTTGGGCCAAAACCTCCCAAAATTGGGTCGGTAGCCTCCAAAAACCTTTTCGAAGTGGCTAGAACCATTGTGAGCCTCCTGAGGGCTGCCCAAGGGGCCATATGATGTCAATTTGATCATTGTTTATGGATGCTTAATCGGATTTACCACATTTTAGTGTCTACAGATGCCCCTTTTTGAGATGCATTGTGTGCAGCACAATGCTGAGCAAAAATAGATGACCAAAATGTTGAATGATTAAGGTTACTCGATAACCTAACCAACTTTAGATGCCCCAATCATGGAAAGGGCGTGTGTTCTTGAATCCTTGCTTTTGACTCGGTAAAGACATTGGTCTTGGTTTCTCTTCAGCTTCTAGGTATGCTCAAGGGACTTATAACCCTAGGCGTTTAGAGAAAACCAAGTATTTTGGTAACTTTTGAGGTTACCAACAAGCAGGTTCATCTGCACTGTTATGTGCTTAATTGAGATATTTGCTTGTTTTCTGCCCCAAGCAGGGGCATGATTGTCTTTGTCAAAGATTCATTGGATGAATGCAACTTGCATGATTGAGTGTTTAATTGTTGATTTTTTATTATGAATTTGTTAAGCATGACTACCCCCTCAAGCGATGAGTCGATGAGGGAATGACCAGTGAGAAAAGCGATGAGTCGCTTGACCCAGATGACGTTTGTTAAGGTTGCCTTCAGTTGTTCTCATTGAAAAATGGCACAGTTTTGAAAGGATTTGGATGATGCTATGGAGATTTCATGGAAGCAAAGAGTTGAAAACCTCCTTCCCATGGGGCGGTCTAGCCATAATGGCCTTCTTGGGGAGTGAAGTAGTAACTTGTCCATGAATCCATGAGAAGTTTGCATTCCATCTTGACCCTGAATGAATTCCATCATATTTGACTTGTTTTGGTGGGTGTTGAACCCTTTTCATTGGCGTTTGTGTTGTTTTTGTTATTTTTGATTAATATATATGTATATGCATTTGACCCATGGGCTTATTGGATGCCATTGGGGCATTTTGAGTAACCAAAGGGTTTATGGATACCTTTGGGGCTTTTTGGGATTGACCAAAGGGTTTAGGGATACCTTTGGGGCTTTTTGGGTTGACCAAAGGGTTTATGGATACCTTTGGGGCTTTTTGGGTTGACCAAAGGGTTTATGGATACCTTTGGGGCTTTTTGGGGTGACCAAAGGGTTTATGGATACCTTTGGGGATTTTTGGGGTGACCAAAGGGTTTATGGATACCTTTGGGGATTTTTGGGGTGACCAAAGGGTTTATGGATACCTTTGGGGATTTTTGGGGTGACCAAAGGGTTGATGGATACCTTTGGGGCTTTTTGAAATTGATTGCTTAACTGTTTGATCGATGATTAGGGGAGGTATGGTACCAATAATGCCCCAGTTGATGCTTGAAAATATTTGTGTGATGTGCAATTGTGTGATTGTGGACCATTAGGTGCATTAGGTGTTATGATGCATTAATGGATGCATGTGTTGTGCTATGATGTCATTTGATGATATGCAATATTTTTATTTGATCTATGATATGATGATGGATGTCTATCATGTATGCATATGTTTTAATGTGATTTGATTTGATTTTGTACATGTATGGATGTATGATGAGATGGATGACTATATGTCGTATTATGCTAGTACCATAGATGATATAGAATGCATCAATTCATGTGTAATGTTGTCTTGAGACTATATAATGGATTTGTGAATAATGTAATTAAAATGAATGTGGTGAAGTGATATGATGTTTAGAAGATGTTCATGAGGTTTCCATGAAACTCAAACACTCTAGTAAATTGATCAAAAGTTGTATACTAACTATGCAAGACTTTTTAACAAGGTATGAATCTATTAGGATGACCAAGATACTCAATATCCCTGTGTGTGCAAGTGAGTTCATTCCTACGAGATGCATAAAGATACCACCATTGACAAGTAGGCTATCCACCAAACCTGTAATGAGGATCACTCTATGAATGCCACAATCCAAAGTTTTGTACTCAGTTGGATTAGACCACTAGGTAGTATAGGTGACCAAAAGCTAGCTCGTCCACATGCAAACATTGGTCTATACACACGCAAAGCTAATGTGATAGACATATCATCATGCATTTAGGATACCACCATTGACAAGTAGGCTATCCACCAAACCTGTAATGAGGATCACCTAAATGGTTTTTCAAATGTTGAGAATTCTAAGGATTCAAGCTCAGGTGTCTTTTGGTTATTCAATTGATTGGGATTACTTGCTCTCATATATAGTGATGAAAATCACTTTTATTTTTCTCTTTTAGTGACTATAATCACTATTTATTTTGAGTTTTTCTTTTTTCTCTTGAGCAAGGGGTTTGAGTAGTGGTGATAACCACTATTATTTTTTATTGTTGCTTTTTGAGGATTTTGATTTCAAAGTTGAACTTGTGGGATTTTTGGCTTGTGGATGGCATTGATCCTTTAGGCCTTGGGGATGACTACCCATCCTTCTCAGGGGCATGTAGTACGAATCCTTATGACTTTAGGGATCAAAGGTGTTTGGAAATGTTGATGGGAAGCTTTTGGGATTTTTCTTTGGAATGGTGTTGATATTTTAGGCCTTGGGGATGACTACCCATCCTTCACAGGGACGTGTAGTATGAATCCTTATGACTTTAGGGATCAAGGGTGTTTGGAAATTTTGATAGTGGTGAAAACCACTATTTATTTTGGGGAATTGGGTGGGGAAGAGCTTGTCCTTTTGCCAATTCTTAGCATTCTTGAACCATTCACACAAGGGGATGAGCAGGATAAACTTTTCGCTCAAGGTACCCTAGACCACTTTGTGGGTTTCATCTTTCCTTTCATAAACTTGGATTTATTAGTGTGAAATGTGTTGGGATTTGATGTATACGAGGCATGATCTCAGCAAGACTCTACCTCCTAAAAATCTCACTAGCCTTCTACAAAATCTGAGAAGAAACTAGATATGGCTAAGTGACCGAAAACCTTAATGACATTCTAAAAACAAATGACTAAGTGGAGGGAATGGACACGACCATGGAAATGTATGAAATGTAGATGGAAATGATAAGTAACTATGGAATGAGCTGAGTGATAACCTTGACACCATTGATTGTGCATTATACTTAGTGTACTATTTTAATGCTAGACATGTATGAGCCACTCTAAAAATGCAAAGTGCCAATGATGATTATGCCAAATGCAAATGATAATGCAATGGTATGCAACTTGATGGGAACGCAATATTTTTTTGAAATTTTGAAATTTTGATGATGTTTTTTTTCTCTTTTTGAAATTTTGATTGATATATATGTATGAAAGTGCAATGCGATGCAATGTTTTTGTATTTTGATGTTTTGATGATGTTTTTGAATTTTTGATTGATATGTATATACATGTGACCAACGGGCTTATTTGGGGGCCATTGGGGCATTTAGGTTTGACCTAGATGATCATAGGTAGCCTAGGAGCATTTTTACTTGACCTAGATGGTGAAAACCTGCTAGGAGCCTTTTGGGTGACCTAGGCATTCAACGACACTTAGAAAGTGTCTACGACTACCTAGGGGTATTTGGTTGTGACCAAAGGGCTTAGGGATGCCTTTGGGGATTTTAGGGTTGACCTAGATGATCGTAGATAGTCTAGGAGCATTTTTACTTGACCTAGATGGTGAAAACCCGCTAGGAGCCTTTTGGGTGACCTAGGCATTCAACGACACTTAAAAAGTGTCTACGACTACCTAGGGGTATTTGGTTGTGACCAAAGGGCTTATGGATGCCTTTAGGGCTTTTAGGGTTGACCTAGATGATCGTAGATAGTCTAAGAGCATTTTTACTTGACCTAGATGGTGAGAACCCGCTAGGAGCCTTTTGGGTGACCTAGACATTCAATGACACTTAAAAAGTGTCTACGACTACCTAGGGGTATTTGGCTATGACCAAAGGGCTTATGGATGCCTTTGGGGCTTTTAGGGTTGACCTAGATGATCATAGATAGTCCAGGAGCATTTTTACTTGACCTAGATGATGAGAAACCCGCTAGGAGCCTTTTGGGTGACCTAGACTCAACACTTAAAAGTGTCTATCCTAGGGCATTTGGCTATGACCAAAGGGCTTATGGATGCCTTTGGGGTTTTAGGGTTGACCTAGATGATCATAGATAGTCCAAGAGCATTTTTACTTGACCTAGATGGTGAAACCCACTAGGAGCCTTTTGGGTGACCTAGACTGACACTTAAAAAGTGTCTACACTACCTAGGGAAATTTGGCTATGACCAAAGGGCTTATGGATGCCTTTGGGCCTTTTAGGTTTGACCTAGATGATCGTAGATAGTCTAGAGCATTTTACTTACCATGCTGTTTTACTACCACCTAGGGGATTTGGTATGACAAAGGGCTTATGGATACCTTTGGGGCTTTTAGGGTTGACCTAGATGATCATAGATAGTCCAGGTTTTTACTTGACCTAGATGGTGAAAACCTGCTAGGAGCCTTTTGGGGTCACCTAGACAGTCATAGACCACCTAGGGATGTTATGGGTTGACCAAGCGGTATGTAGATACCCTTGGAGCCTTTTCCTAGATAGTTATAGACCACCTAGGGTGCTATGGGTTGACCAAGTGGTATGTAGATACCCTTGGAGCCTTTTGGGGTCACCTAGACAGTTATAGACCACCTAGGGGTGCTATGGGTTGACCAAGTGGTATGTAGATACCCTTGGAGCCTTTTGTAACTTTGCTTACTTTGTGTTCTTAGGAGGAAGGTGCAATACCTTGTATACCCCCAACATTTGTGGTGATCAAAGGAAGCGAGGAAGGTGTGATACCTTTAGAATCCCCAATTTGCTTCATTGCTTGTGATGTAAATAGTGGGGAAGGTGTTACACCTTGGATACCCCTAGTATGTACTATGATTGGTGCAATGTTATTGTCTTGGCTAGAAGGAGCAATAGAAATTGACCCCCCGATTGTGCTAGGGGATTTTGGGTAATGCCCATGTTTTGATGGGGTGAAATGAGTTCTCCACTCATGGATAAAGCTCCCTCATCAATGAGATCTTGGACCTGAGGATCATTCCTATCGATTATATCCTGTACTAGGTGTTTGAACATGAAGCACCTATGGATGTCATGCCCATTTTGCCTATGGTACTTGCAATATAGGTCTTTGCGATATGTTTTGGGCTTTGGTGCATTTTGATTGATAGGTCGACACTCAGGTAGGTTGATCACATTAGCTACTAAGAGGCGCTCAAACAAAGAGTCCATGGACTCGACAATGGACGTAAATTGTCGCTTAGGGCGATGCTTCTGGTTTAGCCCTTGATTTGTTTGAGACTTAATATTGGATTGCATAGGAGTTGGTTGGTCCAGATACTCAAGGGGTTGAGATTTAAGATTACTCAACTGTACCTCAATGCTTGTGAGTTGACTCAAGATCTATTGTAAATCATTGTGTTGTTGATTCATGTGTAACTCCACATTGGCTAGCCTATCCAAGATATGTTGTGGAACTAGCGGGGGCGATGACTGGATGACTATTGAAGAACCTGGATGGCAACTGATAGTTGGTGGAGGTGAACTAGGTGTGGGAGCTGGGAGATAGTTGATCGAGGGTGGATAAAAAGTCCCTAATGTCTGAGCAGATGTGGATGCTTCATGATGATTGGAGCTGGCGATTATATCCACATGTTCTTGTTCTTGATTTGGCTCATGCTCATGTTCCAACTCAGAGTTTTCAACTATGGTAGTTGGGTTACCCCCACTTTGGTCTAGGGGGTACATCGGCTCTTGATCTTGTGGAGATGTTGAGTGAGATGGAGTAGGTGTGACCGAATCCATCAATGGTATCTCCTATGGTGTGGATGGGATGTTGGATGGAGTCGCAAGTTGCATAGATGGATTCAGAGGACTTTGGTTCTCTGTCATCACATTGATCATTCCCACAAACTCATGAGAAGATGCATTTGCATTTGAACAAGTTATGGCTGCCTCATCAACTTGTCCAAGATGATCTGCTTGGCCTCCATGTTCGGAGGGCGCATCAAGAATGCTATCAATGGGTGGAAACTTGGTAGGGGGACTACCTAGATCTTTGATCGACTCGATGATAGGTGTGAATGCAACATTGGGTACTATGCACTCATCGAGTTCTAGGTAGGTCAATTGAATTGTGTCCTCAACTATGGTGGGTGAATATGGTATGATATGATTTGATTCATCCATATCAATAGGGGGTTCTTCCTCATTTTTGGTAGGAGTGATAAGATCTTCTATAGGTGTATTGATGATAGCTATGGGAGCTTCTACAGTTGGCTCTTATGATCCTTCCTTGCTTGAAAAGATAGAGGATGGTACTAGCGGTGGTGGTGAAGGTAACTTCATGACTAACCGTGGGGTTGCATCTGGACTTTGGATAAAGTCATTGGGTTTAATATCCAAATGCTTGGGTGACACTATAGGCCTTTGTGGATGATCCACCTGCTTATAATACTTGAAGGGGTCTGGGTCAACATTGATCACATGTACCTTACCTTCATCAATGTATTTAATGCATTGATGCACTATAGATGGAACACATTCCATATCTCTTATCCATGGTCTTCCAAGCAGTATGTTGTACTGTCTTTCACCCTCCAAGATGTAGAACAATGTAGGCACAATATTTTGTCCAACTTCAACAAGTAGGATTATTGTACCCATAATGGAGGATAAAGCATCATTAAATGCTTGTAATGTGAACTTGGAAGGTGCAATGCGTGAGGATGGAAGGTTGAGATGCTTTAGTGAAGTTGTGGTAATAATGTTTATCGAGGAACCTGTGTCAACCAATACTCGCTTATAGGGGACCCTATTGATACTCACGATGATATGCAAAGTAGGATCTGGTGAATTGGTAGGCACGGGTTTGACCTCATGATTTTGAAAGGATATAGCAGGCTTCTTGTACATTTGTATGTATTCCATAAAGTTGGTGAAAGCATCAGAGTCATGATGTTGTACCTCAATGGAATCCAAGACCCTCATGAAAGGTTCCCAATATTTGGAGGACTGTAGTAGAAGCTCGCTCATGGTCACTTTTGTTGATGGTGCATGCGAACTTCGCACATGCCTACTCTGGGTTGCTAACACTTGTTGGATGGGAGTTCTAGGTGGTGAAGACCATGATGTAGAGGGAGTGTAGACCTCCCTACTAGGCCCTTTGGAAGGCTGATTATATCTGGTTTGTGATTGGAATCGATGTTGGCTAACCGAATAATCCACTTGATCATGTGGGTAACCCATTGATGTTCTCTTGGTAGAGGTACTTTGGTGGTCGGGTCTTCTAAGTGAGGAGTGGACCTCACGATGACTTTCAGGGTGTCGTGCAGGAATGATGAGATCCTCAGGAGAATAGTGAAGGTGACTACTATCAGGGCTCCATGTAGGAGTGAGGAGATCCTCATACCTATAATGATGGTGCTCAAGGCCTCTCCTAAAGTTTTCTACTTCACTAGCTCATGATCGAGCTCGGCCATGCATAGTTGTCATAATGTGTTGACTAGGCAAACCTTGAAGGAAACCCACACTAAAGAAAATTTTGACTTCCAAAAAAGGCTATAAGTGTTATATATCAAAATGATCAGTGCGACGAGCTGATCATAATGGGCTAGGTCTCCAAAATTTGATTTTTGGGTCAAAAATTTGTATTTTTGGAATATTTGGCTAACCGGGGCCTGTGGGGAAATGCCCACTTTTAGGAATTTTTGGGAAATTTTGAACCGTGAAGATTTAGGACTCAAAATTTCTAGGAGAGGTGCCCTAGGGGCTAACTAAGACAAAAAAACAAATTTGGCACTTTTTGGAGTTGTCTAGCCCACTCTATGACTATTTTAGTGCAATTTTTCGCTATTTTCGGGGTCAAAAATAGAGTAAAAATAAAACCAAAATAACTTTTTGTTATAGCTCCGTTTTGCACGATTCTTGAAGCATTGGATGCAGAATCAAAAAGATTTTTTTAAACCCTATTTTTTAAAAATTAGGGTTAGGGTTTGGTCCCAGATAACAAAGAAACACACAAAGCAGACAATATGATTATCTTTTTACTGATTAAATGTGTGTCCTAAACTGGTTTCAGTGTGTTTAGATTTGTTGTTGTTCTTTGCTCTTGTTGTGGAATTAGAATGAGGGAACTCAACCAAAGTGGTGACTAGGGACACTAGTGCCAAACATGATTTCTCAAAAGAGTCTAGGGTACACCGCTTAAATCCCAGTTGGGGGTTCGCCTAGCTCTTCCACTCTGAAACAATGTTTCCAACAGTGGGAGGCAGTTTGAACATTAGTGACCTATTCCATATTGAGAGAGTGCCCTATTCTATCTAAGGCATATATGGGCAAGCTGGTGGAAGGAGGTGAAATCCAATGTCACCAGTCTGAATTGGGGGTTGGTGATGAAATCCAACCTTACCAATGTTATAGTGGAACGTGCAAGTGTGTGTGGTTCCTTTTAATCCAAAGAAAGTAAGCAAAGAAGCATTCAATGATCATTCACTAAATGCATGCAATAGGTGTGTTTTAATTTCAAAAATCTAGGATAAAAGGAACCTACAAATGTCACTTATAGATGCAAGCCCTAAATGCTAACCTACCCATTGGGTAAGCCACAAGCAATCAAGCCATAAAGATGCATTGCTACTTCAAATTTCTTTTGATTTTTCTTCTTCCTTTTGCTATGTGATGTTATAAGAAAAGCAAAAATGTAACTTTTAACCTTTCTATGCAAGCAAATGAAGCAAGAAAACTGATTTTTGATAGTCTCTAAAAATGTAGCAGAAAATCAAAGGGTTTAGGCACTTACCTTGTCCATTTTGAGCTCTCCAAATTCTGAATTTTTGGGCAGAAATCTCTCTGTTTCACCACCGCTCCAGGGTGGGATGATTAGAAGCCTCACCACCATCCCAGGGTGGGATGGTGAAGCCACCATCCCAGGGTGTGCCAGATAAAGCCTCTGCCACCATTCCAGGGTGGGGAGGGGAGCACCTACAACACAAAAAGGGCAAAAATGCAAGAAAGAGGTCAAATTTTCACCCAAATCAAAAGGGACAAGGGTCCCACCATGATCACCACTGAATTAGGGAAAAATGGTGCACCAAATTATGTAAAAAAATATGTGTATCTACCCCATATCGCTCATGAGCATCAAAAAGGAAGCATGCATGTGAAAAGGAAAGAATACCAAACAAAAGGAAATGAATTAAAGCAAGTCTCTTCTCATTAATTTGTTGGATCAGATCCAAGGTTACATAGAAGTCCCATTGAGGGCTCAAAATTTGATACAATTTTTACAATATTGGGTGCCCAAAGACCAAGTCTTTCATGGAATCAAGGTGCACATCCAATGTTTCTCCGCGTACCCACAATCGAGGTGGGTGAGCCAATGCCACCGCTGCTTGTATATAGGTTCTATGATGTCTGATATTGCTTCCCAAATCCTTATTAGGACCTGCACCTACACACAAGGAAGCAAAAAGAGGTCAAATAGCAAGGGTGTATGGTGAAAACATGCAATCCCCATAGGGGCAAAATGGCATATAAATTAAAAATACATCAAATGATATCCAAATGACTTGAAAATTTTCAGATATGTTAAAGAGGATTTTTTGGGAGGATATCACCAAAAATATATCAGAAATTGCATCCGTAGACCCCTCGATTTAGCGTCGCTCGCCTACAACCTACGAAAAGGAAGACAACAAAATATCGAACCTGCACTTATCCAAAACTCATGAAATTTTGTCAGTATGCATAAATTGACATTTCAAGACAACCCATATGATCATATTTTCAAATTGGATCCCGGATCCACCTGCATCAAACTAGGGTGCCCGGATGGGCCCTACGAGCCTACGAAAACTTAAAAATGCTATAACTCCTTCATTTTAACTCCAAATGACTTGAAATTTGAACTGTAGCATCATGGGATAATATATAAAATTAATAATTAAAAATAGTAATGAAATTTTTTAATAATTTACCCTCATCCCAGGGGGCGATGGTGACTACAACTATTTGGAGGGCACCCTAGGAGGGGATACCCACCAAATCCAGCCACTTTTTGTTACAAAATCACTATAATATGTTCCTAAACAACCTAAGGTGTGTTTTCATCGAATTTGGTGAAGAAATTCACCCGGATGGAAAAGTTATGCTCGGATTACCTTCTTGAAGTCACCCGGTAACCTCCTTGGCAAAAGGGAGATTCCGAGGGCAAAAAGGTGCAATAAGGTGAGGGGAAATCTTAGAAGCACTCCATTGCATATCCTAGAACTCCTCTATATGTTTTTGTGTGGATATTGAATCCATTTTATAGCCCAAAGGGGCTCATGTGCAAAAAGGCATGCAAGGGCATGCATGGCAGGAGGTGCCACTTGTCAAAAGGGAGGCATGCAATGGATGGGGAAGAGAATATCCATTTTGGCCTTCATTAAGATGTATGTCATAAGGATTCAGTGTCCTCTACCTTGCATGCTCTATATGGCGTGCTAAATGGTAGTTTTTGGGTGCCATTTGGCCCAAATTTGACTTTTTTGGGTCAAACTTGCTCACCGTCCCACCCTGGGATGAGGGCTCACCACCATCCCAGGGTGGGATGATGGGAATATACCACCATCCCAGGGTGGGACGGTGGTGAATTTTGGGCCAAAACCTCCCAAAATTGGGCCGGTAGCCTCCAAAAACCTTTTCGGAGTGGCTAGAACCACTGTGAGCCTCCTGAGGGCTGCCCAAGGGGCCATATGATGTCAATTTGATCATTGTTTGTGGATGCTTAATCGGGTTTACCACATTTTAGTGTCTACAGTAACATCCTATTGGGGAGGCCTTGGATTAGAGAAATGCATTGCGTTCCCTCGATCTTACATCAATGTATTAAATATATACATGAGGGACAAGTTCACATGGTACCTTCTGACGAAGAGCCATTCAAATACGTGAACTTAGCAGATTTATCAAGGGATTTCATTCTTCCCTCAATGCATCTGGATATACGACCGACATTGCCAATCAAACATCTAGAAGGTAAATTAAAAGGAGTGTGTGCAGGACCTTCCACGATAGCACCACAACTATTAGAGCACACAATAGTAGCTTCAACTAAACCTATGACATCCATAGTGTTGAGGAATGATAAGAAGCTTAAGGTAAAATTGGGTGAGAAAGAGTCAAAGAAAGAACCCAAAGTAGCAACTATCAAGGGTCCTAGTCCCATGGACGAAGGGGATGCTCAAAATCAAGTCGAGGAGGCACCTCAGCCTGCCTTACCTGCATCTTCAGTAGGGTCATCTGCACCGTAGGTGACCATACATTTGGTTAATCCTAGATTAGCAGAATATATCATGTAGAATGTGATGTTCATACCATTTATTGAGACTACATAGGATATGGGCTGACCTCAAGCCCATCACTTTCTCATGGGAATGGTGGTACCACTAGGGGTTCCACCCAACCAAACAAACTTCATTTATGGAGGGCTTGATCAACTTACAAATTGCATGCCCATAGATGAGGATGATGATGAACCATTCATGGTGAATGTTCATTATTTATCTAACCCTAAATTCTCCCTACGCTATTTTGAACGTTACCATTGGCATGGTTATGGCTTAGGCTTATTTGAGTAGGGGCACCGAGTTCCCATCAAACCACAGTATCAACTACCAACTGATAGGTTTGGGTTAGGCTATCATATCCGAGGATAGGATGAGCTCCTAGTAGCATCTTTAGATCATCTAAACCTCACTTTGGGGGATGATGTGGATTGGAATCCTTATCACCCTAACCCTTCTTATTTACGAAGGGGTAATAGGCTGGTAACCTATGTCTTAGAAGTGCCACCAGAGATCTATCATGAGCACATCATGGTAGAGGTAAATCAAGGAGATAATCCAAGAGCCAACTTGGACAATGAAAGCCATGAAGCTACCAATGACATAGGTATGCAAATCCAAAATCTAGGTATAGCAATCGACACTGAATCAGAAGTTGCTTCTGAGGAAGTGCAAGAAGAGTCCATTATCAAAAGTGATGGACCCGATTATGATTCTAGGATAGATGATGATGAGAAATCCTCACACAATGAATGATATGAGGATGAAACTGAGTTGGCATACTTAGGCCCTCTAAATTTGCGTCATCTATTACCCATGGAGAAAATGGGTGAGAATGAGGAATTCTTCATGGTTGATAGTGACTATGAGGATGAAACAAGGTGGGCCTACCTTGGGCCTCATATTGCTAATCACCCGATTCTAGTCGGTCAGGGTGAAGGACTCATTTATAATAATGATGATGAGGATGAGACCAAGAGAGCCTATCTTAGGCCTCACTATTTATGGCATCATCATGAGTCGGTTGACATCGATGAGATGTATCGACGAGTCTATCCTGGCCCATGCCTCATAGGGAGACCACCCAATTTGGATATGATTTATCATATAGTCTTCCCTGATCCACCGACATACATGCAACTCCTTGAGCCAAGCAATCTCACTTTTGAGTCTATTCATAGATTGGATCCAGAGATCCCCATACCCCTAGAGCCACATCTCAGGGATGGAAGTTATATCAATGTAGAGTCACACACATGTGGTCCTGGAGATCTAATCCATTCCATCAATATGATCTCCATTGATTTGACCACTCCACTTCACAATCCAGCTGATCCCTCCAAACCATTGTATCTGAATGTAGATGCTATTGATTGGGATCACATTGATTCACCACTAGAGCCTAAATATTTCTTCCCTAATGAAGAAATGCTGCAACCTTTTCATTTTGTGCTAGGTTGTGCACATGATGTTTATCACGCTGAGGGAAATTCTGATGTAGGACCTTTAAACCCAGATGATGACATCCACTTGATTCCTACGCCTCACCATCTTGAGGAGGGATCACACATGTCAGTAGAGGAGACCTTCAATGTGGATATCAGTAATGATCCTATTAATCCTAAGAAGGTCAAATTTGGAGAGAGTCTATCTCCTGATGAGCGTGCCATACTCATCCCTCTACTGAAAGAGAGACCTGACCTTTTTGCTTGGACATACAAGGATATGCTAAGACTAGATCCAAAATTGGTTACTCATAACCTTTCGCTAGACCCCTCCAAGAGACCTGTCAAGTAGAAGCTCAAGAAGATGCATCCAAAAGTCACTTTAATGGTTAAATATGAGCTGCAGAAGTTATTGGACGTAGAGTTCATTATCTCCATCGACTATCCAGAATGGGTATCAAACATGGTACCTATAGGAAAACCTGATGGAAGGATCCGTATCTGTATAGATTTTAGAGACCTCAACAAGGCAACACCAAAGGATTCATTCTCATTGCCCAACATAGATGCTCTTGTAGATGCAACTACAGGTCATGAGATGCTCTCCCTTATGGATGGTTTTTTTGGTTACAATCAAATTTGGATTAAAGTCGAAGACCAACACAAAACCACATTCACAACACCATGGGGAATATTCTATTATAAAGTTATGCCATTCGGCCTTAAAAATGTTGGTGCCACATATCAACGAGCCATGACATACATTTTCCATGACTACATGCACAAGATCTTAGAATATTATATCGATGACTTGTTGGCAAAGTCATTGCTGAATTCTGAGCATGCAAAGGTCCTAAGGAAGGTCTTCGATCACCTGATAGAGCATAATGTCAGGTTGAATCCCAAGAAGTGCGTATTTGGTGTAACTTTAGGAAAGCTCTTGGGATTCATCATTTCAAAATGAGGCATCGAAGTTGACCCAGCGAAGGTCAAGGCCATATTAGAAATGCATCCTCCCATAAATATCAAAGAGCTAAGAAGCCTACAGGGCAAAGTAGCATCCATAAAGTGATTTATCACACAATTATCAGATAAATATTGATCCATGAATCGACTGCTACACAAGGGGGTCCCATTCAATTGGGATGAGGACTATCAAGCGGCCTTCACTAAAATTAAGCAATACCTAGCAATGCCACCAGTGCTAGCTCCACCAAGACCGGATGTGCCTTTCTTGCTATATATATCGGCAACTAACTTTGCATTGGGAACTATGTTAGCCCAAAAGAACGTGCAAGACAAAGAGCAAGTGATATATTACATCAGTCGCACCTTGGTGAGTTATGAGCTTGGGTATGCATACATGGAGAAGTTGTGTTTAGTAGTGGTGTTTGCAATGAAGAAGTTGCATCATTATATGCTAAGTCATATGATGTATGTGATATCCAAACAAAATCCTTTGTAGTATATGATGAGCAAGACATATCATAATACACGTACTACGAAGTGGATCATGCTATTGATAGAATTTGATTTGGAATTCATCAGCCAAAATTCCATCAAGGGATAGGTCATAGCTGATCAGCTGGTAGAGGTACCTCTCAAGAATAGTAGGCCTCTCACCATAGAGCTTCCTGATGATGCAGTATTTGCATTATCAGAATCTCCCAAACCCGAAGAACCAGATAACAAAGATGACATGACTTTGTTCTTCGATGGTTCGAAGTGTGAGCAAGGGGGTGGTGCAGGAATTGTCTTCTTCATGCCACAAGGTGCTCCAATACCCTTGTCATTTAAGCTAGACTTTCCTTGTACCAACAACAATGCTGAATACGAAGCCCTAATCTTGGGCCTCCAAACAACTATCACCATGAAGATTAAATGATTAAACATCTTTGGTGATTCCCTTCTCATAGTCAATCAAGTGAAGGGACTTTTTCAATGTAGGTGTCCCATCCTGAAAGCTTACAAGGATCTTGCTGACACTTATCTAGCCCAGCTAGAGTGGTACGACATCGAGGCAATCCCTCATTCATCAAATAGATTCATAGACACTATGGCATCTTTGGGATCTTTAATCCCTCAGAATCCATCTATCAATTTTACTACCATTCATGTAAAGATGCTATCACATGCCATGATGTAGCCTGAGGCTTTCGATAACAAGGAATCAATCAACATGATTCATATAGAACCAAACCATGAGTGGTTCTATAAAGCCAGAGACTTTCTCAAGAAGGCATCTTGGGGGTCTTTGATCTCGTAGGGTCCTACGGGGAATGGCACCACCATTCACCACAAGGTTGTATCCTAGTCTGCATTCGCACATAACAAAATGCCAAGGGAACAAGTCATCTTGTCAGTTGAGGTAGAAGCTTATCAAGATTGGATGTCACAATTACATGACTTCCTCAAGCTTGGTTTAATACCTTAGGGATTGTCATGTGCCATGATGCACATATTCAGATAGAAAGTGACAAAGTATGTCTTTCTAGGAGACATCTTGTATCGTAGAAGCTATGATGGAATTCTCCTTCATTGTCTTGAGCCCCAAGAATCAGCTTGGGCAATTTTACAAGCTCATGATGGTACATGTGGTGGCCATTTTAGTGGCATGGCCATTATCAAGCGCATCCTTCGAATGGGTTATTATTGGCCCACTATGGAGAAGGATTGCATCGTGTATGTCAAGAAATGCATTAAATGTTCAGCATCATGCTAATCTTATGCACTTGCCATCATAGGCCTTACAGCCCATTCAAGCGGCTTGGCCATTTTCTCAGTGGGGTTTGGATCTAATCGGTAAGATCTCTCCTCCATCATCGGGTTGGCATACATTTATTATAATGGCTACTGAGTATTTTACAAAGTGGGTGGAAGCAATCCCTTTAACAATGACAACTGGAGCACGTATTGTAGAGTTTATACTTCACAATATCATTAGTCATTTTGGGATACCATCCAAGATAATCTTGGATAATGGAACGTCATTCAAGAACAAAATTGTGAAGGCTTTAACATCCAAGTACAATATACAACATAGTTTTATGACTCCATACTATCCATAGGCAAACGGGTAAGCTGAGGCTTCAAATAAGATAGTGGTAGCCATATTGAAAAATATGGTACAAGAAAACCACAAATATTGGCACATCCAACTGCCCCTTGCATTATGGGCTTACAGGACTAGCATACGGACGCCCACTAGGGCAACCCCATTTTCACTAGTATATGGCATTGAGGCCATTATGCCCTTAGAGTTGGATATTCCAACGTTGTGCATCGCATTGAAAGAGTTCATCGATGATGACACTGCATGGCAAGCTCACCTTGATCAATTGATGCTTCTTGATGAACGTCATGTGAATGCCCTTGAGCATCTTCGTATTTATCAAGAGTGCTTAAAATGAGCTTACAATAATAAAGTCCATCTAAGAGACTTTAAAGTTGGTGATCTTGTGCTGAAAGAGAACCAACAGAACTCAAACCTGCCACCGCACTTGCGAGATAAATTTATGGCTAACTGGTTAGGTCCTTATATCATCTCAGAGCAGATTGGACCTGGAACGTATCACCTAACATCACTTGAAGGTGTTGAAGAGCTTGAACCTCTCAACATCCTTCATCTTAAGGCATTCCACACATAATAATTCAAAAATCCAAAAATATGGAAAAATTTCAAAATCCATAAAAAATTAAAAAGCAATAAAATCTAAAAATATTGTAAAACTTCAAAATTCAAAAACATTTGCATCATGCATTTTAATTTTGCACATGCATTTCATTTAATTGCATTGCATTAGGCATTTCCATCCATCGCACTTGCATTAGGATAGGTTGTGTTTGCAATCTTACAAATGACACCACGTTTGTATTTCAATCATGCATCTATGCATTATCATCATCCATCACCCTTGTGAGTAATTGTGTTTCTCAACACAACCCCTCCTATTGCTATGAAGAATATACTAGGGTTTTTCGGTCATTCAACCATACCTAGTGGTCTTCTCAGATTTAGTAGAAATCTTGCTTTGATTTTGTAGATGAGGTCTAGTTTTGATAGCACTTAGCATATCAGAATCCCATCACTAATAAAACACATTAACAATCCTAATTAGGGTAAGGAAGGATGAACACTACAAAGTGGTCCGGGTCACCTTAAGTGAAAGGTTTTGTTACTTGCTCATTTGTGAGGCACAATGGTCTAGAGTAGAGGTCATTGGAAAAAGGACAAGTTTACCCCCTACCCAAAGAAATCCCTTGCTTACATCAAAAAGAGCAAAATCCCAAAATCAAATCAAATCCCTTGCTCAAAACAAAAGAAAAATAATACAAAATAAATAGTGATTTTTATCACTATATATGAGCAAGTATCCCAATAAATTGAAGAAAAGAAGGGGGTGAACTTGAATCCCTAGAATGGTCAATACTCAAAAACCATAGAGTGATCCCCAATACAACAATGGGCTGAATGAATCCCACCTGACATTGGGGTAGGTCTAAGCAATTTACAAATGAGCTAGCTTTAGGTGGCTTGTATTGCCTAGTGGTCTAGTCCAACTGAGTCCAAACCTAGGATCGAGTGGACATTTGAGGATCCCCAATACAACAATGGGCTGAATGAATCCCACTTGGAATTGGGGTATGCTTATGTCTCATCTAATATATTCATTTGCACACACAAGGGTAATGAATAGCTTGGTCTTTCATAGCAAAAGATTTATCTTTCAGAAGTCTAGTATAGTCATTATACAACTTTTGATAAGTCAACTAGGGTGTTTGAGTCTCATGGAAAACCTCAAAAATTCCCAAATAGCAACAACTCATATCAAATCATTCAATTATCAACTTCTTTTTATAAGAGTTTATTTGTTAAGGGGTGTTCATAACATAGGTTAGATACCGGATGGATATCAACAATGATATTTAGATGGCCACTGACTATGTTGTGCATATTTTTTAACTTACAAAAGCTTATGAATAGAAACAATACATCATTTCATATCACATATGGATGTCTAATTGATTAATTCTTATGACAAGATATATCAATTACATTCATGATTGTTATACATTCTGTGGTGTCATCCATTAGATTGTTAAACTCATATTGCATTCATTCCTTATGTTTTAAGTGATTAAAGCATACAAGTTCATTTACATTAGATCATCATCATGTAAATAATGCATTACATACATTGCATTCATCATATCATAACATCATAAATTAAATGCATACAAGTAAATCAAATTAAACATGCATTTAACATCAAACATTGCATCCACATATGCATACATCATAGTAGTCCATCTACACATCTAGATCACAATATCTAGTCATAACATCCATCATCTAGCTAGTGCATGTCATCCATACATCACATCATATAGCATCAAATAAACATAACATATAAGCATTGCATCCATATGCATCTCATAAACATAAAATAAATAAATCTACACATATAATGAGTCATAAATCAATGTTTTATCATATATATATATATGTGTGTGTGTGTGTGTCTCAAAAAGTACATAGGCATATGTCCAAAATACCCATAGGCTACAACTGTGTAGGTCCTCGACCTTACACTCAAAAATGGTACAAACATCTAACAAGACCTATACTAGGTAGTACCTATGCCCCCAACCTATGAGTCTCCTCCATCTCCACCCTCCCTATGAGTCCACCTAGAGCTAGCACCTGAGGATCTCTCTATCTGGTGAGTCCTATGATTGGAATGAGCTAAAGACTACCCTATCTCCCATGTCTAAGTCCTTTGGGTCCTTGGATCTATGGACCTCTCTAAAATCTTACCCTCATGCAGCTCGACCTCTCCCTCCAAGTGAGCGATATGAGAAGCATCTAATACACACTAACTGATATGGGTCTGGATGATAGCCTATAGCCTCTTGATCTCTACATCTAGATCCAAACCTATGCATCCCTATACAGCTAGAGCCATAGGAGCAACCTATGGAGTCGAGGGCTCACCTCATGCACTCCTCACTAGATCCCTCTCATGAGTCTTGAGCTCTAGCTGAGACTATGCAAGATCTCGCTCAAGTGTCATCTTCTCTAGAGCTATAGTGGCACTCTTAATCTATGCTAAGTGAAGAGTCCTCTCCTCCTAGTATCCCTACCACTACTCCTATCCCTATGATAGTTGATCCTACATAGCTCTCAACTATACCTATAGAGTAGCCATAGAAGTATCCCTCTCTAAAATCTACATCTAGAGGGTCCCTACCCATGTCTGTAAGCTAGCAACCTAGGCTCTGAGCTATGAGACCTCATCATCTAGCTCCTTCTTGCCCTCCTCCTCTACTTGAGGGCCCTCCTCTATGGCTATGCCCCTCACCCCATCCACCCTCTATCCACTGGCACACTCTACACCCATGAGGATCTACTCCCTGGATATGACTCATCTACCTCTATACTACCGCACCATCTCTAGCTCTACCTAGTGGGTCCATCACCCCACCACAACCTGGTAGTCCACCAGGCATCATAGTCTATTATGGTCCCTATATCTGATAGTCCATACTCTTGGAAATCATCATCCTCATCCCCTAGTGGAGTCACTTGAGGCCATGCCAAGTCCTTCTCTACCTTAAGGTGATGGTAGATAGTGGGTATAAGAGGAATATCCTAGCAAATCCCAAACTACCTAGTCACATGTGAGAAGTAGAAGAACTCACATATCTTAGGCTTACACCCAAGAAGCCATCTATCATTTGCAGTCCTCCTCAGGTATCTATCTACCTCCCTCCATGCAGGGCAATCCAAGTAGGGCCTCCATACCACCTACCCAGGTTGCAGTCATGCAAGCTGATCAATGTAGTACTACATATCCCCTACTTGAGTCCTACTCTTGAATACCTCGGACTCTTGAGACCAGCACACTAAATTTGATGGGGTAGTCCCATGGGGTGCTCAACTATGATGTGTTGCCATGCCCAAATATGTAGTAGAAGACTATAGTTGAATCCCGCATGACTCCTCTATGTGATCCTATACAACTCATCATAGAGTTTTGGAAGTAGAACGCTCCCCTAGGATAAGATCAATGGCTCTCTGGTGCTGCTCACTAGCACGTCCTAGGTCTTGGATAAGAGGTTCCAAGGGAACCTTGCTCCTGATGTTTGGGGAAGCACAATCTGGACTATCAACTACATGAGTACAGTTTCCCATCATGAGAAGATATTCTTATGGTACCAATACTCGATGTGGACCCTACCATAGTCTGAGTCTATCTGCGCCTCATCACTCCTAGCACCAAATATCCTCTGGAACACTCCATCCTTCACCTCTATGGGAAAATATATGATGGCCTCACCATCGATTGGGATCCGAAAGATGTGATAGACATCCTCCAAAGTCATAGTAATCTCACCTATGGGTAGGTGAAAGGTATTGGTCCTTGCATCCCAGTGATGGGCCAAAGTAGTCATGTAAGCCTGGTCAGCTCTGATAGATGGAAGTTGTAGCATGTAGCCAAATTTTATGGCTCTAAACTAGGCCCGCTCAATGTCATTAAGGCCATTGCAAAGGGTATGAAGGATATCTAATTCCCTCACTCTCGCGATCAAATTTTGAAGAGAGACATAAATAATATATATAAAATCAATCAAAAACATAAAAAAATGAACTAAAAAGTCAAACAAATTAAAAAATCTTCAAAATATAAAAACATTCATAAACACTTCAAAAAGTCAAAAATATTCAATTAAATTGGACAAAAACTCAAAAAAATTATAAAAAAATTTCTGAAGTGGGTTAACCACAGCTGGGACCTGTGGTTGGTAGCAATAGTCAAATTTTTTACCATTGGGATTTGAATCCCACCATGACTGACAACTGCGGCCCCCAATTTTCCAATTGGGAGCCATCACCCACGGCTAAGAGAAATGACTTTTTTTGGGGTCATTTCTCATCCCAATAAACCCAAAAAATAACAACCCACCCATCTAATCTAACCTAATCTAAATCTAACTATGGTGTGGTTCATTACCAATAGTTTAATTTGATTCAATTAACCCATTAATTAATGAGGTTCATTTTAATTTGGTAAATCAAATAAATGATGGTTTGTGATGCTACCTTTGTAGCACCAGCTCCTCCACTAGAGGATGCCTCTAGTTGGTCGACCATCGATCAGGGTGAGTGTATGGTTTGGCAGCATTTCGGGTCAAAATGTCACTTTCTCCTCTCAGATCTCTCTAGATAGTGCAACAAATTGGAAAATAATGAATTGAAAATGATAGATTTTTCTTTTATATTTTCTATTTTGCCCTCAGCCTCACCTGGCAACCATGGGCATAGAATTAGGGTTTTCCGATCATGGTTAGAGTCACGGCTAAGAAAATTGTAAAAATTGGCTATGTCTGACACGCATGGCTAGCATCTAGACATAGATACCCTCAAAATTTCACCATGAGGGGCTTCAAAATGCAAAATCAAAAATATCTAATGGTGCAAAAACCCTCAAAATTTTCAAAAATAATAAAAACATTCACATAATTCAAAAATTCAAATGTGCCTCGTATCCAGTTATTTACCCTATACACTTGGAGGTTGCAGCGACTTGTGATCCATGCAATCCGACAAGATGAGTAAATTACCATAAGGCCATTTAGGGTAAATTAGTCATCGTTGAATTGATATGCTTCACTTCAATCCCTAAGAAGGCCACGATGGTTGGACTGCCCCACGGGAATGAGGTATTCATCTCAATTCTTCTATGATATTTTTAGCAGATCATCGAACATTATGATTCAACATAAGCCTAATTGGAATTGCTATCATCTTGATTCCCTAAGAAGGCCACAGTAGTCCGAACTGCTCCACGGGATAGAGATGTACAATTACTATTAATAGTTGTAATCATGGCTGAATTAGGCCTTGCCAAGTAATATCAAAGTGCTAAAATCTTCAATTATTCAAATCACTCATGGTGGTCAAGTGACTCGTCGCTTCATTCAATTGTCCTACCCTCATCGACTCGTCGCTTGAGGGGGTAGTCATAATATCAATAATCATAATCAAATTCAATAGGAGATCACTCGATCTTGTCAAATTGTGTTCATCTTATGAATCATTGCCAATGACTATCATAAGCTTACCCTTTGCTGGGGCAAAAAGCAACTATGACAGTTAAGTTAGTAGCTCTCCACCTATCGGTACTATTGTAGCACTGAAGCTACCCGATCATCGTTGGAGCTTGCAAAAGCTTTGCAAATTTAAGCCTTCCCTCAGTTGGAAGCAATGATTCTAAGATGCATGTCCTTTGGTAGGATTGGGCATCTAATGTTGATCAGATCAATGATCATCATTCAACCTATGACATCATTTTAGGAGGTCTATTTTTGCTCAGCATTGTTCATTCTCACAACGCATCCCAAAAGGGGCATCTGTAGACACCTAAAACGCGTCATGTCGAGGTGACTACTCATATGGGCATGCTAATAGACCATATGAATGATCTTGGATAGCTCCAAGGTGAAGCAGTGGTTTTAACCACTCAATTTGGGTAGAGTTGGCTAACTCAGCCTTAGCCATGGTTGAAACCCATGGCTAATAGAGCTAGCCATGCCTCAGAGCCGTGGCTAGCATCAAAACTATTTTGAATCTCGGGCCAAGCCAAATTTGGTTGCAATGGCCTGGGCAATGGAGATTCAAATGGTTTTGGGTGGGGAAGCTTTGAGAGTTTTCCTCCCAACTGATCCAACCTCTTGGATCTTGATCTTGGCTTCCCAAGCAAGCCAAGATTAGATATTAGGAGTCCTATAAGACCCCCTCCAAATTGGGGAGAAGTATGGAAAAATTTTGCATTTGAACATAGCGAAGCTCTATCAAAATGGATAGCAAATTGATAACCCCTTGAGGAGAGTCGAAATGCTACCCAATTGTGGAGTGACAAGCATGAATTCGTCAATGGAGCTTCCAAAGGACTAGGAAGCATAATCACACAATCAAGCCAATCGAATGTGAATCTCAACAAATTCGATCACCAATCCATCTTGAGGACATAGAGGTGACCCTTGATCATCAATTCCATGGAGGAAATTGGAGATCCAAGCCCTGATTACAAGAGCAAAGACATTTGTGCCTCAACCATGGCTGTCAACCATGGCTAACAGTGCCAGCTACGCCTCAGACCCATGGTGAGGGTTTGATCTTTTATTTCCTTTGTTTTAGCATTAGATTTACATTTTTAGTTATGCAATTAGCTTAATCTAGCATAGATTAACATTTTAGTAGACATTTGACCGGTTAATTTAGGAATTAGAGGTAGATTTGCTTCCATTTCCTTGCAATTATCAATTTAGACTAGTTTCATGTTTTTCAAGTTCTAATGGTTAATTAGGCTTCCTAATTGCTAGATTTCATGCTTTCTTTACATGCTTTATAGTAATTTGATGATTTCTTTCATATCTTCATAGATTTACATGCTTTCTTGCTTTCTTTATCATCAATTTATGCAATCATCCATCAAAAGCCTCATCAAGAGAGGCCTCCTTTGTTATTAACTCCTTTCATGTTGTTTCTTGAATGCAGGGTTTATAGGACCTAATCATTTTCAAGGCATTCAAGGCAGCATATGCCTCCAATCATGGAGAAGAAGGCTATCCTTGGCCTTGAGCAGTTCGTGTTCCTTCTAAAGAGTCTACGGATTACACCACCCCCTCATTTAGAGGGTCTTCAATATTGTATTAATTGTATCAAAATTGAGTATCCCTAAGAGGGACGTATATGTAATCTAGATTTGACAAAGTTTTAATAAAAGGAAATCTTATTTTCTTGTTAAATTTATTGTTGTCCATTCTTTATTGCTTTCATACTCGATTTCAATTGATGCACTAGTTAGGTGTATGCTTTTTAGATCAGATACATGTTTATAGGGAAGTTGTTCCTTAAGGTATCTTCTACAACCAACTGGAGCAAATTTCACTAGCTTGAGAGGAGTTTGATGGTGGTTTTTCTTCATTCATTCTATGGTTATGGTGCAATCTTCCCTATTTTCATTTTTTACTCTAGTGCCCAAAGGATAAGGATATGAGTTCGTAAGCCTTGCTAGCAAAGCTCCCTAGGAGGTGCTAGAATGTAGGCCCAAAAAGACCACATACTTAGCCAATTTTGTAAAATTTGGCTAAGTGTTGAGAAAAACCTCAAAAGTAGTGTTAAATTTTGCTAAGGTGCAAAATCCATGATCAAATTGGTCAAATGATGCCTAGAAGAAATAGAAGGAGCAAAATTCATAGGATTGACTTCAGCTTGAGTATAGTTTTCATGTTGGAAGGTCAAACACAACATATTTAGTAAAATTGGCTAAGTGTTGAAAAGAAAATCAAAGGCAATGTTAAAATCTTCTCGAGTGCAAAATCCATGGTCAAAACAATCAAACAATGCCTAGCAAAAATTGGAGGATTAGATTTTAAATAAGGAAGAGGTGATGCAGTGTTAAAGTCCATTAAGAACCAACACAATATCAAAATTTTGTTAGAAATAAACTATATTACATCATTTGGATCATGTAAATGTACCTTTATTTGTACATACTTAGGAAATTATATTACTTTAGGGGGAAGTTATTGAAATGGCCAAAAAATTGCATTTGATCTAATAACACATTAAAGACACATGCTATTAAAAAAATGTATTTTATTCATGATAAGATTTGCATAGGTTACAAATAGGGAGAATTCCCCTTTTTCCTTTCTTTTCATAAATGTTACAATAGGCCTGATGCCTTCTTTTTGTGTTACTCAGTGTAAAAGGGCTTGCGTACCACCATGGGGTTGTAGTTGTTTGTTTTTTCCCTCCTTGGTTTTGTGATAAACCTGCAAAAAGGGGTTAGTGGGTTGGAGGGCTTGCCTCAGTCAGGCCCCATAGTAAGAAAGACAAATCGACTCATAAAACATGATAAAAACTAAAATAAATGATGCAAAACCACATAGAAATGCAAAATGAAGCTTACCTCCCAAATATGAGCTGATTTGGGCCTTGTAAACCCAATTCGCCACCTAAGGGGTGAATTGGTGCCGAATTTAAGGGGCGAGGGGTGAATTCAACTGTATCTACTGTTCTTCAAAATCCTTTGATGGAAAGATTCCTTTGTTGTTGTATTGCTAATGTGCAGGTTCATATATGCTTTGTTTTGCTTCTGTATGTATTTTGGTACAATTTATGTACTTTGGACATAAGTGGAGAGAGAGATAAATGAAGGTTTAGGCCCACTATTTATAAGAAAACCATAGGTGTAGGGGGGTAGTTAGGAGAACTAAGCCCTAGGGTGAGATCCTATGCAGGTTAAGTTAAGGTTTGTGAGGTGGCTTCCTCAAATTCCCTTGAGGAAATATCTCATCCTCACACATGTGGTAGGAGAGATTAGGGTTAACTATGTTAGCATATATGTCTTACATTATTGAGTAAAAGGGTAGTGCACATAGGTGCTCTCTAGGTTGGTTTAATAACCACCAAGTTGGTTTAATAAACCAACTTATTGTAACCACATTGTAATCTTTATAATTGATATCAATCGGAATGAATAATTGCTTCATCAAATTCTTTATGGTATCAGAGCTAGGGATGATCGCAGAAATTGGGTAAGGTAGTTATGATTTCTAACTACTCCAAATTCCCTCAATAGCACGGTTCTTGGAGACACTGACGAATGCAGATAGAGGACAGACTACCAGCCAACGAGACTGGAGGACACTGACAGACGCAGATAGAGGAGACACTAACAGACATAGATAGAGGATAGACTACCAGCCAATGAGACTGGAGGCACGTAGACAAAGTAGAGTTTATTAGGCACCTGATTCGAGACTGGAGGCACATAAATAGAGGAGAGCAGACTGGGCACGTAGACAAAGGAGGTCAATGGTTGTGGAGGCAAAAGGGCGGGGTGGTTGCTCGAAGGCAACCGAAAGCTATAGTAGCTTTCCTTGTTCTTAAAGACCCCCACAGTGGCAGCATAGGCCATGTGGGATTAAAGTTTTTTTTCTTCCTTCTCTGCACCTAATTCTGCTATGATGTGATATTCTCACAATGACACTGAGAGGGGGGGGTGAATCAGTGTAACTATTTAAAACTTGAATCTGCAACTCTTAAAACTTAAAAATGCAAGCTTAAAAATAGATAAAGCAAGTATAACACAAGAGCATCACACAACACAAGATTTAACGAGGTTCACCGATGTGGCTACTCCTCAAATAATGACTGTTTGGACTACAATCCAAATCCAGTCTTTGCAAGGATTCAATCTTTACAAATAGTTTACCAACACCCACCGGAAGGAGCACCAACCCCCGATTTTTCTGCTGCAACAGATAGGAGCACCAACCCCTTTTACCAAGCACCAACTTGGATTTCTATTTTGAAAAATGGATTGACATAAAAATGCCTTCTCTTTTGCAAGACCCTCACCGGTCTATAGCTCATACAAATCAATCTCATAGAAGCATAAAGAGAATTGTTAGAAACTCAATATCTTCTATCACCATCTAAAACCTCTCTTCTAATTTTTCAAGAAGATATTTAGGTTTTAGTTCTGAAGCTGTTCTTCATACAACACTCTTACTCAACCTTTTCTTTTGTTTTTCACAAATAACCACGGTTGCAGTAACCTCTCTTACTGTGCCTTTTTTATCTTTATCCTTGGTTCAATTGAACGGCTATTTTGAAAAACGGCTCTAATTTTTCCCTCCAATTTTTTATGCGGTTACGGCTACGATCAATCTGTCAAACCCTCTCTGACGCGCTCTGTCTTTTAGCCGCTTCTTTCTGACTTATTACGACACCGTCTTCTGCTCATACCGATAGCTTTTTCTACGACAACCTTTTTCTGTGCAAACTGACAGCCTTTTTGCGCGTTTCGATGCTCTTTGATTCTTTTCTCCTAAACTCTACGTAACTGCCCTCTTAGCACTTTTACACTTTTTGATGGCACTCTTTTCTATTCTGCCTCGATCCTTCTTTTCTGCCCGCTACTGCCATGTCTGACACACGCAACCACCGAGAAGATTTCTTGTTTTTCGAGATTATCTGTAATTCTGCACTTTTCCCAGCCATGCAGCATCACGGCCCTGCAATAGCCGTTCTTTTCTTAAATGCGTTGTTTTGTAACTTTCCCTTGTAACTCCAGTTAACTGTTGCATGAATTTTCTCTAAGCTTTCCCCGACACCTGTCACTGGGTAACTGCATATCTGACTCCAGTTAACTCTTATGTAACTGGCTGTATGATTTTCCTTTGCGCTATTTTGACACCTGTCACTGTGCATGCTTCTTCGGCTTTTTCCCGCCAAACTGTTACCTGTCGCGATATCGCGACATTTCTACTCAGTTGACTAATTCTGGATTGTTGACCGTGAAAACCCGACCTGTCGCGATATCGTGACGTTTTCTGCCTTCTAGACCTTATCTCGGCATGCACCCGTGAAAATGAGACATGTCACGAAATCGTGACGCTTTTGCTGCATCGAGCTCTTTTCTGTCTCCTAGCCGCAAAAATGAGACATGTCACGAAATCGTGACACTTTTCGCTTTCCTGCACTCTCCTTCGCTTGCACCCACGAAAATGGAACATGTCACGAAATCGCGACGTTCTCGGCTTTCGTACAACTCTCCTTCGCCAGCATCCACGAAAATGGAACATGTCACGAAATCATGACGTTCTCGGCTTCCGTACAACTCTCCTTCGCTACACATCCAGAAAATGGAACATGTCACGAAATCGTGACACTTTGGGCTTCCCTGCACTCTGCTTCGCTTGTAGCCGCGAAAATGGAACATGTCACGAAATCGTGACGCTTTTCTGCCTTGGCGCTGTTCTTTGTTTTTCGCCCGCAAAAATGCAACATGTCACGAAATCGTGACATCTTTTGCGTCCATACATTTTTCCCTTCATGCACCAGCGAAATCAAGACATGTAGCGGAATCGCTACAACTTTGTGCCTTGCGCTTCCAACTTTGCTTCGACTTGCGAAACTTAGACTTGTAGCGAAATCGCTACACCTTTGTGTCTTGTGTTTCGAACTTGTAGCGAAATCGCTACACCTTTGCGCCTTGCATTTCGAACTTGTAGCGAAATCGCTACACCTTTGCGCCTTGCATTTCGAACTTGTAGCGAAATCGCTACACCTTTGTGCCTTGTGTTTCGAACTTGTAGCGAAATCGCTACACCTTTGCTCTTTGGCATCTAAACTCTGCTTCGCCCTGAAAGTCTGACATGTAGCGAAATCGCTACACTTTCTTGACTTAGTGCTTTTTCTTTGCTTTTGCCAACGAAACTCCGACATGTAGCGAAATCGCTACACTTTTGTTGCCGTACATTCTCTCTCTTCTTCGGGTCACGAAAACCCGACGTGTCGCGATATCGCGACACTTTTCGCCCTTAGTGCTTTTCTTTCAAAACTGTCGTGATATCGTGACACTTTCTCATGCACTTTCTCTCTCCTCTATTTTGTCATGAAATCGTGACATTTTCATTGCCTTCTCTCTCCCTTTTTGTCACGAAATCATGACATTTTCGGCTGTGCCTTCTCTCTCCTCGTTTTTGTCGTGAAATCATGACATTTTTCTCGCCTTCTCTCTCCTTTTTGTCATGAAATCATGAAATTTTCTTCTTCTCTCTCCTCATTTTTGTCATGAAATCATGACATTTTCAGTGCCTTCTCTCTCCTCATTTTTGTCATGAAATCACGACAGAAAACATGTCGCGATATCGCGACAGTTTTCTTACTTGTCTTTTTCTGCAAATTTCTGAATCTGGCCCACTTCTTTCTTCTTGGAAATTCCTCGTACTTGTTTTGACTCGACCTCTGAACTGCATCAACTGTATCAATCTGTCTCGTGTTGACAACAATGACAATACTTTTGCAATGCTTTTGCTGCACCTTGCTCAACAATCTCCCCCTTTGGAATTGTTGGCAACACACTGCAACCTTGCTCAATTTCTTCTCCCCCTTTGCCAATAATACCAAAGGGCTGCTGCAGACTCCCCCTGAGTCTATGCACAACATTCTCAGGCATAAATAATTTTAATGCTCCCCCTGAGAATGTGTTCCCCATAGCTAGTCAGTGTTGGGGTAGTGTGACTACTCCCAACTTCTTTCGAAGGTACTCAAAAACTTCCTTGGGCAATGGTTTTGTGAATATGTCTGCTACTTGTTCTGTAGTTGGAACAAACTCCAATTTGACCTCTCCTTCTGCAACTTTATCTTTCAAAAAATGATACCGGATTGCAATATGTTTGGTGCGGGAATGCATGACCGGATTCTTTGAGATGTTGATTGCACTAGTGTTATCACATTTAACCGAAATTGGCTCATTGAAGTGAATACCAAGGTCTTTTAGTGTTTGTCTCATCCATAATATCTGTGTACAGCATGTTGTTGCTGCAATGTATTCAGCCTCTGCTGTGGATAGAGAGACCGATTCTTGCTTCTTGTTGTGCCATGCTACCAGTTTATCTCCAAGATAAAATGCTCCTCCACCGGTACTTTTTCTGTCATCAATACATCCCGCCCAATCTGCATCGAATATGCAAAAAGAGTGAAGTCTTTTCCTTTTGGATACCATAGCCCATATTCCATAGTACCCTTGAGGTACCTAAAAATCCTTTTCACAGCTATCACATGAGTCTCTTTGGGACTAGCCTGAAATCTTGCAACCATGCAAACCGCCTGTAAGATATCCGGTCCGGTGGTCATCAAATACAAGCAGCTCCCAATCATAGATCTGTACATTGTTTGATCAACATCTGGAGATTTGTCATCCTTGCTCAACTTGCAGCTTGTTGTCATGGGAGTGCTAACAGGTTTACTATCCTCCATTGTGAACTTTTTCAGCATTTCTTTCACATATTTAATTTGAGAAATAAAAATCCCTTTTTCAGTTTGATTAACTTGCAATCCAAGGAAATATGAAAGTTCACCAATCATAGACATTTCAAATTCTTTCGCATTTTGTTTGCTATGTCTTTGCATGATTCATCATTGTCTGCTCCCAAATATTATATCATCTACATAAACAACAAGGACAATGAAATTGCCATTTTCAGTTTTGATATATAAATTGCTATCCACCATACCTTTCTTGAATCCTTGCTTAGTGAGATAGCTGTCCAATCTTGCATACCAAGCTCTAGGTGCTTGTTTCAAGCCATACAATGCTTTCTTCAGCTTGCAAACAAAGTTAGGATTATCACAGAGTTGAAAGCCATCAGGCTGTTCAATATACACTTCTTCTTCAAGATTTCCATTTAGAAATGCTGATTTCACATCCATCTGATAAACTTTGAAATTCCTATGAACTGCTAAAGCCAAAAATAGTCTTATTGCTTCAAGTCTGGCCACTGGTGCAAAGGTCTCTTCAAAATCAATCCCCTCAACTTGAGCATATCCTTTATAGACCAATCTTGCTTTATTCCTCACAACCTGTCCGTCTTCATTCAGTTTGTTTCGAAATATCCATTTAGTACCGATTATGTTTTTATTTTCAAGCCTTGGTACTAATTCCCAGGTTTTGTTTTTCTCAATTTGATCTAGTTCTTCATTAACTGCCTCCATCCAGCTTTCATCTGTACTTGCTTCAATGATATTTTTGGGCTCAATGCTGGATAACAGAGAGTAGTTGTTTACTACTCTTCTTCTTGTTTGAATACCAATTGTGGGGTCCCCAATAATCTGCTCTCTGGGATGATTTTTCTGCTAGCTGCCTGTTTTGGATTTCCTATTTTCTTCTCTTTCCAAATCATCTGAATCTGATTTCTGTCTCTCTTCCTTTTCTTGATCTTCATCTTCTTCAATAAATTCTTCATAAGTTGGGTAGTTTTCATTATGGCTGATTTCTTGTTTCCTACCTTCATCAACCTTAACATCCGCACTCTCCACAATTTTCTTAAGTCTTTTGTTGTAGCATGTGTAGGCTTTGCTTTTTGTTGAGTACCCAAGAAAGATACCTTCATCAGCTCTATCTTCGAATTTGCCAAGATTGGCTTCAGTCCGTTTAATGTAACACTTGCTGCCGAAAACTTTGAAGTATTTTGTTGTAGCCTTTTTGCCAAACCACAGTTCATAAGGTGTTTTGCTTTCATGCGGCCTCAACATGCACCTATTCTGGATGTAAACTGCAGTATGAACTGCCTCTTTCCAAAATCTGTCAACAATTTTGCTCTCTGTCAACATGGTCCGTGCCATTTCCTGCATAGTTCTGTTCTTCCTTTCTACTACTCCATTCTACTGAGGTGTTCTTGCTGCCGAAAACTGTCTTCTTATTCCGTGTTTTTCACAGTATTCTCGCAAACTCATCTGAAATAAACTCTCCTCCTCTATCTGATCTCAAACATTTAATTCTTTTTCCAGATTGATTCTCAACAAGATTTTTGAAAGTTTTAAACATCTCAAAGGCTTCTGATTTAAGTTTCAGAAAGAGTACCCATGTCATTCTGGAAAAGTCATCTATACACAACATAAAATATTTGTAGCCATTTATGCTTTCCGTTCTCATGGGTCCACATAAATCTGTGTGAATTAGTTCTAAAGGCTTGCTTGTAAAGTACTCTTTTGCTTTGAAAGTAGATCTGGTTTGCTTCCCCTTTTGGCATGACTCACAAATGTTGTTTGAAGGTTTACCAATAGTGGGTATGTCTCTTACTGCTCTTTTTGTGCTGATTTTTACCAGATTATCAAAGCTTATGTGACCGAGTCTCTTGTGCCACAACCAATTTTCTTCTTCCTGTCCAACCAAGCAAGCTCCTTCTGAAGTCTCCGAGAGAGTATACAGATTTCCAGAGGTTCTCAGTCCAGTGGCTATTAACTTTCCATTTTTTGTCTTTCTTACTTCACAACCCTCCTTCTTGAAAATTACTTCATGACCTCTGTCACAAATTTGACTTACACTCAGTAAGTTATGCTTCAGACCCACCACAAAAAGAACTTCCTTAGAGTTGATTTTTCCGTCACTTAACTTAACTGATCCTTTACCCACTATCTTGGCTCCATCATTGTTTTCGAATTTTACAGAACCACCTTCGTATGTCTGTAGCTTATCAAACTTCTGTTTGTCTCCTGTCATATGACTGGAGCATCCACTGTCCAGAATCCAAGGTGCAGATTTATTCTGGGCTTTGAGAGCTGTTTGAACGATTAGGGATTCCTTGTCTTTCTTAGGTTGCTCCTTTTCTTTCCACTGAGATTTGACAGCAGATCTGGTCACTTGTTTTACCTTCTCCCTTTCATTGGCTTGTGACAGTTTTTCGAGAAATTTTTTGTTTTGTTTTAATCCAGTTGATTGATACTTTCTTCCCTGGTATTTATTTCCTGCAAAAGAGCTACGACAATTTCTTGCAATATGTCCGAAGTTATGACAGCTTATAGCATTCTACAAAGATAATCTATCAAAGGTGAAAAAATATTTCTACTAGTAAAATTTTTGTGTTCTACATTATATCTACAACTTGAGATTTTATGACCATATGCATTGCATTTAAAACAATAACCAGAAAAGGAACGAGTGTACCTGGGTAATGGTTGTTGCCATGTTGTAGTAGGAGCCATGGGTCTTCTTCTTCTTTGATATGTGACTTTGGTGAATCCATCATTTGCAGTACTCCTTTCAAGCTTGGCCTTATTGTTTTCTTTTGCATGATACGATTTATCTTGATCAACCCTGATCTTGTCTTTATTCTTTATTGGTTCTACAGTTACAGCCTTTGAGTCCTTTGAGGATTCTCCTTCATCAAAGCCCAAACCAAATTTGATGCCTGTAGGCCTTTGATTATTTAACATTTTATTCAGCTTTGCAGAACTGTCTTCAAATTTATGATGACAGCTCAATTTCCGATTCATCTCTTCTAGCTGCATCCTTAATCTAACTATGTCTTCTTCTAGCTTATTACACTCATCTATTTTCATGGTAAGCTGTGCTTCAAAATCTTTAGACTTTTTCTTAAATTCTTCAGTTTGTACTTTCAAACTGATTATTAATTCGCTAGCATCCTCAAATTTTCTTGAAATCTTTTTATTCTTTTTCCTTTCTGCACTTAACTCTTCAAGTGCAGCAACCAACTCACCTTCCAGATCTACCTCAGCCTCATCCTCTAATTTTTCTTCACACTCCTGGGTTTCCTCTGTTCTTTCTTCTTCAAAAGCCATGAACAAGGCTTCACCAGTTTCTTCTTCTGAGTCCTCACTGGAACTGTCTTCAGAAGAGTCAACATTCTTGGAAATGAAACTTTTCTTCTTGAAGTTCCTTTTTCTAAAATGTGGTTTCTTCTTCCAGACATTTCTTTCTTGGTGTGTCCCTTCATCACTTTTGTTTTTCTCATTCATTGGGCATTTTGCTGCAAAGTGCCCGATGCCTCCACAGTTAAAGCACTTGAACGGTAGCTTACCTCTGTACTTTCCTTTTCCCTTTACTAGTTTCCTAACAAAGTTTGCTTCAGTTTCATCTGGAGATTCTTCTTCCTCAGATTCTTGTTTAGATTTTATATTTTTCTGTGCTTGAAAAGCCGCTTCTCTGTCTGAGGGCTTAGTTTGTCCAATTCTCATTTCATATGCTGTTAAGGAACCATGCATTTCATCCATACTAAAAAAATTTAAATCTTTAGCTTCTTCTATGGCAGAAAATTTTGCATCAAATCTTTTATGGAGTGTTCTTAGTACCTTTTTCACAACAACTGCATCTTCCATCTCCTCGTCGAGTCCTCTTATTGCATTAATGATTCCATTTACTCTCAGCATATAGGCCTCTATGTTCTCATCATCAGTCATCTTTAATGCTTCGAACCGGGCTCGATGTGTTTGCAGCTTGGCTTCCTTGATCTTGCCATCTCCTTCATGAATGCTCTGCAGTTTGTCCCATATATCTTTTGCTGATTTACAGTTCATGATCCTTATCAACTCACTGTCTACTAATCCACACATAATAGCATTCTTAGCTTTAGAGTTGTTCTCAAACTTTTTCTTCTCAACCGCATCAGATGGAGGAGCAGAGGGTATTGTGTATCCATTTTCAACAGATTCCCAAATGTCATATCCCAATGCACACAGATATGTCTGCATCCTGAGTCTCCAGAAAGAGTAATTTGTTCCATCGAACAAAGGAGCTTTGTTGGAAGAAAATCCTTCACCGTCGGCCATTGTGTATCTTCCAAGATCACCTTAGCTGATTAAGCTTGATCAGGTACCTTGCTCTGATACCAATTGATATTCTCACAATGACACTGAGAGGGGGGGGTGAATCAGTGTAACTATTTAAAACTTGAATCTGCAACTCTTAAAACTTAAAAATGCAAGCTTAAAAATAGATAAAGCAAGTATAACACAAGAGCATCACACAACACAAGATTTAACGAGGTTCACCGATGTGGCTACTCCTCAAATAATGACTGTTTGGACTACAATCCAAATCCAGTCTTTGCAAGGATTCAATCTTTACAAATAGTTTACCAACACCCACTGGAAGGAGCACCAACCCCTGATTTTTCTGCTTCAACAGATAGGAGCACCAACCCCTTTTACCAAGCACCAACTTGGATTTCTATTTTAAATAATGGTTTGACATAAAAATGCCTTCTCTTTTGCAAGACCCTCACTGGTCTATAGCTCATACAAATCAATCTCATAGAAGCATAAAGAGAATTGTTAGAAACTCAATATCTTCTATCACAGTCTAAAACCTCTCTTCTAATTTTTCAAGAAAAAAATACATTCAGGTTTTAGTTCTTTGTTATTCATACAACACTCTTACTCAACCTTTTCTTTTGTTTTTCACAAATAACCACGGTTGTAGTAACCTCTCTTACTGTGCCTTTTTGATCTTTATCCTTGGTTCAATTGAACGGCTATTTTGAAAAATGGCTCTAATTTTTCCCTCCAATTTTTTATGCGGTTACGGCTACGATCAATCTGTCAAACCCTCTCTGACGTGCTCTGTCTTTTAGCCGCTTCTTTTTGACTTATTCTGACAGTCTGCTCTGCTCATACTGACAGCTTTTTCTATGCAACGATAGCCTTTTTTGTGCAAACTGACAGCCTTTTTACGCGTTTCGATGCTCTTTGATTCTTTTCTCCTAAACTCTACGTAACTGCCCTCTTAGCACTTTTACACTTTCTGATGGCACTCTTTTCTATTCTGCCTCGATCCTTCTTTTCTGCCCGCTACTGCCATGTCTGACACACGCAACCATCGAGAAGATTTCTTGTTTTTCGAGATTATCTGTAATTCTGCACTTTTCCCAGCCATGCAGCATCACGGCCCTGCAACAGCCGTTCTTTTCTTAAATGCGCTATTTTGTAACTTTCCCTTGTAACTCCAGTTAACTGCTGCATGAATTTTCTCTAAGCTTTCCCCGACACCTGTCACTGGGTAACTGCATATCTGACTCCAGTTAACTCTTATGTAACTGGCTGTATGATTTTCCTTTGCGCTATTTGACACCTGTCACTGTGCATGCTTCTTCGGCTTTTTCCCGCCAAACTTTTACCTGTCGCGATATCACGACATTTCTACTCAGTTGACTAATTCTAGATTGTTGACCGTGAAAACCTGACCTATCGTGATATCGTGACGTTTTCTGCCTTCTAGACCTTATCTCGGCATGCACCCGCGAAAATGAGACATGTCACAAAATCGTGACGCTTTTGCTACATCGAGCTCTTTTCTGTCTCCTAGCCACGAAAATGAGACATGTCACGAAATCGTGACACTTTTCGCTTTCCTGCACTCTCCTTCGCTTGCACCCATGAAAATGGAACATGTCACGAAATCATGACGTTCTCGGCTTTCGTACAACTCTCCTTCGCCAGCATCCACGAAAATGGAACATGTCACGAAATCATGACGTTCTCGGCTTTCGTACAACTCTCCTTCGCCAGCATCCACGAAAATGGAACATGTCACGAAATCGTGACACTTTGGGCTTCCCTGCACTCTGCTTCGCTTGTAGCCACGAAAATGGAACATGTCACGAAATCGCGACGCTTTTCTGCCTTGGCGCTGTTCTTTGTTTTTCGCCCATGAAAATGCAACATGTCACGAAATCGTGACATCTTTTGCGTCCGTACATTTTTCCCTTCATGCACCAACGAAATCAAGACATGTAGCGGAATCGCTACAACTTTGTGCCTTGCGCTTCCAACTTTGCTTCGACTTGCGAAACTTAGACTTGTAGCGAAATCGCTACACCTTTGTGTCTTGTGTTTCGAACTTGTAGCGAAATCGCTACACCTTTGCGCCTTGCATTTCGAACTTGTAGCGAAATCGCTACACCTTTGCGCCTTGCATTTCGAACTTGTAGCGAAATCGCTACACCTTTGTGCCTTGTGTTTCGAACTTGTAGCAAATCGCTACACCTTTGCTCTTTGGCATCTGAACTCTGCTTCGCCCGCGAAAGTCTGACATGTAGCGAAATCGCTACACTTTCTTGACTTAGTGCTTTTTCTTTGCTTTTGCCAGCGAAACTCCGACATGTAGCGAAATCGCTACACTTTTGTTGTCGTACATTCTCTCTCTTCTTCGGGTCACGAAAACCCGACGTGTCGCGATATCGTGACACTTTTCGCCCTTAGTGCTTTTCTTCCAAAACTATCGCGATATCGCGACACTTTCTCATGCACTTTCTCTCTCCTCTATTTTGTCGCGAAATCATGACATTTTTAGCTACGCCTTCTCTCTCCTCATTTTTGTCGTGAAATCATGACATTTTTACTGCGCCTTCTCTCTCCTCATTTTTGTCACGAAATCATGACATTTTCGGCTGTGCCTTCTCTCTCCTCATTTTTGTCATGAAATCATGACATTTTTAGCTACGCCTTCTCTCTCCTCATTTTTGTCATGAAATCATGACATTTTCTATGCCTTCTCTCTCCTCATTTTTGTCACGAAATCACGATAGAAAACATGTCGCGATATCGCGACAGTTTTCTTACTTGTCTTTTTCTGCAAATTTTTGAATCTGGCCCACTTCTTTCTTCTTGGAAATTCCCTGTACTTGTTCTTGACTGACCTCTGAACTGCATCAATTGTATCAATCTATCTGTGTTGACAACAATGACAATACTTTTGCAATGCTTTTGCTGCACCTTGCTCAACATGATGTGCCTACTCCCTATTTGTTCTCGTCGGGCCCTCTCGCTCACGTGGTATGCATGGTGATTGTTAGGCGGAAGGTCACAGGTTCAAGTCTCTTCGGGGAGGTATAAAGTTTTTTTTTGATGCCTCGCATGCACTGTGACGATGGGTGGCAAGTTTTTGATGCCCCGCGCATGCTGTGATGGTGGTTGGTACCTTTTGATGCCTCGAAGTGCCTAGTTGACACTAGGAAGTGCCCTGTTGATGCTAGGAAGTGTCCTGATGACGCCAACAAGTCATTTGACGCTTGTGCAGTCACATTTGACACCTTGAAGGCTCCAAAAAAAATTTTTTTGGGGGTTTCAGGTACAATTTTTTTTTCCTTATCAATTTTGTAATACGAAGGGGGGAAATCTCAGTCTTCACATGATTCATTTGCAAAATTATAAGATAAAGGGGGGAAATCAAACCATTTGGAAGTGAATAATTGCTAGATTTGTAATAGGTTCTTAAATTTGTGGGTATTTGTGATTGTTTCTTTTGCATTTAAATATTCTATTTTTCTTGCATTAACAATCATAAATTACAAAAAAAAATAAGACCCCAAATTTATACCCTATTTGTGCAATTTATTGCACAAAGGACATTTGGTATTTGAGATACCTCTGGTCCACACTTACAGGTAATGTTGTCGTGCTTTGGACTACTGTATTCGTCACCTAATATAGCTGCAACAATGACGTCTGAGATTGTTCTCTATTAATCGTCGGGGAGAAATAAGGCAAACCAGATATATTTTTTTTTCCATTTCATACCCACATCATGATTGTTGTTAGGCGTAAATCTTGACGAAAGTTTTTTTTTCCAAAGTGTTTAGGGGAAGTTACGCCCCACGCATGAGGAATAAAAATTTCTATGGTAGGTGTCATTAACAACACGATGCCCTTTTAGTATCGCATTTGTTTAATATATTGTGCTTCTCATATGTACTTATAGTCTCCCTCACGTAAGGGCGGGTACATATTGAGTAGTATACTATTCATATATACCTATAGTCTCCCTCATGTAAGGGCGGGTATATATTGAATGGTTATGATATAAAGATATGGCAGGTATAAAGAAAGGGAGACCAATTGGTGATATAAGGAACCTTCATAATGGCCACAATTCATAAGTATCTCTCAGATTCACAATTGTTGAAAGGTCCTAACTTTGTTCCATGGAAAACAAAGATGAAAGCCATTCTTCAGTTGGAAGATTTATAGGATGTAGTGACTGGCACTACAAAGCGCCCTCAGACAACAGGAATAGATCAAGATGCTTGGGGTAAGAAGGAAAAGAAGAGTCTCATGTTTATCTTGCTTGCTACTATAGATGAGGTGCAACCTCATATTTGTGATGCAAAAACTAGTGAGATAGCTTGGGATGCCTTGATCACAGTATATGAAGAAAAGAATCAATCCATTATTATAAACCTTCAAACTTAACTACATACTCTCAATATGAATTATGGGGAAACAATTGATATATTCCTTTGCAGAGTGGCTGACTTGAAAGCCAAATTGAATGCCATGGGAAAACCAGTGGATGATGATATCTTGAAATATGTCATCTTGAGAGCATTTCCAGATTCCTACAAGATGTTGATCACTTCTCTCAATGTTTCTAGTAGACAAGTATCATTTGTGGAGCTCGTAAATTTGCTTCAAACTGAGGAGGCAAATCAGGTTCAGAAATATGATGTGCCAGATAATGCCCTTTCCACACAACAAAGTGGTAAGAAACAAGGTCAGTTTCAAAAAGGGGGTCCTTCTTCCAAAGGAAAAGGGAAGCAAAATCAGCAGAAGGATACAAAATATTGTAAGATTTGTGATATGAATAACCATGACACCAACAGGTGTTGGTTCAAAAACAAGCAACAAAATTATCAAGGTCTTAAGAAGAAGGGCAAATCCAAACAGAAATACAACAAACATAAGCAACCTAAAGGCCATGTTGCTTATGCTGACTCCAACTTAGACTCAGATTCTCCTAGGTCCGATTCAAATTCTGACTCTGAAAGAGCACACAAGGTGCTCATGACCCATACTTCATCTTCCCAGATAGATGTTGTATGGTATATTGATTCAGGAGCTAGCAAATACATGATTGGGGACAAATCATGGTTTGATACTTTTGTGGAGAAAGAGGGTAAGCCAGTCACAATTGCTAACAATCAAGTCTATAAAGTAAAGGGAGAAGGGGATGTTTCTGTGTCCCTTCCTGATGGTAATTGTCAAATTGAGAAGGTTCTCTATGTTCTAGGATTAGCCAATAATCTTCTCTCAGTCACATAAATGTTGGATAGAAACATGGATGTCATGTTTCGAGTTGTCAAAGGCAAGAAGAGATGTTTTATCACCCAAAGTGGTAAACATGTTGCAACCAGATCCTACAAATATGGCTTGTTCATTCTAGATGCTCTTTCAAATCCTCATGTTGCTCTGGCTACAACTACAAAGGAGGCCACCTCTCTCTGGCATAGACGTTATGGGCACCTCATTTTAGGATATTTGCTTGAATTACACAGATATGGGATGGTGAAAGGTCTTACTCTACTCTCATCTATCTTACCAGTGTGCTCGGATTTCTTAGCAGGGAAGCAACATAGATTACCTTTTGAAACTAGCTCCTCTCGAGCTACAAACCCTTTAGAGTTGGTACATACCAATCTGTGTGGTCCTATGCCAACCAACTATGGTGGAAATAAGTATTTTGAACTATTTTTTTATGATTACTCATGGAAGATGTGGGTTTTATTTCTTCAGTTGAAATCAGAAGCATTTCTCTACTTTCAACAATTCAAGAAACTTGTCGAGAAGGATTCGGGTTGTTTCATAAAAATCCTCCACTAAGATCGAGGGGGGGAATACACATCTGAAGAGTTTTCAGATTTTCTTAAGAAACATGGGATCAAAAGACAACTGACTACAGCCTATACACCTCAGTAGAATGGAGTTGCAGAAAGGAGAAATCATTCCATTATGGAAATGGTTTGATATATGCTAAAGGGAGCACATCTTGAGGATCAATATTGGGTAGAAGTAGTAAACACAACATCATACCTCCTAAATAGAACATCCACTAGAGCTCTACAAGGAAAAACACCACAAGGATCTTGGAGTGGTAAGAAACCTTCCATTTCTCGTTTAAGGGTGTTTGGATGTAAAGCATTCATGCACATTCCAAAACAGAAAAGGAGGAAGTTGGATGAGAAAACCCTACAGTGTATCTTTCTTGGCTATGATGAGTATTCAAAAGGTTATCGATTGATTGATCCTAAGACCAAGAAGACACACGTAAGTAGAGAAGATGTATTTGATGAAGCTTTCACATCAAAAGACACATCTACAACTGTATACCTAGATGAAGAAGAACCTAAGAACGAGGTTCAACTTCCACAACAACAACAAAAAGTCCCAAAATGGTATACTAGCACTTTGAGAGATGCTAAGTTGAATTCCATTCTAGATCTATCTCTAGATAGTCCATGTACTCGCAGTATGACTCAGCAAATGAGAGCAAAGGAATCTACTTCAGAGGTTGACAAACTTTGTCAACACTTTGATGATTTGTCAGTGGGTACAGAAAATGATAGAGAAGAACATGAGGATGAAGAAAATATTTATGTCTACATTGAATGCAAATGAACCCACAACGGTTCAATATGCACTTGATAAACCATAGTGGAAAGAGGCCATGGATGTAGAACATAAGTCTCTCAACAAAAATAATACTTGGAAGTTAGTCGATCTGCCAATAGGAAAGAAACCCATAGGCTGCAAATGGGTGTTCAAAGTGAAGTATAAGGCAGTTGGATATATTGATAAGCATAAATCCTGAATTTTTGTGAAGGGTTATGCTCAGAAAGAAGGCATAGACTATGAAGAGAATTTTACCCCTATTGCAAAAATGACTACCATTCGAGTACTTTATGCCATGGGAGCTTAGTTTGGGTAGAAGTTGCATTAGATGGATGTTAAAAGTGCTTTCTTGAATGGTGAATTATAGGAAGAAGTATACATGACTCAACCAGAAGGATTCATGGTCGAGGGGCAAGAACAAAAAGTATGCAAGTTGATCAAATCCTTGTATGGGCTCAAACAAGCTCCTCGAGCTTGGTATATCAAGATAGACAGTCACCTTGTGTAGCATGGATTCAAAAGAAGTCCTTCAGATGCAAATCTCTATATTAAGAAAAATGGTTCTGATATAGTGATTCTTGTACTTTATGTAGATGATATGATCATAACAGGAATATTGAAAAGAATGATTGACTTAGTGAAAAATGATTTGAAGCAATCATTTGAAATGACAGATCTAGGACTTCTGCACTATTGTCTTGGTTTAGAAGTTACTCAGAAAAGATTTCATATTAGAGTAACACGAAAGAAATATGCTAAGACTTTAGTAGAAAAATATCGGATGACTAACTGTAAGTCAAAAGCAACTCCAATGGAGCAAGGACTTAAGTTATCATGATATGATGAATCACCTCAGGTAGATGGTACTCTCTATCGTCAGTTGATTGGGAGTCTCCTATATCTGAAAAATACCAATCCAGATCTCAGTTTTGCTGTCGGCTATCTTTTAAGGTTCATGCAAGAGCCTAAGATGAGTCACTAGAAAGTAGCAAAAAGAGTTCTTCATTATGTTCATGGTAGTAAAAATTATGGTCTGGAATACAAAAATAATAATAAGTTTTTCTTACTAGGGTACACGGACTCGGATTATGCTGGATCCATTGATGATCGTAAATCCACTTCTGGATATGTTTTTCATCTAGGATTTGGACCTGTCTCATGGCACGATAAGAAGCAACATGTGGTTGCTATATCTTCTACTGACGAGAATATCGTGTAGCCAGTGAAGCAGTCTGCGAGATAATGTGGTTAAGTCGCATTCTTACAAACATGGGTCTTCCAAAGAATCTTTCTCTTCATTTGTTTTGTGACAATCAAGGTGTTTTGAATCTTGTCAAAAATCCAATTTTTCATGAATGTACCAAACATGTTGATACCAGATGTCATTTCATTCGAGATGAAGTTCCAAAGCACCATATACAACTTCAATACATTCCTACTGATGCACAAGTTGCAGATATCTTTACCAAAGCACTTGGGCGTATCAAATATGAAAAGTTTCGAGATACTATTGGAATTTGCCAATAATGTAATAAGGGGGGATGTTAGCATATATGTCTTAAATTATTGAGCAAAAGGGTAGCGCACATAGGCGCTCTCTAGGTTGGTTTAATAACCACCAAGTTGGTTTAATAAACCAACTTATTGTAACCACATTGTAATCTTTATAATTGATATCAATCGGAATGAATAATTGCTTCGTCAAATTCTTTAAACTAGGATTAGTCAACTCTATGTTAGATTTGGGGTTTGGTTAGGGTTTCCTAAGAAATATCCTAACTAACCTAGTGCATGCACATGTGGGAGGGAGTTATTATGGTTAATTAGGGATTAAGGACCCAATTAACCATTTTAGCCCTAAAAGTGAACTTAAGTGAAGTCACTTTAAAATTAGATTTAATAATTGACTCAATTAATAATTTTGCCAATTAATAGCCCCGTGGGGGCCTAAATTAAGCATAAAAGAGTCTTGTATCACCTTAGGAGGCTGGTGGATGGTTTTTCGATGCATGGAAGGTGTTCATAATGCTATTTAGGTAGTTTATTAGGGTTTTGGACCTAAGAACCAGTGAAGTTGTGTGTGGAAGTCTATGGAATGCTACGATAATCTAGAGTGATCTACGACAATCTATGCATGTCTACAACAATATACGCATGTCTACGCATATCTACAACAATCTATGCAGTTCTAGGAGGATCTACAATAGTCTATGTTGGTCTACGATAGCTTAGGGGTATCTAGTATCACCTATGTAAACCTACAAGTGTCCAAAAGGATCTACAAGTACACAGGTATAGCAATGTGCGACTTTTAGGTATCTACATTTTACCCCTTTTTGTACTATAATGTGTGGAATACAGTTTAATACAAAAATGTGAAGGGTTTGTGTAGAGAAAAAGGGATAGAAGGAGAATAGAATCCAACCAAAGGTATGTAGCTGCTTGAAGCATGACCATACAACATTGACTAGGAATCTAGGGGAGAGAGGGAAAAGAATGAGATCTAATCAAAGGTATGTAGCCGCTCGAAGTGTGACCATACAATATTGACAAATAGACAAGAAGGAGAGGGGAAAGAAGAGAAGAAAGATTTAAAATGAAAATAAATACCGATAAATAGAAATGGATGATTGTGGATGCAATGCAATGGTTTTGTTGAGTCTGTATGATATTTTTGATGTCATACTAGCTACTTGGGAGAGGCAAATTTTGAATGCTTTGCTTTTACGACCAGTTCAACGTGGTCCAAAAGTACGAATAGAAAAAATGCCTATTCAAATATTTGCTATCGATTGATTGATGAGTACTTGGCGACAAGTGTCAAACCATTTGAGCTAAAGAGACATCTGGATTATTCAAAGTGTCATTCATTATGCATTATGAATGCCAAAAATCCTTTTCCAAATGTTGTGCTAGGATTACGTCAAATTATCATTCGTTTTGTATTTGATATATATGAATACTAGATTGACTTATCCATCAAAATGCATAGCTCTCGTGATATAAAAAATATATGGTTGGAATTGAGATCATTTCATAAGATAATCTTCAGCAAAAAAAAATTCTAGACAGATGCGATATTCATGCTTTTGGATGTTTGGCTGGTTGGTTGTGTGCAAAGCTTGACTTTGAATATGAATACCCCCTCAAACAAGGAATCAACAATGAGGCAAATGGAATGCAATGATTTTGTGATGCAACGATTGATAGAATACCAATGCATGATGAAAATGATAAAAAAGTAGATTAGAGGATAGTTTGGGAGGTTTCCTAGGGTTTTGGAAGAAATTTGCATGATTTCCTAGGGTTTTGGAAGTAATTTGATTGATTTTGGGGTCATAAGATCAATTCACGGGGTGGGGGAATGAATTGGATCCTAATTCATGGGGTGGGGGGAAAATTGGATCCTAAATCATAGGGCGGGGGGTGAATTGGGCCTAAATTGTAGGGTGGGAACCAAATTAGGGTTTTAGGTATTTTTAAGCTAATTTTGGAGTTGGGAGGGCTCATTTTGATGATGACGAATGTTGGAGAGCACATTGGAGGAGCATTCGACGACGCGTGGATATAATGATGAGTGATTTTGGGCAAGAGGATGATGAGAGGACAACATGGAGCTAGCAGTAGCTACAGGGATCCACCAGTAAGTGCTCTCATTTCCTTTATTTTTTGTTTTTTTTTTAATTTTCCAAAAAAAAAAATGAAATAGGGGGGAGGTTTTCATCTTATTTTATTTTTTTTTGTAAATTTTAATTAAAATTGGAACACAAAGTGTAAAACTAGACAAATGGGTACCCAAAAATGTAGTTTATTTTTAGGTTTGACTTGTTTTCATGTCAGTTTGATTGGGTGAGGGGTAGAGTAGTTATACAGTTTGACCGTCCATTTTTGGAGCAATGGTGTACTATTTTTGCAATGTGTTGAATTTTATTCGTAAAAGTAGGAAATGGGTATCCAATTTTGTGACTGTTATTTTTTTATGCCTTCATTTGGCATGTTTTCTGAATGTGTGGTTTTTGGGTGTAACTTGGAAAACGTTGACTGTTAAGTTTTCCATTGTAGAGATAGTATTTTTAGAAACCGATGATACTTTCACCGTAAAAGGGTGAAATAGGTATCAAAAAATGTTACTTGTTTTGGTAGATGATTTAATTTGGCATGTGTTTGGTTTACGTGCCAAGATGTGGATAATATTAAATTTAAAATTGGCTTTGGGGAGTCCGATTTGCACTATTTTCAACATCTGTTTGAACTTTCATCGTGAAGTGGGAAAATGGGTTTTCAAAAATATGACTGTGTTTTTGATATTGTGTGTTTTGGTGTATGTTCCGTTTGGATGTATGTGTGGGAAGATTGACCTTGAACTCCGTGTTGATTTGTATACTATTTTTAAATTTTATCGACATTTTCACCACAAAGTGGGCAAATGGGTGTTCAAAAATGTACTTTGTTTTTGTATGTTTGATGGATTGACTTAGTTTTGAATTTCGTGCCATAGTGGGTTTATGGGTAATTTTATATTTGACTATTGGGAGCCAAATATGTACTGTTTTTCACATTTGTTCAAAATTATACCATGAAATGGAAAAATGGGTATCCAAATATACGACCATTTTTTTGATAAGTTTTGATATGTGAATTGTGCACTATTTTATGTCTCAGTACGTGTCAAATTAAATAGTTTAATTTGTATGTTGTATGCATGTTATGATTGAGTTTTATTGTGGATTACATCATTGTGTTGATGGCTAATGTATATTCTGTTGTGCTTATTTATGGATGAATAGGTGAAGATGCTCGAGCCTCGTCATCATGTATGAAATATGAAGAGTGATTTTGACAAGTTGATGGATAATGTCGATGATCTTAAGTGGTTGGATGCCATATGGTTTAGAGGTATGTGGGAGTGTAAGAGTATACATGCCAATAGGGCATATGTATCCACCTTATGTGAGCAGTGGGATGCATATTGGAATACTTTTCATTTTCCTACTGGGGAAATGCTGATTACACTGGAGGACATCTATAGGATTTATAAGTTACCTATCGAGGGTGTTCCAGTTAGAGTAGCACCAGATGATAGTAAGGATGTTGTGCTGGAATGCTTCTTTGGTGAGGGGTGGAGGGATATAGATGTGGGAAAGATGGATTATGAGTGGCTATGGCTGAAGGAAAATATCTCTAAGCGCTAGTGCACTACGATGATGATGATCTCCACCTATGATTTACCTGACACTTCCAAGGTATTGTTTACTTGGAATATGTTGGATGTGGTTAGAGACATGGTAGAGCGGAGTATTGTGTTTGCATAGGCACCTACACTATTGGCCTAGGTATACAAAGAGTTACATGATGTTGTGCATACAAGACAGACGGGTTTGAGTTGGACTACCCTGCTGTAGGTATGGGTATGGGAGCACATATCCATTGAGAGACCGTCATTATTGCCTCATCCTGATCATATTGAATGCAAGGAGTATTTACCTTATTCTTTGAGATGGTGGACAGATGAGGAGAAGGGCATTAAGAGGCCTCATGAGGGTGATACTTTGTTGTGGAGGGTCAAGTTTAGATACTTGACATCTAATGACATTAAGTGGAAGCCTTGGTTGGGTGGGGTGACCTAGGAGAAATATGATGAGTAGTTGTAGGCCATTCATCAAGGTAGGTGGCTAGTAGAATGATATGCTCGATAGGTCAAGTATTTTTAGTTTGATCGAGTGAGACGATAGTTAAAATTATAGCAGGATATTCCAAGGGCTCCCATTGTGTATTTTAGGTGATAGGGTGATAGGGGAGGGCATCTTGTGGTTTTGCCATGGGTTGGTGAGAGTGACCCACCTATGGTTATCTCAAATGTGGATAATGCCAGGACAAAACCAAAGTTTGAGTCATGGTGGATGATGCAAAGTTGGGAGCCTGGTAGGGGTGTGATTGATTGATGGGTGCCAGCTAGTGGTGGTGTGCCTCTGACATAAGGAAGAGCAGGTAGAGGGGCTCAAGCTAGGTTAGAGGAGAGAGCTAGTAGTGAGAGGGAGGTTCCTCTTCTGTGGTCTCGATGTAAATTGGATGGTGATTTGAGCTCATAGGGAGCATGAGTAGGGGAGGTTCCTATGACCATTGATATGGATCTTGTGGAGGGTGGAATGGCCATGGGATAGGTAGTTGGGGAAGTAGAGGAGGTAGACGGGTTTGCTATAGTGGATGGTGTAGATGACACCATTGATATTGGTTTGTTTGAGGAGATGGAGGAGATTCCACTTGAGGTTCAGGAGAGGTAGGATGCATATAAGGAGGCTCGAGTGTTGTAGGATAGGGTTCATCAGTTGGAGACCGAGCTTCATGAGAAGGATTAGAGTCGTAAGGAGTTAACAGATCTCGAGGAGCAATTGATATCCATGTAGAGTGTAGGTGAGGTCACGAAGGCTAGACATGCCAAGGTGGTAGCTGAGATGTAGTAGATGAGGGCCAAGATGGCTAGCCAATAGTAGGCACGAGAGGAGGCCCCCTAGGCTATTGAGAGGTTGATCGATCTATTGGATGTAGAGTTTGCTAAGAGGTCATTGTGTGAGGCTGCTTTGACGGTGTGCGGGATCACACTTCCTGATTATGATTGGGTGGTGTCCCAATATGAGTCACGATCATGAGTGTAGGCACCTTCATATTATCGCCAACGTAGTGTTGCTTCGGTGGAGTAGGTGGGTGCTAGGACTGAGGGATAAGGTAAACCATCTATAGTTCAAGCTTTAGGGACCAAGGCAGATTCTAGTAGAGCTATAGAGGTTTGGGTGAGCCATGAGAGGTATGGGGAGAATCCTAGTGGTAGTTAGGGCTGCTCATGATTGTAGCCTATGGGCATTTTGGATGATATATGATGGGCATGGTCCTAGTTTGTAGCCTACGAGCATTTTTTATGGATGACATATATATATACATTTTGAATTTGGTTGTTAGATATACATGTGTTGTTATTATGGTTTTGAATATGTTCTCTTTATATTTGCATAGATAGCATAGCATAATTTGTAGGTATGTATAATGAATGGATATACATGTGTGGTATGTTTTAGATCTATTATCATTCTATAGTATGAATATACTATGGAATAGTATGCATGATTGTATTTCGAATGCAATGTGATGTAATATGAAATGCAATTTTGTAGTGTATGCATGTAGTGTGGATGCAATGATGCGATTTGATATGGAATGCATATATGATAAATGCATAGATGTAATATTTGATAAGTGTATGTGACATAGATGCATGGATGCATGTATGAAAGGATTGAAATGTGCCAAGGAAGCACTTGTATCATTACATGTACCGATATGGATGTGATCCATTTCATGATCTCAGAGATGTAGGATGGTATAAGGCATCTATAATGGCTTTGACCAATGTAGTTTTGGAAATCAAATCTTAGACTCAAAACTGTGTAAGTTTATGTGACAAATCATAACTAATCGGACTGGTTCAAAATCTATCATGGACCCATGTGTGTAAATAAGTGATGTTCATTTATCCATTTTGAGGGAGGTAGGATTAATCCATTGTAGACACGACCGAACTAGATAGCTCATCCATAAGCAAAGAGTGATCTGTACAAAAGTGGGTAGCTAATATAATAGATATATTACCACTTACAAGACTATTCCACTGGTAGGCAGGCTCTTGGAGCCTATTGCTAGTGATGGAAATCATCCCATGGTGTTATGTTGAACCTAAGGACCAAAGGCAATGAAGCATAACATGAATGATCTTCAAGGGCCAGGGTAGAGTCTAGTAGAGCTGCAAAGGTTTAGGTGAGTCATGAGGGGCATGGGGAGACTCCTAGTGGTAGTTAGGGTTTCTCATGATTGTATCTTATGGGTATTTTGGATGATATATGATGGGCATGGTCCCAGTTTGTAGCCTGCTGACATTTTTGATGGATGACATATATATACATTTTGATTTTGGTTGTTATATATATGTGTTGTTATTATGGTTTTGAATGTGTTCTCTTTATATTTGTGTAGATAGCATAGCATAATTTGTAGGTACGTATAATGAATGGATATACTTGTGTGGTATGGTTTAGATCTATTATCATTCTATAGTATGAATATACTGTAGAATAGTATGCATGATTGTATTTTGAATGCAATGTGATGTAATATGAAATGTGATTTTGTAGTGTATGCATGTAGTGTGGATGTAATTATGTGATTTGATATGGAATGCATATAGGATAAATGTATAGATATAATGTTTGATAAGTGTATGTGACATAGATTCATGGATGCATGTATGAAAGGACTGAAATGCGCCAAGTAAGCACTTGTATCGTTACATGTACCGATATGGATTTAATCCATTTCGTGATCTCAGAGATGTAGGATGGTATAAGGTATCTATAATGGCTTTGACCAATGTAGTTTTGGCAATCAAATATCGGACTCAAAATTGTGCAAGTTTATCTGACAACTCATAACTAATCATATTGGTTCAAAATATATCATGGATTTGTTTGTAAATGAGTGAGGTTCATTTATCCATTTTGAGGGAGGTAGGATTAACCCATTGTAGACATGGCCAAACTAGCTAGCTCATCCATAAGCAAACAATGATATGTACAAAAGCAGGTAGCTAATGTAATAGATATATTGCCACTTGTAAGACTATTCCACTAGTAGGTAGGCTCTTGGAGCCTATTGCTGGCGATGGAAATCATCCCATGGTGTTATGTTGAACCTAAGGACCAAAGGTGATGAAGCATAACATGGGTGATATCAGGAGGCTTTTCATTTTATTTTTTGCCCCTCATCTATTGTGTACCTATTTATTGTGATGCTCTTTTTCTTTTCTCTTTTCTCTTTTTTTTGTTCTCTTTGTTTTTTGTTTTTTTGTTTTTATATGGGCGTTGGCTTTTATTTTTTACCTCGTTGTTTTAATTTTGCTTATGCTTATCCCTTTGTTTATCCCCAGGTCGTATGTTGACCATACAAGTGATAGGACGAGCAGGGGAAACCGTTCGCTATATGGCAACATCTACTCAAAGTGTCATATTTCCTAGAATCAAAATTCATTTAATGTGTAACCTATTGTGAATGGTCCATGAGAGAAGTTGAACCAGCCTAAAGAACCATAAGGATTATGTAAAACCTATCAACTAGGGGTGACATTTGATTGACTAAACTAATGAGTAGTCAAAGCTAAACACGAGACCTATGTATACCCTAATCCTAAAAAGGGGAATGTCTAGATGGTGATGCTAACAAGTGCATGTATTACTCCCGTTGAAGGCGTATTTTGGGGGAGAATGTACAAACTTGAAATAAAATTTTAATGAAAAACATGCGGATATATGCAATGGAGGTAATGTAAATGATGCAAGTGGGGGAATGCAATATCTACAAGAGGAAGCTTATGAAGCATTGATGGAGAATTTTGAAAAATTTATCTATAGATGAGTATGATGTATCATAATGACAAAACTTGTGATACTATGATAATGGTTACCCCAGCGTGTGGGGTGTGTGTGTAGCAGGTGAATAAACTATGAACTATACAAGCATATATAATAATTACAAAAAAGAGAAAGGGAGTGAGAATAGAATTTACAGATGGAAGAAGTAAGAAGAAATAGGCTTTGGTAACCAACAAGATGAGGGGATTACCAAAAGCTAAAGAATATAGAAGAGAGGAAGTAGATCAACGTAGGTATGTAGCCGCTCGAAGCATGACCATACAACTATGTGAGGAAGTAAGAATTAGAAGAAGAAATAAGTGAAAATATGGGAACTATTGACGTGTAAAGTGATGTGGATCAGGTCAGGAACGGGATGGTGAAGCGAGGGTACGACTAGGATTTTGGTGGTTGGTGTAGTTAAAAATGTTTTGAATATAGCGAGCTGGCTTTCTCAAGGTTTCACATGGTGGAAATTTTCTAGGGACGATGGAATGTGGAGGGCTCAAATTTTAGGTAAATGAGGTGGAGCATTCAGGTAATGGAGTTTGATTGCCATGCAACATGTTGTGCATCAAGTTTTCAAATGATCAATATTATTCAACGTCATGACCTGGTTGATGATGATAAATACAATATTTGCTCTCATGGTAATTATGTGGTTTAGGATGCTAGGGGTCTATGGGCTGAATATCAGGTAAGTTAAGAAGGCCCTGGTGCATGAGGTTATAAAATAGTTTTGATAATGGAGTGAATGGAACAGGCATGGGGTAAATGTAAGGTTCCACTAGGGTGAATGGGGGATGGATGAAGGGAGGTCCAATGGTGAAGGTGTAGATCGATAGTTCGATGTGGGTCAAACTCGAGGTTGGGGAATATATCTACATGGAGGCAAGGATGCATGGGTCATGGGGGACTGACATGGATGAACATGGAAGTGACAATGGCTCATTTTTAGCTCAAGAGCCTTGAGAAAGGAAAGGAGATATTGTATGTCATGGCATGGAGGTGATAGTATCGGGTAATGTGGTGATAGGGACTCCAATGTGTATGGAGTGGCTTGGTATGCACGAGAAAATGGGTGAGGTTGTGATGATGAGGAGGAGGAGTGGAATGACCTTGGGGATTGGGAAGCTTGCTAAAAGGGTAACCTTCACAGTGGTGAGGGTGGTATCTGGAGGATAGGTGGCATAGGAGATGGCTTTGGATGGCGGTGCATGTGGGATGGAGGCATGTGTGTGTAGGAAACTTGGGTAGCTTGAGCCGCATGGGCTTACAAGGCTTGGGTATAATACGACTTTATGCTAGGGAGTGGGGTTAGTAAGCATAAAGGATGGGTCAAATGGGGAGTGTATCCTCTGTTAGGAGGGCAATAAGCTCCTAGAGGGTGGTGGGGGGAATCAATTGGTGAATAAGGGTTCTTGGTATCTTCAAGAAGATGAGAGGGATATCCTTGTGTTCAGTAATAGGATGTTTCCTCCTGTAGCAATCCAGGATGCATACACCTAAGCTAATAATAATTGAAGCATCACATAAAGCATGAAAGAAAGAAAAATTTACAAATAACCACAAAGAAGGGTTTCTTTTTATTAAATTTTCAATGAAAATCGATTACAAATCCATCCCTCTTAGGGATACCCAATGTCTTACAATTATTACAATCAAGAAAAGTCCCCACGTAAGGGTAGGTGTAATCCTCAAGTTTCCTAGGTTGACATGAACTACTCTAAGGCAAATGTAGTCTTCTTCTCCATGATTAGAGGCATTTGTTTCTATAGGCAACAAATCCACCTCCCAGAAAAAGAAGAAGTGATTTGTTAAAGTTTTGGATAGTTTTGGGGATGATTTGCTCCACTTTTGTGAAATTGTACAGTGGGAGCAAATCATATAGGAGACCGTACAACTGAATTGGCAAACCGTATAGAGCAGTGGCAAATCGTACAGGGCATACTGAAATTAAATGAGATGCAAAGGAATTGTAATTTCAGGATGAAAGGTCGCATGGATTTGCTAACCTAAGGTGTAAAATTAGGAAAATGCCAAAATATTGTATTCAATTGTAATTGGGCAGTTGTGAATAACGGATTGTCTCAGGAACCGCTTTGGAATGGCCTAGACAATGTTATATAAGGCCCCTTTTTCAAATTTGTGGGTCTGGCTACTAGCTTACTAGTTCTTAGTTGCTAGAGTAGAGATATAGTAATATTTTTGAGTTATTGCTATGATATTGAGAGTTTCCACATTGTAACTGAGTTGATAGTTGTAGACACTAAAATATGGTCAATCCAATTAGGCATCAATAAACATGATCAAATTGACATCATTCAGCTCCTTTGGCAGCCCTCAGGAGGCTCACAGTGGCTCTAGCCACTCCAAAAGGCTTTTTGGAGGCTACTGACCCAATTTTGGGTAGTTTTGGCCCAAATTTCACCACCGTACCACCTTGGGATGGTGGTAGATTCCCACTATCCCACCTTGGGATGGTGGTGAGCCCTCGTCCCAGGGTGGGACAGTGAGCAAGTTTGACCCATAAAAAGTCAAATCTAAGCCAAATGGTGCCTAGAAACTGCCATTTAACCCGTCAAACAGAGAATGTGGGGTAGAGGACACTGAATCCTCATGAAACACATAATTATGGAGGCCAATAATGGAGCTTGTCTTACCCATCCAATGCATACCTCATTTTTTATAAATGACACCTCCTGCCATGCATGCCCTTGCATGCCTTTTTGCACTTAAGCCCATTTGGGCTATAAAGTGGATGCAATTTCCACAAAAACATTAGACACATAGAGGGAGAGGATTTCTAGGATATGAAATGGAGTGCTTCTAAGATTTACCCTCATCTTATTGCATATTTTTCCCCTCAGAATCTCCCTTTTTCCAAGGAGGTTACCGGGTGACTTTAAGAAGGTAATTTGATCATAAATTTTCCATTCGGGTGAATTTATTCACAAAATTTGATTAAAAAATATCTTAAGTTGTTTAGGAACATATTATAGTGTTTTTGCAACAAAAATTGGCCATATTTTGTGGGTATCCCCTCCTAGGGTGCCCCAAAATAGTTGCAGTCACCATCGCTCCCCCTTCCAGGATGAGGGTAAATTATTAAACAATTTCATTACTATTTTTAATTTTTAATTTTCTATATTGTCTCATTATTATACAGTTCAAATTTCAAGTTATTTGGAGTTAAAATGAAGGAGTTATAGCATTTTTAAGTTTCTATAGGCTCATAGGGCCCATCTGGGCACCCCAGTTTGATGTAGGTGGATCCGGGATCCAATTTTAAAATATAATCATATGGGTTGTCGTAAAATATCACTTTTTGCATACTGACCAAATTTCATGAGTTTTGGATAAGTGTAGGATTGATATTTTGTTGTCTTCCTTTTCGTAGGTTGCAGGCAAGTGACGCTAAATCGAGGGGTCTACGGATGCAATTTCCAATATGTTTTGGGTGATATTATCCCAAAAAATACTATTTAGAATATCTAAAAAATTTCAAGTCATTTGGATATCATTTGATGCATTTTTAATTTATATGCCATTTTGCCCCTGTGGGGATTGCATGTTTTCACCATACACCCTTGTTATTTGACCTCTTTTTGCTTCCTTATGTGCAATTGCAGGTCCGTAGAAGGAATTGGGAAGGAATATTAGACATAAGGTATTGAATATACAAATAGCAGTGGCATTGGCTCGCCCACCTTGATTGTGGGTACGCAGAGAAACATTGGATGTGCACCTTGATTTCGTGAAATACTTGGTCTTTGGGCACCCGATATTGTAATAATTGTATAAAATTTTGAGCCCTAAAGGGGAATTATGTGTAACCTTGGATCTTATCCAAAAAATTAATGATAAGAGACTTGCTTTGATTCATTTCCTTTTGTTTGGTATTCTTTCCTTTTCACATGCATGCTTCCTTTTTGATGCTCATGAGCAAGATGGGGTAGATACACATATTTTTTTACATAATTTGGTGCACCATTTTCTACAATGTATGGTCCTGTTGTGTATGGTTGATGCATTGTGGATTATCATTATGCGAATGAATTTCCTTTCTTACTATTATATGTTAGTTCTAGGCTTTGTTGCAGCTCTGTGAGAATATTGTTATTGGTGGAATCATGGGGAATGATATAGAAGCATGATAATATGGACAAGGACGTAATGAGACCGACTGTATGAAATTTTTATGTAATTGCTTGAATGGAATCTTTCACTAACCCGGATTGGGAGTTTTGTCTGTGAATGGAACCATCTTGTTAGGCTGTTAAAACCTCTACAAAACATCCCGGAGAGAGATTGGAGCAGAATAGCATTGCAATTACTACCTTGCTATACTTTTGGATCGTACATATCGTACATTGTACAAATCATACACAGAGTTATTACCCGATTTGGTAAAACAGGTGATCGATAGAAACTTACCCGATTTGGCAGTTTTGGTAATCGGCTTGAACGATTACAAAACTATGTACGACAGCCTCCAAAACAGCATCTATCAGTTTTACTGAGTGCAATATCGTACCATCTTGGTCACTATATGATCTGAGATCATACAGTGTATGTGTTAAAGATCGTATAAGAGATCGATAGTTCATACAAGGGTAGTTCGGGTAACTGGAAGATTGTTCGATTTGGTAGTTGGAACAAAGCTCTATCTAGGGATAATTATAAAAATTGTAAAACACCTTCCCATTAGGAATACTCCATCCTTGTGTTACATTTGGTGTCATTGCCTTATCAAATTTGGCATTTTTTTTAAAACGGGTCAAATTTGACTAACTAGAGGTGATTTTTTATGATGGACATCGGTACACGAAGCCATGGGAGAAGAGAAACATGAAATAACATTCTAGTAAGAAGGAGCATAAGGATTGCTCAAAGAGGAAACATGATTAACTCATATTAGAGTATGCATGAACCAGAGATAGAGTAAGTTTGGACATCCGAAGAAGGAGACTTGGACACGTTGTTGATTGAGACTGAATACGAGGAGGAAGATCCACTAATCGTAGAGATGGGTGATAAAGAGAAAGTGCACACTGATAGAGAGTGGATGGTAAGACCTGAGGAAGTGGCAATAGGGTTATGAGAGGGTGCAAATGATGAGAGTCAGACACTAAGGCAACAGGATGCGGGGACTCAGGAGGATAGACCACAACAATCTCCATCACATCAGTGAAGAAGGTCACAGAGTGATAACGCACAAGAATTTGGTCACCGAGTTATGGGATAGAATAAGATACCTATAATTGATTGTTCTGATGATAGTGGAATTAAGACACCCTCAAGGATGAATATGACACAGATTCTACAGGACACCTCAAGTGAGAGCGATGACTCTCCTAAGATGGCTAACAGAGCAACCAAAAAAAGATGTCCACCATTTTCAGGTGAGGGTAAGGAATACCCCACACGACATGTAGGAACTTGCATAACCATTTGGAGGGAAAATGGTGTAAAGAGGAAGGTTGTCACTAGTGATGTAGTTTGTGACACTCCTCACAGTAATAAAATATGCAGAATATGGTATGACATGGAAGATGTTGACATGGAAGATGTTGACATGGAAGATGTTGACATAGAAGATGTTGACATGGAAGATGTTGACATGGAGAATGTTTTGATGGAAGATGTTGTTATGGAAGATTTTTCCCAAATAGAACAACCCATCATACACTCAAAATTCCCTAAGAAAGAATGGTATGGCATGATTTTGCAAGAAGGCATTGTACATTGGTTGGGTGAAATCGTACAATGGGGATAGATTATACGATTTCAAGTCAAGTTTTACAATGTGAGATTGTGCAATAGGAAATCGTACAAGATGAAATCATACAAAGTATAACCATACAAAGTGTTCCATCAGTGGTTAAGATAGGGTAAAAGAGAGTCAATGTGGAGTTGTTTAAGGAGGTTGAGTCGACCCTGCAAGGAACACTGTCCCTTGACCCTGCAAGGGTGTTCCCACCCCCTTGACCCCCGTCATAGGTGGCGATGGGTGTTATCCATCATGTTGCTGATGTTGTTCATATTGATCAGGTTTAAGGCCACAAGGTGGTGTGAGCTACATATTAAAGAGATTCCAGTTGTATCAGACCTTTGGAATCAATGGAAGCCAAAGGAGCCTGACAAGTGATAATAGTACATTGCTTAGAAGTGGGTTGAAAACCAGAAATAGCAACCCCTTTTGAAAAAAAAAATATAAAGAAAAATGAAAAATGAAAAAAAAAGTTGTGCCTTGGTTGTGAAAATCCCTCGGGACGCAATTAAGAAGGGCAAGGTTGAAAACTAGAAACGATGACCTCTCCAGAGGAAAATAAAGCAAAAATTCCTCTAAGTGATGAAATCATACAATAAAAGAAGGAAATCATACAGAAGATAATCGCACATGATAGGAATGTCATGCAAATCGTACGGTACGATCTGGATCGTACAATGTACGATTTGCCAACTAACTCATTTAATGCGGCATGAGAAAAAGTAGTGGTTGGAGGAAAAGAAGGGGGAAAAGACAAAAATTTAAATCAAATGCTGAGTTATTAGTCATCTAGCAATTGAACTGGAAACTGCATGCAAATTGACGCTTGTTTTTAAATTTTAGGGTTTTATTGGGGTTTTTGGAAACTCGCTTTAAAAGGAAGGGGACTTAACCATTTTTTCACCAAGCAAGTAATAAATCAAATTTTTTTTAGGAGATTGAAGGGGAAAAGCGTACGATTGAGAACAAGAAATTGCATGGGCAAGAACTTTTCACCGATTTTCTAAAGATTGCAAACCCATTACGAATTTGTACCAGGGAGTTATTTTTCACTTCAAAATTAACCCGAGAAGAGAGAAATTGGGGGAATTTCTCCAGAAGGGGGGAATTCAAAATTTTATGAGATATTGCAGCCAAAGATGCCAAAATACATCATTTTACGAATTTTGAGTGGAGAAATTGCAGATAAAATCCGAAGGAATCTATGATTTGTGGTATAAATTGGTGAATTTGCAATAAAAGAGAAGATTGAAACCCTAAATAGCTAAGAATATGGAAAATACAAGTTGGGAGACGTAGGAAGCGTGAAATAAAGACTGTACAATTGTACCATACAGCCAAAAATTTGTCAAAGTTAGGGAAATTGTGCCATGATAGGAGTGAATGATTTGTTGAGAAAACTCAAGGGAAGGTAGATCGGGCCATTCCAGCAACTGGGTTAGTGTTAGATTTGCAAACGGAGGCCAAAATCTTGAGATTTTTCAGCAGTGAGAGTTAGCATAAATGTATTGTATGATTTTGGGCAGATTGTATGATTTTCAGGTGAAAGGGCACAAGTTGGATGATTCTTTTTGCCATTTTTGGCAGTTTTTCAGTAGATCATACGGAAACATACAAAATCATACAAGTTTTAAATGGGAGGGCAGCTAGTAGGAAGTAGCGTATGGAGTATTGGCACCTTGTACGATTTCAAGTTATCGTTGTAAAACTGTTAGAGTATTGATGGAGTCAAAAGGGAAAAACTGCTAAAGGGTGTACGATCTAAGAGGAAGTAGAGGAAGGTAAAACCATACATAGTACTTAGAATTGTACATTGTATGCTTTCACAAAGGGTTGTACAATTTTTGGTATGTTCTTAATTAAGGAGGAGAGAATTGTGCAATCGGCGAGATGTTGAATGAATGATATCAACAAAGGAGTTTGGATACCGATTGAGGTGGATTGTAGCAAATAGGGTGGAGAGATCACCAGGTCCACTTCATGAGAGAGAGGTATACTCACGGTAGCACTCCGAACGTCAATTTCAGTCTCATGATAGGCATGGTAATCATCCATGGAGGAGAGGAGGATTTAGGTCATGGAGGAGACAAGGCCATTAAAGGGCACACCTGGATAGAACACCATCGAGGTACAAAGAGATAAGGATGGCCCAAGACACTACCTCATGGAGGGAATTGAGGAGTGATGTGCATGTACCGTAGCAGGAGGAACACCTGAGTAGTGGACATGAGTAATGCCAGGTGTAATTGTCCAATATGATATTTGTACAACATGGAGTGAAAGCATGCAAGAAATGGTGGACAGATGAGAATAATAAGTCTCATCCTTGGAGGAAGACATTTGAGAGTGTGCAAGTTTCAGTCATTACGTAGATTCCACCATTTCATAAGACATTTTTTTAGTGGAAGTGTCGGTGGAGGCATTCAGGAGAACATTTGGGCTACCAACAGAAGGCATGGAGATAGTAAAGAAATTGGTAGACCCAATTGAAGCACACCACCTGGTGACTACCTTGACCACTGTCAAATCACTGATAGAGGCAAATATTTTTGGTGTAGGAACGCACAGAATAAAATAGGGTCAATTACGAAACGAACACTAGGCTTGTACAATGAACATAGCCATGGCTCGACTATCAGGTGATATAAGGGCAACAAATATGCCGATGTAGATGGCCCAATATGCAAAAGGTATTACCAAGGGGATCCTGTATGATTGGGGTACCTATCTGGAGAGACAGATGCATGAAACATTGACGAAGTGACCAAAGAACTTTAGGATGGCCTTTCAGACTATAGGATTGCTTCTAAATGCAATTATAGAAGTGGGGATGTAGTTCCCAGGGTTGACACCGCCTAGAGAAATTAGGCCAAATCAACCAACAATATTGAGATGGGAAAAATCTGTACCCATAGGTAAGGTTACTTCGAATAAACCATGCACAAGGAGTGAGCGACATAGGAGTGAAGCTCAGGAAGACACTTCTTCGGAGGAGGATGTCGATGTACACCATTGAAGAAAATGTTCTAGATGGTTGGAGCCAGAACTAGAACAACAAGTACCTACAAGAAGGCAACAAGAGCAACCTTTTGAGCAATAAAGGAAGAGTAGCCCTATACAAATAAGGATGAGAAGGCAACGAGAGAGAATGGTAGGTAAACTAGCTCCAAAAGTATGGAGAATGGAAGAGTCAAATTTAGAAGCGATGGAGCTGGATGAGTTGTGTTGGGCAAAGGCAGAGAAAATAGTATGCTCATCAAAGATTTTTTTTATTTTGATAAGATGGATGCCTATGATTTATTTAGAGGAATTGAGGTAGAGCATGATGGAGTAGCCACTACCCAGGATGAAACAGGAGTGGGACCGAGTATCACAATGGCAGATCCCAAGAAGAATATTCGGTATAGGATTGTATCAGGAGGCTCTAACTGACAAGAAGTTTTGAAGGATGTAGAAGTACCACAAGAAAATGAAGCACTTATTGCTCAACAAGTCACAATAGGGGATGCACAATAGATCCAAGAAGATAATGTGATAGAGGAACAACAAGTGGATGGCAAGGAACAAGAAGAAGTTTGAGAAAATATAGAGGAGCCATAGGGAGGATCATCTGAAAATGCTTAGGAGCAAGTTGAGCAACGATCTCAGAAGGGAATCATAAATATTTTGGATAGCGAGGGGGAGGAGAAAAGAGAGAAACAATCTCCACCTTGGGAAAATATAGACACCGATAGAGCACTTAAAGAGCTTAGAGGAAGCTCTAGCCACCTTAGAGAAGAAGAAGAACTAAGGACTCTTACAGAAGAATAACGGTAGGGAATGCAATCTAGTTATCTCTTGGAGATACCATGGTTCGAGAGAGTTACAATGGAAGAGAAGGCATGGGGAATAGAGGATAAGGTGGAGTAATTTTTTTCTTAGTTAGGCCATGTGATGAATAATGCAAGAATGGAGTTTGGCATTGGCCATGTAGGAGAACTAAAGCTATGGGAACAAGTGTCTCTCGAGTTGGAGTGCATAATAGAATGGGTGAATAGTGTAGAGTGAACAAAGAAGATAGCTGATATCCATGCACAGTATCCATGGAGGTTACCCAGGGAAGAGGTAACAATAATTTTGGGAAGAGAAGACTTGCCAGAAGGGATGGTCACAAACTACAGGAAGGACCCAAGGATTTATTTGGATCGATTAATCATCCAACCTACCCAATAAATACGACAAAAGTGGAGTATAGAAGGGTCGCTACAAGAGTGTCCATTACCCTGAGGAAGTTAAACTTCCTAACACACTAGATAGAGTGGTTGAGCATTGTATTGGCAGAAATCCATCAGCTCAAGGAAGCACAGGTTGAAGATACCACAACCACTCAAAAGGAATTGGTCGTAATGGAAGAAGAACTACAGAAAAGTAGAACAGTGGTAGAAGAGAAAATAAAGAAATTGGAGGAGGATCTATCAGGCCTCAGAGTAGAGTCTGAATCCAAGATTACAACACTCAAAGAGGAGAAGCGATAGATTTCCTAGATGGTATAATATAGGATCAAGGAGTTGGAGGTACAACTTAAATCAAAGGATGAGCATATGTCAGTTCATTTGGCCAAAAATAAAGAATAAATGACTACACAGGCCAAGCATATAGAGGAGTTTATGGGGGATATCTAGAAGCTCAACGAGATGGTCATTGAGAAGCAAGCTCAAGTAAGGATCAAAGAAGACCAAGTTCGAGCTCTAGAAGCTAACATCAAACATCACTTGGAGACCATCGATGGAAAGAATGAGGAACTCCAAGTAGCTACTCGAGCAGAAGCTCATTGGAAGGATAAGTTGACTAAGAGTGCCTTCGATCGAGAAAAGCAAATGATGGACTTCATGAAAGCTATCGAGGAAAAGGCTAACCTTCATGGAGCCAAAGTCATCGTAATGGGCAGCTATGCAGCCAAGTTGAGGATGAAAGGGAAATGTACAAGACCTAAGTCATGGAATTGGAGGCTGAGGTAGCTCGATTAGAAGCAATTCAAAAGAAACAAAATGAGTCATTGAGGATGCCAACTAAAGTAAAGGGGAGGGCAGATGTAGGCAGCAAATCCATCTCCCATAAAAATAAGTGATTTGCTAAAGTTTTGGACAATTTTGGGGATGATTTGCTCCAGTGTGAAATCGTACAGTGGAAGCAAATCATATAGGAGACCGTACAACTGAAGTGGCAAACCATACAAACTAGTGGCAAATCGTACAGGGTGTACTGAAATTCAATGAGATTCAAAGGAAATGTAATTTCGGGATGAAAGGTCGCATGGATTTGCTAACTTGATGTGTAAACTTAGGAAAATGCCAAAATGTTGTATTCAGTTGTAATTGGGTAGTTGTGAATAATGGATTGTCTCAAGAATTGCTTTGGAAAAGCCTGGACAACATTATATAATGTCCCATTTTCAAATTTGTGGATCTGGTTACTAGCTTATTGGTTCGTAGTTGCTAGAGTATAGAGATAGTAATATTTATGAGTTATTGCTATGATATTGATAGATTTTCCACATTGTGACTGAGTTGACAACCACTAATGATAATAACAGATGTTGTGGATGACAGTGTATGGTCATGTTGTGTATGGTTGATGCATTGTGGATTATCATTGTGTGAATGAATTTCTAAAGAACACAAGCTTATACTGAGAGGGGGGGTGAACAGTATAAGACTTAACCAATTAATAATTTTAACTTTAGATAGCAGTGGCATCAACACAACATTAATCAAGACAGAAAGCATCACACATTGAAGACCCATTTTTAACGTGGTTCACCCAAAATGGTTGGGCTACATCCACAAAAACTTTTCTCTAAAAGTTATCTCAAGGTTCTTTGGGAATCCTTCCCAATTACAATGTTTATGAGCCTCGGCTCAAAGGAGATACCTTCTCCCAATCAAAATTTATGAGCCTCTCGCTCAAAGGAGATACCTTCCCCTCTGCTCTGGAAATGATCCCTCAGAAGATCAATTGCCTCTACCTCTTGCCAGCACGTGGAACTCCTTTCCACCGAAGACCTCCTGTCCTCAATGCTTAGCCTAAGAGACCTCTACCTTCTATGATCACGTCCACAGCAGCTCAACAACCAAATCTGTCCTTAGGTTCTTCTCATAGAACCAATACATCTCTGTCCTCAAGTTCTCTGATAGAACTATCAAACTCAGCTCACAAGTCCTCTGCTCTCTCTGTGCAATCACAACCGCATTTTGGTCGAACTTCAACCTTTGCACTGTCTACGCAAACACAATGGTACTTAGAAAAATTCACCATGACTCTTAGCTCACTCTGCACACTTCGATCGAATTTTGCACTCTGCTCTCGACGATCGAACTTCTCACTCTACGCTCTATCAACGAACGTCGCAACTCACAACCCACCAACTCTTCAAAATAGCCTACCTTTTATAATAACACTTTCAAGATCAAAACCTTACTCTTAGTCGACTGTAACCCTGATCTTTAGTCGATTGCACAACCCTAAACTTTATCGATTGCAAACCCTAATCTTCGTCAGCTCACATTTAACTTTGTCGGCTTCAACTACCTCTGTAACTCTTCTGAAGCTTTTGCCATGAAACAACAACATGTCACGATATCATGACACCTTTGCAACCGTACACTTTCTTTTGGATTTTGTCACGATATCGTGACACTTTTGTCTTTGTCAGCATCAACTTTGCTTTTGTCGCGATATCGCGACACTTCTCCCTTCGTCGACCTCCTTTCTGCTTTTGTCGCGAAATCATGACACTTCTCCTATAGAAGACCTGCTTTCAATTTCTATCATGAAATCGTGACACTTTCGCTTCCTTGCACTCTTCTCTGCTTGCACTAGCGAAAACATGACATGTCGTAAAATCGCGACACTTTCGCTGCCTTGTGCTTTTCTCTGCCTTACGCCCGTAAAAACGAAACATGTCATGAAATCATGACACTTTCTGCATCCGTACGCTTTTTCTTCAATATGTCACGAAATCGTGACATTTCTTACTTCAAAACCTTTCCTTTGCTGCATGTCACGAAATCGTGACAGTTCTTACTTGGAACATTTTCATCTGCAGCATGTCATGAAATCGTGACGGTTCTCACTTTGAACTCTGCAGCATGTCGCGAAATCGTGACACTTTTCGTGTTACTTTCTCTCTCTTCGAACTTGTCATGAAATCGTGACAATTCACACTACGGACTCTCTCTTCTGCATTATGTCACGAAATCGTGACACTTTTTCTTTCGGACTCTCTCTCCTGCAACATGTCGCGAAATCGTGACACTTTTTCGTCCGTACAACCTTCCTTGCAATATGTCACGAAATCGTGACATTTTTGACTCCGTACATTCTCTCTCCTCTTTGAGTCGCGAAACTGCGACATGTCGCGATATCGCGACACTTTTCTAACTTGCTTTCTCTCTCCTACTTAAGTCGCGAAAATGCGACATGTCGCGATATCGCGACACTTTTCTAACTTACTTTCTTTCGAACCTGTCATGCCGTAACCTTCATCAAAACAAATTATTTTACATCAAATCAAATTCCTTCAAAAGCTTCTTGACATCAATGACAACTTATACACTTGAGCAAAGGCAATGTACCCAAGGTACCCAAAATTGCCAACAATCTCCCCCTTTGTCATTGATGGCAAACCTTTACTGAAAACACGTCTCAAGAGCCAAAACTGAAACCAACTATGCTAACAACTGAGAAATTGTGCCCACAACTGAGAATCTTCCTTTGAAGTTTTGCTCCCCCTGACTTGAAGCTTTCCTCTTCACTTGAAGCTCTCCCCCTTACTCATATCTCTCCCCCTTTGTCATCAATGGCAAAGGGTCACCTTTGGGGCTCGGGACTAAGAATGAGCCTCTTAGCTTGGTCCCTCCCCCACCTCCTGATGAGGTGATTAATTTTGGGGTGGGAGTACAACTCCCAATTTCTCCCTTAGATACTCAAACGTATCTCTTGGAAGAGGTTTGGTGAAGATATCCGCAATCTGCTCTTTAGTAGACACATACTCTAGCTTGACTTGCTTGTCTTGCACTTTCTCCCTTAGAAAGTGATACTTGATGGAAATATGCTTTGTCCTTGAGTGCATTACTGGATTTTTGGAAATACTTATGGCACTTGTATTATCACAAAGTATGGAGATGGGTTGTTCATGCTTGACTTTGAAATCCTCCAAGGTGGTTTTCATCCATAAAACTTGTGTACACCCAGCCACTGTTGCTATGTATTCAGCCTCTGCTGTAGATAAGGAAACTGAAGGTTGTTTCTTACTTAGCCAAGAAACCAAACTCTTTCCCAGAAAGAATGCTCCACCACTAGTGCTTTTCCTGTCATCAGTACTGCCTGCCCAATCTGCATCTATATAGGCCGTGAGGGTGAAATCATCACCTTTGGGATACCAAAGCCCAAGGTCCATAGTGCCCTTCAGATATCTGAATATCCTTTTAACTGCTATAACATGAGAATATTTTGGAGCTGCCTGAAATCTTGCTACTAACCCAATTGCTTGCATGATATCTGGTCTGGTAGCTGTAACATATAATAAACTGCCAATCATTGATCTATACAACTTTTGATCTGCCGCTGGAGATTCATCATCCTTACTCATCTTGCACCCTGTAATCATTGGAGTACATACTGGTTTGTTGTCCATCATCCCAAATTTCTTCAACATTTCTTTGATATACTTCCCTTGAGAGAGAAATACACCATCTTTTGATTGAGCAATCTGAAGACCTAAAAAGAATGACAGCTCTCCAATCATAGACATCTCAAATTCCTTCTGCATGGTGTTAGCAAAATCTTTGCACATCTGAGTCTTATTTCCCCCAAAAATAATATCATCAACATAGACAACCATAATCAACATATCATCACCTTCATCCTTAATATACAAATTGCTATCTGCCACGCCTTTCCTGAAGCCTTGCTCATGAAGATAACTGTCAAGTCTTGAGTACCAAGCCCTCGGTGCTTGCTTTAACCCATACAAGGCCTTTTTTAGTTTACACACATAGTCCGACTGCTTCCGAGAGAGACACTCCTTCTGGCTGTTCTATGTAGACTTCTTCTACCAACACCCCATTTAGAAAAGCTGACTTTACATCCATTTGATATACCTTGAATGATTTGAAGCTTGAAAGGGCCAAAAACATTCTGATAGCTTCAAGACGAGCAATAGGAGCAAACGTCTCTTCGAAATCAACACCTTCTACTTGAGCATAACCTTTGCAGACTAACCTAGCTTTGTTTCTGACAATTTTTCCATCCTCATTGAGTTTATTTCTGAATATCCATTTTGTGCCAATGACATTCTTGTCCTTAGGTCTTGGAACCAAATCCCAAGTTTCACTTTTCTCTATTTGATTTAGCTCTTCATCCATTGCTTTTACCCAAAACTTATCTGCACATGCTTCCCTGAAATATTTTGGCTCAATCTGAGATAATAATGAAACATTTGTAGAATCATGTGAAGGAATGACTCTTCTTCTTGTTTTCCTGCTATTTGGATCACCAATGATCAAATCTTTGGGATGATGTTTTTGAACATATCGTGAAGGAGTTTTGGGAAGCAATTGTTGTCTTTCCTCTTCTTCATCTGAAACCTCTCTGAATTCTTCTTGACAAATTTCATCACTGAGTTCCTTGACTGGTTCTCTTATCCCTGTCTTTTCATCAACTGTTACATTTATGCTCTCTACAACTGTATGAGTTCTTTTGTTGAAGCATCTGTAGGCCTTGCTTCTGCTAGAATATCCAAGAAAGATTCCCTCATCACACCTAGGATCAAACTTACCCAAATTCTGATCTTCCCTTCTGATGAAGCACTTACTCCCAAACACTTTGAAGTATTTTACTATAGCTGGTCTTCCTTTCCACAACTCATAAGGAGTTTTATGATGATTGACTCTAAGTTGGGCCCTGGTGATAATGTAGACTGCTGTACTGACTGCCTCTTTCCAAAAGCCATCCGAAAGTTTTGATTCATTTAACATAGCTCTAGCCATATTTTCAATAGTTCTATTTTTCCTTTCAACTACTCCATTTTGTTGAGGAGTTCTTGCTGCTGAATATTCTCTTTTGATTCCTTGTTGCTCACAGTACTCCACAAATTCATTTGAAGTGAACTCTCCTCCTCTATCCGATCTTAAGCATTTGATTCTCTTTTCAGTCTCATTTTCAATCATTTCTTTGAAAGCTTTAAATTTTTCAAAAGCTTCAGATTTTTCTTTGAGAAAAGTAACCCAAGTCATTCTAGAATAATCATCTATAAACAACATGAAGTAGCTTTCTCCCTGAATGCTCTCGAGTTCCGGTAGGGCCACATAAATCAGTATGAATAAGATCCAATGGTTTTGAAGAAGTATACCCTTTTGATTTGAAACTGGTTATGGTCCGTTTTCAATGTTGACACGGACCGCAAATGATGTTATGGGGCCTTTTTATTTTGGGCAAGTCTCTAACTGCTTCCTTGTTACTAATATTGACAAGATTATCAAAGCTCAAATGCCCCAATATTTTATGCCATAGCCAACTCTCATCTTCTTGAGTTAGAAAACACTTTTCCTTTTTTATCTCACTTAGCATGTAAAGATTGTTTGGAGTCCTTGTAGCACTAGCAATGAGTTTTCCATTTTTTTCTTTACTTATCTCACATCTATCTGAAAAGAAAGATACTATGTGCCCTTGATCACAAAGTTGACTCACACTTAGAAGATTATGTCTTAGGCCTTCTACATAAAGCACATTTTCTGTTTTGGATTTCCCATCCAAACTAAGAGTCCCTTTACCACAGATTTTAGCTGACTTGTTATCTCCAAAACTGACTGTTCCTCTGTTTGTTTTTTTTAAGACCAAAAACTTTTCCTTTTCACCAGTCATATGTTTTGAACAACCACTATCAAGATACCATTTTTCTACTTTGTCTTGAGCATGAAAAGCAGTTTGAACTATCATTGACTTAGATTTGATCTCATTTCTCTTTTTAGTGAACTCAAGGCTAGATCTATCCAAACCGCACATCCTTGCTATATGCCCAAAATTCTTGCACTTGTAACACATGACATTTTTATTCATAAGAGGTGCAAAAGAGTTAACATTTTCCTTACTATGGCTATTCAAAGACTTATTGCAATGCATAGCTTCATGACCAAATTTCTTGCAGGAAAAACAATAGCCATGGAAAGTATTATGTAACCTATTTTGATGCCTTGGATGGTTGTTCTTCTTGTGACCAACTGGAATCCACCGCTCTTCAGGATGAAGATTGATCTTGCTTGAAGACCCTATTTCATAAATGGTGATACCATCCTTCTTTTGCTTTTCACACGGAGTATTCTGTCTGAGAGTCAACTGTTCCAACTTCACTCTAAGAGACATAACCTCTTCTTCTAGTTTCTCGCAATCAACTTCCTTTCCTTTTAGAGCCTCTGTGTGAACCTCGTTCAATATTCTTCCCTTCTTCAGCTAGAATTTTGAAGTCTATAACACTTTGAGACAATTCTGATCTTGCTATCTCTTCTTCCCGACATTGATACTTGAGAACAAAATTCTCTTCCCTGAATTTCTCAAGCTTTCTTAGAGCCAAGAAGAATTCACCTTTGAGATCGAACTCAACCTCTTCATCTCTTTTTGAATCTGTATGTTCCTCTGATAGATCCTTCTCCAAGCTGTTAGGCTCTTTTTGGAGAGACCGACTCGATACCAATTGAAGAACACAAGCTTATACTGAGAGGGGGGGTGAACAAGTATAAGACTTAACCAATTAATAATTTTAACTTTAGATAGCAAGTGGCATCAACACAACATTAATCAAGACAGAAAGCATCACACATTGAAGACCCATTTTTAACGTGGTTCACCCAAAATGGTTGGGCTACATCCACAAAAACTTTTCTCTAAAAGTTATCTCAAGGTTCTTTGGGAATCCTTCCCAATTACAATGTTTATGAGCCTCGGCTCAAAGGAGATACCTTCTCCCAATCAGAATTTATGAGCCTCTGCTCAAAGGAGATACCTTCCCCTCTACTCTGGAAATGATCCCTCAGAAGATCAACTGCCTCTACCTCTTGCCAGCACGTGGAACTCCTTTCCACCGAAGACCTCCTGTCCTCAATGCTTAGCCTAAGAGACCTCTCGCCTTCTATGATCACGTCCATAGCAGCTCAGCAACCAAATCTATCCTCAGGTTCTTCTCATAGAACCAATACATCTCTGTCCTCAAGTTCTCTGATAGAACTATCAAACTCAGCTCACAAGTCCTCTGCTCTCTTTGCGCAATCATAGCCGCATTTTGGTCGAACTTCAACCTTTGCACTGTCTACGCAAACACAGCGGTACTTAGAAAAATTCACCATGACTCTTCGCTCACTCTGCACACTTCGATCGAATTTTGCACTCTGCTCTCGGCGATCGAACTTCTCACTCTGTGCTCTATCAACGAACGTCGCAACACACAACCCACCAACTCTTCAAAATAGCCTGCCTTTTATAATAACACTTTTAAGATCAAAACCTTACTCTTAGTCGGCTGTAACCCTGATCTTTAGTCGGCTACACAACCCTAAACTTTGTTGGCTACAAACCCTAATCTTTGTCGGCTCACATTTAACTTTGTCGGCTTCAACTGCCTCTGTAACTCTTCTGAAGCTTTTGTCGTGAAACAACAACATGTCGCGATATCGCGACACCTTTGCAACCGTACACTTTCTTTTGGCTTTTGTCATGATATCACGACACTTTTGTCTTTGTCAGCATCAACTTTGCTTTTGTCGTGATATCGCGACACTTCTCCCTTCGTCGACCTCCTTTCTGCTTTTGTCGTGAAATCATGACACTTCTCCTATAGAAGACCTGCTTTCAGTTTCTGTCATGAAATCGTGACACTTTCGCTTCCTTGCACTCTTCTCTGCTTGCACTAGCGAAAACATGACATGTCACGAAATCGTGACACTTTCGCTGCCTTGTGCTTTTCTCTGCCTTACGCCCGTGAAAATGGAACATGTCGCGAAATCGCGACACTTTCTGCATCCGTACGCTTTTTCTTCAATATGTCACGAAATCGTGACATTTCTTACTTCGAAACCTTTCCTTTGCTGCATGTCGCAAAATCGTGACAGTTCTTACTTGGAACATTTTCATCTGCAGCATGTCGTGAAATTGTGACGGTTCTCACTTCGAACTCTACAGCATGTCGCGAAATCGTGACACTTTTCGTGTTACTTTCTCTCTCTTCGAACTTGTCACGAAATCGCGACAATTCACACTACGGACTCTCTCTTCTGCATTATGTCACGAAATCATGACACTTTTTCTTTCGGACTCTCTCTCCTGCAACATGTCACGAAATCGTGACACTTTTTCGTCCGTTCAACCTTCCTTGCAATATGTCGTGAAATCGTGACATTTCTGACTCCGTACATTCTCTCTCCTCTTTGAGTCGTGAAACTGCGACATGTCGCGATATCGCGACACTTTTCTAACTTGCTTTCTCTCTCCGCTTAAGTCGCGAAAATGCGACATGTCACGATATCGCGACACTTTTCTAACTTACTTTCTTTCGAACTTGTCATGCCGTAACCTTCATCAAAACAAATTATTTTACATCAAATCAAATTCCTTCAAAAGCTTCTTGACATCAATGACAACTTATACACTTGAGCAAAGGCAATGTACCCAAGGTACCCAAAATTGCCAACAATTTCCTTTCTTACTGTTATATGTTAGTTCTAGGCTTTGTTGTAACTATGTGAGAATATTGTTACTGGTGGAATCATGGAGAATGATATAGAAGCATGAGAATGTGGACAAGGACGTACTGAGACCGATTGTACGATTTTTGGATGTAATTGCTTGAATGGAATCTTTCACTAAATCAGATTGGGAGTTTTATCTGTGAATGGAACCATCTTGTTAGGCTATTAAAACCTCTACAAAACATCCCAGAGAGAGATTGGAGTAGAAGAGCATTGCAATTACTACCTTTCTATACTTTTGTATCGTATAGATCGTAATCGTACAAATCGTACACAGAGTTATTATCCGATTTGGTAAAATAGGTGATCGATATAAACTTACCCAATTTGGTAGTTTTGGTAATCGACTTTAACGATTACAAAACTATGTACAAAAGCCTCCAAAATATCATCTATCAGTTTTGCTGAGTGCAATATCATACCATCTTGGTCACTGTATGATCTGAGATCATACAGTGTATGTGTTAAAGACAGTACAAGAGACCGACAATTCATACAAGGGTAGTTCAGGTAACTTGAAGATTGTTCGATTTGGTAGTTGGAACAAAGCTCTGTCTAGAGATCATTCTGAACTTTGGAAAACACCTCCCCATTGGGAATACTCCACCACTGTGTTACATTTGCTTTGATTTTCAAGACCCTGTTAACCCTATGTTCAAGAAACAACAAGAAGCAATTAGAAGCAAAGGAGCCTCTCTTGATGAGGCTTTTAGACGAAATTATACAAAATATTGTCATGAAAGCTTGAAATCAAGAAAGTGCATAAACATAGTAATTTACTCTAAAAATAATAAATTACCATCAAGAAATGTAAAATAAACATAGATCAATCTATCTAATGCTCTAATTAAGAAATTGAAAGCATAAGAACATGAGAATTAACCATAGCCAATCTAGCTACTAAATAACGGTCTAAAACAAGCCCCAAGAGCATGGTACATAAAAATGGATAGTCACCTACTACAACATGGATTTAAAAGAAGTCCATCTGATGCAAATCTCTATATCAAGAACACAGGTTCTGAGATAGTGATTCTTGTGTTATATGTAGATGATCTGATCATCACTGGAAATTAAAAAAACTTTATTAACGTCGTGAAATATGACTTGAAAGAGTCATTTGATATGACAGATCTAGGACTTCTCCACTACTGTCTTGGCCTTGAGATAGAACAGAAAGAGAATCATATTAGGGTGACTCAGACAAAGTATGCCAAGACTTTAGTAGAAAAATATTGTATGACTGATTGTAAACCCAAAGCAAAACCAATGGAATCAGGGCTACAATTATCATGATATGAAGACTCACCACGGGTAGATGGAACACTTTATAGATAGATGATTGGAAGCCTCATCTATCTGACTAATACTAGACTAGATATTACTTATGCTGTAAACTATCTCTCATGGTTCATGCAAGAACCAAAGGTCTCCCATTGGAAAGCAGCTAAGAGAGTCGTACACTACATTCAGGGTAGTGTCGATTATGGTCTAGAGTATAAGAAGAATAACTCATTCTTATTATAGAGTTACACTGAATTTGATTATGTTGGATCCATTGATGACAGAAAATCAACATCAGGCTATGTTTTTCATCTTGGATCTGGTCCTGTCTCATGGCATAGTAAAAAGCAATAGGTGGTTAATTTAACTTCAAATGAGGCAGAATATTGCGCTGCACATGGAGCTATGTGTGAAGCGATATGGCTAAGTCACATCTTGGCTACCATGGGCCTACCAAAGAAACTTCCCATTCACATGTTTTGTGACAACTCAGGTGTTTTGAACTTGGTCAAGAATCTAGTGCATCATGAACGAACTAAGCATATTGATACAGATTGTCATTTCATTCGTGATGAAGTTTCTAAGCACAGAATCAAGCTCCAACACATTCCCACCGATGAACAAGTTGTAGAATTTTTTACAAAGGCACTTGGACGTGTCAAATTTCAACTATTTCGGAGCAAACTTTGTATATCAAAGTAATGTAATAAAGGGGGGATGTTAGGGTAAAATAAGGTAGTGTATTGCATTACACTACATGGGGTTATTACATTTACTTTTCTATGTAATTACCATGAGATATTTTACCTCATGGTTAAACTAGGTAAGTACCTAAATATCCTATGTCAGATATTTAGGTTAGTGTTATGGTTAGAACTCTTTACCTAGGGTAGTGGTTAGCATCACGCAACTCCCTCCCTATTATATTATTAGAGGGTAGTTAGCGAGATTCTCTACACTATTGGTTATTAGTCTATTATTTAAACATAGACTATTGTATTGATTAGGTTAATGATTCAATATATTTTTGCTCTCTTACAGGACCTACATATGTCTGGATTAGCCTTTTCGTGTATGCACCATGATATTATATTATCTTGTATGTAATTTTTAAGGCAAACAAAGCAAACAATAATGATTATCTCTTTTAAATTTTTGTTTGTGAGCCCTAAACTGTTTTGATGTGTTTTGAGATTTGTTGTATCAGAAAGTAACTCTCATCATGTTTTCAATATGTTGATGACATATTCAGTTGTTTAATGGATTTCACATGTATACTCATAGCTCGAAAACCTAGAAATAGGCCACGTAATCCCACCTATAATATGTGGTAATGAAGTCCACACATGATCAGGGAGCATAGGTCCTCTCGGTCCTCACCCTGTTCACCTGTAGTTAGCTATATACCTCTCCTAAGAATAATACGTGCAAAATTTCCATGGGCTATGATAACATCTTGGATCTGGTATTGGTCTAGTAACAAAAGGATCGAGGGAGTTAGGCCAATGGATGGAAATCACTACCACCATTTTTGAACCCTACTAGTGGTTGTATGTGACTTCCAACTCACTAGCATTTACAATGTGTCATGGTGTGTGTGGTTCTTTTTACTTTGGGTGAAAATAAAATGCATAAAACAACATTCACATGATTTTCCTACATGCTTTTCAAAAGAATGTTTGATTTTAAGAGAATGCATAATTATGCTAGATGATGTTCAGAAAATGCAACTATCTATGAAGAAAATGGCCAATGATTGTACCTCATACATATAAACTCTAGACATACAATGTCCTAGACCGCTGGAGACTAGGGTGGATTACAATCAGAGATCTGCTATTCCTAGTAGTGACTATTAGAAAACTAAAAAAAACATCTAGGATTTTCCCCTCCTACTTTTTGCTATGTTTTCTAATTAGCCTAACATTTTTGCATTATATTATAGATATAAAAGTTCTCCTACCTTAAATCCCAGTCTGATGGAGATCTGGCTGCTTGTTGTATTATCTGTTTTATGCTGACAGTGTCTTTCAGGCATAACTACAACTATTTCCCATGGCTGTATGGTGCGACTACAATTGTTAACCATGACTGTCAACCATGGTTAAGGCTTTTCATCACAAAACATAGCAAGTTATATTTTAAATCACTTAAATTGTGGAGTTCCACCGTGATCACATTTTGTAGCAATCCAGGATGCATACACCTAAGCTAATAATAATTGAAGCATCACATAAAGCATGAAAGAAAGACAAATTTACAAATAACCACAAAGAAGGGTTTATTTTTATTAAATTTCCAATGAAACTTGATTACAAATCCATCCCTCTTAGGGATACCCAATGTGATACAATTATTACAATCAATAAAAGTCCCCACGCAAGGGTAGGTGTAATCCACAAGCTTCCTAGGTTGACACAAACTGCTCTAAGGTAAATGTAGAATTCTTCTCCATGATTAGAGGCATTTGTTGCTTTGAATATCAATAATTTGTTAACCCTACATTCAATAAACAACAAGAACCAATTAGAAGCAAAGGAGGCCTCTCTTGATGAGGCTTTTAGAGGAAATTATACAAAATATTGTCATGAAATCTTGAAATCAAGAAAGTGCATAAAACATAGTAATTTACTCTAAACATGATAAATGACCATCAATAAATGTAAAAGAAACACAAATCAATCTATCTAATGCTCTAATTAAGCAATTGAAAGCATAAGAACATGAGAATTAGCCATAGCCAATCTAGCTACTAAATAACAAGAAAGGAGGGAAGTAAGCCTTAAATCCCTATTTCTACTGCACAATTGTCTCTAATAAAGTAAATCTAGATCAAATGTATCTAATCTAAAGCAAGTAAAATATAAACCAAGTGTTGTAGGTGAGTTGGAGAGGAGAGGAAAATCCTCCAAGGGAGGTCCCAGGTTCAAATCTCCACCCTACCAAAAATATTAATTGGGTATCCAAAATCCAATTGATAATGTTGGTGCGGGCAGGGTTGGGTGTGACTCCCGGGTGAATTTGATGGTGTAGAACCCCCTGTTCATGGTCTCTCAGACCAAGGTGGCCCCACAAGGGGTTTTTCACCTAAAAAAAAAAAGCAACTAAAATATAAACTACTGCTAAAACCAAGAAAAAAGGAAATTAAACCTTGACCATGGTTCTGCAAAGCGGTTAGCACTGTTAGCCACGGTTGACAGTCATGTATGACCTGGAAATGAGATTGCCCTAAAATGCTGGTCTTAGATCTCCAATTATCCTTTATGAATTGATGATCAAGGGTCGCCATGATTTCCTATGACAAATTTTGCAGTTGAATTGCTCATATTGGTGATGGATTGGGCTCGATTGATTTTCTTGATTTCTCCTAGCCCTCCATAGCCTTCTTGGTTCCAAATGTCATTTGATCTCCAATTGGGTAGCAAAAGTGCTCCTCTTAATGTATGCAAGTGAGTATGCAATTCGACAGGGCTTTGCTGCTCTTCAACTCAAGATTCTTCTATATTTTTCTCCAATTTGGAGGGGGATTTTATAGCATTTGAGGAGGCCATGTCTTAGCTTCATGGAGAAGCCAATATTAAGAAGGGACAACTGGTACAGTTGAATAGAAACTTCTAGAGTTTTCCATCCTCTTACTGTTCAGATCTGCAACCAATTAGCCGTTCTAACCGATTTTGGATCAGCCAAGGTCCAACTAATTTTTGAGGCTAGCCACGGCTCTGAGGTGTGGTCAACTTTGTTAACCGTAGGTGTTAGCCACGACCAACACTGATTAGGCCAAGATGCCTAAATGAGTGGTTAGAACCACTACTATACCTTGGAATCTATCCAAGATCTTCCATATGGTCTTCTAGCATGTCCCATATGAGTAGTCACCTTGACATGATGCGTTTTAGGTGTCTACACCTCATTTTCATCAAAAGAGGATAGGTAGACTTGGATGTCTCTCAAACGGGGTGAGTAAGACGAACATTGGTGGTGAGGGGAAAGGCATCGAGGTGGAGTGTAATGGTTCGAATGTGAGAAATGTGAAGATTGCCTAGTATGAAGGATGACTGGTGGTCGGGCTAGGTCAGCCAGCATAATCGATATAGGTGGTGGTGGTGGAGGGTCCATCATGATTATGTATGTGGATGTTGTCATATATCATTGCTAACAGTGTGGCTATAGATGATGTAAATCCTGCAAAAAGGAAAACAAATACCAACAACATAAAAATGACATAAAGGAGAAAGTACATGTAAAATATTTAAAGTAAAAAGATATGCATTTATCATGATGTGCCCAGTGAGTGATGTGTTTGTGCATAGCAGTATGTACCACTTATGATAGTGAACACCTATGTGTGTTAGGCATTGAATACGTGAAGGTGCAAAATGTTAATAGGCTCAAGTTCATTAAGGGCTTTGATATTAGCCAAGTGATAGGCACCTGAACCATATTTGTGTGTGACGATGAATGGGCCTAGTCAGTTTGGGGTAAACTTGTCTCACTATTGGCGAGGCTGACTTGTGATCTGTTGGTTTTCTTTGAGAACCAAATCACCAATTTGGAATTTGTGTTGATGTACCTTACTATTGTAGGCACGAAGAAGGTGAACTTGGTAAACTCATGTGTGCTCGATGGCATGGATACGATGTTCATCGAGGAGTGTAAGTTGATATAAGTGGGCTTGGCAAGTAGTGTCATCATTAATAAATTCTTTCATGGATATTTGTAGGAAGGTATCTCAAGCTCAAAGGGCATGATAGCTTCTACCCCATAGACAAGTAAAAATGAGGTTGCCCAAGTGGGGGTGCAGATGCTTGCATAGTATACCCACAAGGCTAGGGGTACTTGGTTGTGCCAGTCATGATGTGATTCTACTACTATTTTGCGTAGGATGGAGCAAATCATTTTGTTTGTGGCCTCTACCTGGCCATTACCCTGTGGGTAGTATGGGGTAGAAAAACTATGTTGAATATTGAACTTGCTGTAAAGAGCTCAGATGGTTTTTTTTAAAGGAATTCCCATTGTCAGAGATGATTTGGGAAGGAATTTCAAAGTGACATATGATATGGTCTGTTATGAATACCACTATCTTTGCACCTATGGTTTGGATAAGTGAGATGGCTTTGACCCACTTTGTAAAGTATTCTATAGTAGTGATGATGAAATTATGACTATCTAAGGAGGCAAGTGTAATTTATCCAATGAGATCTAGGACCCATTAGGAGAAGGGCCACATGGATTGGATAGGTTGAAGCACTTGGGATGGAAGGTGTGTGAGGTTTGCATGTTGTTGGCACTTGCTATAGTGCCTCACATGTTCTATTTTTGGCCAATAGTATCCCATGTGACGGATATATTTTGTGATTGTCATGCCACTGAAATGACCACCACAAGTACCATAAAGGGTTTCTTGTACAACCCACTGAGATTCATGATTTTCTAAGCAATTCAAGGGCATGCCATCATAGCTATGATGGTAGAGGATATCCCCCAACAATATGTAGTGGATTACTCTTTGTTTAAATTCTTGGAGCTAAGCATGCGGTAAGTCACATGGTAGGAATCCTAATTTAATATAATATTTAATCTGTGTAAACCATGGGTCATGTGGTTTGATATCGACTACATGAATGCCACCATCATATTTAGGAGACATGGGTGATATGGAAGATTGAGTGAGTGTATGAGTGGTCATGGATGTGGTTGTTGATGTTGGATTTTGTAGGATTAGTGATCCTAAGGAGGCCATTGTATCCGCAAAGTGGGTTAAGCCTCATGGTGCAACTTCGATGTCATACCACTCAAATTGGTAGAGGAGTTATTGTGCAATGTGTTTATATTATTGGAGGATGGGACAATTACACTACTAGATCTCTTGCACTTGATTTACTATTAAAAGGCAATCATCTATGATATGGAGGCATTTGATATGCATGGAATGTGTTTGTTTCAATCCAAGGATTAGGGCTTCATATTTTATGTTGTTGTTCATACAAGGGAAGTCCAACTTGAATGAAAATGGGAGTGGTTCACCTTCAGGTGTGAAGAATACAATGCCTACACCCCCAACATGCATGCATCGAGAGCCGTAAAATAATAGAGTCAAGTCAACTATCATCTCTAGTTCAACATATTCTTCATCTTCTGTTATGTGGAAGATGGAGTCATCAGGGAGCTGAATGAGGAGAGGTTGATCATTAGACAAGCGAGCTTCTACAAGTTGATCTGCTATAACCTACCCTTTTATGGACTTTTATGAAATGAATTCAAGGTCGAATTAGATTAGAAGCATGATCCACTTAGATGTGCGGGAGTTGGTATAGATTTTGTTCATCATGTAATGGAGGGGATTGTCTTGGGCAATGAAAAATATTGTATGGTTGACCATATAGTGGCACAATTTTTGGGTGGTGAATACTACAACTAGGCATAGTTTCTCCATGTACTCATATCTAGCTTTGTAACTAACTAGCGTGCGACTTATGTAATAAATGGATTACTCTTTGTTGAGCATATTCTTTTGAGCTAGAAGTGTACCTAGCATGAAATATATAGCAGGAATGTATAGGATGAGTGGTAGCTATGGGTGTGGGGGTGATATAACTAGTGGTGAAGAAATATAAGTTTTGATGTCATAAAAATCTTATTGGAAGTTATCATCCCATTTGAAATTTACTCCCTTTTGTAAAAGGTGATTGAATGGTTTGCACTTGTCTGATAGTTGTGCTATGAATCGGTGAATAGAAGTGATTTTGCCTTGGAGGCTGCACAATTGTTTTAGGGTAGTCGGTGGGGGCATCTCGGTGATGGCTTTTACTTTACTAGGGTCGACTTCAATGCCTCATTGGGTGACAATGAATCCTAAGATTTTTCCTGAGGTAACACCAAAGACACACTTCTTTGGGTTAAGGTGGATGTTGTGTTCTAACAAGTGATCAAAGATCCAATGGATATCCTCAATATGTTCTAAGCATTTCTTGGATTTAGCAATGAGGTCATCTACATAATATTCCATATGCATGTAATCATGAAATATGTAGGTCATTGTGCGCTGGTAGATTACCCCAACATTTTTAAGGTCAAATAGCATGACCTTGTAGCATAAGGTCCCCCAGGGGGGTATGAATGATATCTTGTGTTGATCGGCATGGTTAATTTTTATTTGGTTATAACATGAGAATCCATCCATGAGGGATATCATATCACAGCCTACGATGGAATCCATGAGTGAGTCGATGTTAGGTAGGGGGAAGTTATCTTTGGGATAAGCTTTATTTGTGTCATGAAATTCTATGTAGATAGAAACTTCACCAGATGGCTTGGGTATGGGGACCATGTTAGAGACCCATTCAGGATAGTCTATGGGTACTATGAAGTCTACATCTAAGAGATTTTGGAGATCATTTTTTACTAGTAATGCAATGATTAGGTGCATGCACCGTAACTTTTGCCTTACTAGTTTGGCATTTTGATCTAGTGTGAGGTTGTGAACTACTAGGGTGGGATCGAGTCCTGGTATATCTTTGTATGACCACATGAAGACTCATATATACTTGCAAAGGAAATTTGTGAATAGAATGCACTCCTTGGGTGAGAGGCTAGTGACTAATTTAACTATGTGAGGGGTTTTAGGATCGTCACCTATGTCAATGTCAATGGTTTCCTCAATAAGCATGTGGGAACCATTGCATAATTATTTTAGATTCAAAATAAGATGAAGGTCATCGGTGGCCTCAGAAAAATCATATTCATCATCTAAGCAAATGTTCATGCGGTGCACCTACTGTATGTGAGATGGTGCAGATGATGAAGGGGCATTCACAACATGCAAGACATATGGTGAGAGTAGGAAATATTGGGGTGCTGAGATGGGTGAGATGTGTGTGAGATTGATGAATTTGGGGTTTGGTATATCATCTGGTGTTGGGTGGTGTGTGTATCATAGTGGAGACAAAATATCCACCTTGACCATATTAACTAACATTGTGGGGGATGTGAGTGGTGAAGAGTCTAGTGATGCCAACTTGACAACATGTGAGCATCCTAAAAGGCTTAAAGGAGGGCACAAGATGACTGGTGAGGATCGTGGTTGAGTTGCAACTCATTGAAGTTGCCAATGTATTGGCAAGAATGAAGCTAAATATGTTGATGATGGTGGTGGGGATGCCATGTCATGCTTTATGTAGTTCATGTTTAAGGATAGAACAATGAATTGGTTTGTCATATTATTAATACAACATGACGATGTGGTGTCGAATGTGGAGGGCTCTTGAAATAAATCATAGAGGACTATAATGGTGGAATTAGGTGAGGAGGTATCCTCTAGAATATCCATATCAATATATTCTTCCAATGTGTGCATCAAAAACGGGGAAGGATGTAGGGATAAATCCTGAAGTTCATCCTCTAATGTATGGATGGTGGTTGGGTGATAACCTAAGCTAGATTTATGGGTAGGGGATTGGACATGAGGGTTAATGGGTGTACACAACATTTGCTCATAGCGGTCTAATTTGAACCCATGCCAATGGAAATGTTGAAGGTAGCATAAGGTAAAGTAGGGATTAGCCAAATGATCAATTATACCATAGAATCTAGATTGTGATGGTGGAGATACTACAGGTGGGAGCAAGGAATCAACTCTAGTGTAGATGAAGTTGGTATGATTATCGGGAGATCCTAGTTGTATGATGGTTTTAATAGTCAACACTGATGCTAAAGGGAAACAAAAGTCTCATGTGGATTAGATGGTAGGTGGATGTACGTGGACATAACACACATTATAATCCCCTAGACCTGAGTTTGATAGGAAAACAAATATGCACGGTTTTGCATGCTCTGGTGAACAAGGTGGTGAATCCAACTTAGATGAAAATGGTGAAGTCTGAGAGTCTCTAATGGTAGTGGAAAAAGGGTATAGCAGTTGGTCATCTAAGCAAGATTCTCATTGCTCCCACTCATGGCATTCGAATATGGTAGTTGGTATTGGATGATTGGCCTATGGGAATTTCGAAGGAGGTAGAGTAGGTATTGGAATACACGATGAGGTGAATGACCTATGCCATGGATGAAAAGGAAGAGGAGGTGTGCACTGTGTAGGGAGGATAGGTTCTTCAGTCGAGGAGGGTGATTGAGGTGGAGTGATAGGGCACGATATGGGTGGCGATAGTGGTTGCAGCACTAGAGGTGGGCTTGTAGAGGATGAAGGTTGGGACGATCGGGGTGGTCATAATATGGGAGGAAAAAATAGTATGGTAGTGGGGTTAGGCACTATAGATCATGGTGCTAAAGGTGTTGACATCAAAGCATGTGTCCTTGATGAGGATTAGGGTAACAAGGTGGATGTAGGAGAGGATTTTGATGCTTTGAATAGTTGATGGGAAGAAATCGAGAAGAGTTGCATGGATAAGAAGGAAGGTGCAGGTGGGAGATCTATGATGTTGTTGGACAAGTCTATTATGGATGTACTTGATGCAATTGTGTAGCATGGAAGAGACATATTGCATTCTCTGATCCATGGGCAACCAAGGAGAATTTTTTACTACATCTTCCCTTGGATTCTATGGAAGAGGATGAAAATGGTATGAACACCTACTTGGATAGGGAGGACTATGGATCCTATCGTAGGTCTCATAGAGTCATCAAATGCACGTAATTCAAGCAAAGATATGGCAAAGTGGGCTGGTGGAATATGTAAATTATGTAGGGCTACTATAGATATGATACTAATGGATGAGCTCGTATCAATGAGAATCAACTTTTAGGTGATTTCATTTATAGTGGCTTGTATGTGGAGAGGAGGATCCGCTCCTTCTATAAGTTTTGTTATCTCATGGTCATGGAAACTAATGGATGGTTGAAGGCATCATGGGATGTTCCCTACAAAGTTTACAAATGCATTTGTATCATGTGTTTCTAAATCTATAGAACATAAAATGCCATTCAACGCCTTGCGATGATGTTGATATTGTTGTAAGAGGTTGAAAATTGATAATCACACAATGGCATTGTGTAGTTGATGGGTGAGGTTACCACAGATGGTAATCACATTTTGGGGTGGAGGTGGTATAGCACTAGGAGTTTGGAAGACTTGTAGTGATGTAAATTGGGTGGGTGGAGAGACAATAGGTGTGGTATGACACGATGGGTATCGTTGGTTTCACATGGTAAGGTTTATCATACCTACTACTCCACATAATTAGGATCATGTTGGACACTATTCATTTGGTGAGGTGGTCTTGGAGGATTGGTTGGAGGTCTTTGGGGATTGGTTCCTCTGTGGTTTGGTAGAGGATTATAGAAGATCCCTAGGTTTTGGTTTTACGGGGCTAAAGGGTTCGATACCTAAATGGTACCCCTATCGATTAGGTCCTACACTTGAGCATGGAATGAGCGACACAATTCAATGTCATGGCCATGCTATCTATGGTATGGAAAATAGAGTTGCTCATTGTATCCATGAATCTTAGGTATGTTTGGATCCAACGGTCGAATCTCGGGTAGAAGAAGATAGCCACCATCATGTGACCTATGGAAGAGGGATGGTAAGGGTTTGTACAGTGGTGTAAGGTTACGTTGTGTACCCTATGAGCACATGCCATGAGATTTTTGAGGCATAGGTGGGAAAGGTGCATTGGTTTGGAATACTTGTTGTTGTGGAATGTAAGGTGGTGGACTTGGTGCGGGTGCTAGGGTAGTAGCTACCACTTTGTTGGTTTGTGGAGGTCAAGGATAAGGTTGGTTGGGTGTGTTTATATTAAAACAAAAGTTTGAACTATAGTTAGGCTTTGATCTTAACTTAATTTTATCGGATTGGACTTTAATATCTTTGATAACCTTTTCCTATGAAATGGCTTCCTCGAAGGTGCAGCTTTGGTGAATCTGTAGAGAAGTAGAGATGTATTTTTGGTAACTCTTGGAAAAGAGTGTCACTAGCTCCATAGTAGGGAGGCTATGGGTGAGATCATGGATGATCGCTCTCCATATAGATACAAACTTAGTGATAGGTTCATCATCAACCTATCATAGGGCATAGACATCTAAAAATTTTATCTTCTTCTTGATATTAATGGAGAAGTGTTCTAAAAATGTGTTTGATAATTGCTCAAAGGTATAAAGGCTATGCCATGGTAGCATGTTATACCAATCTAAGGCTTTTACTACATGGAAGAGGGAAAATATGCGCAACATAAGGGGATTGCTACTATAAAGCCAGTAGCAAGTGAAGCAATAGTTACTGACATGCTCTTTGGGGTCTTCCTTACCTTTATACTTATCAAAATTTGGGATCTCAAAGTGGCATGGGTAAGGTGGAATAGGGATAGATGGATGAACTACTTGGTTGCAAAGTTCATCGTAGGATGCTTTTTGTGGCCCATAGCTTACGGTGTGTAGGTTTAACATCTTGAATTCATCTCGTAAGAGTTGAATTTTAGGTGTTAAGTATGTGGAGGATTACACTAGGGTTGGTTGAGCCTAGGAGTGCAGTGAATAGTGAGGTTTTTGTTTTTGTTCTTCTCCTATTATGGAGGAAATTGTTCCAGTTATAGGAGGTGATGACCATGAAGGAGGAGGTGTAAAAAATGTAACTCCAATAGGTGAGAGTGGAGGTATCGATGCTATGGGTGCTAAGGATAATCGAGGTAAGGTATCAAAATCCAAGACCTGTCTCTGTCCTAAAGGATGAGTGATAGTGAAGCTGAACTGTGTGGAATAGCCTAGGGAAGTGGGCATATAGGCTATTGGTTTTTATCCATAGGTAGAGGTAAGATTCATGGTAGATGCATGGAAATGAGGTGGAGGAGGTATCCTAAAGGTCATTGAGGGTGAGGGTATAGTAAAGGATTGAGTATTGTACACTCCAAGAACATAAGATGTCAGTGGGAATGCAACAAAAAAATATGGGTGAGCTTCCAAAGTAGGAGCTTGGGAAGAGGATGTGGTGCCTATGTCCACTATCGAATGAATTTAGGTTGTCATCTTTTGCTGCTGCCATTGGGTGGTTTGGGTTTGGAGAGGCTCTTGTGATAAGTCCTAAAACATTGTGAAAAATGGTTGCTAAGATGTTGATGGTTGGGACTCTTGGGAAGAGGGGGTGTTTGTTGTTCCTGTAGAGGTGGTTTTTGTTGCACAGTTTGGAATGTTGGCCTCTAGGTACCTGTGGTAGAAGAGGAAGGGCCAAAAATCATTCCTACTATAGGGGTGAATGATGTGACCTTTGGGCAAGTATGGTTCAAGAGGGAGGAGTCATTCTCAAAAATGGATTGAGACAAACTTTGGAAAAAGGGGTGTGTAAAGGTAGGGGAAGTGGGTATGACCATCTCATCTATGGTAAATAATGGATGAGGCTATCCTGGCATTGTGTAGATCACATGGTTGTAGAATGTGGTTGGTGGATTATGCAAGGATGGGGATGTAAGAAGTGGATAATCCTCTACAAGTGAAGTAGTGAGAGCTTCACTCAAAGTGGATGTCTCATCCTGAGGTGTCATGTGTGTATGTTGTACATCAGACCCTATGAGTTAATTAGATGTGTGTATGGTCTTCCCTTTCATGATCGAAGGAGTAGGAGGAGACTAACTAGAAGAAGTGGTAGGTTATTCCTCTATAAGTCATGCTTGCTCGTGCGCTCGACTGTGAGTGATAATAGGTATGGTAGAATGTGTGGTGTCGTGAAGGTTTAGAACTAGACAAGAATTAAAAACCTGTAGTTCTATGTGTATTGTGTGAAGGGGTTCATGAATAATCCTGCATAGTGTGGACTCGACTGTATCTAATATAAAATTAAAGCAATGACATGCTATGTGTAGCTCAAATAATAAAGTGACAAGTGGTGTATAATGTTGAAACCAGTTTGTGATCATGCAAATAATGATAAACTAGAATTAGTTCTAAATTCTACAAATAAAACTATTTTATTTTTTTATATGTATTTTGATTTTGGTACCTCCTAGGTAGTATCATAGGTAGTGGAGTGAATACTCTAGTAAATCTATAATATCATCGATATCGAACCTCCTGCAACACCCAAATATGCACAGAATATAATCATATTTCAACGTGCGAAAGGTGACCTATATGGAAGGTGCAGTAAAATGATATCCTAAAAGGGGGGGAACCCACTATGATGAAGTGAGTTTGCTATATCCTTTTATGAGAAGAGGTGGCACTGTCTACGATGTTCTAGGTATGGTTGGTGTACCCCATGCTTTTACTTCACCCTCGGATGGGCTTAGTCAATAACGACAGTTACCATGTCCATGAATTATGTGAGCCTTGTGGACGAAGGCATATAATCCTATCCCACTCTGAAGGTAACTTCTTGTGATGAAATCCAGAAGCCCAATCTCAAAAGTGGGGGGTTTTTTGGTGATGAAGTCCAGAAAACCACTTCTATGGGCTACTAGGTGTCTAGGGAGGTTTAGAGTTGGTGGAGGGTAAAACTCCATCGGCACCAGTCTCAAGTGATGGATTGGGGATGAAATCCAATCTCACCACTTGTTTTCAATACCACATTGGTGTGTGTGGGTTTTTTTTTTGCTAACGATGTTATGTAAAACTTGAAATCTAGCTAATTGCCTTTTCAAATTGAAAGCTAGTCTTATATGCATTTTTAGAAAGCAAAAGACTAGAATGAAATGCTTTTTGTGAATAAAGAATCTATTCCTATATGCCTTTAGGAAAATAAGTTTACTCTATTTTTCAAATCATAGAAAAATGTAATACAGAGGTGTGAAGGAAGGGGTTTATGTGACCCTAAATATGTGTGACATGTGGTAATTGCAATGAAAATTTATACAAGTATAACCAAGCAATCACAATAAGTTTATACATGCAAATTAGAAAAAAGGAAAATTAAAATTTACATGAAATTTTGAAATTTAAAGTTTCTAGAAATTTGACAGGTTTTGTAATTACAACAACATTTAAACCAAATGGAGATGCGAAGAAGGGGAAAATTTGTTACTAGCTATTGTGCCTTGACTAGTAAACATCTTACACATACAACAAATTAGAAAACAGAGCATATAAAGAAGAATACCTAGACTCTAATGTTGTAGGTGGTCTGGTTGACCCCTCTACTACTCACCCCTACAATTTTGGGGGTTTTTGAGACTTCCAAGTTGAATTCACCACCTGGGGGGTGAATTGAGATCTGGTTCATGGGGCAGGGGGTGAATCAAGCTTGTGGACTTCAGATCTAGTTTTTGAAGGTCTAAGGTGGTTCCCAGGGCTTTGGAGATATTTTTAACAGTCATATTTAGTACCTGGAAGATACAAAAATAGACGATATTATCATATTCATGAAATTGGTTAACCCGATAGTATCCATTGCGGGGGTCCCACCAGGCGTGCCAGAATGGAACGGCCAAAATATTGCATTTGATATAATAACACATTAAAGATACATGCTATTCAAAAAATATATTTTATTCATGATAATATTTTCATAGGTTACAAATAGGGAGAATTCCACCTTTTCCTTTCTTTTCACAAATGTTACAATAGGCCCGATGCCTTCTTTTTGTGTTCCTCAGTGTAGATGGGCTTGCGTACCACCACGGGGTTGTAGTTATTTGTTGTTTTCCTCCTTGGTTCTGTGATAAACCTACAAGAAGGGGTTAGTCAATTGGGGGTCTTTCCTCAGCTAGACCCCATAGTAAGAAAGACAAATTGACTCATAAAACATGATAAAAACTGAATTAAATGATGCAAAGCCACATAGAAATGCAAAATGAAGTTTACCTCCCAAATCTGAGCTGATTTGGGCCCTGTAAACCCAATTTGCCACTCGAGGGGTAAATTGGTGCTGGATTCAAGGGGCGAGAGGCGAATTCGATTGTATCTATTGTTCTTCAGAAATCCTTTGATGGAGAGATTCCTTTGCTGTTGTATTGCTAATGTGTAGGTTCAGATATGCTTTTTTTTGCTTATGTATATATTTTGGTAAAGTTTTTGTGCTTTGGATATAAGTTGAGAGAGATATTAACTATGATTAGTCAACTCTAGGTTAGATTTGGGGTTAGGTTAGGGTTTCCTAAGAAATATCCTAACTAACATAGTGCACACACATGTGGGAGGGAGTAATTAGGGGTAATTAGGGATTAAGGATCCAATTAACTTTTTTAGCCCTAAAAGTGAACTTAAGTGAAGTCACTTTAAAATTAGATTTAGCAATTGACTCAATTAATACTTTTTCCAATTAATAGCCTTGTGGGGGCCTCAATTAAGCATAAAAGAGTCTTGTATTGCCTTAGGAGGTTTGTGTATGGTTTCTCGATGCATGGGAGGTGTTCATGATGTGATTTAGGTAGTTTATTAGGTTTTTGACCTAATAATCAGTGAAGTTGTGTGTGGAAGTCTACGCAATGCTACAATAATCTAGAGTGATTTACGCTAGTCTACGATAATCTATGTATGTCTACACATATCTATAGTAGTCTACGCAAGTCTAGGAGGATCTACAATAGTCTACGTTGGTCTACAATAGCCTAGGGGTATCTAGGATCACCTATGTAAACCTACAAGTGTCAAAAAGGATCTACAAGTATGCAGGTATAACAATGTGTGACTTTTAGGTGTCTATAGTTATCTAGTTACTTCATGCAATGTAATGATTGCACAAGTGTCAAAGTGCAAGCTATATATGTGTAAGATATCCCTTGCACATCTAGGTAGGGTGTTGGCCAAGGAACCTATTTCCTATATAAAGGACCATAATCATAGAGCAAGATAGAGCAGTAGGAAGTAGTGTAGACCAGTGTGGTATGATGTAGCAGTATGATGTAATGTGATGGGGTGTAATATGCTCAATTCCTATTCTTGAGTAGTAGCTATTTTCATGGAGTGTTCATTTCCTCCATAACTACTTTTGTAACCATCTCCATAATTTCTATTTATAGTATATTTTCAGTCATCTCGTATATTTTCAGTCTTTCTACATTCCATATGAGGACAAAATCTCCAAATTTGAACTTTTTGATCCTATATTTCTTATCAAACCATACCTTGATATCAAATGAATGCTTTTGGAAATCCTCATATGCCTGAGTCCTTTTCTCTTCTAGTTGCAATAGATGTGTTAACCTAGTTTCAATTGGATTTTTCTCAGACTCATCCTCTATATTTATCAACTTGAGGGCTGGAATTTCCAAGTGAACAAGTAATACTGCTTCTTTGCCATATACTAAGGCATAAGGGGAGGTCTTAATGGACTTTTTTATGGTGATCCTATCTACCCATAAAGCTTGTTCTAGTAGTAGGTGCCAACTTCTCTTGTTACCCTCTAATGATCTTCTCAAGATTCTTAGCAGATTTTTGTTAGTTGATTCTGCTAATCCATTCCCTTGGGGGTAGTAGTTAGAGGTATTTTTTATGGTGATGCCATACTTGCTGGCAAACTCAATGTATTTAGATCCTATGAATGTTGGTCCATTGTCACTCACTAAAGCTTCTGGGACACCAAACCTTGTGATTAATATTTCCATGAAATCTATCACCACCTCTTGGTCTGATTTCTTTGTGGGAATAGCCTCTACCCATCTGGTGAGGTAGTCTGTGGCAGTCAGAATGTACTTGTGCCCAGTTGAGGAATTTGGATTGATAACCCCTATGAAGTCCAACCCCCATTGTTGAAAGGGTTCTTCAACTTGAATTGGCTTGAGGGGGAATGATGCATTCCTTGTTCTTCCCACATATCATTGGCATTCATCACAAGCTCTTGTAACTTTGAAGGTGTCAGCAAAAATGGTAGGCCAGTAATAGCCTACCCTAATGATCTTCAAAGCTGTGACTCTTCTTGAGAAATGTCCTCCAGATAATCCCCCATGGAACTCCTCTATGACCTTTTGTTTCTAATCATCTCTTAAGCATCTTAGGAGGACTCCATCAAGGTTTCTCTTGTATAGACCTTCTGGAAATAAGACATATTTCAAAGCCTGAAGCCTATATCTTCTTCTCTATTATGGATTAATATTAGAGGGACACACTCCAATTAGAAATTATTTGGTCATCTGATCCACCCAGTCTGATTCTCCTAACTGTAGTTCTTCAGTCTGATATTATCTTGTTGACTAACAAGCTATCACTTCTACTGAAACCGTTGCTTCTGTCAAACCTTGGCATAGTGCTCTACCTCTTACCATCTTGGTAGGATGAATTTCCACATCATATTCCTGGATCTTGGTAATCCAACCAGCTCTTTTATCTCCTAGTTCACCTTGTAAAATGAAACTTCTCACATCCGGGTGAACCACATAGACCAAGGTTTTACTTTGAACCAAGTATTACCTAAATTTTTTCAATGACTTCATTACTGCAAATACTTGTTTCTCAATAAAATTATACTTGACCTGATATTCATGAAGATTCTAGCTCCAAAATAATATGGGATGTTCTTCTCCTTCATCATTCTTCTGGGTGAGCACTGATGCATAGCTCTCTTCATCTCCATAAGCATAAAGAATGAAATATTTATTGAAGTCTGGGTTGACTAGAACTGGAGTTGTAGCAATGGATTGCTTGATGATTTCAAAAGCTTGCTTTCTCACTTTAGTCCATTTGAAATCTGCATTCTTCTTCAGCAGTTCTGAGATAGGCTTCACCTTCTGAGCAAAATCAGAGATGAATTTTTTGACAAAGTTTATCTGACCAAAGAAGGACTGTAAAGCTTTCTTATTCATGGGTAGTGGAAGAGCAAGGATGGATTTGATTCTATCTGGATCAATGGCCATACCTTATTTGGAGACCACATGGCCTAACAACTTTCCCTCATGAACTACAAAAAATGACTTCTTAGGATTAAGAGAGATGCCAAATTCCTTGCACTTCTAAAATACTTGCTCTAGATGTGCTAGGTGGTCTTGCTTGTCATGGGAGAAAATAGTCATATCATCTAAGTAGATTAGAATGACCTTGTTGATCAGCTCTCCAAAGGCATAATCCATTGCTCTTTGGAAGGTGGCTCCTGCGTTAGACAACCCAAAAGGCATTCTCTGATAGGTAAAAGTGCCCCATTTGGTGGTGAATGTTGTTTTAAACTGATCTTCATCTTTCACCCAAATTTGGTTGTAGCCAGAGAATCCATCTAATAGTGAGAACCTCTTTGCTCCTACCATAATCTACAATATTTGATCGATCTGTGGGAGGGGATAGTGGTCCTTTAATGATGCTTGATTGAGGTTTCTAAAATCTACACACAAGAGGATGTCACCATTCTTCTTCCTTACCGATACTAAGTTAGCTACCCAAGTTGAATGCTTGATTGGATAGATGATCTTAGCCTTTAGTAGCTTCAATAGTTCTTCCCTCATTATGGCTTCGATTCTAGGATTCACAGGCCTCTATTTCTTCCTGAAGGGTTTTGCATTCGGCTCTAGCTCAATTGTATGTTGGATGACCTTCTTGTCATATACTTTAAGACCTCATATGATCAAGCTACAATGTCTTGGTATTTTAGGAATAAAGCTTTGATATCCTCCTCTTCTTCTAGAGAACATCGGACTCCAACTTTGAGCTTCTTTTCCTTTTCAATTTCAATTTCTTTGTAGATATTTTCATTGATTTCCATGGATTTGATCCTTTTCCTATCTTCATTGTCAAACAAGCTTTCTAGAGTAACCAACCCTCTAGGTATATGATTTTTCTTAAGTTGGATGACATCTTGTTGGTCTATCTCTTCTATATTTTCCTCTTGAATGGTAGATAGATAGGCTTCTCTCACCAAGAAATCAATGACTTTTTTGTCACTTTCAAAAACCTACCAAAAAATCTGCTTGTCTGGTATTGTAGGCCTGAAAATCATTTTGATCCCTTTGTCTTTTGTAACTCCTATATCTACAGAAGGGTTGAAATTAGCTCCCCTTACTACCAAGGAATCAGCCAAGGTGTTCTATCTTATGGGAATAAAATTAATATTTAGGGCATCAAAGGATTCCATCAAATCCCATACCCTATTTCTATATGCCTTCAGGTAATGGTGCTTACTGTTGCACCTCTCTCTTACCTGATTGACAATCAATTTAGAGTCACCATATATATTCAATATCTTGATGCCCATGCTTTCATCCTACATTAGCCCAAGGTATAAAGCCTCATATTCTACAGCATTGTTAGTGCATGACCATGTTAGCCTATATGCGAAACTCTTTGTCCCTTATGATTGGGACTATAATAGTACACCAACACCAACACCATTTTTGCATCTTGCACCATCAAAGTGCATGGTCCAGGTTTCTATTTCTCTCAGGGACTGATTAGATATAATAGGGATTCTTTTCTCTATCTCTATGGAAATGCTATATGTGCCCATACCTATCCCAAATTGACTATAATCCTCTCTGAAAGGTAGCTCATCTTCAATCTCTAGCTCTTCAAAACTATCCACTAGTTCAAATTCATCTAGAGGAGTGAGATTACACATGTCTTCTTCAATTTTTTCAATATGATAAGACACAGGCTTCTCTGGTGTTATTCTTATCCTCTTTCCTTTGAAGGGAATCACCATGCTAGAATAATCCATATACATGCATCCTCCCAATTTTGTAGTGAATTCTCTTGAAAGGCACAAGCCAAAATAAGGCTCTAGATCCACCACCACTATTTCTTGCATGATGGTTACCTCTGGAGCTCTATGTAGCCTCATCAGAACATATTTTATTACTCCCACTATCTTCACTGGTGTCCCATCTAACTATAGAACTCTAGGGTAGGATCTGGTATATTCCATCCCCATCTCCTCATAAACTACTTTGGGCATAACTATGGTGGAAGCCCCTGAGTCGATCATGCAGTTGTGGATAATCCACCCCTCCATCCTTAGAGAAATGTAAAAGGGAGGGGGTTTGTTCTTTAAAGTAGCAGGAGACATCTTGTCTTTCCCAGAGGGCATGTTGAGGATTGTGGTGGCCTACTTTTCTTGTGGATATTTGTTCAGAGAAGCTTTCAACAGGTCTATTTGGCCAGGAATGAAGAGGGTATCATATAAGCTAGCCTTGGAAGGTATTCTCTTCATTTCCTCCACAATGTTATACTCTGACTTGGCAGAGGTGGGTCTCTTAGACCTTCTCTCTGGCTCACCATACTTTCTCTTATACTTTTGTGTGGCCTCAATTCTCTACCTCTTGGTAATGGAGGGGAATCTAAGCCTCTTTTGGGCTTCATTATTGGATATCATTCTATCTCCCTCATTTTCCTTCTCAAACCTCTTGGGAAAACTAACCTCCTTTTCTTGGCCTTTAGGGACCATGTCTCTCTTTTCATTGGCCTAGGGGATAGGGAATGTATCACTGCTTTGGGTAGGTGGATCCTTCTTCTTTTGAGAGGGGACCTAAAATTGACCCATATTTTGTGGATCAACCTGCATTGTCTTCTTGCCTGACCTTGTCATGATAGAAATGGGTCCATCCTCATCAAGATATTTTCCAACCATGATCTGATCTGGTTGCCAGAGCATATTCACTCTTCCTTTATGATTTATTTTTGCCTTCTCCATAGCCTATTGTACATGGTGTTGGTACATAACACAAGATTCTGAGTCATGGGGATCATTGCACACTAGACACCATACATTCACCAGACTTGTTTTCGAAGAACATTCTGGATCTTCTTGCATTACATTTACTCTAACTCTAGCACTATTGTTGGGACCAGGTCTTTGATCCTTATTGACATAAGGAAATATCCTTTGTTGAGATCTCTCTATCTCTCTTTTCTCCATTGAATTCATCTTGTTGTTGAGAGTTTTCAAAGTATTTTGGATATCAAGGAGCATAGAGGATTCTTGGGGTATCTAAGAAGGAAGTGGAGGGAAGGGAACTATAGTAGGTGATACTTTTGAGTGAGGAATGGGGGTCATCTATGAAAATGGAGATGACAAAGGAGGAGGATCCATATAAGATGATGTAGCTTCTTGACCTTGGATATTGGGGGTTTCCAAATTGTAGGGCAACACAACTTTAGAGGGGGAGCCTTCCCACATTAATGAGGATATTTTTAGCATGGACAGTTACATTGTAAACCTGTGGAAAGGTATATACTCCAGATTGTTGGGTTTGTAGATCTAACTCTGATCCGAGGGCTCTGATATAATACATGAAAGCGAGGGTTGAAGTTGGTCTAGCTTCAGGAGGAATCCTCTTCCAAGTCCTACTAAACCTCAAGTTGAAGTCTGAAATAGTCTCTTGCTGATGCTTTTGTATGGATGTGAATTGATTGAGGAGGGAAAAAGGATCAGTAGACTCATTGAATTCTTCCACAAAGGGTTCTGCTAAATCTGCCCATGAGATAATGGTATTGTCTTCTAGGGTCCTAAACCAATGTAGAATCTTTCCTCTAAAGGATAGGGCTAGGATTCTGACAATAACATCCTCATTTTTTATATTGTGGATTACTACCAGATTCAGAATATCTTGGTAATATTCATATATAGTTTTACCAGATCCATCATAGGTGGGAATTGCCTTAGACACAGCCTGAGGGATGTCATGCATATGGGCCAGTCTAAGGGGACCAATTGTATTCCAGCTAGGATACTTTTGTAAGGGCTGATTTGGAACTGCATTTTGATTTTGGTTTTGGGCCATGTTCCTAGGTGTATTTCCTATTGGAGGTGGCCTTGGGGGTACTACAGGATGTACCTCAAGGGGAGTTTCATCTGAATGAAAATCTTGATTTAAATCCCTTATGATAGTAGACCCTCTAAAAGGGAGCTCATAGTAGAAAAATGATTATGGGTTATTCCTTGTGGATGCCCTAGTATTCATGAAAATACTACAAGCTACAGGGATAATTTTTTGGTTTCGTAGACCAGGGAGTCACCAGGTGAATTTGCTGCTCACCGCTTAACAAGGTCAAGACAATTCACCAAATCTTGATTCCTTCGAGAAAATATATAGACAATAAAGAATAATATGGGTTCTAGTGTTTCTTGTAAATAGGTCCCACCGAGCATGCCAAAACTATTGGGATCTGAATTGACATCAAGTAAACTTGATACTGCAACTGTCTATCTTCCAACTTTTTGATTAGGCTTGCACCCGCTAGTCACAACTCAGAACTCAACATTGGATGGACTAAATATTGCTCTAGCCCAACCTCCAGAGTAGGTTGGTTCCTTGTCAACTGATAGAGTGTTGACTCAATTAAGCTCAATAATGGTTTTAAGAGATAGGGTTAGAAAAGGGTTTAGGGTTAAGAAGTTATGAGTAAAATAGTGGCTAGATAGAGCTAACAACATAGGCATCCATAGGGAAAACCTTTTAGAAAATTATTTCTAGTGTCCCACACTCAAGATTAGCAACACCCAAAATAGAGTAATCTTCATACAAGAAATAATAAGCAGAGATATGCTACAAGAAGTAATTTCAACATCCACAATACTAACAATCCAATTTAGCATAATAGATTAGTATCTAGATTTAATAGAAATAAACCTCTTGCAAGCATAGATCTAACTATGAAAATATTTCAATTGCTTTACAACTAGTAATCCAATATTAATGGAATGAACTAACCATAATAGCATTGATAGAAATGCAATTCACAGCTTGAACCTCTTAACAAATATATCGAAGATGATAGTTCTTGAGTCAAAAATCCAAGTAATGCTCCTTCCATTAATTTGCAAAAGATATTACACAATAGGGCAAGCAAACACTCTAGAGTCGACCCTGAAAATCGAGGGTTCGACCTCTATATATAGTTTTACAATGAAAGAAAATAGGTGGAACATTACAAGGATTTAGACCATGCCAGATCAACAAAATGCTATGGTGGCATCATTTCATTTGCTTTCCAAGTTTCGAGAAATCTGCTCGATGCCACATGCCATGGCAGCTCAGCTCTACAACTTGCTAGTTCTATAATGGTAGTTAGACTCCAGGCCATTAGAAACAAGATCTAAACAGTTCATATTTCTTGAGGACTTCCTCCTACCGTAGATCTACAACTACCCAAGTTCTTGGTTCTTGGCTCCATGGATGCTTCATCTACCCGCTCAAACCAATTGGTTCTCATTTGCCAAGAATTCACCTTTGTATACTCAAGAAAATATCAGCATGATATCCATCATTGATGCATTTCGTGGATGGCTATGATTAAAATTTAATAATGCTCTACAAATGAGTGGCGTAGAACATGTCACCAATCCACTCTAAAAAGAATATTGACATTAGCTTGGATTGCTTTGGCCAGTGGCATGGAGCATCCATGAAAAATACACTAAGTATTGAGTGGAATGTAGCATGTCACCAATCCACTCTCTTAATTCTTCAAACTACTTTATTTTCCTTTCGCATCCATGGCATAGAGCATATGTTGTAATCCACTCCTCGATATTCACTCCTCGAGCTTTGACCCAAGTTGACTTCAGAATAGAGCATGTCGTCAATCCGCACAAGTAGTGTAAAATATCACTTTGTGCTATGTTCCGTTGCCTTGTACTTCTTTTTGGGCATTTTGACCCTTTTTCCCAATAGTGTAGAGCATGTCACCAATCCGCTCTAGAATAGACGTGGAACTCAGTGGCATGGAACATCTCCAACACTTAGTCACTTTAGTGCACGTGATGGGGTAATGTTGCTAATCCACTCTTTGGAGGATGTTGATGTCATCTTTGACTTGGTTTGACAGTGGATTGGAACATCTATGTTGGGCCACTACAAAATGCACTAAATACTGAGTGGCATGTAGAATACCTTGCTTATGTTGCAAAAAAAAACTAAGTGTTGAGCGGATGGGAGCATCTTGCGCTAGACCGCTCTGAAATACACTATATCTTGAGCGGTTGGGAGCATCTTCATGCCTTAGAAAATATTTTCAAAAATTTTACTAAGGATGTGGCCATTTTGGGCCTACAATTAGATGATCTATCAATCTAGTGGATTGAATGTTGATTCCTAGTCTTCATGATTTTTTCCTACAACTTTGTGGAAGGACTCCAGTCAAATATAATCTCAGTATTTCTAGAACTAAGATTTCTTTCATTCGTAACTTTGTGAATCTCCCTAATTCTACAACCTAGACTCTTCTGAGATTTTTTTACAGTGGTTGGTCCAACAGTGCATCAGGTTGACAAAAAAATTAGGCTAAATGATAATGGTGGTTTTTCTATTGATCGACATAGGCTAGATATACCGTAGCTCTGATACCACTATTTGCTTTTGATGTATTGAACAATGGGAGATAGCAATCATAAGATGCAGAATAATATAAAAGAAAGTAAATATGTGAGATGACTGAAGAATGCTATAAATATAAATATCATAAATGAATACAACATAGCTTTGGAGGAAATGAACACTCCATTAATGAAGCTACTGAACTACATTGCATCCATCACCAATATATGGTGATCTACACAACATTGTACTACTACCTATGAATATGCTATAAGCAGCTCTATCTATGTCCTCCTTCTCATATCTATCTAACAATGAGGTCTTTCTTATATAGGAAGATAGGTTCCTTGGCCAACACTCTACCTAGTTGTGCAAGGGACAACTTGCACATTGACACTTGTGTATTTATTACATTGCATGAAGTAACTAAATATTATTCTTCTAAAGTAATCTAATATCCTAAGTATTTACCTTGGAAGATACATTTACATTACCCGGATGATGGAATATACTCTATTTCTAACATGTGAATGATGTGGCTACATGATGAAAAGGGATAATGTTCCCACGAGGAGTGAGTGGTCATGTAGCCTAGGCAACAATTAACTAATTGATTAAGTAATTAATACTTAGCCAACTTAATATTTAATTTAATATTAATTAATTTGATTAATATTAAACATACTAATTAATTGTGATTAATTAATTAGTATTTATTATGATTGATTTTGGTGTCTACAAATACCCATTTTTGTATCGTGTTGTGTGAAAACACAATGCGATGCAAAAATAAATGATATTTGTAGTTGATGGATGAATCAATGGTGGATGTGACTTTTGTGCTTAAGGGGTTGACATTTGGTTGCTCTAGATCAAGAGAAATGTAGGATACCCAATGATGGAAGCAATGAATATCTTTGAACCTTATCATTGATAAATTGATGAGTGCATAAAGATGCTAACTAATAACTAAACTATTGAGACCTAGAGTCTCTGTGCTGAAAACTATGCTAATGTGACCTGGAGTCACTGTGTGAAAACTAAAATGATATTATGTGAATGATAGTCTCAAACAAGGTTCTTGGACAAACATCGAGTCCAACATGGGTGTTTGGTTATTGAACTTGTTTGGAGTGATTTTATTGGTATTTTCTACCCCCTCAAGCATTGAGTCGATGGAGGACAGAATGGATGATGGCAACCGGGTGATTGAGCTCAATGGGATTGGGCATGGGCTGGATGGATGAAGTATGGTTGGTGGTGGTTTTAGTTTTTGAGTTGTGTTTTTTGGTGATGTAGGATGGATGGAGTGTAGGATTGGTCAGTAACATAAGTTACCCTTTCACATTTTTATTTTGGATTAAGATGAACCCAATTGTGTACTTGATTGCTCATAGTTGCTTTTGTTGTTGCATGCATGCTTTTGATTGTGTTGTTGAAAATGTTGTTTGTGTGTGTGTTTTCTCATGAGTGTTTTTTTTTGTGTTTGAAACAAGTTTCCTTATGGTAATCTATCGATCCTACCATATTGCATGGATAAACATTCACTACAACCGCCAGGTGACTAGAGTAGATCACTAGGTGTGAGGTTCATTCAAGGGTCCAAGTCAGGAAAGCAAGGAAGTCTTATCTATGAAAGTTGGTAAATTTCTTGGAAGTAAATTTGACCAAAGGGGTTGTGCCTTTGGAGCATTTGAACTAAAATATGAATATGACCAAAGGGGTTTGGTGCCTTTGGAGCCTTTTAAATGTGACCAAAGGGGTTTGGTGCCTTTGGAGCCTTTGAACTAAAATTTGAATGTGACCAAAGGGGTTTGGTGCCTTTGGAGCCTTTGAACTAATGTAATGATGAGTGTCCTTATGGTAATCTACTCATCCTATCATATTACATGGATAAGTAGTTTCTGAAATTGCTAGGTTTCTAGAGTAGATTACTGGGTATAAGGTTCACTCAAAAGGTTAGTAAATGTGTTTTATGGGGCTGATAAAATGATATGAAAGTAAAACTAATCTAGGAATAGGAAAGTAAATCTAAGCTACAAACATGAAAGTAACTCTAAGCTATGAAAGCAATAAATGACATGAAAGTAAATTTAATTTATGAAAGCAAGAAAGAACATGAAAGTAAATCTAATCTAAGCATGAAAGTAAATGTATGCTATGAAAAGTAAAGTAAATGCTAGTCTATGGCTCTACTTTTTCTTGAGCATAATGTGACTCTAATATAATCTAAGCTATGAATATGCAAGGAAATTCTAATGTATGGCTCTATTTTTTCTCGAGTAGAAGAGGGCTCCACTTTTTCTAAAAAAAAATGGGGTGGTGAGCATGAAAGGGGATCTAATATTCAATGAGTGTCCTAATGGTAATCGACTTGTCCTATCAGATTGCATGGGTAACCAGTCGTTGCAAATACCAAGTTTCTAGAGTAGATTATTGGGTACAAGGTTCACATGAGAGCCTACATTGGGAAAGCAATAAAAGCTAATCTAGGAAAGTAGGAAATTGCATTAAAGTAAAGCTAAGATAGAAAGCAAGTGAATTGCATGAAAGGAAATTTGACCAAAGGGGTTTAGTGCCTTTGGAGCCTTTAAGCTAAAATTTAAAAATTTTGACCAAAGGGGTTTAGTGCCTTTGGAGCCTTTGAACTAAAATTGAAAATGTTAACCAAAGGGGTTTAGTGCCTTTGAACTAAAATTGAAAGTTGACCAAAGGGGTTGGTGCCTGTGGAGCCTTAACTAGAATGTGAAGTTAACCAAAGGTTTTGGTGCCTTTGGAGCCTTTGAATTGAAATTGGAATTTGATCAAAGGGGCTGGTGCCTATTAAGCTTTTGAAGTGAAATTAAAAATGTTGACCAAAGGGGTTTAGTGCCTTTGGGGCTTGAGTTGGGATTTTATTTTTGAGATGGCAAGGTAAAGGGCACAACCTTTAACAAAAGGATACAACCTTTGAACATGGTTGTTGATGTGTTGATGAAATGTGAATGTGAGGCAAAGGGTGAAGCCTTTGATAAAATGACGTAACCTTTTGAACTTGGTAGTTGATGTGTGTTGAAATGTGAGTGCAAGGCAAAGGGAACAACCTTTAACAAGAGGATGCAAAATTTTGAACTTTGCAGTTGATGTGTTGATGAAATATGAATGCAATACAAAGGATAAAACCTTTAACAAAAGGATGCAACCTTTTGAACCTAGTAGTTGATGTGTGTTTAAATGTGAATGTGAGGTAAAGGGTGCAACCTTTAACAAAAGGACACAACCTTTTGAACCTGGTAGTTGATGTGTTGATGAAATGTGAAGCGAGGCAATGGGTGCAACCTTTAACAAAAGGACACAACCTTTTTAACCTAGCAGTTGATGTGTGTTGAAATGTGAAAGCAAGGCAAAGGGCACAACCTTTGACAGAATGATGCAATCTTTTAAACTTGGTAGTTGATGTGTGTTGAAATATGAATGTGAGGCAAATAACATTACCTTTAAAAAAAGAATACAACCTTTTGAACTTGGTAGTTGATCTATTGATGAAATGTGAATGTGAGGCAAAGGGTGTAACCTTTAACAAAAGGATACAACCTTTTGAACCTGGCAGTTGATGTGTTGATGAAATGTGAATACGAGGTAAAGGGCACAACCTTTGAAAAAATGATGCAATATTTTGAACTTGGCAATTGATGTGTGGATTGAATGTTTGCTGGTATTGACAAAACCATACCAAAGTCTTGATGGTAAGGTAAAGTGTTTGATTGATTTACTGATTGAGCTCGATCGGTGGGGAAGGTGTGATACCTAAAACAACATAGGTTGATGATTGAATGTGACTGATGGAGAAGGTGTGATACCTTGAGAACCCCTAGTTGGTTGATTATTGTTTGAATGATTGATGGGGAAGGTGTGATACCTTGAACATCCTCAAGTTGGTTGATGACTTTATGTGACTAATGGGGAAGGTATCACACCCCCAAGTTGTTTGATTATTTTCTTGGTTGATGGTTTGATTGATGTGATTAAATTGAATTGATTTGATTGATTATGGGGGAAGGTGTGATACCTTGAGTATCTCCAAGATGCATTGTATTTGTAAATGAGGGTAAGATGTGATGTATTCAGCATCTTCAAGTTGCATTATTTTTGTTTGATTGATGGGGAAGGTGTGATACCTTGAACATCCCCAAGTTGGTTGATGTTTATTTAATTTATGGATTGATTGATGTGATTTGATTGATTGGGGAGATGTCTTGAGTATTCCCAAGTTGAATTATATTTGTAAACGAGAGAAATATGTATTGAGCATCTCGAAGTTGTGTTATGTTTTTTTATTGATGGGGAAGGTACGATACCTTAAACATCCCCAAGTTGGTTTATGTTTATTTAATTTATGGGGAAGGTATGATACCTTGAATACCCTCAAGTTGGATGATTTTTTTGAGGGGTGTGATACCTAGAGTACCTCTAAGTTGTTTGATTATTGTGTGGGTGATTGTGGGGAAGGTGTGATACCTTAAATACCCCTATTTTACATTTTGTTTGATTTATATGATCAATGGAAAAGGTGTGATACCTTGAAATATCCTAGATTGATGATTGAATGTGATTGATGAGGAAGGTGTGATACCTTGAGAATCCCTAGTTGGTTGATTATTATTTGAATAATTGATGGAAGAAGGTGTGATATCTAAACATCCCCAGGTGATGCTTAATTATTTGCATATTTTATGGATCAATTGAATTGATTTGATTGATTAGTGGGGGAAGGTGTGACACTTGAAACACCCCTAGGTGATGTTTGATTGTTTATATGTTTTATTGATCTACTAAATTTATTTTATTGATTTTTGGAGAAGGTGTGATACCTTGAGCATACCCAAATTGTTTGATTGTTTTCTTGATGTGATTGATTAATTCATGTATTGTGTTAATGGAGAAGGTGTGATACCTTAAACATATCCAAGTTTGTTCATGTCTGGTAACTGGTTGATATTTGATTGTGGCTTGGTAGGGTAGATGTGATACATTGAACATCACCAATTTGCTTTATTTTTATGATTGTGGGGAAGGTGTGATACCTTGAGCATCCCCAAATTGGTTGATTGCTTTATGTGACTAATGAGGAAGGTGTGATACATTGGTTACCCCTAAGTTGTTGAATCATTTAAAGTGAATGATAGGGAAGGTGTGATACCTTGAACATCCCCTAGCTGGTTTATGATTGTGTGATTGATTAGTGAGGCAAGGTGTGATACCTTGAGTTCCCCCGAGTTGGTTTATGGCTTGATGTGTCTTGTATGTGCTTTTGATGTGAGGAAATGATGTGTGAAATTATTGAATAAAATAGATATGTAGGTATTTATGTTTGATTATCATTCAGAAAATGCTTAGATGCATATCATTATTCATGAATTTAATAAATTAATCAAGGGCATCAACCCAATGGTATTGATATACATGGGGAATGGATGTGAGTGGATGTTATGTAATGGTTGGCAAGAAATGTGTTGTTTTGGAGGTTCAAGATGGCATGACTTATTCTTTTTTTTTCCTAGGAAAGAAGAATCTAAAAGTGCTTTCAGGAAGCTCAAACACCCTAGTGACATCGATCAAACTTGTCTACTAATCAAATAGGCACTTAAATATGTTAAGATTAGCTAGGTTATTCAATTTACTCAAATACCAATGTATGTGCATTGGTTATTCATTTTAGATTTTGGGTGAGGTTGGACTCGTCATTTATAACTTATTCCAATAAGCTAGCTGATCCATGAGCATACATAGGTTTGTATAAAATAAGATCACTAATGTAATAGACATATCACCATATAGGGTCTATTCCACTACTAGCCGGGAATCTATAGCCCTAATGGAGGTTAACCCCATGATCTAAGGACCTAATAATTCTAGGGATTCAAGTTTTTATTTTGTTTTTTTTGTTTTGTTTTTTGAGACTTTTGTATTTTACTTTGTGCTTGTCCTTTTGCCAATCCTTGGGGTTAGACCATGTGAATGATAGGATGAGCAGGGGAAACCATTAAATTTATGATGATAGTGACTCATGAGTTTGTCTTTCCTAGGCACCAAAATTTTATTTAATGTGTGATACATGTACAAGGTCTTAGAGAAAACTTAAGGTCACCAGGAAGACCTATAGCACTCAAGGACTAATGACATTCAATGTAGGTTGAATGAGACACTAGGTATGGCTACGATTGAAAGGACCTAAAGATTTTTCAAACCAAAGACTTGAAAAAGATAAAATATCATAGGGTTTTTGTGGGTGAATGATGTAGCATTAATGTGTACAATGAGGGATAATGCAAAATAGATACCATAAGGAAGACGCCCTTGATGAATGTGATAAAATCAATCCTATAAAATGGATAAAAGCATACATCAAACTATAACCAAAGTATTATTGGTAATGATGTGAACTAATATTTGTGTGTGTGAATACAATGTGCTTTGGAGTGGTGTGTGATCTATTTTAATTTTTGTGATTGTTTTGATTTTTTTGTGATTTTTATGATTTTGTGATGTTTTTAAATTTTTGAATGATTTTTTTAATATTTTTGTTGTTTTGACTATGGGGATGTTACAATACCTTGAATACCCCCAAGTTGTATTGTGTCTAGTGGCTATAGGGAAGGTTTAATACTTTGAGCATACCTAATTTGTTTTATGACTGGTTGTTGTGGGAAAGGTGTGATGCCTTGAACATCCCCAAATTAATTTATGTTTGTGATGTGGCTAATTGGGAAGGTGTGATACCATGAGCATTCCCACTATACATTGTGTTTGATGTGATGTGACTGATTTGATTAGGAGGAGTGATGGAAGTTGATACCTCATGTTGTGGTAAGGAATTTTGAAAAGTGTCAAGGTTTTGATTGGATGTGGTGAGTGGATTGGCTATGGGAATGGCCCCCCTTTCAAAAAGATCTTGGACCACATTTTTAAATGTGATGCAGTCATTGATGCCATGGCCCTTTTATTGATGGTAGACATAATAATAATATTCCTTAGTATTTGGGCTTAACTCTGTTGGGGTCCTTAGGGTGTATGTCAAGTAAAGAAATTGTTTGTGCATCCTAGAACTTTTGAAAGATTATTGATAAGGGCTCCAATAGGGGCATCCAAGTATGAGATGGATGAGGTGGATGAGGGGGACAAGGTCAATTGGAAGGTTGAGATGAAATGGAAAGGGTCACAAAGGAGGATTGATGAGGTGTTGGAGAGATGTCTTGGTGACATAAGTATAGCTTAATGTTTGTTAGTCTATCCAAAATTTTTTGTATAATTGGAATGTGTTGGTGACTCAATCCTAGCTCAATATTGGCTAGTCGATCCAAGATTTTTTGGTATTTTTGATGTTGTTGGGATGACTGTTGGTATTGTTGTGGAGGTAGATGCTAGTATTATGGAGTGATGGTAGGTTGTATATAGGTCTTGGAATCTGGTGGTGATTGTATGGATGTTGATGAATTTTGGTGGTGGATGGTAGGTGGCTGAGGTGGATTTGGTGGTGATGGAAGAGGTGTTAATACCTCTATCATAGGTGGAAGGATGGTCCATTATGGGGATCAAGTGAAGAATAATTCTTGGGCCACTATGGATGGTGGGGGATTCAAAACCTGGGTTGGTGGTTGGAGCAGATGGGATGAGGTGAGAAGAATAGATGCAGGTAAGTGATATGCCACATTAACATAAGCCTAGGGATATTGGTGTGGATCTCCAACTATGAACATATGGTATGCATTAAATTTGGGATTAGATCCCCCAAGTGGAAAGAATTGTGTAGGCATACCATACTTAGGATGTGGCTCGATAGGACAGGTTGCATGAGCATAAACTTGCTCTTATGTCATGGGGGAGATTGAACAAGGTGGAATGGTTAATAGTGATAGGGATGGTCATGATGAATTGGGTGGGGTAAATGGGCCACCATGGATGTCTCATGCAACATCAATGTCAATGATGGTAGCGAAAGGGTTAGCCGAGGATACAGGAGTCACTGGACCAGTGGATTTTAGAATGCTAGTGTGGTGACATGTGGTATCCACAGTATGTACGTTAGGTGGATTGAGGGTGAGTTGCTAGGTGTAGTTGGGATAATTTACCTTGGGGTGGTTGGGAGGCTACCTCCTATTGCATCAAAGGAGCTATGGATGGATGGGAGGCTTGATCAGCTTGGTCCATGGTGGCTTGGGCTGTAGCCTAGGCTTGAGCTTGGACTTGACTTCAAGTCAAGAACATAAACTTAGTAGGGATATGGATAGAATGTGGATGTGGAGTTATGATGGTGATGGTGTTTGTGGATACGGATTTCACTATCTACACAAAACAATCAAACAAACAATAGTTTTAGTGTTTCTTTGTTTCAGTGTGCTAATATTTGGGTTGATGTGTTTGTGATATGTGTGTTTGTGATATGTGTTTGTGATATGTGTTGATGTGATATGTGTTTTTTTTTTTTAAGTATTTTTTAATTTTGTTTTTTTGAAATTTTATTTTGTTTTTTTATTTTTTTTATTTCTGTTGTGTGTTTGATGAACCTAAACCTAAAACTATGAATTTGGTGGTGGAATGCAGTCTAATGGGTGTGTTTATGCCCACCTCTCTTACAAGAAGTGGTGCAAAAACAATTGAATTGGCTTCCTAGGATGGTTGTGGCTTATGGTAACCTAAGGGGATAAAATAACCTTCCAAAAGAGGTTGTGTTGTCTAAGTCCTACTACTGGTCTACCCAGACTTTTGCTTCACCCTTACGTGGGCTCAAACAATAATGATAACTATGGGTCCACAAATTATTAAACCCTATGAACAAAGGGGTATCTAACCTAAACCACCCTGATATACTCTCAAGAGTGGGGGATTTTCTAGTGATGAAGTCCAAAAAACCGCTCATAGGGGCTACTATGGTGTCTAGGGGGTGAGCCAACGAAAGGAGGTGAATTCCAACATCATTGGTCTCGATCGATGGTTGGTGATGAAATCTAACTTTATCGATGTTTTATGGAACATGCACATGTGTGTGATGTAAATTTCTTTTTCTTTTTAAGTATTGTTTACCTTTTAAGTGTTTTTTTTAATGCCTAATGCAACTTTATTAGTGCAAAAAAATAAATGCTAATCCTAAAATGAATTTTTTTCTTTTTCCTACTATACAATGAAACCTATCTTAAAGAAGGACATTACTTCTAAACTAAGAAAATAAAACTTAACAAATAAAAGAACAAAAAAACTACAACTATTCAAATATTTAAAATAAAGACAATATAATTATCTACCATTTGCTTAATAAAAGAAATGCCTGATTTAAACTATGTTTTAGACTCAAAATAGAAAAGATTAGATCTCCCTACCTGTGGTCTTGCATTGTGTCAAAGATTGAAGGTTGGTGGTGACTATGTTCTATGATCATCTATGGTCAGATGATTTCTATTTGAAACTGTTTGGGGTTGGATGATTTCTATCTAAGACCGTATGAGGGTCAGGCAGTTTCTATCTGAGATCATCTAGGGTTGGATGGTTTAATTTATGTGCATTATCTGCAACCTATGTAAAACCTTAAACACAAATTATTAAAAATTGTTAGAACGTAGCAAGAACACATGTAATAAACATTAAAAAATAGCAACTAGATTAAAATACTATATAAGTGAAGTCAAAGGGAAGGTCCCACCATGATCGTCATCTTGTAGATGATAAAAAGATGCACCATGTAGAAGCAAGTAAATAAAGTAGGAAAATATATGTATGCATTATATTGTGTGTTTTCATCTTGTCTGATTACAATATTGACCCTCATAGGGGTTACACAATCATTAAGGGACCAATTTCCCTTTTACAATGTAGAATGTTGCCTAGCTTCTTTTGTCACTATAGCACTAGAGGGGTAGGTTTCTTGTGACCACCGCTTTTGCTATATTTGGGTCTATTGGGTCTAGGGTTTGCTAGATCTATGTCATATTTGGATCTAGATCTAGATCTACATATAGATATGTGAATGTGTATGGATTTGGATCTACGAATGGATTTTTGAATGTATTGGAATTTGGATCTAGATATATATATTTATTCACAAGAAAACTATAATATAATCAATAATAACTATCGGGCCTCACAAAGTGAGACCTAGATCTAAAAAGAACTAAACCATAATGTAAAAGATTTATACTGATATGTAAAGAAATATATTAGATAAACAAATAAATAGATCTCACCTTGATTTTTTTATATTGCATTGTGTCGTGTCTAGAAGTCTGCACGCGATTGGATTCCAACCATATAGGTTAGGACGACCGTGGACAGAGATCATCTGGGGGTCATATGGCCATGGACAGAGATTTTTTGGGGGTTGAACGACCATAGAAAAATATTTTCTAAGGGTTGGATGATCATGATTTGTGGTATCCTATCACTGTTAGAAGTTGGATTTGAGCCTGTAGGGTGTTACGATTGAGGTTTGGCATGGGATGGGGATCGGTGTGAATGATTTCTTGAGAGATTTGGGTGTAGTGTGTGCTTGGAGTTTCATCGATGCTTCGATGCTCATACCATCCTCCTACTCCAAGAAGGAGGAGAGGTTGTATTTATAGATTTCTCGAGGGGAATGGATGAGGTGGTGGCTCAACTAGTTAAGTGGTGTAAACGGAAGTCTTCCTCTACATAGATTTTATCACTGAAGGTGCATGCTTGTAAAAGTAGGATAAGTCTACCTGTTGTGGCTGCTCCACAACGTACCCCAAAATTAGGGACCCACCTTTTGATTTTGGTTTTGGGAAGTTTCCTTTGTCCTTGAGTGATGTCTTCGGTAAGATTGCGATAAAGATGTCAAGGTTTGCATGATGGATCAATACCTCCTTTATTTGCTTTCAAAACCCACAATAAGGTTTGAAGAGTTTTGGTAGAAATAATGTCGATATGTCGCAATTTAATTCCAAGACTCCTTATTTGGTAATGTCTTGGGTCTTTGTTGTTTTCTTTTGGAGACTTGATAAGTTGGTAGGGGGTTTGAGTTCCTTTTCATTTGATCTTTAGTTGTTGGTTAGGTATTGTAAATATCAGTTTTTAATCCAAAGCTATTTTGATTACAATCGTTTGAGTATTTCAAATTTGAAAAACAAGAAATAAAAAGTTATATATATTTATGCTCACATCCTTGAGTATAATATATATAAATAAAACAAAGTAAAAATAATAATAATAAAAGTATATATATATATAAATAAAAAATAATAAATAATAAAAATAAATAAATAACATATATTATTATTATATATTTTATATATAATAATAATATATATTAATAAAAAATGACAATTAAACAAAAAAAATATATAATATATATAATTTATATTATATATATATATATATATATATATATATATATATATATTACAACAATAAAACAAGAAAAAGGTGTTTAGTTGTTATAAAAGGCCATGTGCCTCTTTGTTTTTAATTTTATCAAAGTTTGAAGATTGGATTTAAAGTTTTATGTTTGCGGGTGATTTTAAGATCATCGTTAGAGTTTACTAATATGGCTTCTTTGTTGTGTGCAGGTATCCCACGAAGACGATGAGGCGGAGGTCGATGCAGGGACCCGTGAGGACAGTGGCCATGTAGATGGGAACACCTAGGATGCGGGACCCACACGATGATAGCTCACTATGAGTACGACGTGGCATGGAGAAAAGTGATGAATGTTTGGCTGACAAGACAGACGATTACCAATGAACGTAGAGGTTTATGAACGTAGAAACTGACACCCATTACGTGCCGTGGATACAATGATCAGGATTCTACCGGTTACGTGCCGTGGAAAACCCATGCATATACCACATCGTGAACGTAGAGGGTGTTGGTGTCAAACCGGGCTAGTTCAAACGCGGTAAGAGTCAGTTCGAGGGCTAGGAGAAGGTGACATCTCCGTGGCAACAAGTGACGCGATGGGTACGTAAGGATGAATATGTAACTCCGATGTGGCGGTCAGATGTGGCACCTTTTAAAGGCTGACTATGGGCATTAACGTGGACAAGAAGGCACGACGAGAACAAAATGTGGTGATCACCGAGGGCTACCGGACGAGAGACCAGACGCGGCTTCTGATGGTCGATGAGGCGCCACGGCAGCGATGGGGACCTTGACAACACGGTGAGCAATGTGGACCCCACCCGGACCAATGTGGGGCCACCATGAAATCTATCACAGGAAATAAACAGCGAGGCCACGTAACGATGGGATGTGGAACTCCAGGCAGGCATTCAACGAAACATTGCGGGTGGACATCAGAGTAGGAGTACAGTGTCAGTTCGAAAAGGGATAGACTGGGGTTGAAATTTTTATTTGCTCCTGGCGACGATCGACATAAGTGCAAGTATGGAAAGGTTGACGTCGAATACGTCGGTGATGAGCTTTCGACAGTCACAGTGCCTTCGAGACGAACAGTGAACAAATCGAGGATCACCAAACTTAGCGAACAAGAAGCATGATGGTGGTTTTAAGGCATCAAGTTGGGCCAGATTTGCGTGGAACAAACCAGGGACAGCGTCGAACGAAGAATTAATGGATTGTGCTTTGATGTGGCAATTAGATACACGACCGGGATGAGATTCGAATGAAGTACAGCTTCAAGTGCTAATATTTCAAGGATCAACGAAGGGGATTCTGAGCAGTAGCAGCGCTGCATGGTAGTCTCTGATAGAAGTAGTAAACCAGCGGTATTAGGATCGTGGCATTTGGTGGACATACAAAGGAAATCCATTTTGATCACGATAGTTTACTGGCTCGAAGGCCACGTCAAGGCAAAATACAAGATAACAACGAACGCCATGGTAGACATCGATGGTGACACTTACGATTTCCAGAAAATGACGAGGGCCAATTAGGCGATGCCAACTCACGTGCCGTAGATGAAGAACGATGAGGCATCCGGTTAGCTAACCGAACCCTCTAATGAAATTGATCCTGGAGCAAAAGCGTGATACATGACATGGTGAATGAATGAATGAAAGATTTTAATTACGTCCGCGAGACCCAAATATGGTCTATGGGACCTCAAATATGGAAGTACAATTACTCAAATCATATCATATGATCTTTAATATCTTTGAGAAGGTTGTTCCTTCTCCCGCTGATTTGTGTTAGCAATTCTCCAACTTTTTTTATTTTCTTGTCTTCAAATAAATCTGTAATAAACTCGTTCCCAAGTGTTTCTTTGTATTTGTCACGGATATCCGAAAAACTCGGGTATTTATAGATGAAGTGTTCCTCTGTCTCTACCGCCCCGTGCTGCATAGAGTACATATCCTTTCTTCCCATTGTTCTTTGGGCGTTGTCCATCTCCCTGTTTCACATCTAAGCCTATGAGAGCTAGTCCTTATCTCAGCAATGAGTATTTTTTCCTTCCACTTGATTTCAGCGCCTATATACGCTTTTTCCTTGTGGTCATACGTTGGGTTAAAATTTGCAATATAATATTGTCTTTTCCTGCTTGCATTTTTCCACATTCCACTTCGAACTTTTCATTCACATAATTTTTAATGTCTTTGTTGACATTTGGGCATTCATTTATGTTGATTTCCCAACGTTTCATCCATTTCTCGATTTTGTTTCATCCACGTATTCTTTCGCCTATGTAACTCTTCGTCTCTAATCGCTCTAGGTCATCTATCATTTGTCATGTTTTCTGTTTTTTTCAAGTAACATAACAACTTGGTCATAGCAATTGCTTCTAAAGGGAACATTCCAGTTTCAGCTAGAATAATTTCATAAGGGGTTGTGGCCTTAATTTTGAGAAAGTTTGTGATTAGATATTTTTGAATCCTTTCTATTTGTCTCCATTTTGCATTTGTTGTGCCACTAGCCCACACCTCGCGACCATACAACAGAACCGGTGTAACAAGTAGGCCAAATAAGACCTTGGTGGTCTTCCAGTCCCACAACTCAGCATTCCTACACCTGTTTTGAAGTGCATATAGTGCTCTCCAGCCACTTTGAGTTCTTTTCATCCTACATGTATTCCAATTAAGTTTGTCATGAAAGTCTATGCCCAGGTATTTGTATTCTACTACTACATCAAGCGGTTCTCCTGCAAACTAAAATTTGAGTTGTTGCTTCTTCTTTTTTCTTGAAAAAATCATAATTTTTGTTTTGCTCATGTTCACTTGCATCCCAACTTCTTTACAAAAGAGTTCTAGAGCTTGAAGGTGATCTTCTAGATCTTTGGTTGTTTTGGCCACAAGAATTACATCATCTACATACATGAGGAGTTTTACCACATATTTGGCTAAATGCACACCTTCTCCCCCAAATTTGTTTATCCATTCTTCTAACTTGTCAATGTACAACCCAAATAAGGTTGGAGATAGAGGGTAACCTTGTTTGACACCTATGTCACTACCAAAACATTCGAGATAACCCTTCCGTGTTCTGATTCTAGCTTTTACATGCTCATATAGTCTGTGAACTGCTGCCCTGTAGTGAATTGGAACCTCTAGTTCTTCCATTCTGCTCCATAATTTTTTCCTAGGCACTGTGTCAAATGCCTTTTTGAAGTCTACAAAACAGCAAAACAGCAAAACAACAAAACAGGGGTGATAACGTGGTTGAGGATGATTCTGGCAGAGCATCAATGGCAAACGGGGAAACCTACAAATTTTTCCAGAGGCTAGCTATGTAGACCTGGGGTAGCAATGTTTAGTGGAATGTTATAAGGGAAGCCCGTAGAAGTAACAACACCTACCTTACTTTGGGAGTAGCTCGGCATTCAAAGTGATGGGAATGCTCGGGTGTCATGGACCAAGGTATTACCTAACTACTGATAGACGTGAATGAGCACGCGTGAATGAATACGTGTCGAGGGCATAATCTCATGGAGCCCAATGTCCAAGGTAGAAATTATGGATATGAAAATTCAAAGGATGGGAGGGGGGTTTATTAAATAAGTGTAAATTGTTTCATGAGTTGGTCACCCACGTGGAATGACCATGGGCATACTTTATGCCCATTTATCATTGTAATCGGGGCTTTATCTAAAAGGTAAGGTGGAGTAGAATAATAAAGGCCAACATAGGTGGTAACTGTAGCCTATGTATCATCATATTGGCAGGCTGGTTGTAACCGCCTATTCAAATAGAATAAAACAAAATCGAATGCATGCAAATACAGAAAATGAAATCATGAAACAGGGAAGTTCCAAACACAGGAAATGAAACAAAAAGACGAAACGAGTAGTCAAAGAGAAATTAGAAACGAAGGATTTTCTGCCATTTCAAATACCTCATCCGTTTCAGGGTTGGAAATTGGTTTCAAAAATAGAGTTGCAGATTTGTGAGAAGAGGTATATTGGGTTTGTTTTGGAGCTGTTTTTCCTTCCACTTGGATTAGTTTTTTTTGGGAAAACCAAAGATTTTGCTGTTGTAAAATGAAACATTTTTAATGTAGGAATTTTTCAAAAATTTGCATCTTATGGGCAAGAAAGGAGGAGTTTATTCATGCATGCTTGTTTTACTGCTTACCTTTCCTTTCACGTTTTGGGATTAATAGATGATGTTAAATGCATTTTTTTAATGGTTGCATCATTGAACTTCTTAAAACCTGAAATTTATTTTTCGTTTTCCTTAGAAGCTCGCACCTAGGTTACATCAAGTTGTGCAAAGGCAGATTTGGGTAATTTAGGTTGCATGCATGGATGCCTCACATCTTCGGTTTTGCCGGAATAGGATGGCATCATACTGGCTGTAGCATGTTTTGCATTTTCAGCTTTCATTTTTAGTTTTCAGAGTTTATTTTTATTTTATTTTTTAATTTTTTTCTAACTTTATTTTCAGAAATCGAAAAAATTTCAAAACCCAAAAATAATTGCATGGTTGCGTAGAGTATACTTCGTAGTTCCATTTTGCACTTTTACATTTTTGCTTCGGGGTCATTTCATATTTTTAAAAATTAGTCAAAGTTGTTTTTATTGCAGATTTTAAAAATACAAAATTTCAAAATTTTCATTTTGGAGCCAAATTTAATTTTTTTAGTTTCATACTTCAATTGCAAGCATAAAATGAACATCCCTTTACGAAAATTTCAATTTCGTCAAAGGGAGGTCAATTTTAATAACATTTCAAAGTTACCATTTTGGAGCCCTAAATCGCCTTCTCTTTATAAAAAAATTCTGATTTTATGAAAGAGGGGTAATTTGTGCACTACATTGAAGGTCATTATTTCAAAGCACTAAATTATTCATCTTTGTGAAAATTTGATTTCATTTAAGAGGGATAATTTGAAGTGACATTTTAAAGCCTCTATTTTAAGGCAATAAGTTATTAGCTCTTTGTGAAAATTAATTTCACCAAAGAGGGATAATTTATTAATCATATTATAAGCTATCTTAATCTACATGATAAGAAGCTACATTGGAGGAGCCTATTCATCATTTTGGATTCACATTCATAGATAGATTTAATCTTCATTTCCATGCTTAAAGTAGGATTTAATGCAAGATAAAACTTGTTTAAAATCTACTTAATAAGGAAGATAAAATCTACCTTAAAATCCTCAAGATAAAAGGAATTAAGGCACTACATCGTGGTCATATGAGGACCAACTCAAATTTGTTTTATTTTGGTTTTATGAACAATCATTAAAGTAGCATGGTAAAATAAACCAACACGTGCCCCTTGTTTATAGTTACTTGCAATCACTAAGGTGTTCCTAGCAATTGAATTGATATATCTTTATCGAGATTACTAATGCACACATGAAAATGCTAATATAGCGGAGACCTTGGAGAATTTGGTTGTTTAACTTCTTTGCAAGAGAGGATTTTGAGATTCAAACCCTAAGGGAGAGTGTAATTTCACAATTGGGTAAAATTACCACTCAACACTACCTCATGCTTATCACAAAATGTCCACATCTCAAAGTTATCACCAAGAATGTGTGTGAAATTTTGTGATGTATGTGCTCTTTGGATTTTTCACTAGATAAGATATGCATATTAAACTGAATGTGCATGTTGTGCATTTGAGTTAAGTGATCCTATTGAATTGAGTGTGCATGTTGTGCATGTTGAGTTAAGAGATCCTATTGAGCTAAGTGTGTATGTTGTGCATTTGAGTTAAGTGATCATGTTGAACAGACTCTGCATTTGAAATATCCCATGTGTATATGAAGGTGCAACTACAAGTTACTAGAGTTTAATTGTGGAAAAAGGGTGATTCTTACACATGACCAAAATGGGGGATGGGAGGTGGAACTGGAGTGAATTGCAAATGATGTGACCATGGGATGAAAAGGGGTAATGTTCCCACAAGGATTGAGTGGTTGTGTAGCCTAGGTAATAATTAACCAATTATTTAATTAATTAATTAATACTTAGGCAACTGAATATTTAATTTAATATTAATTAATTTAATTAATATTAAATATACTAATTAATTGTGATTAATTAATTAGTATTTATTATGTTTGATTTTGGTGTCTACAGTTCCATGGAGAGTATAACCTCTTGAGAAAATACTATCCCATCCACTATTTATTTACCTTCCATAAAACTACCTTGTTCTAGTGAGATAATATTATGTGGAAGCAATTTGAGCCTCTCCGACATTACCATGGTGATTATTTTGAGAAAGACATTACATAAAGTTATTGATCTAAACCAAGGTTATGTGTAAGGGGTCAGCCCCAAAATATATTTATAAAAATTTGGTGAATCGGTTTCAAAATCCAGGTGAATAGTTTTGAAACACATATAGAAGGTTCACTATTATTAGGGGCAATGTTGAAAATTTAAACTTAAAATGGTCAAATTATTATAAAATTGGGGCGAATCGACCAAAAAAAAAAATTGCACCCAAAAAATTTTGGCTAATGGACCTTGGTCAAGGGTCCCAAATATTAGCCAATTCCAAATTTTGAAAATCCTAATTTTAGCCAATTTTGTGAAAATAGCCACTATGCATAACCCTGGTCTAAACTCAAAAAAATGCTCTACATATTATTCCTTTGGGATTAAATCTATATACATTTTGTTGATTTCCTTTAGCACATCTTTAGCTTTCCTAGATTCCTCCATCACATCTAGAAGGTCCTCATGTAGGATATCCTAAAATTTTGGGTAGAATTCAATGGGGAATCCATCCAGCCTAGGGGTATTACATTTCTTCATTTTGAATACCACCCACTATAACTCTTTGGTAGTTAGTGGTGTAGTCAAAACAAAAATATCTTCCTCTATTATTAGTGTAGGTATCTCCTATAACACTTTTTATTGGGCTTCAATGTCCAAATATTCTCCTATTAATAGACTTGAAAAATAGTTTACTATAATAGACCTCATACCTTCCCATGTGCGGATGAAATCTCCTACTTTTTTCTCAAGGAGAGGATGACATTGTGTGATCTATGGGCTAGAAGGGATTTGTAGAACCCTATGTTGTGGTCCCCTAGAGCCATTTGATCTTGGATTTTATTTTCATAATAACTCTTCCCTTTGTTCTTATTCTTTTAGTTGGGTTGTAAGTCTAATATCTACCATAATCAAACCCTTAATGAGGCAATTTATGTAGATCTATTTATTCAAATATTCAAGTTGGAATATGACTTCTAATTTTTTCTTCTTGACATCTCCAAAATCTTCCTAGTTCTAATTCATTCTCTTAGATCTGATGTACTAAAACCTCCTCATAAAGTAGTACATATTATTTATGTGTTAATATTTTCCTTCTTGTTACCATTGTTATAGTTTAGGTCTAAAATAATTATCTCTGAACCACATTAACCAAAATCTAAATGGTGAGTGTCTAGCCTTGGATTTTTATAATTTTGTCATGATCAACCAATGATTTGATCATAGATTATTTAGGATCTTCACCCTAGGAATGTGACCATGAATTAAAAATTATATAATAGCAGGAACCTATCTAATATTTTCGTAATATAGACAAAGCCTTACCTCCTGTTAGACCAGGTCATTAGGCCATTGTCTAGTGTGACATCCACAATGTGGAGGTTTTTGATGTATTTCTTCATGAGGTCCAAACTCTTTTCTAGGCTACTATTTCCCCAAATTCTCTTCCAAGGAAATAATGATATTGAAAAATCCTCTTAATAGGTCCCATGCTTCATGGAATCATTTAATAATATAGTTTATATTCTTCCATTATCTTTTTTTCTCCTCTAGGGTAGTGTTGGGTATTGAATTGCACCAAGTTTTCACTCAACACTGCGGCTGTATATCTTCCTATTTTCTATTCAAGCTTGCACTTGATAGCTACAACTCAGCACTCAACATTGGATGGACCAAAACAGGGATTTTTGATCCAACCTCCAGAGTAGGCTGGTTCCTTGTCAACTTATCAGATTATTGACACAATTATGCTCACTTAGGGTTTGAGGTTTGAGGTTTAGGCTAGTTAATTATAGTAGAAAGCTCCTAATATGGTTGAGAAGAAAGGGGAGGAAAAGGGGGTACAAATGATATAGGATTTGGTAGAGGAATGGCATTCATTTGTGGAGATGGAGATGACAGAGAAATTGGGTCCATGTGTAATTGGCTTTGGCTACTAGTGGTTTCTGGGTTATAAGGCAGCACAGTTTTGGTGGGAAGCCTTCATACATTAATTAGGATATTTTTCGCATGAACAACTACAATATAAACCTGGGGGAATATTTCTACTCTTGATTGTTGTGTCTACAACCCTAACTCAGATCCAAGAGCTCGAATATAATACATATGAGCCAAACATGTAGCCAATCTAGCAGTGGGGGGAATTATTTTCCATGTTCTACTAAATCTCAAATTAAAGTTCAAGACAGTTTCTTGCCAGTTTTTTTACATAGATGTAAAATGATTAAGCGAAAAAAAAGGATCAGCAGATTCATTAAATTCTTCTATGAGCGGCTCAGCCAATGCTTTCTATGAAGTGATAGAATTGTCTTCTAGAGTTCTAAACCAATGCAATATCTTTCCTCTAAAGGATAGGGCTAGAATTATGATAATAATATTTTCTTATTTTATGTTGTGGATTGTTGCCAGATTCAAGATATCCTTATAGTGCTCATAATTTATTTTTCCAGATCCATCATAGGTGGGAATAGCCTTAGATACAACCTAGGGAATGACATCCATTTGGGCTAATCTAAGGGGACCGGTTGTGTTCTAGTCGAGGTACTTCTATAATGGCTGATTGGGAGCCACATTTTGTGCCATATTTCTAGTTGTAGGTCTTCTTGGGGGAACTATTGGGTTTTCTTCCAAAATCTCTTCTTCTTCAAGGAAATCTTGATCCAAACTTTTGGTAATAGCAACCCCTCTTTGAGGTAACTCACAATAAAAGAAATAATTAGGATTGTTCCTCTTAAAAGACCTGGTATACATGAAAGGCAACTGGTCTACATGTATAATTCGTTTTTTGGGTCTAATGACCAAGGAGTCTCTAGGTGAACTTTCTTTTCTCTGCTTATAAGGTCAAGACAATTCACCAAATATTGATTCCTTTCGGTTGAGATATCTATACTTATTAGATGGGTTTTGTTTTCCTTGTGAACTGGTCCCATCGGGCATGCCAAAAATTATTGGGCACTGAATTGCACCAACTTTTCATTCGACACTGCGGTTATCTATCTTCCTATTTTCTATCCAGGCTTGCACCCGATAGATATAGCTCAACACTCAATATTGGATGGACCAAAATAGGGGTTTTCGATCCAACCTCCAAAGTAGGCTAGTTCCTTGTCAACTTATCAGATTATTGACACAATTATGCTCACTTAGGGTTTGAGGTTTAGAGTAAGAGAAGATTATGGTTAGAGAAATGTGAATAATAGTGGATGGATAGGTTAATAGCATTGCACTACCATGGAAAGCTCCCAAAAAACAATATCAAAGATATATATTCAGACCAACATTATCTCAAATCATATTATCTCTTATCTATTAAAGCACAATAGAGAAATATTGCAGCAAGCAATTTCAATATCTAGGCAATGATAATCCAAATAACAGAATTCACCAATACCTAGATTTCATATAAATGTACTCCCTAACAACATAGAACAAAATCAGAAGCAGATTTCAATTACTGTAACAACTAGTAATCCATCAATTAGGCACAAACTAACCATTAAAGCATTTACAGAAATGCAACTAAAGAATCCGAACCTTTGATATCTAGCACGAGAACACATATTTTAGGCGAATATCAATGTAATGCTCCTTCCATTAGCTTTTCAAGAATATTTACAATAGCACAAGCAAACACGCTAGAGTCGACCCTTAAAAATGAGGGTTCGACCTCTACTTATAGTTTTTCAAAATTAAAATAATTAAGAAGCATTACAATGATCTTGTTTTGACAGCACAACAAAAAGATCTAGTTGGCATCAGCTCACTGGTTCATCCTCCAGGAAATCCATCGAAATAAGGTCCACCATGGCAGCTCGGGGCCTCTACAACTTGCTAGTCACTCAGTGAAACTGGAGTTCTGGTCATTGGATATCATGTCTTTCTGTCGATTCTTATTGGGAGTGATCTGCCACCATTGATCTATAACCACCTTTGGTTTGATCTTCTGTAAAACCTTTGACGCTTCATCTTCTAACTTATTGTTACAATCCTAGTGCAAAAATATCCTTTAAAAATATAATATTCGTCGACATAACCTCCACCATTGATTCTCCTCATCATACGGTTCATATCCAATTTGGAATAAGCTTTATCAAAATGGCAAGGAGAATCAAGTGCCATTTCGCTTTAAAATCTTGATGATGTCATATTTTTGCATAAGAAGTAGTGGAATCTCCAATCCGGATCCCTGATATCTGAACATCAAATTTGCACTTAGTTATTCAAAATATATCATATTTCGCATCATCTTCTTCAATCTACATTAGAATGTTGATGACGTCATCCTTTCCCTATTGCTTTTGCATATTTTGTTCCAGGTAGAACAAGTGCATAGGCATGTAATCATTGATCTGGGCCTGCCACATTGTGAGGTCACTCCTTCTCCATTCTGGACAAACTTCATGATAAAACACCCTACCACGTCACCATTTCAGGTCCATAGTTATTCATATAACCCTTTGTCATGAATCCACACTTTCATCATTCCATTTTCCTACCTTGTCTTCATTCTAGAAAGGAAACACTTCATTCGTTCTTTGAATCGCAAATCTGCACTTCTTCATCGCTGATGTCATCCTTTCTTTGAAAATTTTGTGGATTTGAGGGTAGCTCTAATCCGAAGCCTAGAAACAAAATAATTTCTTGGAATCGGGTATTCCCATACTTAGTCACTCGCAAAGATGCCAATCTGCATTCTTTCATTGCTAACGTCATCATTTCCTTGGAACTTTTATGGATTTGAGATCTGCCACTATTTCAGACCTGGAAAGAAATCACCTGGAATCGCTTCAAGTATGAAAACTTCACTTATTTGATGGACAGGTTCATATATTCTATCTCGGATCTACTTCAAAGTGCACTGTAAGGTATGTGAAATGATGAATCTATCACTTAGGAAAAGTTCTACAAAATTTTACTAAGTATGTGGCCATTTTGGGCCTATAGGTAGCAGGTGCATAGACATTCATGTAAAGCATAACTTGGTCATATTGCTTGTTCTATGCTACTACCACTAGAATATCTCAACTACCCATAAATTGGTGGATAACTACCTCTTTAGAGTCCCAAAGCCTACAATACCTCTTGATTTCCCTTAGGAGCTAAGGGAATTTACTCTTCCAATAGGCCATACTTTCCTTACAATTATCTCCATCTCTTTCCCTAACACCTTTATCTTTTGAAGGAAGATAATTTATGGTCAACTTATCTATATAATTCTTCTAATGTCATTCTATTTTGACAGACTCCCCTTGAGCCCTCTAATATTTTAGGAGATTATTTTCATGAGTACTAGGGGATAAATATGTGGGTAAGAGTATTGATCTTAACTTTTGCTATTAGATTTCATCCTTTTGCAACTTGGTTTTGGTTGGTTTTCTATCCTACCTTTTGATTAGTATCCATTTTCATCTTTTCACTTCTCTCCTGTCTCATTCTTGTAGATTCTTAAAAATCATCCAATCTTGATGTACGTGTGTACAAAACCAAGGCATTTTTTATGGATTCAATGAGGTTTTTCTTAGGCTCTAGGTTATTTTTGGTTCCTACCTTTAACAAATTATAGATAGTAAAATTTGGTCAATCCGATTAGGCAACCAAGACAAGGTCTAATGGATACCATATGGCACCCTTGGACAAACCTCAAAGGTTTACTAGAGGTCCTAACCACTATAGGAAGGCTCTACCCCACTTTTGGGAGGTTTTGGGCCACATAGGCATGACTGTCCCACCCTGGGATGAGGGCAGATCACCATCGCCCAGGGATGGTGGCAAAGTGGCCATCCCTGGGTGGAGTGGCCACAAGGTTTTTACTTCCAAAATATCAAATTGGGACAAATGGTGTTAGTATAGGGTATATTTATTTTCTATAGTTTATTACTTTATTTTTTATCGACATCTTCTTGTCGTCCTAGCATTTTTTGGAATCCTTAGATATTGTAAGGTGTATATTTTATTGTTGTGCCATTAGGGGTGATATTATAACTTAAGGCTATTCTTAGCCTTAAACCTTATGTATTTAATCTTTTGATTATTAATGATTATACTAATTTTTCCCTATTTCCTATATGGTATCAGAGCTATGAATTCTTGGATCATTGTAGCTTTTACTAGCTCAACCTAGGCCAACTCTTGGATCTGTAGGACCTAGCAACTCATCCCAACACCTATGGACATGTGGTCCTATGGAAGACAATACTCTCCATTATGGATACATCAGATCTATGCCAGATTTGGATAGGAGGTAGACCTATCACTGTGGACACATAAGATCTATGCCAGATCTAGACAGGAGGTAGACCTATAAGAAAGAATCTGACCCAAAGGCCAACGTAGCATATAAAAAATCCAACATAGGCATCCAAATATGACAAAGGATTTATTATGATAAGCCATAGGGATGGATGTTTATTGGATCCACCCAAATGGTAGACATGATTGAACCCTAAGATGTACATGCAATTCGATGGGGGATCTAATTAAATGAACATGTGTGTACCTACAGTGACAGCTAGCTGGGTGAATGACACTATATGCAATGTAGAAGATCAAAATGGGTTTGGAAGCATTGGGTTAGAAAAATGCATAATGGTTGGACTGACTACCCGTAGGTAGTCAACTTACTTATCACGTTATTTTTTTTATACCATTGGTCATCCGCCTATACACTGCATGTGGGATATCTTTCCTATGCATATTTGTTTTGCACACACCAATTGGTAGATGATCGATGAATCTATAGTTGTTTTTTGATGATTACAGTGTTGAGATCCAATTCAAAGAAATCTTCTGCACATTTTTGAAATGAGTTCCTTTCCATAAAGGTGGAGAAGCATGCTTGTTTGACACTGAATACCCACTTGAGCATTGCAATCAGCTTTAGCCCCCCCTTATAACAACATTCTCATAAACACTCTTGCTTTGTATCCAGATACAGTATTGAAGTTTACTTGAAGTAGTTGTGCACCAATAGAAGTGGTGTAGCCCTACGAACTGCTTGGAAGCACGGAGGATCCAAAAATGACTTACCTGACCTCCCTCAAACAGACTTGCAGTCAATATTTTGATGATCGCACGAATTTGGGACAAGGCATCCCGCGAGCAGAAGGATATCTGAGAGGTAATACACAGATCATGATTTACAGATAACTCTCAGGACTGACGAATAAAAGTAGCAGGAATTCAATTCCTTGCTTTGTAGTCAAATACTCATCACCCTGATGAATTGTGATGCCCATGGTCTATGACATACTACTGCCCATTGAAAAATATCAATGATATTTTAATTTTTGTGATTTCACATAATAACTCCCAATCATGGAGGCTTTCTCCATCATTTTTTTGTAAGCGACCATATATTTGCAGTCACCACCACATGCCAATTCATCTGGAGGTAGGCGGATCCAACAATTGACCTTGTGTATCATGATTGCATAGAAGACATGATTTTTCCATAGCACAGCGATCCAGAGGCAGATTCACTGGTAGATCCAAAGATAGACCCAGAGGTACACTTAGATCCAGATCTAGAGCCATGAGCTAGAGCCAAAGACAAAGCATGATCCAAATTTCTTTCATTTCTCTTCTTCTTTATTGTATTGGGGCAGTTATATACTTTACCCAAATATTGTTGTATAGGGGGATGTATATGTATTACCCAAATAATGTAATAAGGGGGGATGTTAGTGTAAATATTACCTTATTTGGTAATATCTCCTAGGTAGGTTAGTTTACTATCCTAGGTTAGCTATTCTACTGAAAATTCTTATTGTCGACAGATATTATTGATTAGCATCTTTATACTTAGGATTTATTTGTTAGTGGTTAGCACTATTAGCTCAATTATTTTGGGCTATTGTTAGCCTATGATTATTATATATTCTATGCTCATGAATAATAAATCATCGCTTTACTACATGCTGTATCATGGTATCAGATCCTATTTGAGCATGCAAGGTTAGAGGGTAGAAAACCCTTATGACATGCAACAGAATGGAGGCCAAAATGGGAGATTTTCTTCCCCATCCAATGCATGCTCAGTTTTAGACAAGTGGCACCTCCTGCCATGCATGCCCTCGCATGCCCATTTGTCCAAATGTCCCCTTTGGCTATAAAGTGGATCCATTTTCCACATAAATCATAGATAGGAGTTTTGAGACATAGCAACGAAGTGCTGCCAAGATTTCCCCTCACCCTTTTATACTTTTTTCTCTTAAAATATCTACCTAGCGAAGGAGGTTTGTGAGTGATCTAGGAGGCACAATTTGTTTACAAAACCAAACCAATTGAGTGAATTTCACCACCAAATTTAATGAAAATACCAGTAGGAAGGTTTTTGACCAATTCATAGAGGAATTGGTGATAATATAAGTGCATAATCGGTGGCCATCCCACCCTAGGATGGTCCCCATTCTATGACAGTCCCCACCGTCCCTGCAAGGTATGAGGACATATCTATGTATTATTTCTTTATTGTTCTTTTTTATTCATATTATATATTATTATATGAATATGTTTTCCAAATATTATGGATTTTGGAGTTATATTGAGCAATATATCGTATTTTTAAATTTTTACAGGCTTGTAGGGTCCATCAAAAGGTGCATAGGGATATGTGCTTGATTTTTCAAATATTACCATATGGGTTCTCTTAAAATCATTTTTTATGTATATTTTCCAATTTTCATGCATTTTGGATATGTTTAGGGCCATAAATTACTTATTGTGGGTTTTGCATGTTTGAAAAGTGCACTACGAATGCAACACATCATCGGATGCAATTTATGTTCTATTTTTAGCTATATCTTCCCAAAACCATCTATTTTACATACCAGTTGTTCTATATAGGCATATTGCATATTCATGTTTTCTAGCCTTTTAGTGCCTAAGGGGTTTGCATATTTTCAATATACGCACTTGTTATTTAATGATCATGGTTTCCTTGTGTGCAGGTGTAGGTATTACAATGTAAAAGGAAGGATCAGAATATCAGAACATCAAATAACAAAGTGGAAACATCGTAGGTTCACCCACCTCAATTTTGGGTATGAGGAAGAACACTGGAAGTGCACGCGAGCTATTGAAAGGACTTAATCCTTTGGCCACCCCATTTTTGTAAAATATTATATCAATATAGAGACCTCAAGGGGAAATTTATATAACCATGGTTTTTATCAATCAAAATAATATAATAAAGCTTCATTTCACTTCATTTTGTGTGTTTTGGTTATCTTTCCATGCTTACTTGAATGCTTCCATTTTGATGCTTATCACTCATTAGCGATAGATGCATATTTTTTAATACTCTTAGATGCACCATTTTCCCCTACTTCAGTGATGATCACAGTGGGACCCTGTACCTATTGATTTGATTGAATTTTTAACCCTATTTGTGTTTGCATTTTGTTGCAAGAATTGGTCGTTTTGGCCTGAAATGGCCTCTAGACTACTGACTGTCCCACCCAGGGATTGCCACACAACTGTCCCACCCTGGTATGGCCATAAAATTGGCCACCATATTACCCTTGGATGGTCACAAAATATGAGCTTTTCTACTCCAAATTCCAAAAATAGCAAGATTATAGGCCATTGAGGTAAGTACCAAAACCCTCTATTTTTATTTCTACTATTTAGAATAGTTGAAATTTGGTTTTTCTTACCTCCTTTGATTGCTTTAAAAGTAGACGATAGGTTTTTATTTTCTATAACTGATAAAACAACAAAAATAAGTAGAAAATTTGAAAAGGAACTAAGTAGAAATACACCTCTATGGTTTTCTTTCTTGTAGCCTACCTAATGGGTAGGTTATCATTTAGGGTTTGCATATTATAGGTTGCTTTTTATCTAGATTTTCTAAAAGTAAAACATCCTTCTTTTGCATTTAGTAAAATTTCATTGAGTGCTCTATTGTTTACTTTCTTTAGAGCATAAAAGAAACCACACACACTTGCACATATCACAATAACATTGGTAATGTTGTATTTCATCACCAACCTCCAATTCAGACCGGTGACATTAGATTTCACCTCCTTCCACCGGCTTGTCCCCTCAACACCTTAGATAGAATAGGGCACTCTCTTAAGATGGAATAGGTCACTAGTGTTCAAACTCCCTCCCACTATTGGAAACACTTATCATTTTAGAGTGGAAGAGCTAGGCGAATCCTCCACTCATTATGGGTTTTAAGTGATGTACCCTAAAATATTTTGAGAACCTCATGTTTGGCACTAGTGTTCCTAATCACTATTTTGGTTGAGTTCCCTCATTCTAAGTACAAAACACAAACAAGAAATCAAGAGCAACAACAAATCTAAACACACCAAACAGCTTAGGGATTCACATTTAAAACTTAAAGGAGATAATAACATTGTTTGCTTGTGTGCTTCTTTTATCATTTGATTGTGTGTTCTTAAGATTTAAAAGAGATAATCATACACATGTAATCCTTAAAAGAGATAATCATGTTGTCTGCTTTATGTGTTGCTTTATTGTTTAGGTAATCAACATAAGATCCTACTGTATAGGACAAAAAATAAATTTAAAAGCTACTTTTTGATTTTGCATCCAACGGATTGAAAATCGTGAAAATCAGAGCTATAACAAAAAAATTATGTTGGTCTTATGATTACTCTATTTTCGAAGCTAAAAATAGGGAAAAACTACACTAAAATGGTCATAAAGTGGTCTAGACAACTCCAAAAATTGCCAAATTTGTTTTGCTATCTTAGTTAGCTCCTTCTACACCTTTCACAAAAATTGAGTCCTAACTCTTCATGCTTCAAAATTTTCCAAAAATTCCTAAAAGTGGTTTCATGGGCCCCGATTGGCCAAATATTTCAAAAATACAAATTTTTGACCCAAAATTCAAATTCTAGAGCCCAGCCCATTGTTATCAGCTCATTGTATTGATCATTTTGATATATAACACTTATAACTTTTTTTTTTTAAGTTAAAATTTTCTAAAAATGGTCGATGGACCCCTCTTTTATGGATTTGGTCCAAATGCGATTGAAAACAAGACCTCCAATTCAGAGAGAGATTCAAGATCCATTACCAAAAAATATCTTCAAATAAGTCTAGAGGACATGCCCATATCTGAAGGGCATCCCAGGTTTTATCATAACAACAATACCATCCTCAGGGGGGCAAACCTTCGAGATACCCCTACTAGAGGAGCACCCATAGGTCCTCTAGGAAACCTTCCTAACTTGGATACCATGATGGAATTATATATAGTGAATAATCCATCCATTGAGGGGTCTAGTAGGTCAATATCATGGATTCACATCCCAGCTTGCTCTATACATCAATCGAAATATGACCATGAGACTACACCATGGCCTAGCTTGGATGAGCAAACTACCCTATCTGAGTGAGCAAGTCACCACCATACTCCTCACAAAGAGCACTAAGCATACATACATCATGCTTATGTGCAAATTGAATATAGAGAGCTTACATCCAAAACAAAATATGAAGCTTTTCTCATATATGAGGAAGAATACCCAAGTCATTCTCCTACTCTTCATGAAGAGTACTTGGTGCAACCACATGATGGCTCTACATCATCGAACTATATAGATCTAATTCATAAACCAAGGTATTATATCAATGTAACCTTTAGGGAGTGTAGAAAACAAGCAATAGATCCTACTAGGGGGGAAGACATGATAAACCCATCCATGTTTCAAATACAAGGGCACATAAACCCCATACAACTGAGAAAAAAAATCATATTCATTAGGCACGTAGCCAAAATCTTAATAGACAAAAATATATGGATCAACTCCAATTGGATCAACAACAAAGAAATAAATAAAGGGTGGACTCACAATGAGCACACCTATAAATGTTGTATCAACAAAAGATACAAGAAGAGCAATTGCAATATGCATTACATGAAGTAATGTTGATGCCTAGCACCTATAAGATGCAACAATGTGCAAGGTGTCCAATACAATCTCAAATATTACCCCCTAGACAACCTAGGCCTAATCAGGACTTACCTCCTATGCCTAACATAGATCACCTTCCACAGACGCTTACCCCTCCTTATAGGCTAGTTCAAGAAACACCCTATGGGGTCTACAATGAGCTTGAACCTAGAGAAGAATACCATGAAGTATCCTATAAAGGCATGGTGGATGATATTCAACCACTATGCAATAGACTTGGTATCCCTCACCCTCCCTTACAGGGCCAGAACAAATATGAGGATCTTGAGTCCTCTGAAGCATTTAAGTCAATTGAAAACAAGACCTCTAGATCTGGATCTTAGAAACCCACTTTGCACCAGTTACGGAGTCAACTGCTCCATCCTTCCATACCTACCCCTTCCTATTTAGAATAGTTTAAAATGCCCCACCTGGCTAAATTTAAAGGGGAGGAATATGCGTAGGAGCATGTCACCAAATTCCTAAACCAATGCTTGGCATACAGGATAATGATACTTTACTCTTGAGGACGTTCTTGACTACCCTCTTTGGCCCAGCCATGAAGTGGTACAACCAACTCCCAAAGCATAGCATCTATGATCTTGACAAATTCAAATACGTATTCCTAGAACGTTTCGCCTTCAACACCAACCCGAAGGTGACATTGGCTGACCTCGCAGGGTTGAAGCAATATGATGATGAGTCAATCTCTGACTATGAAAATAGGTGGCAAATTCTTCTTGCTAAGCTACCATACATACTGCCCATGTTTGAGTTGACTGGAATATTTTCTAAGAGTTTTCTAAATCCTATCTCCTTGTTTTTGCAACTCCAGCAGTATCCAACTCTTTAAGATGCTCTAGCGCAAGCTAAAATAATAGAAGACATAAAAATTCAAGAGGGAGAAATTGCGAAGCCATGCAAGGAGTGGACTAAGAATGCCAAAAATAACTTGGCACAACCAAAGCTGATGATAATCAATCAAGTTGCTATTAATATTCCAGGGTCTACGCAACATGTGCTACCTCAGCAACCCAAATATCAAGCCACACCTGGAAACTATGACAACAATAATCAAACAAACCAAAGATAAGACTGATCACATTAACCACCATGACAATATACTTATTTTTCATAGCCCTTAGCTTCAATATTCAATCGATTGTATGAGGTACAAGCAATCACGCTTCCCGAGATCTATCCATTGAAACCTAATAAGCGTAGATCAAAGGTGCATAGGAAAAACCTATATTGTGTTTACCATCGACAAAGATGCCATGACATCCAAACATGTTATCCCTTTAGAGATGTAGTTCAAGATATGATCAAGAGGTAAGATCTTCCGATGGGCAATCTTCTTGCTCCTAGAAACCAACCAATAGGAGACTTCCAAGACCTTTGGCCCACACATGAAGCAAAAACAACACCTACCAACCACGTTGAGCAACCCAATCAGGTGCATAACAACCCACCTCCCCAAGATTCTATGGGAATGATCAGTATTGTAGCAAAGGCCTAGGAATATCAAAATTGAGCTACATAATCGGTGATTTCATCCAACATTTCACCTTCACCCATATCATCTCATTGAAACATGGGCATTGTTGACTATATTGTAGTGGACAAAATGCACGTTGGGGGTCCCGACGGTAGCATACCCTCCCCACCATCCACATCACAACCAACAAAGCATAGTGAGAACTCTAAAGGTATCACACGTTTATCACTTTTGTTGAGTAGCACACACACTAGGTGTACCTAAGGTATCATGCCTTCCCCTCGTAAAACATTCAAAATCCAAAAACAATTGAAAATAAAAAATTCAAAAAAAAACATTTGAAAACATCAAAATTTCAAACAAATTATAAAATATAAAAATCCAAAAACATTCAAAATAATAAAAAATTCAAAAACAATGGAAAACATCAAAAATATAAACAAATCAGAAAACATCAAACTTTCAAAAATATTAAAAACACAAAAACATTTGCATTTACATTTTGCATATGCATTCATTTACTTGCATTGCATTAGGCATGTTCATACATTGCATTTGCATTAGGATAGGTTGTGTTTACAATATTATAAACTATGCCACGTTTGTATGCTAATCATGCATCCACAAAATCATCATCATCCATTCACCCTTGTGAGTAATTATGTTTCTCAACACAACCCCTTCTTGTTGCTATAAGGAATATACTAGGGTTTTTCAATCATTCAGCCATACCTAGTGATCTTCTCAGATTTTGTAGAAATTTATCTTCACTTTTAGAATATGAGGCCTAGTTTTGATAGCACCTAACATACCTCAAATTCCCATCACAAATGAAATGCTAATAAATCCAAGTTTTGCACAAGAAAATATGAAACCTACGAAGTGGTCTAGGTTACCTTAAGCGAAAATTTTATCTTGCTCATCCCCCTATGCAAATGGTTCGAGAATGCTGAGAATTGACAAAAGGACAAGCTCCTCCTTACCCAATTCACCAAAATAAATAGTGGTTTTCACCACTATCAATAAGCTAAAATCCCAAAAGGAAAAAATCAAAAACAAAATAAATAGTGGTTATCACCACTCCCCAAATCCCTTGCTCAAAGAAAACAAAATACAAAATAAATAGTGGTTTTTACCACTAAGCATAAGCAATTATACCTGAAATCGCATAAAATAAAAGAAGAGAGTATTGAACTTGAATCCCTATAATTCTTAGCATTTGACAAACCTTTAGGTGATCCTCATTACAAGTTAGGTGGCATCAAGCCTGCCTGACAATGGCGGTATCCTTACGCATGACAATATGTCTATCACATTAGCATTTTGCATGTGTATAGACAAATGTTTGCATGCATATGAGCTAGATTTTGGTAGCCTATACTAGCTAGTGGTCTAATCCAACTAAGTCTAAAATTAGGATCATGATGAACATATGGTGATCCTCATTACAACAATGGGCTGAATGAATCCCACCTGGCAATGAGGTAGTCTTGTGTCTCATCTAATATATTATTTTTCACACACAGGGATAGTGAATATCTTGGTCTTCATAACAAAAGCTTTTATATTTCAGGAGTCCTGTATAGTCATTATACAAATTTTTATTAGTCAACTAGGGTGTTTGAGTCTTATGGAAAACCTCAAAAATTCCCTAATAGAAACAAATCATTACATCAATCATACACATTTACACATCTCACAATCATCTCATTTCACATATGGATGCTTAAATGATTAATTCTTATAATAAGAGTTACCATTTTCATTCATGATTTTCATACATTTTGTGGTATCATCCACCAGTTTTTCAAAGCACATATTAGATGTATTCCTTATGTTTTAAGTGATTAAAGTATACACGATTCATTTACATTAGATCATCATCATGTAAATCATGCATTCACCATATCATATCAACATAACTTAAGTGCATAAACAATTAAAACCAATTAAAAATGCATTCAACATTCACCATTGCATCCATATGTGCATACATAGTAGAGCATCTACACATCTAGATCACAACATCTGATCATAAATTTATCATCTAGCTAGGGCATGTCATTAGTACATAACATACATATAGCATATTCACATCATCAATAGGTATTACATGCCTTAATGCATCCATAAATCATAACACATAATGCATCTAATGGTCCAAAATCACACAATTGCAAATCACACAAACATTTTAAACATCAACTAGGGCATTATTGGTATCATACCTCCCCTAATCAGCAATCAAACAGTTAAGCAATCAACCTCAAAAAGCTCCAAGGGTATATCCAAACTGCTTGGTCAACCCAACATGCTCCTAGGTGATCTACGACCGTCTAGGTCACCCCAAAATGCTCCAAGGGCATCTACAAACCGCTTGGTCAACCCAAAATTCTCCTAGACTATCTATGACCATCTAGGTCATTCCAAAATGCTTCAAGGGTATATACAAACTGCTTGGTAAATCCAAAATACTCCTAGGAAGTCTATGACCTTCTAGGTCACCCAAAAAAACTCCAATGGTATCTACAAATCGCTTGGTCAACCCAAAACACTCCTAGGTGGTCTATGACTATTAGGTCACCCCAAAATGCTCCAAGGGTATCTCCAAACTACTTGGTCAACCCAAAACACTCCTAGGTATTCTACGATCATCTAGGTCATCCCAAAATTCCCCAATGACATCCACTAAGCCCATTGGTCATAATAATATGTATAATGCAAATCAATAATTGATAACTTAATCAATTTAATGTTTTTCATCTTGCGAATCATTTTCGAATACAATCATGCACCCTCCTTGCTTGGGTAAATCAGCAAATGATCAAAAAACAATTCAAGCAAACTAGTAAGTTTGTCTTCTAATCGCCATCAAGGCTAGGATTCAACTTAAGGTTATCTCCTAATTGTCATCAAGACTAGAATTTGACTTAAGCTTTCTCTCCTAATTTCCATCAAGGCTAGGATTTGATTTAATCTTATCTCCTAATCACTATCAAGGCTAATATTTAATTTAAGCTTATCTCGTAATCACCGTCAATGCTAGAATTTGATTTAAGCTTATCTCCTAATCACCATCAAGTCTAGAATTTTATTTAATCTTATATCCTAATTGCCATCAAGTCTAGGATTTGATTAGGAGAGAAGATTAAATCAAATCCTAGACTTTTAGGGCATTGAAAAATGGAGCATTTTTTAAAATAAAATACTTAATCTTGTCTCCTAATTGCTATCAAGGCTAGGATTAGACTTAAGCTTGTTTGCCAATATCCCAAAGATTACCCAAAATCAAGTTCTTTATCTTTTCGAAGGTGATGATTCTACAATGTGCCCTCTTCATGATTGGGGCATCTAGTGTTGATGAGGTATTCTTCTATGAAATCTCATTAAAAATAAAAAATTCAAAAATAATTGAACAATCAAAATTCAAAAACAACACAAAAATCCAAAAAACATTGGTCCAAAATCCACCAAAAACAAGTCAAATCTGATGGAATTCACTCAGGATCAAGATGCAACCAAAATTTCTCATGTATGAATGGAAAGTTCTATACTTCAATCCCTAAGAAGGCCATTGCGGTTGGAAAGCACTCAAGAACAAAGTTTCCAAGAGGTCAATCATGGAGAGCAATCCATCCACTACAATTGGTACATTCGGACATTTGTGGTCCAATGAATACCAAAATCTTGGGTAACAATTCTTACTTTCTCACTTTCATTGATGATTTCTCTAGAATATGTTGGATTTATTTTTTGAAAACTAAAGATGAAGCTTTTGAATGTTTCAAGGATTTCAAAAATAATGTAGATAGTCAAAGTGAGTATGTTGTAAAGAGATTAAGGACTAATAGAGGAGGGGAGTTTTGTTCAAATGCATTTCTCAAATATTGTAAAAATTTTGGGATCAAAAGACAATTAACTACTACCTACACCCCACAAAAAAATGGTGTGGCTGAAAGGAAAAACCACACTATTGTAGAAATGGCAAGATCAATGCTTCAAACAAAGAAGCTAAGTAACATGTATTGGGTTGATGCTGTTAGAACAAGTGTTTACATTTTGAATAGGAGTCCTACTTCTAGTTTAGATGGGATAACTCCATATGAAGGATGGTATGGAAAAAAGCCAAATGTAAAACACTTCAAATTTTTTGGTTGTCTTGCATATGAACACATTTCATTGGGTATTGTGAGTTTTCAAAAGCATATAGACTCTACAATACAAAAACACACAAATTTTTAATCTCCAGAGATGTGAATTTTTGATGAAGGGGGAGTATGCGGTCATCAAAAACTTTTTGTTGATGATGGATCTCAAGATGCAAGCTCCTCTCAAGTGCAGCCCATTAACAAGAACAGCCTTGGAAATCCTCCAAGTCCAAATAATATTTCTACTCCAAGTACAACAAGTGCTAGTCCAAGTTCTTATCCAATGCCAATGGATGTAGATTCACCATCAAGAGGTAATAGAAGACTTCAGTACCATCCCTCCTACCAAATTATGGACAATAATTGTCAAAGAAGATACACTAGAATCCAAGCTAATGAAATGAATGAAGTCTTGAAAATACTTGAAAATTTGGACATGTATGGTGATGAAGACTCTCAAGAGCCTAAGGGAGATGTTGTAAACTATGATTTAATGACTAGTGTAGAGCTAGAGCCATCTAGTTATGAAAAAGCATGTACTCATGATGTATGACAATAGGCCATGAAAGAGGAAATGACCTCCATAAAAAAGAATGACACTTGGGAGCTAGTGGAGTTTCCTAAGGGAAAGAAATGTGTTGGATATAAATGGATTTATAAGACCAATTTTAATGCTTATGGGAGCATTGAAAGACACAAGGCAAGGCTAGTAGCAAAAGTGTTTACTCAAAAGTATAGGATTGACTATGAGGAGGCCTTTGCTCCTGTTGCTATACAAGAGACCATTAGACTAGTGCTTTCTTTGGCTGCCCACAAAGGATGGAAAATTCAACACATGGATGTTAAGAGTGCCTTTCTCAATGGGTACTTGAATGAAGATGTTTTTGTGCAACAACCTCAAGGCTTTGAAGAACAAGGTAAGGATAACCTTGTCTACAAATTGAAGAAAGCATTTTATGGCCTAAAGCAAGCACCAAGAGCATGGTACTCACACATTGATGGCTACTTTCATAAGTATGGATTCACTAGGAGAAAAAGTGAACCTACTCTCTACTACATGAAACAAGGTAAATATATTCTCATTGTGTGCTTATATGTGGATGATCTAATATTCATGGGTAGTAGTGATAAAATGAATGAGGATTTCAAACACTCCATGATGAAAGAGTTTGAAATGAAGGATCTAGGTTTGATGCATTACTTCCTAGGAATGGAGGTACACCAAACATGAAAATGGATCTTCATATGTCAACACAAATATGCTCAAGATATGATCAAGAAATTTTCTATGGAGCAATTCAAGTCTGTTGCAACTCCAACAGATCATGGTATCCAATTAAGCAAAGAATATGGAGCACCAAAAGTTGACATGACCACTTACAAGATCATGGTTGGGAGTCTAATGTTCCTCACCAACACAAGGTCGAATATTCAATATGTTGTTTCTCTAGTTTCAAGGTATATGGATGATCCATCTGAACTTCATATACAAGAAACTAAAATAATTTTGATATATGTAAAGGGTACATTGGATTATGGGATCCATTACCACAAATGTAATGTTGTAAAATTAGTTGGCTTTAGTGATAGTGATTGGGGCAGCAATATATATTATAATAAATCTACTTCAGGGAATTGTTTTAGTCTTTGGTCAGGGCTAATTACAAGGAGTTCCAAAAAGCAAACTATTGTAGCATTATCATCTACTAAAGCTGAGTACATAGCAATCACAAATGCTGGTACCCAAGCTTTATGGTTGAGAAATGTTCTTGAATAAATAAGAGAGAAAAAAAGTGGTCCTACCATATTGTATTGTGATAATATGAGTGCCATTAAATTGGCACATAATCCTATCCACCACAGTAGGTAAAAGCACTTTGATATGAAGTATCACTTCATTTGAGACATGGTGGAGAAACAGGTGGTTGAGCTATGATATTGCAGCACTTTGGACAACATAGAAGATATATTCACCAAATGAGTTGCTAAAGCTTAGTATATAAAGCTGAGAGATTGTCTTGTTAGCCCTCTTAAATTTAAGGGGGAGAATGTTGGACTTTGATAGCTTAAGTCTAGCATATATCACTAATGAGAGCATATTGGATATATCATTATTGAGAGCATATACTTAGCTAAGGTTGTTTAGAATTATTGAGAGCATATAGGGATTAAGATTAATATTAGCTATGTTAATTTAGAGACTATATTAGATATTTTTTGTTCGTGATTTATGTAAACTCCAACTATATTGTACTAGTTATGAACTTTGTAAGAACTATAAATGTAACTTTTGGACAGCGTATGAAATACAATGAGTTAATCGACTCATCTATTTGGTACACCTCAGAATTTACCAAAATAGTTGGTATTCTCTAATGCCTAGGGTTATAAGTCCCATGAGCATACCTGGAAGCTAAATAGAAACCAATACCAATGTCTTTACTAAGTCAGAAGCAAGGATTCAATAATACGCGCTCTTTCCATGATTGGGACATTAAAAGTTGGTTAGGTTATTGAATAACCTTAATCATTTAAAATTTTAGTTATGTATTTTTGCTCAGCACTGCACTGCACACAACACATCTCAAAAAGGGGCATTTGTAGACACTAAAATTTGGTCAATCCAATTAGGCAACCAAGACAAGGTCTAATTGACACCATATGACCCCCTTGGGCAACCCTCAAAGGTTTACTAGTGGTCCTAACCACTCTTGGAAGGCTCTACCCCACTTTTGGGAGGTTTGGCCTACATAGGCATGACCATCCCACCCTGGGATGAGGGTAGATCACCATCATCCCACCCAAGAACTATGGCAAAGCAGTCATCCCTGGGTGAGATGGCCACAAGTTTTTGACTCCCAAAAATTCAAATTGGGACAAATGGCACCCAAAAATTGCCATTATCCCACCTATTTGAGCATGCAAGGTCAGAGGACATAACCCCTTGACTTGCTATAGAATGGAGGCTAAAATAGGATATTCTCTTCCCCCTCCAATGCATGCTCTATTTTAGACAAGTGGCACATCCTGACTTGCATACCCTCGCATGCCCATTTTCCCAAAGGCCCCCTTTGGCTATAAAATGGATCCATTTTACACATAAATCATAGATAGGAGTTTTGATACATAGCAACAAAATGCTACCAAGATTTCCCCTCACCCTTTTGTGCATTTTTCTCTCGAAATATCTACCTAGCAAAGGAGTTTTACGAGTGATATATGAGGCGTAATTTGTTTATAAAACTAAACAAATTGAGTGAATTTCACCATAAAAATTGATGACAACACCAGGAGGAGGGTTTTTGACCAATTCATAGAGGAACTGGTGATAAAATAAGTGCAAAATTGGTGGCCATCCCACCCCAGGACGGTCCCCATTCTGTAATAGTTCCCACCATATCTACAAGGTATGAGGACAGATATGTGGATTATTTCTTTACTTTTATTTCTTAGTAATATTCTAGATTAGGATATGAACATGCTATCTAAATTTCATGCATTTTGAGCTATATTGAGTGAGATAACATATTTTTAAGTTTTTGTAGGCTTCTAGGGTCCATCAAAATGTGCATAGGGATATGTGCCTTATTTTTCAAATATTACCATATGGGTTCTCTTAAAATAATGTTTTATGTATACTATCTAATTTTCATGCATTTTGGATATTTTTAGGGCCATAAATTACTTATTTTGGGTTTTGTAGGTTTGAAAAGTGCACTACGAATGCGACATGTCATCGGATGCAATTTTTGTTCTATTTTTGGTGATATCTTCCCAAAACCATATATTTTACATACCTATACAATTTTGAGTCATTTGGAGTTGTTTTAGATAGGCATATTGCATATTCATGTTTTCTAGCCTTTTAGTGTCTATGGGGTTTGCATGTTTTCAATATATGTACTTGCTATTTAATGATTCTAGTTTCCTTTTGTGTAGGTGTAGGTCTTACAGTGTACAAGGAAGGAGCAAAAGACTAGAACATCAAATAAAAAAGTGGAAACATCGTAGGTTCACCCACCTCAATTATGGGTATGAGGAAGAACATTGGAAGTGCACGCGAGCTATTGAAAGGACTTGATCCTTTGGGCACCCCATTTTTGTAAAAAATTGTATCAATCCAGAGCCCTCAAGGGGATATTTATGTAACCGTGGTTTTTATCAATCAAAATAATATAAAAAAACTTCATTTCACTTCATTTCGTGCGTTTTGGTTATCTTTCCATGCTTACTTGAATGCTTCCATTTTGATGCTTATCACTCATTAGCGATAGATGCATATTGTTTAACACTCTTAGGTTCACCATTTTCCCCTACTTCACAAACTATTACTCTTATTCTTATTTTTCCCCTTATTTTTTGGTTGGTAGTCTATTTTTGGTTGGTTTACTCCTTCCTATTTGTTGCTTTGCAAGACTAGGGTGGTGTTAATGGTGCTATTTACCTCTTCTAGCATGGATTCCTTCCTCTCACCATGGAACTATATCTTTGGAAAATATTTCTCCATCGTATCCTCATCATCCAAAATAACATCAATAGGGATATTGTCAAACATATTGTTTAACACCATTGTTTATTTCTTTGATGTCAATTCATTTTATTTTTTAACATGGAACCCTTCAAGATCTGTTTTCTCTCTTCCTTGATATAGGATATTATGCATGTAGTCTCTTGCTAAATGTTCATATTCATGGAATATTTTAAACAAAAGTGTATATTTTCATAATCAAATTTTTGCTCCCATGTTTCCTCCCCAAACTATAGAGTGATATTTTTGGGAGAGGTTTGTTAAAGTCTATTTTGATACATATTTGAGCATAAATAATTTTTTTAAATCTATATGTATTATCATCAATATTCATGAATGTGCCTAGGATATTCTCAATTTCCATAAATACTACTTTATTCTAAAATTATGTTGACCAGCCAAAAAGTCTCACCCAAACTAGTCCTATGAATGGCATCTCTTTCTCTACTTTAAATTTAGTATGTCATGGTTTCATAAAGAGACCCACCCTTCTAAAAACCATGGTCCATATTGGAATATTTGTTCCCTATCTTCTTTACTATAAAAATAACAAATAAATTAGCATTGGGGGTAGACAAATATTTGGAAATAACCTTTTATTCACCATTGTCTGGTAGCCCATATTTTAAATATCGATAGGATCAATTGAAATCCCATAAATCGCCATATCATCCCTCTCCTCTCCATGGTTTCTATTTTATTATGGATTTTCTCCATGTCCACCTTCACTATTAAATATCCATTCATCACCTTTAAACACCTTATCTCTATTTTCTTGGGATCTACCTTAGGCATCCTCAAAGATATTTGTGGTGCCCTCAAGTTATTGATTATATCTAGTTGGGTTGTTCCCCATCAAGGTCATCCCTAAAATTAATTTTTAGGGATAGCTCCCCCAACTCCTTCCCTATATTAAGTATTGGTATAGTCATACCCTTTTGGTTGTTTGCCCTTGTATTATGTTTTCTCAACTTCTGGACCATATTTATTATTCTTGCTTCGGTTTCTCTTATCTAGTCTTCTTTGTGTATTATATTCTTGGTTTTTTCTGACCGTTGGCCTTATTTTCATGCAATATTATGATCTCTTATCTCTTTTTGTATTGTAAATTGGAAGTTCTTGTTTCTTTTTCCCTTGATCTAGGTGGCTTGTGAAATTTTATTATCTATTTCTGAAAAATAATTTGAAAAAACTTGTATTAAAACAAAGATCATTTACAAGTTGGGATGATACTTTTCCCAGCCTTAGCCAAAGAGAACACATGTTTACAATAGTAAAAGAAGATTTGCATTGGAGCCAAATCTCTTAAACTATATTTCTACAATGATTCTTCACCTGTTTACAACTATAAAATAAGATCTACATTGAAGCACAAATATCCTAAACAGTATTTCTAGAATGGTTATCCAAATTAGCTAAGCACTGGATTTGCTCACCAACCTACCTAATCATATCATCCTCAATAGCCATGTCACTATGCCATTGAACCCCTACCTCCTTCTCAGTACCCATCTTAGCCAGGAAGTCTGCCACTTTATTTAGATCTCTACTCACATAAACTGGAATCACATCATCTAATTCCCTCCATAATTCCTTAATTTGAGTGACAAGAATCCTCAACATCCATGTTTTCAAAGCAAAGTTCCTCATGCAATCTAGAGCTCCAACCATTATTTGAGAATATGATTCTAGGATTATCCTCCTGTGACCTTGTTTTACTGCCCAAATAGAAGCAGATTTTATATCTAAGGCTTCTGCTTCATTTTTTGTGGCTCTTCCCAAGCCTTGCAGTTCCAAATAGAGCATTGTTCCAACATGATTCCAATAAACCACTCCAATTCCAGCTCTACCCGGATTGCCTTTTGTAGCTCCATCAATATTAATTTTAATCTAACCTTTTGGGGGTGGTTTCCAACTAGCTCTGTACTACCCCTCTTGCAATTCAATTTTCTTCTCCATTACCCCAATAACAACCTGAGTTTCCTCTTTAGCATATACTGCCATAGTATCTGTGACTTTGCTCCAAATGACCTGCCAAACTCCATATAAAGAAGAAAAAGTTTCTCTAAAAATTATGGCATTTCTCTCCAACCACACTTGCCACAAAATGAATTTTAATCCAAGCTCCCAACCAATACAAAGAGCTTTATATTTAAATCTACCCCTCTTCCATTTTTCCCAAATATTAATCCGATTCAAATCACCATTAACATGAATTTTATAATATAAAAACCATATCTCCCAGATCTGGCGTATGAATGGGCACTCAAACATCAAGTGATCAGTTTTTTCCTCACTCTTGTAGCATAAAACACATTGATATAGACCAATTATTCCCCTACATATGATATTATCAAAAGTAAGAATTCCATTATGCATGAACTACCAGGCAAAAAATTTTACTTTCGGCCAACCCTTGGCCTGCCAAATCTTTCTCCAATCATCAACCTGATATGTATGAGGAGGAGGCTCTGGAAGGATCTTATCATATCCATCCTTCATTGTGTAGACACCAAGTCTCCCATAGCCCCAAGCTAATTCATCCTCCTCATATCTACCTATGATAAATATTTTTGCCAAGATTTTAGTCATGATGGGTGTCAAATCCGGAGGGATTGAAATTGGCCACTCATCCAACTTCTTAAACTGCTTAAAATTATAATCCCCCAACTAACTAGTGTTGAAATAAATTTCAATTTGGACCCACCCCCTAGTTTCTATGGTTGTTTTTATTGGTTGCAGTTCAAGAAATTCAACAATGATAGGTGGGTATTGATCCCATGAATCTGTCCAAAATCGTGTCTTCTCCCCTCCCCACTTTCCAAAATAATCCATATTTTACTACCTGGGATCCTAACTTGAGAGCCTGCCACACTAAGGATCCATCACCATCCAAAGAGAAACGACCCACCTCATTTGGGTTTACCTGTCCCAAATATTTACTAGTTAATATTCTACTGAATAAAGAATTTTGTTGGGAAATCCACCTCCAGTAAAGCTTTCCAGCCAAAGCTTTATTATTTAACTTTGATCTTTTCAGTCCCAAACATCCTTTTACCTTGGGTTGGCTTACTTTATCCCAACCTACTATAGACCATTTCCTCTCTCCTTTTACTCCTTCCCATAAAAAATTTCTAGCCATCTTGTCCAACTCTTTCCATATGGTATGTGGGGTAGCAAGGACATAAAATTTATAAATTGGCATGGCCTGAATGACTAGCTGTTAAAAAGTTAATCTACCCCCATAGCTTAACCATTTGTGAGACCAATGATTAATTTTTTCCTTGATACAGTCCAAAAGATTCCTCTAGATATCTATTTTTAGTTTTTTAAAATGAAAAGGGACCCCTAAGTATACCAATGGGAGATAAGTCCTTGTGAATCCCAATATCTCTAAAATTATGTCCTGAAGCCTTTGATCAAGATTGAAAAATACCACTTTGGTTTTTTTATCATCGATGCCTTGGTTTGTAGCCCTAAGGTAGACATTAAGTGTATCTCTAATCATTCTTGCTTCCCTGAATCTGGCCACTCTCACCAATCCTGTGTCATCCACAAACTATAGGTGAGTCAAAACTTCCTCACCCACCTTGACACATGTTAGCAAACCTTGTTGCCTTCTCCTTAAGATGAGTCTACCCAATACTTCAGCCAATATGAGAACAATATAGGGAGAGCAAGGATATCTTTGACGAAGGCCTCGAGTAGCTCTAAACGGTTGCGAGGGAAGACCCTTGACTAACACTGAGTATGTCAGAGTAGAAACACAACTCATGACCCATTCTATCCAATCCTGAGAGAAACCAAAGGTTGCCATTATCTTTGACAAGAAGCTCCACTCCACCCTATCATAAGCCTTTGACATATCTAATTTTATGAACATTCCTCTATTACTAGATGTTTACATTGAATGGATTGCCTCCTGAGCTAGAACCACACCATCCAAGATCTGCCTACCCTCTATAAAACCCCCTTGCTCTGAGGAGATAATGCTATGTAGAAGAGGTTTTAGTCACTCAGCCATTACCTTTGTGATTATTTTATATATGACATTGCATAAGGCAATAGGTCTATAATCTTAAATATGTACCCCCTCCTCCACTTTTGGAATTAAGGTAATTAAAGTATGATTCAATGCTTTAAGAATTTTTTTACTACCTTTGGACTCCTCTATAACAACCATTACATCCTCCTCCAAGTTATCCCAGAAGGCCTGAAAAAACTCAATTGGAAAGCCATCTAGACCTGGTGTTTTTTTGGTGCTCATTCCAAATACTACATTCTTTAGTTCCTCTCTATAAATGGGTTTAAGTAGGGCCTAATTTTCTTCTTCAAAGATAACAAAGGGTATGACATCAATAACTTCTTTTTGAGCCTCTTCATCTTGCACCATACTTTCCTTAAATATTTTAGAAAAATAATCCATTGAATGGAAATGCATACCTGGAATTGTATCAAAGGAGTGTTTGTTCTCATCTTGAAGAGCTTCCATATTGTTCATATGTCTCCTAGAACAAGCAGTCCAATGGAAAAATTTGGTATTTTTATCACCTTCTAATAACCAAGTGGTTCTTGCTCTCTGTTTCCAGTAGGTCTCCTCTTAGTTTTCAATGTCCTCAACTGCTTTACACAATGCATCATCCTCTTCTTTGAGTTGCTCTGTAATTGTTCCTTCCCTAAAATGTTTTTGAACCTCATCTCATATAGCCACCAATGGAGATCTTTGGACCTCAAAATTTGTCTTGTTAGCTCACCTCCATTGTTTCAGTTGATCTTTGACATAATGAAGTTGTTTGTGGAATCTAAACATTGTTGTCCCATATGTTGGACAACATTCCCACCACAGTGGAATTTTCTTTCGAAGTTCCCCTTTTTGTAACCAAAAGTTTTTAAATTTAAATGGTTTGTGATGTTGCACTTGTCTTGATCCCTCCTTCCAATAAAATGGGAAAGTGATCTAAAACTAGACCCTCTAAAATCTAAAATTTTATATTCCATTTTACAAATGCCTCCTCTGTAACCAAAAAATGGTATAACTTCACCTTCGTACTTTGTGGCTCCCTCCTCTTATTAGTCCAAGTATAGTTAGTTCTAGGGCATTTAATATACACCAAGTGTAATACTTGGACTTGGGCAATCATAATTCGATCCCCTGGATCCAAAATTGGGGTTCCCCCTTCCTGATATCTAGAGGATAATTTAGCTTTAAAATCCCCAGCAATAATCTAGTCTAACTCTTCCCTTGAGACTCTCATGTTATGCACAAATTTCCATTAATGCATCTGACCATCTAGGTTTTGAGCCCCATAAAAATTTGTGATTAAAACATGTTTAGTTGTGACATTATTTCTAAAATGTGATGTGAGAACACCCCTCCAAGCTATATGTTCTATTGCAGTCCATTCAAGAGAGTTCCAAAGAGTAACTATCCCCCCTGAGGTCCCTTGGGCAGCCACTTCCATATGACCAGCACCCCTCCAAATTCTGTTAATTGTTTTACATATAAGATCCAACGACATTTTTGTCTCCTGGATAAGCAAAAAATTGGTTTTACATTTTTCTAAGTCTTTGAATAATAGATTGATGGGTTCTACTGTTTAAACCCCTAACATTCCATGATTATATAATCATTGGTTACCTTGAAAGCAGTAAAAATATATTGTCCTCATCGATCCTCTAATGATCAATTTGTCTCCTTGAACTGTTATTAATTCCTTATTTGATTTTCTACCCACTCCTTGAGAGCTGCTATTTTTTTATCTCTTTTCCACCTGAGTTATCCCTAGAGTTGGCCTTTCTCTGTTCTTTTATGCTATGTCCATGTTGACATCCTTAATTATTGGTTGCTCTTGGTTATGCACTATCAATGCCCCTGCACTCTTTGACTACGGTAACTCAATGTACTCAATTACCTACTCTATGATGGGGGCAGATGAAATAGGACCTTGAACATGGATGTTATTATTTTATTATTTTCATCCACTCCTTCCATAAATTGTTCTTCTTCTTGGTCCATTAGTGTCTTAAATATCTCATACCTATTGGAGGGCTTGAGTTGGGTTTGCTCTTTACCATATTTTTTCTGTTGCCTTCTCTTTCTTTTGGGTTGTTCAAAACCATCTCCCTGTGCTTCTTTACCCTGAGAAATATTGGTTGGTTATTTTTTTATTGTTGACTTACCCTCCTTAGGAATATTTGACACTCCTAGAAGAGCCTCCATTTTTATGTTCATATTATTTGAGTAAGATCGGTCCAAATGCCCATATTTGTGGCAAACTCTACATCTGAAGGGAAATGCCTCATAATCCAATTTTTGAATCCAAGATAGTATTGCAAGTTCAAGTTCCACCTCTATCGGTAGAGGCTAGCTAAGATACATTTCCACACATAATATTGCATAAACAGTTGTATTTCCTTCTATTGTGTCTTTGGAAACACCCAAATGTCTTCCAAGGAAATTATCGATAATTTCCAATACCTGCTCACTCCAAAACTCCATTGGAAGTACATACAAATAGATCTAAACTAGGACAGCAGTGGGTTCAATTCGAGGATCAAATCCCACTCTCCAAGGTTGAACAAATAATCCTGTTGGACCATGATTCCTCTTTTCTGATTTGAAAGCCCTATTTCTATCGACAAGTGAAGAAAAACTAACAATAAAATATCCATTGCTAATAAACCACAAAGAATACTCACCAAGAGGCTCCCAATTTTTTTGGACCCAAGAATGCAAAAAATTTAGGGTAGGGTGAATACCCATGAATTTACAGATCAAATCATGATTGGTTCTATATAAAATTGTTTCTTTGACCATATTTGGCTCAATGACAATATTTGGCCTTGATTATGACTATGGCAAGCATCCATTAACTCCTTGAGATGTTGATCTATTTCCAGTAGCTGTAAAGAGCATTTTTAATGCAATTTTTTGTTCTTCTTCAATCTTTGATGGAGATTTATCCTTTAAAAAATTTGCAAAAGAACTATGTCTCTCTAGAAGAGGATCCTGAGGTGTCTCCATTGGGCCCTCCTGGGGCAGCAATATTGTCTTCAAATCCACAGTAACCATAAATCTCTTTGGCTACCCAACTTATGCCCTAGTTTTCTCTTTTAGAGCTCTTCGCTTCCTCTTCCTTGAAATATTGCCTTCGAAAATTGATTATCTATTACATTTTGAATCCACTACATTTCCTCTGGCTATATCTTTTTCTTACTGTAATCATCCAAGTCAAAATATTATTGCTGGCCACTATGGCCAATAGATATCTTCTTGTGTATTTTCCCTACAATATTCTTTGAAACCCTTCAAAACCCTCACCACAACTCCTTTACTTCATATCATTGTTATTTGTATTTGAAACCCTTCAAAACCCTCACCATAACTCCACTTCATATAATTGTTATTTGGAATCTATATAGCAAACCACTATGCCACTACTCCATGAGATGGCTTCTTCAAAAGCTTCTTCATCCAAGAAGATGAAAAAAATTGAGTAGGTCTTATGGAAATCCTCCATAAAATGTATTTTGTTACCTATTGGATAAATTTCATCTATAGTTCAAAAAAATTCCAAACCATTGGGACTAAAATTTAAAGCCACTATGTCTCAAATACATTACATCCTCCCAAAATAAGGAAAAACATGTCAACCTTGGGATATTCTCCTATCTGCACCTTGAAATTTGTATATTTACCTTTAAATGATAAGGTTCCTCCATTGGCTATCATGACCTCAAAGAAATTATAAGTATTTATATAGCAATTGGCTTATTTATCCAGTTGTGGATTAATGAAATAATGTGTTATACTAGAGTCAATGAGTATTATTAGTTATTGGACTTTAAAATGTCCTATCACCTTCATAGTTTGAGGAGTAGATATTCCTGCTAGAGTGTACACTAAATTTTTTTTTTGTGGTTCTTTTGGTGATTTGGGCTCCTCCAAATCCTCTTCCTCCTGATACTCCTCTTCTTCTTAGGGTTATTTAGTTGAAGATCCATCCACATCAAGCAAATATAATTTATGTTGTACATATTTAGGTCTTGAATAATGTTTATCAGCATGATTATAGCCTAGCCCTTGTGCTCTATGGGCTTCCATATCTTTCTAAGTCATTCATTTGATGGTTGGTAATTTATTGGTCAAATTTGCTACTAACTTCGATGGAATTTGAGGGTAGGCCTATGGAAACTTGGATGTGCATCTTTGAGCAGGGAATTTATCCTCTACCAATCTAGCCAATTCTATTACCTGCATCATGTTTTGTGATTTGAACAGTCTTATATCATCTCTAACATCATCTTTCAACCCACTAATGAAGCAATTTTTAAAAAGTCATCACTCAAGCCTTTTGTGTGGTTGGCCAATTTTTCAAACTAAGTATGATATTCCTAAATTGTTAAGGTCTATTTCAATTTAGTGAGGACTCTTATGAATTCCTCATACTCATTAGGTCCAAATCAAGTGAGTAATTATTTCTCAAATTCTTTCTAATATATATATATATATATATATTTTTTATTTGTGGAAAAAAATCTTTCTAATATAGACCCAAATGCATACTTATCCATTGATACCATTGTAGTGCGTCATATTCAAAATTTAAAGATGCAATTATGAGTCTTAAATGCTCAAGAATATTATGAAGAATGAAATACTAGTCTATCAAACACAACCAACCATTAGGATTATTTCCATTAAATTTTGGAAAATCTAACTTGGGCAATTTATATATACTATTATGGGAATTGGTATTGTGTGGTCCCCCTTTTGAATTTCTTGAACTTCTAGACTTATTTTCAAATTCATTATGATCAATCCAGTTGTATGTGTGAGTTGTACCTACTAAACGACTATCAATACCATCGAATTTATCAGTGTGTCTCTTAATTTGTTCTACTCATCTAGCATATAATTCAATATCATTCAATATTTGGTTGTCAACTTCAATTAGGGCCTTAAATTGACAAATTTCACTTCACACTTGACTTAATTATGGATTTATTTGTTGACCTAGTTGATTACCTAGATGTTCACCTAGTTGATTAATTTGGTGATTTATTTATTGCTCATTTGGGCACATCTAGTACTTGTGGCCATGTTTTTGTGATTTGAGCCTCACAAAATTACTTATGGATGATGTATACCAAAATGGTCAACCTAAAAATATGATTGAAATGGACTATACCCTAGAATGATTATTTTTATCTCCAAAAAAACTTATGGGTGTTGTATACCAAAACAATAAACTCAACAAGACAATCGTAATGGACTATACTAAACAATGATATTTTTTGCACCCTAAAATTTTGGATGATTGTTTTTCACCTAGGATATCTCATGGTCCAATAGGGTTATTTTTTACACTAATAGAATACCACTTTTCACTTTTTTTTACAAGAAAAAATTGTAATTTTATTTCAAGAGTGAAATAAAATTACACTTCTCAAGTGCCTTAGCATAAATAGAAACCTAGATAGAAGCATATTACTAGGATTCAAGATATAATTACAATCAGAAAGATCATAGAGAAAAAAATCCCATCTTCAAAATAGAATGGGGATAATAAGGATAAATAACCTTATATATCAAACTTAATCATCCAAACAACCTCCATGACCAAAACTTGGATAGAAATCAGTGAAAAATAAACTAACAAAATATAAAAGAAACGGTTAGAAACTACCATAAATCTCTAATCAAATGAAACATGCCCACAGTAAAAAACCTATATTTAGCATAGAAACTAGGGATATGATATGTGGGTGAAAGAAGTAACTCCATCCTTGTTCTCTTCCATTTGTAAGAAACCTTCTGGAACCTGTCGACCTTATTTTGATAACCTATATGCTTCTTTATTTAATTTCATATAAACATGTGGAAAAGAGATATTTTCAAAAATAGAAATCACCTCTAGTAGTTCATCTCCCACTAGTTTGAGCAAATTATTTTTTAATTGAGTATATCTATTCATCCAATTGATGACTAGAGTGGAATCTCCAAAAAATTGTAATTTTTTCACATTTCTCTCCACAACACACTTCATTAGCAATCTCAATGCCTGAAACTTAGAAAAATTGTTGGAACCTATCCCAAGACCTACTTTAAATTTGATATAGTGGGTATCTAATAAGTACATAATACCTCTCATGCTACTAAAATATGAGTGTCTCTAACTAGCCCCATCAAAAAACCCCATGGCTGAGACTTTTCAATGAAAAAATTATCTACTTGTTATGTTTGTCAGGCCCTTTTTTGATTGATACCAAATCCTTCACCTAAAATATGACTTGAAATGGGGAAATTATATTCCCTTCAAAAATAGTTGCATTTTTTGCCAAACATATACCCCAACATATAGGACATGCTAAAGAAAGAAATTGTTTCAACTCTTTTTTCAAAAACCATTATCTTAAGAATACCTCCATTGTTTCTCCTTCCCAAATATTTTGTACTCCAGTTATTTGTTTAAATTCTAACAAAACCTATTGAGAAAAAGGGTATTTTATTAACAAATGTGTTTCCTCCTCTGACTAACACAACATACAAATACTTGGACCTTGTTTGCTTCTCCTCTATAAAACTTACCAAGTCAAAGCCTTGTTTCTCAAAGCTAACCACATGAAGATAATTATCTTTTTTTGGGCAGATAATTTCCAAATATGCTTCCACCAAGTAAACCCTTGAGGATGAGGGTCAAAACTTGCTTTATAACCAAGTCTAGTTGTATATTGACCCCTAGATTGGTTGTATGTCCAAGCACTAGTATATGGTTTAGCTCTCATCTTGATATAACTCTTATTAATACTATCAGTGTAAGCCTTCCATAAAACAACCTACTCATCAGAAAAACCCAAGACCTAAGCCTGCTTCCAACCTTGGATCCAAAGACTAGAAGAATATGATTCTCCCATCTTATGAAGAAAGTAAAAACCCTTGTCTTGTAAAGAACTTATCATAGATTTCAGCAACAAATTTTTTCTCCACAACCCAAAATAGAATTAGCCCCTATTCTAACTTGTTCACCATTGCCCACTTTCCAAGCCAAATATTTTCCAATCATAGGAAAGGCTTGTACTAGTGCATTCCATTAAATGGAAATATTTTAATGTTTTATGTGAAAATCTGATCCAATCCATAAAGGTCCCTATAAAAATATAATTTTGTTCAATAAACTTCTTTCATAATATTTCTCTGGTCAAAATCCTCCATAAATTTTTTGATGCCAAAGAAGAACCAAAAATATGGATATTATTTTTAAGGCCCCAACCACCTTCCTCCTTTTTCCTAGCAATACTTTACCACTTAACTAAAGGAATGCCTTCATGTTCCTTGCATCCAATCCAAATAAATTTGAAGCAAAGTTTTCTTATTTTCTCTAGAACTCCTTTGGGAATGAAGGCCAAGGAGTGCCAAAACATAAGAATTGCCTCAAGAACCAACTTTACAAGTGTTAATCTCCCACCAATAGACAACCATATATTACACTAATGGTTAATCCTAAATTCAATCTTCTCTAAAAGTCATCCCCAATCTCTCTTCCTATAAGTATTTGGATTCAATACAAACCCTAGATACTTTAAGACTTCCTTGAAATCTAAGAGATTAAAAGGAAAAATTATTATTAGATCCTGTGTAATCTCCTACTCTATACCATTAAAGCAAATAGAGGATTTTTAAAAAATTATCTCCATGTCGGTAGCAATATTGTAAGTGTCCAATATTTCCTTCAACTTTATAACTTCCCTTAAAATGACATTTGTGAACAAAAATACATCATAAAAAAATAATAAATGAGATAAATAAAGGACCCCCACTTTGATATTGGACAAGGATCCTACCCTCTTTGCATCCAAAATAGATTTACTCGATCCTTCAACAACCCACAAAAAAAATAAAGGAGATAAAGTAAATCCCTATCTCAATCATCTTGAGGGTCTAAAGAATTTGGAAGCTGATACACTAATAAGAACAACAAAAGATACAGAATATATACATCCCATAATCCACTTTACTACTGGATAGCTAAAACCCACATGTAAGAGCATCAATCTGAGATACAACCAACTAGTTCTATCATAAGCTTTAGATAGATCTAGTTTAAGGACCATTGCAAGAAGAATTTTAGTTTTAATAGAGTGTGGGCCCTCTTATGCAGCTCCTATGGCTTCAAAAGATTGTCTACCTACTAAAAACACAAACTGCTCCTGGGAAATAACTTTAAAGAAAATATTCTTCAATATAGTAGCCAAAATATTTACAATAATTTTATAGATATAGTTACACAACGAAATAGGTCTAAATTCATCAAACATTTTAGGCTTCTCCTTTTTTGGAATAAAATCTAAAAAAGTGGAGTTAAAAGCCCCCAAAACCTAACCACTCAACCTAACTTCCTCCATTACTCTGAGAAGATCCTCCTCAACTAGATCATAGAAAACTAGAAAAAACTCCACAGGCCATCCATCAAGCCCTTTATTTTTATTATTTTTGAAATAAGTCAGGATAAATTTCAATTCTTTCTTTTTGACCTCCTTCATAAGTAAGTGATTGTCCTCCTCTATAACAAAATTGGGGAAGAAAGTAGTTAACTTTAAAATTTCCCCAATATTGACTCCATCATCTTCTTTATTGATAGATTGAAAATATTTTACTCCCAAATATGTTAACTCAGAAAAACTCTTAACAAGGACCCCTTCTTCATTCTGCATCTCCCAAATAGTATTAACCTTATTCCTATGATTAGCAAAATTATGAAAAAACTTAGTATTTGCATACCTTTTTTAGCCATACAACTCTACTTTTCATTCTCCATTCAGCTTCCCTCCACTCCAATAATTTATTCTTCTTAATTTCTAGTTTAGTAAATCCTAATTTCTCCTCCTATTTTAACAAAATAGCCTCATTATTTTTATGAATTTCTAAACTTTCCTTCTCCACCAACTTAAGATCTCTATCCATACTCTCCTTTTTAACTGCAATCCAAGATGACACAACTCCTTTTAATTTTTTTAGAGCAACAACAAATTGAAAACTTACTGATGACCTAGAAATTTGGTCATAACCAATCCATTCTTTTTTAATCAGTTGTTGAAAATATTCTTCCTCCAACCAAATTAGATTGAGATTAAAAGGAATGACAGGTTTTGCCTCTTCACTTTCTAATTGAATAAAAATGGGAGAATGATCTAAGCCACCTCCAATCTCAATCCATGATTGTTTTCTATCTATTTCATTGTATAATGTCTCTGAAATCAAAAATCTATCCAACCTCTCTGAGATCCTAGCTTCCCCAACTCTATTATTTCTCCATGTAGGCATTAATTTTATTGGTTCCAAATAAATTAAACCAACTTCTTCAATCATAAGATCGAAGTACTATACAAGTCTATCAAGTCTTGCATATTCTCCCTAGACCTCACTTCTATTCATAGTAAAATTTAAATCCCTACCAATGATAACTCTTTCATCCCTAACACACCTTTGGGAGAAAAAATCATCCTAGAAGACCTACCTATCTTCATAGGGACCATAACTATCACAACCCTCCTTGGTAGACCACATAAGTGATATGGACTCTATATTCAGATATAGACTTTGCATGCAGTGATATGGACTTTATATTTAGATATAGACTTTATATGCAGTGATATGGACTTTGCATTCAATATAGACTTTGTATTCAATAACATGGACTTGGTATTCAGTAATGCAGATTTTGTATTAAGAGTAGGATTTGCTAATACTTAATCATGTTTTCGTGTATGGATAGATACATTTGATTTTAGATATGGTTTTGCTAATGTTTTGCTTGTTTCAAGAACAAGTATCGCATGGATGAAAGGATAATTTTTAACAAAGAAAGACAAATTGAGGGCTAATAATTATTGTTAATCACAATGTTGAGTTAATTACTAGTTTAAGTAATTAGTTGTGATCTAGATCTGATTAAATGATTTTTGTAAGTTTCATGAAATATTTATTAATGAATAATGTTTTGAAATTCAACTTAATTTAATCATATTTAATTTGGTTAATTGCAATTACTAGGAAATACAATTAAGTGTTTTGTTCTCATTAGATTTGTTCAAATTTGATGAGACCCAAAATAGAGGAGAATATCCTTTATAATCCCTAATAGTGCTAAATTTGTAATATCTTTAGAAATAAGAAACACAAAATAAAATAAGGTCAAGCATCTTATCTTCACTTGGATCTCCTTCCTAACCCCTAATAGTGCTAAATTTGTAATGTCTTTAGAAAAGAGGAGCACAAAACAAGATAAGATCATTCACCTTATCTCTATTTGGACACCCTTCTGATTATAAAATTAATTTAATGATTCCCCTCCCACATGGGAAGATGGAAATTTATGAATTATTTAATATGAAGCATCTTTTATTGTCATGGGATAAAGTTCTTTAAACTCTCCATTAAGGGTTTAGAAGGGTCTAGCACGAAGTGGGAGATTAGAAAGAATACTTGGAGGCAAGCAGGAGAATATTAGACACTTGGAAATTTAGAAGGTGATTTGCGAAGCAGGTCAGAGCCTCCTACCTTTGCCTTTGTCATAAAACTTACATTATATCTTTGATATCAGTGCTTAATATTGAAATGTCTTATGAAGGCCAATATTTTGTTTGCACACATGTTACTTAATGAATGGATGTATCTATATTTGATATATATTGTATGTCTAATTAGGCTTTCATGATTAGTTTAGGATTGGTCCTTCAAAATTCCCCTTGACATAGGTATTGACTTATATATAGGTGCATATTGACTTGAAATTATTGAAAGTTGTTTTATGTTGTTTAGAGAGTGTAGTATTGGATTGATTATGTGAAATACCCTTATAGCATTGTTTTCATAGACATCGAAGGTATATGACCTAAAACTTAGATTCCCTAAGACGGGGTTTGTCTTTACACCAAACATTATCTTGGAATGCATCTATTTGGAGTTTGACTAAGTCTATTTCATTTATGTAATATTTGTGTTGATTTCACCATGCTACAATACCATGTCTCTGTAAGTGAAATCAGACAAATGCAACTATGTTCAGAAATGACATCTTATAGACATAAATTACTGATTATTGCTAATCAAGTTTTGGAGGATATTATTGTAGATTCGTCTTCAACCCATGTTTGAAACAATATGAGGTTTGGTCATCTTTAATCTAGCAAAAATTAGTCTCTATGGTACTGTGTAAACTAATGTCTATAAGAACCATTGTCTACTAAATTGCCTATAATTTCAACTTGCTAAATATTACCTTAGTCACCCCTAAGCAACATTAGTTTATATTAATTATCTTGAGCACACTGAAGCACATTAGGCAGGAAGACCTTATTGGCTTTCCTAAAATAATATCCCACATCAATGATGTGGTAGATATTTTTCACCTTAAAAGGGAGCCATCAATTGACCATCACTGAAGCACCATCGAGTGAGGCCTCCCTTACATTTTATAAGGAGCTAAGCCATTTATCAGTTTAACATTTTTTCAATGTAGATGTCTATCTCATGGTTTATGTTTTCTTTACTTGACCACTTGGGGCAAGCTATGTTAATCCTACTTTTATTATAAAATAATAAGTATGATTATCTCACATGCTCCACACAAGAGCATGTGGTAGCTTTAATAATAGGGAAGCCTACCTTAGCTAAATGACCATGCGATGGTGTTCATGCTAGCCTAATTGACGTTGTCTGTGGTTAATTCATTGAGTTGGATTCTGGTTATTGATTAGTTTATGTTGATCGATTGTTGATGATATTCTCACAATGACACTGAGAGGGGGGGTGAATCAGTGTAACTATTTAAAAACTTGAATCTGCAACTCTTAAAACTTAAAAATACAAGCTTAAAAATAGATAAAGCAAGTATAACACAAGAGCATCACACAACACAAGATTTAACGAGGTTCACCGATGTGGCTACTCCTCAAATAATGATTGTTTGGACTACAATCCAAATCCAGTCTTTGCAAGGATTCAATCTTTACAAATAGTTTACCAGCACCCATTGGAAGGAGCACCAACCCCTGATTTTTCTGCTACAACAGATAGGAGCACCAACCCCTTTTACCAAGCACCAACTTGAATTTCTATTTTAAAAAAAAATTGACATAAAAATGTCTTCTCTTTTGCAAGACCCTCACTGGTCTATAGCTCATACAACTTAATCTCACAGAAGCATAAAGAGAATTGTTAGAATCTCAATATCTTCTTTCACAGTCTAAAACCTCTCTTCTGATTTTTCAATAAAAATTACATTCAGGTTTTTGTTCTTTTACTGTACTTCATGCAGCACTCTTACTCAACCTTTTCTTTTGTTTTTCACTAATAACCACGGTTGCAGTAACCTCTCTTACTGTACCTATTCGAGTCTTTATACTTGATTTCCTTGAACGGCTCAATTTGAAACGGCTCAAATTTTCCCTCCAATATTCCATGCAATCTCGGCTATGATCAATCTGTCAAACCCTCTCTGACGCGTTCTGCCTTTTAGCCGCTTTCTTTCTGTCTTATTCTGACATTCTTCTCTGCACATTCTGACAACCTTTTTCTGCGTATCCTGACACCTTTTTCTGCGTATCCTGACAGCCTTTCTGCGTATCTCGGCGCTCTGTTCTTCTTTCTTCTCTTTTGAATTCTGTGCTTTCACTTTCTTCTGCGCGTGACTGTCATTTCTTGATATACGCAACCTGTTAATTAATTTCTTTGTAATCGTGATTCTCGGTATCCACCCCTGTAATAGCTGTTCTGTCTTCAATGGACAGTTCTTGTAACTGCCACCTTTGTCAGCCATGCTGCATCACGGCCTGCAATGACCGTTCTTTTCTTTAATATGTTGTTTCATACCTTCCTTTTGTAACCCCGTTTACCTTGCCCTTGGGTGGGGCCCTATTTTTTCCCTTGGCCTTTTCCCCCCCCCCCCCCCCCTCCCCCCCCCCCCCCCCCCCTCCCCCCCCCCCCCCCCCTGCTTTTTTTCTTTTTGCCTTTTTGACACCTGTCACTGTGCATGCTTCTTCGGCTTTTTCCCGCCAAACTGTTACCTGTCGCGATATCGCGACATTTCTTCCTATTTGACTTTATCTTGAACTGTTGACCGTGAAAACCTGACTTGTCGCGACATCGCGACGTTTTCTGCCTCCTAGACCTTCTCTCTGCATGCAACCGCGAAAACATTACATGTCGCGATATCGCGACATTTTTCGCCTCCTTGTTCTCTACTCGGCATGCAACAACGAAAACCTTACATGTCACGAAATCGTGACGCTTTTCGCTTTCCTGCACTTTCCTTCGCTTGCCTCCACGAAAATGGAACATGTCACGAAATCGTGACACTTTGGACTTCCATACACTTTCCTCCGCCAAAATGCATGTCGAAATCGTGACACTTTGGGCTTCCGTACACTTTCCTCGGCAAGCCTCAGCGAAATCGATAACATGTCGTCAAATCACCTCCCAAGCCTCAAATCAACATGTCGCGAAATCGTGACGCTTTTGCCTTAGCGTTGTTCTTTGCTTTTCGCCCATGAAAATGCAACGTGTCACGAAATCGTGACATCTTTAGCGTCCATACATTTTTCCCTTCATGCACCAGCGAAATCAAGACATGTAGCGAAATCGCTACAACTTTGTGCCTTGCGCTTCCAACTTTGCTTCGACTCGCGAAACTTTAGACTTGTAGCGAAATCGCTACACCTTTGTGTCTTGTGTTTCGAACTTGTAGCGAAATCGCTACACCTTTGCGCCTTGCATTTCGAACTTGTAGCGAAATCGCTACACTTTTGCGTCTTGCGTTTCGACCTTGTAGCGAAATCGCTACACCTTTGCGCCTTGCATTTCGAACTTGTAGCGAAATCGCTACACCTTTGCTCTTTGGCATCTGAACTCGCTTGGCCCGTGAAAGTCTGACATGTAGCGAAATCGCTACACTTTCTTGACTTAGTGCTTTTTCTTTGCTTTTGCCAGTGAAACTCCGACATGTAGCGAAATCGCTACACTTTTGTTGTCGTACATTCTCTCTCTTCTTCGGGTCGCGAAAACCCGACGTGTCGCGATATCGTGACACTTTTCGTCCTTAGTGCTTTTCTTCCGAAACTGTCGTGATATCGTGACACTTTCTCATGCACTTTCTCTCTCCTCTGTTTTGTCACGAAATCGTGACATTTCCCTTCTCTCTCCTGGAAATCACATTTTCAACTGCACTTTCTCTCTCCTCCTTTTTGTCGTGAAATCGTGACATTTTCGGCTGCATTTTCTCTCTCCTTTTTGTCGTGAAATCGTGACATTTTTAGCTGCATTTTCTCTCTCCTCCTTTTTGTCGTGAAATCGTGACATTTTTAGTTGCATTTTCTCTCTCCTCCTTTTTGTCGCGAAATCGTGACATTTTCGGCTTCATTTTCTCTCTCCTCCTTTTTGTCGTGAAATCGCGACAGAAAACATGTCGCGATATCGCGACAGTTTTCTTACTTGTCTTTTTCGCAAAATTTTGAATCTGGGTCACTTCTGTTTTCCTTGAAAATCATTGTACTTGATCTGACTGACCTCTGAACTGCATCAACTGCATCAATCTGTCTGTGTTGACAACAATGACAATACTTTTGCAATGCTTTTGCTGCACCTTGCTCAACAATCTCCCCCTTTGGAATTGTTGGCAACACACTGCAACCTTGCTCAATTTCTTCTCCCCCTTTGCCAATAATACCAAAGGGTTGCTGCGAGACTCCCCCTGAGTCTATGCACAACATTCTCAGGCATAAATGATTTGAATGCTCCCCCTGAGAATGTGTTCCCTATAGCTAGTCAGTGCTTGGGTAGTGTGACTACTCCCAACTTCTTTCGAAGGTACTCAAAAACTTCCTTGGGCAATGGTTTTGTGAATATGTCTGCTACTTGCTCTGTAGTTGGAACAAACTCCAATTTGACCTCTCCTTCTGCAACTTTATCTTTCAAAAAATGATATCGGATTGCAATATGTTTGGTGCGGGAGTGCATGACCGGATTCTTTGAGATGTTGATTGCACTAGTGTTATCACATTTAACTAAAATTGGCTCATTGAAGTGAATACCAAGGTCTTTTAGTGTTTGTCTCATCCATAATATCTGTGTACAACATGTTGTTGCTGCAATGTATTCAGCCTCTGCTGTGGATAGAGAGACTGATTCTTGCTTCTTGTTGTGCCATGCTACCAGTTTATCTCCAAGATAAAATGCTCCTCCACTGGTACTTTTTTTGTCATCAATGCATCCTGCCCAATCTGCATCAGAATATGCAAAAAGAGTGAAGTCTTTTCCTTTTGGATACCATAGTCCATATTCCATAGTACCCTTGAGGTACCTAAAAATCCTTTTCACAGCTGTCACATGAGTCTCTTTGGGACTAGCCTGAAATCGTGCAACCATGCAAACTGCCTGTAAGATATCCGGTCTTGTGGCTATCAAATACGACGAGCTCCCAATCATAGATCTGTACATTGTTTGATCAACATCTGGAGATTTATCATCCTTGCTCAACTTGCAGCTTGTTGTCATGGGAGTGCTAACAGGTTTACTATCCTCCATTGTGAACTTTTTCAGCATTTCTTTCACATATTTAATTTGAGAAATGAAAATCCCTTTTTCGGTTTGATTAACTTGCAATCCAAGGAAATATGAAAGTTCACCGATCATAGACATTTCAAATTCTTTCTGCATTTTGTTTGCTATGTCTTTGCATGAATCATCATTGTTGCTCCCAAATATTATATCATCTACATAAACAACAAGGACAATGAAATTGCCATTTTCAGTTTTGATATATAAATTGCTATCTACCATACCTTTCTTGAATCCTTGCTTAGTGAGATAGCTGTCCAATCTTGCATACCAAGCTCTAGGTGCTTGTTTCAAGCCATACAATGCTTTCTTCAGCTTGCAAACAAAGTTAGGATTGTCACAGAGTTGAAAGCCATCAGGCTGTTCAATATACACTTCTTCTTCAAGATTTCCATTTAGAAATGTTGATTTCACATCCATCTGATAAACTTTGAAGTTCCTATGAACTGCTAAAGCCAAAAATAGTCTTATAGCTTCAAGTCTGGCTACTGGTGCAAAGGTCTCTTCAAAATCAATCCCCTCAACTTGAGCATATCCTTTACAGACCAATCTTGCTTTATTCCTCACAACCTGTCCGTCTTCATTCAGTTTGTTTCGAAATATCCATTTAGTACCTATTATGTTTTTATTTTTAGGTCTTGGTACTAATTCCCAGGTTTTGTTTTTCTCAATTTGATCTAGTTCTTCATTTACTGCCTCCATCCAGCTTTCATCTGTGCTTGCTTCAATAATGTTTTTGGGCTCAATTCTGGATAACAGAGAATAGTTATTTACTACTCTTCTTCTTGTTTGAATGCCAACTGTAGGGTCCCCAATAATCTGCTCTTTGGGATGATTTTTCTGCCAGCTGCCTGTTTTGAATTTCCTGTTTTCTTCTATTTCTAAATCATCTGATTCTGATTTTTGTCTCTCTTCTTTTTCTTGATTTTCATCTTCTTCAATAAATTCTTCATAAGTCGGGTAGTTTTCATTATGGCTGAATTTTTGTTTCCTACCTTCATCGACCTTAACATCTGCACTCTCCACAATTTTCTTCAGTCTTTTGTTGTAGCATGTGTAGGCTTTGCTTTTAGTTGAGTAACCAAGAAAGATACCTTCATCAGCTCTATCTTCGAATTTGCCAAGATTGTCTTCAGTCCGTTTAATGTAACACTTGCTGCCGAATACTTTGAAGTATTTTGTTGTAGCCTTCTTGCCAAACCACAGTTCATAAGGTGTTTTGCTTTCATGCGGCCTCAACATACACCTATTCTGAATGTAGACTGTAGTATGAACTGCCTCTTTCCAGAACATGTCAGCAATTTTGCTCTCTGTTAACATGGTCCTTGCCATTTCCTGCACGATTTTGTTCTTTCTTTCAACTACTCCATTCTGCTTGAGGTGTTCTTGCTTGCCGAAAACTGTCTTCTGATCCCATGTTTTTCACAGTATTCTGCAAACTCATCTGAAATAAACTCTCCTCCTCTATCTGATCTTAAACATTTAATTCTTTTTCCTGATTGATTCTCAACAAGATTTTTGAAAGTTTTAAACATCTCAAAGGCTTCTGATTTAAGTTTCAGAAATAGTACCCATGTCATTCTTGAATAGTCATCTATACATAGCATAAAATATTTGTGTCCATTTATGCTTTTCGTTCTCATGGGTCCACATAAATCAGTGTGAATTAGTTCTAAAGGCTTGCTCGTGAAGTATTCTTTTGCTTTGAAAGTGGCTCTGGTTTGTTTTCCCTTTTGGCATGACTCACAAATATTGTTTGAAGGTTTACCAATAGTTGGTATGTCTCTTACTGCCCCTTTTGAGCTGATTTTTACCAGATTATCAAAGCTTATGTGACCGAGTCTCTTGTGCCACAACCAATTTTCTTCTTCCTGACCAACCAAGCAAGCTCCTTCTGAAGTCTCTGAGAGTGTATACAGATTTCCAGAAGTTCTCAGTCCAGTGGCTATTAACTTTCCATTTTTTGTCTTTCTTACTTCACAGCCCTCCTTAAAAATCACTTCATGACCTCTGTCACAAATTTGACTTACACTTAGTAAGTTATGCTTCAAACCCATCACAAAAAGGACTTCTTTAGAGTTGATTTTACCGTCACTTAACTTAACTGATCCTTTTCCTACTATCTTGGCTCCATCATTGTTTCCGAATTTTACAGAACCACCTTCGTATGTCTGTAGCTTATCAAACTTCTGTTTGTCTCCTGTCATATGACTGGAGCATCCACTGTCCAGAATCCAAGGTGCAGATTTATTTTGGGCTTTGAGAGCTGTTTGAACGATTAGGGATTCCTTGTCTTTCTTCGGTTGTTCCTTTTCTTTCCACTGAGATTTGACAGCAGATCTGGTCACTTGTTTTACCTTCTCCCTTTCATTGGCTTGTGACAGTTTTTCGGGAAATTTTCTGTTTTGTTTTAATCCAGTTGATTGATACTTTCTTCCCTGGTATTTATTTCCTGCAAAAGAGCTACGACAATTTCTTGCAATATGTCCGAAGTTATGACAGTTATAACATTCTACAACATAATCTATCAAAGGTGAAAAAATATTTCTACTAGTAAAATTTCTTTGTTCTACATTATATCTACAACTTGAGATTTTATGACCATATGCATTGCATTTAAAACAATAACCAGAAAAGGAACGAGTGTACCTGGGTAATGGTTGTTGCCATGTTGTAGTAGGAGCCATGGGTCTTCTTCTTCTTTGATATGTGACTTTGGTGAATCCATCATTTGCAGTACTCCTTTCAAGCTTGGCCTTATTGTTTCCTTTTGCATGATACGGTTTTTCTTGATCAACTCTGATCTTGTCTTTATTCTTTATTGGTTCTACAATGAATGACCTTTGAGTCCTTTGAGGATTCTCCTTCATCAAAGCCCAAACCAAATTTGATGCCTGTAGGCCTTTGATTATTTAACATTTTATTCAGACTTTGCGAAGCTGTCTTCAAATTTATGATGACGACTCAATTTTCGATTCATTTCTTCTAGCTGCATCCTTAATCTAACTACGTCTTCTTCTAGCTTATTACACTCATCTATTTTCATGGTTAGCTGTGCTTCAAAATCTTCAGACTTTTTCTTAAATTCTTCGAGTTTGTACTTTCAAAGCGATTATTAATCCGCTAGCATCCTCAAATTTTCTTGAAATCTTTTTATTCTTTTTCCTTTCTGCACTTAACTCTTCAAGTGCAGCAACCAACTCACCTTCCAGATCTACCTCAGCCTCATCCTCTAATTTTTCTTCACACTCCTGGGTTTCCTCTGTTCTTTGTTCTTCAAAAGTCATGAACAATGCTTCACCAGTTTCTTCTTCTGAGTCCTCACTGGAACTGTCTTCAGAAGAGTCAATATTTTTGGAAATGAAACTTTTCTTCTTGAAGTTCCTTTTTCTAAAATGTGGTTTCTTCTTCCAGACATTTCTTTCTTGGTGTGTCCCTTCATCACTTTTGTTTTTCTCATTCATTGGGCATTTTGCTGCAAAGTGCCCGATGCCTCCATAGTTAAAGCACTTGAACGGTAGCTTACCTCTGTACTTTCCTTTTCCCTTTACTAATTTCCTAACAAAGTTTGCTTCAGTTTCATCTGTAGATTCTTCTTCCTCAGATTCTTGTTTAGATTTTGTATTTTTTTGTGCTTGAAAAGCCGCTTCTCTGTCTGAGGGCTTAGTTTGTCCAATTCTCATTTCATATGCTGTTAAGGAACCGTGCATTTCATCCATACTGAAAAAATTTAAATCTTTAGCTTCTTCTATGGCAGAAACTTTTGCATCAAATCTTTTATGGAGAGTTCTTAGTACCTTCTTCACAACAACTGCATCTTCCATCTCCTCGTCGAGTCCTCTTATTGCATTAATGATTCCATTTACTCTCAGCATATAGGCTTCTATGTTCTCATCATCAGTCATCTTTAATGCTTCGAACTGGGCACGATGTGTTTGCAGCTTAGCTTCCTTGATCTTGTTGTCTCCTTCATGAATGCTCTGTAGTTTGTCCCATATGTCTTTTGCTGATTTGCAGTTCATGATGCGTATCAACTCACTGTCTACTAATCCACACATAATAGCATTCTTGGCTTTTGAGTTGTTCTCAAACTTTTTCTTCTCAGCCGCATCTGTTGGAGGAACAGAGGGTATTGTGTATCCATTTTCAACGGATTCCCAGATGTCATATCCCAGTGCACACAGATATGTCTGCATCCTGAGTCTCCAGAAAGAGTAATTTGTTCCATCGAACAAAGGAGCTTTGTTGGAAGAGAATCCTTCACCGTCGGCCATTGTGGATCTTCCAAGATCACCTTAGCTGATTAAGCTTGTTCAGGTACCTTGCTCTGATACCAATTGTTAATCTCACAATGACACTGAGAGGGGGGGTGAATCAGTGTAACTATTTAAAAACTTGAATCTGCAACTCTTAAAACTTAAAAATACAAGCTTAAAAATAGATAAAGCAAGTATAACACAAGAGCATCACACAACACAAGATTTAACGAGGTTCACCGATGTGGCTACTCCTCAAATAATGACTGTTTGGACTACAATCCAAATCCAGTCTTTGCAAGGATTCAATCTTTACAAATAGTTTACCAGCACCCACTGGAAGGAGCACCAACCCCTAATTTTTCTGCTACAACAGATAGGAGCACCAACCCCTTTTACCAAGCACCAACTTGAATTTCTATTTTAAAAAAAAATTGACATAAAAATGTCTTCTCTTTTGCAAGACCCTCACTGGTCTATAGCTCATACAACTTAATCTCACAGAAGCATAAAGAGAATTGTTAGAATCTCAATATCTTCTTTCACAGTCTAAAACCTCTCTTCTAAATTTTCAATAAAAATTACATTCAGGTTTTGTTTCTTTTACTGTACTTCATGCAGCACTCTTACTCAACCTTTTCTTTTGTTTTTCACTAATAACCACGGTTGCAGTAACCTCTCTTACTGTACCTATTCGAGTCTTTATACTTGATTTCCTTGAACGGCTCAATTTGAAACGGCTCAAATTTTCCCTCCAATATTCCATGCAATCTCGGCTATGATCAATCTGTCAAACCCTCTCTGACGCGTTCTGCCTTTTAGCCGCTTTCTTTCTGTCTTATTCTGACATTCTTCTCTGCACATTCTGATAGCCTTTTTCTGCGTATCCTGACACCTTTTTCTGCGTATCCTGACAGCCTTTCTGCGTATCTCGGTGCTCTGTTCTTCTTTCTTCTCTTTTGAATTCTGTGCTTTCACTTTCTTCTGTGCGCGACTGTCATTTCTTGATATACGCAACCTGTTAATTAATTTCTCTGTAATCGTGATTCTCGGTATCCACCCCATAGCTATCGTTCGTCTTCAATGGACAGTTCTTGTAATTGCCACCTTTGTCAGCCATGCTGCATCACGGCCCTGCAACGACCGTTCTTTTCTTTAATATGTTTTCACCTTCCTTTACCCTCTTTTTGACACCTTTTATCACTTGTGCATGCTTCTTCGGCTTTTTCTCCAAGTTACCTGTCGCGATATCGCGACATTTCTTCCTATTTGACTTTATCTTGAACTGTTGACCGTAAAAACCTGACTTGTCGCGACATCACGACGTTTTTCGCCTCCTAGACCTTCTCTCTGCATGCAACCGCGAAAACATTACATGTCGCGATATCACGACGTTTTTCGCCTCCTTGTTCTCTACTCGGCATGCAACAGCGAAAACCTTACATGTCACGAAATCATGACGCTTTTCGCTTTCCTGCACTTTCCTTCGCTTGCCTCCGTGAAAATGGAACATGTCACAAAATCGTGACACTTTACCTTTCCTCCACCCCAAAATCGTGACACTTTGGGCTTCCATACACTTTCCTCTGCAAGCCTCAGCGAAATCGAAACATGTCACGAAATCATGACACTTTGGGCTTCCGTACACTTTCCTCCGCAAGCCTCAGCGAAATCGAAACATGTCGCGAAATCATGACGCTTTTCTGCCTTAGCGCTGTTCTTTGCTTTTCGCCCGCGAAAATGCAACGTGTCACGAAATCGTGACATCTTTAGCGTCCGTACATTTTTCCCTTCATGCACCAGCGAAATCAAGACATGTAGCGAAATCGCTACAACTTTGTGCCTTGCGCTTCCAACTTTGCTTCGACTCGCGAAACTTTAGACTTGTAGCGAAATCGCTACACCTTTGTGTCTTGTGTTTCGAACTTGTAGCGAAATCGCTACACCTTTGCGCCTTGCATTTCGAACTTGTAGCGAAATCGCTACACTTTTGCGTCTTGCGTTTCGACCTTGTAGCGAAATCGCTACACCTTTGCGCCTTGCATTTCGAACTTGTAGCGAAATCGCTACACCTTTGCTCTTTGGCATCTGAACTCTGCTTCGGCCCGTGAAAGTCTGACATGTAGCGAAATCGCTACACTTTCTTGACTTAGTGCTTTTTCTTTGCTTTTGCCAGTGAAACTCCGACATGTAGCGAAATCGCTACACTTTTGTTGCCGTACATTCTCTCTCTTCTTCGGGTCGCGAAAACCCGACGTGTCGCGATATCGCGACACTTTTCGTCCTTAGTGCTTTTCTTTCGAAACTGTCGCGATATCGCGACACTTTCTCATGCACTTTCTCTCTCCTCTGTTTTGTCGTGAAATCGTGACATTTTCAGCTGCACCTTCTCTCTCCTCATTTTTGTCGTGAAATCGTGACATTTTCGGCTGCATTTTCTCTCTCCTCCTTTTTGTCACGAAATCGTGACATTTTCGGCTGCATTTTCTCTCTCCTCCTTTTTGTCGCGAAATCGTGACATTTTCGGCTGCATTTTCTCTCTCCTCCTTTTTGTCGCGAAATCGTGACATTTTCCTACATTTTCTCTCTCCTTTTTTTGAAATCTGACTTTGTTGCATTTTCTCTCTCCTCCTTTTTGTCGCGAAATCGCGACAGAAAACATGTCGCGATATCGCGACAGTTTTCTTACTTGTCTTTTTCTGCAAAATTCTGAATCTGGGTCACTTCTGTTTTCCTTGAAAATCACTGTACTTGATCTGACTGACCTCTGAACTGCATCAACTGCATCAAACTGTCTGTGTTGACAACAATGACAATACTTTTGCAATGCTTTTGCTGCACCTTGCTCAACAGATTGATTAGTTTATGTTGACCTTGATTAGTTTATATTGATTGGTTGTTGGTGAGTTATGTTGATAGAGGTTAAATTGGACTTTGATTTGAGGATTGGTTGATTGTCAAACCATTTTTTGTATCTGAATACACCTTTACGTCTTTATGTAAATCAATATTTTATTAGAACACACCTATGTCTTTTATGTAAATCAACAATGGATTTGAAAGGAATGTTGTGTTTGTTTTGGAAGACCTCTTTTATTAATTTTACAAAATTCACCTTTAATGTGTATAAATTATCCTTTAACCATGCAAATGATCCCTTGGTATAAAGTATATGAAATAAGGATTCTATCCATAAATCAAACCTTAGAAGTAACAATTTGTGGAAACCAATGAATGAGCTTGAGATTAGTTGTGGAGGATAATTTATTAATCACTCCTTTTGAATATATTTTAGATTAGATGAATTAATCTTCCTTTTAGGTCCAAATTAGAGAATTAATGGATAAATCTTTTCTTGGAAACTCAATGATATTAGATGGATAAATCTTATATTCTAGAGTGAATGGATACTAAGAGGTTAATCTTACCAACTTGGTTTAATGAATGCATGTTATTATGCCTTTTGGAAAAACTAATAATATAAGTTCTTAGAATACCTTGTTTGGAAATATAAAGATGAATAACATGAATTGTCTATGATTTGGAAGGATAGAATAAATGATGTATTTAAGAATCTTGTTATGAGTAATATTAAATTTGAGGAAAGAATGGAATTGGAAGTTCATTCTTGAAGGAATTAGGAGATCTTTTCTTGAGTTCCAAATTATTTAAAGGATTAGGAGATCCTTTCTTGAATTCAATTCTTGAGGGAACTATGGAGTTTTCCTCATAGACTCTTTTAATATGATTCCAATGAGCATTTTATAATTTTAGAGGATGTAAAAATTAGAAGATTCTTATGTGACTTATTCATAAAGGATTTGGAAGAAGAAACTATATTATTCCTAGACTTGTATTGATAGATTGGAGAAGGAACTACGAGAGTTCTTTATACTATTGTAATTGAAACATTTGATTTTATGAAATATGAGGAAGTATTTTTGGAGGTTGGGATTATTCCCCATGAGGGTTCTTGGGATATATGTTATGTATATTTATATTGTGGTTTGTAATTGATATTTTATAATATGTTATTTACTTTCCAATGAAATGTGTTTAAATGAATGATGGATATGTATTCTCAAATATTTATGATGCAATGGTTTATATGTTTTGCTTTAATGATTATGCATAGTCTTTCATTAAGATGGAAATGTGAATGGAAATATGTTGTGGTGATTATTTTACAAACACTTGTGGATGCTTTAATCTACAAATACTATAGTAATGGAATGTTAAATAGTAATTAGTACATTTTGAGTTGGAGCTCGAAGGGGTTGAAGCCTAAGGATTGTAATCCATGTTTGAGTTGGATCTCAAATAAAGTTCTTACATTATGAGTTGTAGCTTGAATGTACATGTGGAATAGAGACCCACATGTGTTTGGGTTGGTACTCTAAAGATAAGAACTTAAATTCTTACATTTAAAGTTGTGACTCAAATGTACATGCTAAGTTGTAGCCTCCATGTGTCTGGGTTGGTGCCCAAAAGACAAGAATTTCAAGCTACAGGATTGACCAAGTCCTATCCACCTGAGTACTATAAAGCTTGTGGTATCCTCAAAATATGGTGCGATGAAACATGTGGTATAGAGGTTCGCATGTGCTTGGGTTATAGCCCTAAATATAAAGTCCTATAAATGGTTAATGATAAGAGTAGCTATGCTCTATGTAAAGTAGAATTTGGAATATTGTATTTATGTAATTTCCACACACAAAAAATGCTAACACTCTTGGGTTATTCTAAGTTAAGTAATGATTTTGGATCGTTACAATAACAATTAATAACTGATAACCTCAAACCCAAGTCTTTAAAAAAGAATTCTATCCACAAGCCTGAAATCATAAAGAAATAATTAATTAAGGATGTTGAGTTATTCCAGCCAATCAAAACACCCCCTAAATTTTTGGTAGCATCTAGAGATAAGAACTACCAGTCCCTAAGCAATTTACTTAACCCTTCAATGACTTTTGTACTTGCTCCCATGGTTTATTCTAGAAGGAATTCATCTATATTATGAATTTCTACTAGCCTAGCTAAGGCAATTATTTTAGATGGACTACCAAGACCTTGAATATTAAGGGATAATAAGATAATTTAAACATCTTAGAGGGATTTTATCCTGCTCTAAGGATCTCTTTGATGGATTTTTGTTTACAATACTGAATTTTCCTCAAAGCCTTCTCTTGTGCATGAAACAAAAATTATTTTATACCTATTGAAGTAGTGGAATATTCCTTTATATGGTCCAGACCTAACCATAACCTTCCAACAAGTGCACAAGTTATCAGCTAAAATTCTCTTTTCCTAGAATGTAACAAATATCTGCAAGAGGAACCTATCTCCAAAACATCCCCTGAAATATATCTCCCTAGAATATTCACCTGATAGGTCACAAAGACTTCTCCCAATAGTAGAAATATTTGGATCACAGTCCCTATTCAATGTGTTAGAGGTTGTCGGTCCATTATCCAAAATCTTAGAAAATTCCTTGTCCTTGGGACTTCGCTTCGAAAATTCATAAGAAAGTATACAAAGTTTTTTATTACCTAAGTCCATATTATTCTCATGTATTGTATAGTAATTTTCATAAGGCTTAGATGTCTAACCAATAAACATAATAGTATCAGGTTCCAATCCTTTCATAGTTTCTTTATAAATCTATCTCCTTCTCTAAAAACTTATGAATAGTGAAATGGAGATAAAGCTAGGCCCAAAATTTCTTTATCTTTCTCCAGAGTTTTGTTTCTAGGTTCAACAACATTCTTTTTGCTTATTTGTACCAAATCAGGGAACACTATTGATCTCTAAAAATAGGTATCTCTTGATTATTATTAGCTGACTTGAAATCCCCACTAGTCATTTATTTTCTCCTCCATCCTTTCTATGTGAAAGTTTGAGAAATTTTCTTAGCAGTATGTCCATAAACATGACAACAAACACATCTAAAAGAAATCTTCAAATAATCCAAGATTTGAGTATGAACTGTATTCCCCATAACTATCTTCATACAGTCTGGTAAGCCTTCACTTATATCTATCTCAACCAAAACTTGAGCTACAGACCAAAAAACGCTAGATTTGAAATAAATATATATATCCAATATTTTACCTAATGAATCTCCAATCACTTTAAAAGCTCTTTTTGACCATAACTCCATTAGAAGACCTGGAAGTTTTACCCAGGTCGAGATTCTCCTAGAAAATTTAGTCCTAGGACCAAAGCAATTCGTCCAAGCCTTCAAAGCCAAAAAATAAGACCCCCAATACCAACAACCTCCCAGAATTTTATGTGCATCTTCCTCATATCGAAAAAAGAAACCTATCCATCCTCTAGAAAGTACGTGAAAAATTGGCCCATATCCTAATATTGGGACCCATACCTTCTGCAACCACTTATTTAGTGTATTATTAGCTATTTGGCATCCATGAAATTTTCCAATAAGGACCTTCCCCAAAAACTCCAAAACTTATTCCATCCTCAAGTCTTACCCAAGTACCATTTTGATCTTCAACCTTCTCTTTTTAACCACTCTATGTGCCTTATGCACTTTAGTAACCGGAGTTGTAGACTATGTTGATTGTATGTTTGGACCCACTCCACTTAGGGCCTCTAAATCAAGACTTTTACTAATAAAACTAGAACCAAACAAAGGAAACTCTGTCAGACAAAGTGAGTTTGGATTGTTTGGAGCTTGCTCAAGTTTTTCTTCCTCGTAATGAAATGTTTGCTCATTCATTAGACCTATCACTTGAGTAGAGTGTTCTGAGACACCTGAGAGTGAGCAATCAATAGGACAACTGACTTGATTTGAACCTTTTGACATAGACTCTCCTCTGTCCACTAAAGTCTGATAACCTGTAGTATTATTTTGGTCACTCAAAAACCCAAGGACCCCTAGTTCTCAACTTCTAAATCTTATCCATAAATAAGGTCCTTGGTCCTTGGAGTTGAAAATATGTGTTGCCCCTCAAAGGGGTCCTCTAAGAAGTCCAAACATTCCTCTTCATTCTCCATAAAAAACAAGAAACCAATTTCCAAAATTATACTACCATTTTAAAAATACCAAATAAAAAATATTTTTACTTCGTTGCCCTAGCATTGTTGTACTAGCCATCGCTGCCCTAACATTATTGTTGCATTGTTAAAATATTTTTACTTTGTTGCCCTAGCACTGCCACACTCGCCTTCGTTGCCCTAGCACTACTATGGCACTGTTAAATCATTTTTACTTCGCTGCCCTAGCACTACTACACTTGCCTTTGTTACCCTAGCACTGATGTGGCACTGTTAAAAAAAATTTACTCCACTGCCCTAGCACTACTACACTCACCTTCGCTGCCCTAGCACTGTTGTGACACTGTTAAAATATTTTTACTTCGTTGTCCTAGAACTGTTGCACTCACTTTCACTACCCTAGCACTACTGCGGTACTATTAAAATATTTTTACTTCATTACCCTAGCACTGTTGCACTCTCATTCATTACCCTAGCATTATTGTGGCATTGTAAATATTTTTTTACTTGTTTATCCTAGCACTGTTGCACTCGCCTTCGTTGCCCTAGCACTATTATAGCATTGTTAAAATATTTTTACTTCGTTGTCCTAGCAATGTTGCACTCACCTTCACTATCCTCGATGGGGAATCTTTGCATATCAAAGAATACCATTTTTTGTATTTTTCTCTTTAAGTGAAGTAATATTTTTTTTCCACTAAAACATATACACAACATGAACTAGAAGCTACTCAACATCACCCAAAAAACTAAAAAATATTCAAAACGAGTCTACCTGTAAATTCGGTCAGCTCTGAATAATTATTTTCTAGATAATCCAACGCACTCTCGCTCTTCAGACTCCTCGTTCTCTTCTCTCTTCTCCCTCGACTCTCCCACACTAGCTTCCATTACCAAAAAGAAATAAAGTTTTAGCATATAGTTTTTTTTTCAATGGGTTTACACAGGATATCTCTTGTCACTATGTGTTTAGATAACTACAATTGACTCTATACCTACCTGCTAGAATCCCAACTATCACTATACCTAACTATATCCCAAATTTCATTGTACTTGACTATTATTATCTAACTATTACTATCACTAATGGTTTTATTCCTGATTTTCAAGACTCTTACTATATCTTCCATCTATGATAAGTGTAGTCTCCTCATATGACCAAGTCTATGTTAGGTTTAAATAGGGTTGAGAGGTGGTTGAAACGGTTATTAGGAAAAATCTAATCCAGGGTGTGTTTGGTTCCATGGGATATTTGATATACTCTTTTGGTAATGATTTGTGTTCAACCCAATATCTTAAATCTCTAAATACAGAGCGTTCCACCATACCTATAGTTGCAATATCCATTTTTTAGCATACTATTATAGTAACTATTTGGTATGTTATTTACTGGTGCACCACAAAATTCAAACAATTGATATTTTCTAAAGTTAAAGGTTTCCCCTAATTCTAGGGGGTCTCCCAACATACTTAAAGGTACATGGGAGCTCATCGTCGTATACGGTTGTTTTCTAAGGTCTGGGTATTGGAGTATCATCACCCCTCACTTCACTAGTTACTTTATGGGTAATTTATCTTAGCCAATAATGACAACTCCTCTAAGATATTTTAAATCCCATAGCATAGGGTTTCTAACCTATTACACTAGAATATAAAAAAATTAGACTACATTTTTTATAGGGTATTTAACAAAAAAGAACAAATGGAAGGAAAAAATTATAACTAACAAGAATTGAATGGCAAGGCATAAACTATTATAGCTACATCAAAACACAACCCTAGGAAATGCTCTAATACCACTTGTTTGGAACCTTCCAATTAAAATAAACATATCCACATGAATATTGCAATAAATTACAAAAATAATGAAATTGAAATAATAATATTGCAATACAAAATAGAAATGCAACAACTTTATCACTCAAAACATAATTGTATTACAAAATCACATGCCTATTCGAGGGGGCAACCTCTTTAGATACAAATTTTTGTTACAATTATAAAATGACTTAATAAATTTCATATATGCCTTTGCCTTTATGAAGACTCCTATCAACCCTAACCCTAATGCTCAAGGATCGATTTCACATGCAAGTGGAAACCAAAGCTAAAAACTTTTAATAAAGAAATAATTATAACTTTTATAATGATTACATATTATAGGCCCATATATCTAAGTACCCAAGGTGCCACATACAAGTTAGAATACATTACATAATGATGTTAGGATGGGGTCCTAACAAAACTTTTAATAAGAATATTATTTTGAAGGCATGTAATAAAAATGGATATTAACCATGAAAAGCTAGTTTAATAAAATTGTTAATAATCTAAAAGTAACTCAATTTTTGAAGTTAAGATGCAAGGGAAAATGAAAATTTAAATTAAAAGAATAAAAGCATAAAGGTAAATAAAAAGTTGAAATAAAAGGAAATAAGAATTGTTAATCATACTAGTTGAATTGATTTCAGACTATGATATGAACTTGATGTGCATATTGAATGTCAAAAACATGTAACTCAAACAAAATAAAAACAAAAAATATAAACTTAATTCCTATTGTACTTTTAACACAATTTGATGTATCAAACATTACATCCAGGGATCATATATATATATACTCTTTCACACTATTTTCATTTTTTAAATATTTCTTACAAATCAAGGAAGGCCTTTGAGAGTGGATTATAAAGTCTATAGACACAATGGTTTCATTAAAATTTTAATTACTATAAGTCTTAAAGCATAATGGACATGTTAACCTTTGAAAATGGTTAAATTTTAATCTTTGTGACTTCACACTTATAGTAAATATTCTTTAGAAGATATCAACATTGCATGTAAATGATTAAAAAGTAGAGTTTTTTTTAATAATAAGTAGGATGAAAAGTTCGATTGAGAGCGAGGTCATCTTCCCTATGGAGTGAGGTCGTCTTCCCTGTGATTTGAACGTGGGTCTCACATTGTATGTAAATGATCAAAAAGTTTTTTTTAAGTAGGATGTAAAGTACAATTGAGAGTACAATGGGGGGCCACCTTCTGCATGATTTAAAATTGGGTCACCTTGATGAGAGCCCAAAGATATACCAACTTGGATGTCTTAATGTCTTGACAAGGACATAAAATTATAAAAATTTTGATAAGAACATTAGTTTAAAGGTATTAACAACTATATATCTTAATCATAAAATTTTGTTTGATAAATTTGTTTTAATTTTAGTAACTCAAAGTTTGAAGTTGATATGCATAAAGCAAGTGAAATTTTACATTAAAATAAAATGGTTTAGAGGCAAATAAGAGCTTAAATTAAAAGCTACATGTTTTGAAAGAAAATCATGATTACCCAGGGATATGAACTTATTTTGTAATATATTTAGAAATTAAAATAAAGTACTTAAGCTTTCAAATTTTTTTTTTTTGAGTAATACTTGTATACATATCTACCATGGGGATTGAACTCGGGTCACATCAGTAATAATATAAGTGGCGTCCTTGTCGGTAGACCACACCCACGAGGATAAGCTTTCAAAATTAATAATATAGTTAACTTTTTAAATATTATTAAAGATAATTGAACAATATCTAAGTTAAATAACTTTTATATTAAATTACATAAATATTTAAAATAATAATGAATAAAAAATACAAGTTTGAAGTTTGAATAGTTATTAAGACTCTTCATTTTTGTTTCTACCTTTATTCAGTTACCTCGTGTGAGAATTAAAAACGATATCCTTTGTCTTACCATCTTTAGCTCACATTGGGATTTTATTATTACTTTTGAAACTCTTTTATAATAAAAATTATGGTTTTCATGGTTTAGGATATCTTTTACATTGAAATTAAAATATTAAAATTTGATTTTGGCATATTTTCAATTTAACATTTAAGTCAGCTTTGTTTCAATTTTCATTTTTTTAAATGTAGTTTTTTTTTTTTAAATATATTGTTAAAGTTGACTCATAATATCTATCAATTTGAACCTATAAAAAGTTATATTTTTTTATTTCCAGCATTTATTATTTAATTTAAATTATCTACATCATTATTTTTTACTAAATATTATTTTTCTCATCATATATGGCATCTAAGATGGTACCATTAGAGCGTATGATAATAAGACCTAAGACTTAGACTCAAAAAAATTTAACCTTATGAATTAGAGACTAAGTAATATGAAATGATTATGGAATAGAACATTCTTTAAAGTCATTTGAAGAAGCCTATGTTCATTGAAAAATAGAAATATAAATAGAGGATATTTTTATGTTTCACATTTGGAGAAAATTTATAAGCTTATATATGCAATGACTAATTCTTTCTATCGAATGATATGTTAAGAATGATATAAGTTTAACAGTTGAATACCTGGAATTTCAAGCGGGATATCGAGGTTCAAATGTTGTCAAATGATACATGCATATTTTTCAAGTTTTTTTAATACCACCATATAATTATTATGTAATATAAGATGAAATCTCATTTAATTAATTAAAATAACTTACTCAATTTCTTCTATATCCTTGGTTATAATTTAGATTCTCCTCTTAATGTCCAATGGGAGTGCATTTATATCAATAGGGAAACTACTAGTTTGTATATTACTGTCTTTTCATTAGTTTCAAGTCTCATCATAATGGTTGAACTAGTTTTATGCATCCTTGAAAGAAATAATGTTATCGCATAAATGAGTGATAAGAAATTTTATTTTTCCTTTCAATTTGTTTAGGCAATGTAACATTTTTTCTTCTCATTTTCATTCTATACAAGTGTTTAATACTTGTCTATACAGTGTTAGAAAAACATATAATATACCTATCATTTCCAATAGCTAAATTAATTTTGAACATAGTTGAACCTAATAGTTTTATTATATTAGTTTTTTACAATTTATTTGAATTATCGTTTTAATGGTCAAAAGAATCTCACAAAGAGTTGAATCAATAAATATTATCATACATGATTTTTTTTTTTTTTAACTTGTTCAAATGTGGTTTGAACTTGAATCTATTTTTTTTTAATTTTGTCCATCTAAAATATGAGATGAAAACGAAAAGGAAAAATTTTGACTGAGCTATAATTTATCTTAATATTGTTGTTAGATTAATTTACAAGGATCTTGTCTTTGTCTAAAATGTGATAATTGAAAACCTTCTCAATATATCCATCCATCTTGTATAAAAATGTTAGAATATTTATTTTATTACTTGGAATATTAACAACAATTCTAATTAGAGGGGATTGTTACTTTCTTATAACGATCTCCCTCTTATTTTGAATTGTTAAATGGCTAAACTTAGCCATGATGTATTATTTAATACTTTGTGCATGTCTCCCTCTTATTTCGAATGGTTAAATGGCTAAACTTAGCCATGATGTATTATTTAATACTTTGTGCATGTTGAAATAATACATCGATTATGTTCTAATATGGTAACAAAGCGGGTGGCTTTACCTCACTCCAACCTTTGCTCGGATTTCGGTGGACAAGGTTTGACGAACGGGCCCCGCTCAGATCTAGTGGTCGACCTCTCAGACCTAAGAGATGTCCCTAGAATTGACTGGGCGACTTGGGAGCACATCACGCGGACCTTTCTAGCTGACAGCATTTGTGATAGGCAGATCTAACTTAATGCAGGCATATTGAAGGCGGACTGGTGATTTGATCTAGAACACAGACTTGGAGGACTACCAACCTGTGTGGCGATTCGATCAGAATCAGAGCTGACAAACCTACCAATCGACAGACGAAAGTCTTAACCACGATCTGATGTCGAAAGTCTTAACCGCGATCTGACTGTCTATCAGACAGTCTCGATCCGATCTAAACAGCGTAGACCCCTGACGACGTTGAAAGGCTCAATCCGATTTGGCTAGGCACAGACCCCTGACGACGTTGAAAGGCTCAATCCGATTTGGCTAGGCACAGACCCCTGACATCGAATACTGAGGTGGACGCGGTGGGTGATCTACTAGACACAATGGATTGCATGATTCAAGACGCGATCTCAACCTGATGGCAACCTAAGGTGTGATGACCTGACGATACTTGGATCAGGGACCCAACAGCAGCTGATGAACCCTTACAACAAATTCTGATAGATCAGACAGTTGGTCGTTGGTGGACGACCGAATGCGAATGACGTGGAGGTTTTCAAGCTGACGAGGGACCGGACAACGGACCTGGACAATCGGACACCTAAGCCTAGACCTGACATGACGAGACCAGACAACAACTAAGCAACTACCTAGACGGACCTCACATGCTGGACAAAATCTATGCATGGGACCTACGTGGAAGGGACCAGAGTTGTGCAAAGAAGAATATACACGTGGTGAATCGAGGGCTGCACGGAGCGCTAGGGTTACCGCTTGGTTGGGTATAGTCTACCCAATGGTAGACACTACACTTGTTACACCATTTTATTTTTAAACCACCTATCGGTCTCCGTATCCCGAATGTGGGATATGAGTCCCCATGTAAATGCAAGCATTTCCTCCGCTGGAAACGACCGCATAGGCGTATTGTAGCTGTCGAACAAAAACCTGACACAGGGAATTTTTATTTGTCAATTTACTGTCATTGCTTGTAGGGATCTGGGAAGGTAAGACCACCTTTAGATCTGTTTTCAACTGATAAAAGGATCCTATGACGCTGCGAGGGTTTGGAGCTAGACAGAACCTGAGCAAGCCAGTCTTTGTTTTCTTGTGCTATGAAGGTGGAAAACATCATCATTTTCTATGTGTCGAGTGCGTAGAGGATCAAAATTGGAGGATCGAGAACTCTCGGTAGACGTGCATAGTGGAATTTTACAGTGTTGATTGAAGGCGGCCGTAGCCACCAAATCGTGCTCCCATGCAGATCGTTGAGACAACAATACCTGCACGATCTGAAAATCTTGCTCTCACAGGTCATTTGTGAACGATCTGAGCACCTTAGATATTTGTCAAAATCATGCGCGAACATTAAGAAGCAGGTGCAGTAGATCGTAAGCAGTGAAGAGGGCCGAATCTGTTAAGATAAAAGAGCGACAATGCACTGCAAAATCGTGCAGTTGTGGACGCGATGCACCAGGTATACTTGCAACATCAAAACAGATAGATGAGAGCGCAAATGCCAAAGCTAAACCATAGCAAATTTGCTATTCGATCCAGAGGTGATCGAGATCAGAGATCGACTCAGAGATGATCAAATTTCGAGTGTAAAAATCATTGTAGGAGAAGCAATCGCCGAACCCCGGAGTTTCAAACGTATTCCTCCGACCAGCAGAACGACGACATAGCGGCGAGAGTGAGCAGATTTACCAGAGATTAGCAATTCTCGGTGTTTGATTAGAAGGTGAGAGCATTGTAGAAGATTTTTAGTGGCATCACAAAACCACCAAGGAGATTGGTCGATTGGAAAAATCCAACGACGTTCAAGAGATTCGTCTTGTGTTATTTCTGGCACTTCTTGACGACATCCGATGATCAGAAATTGTCAGGTTTGAAGGTAGAATTTCCTGGTTTCATTTGCTCGTTTTGGCCTACTCGAGCTTGTACGACATCCGCTATTGCAGACAATTTGTTGCAGGTTTCATTCTGGGGAAATATCCAATATTTCATGTGGGTTGGCATTTTTGTGCCATAAAAACACGAAGACTCACACTAGTCTTCGACCAACACACGGTGTTCTGGGTCCCGTGTGGTGATCCGTGCGCGCGTTGCTTGCGCAGCCATACGTGGCATTGAGTGCCACTTAAACTGTCACACATTCCCCACTTGGAAATAAGGGTGAGCTGTTTTTTGATGGATTGACTCTCCGATGATGGTTGAATTTGCGCTTCTATGCTCATTCGTCACTTCGCACCCTAGAAGATAAATTTTACAATTTTTTTTCAAAGAGTTGATTGCATTTTGGTTGTTAAAAAAGTTACAAATTTTTTGAACAACTTTATTTTTGCACCATTTTGCAATTTTGTAATTTTGTAAACATTTATATTCACTCAAAGATGGTTGAATTTGCGCTTCTATGCTCATTCGTCACTGCGCACCCTAGAAGATAAATTTTACAATTTTTTTTCAAAAAGTTGATTGCATTTGTTACAAATTTTTTGAACAACTTTATTTTTGCACCATTTTGCAATTTTGTAATTTTGCAAAAATTTATAATCACTCACTTTGAGTGAATTTGAAAATTTGCTTATACGGCCCTATTGTAAAAGCCCTAAAGGCTTCATAGTTGCAATTTTTTTTTGCACACAGGGGGGATAATATATTTTCTTTTTCAAAGCATAATTTTTGCAAACAAAAGGGGGGATCAACTTGTAAGGGTGCATTTTCGGCAGCGAACGACACCTAAGCCTTCTTATCAATTTTTTTTTTGCAAAATCACTTTGTAAAAGGCGCATTTTCGACAGAGACTGACACCTTAATAGAATGGGTAGATCAAAGAAAAAGCAAACCCAAAAACGAACTGAATGTGAAAAATCAGTTACAAGTCCTTAATTTCCAGTAGAGATGGAAGGGACGGATTTTTATGAGGATGGAACATTTCTCACACTACGCAATGGTGTAAGCTCCATTCTCAATGATTCTGAAGCTTCTAAAGATCTTCAGATAAATGGTGCTCTAATCCCTATTGAAGTTATAAGGGCAATATAAATATCATTGGTTTCACTTGACATTGCCCAAAGTAAAACGAAAAGGGACATTAGTGAGGAACCAAAGGTCAAGCTTCTAATGGTCGATGTTTGTTGTGACACAAGTGACCTTGGGCCCATGATGGCCAATGCTTGTTGTGATACAGGCGACCTCATACCTTCAATGGTAGATATCAGTTGTAGCACATGTGATCTCGTCACAAGAGCAGATTTTGCTTGCAACACCAGTGACTTAAAGACTAATAATCCTAAAAAAGAGCTCCATAATCTCATCAATAGTGACAAATACCATATTGTTAAAAGCATTGATGAAGATGAAGAACTTGGGTGTTTTAAAAAACACACCAAAGGCATTGGATCCAAACTCATGAAGAAAATGGAATTCAATGGTGAAATATTAGGTAAACATGGGCAAGGCATTAAAACTCCTATAATGTCAAATGTCCAAGCCAAAGAATGAAGGCCTTGGCTATGATGGACAAGCAAGTACCAGTAAGACCATGTTTGTAAAACCTAAATCTCCTACAACTCCTACAAAGCATTATTGCAGTCATTGTGGTAGAACATGACATGTAGCAGCTAGGTGTTGGAAATTACATCCTTGTGACTCATGTGGATGTACAAATCACTCCTCTTCAAATTGTTGGTACAAAGTGAAAATGGCCAAAAAGGTTCATATCGATTGTGGATGGACACACAATGGACCAAGATGAAAGAAATGTTGTATGGCCAAAGTGTCCCTAACAAGAGGGCAATGTGCAGATGGACTCCACCCCGAAAGGGTGGATCAAGTTAAATTTTGATGGTGCAGCTTGTGGCAATCCTAGGATGGCAGGGGCAGGAGGAATTGTTAGAGATCACAATGGTAGTATCGTCATGGCTTTTGTTAAGCATATTAGGATCCAAACCAATCAGGTAGCTGAAGCAAGGGCTTTATGGAGGGGTCTCCTTTTATCTAAGGATTTGTCAAGAAAATTGATTGTGGAAGGTGATTCCCTGAACATCATTAATTATATGAGGACCAATTCATGCTCAGCCTGGAGAATTAAAGACATAATTGAAGAAGCCAAAATGCTTGGGGACCTCCAGGACGAAGTTCTTTTTCAGCATTTTCGTGAAGGAAACCATGCTGCAGACTTGCTGGCAGGAATGGGAGTTGAAGTGGATGACTTGGTTACGTGGACAACTAACCTACCCCATGAGGTGGACACTTTGGTCCACAAGGATTTGGACCCAAATGATGACTCAACCAATGTTAGTGTGGGTGAGGGTCGACACTTCATTCTTTGAACTCACTTGGTTTTTCCTGATTAAGGTGTTGGTTTTCGTTGTGATATGCTTTGGGGATGTCTTCGATAATTAACATGTTGTATGTTCTATTGGTAGTCTAGGTCAGGGTCTGCATACCCGGGTTTTATTGTGTTCCTTTGGTTGACCTCCTGCATGAGGATCCTCGGGTCAGTTTTTGTCATATTTGTGGTCTTCGGGTCGAAGAACTGGTCTGTTTGTGTTATGTTGAGCCTCCTGATGTGGGGTAGTTTGTATGTGTCCTTGCCACCCTGTGTGGGGCAGTCTAGATTGTTGACATTAGTCCTTAATGTTGTTCTGGTATTAAGGATGTCTCTTTACATTGGATGTATTCAGCCCCGGGCTGCTGCTCTTAATTATCTGCAGTAATATAATTTTCTTTAACTTACCAAAAAAAAGGTAAAACCTATGGTAGACCTAGAGGCAGATATTGTGACAGACCAAGTGGCAGTCCCATAGGCAATGACCCAAAGACAAACCTAAAGGTAGTCCCAGTGACAATGATTTAGAGGAAGACCTACAAGCAGATTTAGAGGCAATGATCCAAAGACAGATCCACAGGCAAATCCAGAGATAGACCCAGAGGTACACTTAGAGCCAGAGGCAAAGCCATGAGCCAGAGCAAGAGCCATAGCAAGAGCCAGCACACCAACATCTTTCATTATCTCTCCTTCACATTATGGAGGGGAGTTATCTATGTTATCCCAACTAATGGAATAAGTGGGGGTGTTAGAATATCTATTCCATTACTTGGAATATTAACAAAAATTATAATTAGAGGGGATCGTTACCTTATGTTACATACCCAATATAATATAGTCGTCAGCTATATTATGAACCATATTATTTGATTATTATTAATTGAAGTCCAATTGTTTTGTTTTAGTATCTATCATCATTCATTTCATATTTAATCTACGACCATCGCATTATTGCCTCTACGGTGAGGGTGTGCCCACCTGGAGTGGCAAACTGTTTCATTGACTGATTTATTCGAGTTCATTTCATAGTTATATCTTGCATGTATCTTTGTGGTATATATTGTAAAATAATTGTTGAATAATACGTCTCTAAAAGTCTATCGATGAATCCCGTAGGGATTCCTACCAACTGGTATCACGAGACACCAGTCCTGGTTATATCCACATAATTCCTTCAGCCCAGCGCACTCCGCAGTAGCATCATTTCACGAAGTTAAATTCGTCGGACAGAAGACCAACACCCACAGATCTCGAATACGTGGCCAACGCATCTCTGAGAAAATTAGCGTCCACCTGGGTAATACGGGTGCCATCGTATTCCTAATTCGCCACCTCACGCACTTTCGAACACACTCCAGAACGTAGGCAGTACTATATCGTTGCCAAAACAGACCAGCAGCCTAAATGATTTTTATCGTGCATCACTGAAGTGGGGAGAAGAATATGGTTTATTTGCTTGATAAACACCCTTGAATCGCCTAACCAGTAGAAACATCGAGAAATTATAGTACAAACCGAACAAAACGCAGAGCGCACCATCGGTCAATCAGTGAGCGTGAAATAATCATATATCACATTATATTATAAGGTACTCGCATTTTAATTATTATTTTTTATATTCGTGTGGGCATTTATCCCACATACATGGTGTTGTGGGTGATTAGGTGTTTATAAGGCGCTTAGCGCACATAGTGAGTCATGGCTTTGGCCACATGCTCGCCTCCTTGCACTTGCCTTGCTACTCCGTCTGTGTCCTTGGTCTTGTCGTCCTCCATGTTAGTCTTCCATTTGTGTCGTCTTTCGTCGCGTGTCCTTGGTCTTGTCATCCTCCTTGTCAGTCTTGAGTTGTGTCGTCTTTCGTCGCGTGTCCTTGGTCTTATCGTCCTCCGTGTCTCATTGTCGATCATGAGTTGTGTCATCTTCCCTGCCTCATTGTCGATCTTGTCATATTTCGGTCTCGTTGTCATCTTGTCGGTCTTGAGTCTCTGTCTTGGTTGGTCTTGAGTCCGATCACGTGGTCCTAGTGTCCCTTCGAATTCCATGCCAACCGATCGTTGACCGTGTCCGAGGTAATTCCCACGTCTTGTTGTTCGCGTCTAGTATCTTTCGATCCAAGTCGTCTTTTGATCATGTCTTCAAGCGCATCGTGAGTCAGTCAGGGTCATGGTCGCGTAGTGTTGATCGTATCACTCGCTTCGATCGTCGTGTCGTTCGCTTCAGTGGTCGTGTCACCTTGTGTGGGTGTCCAATAGGATATCACCTTGTGTAGGTGTCCAAATAGGGTGTCTAAATCAACATCAAGTGGTGGTCTCCAATAAGAGGTCACAATTGATTTCGAAAGTGTGTCAAATTGGTTTCAAGTGAGTTACTATTTAAATTCAAAGGCAGTCAAGGGGTAGCACCACATTAAATTCCGCGTCGCAGTTGGCGCGACAGTTGAAGCAGAAAACAAATAATTTTTGGCACAATTCATCAAATTATTGTAGAAATTGAAGCCAAAATTCTTTAAGCAAGATTTTGAAAGTGCATGAACAAACAGTGGATCAAAGGATCCGACGGTCGACTATCAAGCTCGGTGACTCCCAACAACAACACAAGAAGAGCTCGTCGAAGCCCAGGTACAAAAAATTCTCCTTCTCCTTCCGAAATTGGTAGTTTTAATCCGAGTCATCCCGTGGTCAGCCCAATGGCATCCAATTCCTCTCCAGATTCCGCACATGAGAACGTCACCCAAGTAGAAAGTAATCGTCCAGCGATCAGTGATGAGGTGTTAAAAGAGTTACTAGTAAATCTTCAGATAATGACTACCAGCTTCAACACATCTAAGAAACCACCCCAACCAAATCCTTCTAGTTCTGATCATTGGAGTACGGATGTCTAATTGTTGAATAATACGTTCTCTAAAAGTCTATCGGTGAATATCGTAGGGATTCCTACCACCTTATTATAACGATCTCCCTCTTATTTTGAATTGTTGTTAAATGGCTAAACTTAGCCATGATGTATTATTTAATACTTTGTGCATAATGAAATAATCAATCAATTATGTTCTAATAAAAAAATCATTGCATCACAAATATTTTTGAAGATAAGCATAGATGTTTTCTTTGATCAATGTTTTTCACTTATTTCAATTACAAGATGACGAAAACTATTTTTATTTTTATATATATATATATACTATATATATATATATATATATATATATATATATATATATATTTAAGTGGTAAAAAAAATTAAGTTGAGCTAAAAGGAATGAAAATAGTCCAAACTAAACCATATTTTAATACAAGATTTAAACCCAAATCTTTGAATGAAAAATATATATTTAACCAACTAAACTCATACCATATAATTTTATTTATTCGTCACTAACCAAATCTATTAAAAATTAAAAATTAAAATTAAATAATTATTTATTTGTCTTTTAATTTTAAATAATATTTAAATTTTTATTTTCAATACTTATTTTTAACAATTAAAAATAATAAATATTTAGTCACTTGTACTAAAATATACATATTTAAAATACAATTACAAATAAATCTTTAACCTTGAAAGTAAAATGCAAGAAGATATATATTCAACGAGGCCCTTCAAATTTTAATTTGATGTCTCCTCGAAGGAAGAAATTAGAAGGCAATTTGGCAACATCATCACTTGGGTGACACGTAAGGTCTCTAATGAAGAGCAAGAGTCCAACAAAGTTGATTTGCAATCCAAAAAGATTTTAATAGAAATAGCACAAAGAGCAATGTAAGTAGATCCGATAAGATTTCTAACGAGTGCAATTAAGGGTTACCTAGTAGATCTATTGGTTCTACCAAATCAGGCACTTCTTCCTTCTTAAAAAGATTTCACTCCTATTAAGGGATTTAACTAATTTAGACATGGATGAGTCAAAACTACCTTTGACCTCAGAAGTGTTAGGAATGGAGCTTAATTATGAGGAGGCTAAACAGAGAAAGTTTCTGGATTTACTGCAGGACGGGCAGGGAAAGTTTCCAGATTTACGATCGTTAGTCTACCGAGAGGAAGTTTCCGGATTTACAACGAGACGACCAGGGAAAGTGTTTTTTGTTTTTATCCCAAAATTTGATGTTGGGAACTCAATGTTAATCTTGGAATGTATTAAGAAAAGCAGTTTGTTTTTTCTGTTTTTTTCTTATATATAGTTGTGAGGAAAAAAAAAGAAGACTATGACAAAGAAAATTACTGTGTTAATTCCTTGGAAATATAGAGAGGAAATTATAGCAGATGTTTGTTGTAGGTTGTAACCCTCTATTGCTTGGATTGAGAAAATGAAGGACTGAAAATTCTCGGTGGATATAACCCACATTGGGTGAACCACGTTAAAATCGTTGTCTCTTCTTTTGTGTGTGTTTGTCTAATTTTTCTTTAATTCTGCCGTTAAAGTTTGAAACACTATAATTGTTTTTCTATATAAATATATTTTATATAGTGATTTACTCTAACAAGTGGTATCAGAGCGGTTGTTTTGTTGGGTGCACTTGACAGAAGGAGAATTTCTGGATCAATTGGGAGCAATTGCGGAAGAAGGGAGGTTTAGAGTTCAAAAATTCAATGGCCAGAATTTTCAATTCTGGAAGATGCAAATGGAGGATTACTTGTACTAGAAGGATCTTTACTTACCTCTTGAGGGGGAAACAGAGAGACCTTCAACTATGTCCGATGAGGAGTGGAGTCTCCTTGATAGAAAGGCATTGGGTATTGTGAGGCTGTGCTTGGGAGCCACCATAGCCTTCAACATATCTGATGAAAAGACTACCAAGGGAGTCATGGATAAGTTGGCCAAGATGTAGCCTTCAACATCTCTGATGAAAAGACTACCAAGGGAGTCATGGATAAGTTGGCCAAGATGTATGAGAAACCATCAGCATCAAATAATGTATTCGTAATGAAAAGGTTATTTAACATGAAAATGAGTGAAGGAGGATCTCGTGCATGATCATTTAAATGAATTTAATATTGTCACTAATCAATTGCATTCAGTAGGATTGGATTTTGATGATGAGCTTAGGGCCTTATTAATCTTATGCTCTCTTCCAAAAAGTTGGAATAGTTTGGTAATGGCGGTAAGTAACTCTGCTTCGAGTTCAAATAAATTAGAATTTGATGATGTGGTTGGTGTGATACTCAGTGAGGACATGAGAAGAAAAACCACGGGAGAATCATCTAGCATCGCCTTAATTGTTGAGAATAGAGGAAGAGGAAGAGAAAGAGGCAAGAGTTCACATCGTGGCAAATCCAAAGGCAGATCCAAATCACGTGGAAAAGGAAAGCTACAGTGTTGGCACTGTGGCAAAAAGGGTCATCTCAAGAAGGATTGTTGGCAAAGAAAGGGTGATGGAAATGAAGGTAATGATAATAATGGTAACACTTCGGAAGCCAATATTATTGGACAAATTCTACAAGATGCTTTAATCTTATCTCTTGATAGAAATAGTGATTATTGGGTAATTGATAGTGGTGCTTCATTCCATGCTACCTCACATAAGGAATACTTCATAGATTATGTTTTTGGAGATTATGGACAAGTTCTATTGGGAAATGACCAACCATGTAAAATCGTGGGTATTGGAAAGATTTTGATTAAATCCCCAAATGGATGTCAATGGGCTCTTAAAGAGGTGAGACACATACCGATTTAAAGAGAAATATTATATCGGCAAGTAATCTTGATGGTGAAGGATACACGGTTGCATTCGGAGAAAATGCTTGGAAAGTTACTAAAGGTTCATTGATAGTAGCTAGAGGTAAATTGGTGGGTACTCTTTATTTACTTACCGATTTTTCTCACTGCTCCATGAATTTGGTTTCTACAGGTGAGAGTGCATCTTTGTGGCACCAAAGACTTGGTCATATGAGTGGAAAAGGTATGGAAATTTTACATTCAAGAAAGTTATTGCCTAAGTTAAAAGAGATTGATTTAAAATTCTATGAGGATTGTGTTTATGGTAAAGCAAAGAGAGATTTCTCAAGGATGGCAAGGAAAGGAAGAAAGAGAAATTGGAGCTTGTGCACTCAGATGTTTGGGGCCCAACTCAGGTAACTTCTCTTGGAGGTTCCTCTTACTATGTACTTTTTATTGATGATGCAACAAAGAAAACATGGATATATTGCATTAAGAATAAAAGTGATTTTTTTAATACCTTTAAGAATTGGAAAGCATTAGTTGAAAATGAAACTGGAAAAAGGTTAAAGTGTCTAAAGTCGGATAATGGTGGAGAATATTGTAGTAGAGAATTTGATGTGTTTTGTTCTAAAAATGGAATTAGAAGAATCAAGGTAGTTCCAAGAACACCTCAAGAAAATGGGGTTGTTGAAAGAATGAATAGAACCATCATGGAGCGTGCTAGGAGCATGAGAATACATGCGAGGCTTACCATTATTTTTATGGGCTCATGTCTGTTGATACTCTGCAGTATATCTGATTAATAGAGGACCATCTAGTGCCTTGGATGGAGGAATTCTAGAAGAGCTTTGGACAAGTAAACCAGTAAATTATTCTTTCCTTAAGGTATTTGGATGTGAGGCTTTTATGCATATAGACAAAGAGAACAGAAATAAGTTAGATGCTAAGGCCCAAAAGTGCTATTTTATTGGTTACGGTATTGATGGCTTGGGTTACGGATTATGGGATTGTGATAACCGAAAAGTCATTAGAAGTAGGGATGTCATATTTAATGAAAAAAACTTGTATAAAGATCGGTTGCAGGGAAAGAAACAGAAAGAGGAAAATTGTTGAATACATAGACCTTGATGGACACATAGAAAAGGTAACTCCAAAGGTGGTAGAAGATCAAAATGTACAGCAGCAACAACAAGCACCTCAATCTCTAGAAAGTGCTGTTAGACGTTCTACCAGGATAAGTAAAATTCCTCAACGTTTCTCTGATTATGTTTTGTATACTGATGCTGGTGAGCCAGAATGTTTTCAGGAAGCATTACAAATGGATATTAGGAATAAGTGGGAGCTTGCAATGAATGAAGAAATGGACTCTTTATTTCACAACCAAACTTGGGATTTGGTTGAGCTACCCAAAGGTAAAAGAGCTTTGACCAATAAATGGGTGTACGGGATTAAAGAGGAGAATGAAGGGCATAAGAGATACAAAGCAAGACTAGTGGTCAAAGGATTTGCTCAGAAAAAAGGTATTGATTTTGATGAGATTTTTTCTCCGGTTGTAAAAATGACCTCTATTAGAGCTATTTTGAGTCTTGTAGCTATAGAAAATTTGTTTCTGGAGCAATTGGATGTGAAGACGACATTTCTTCATGGTGATTTGGAGGAGGAAATTTATATGCACCAACCAGAAGGCTTTCAGGTGAAAGGTAAAGAGGATTGGGTATGTAAACCGAAAAAGAGCTTGTATGGGTTAAAACAAGCTCCTAGACAGTGGTATTTAAAATTTGATAAGTTCATGGCTAATCAAAGGTTTGAAAGATGTCAAAGTGATCACTGTGTATATTTTAAGCAAACTGGAAATGGTAACTATGTTATTTTGCTATTGTATGTGGATGACATGTTAGTTGCAGGAACAAATATGCAAGATATAAACATGCTCAAGAAGAAGTTGGCTAAATCCTTTGCCATGAAGGATTTGAGAGAAGCCAAACAAATCCTTGGTATGAGGATAACAAGAGACAAGGAGAGTCACACTATGAAATTATCACAAGCAAAATACATTGAAAAAGTGCTTAAGAGATTCAACATGAACAATGCAAAGTCTGTTGCTACTCCATTGGCAAAGCATTTCAAACTCACCAAAGATTTGTGTCCCAAGACACAAAAGGAACAAGAGCATATGGCTAAGGTTCCCTATGCATCAGCGGTTGGGAGCTTGATGTATGCAATGGTTTGTACAAGACCAGACATTGCCCACGCAGTGGGAGTAGTGAGTAGATTTATGAGTAATCCGGGAAAAGGACATTGGCAAGCGGTAAAATTGATACTCAGGTACTTGAGAGGAACTTCAAATTATTCTTTGAATTTTGGAGGCTCTAATATATGCTTGAAAGGTTTTGTAGGTTCTGATATGGCAGGTGATATTGATGGTGGAAGGAGCACTATTGGCTACATATTTACTATAGGAGGAGGAGCGGTTAGTTGGATTTCTAAACTCCAACACGTAGTTGCCCTTTCAACCACTGAAGCTGAATATGTTGCTGCTACAGAAGCAAGCAGAGAGATGGTTTGGTTGCAAAGACTAATGGAAGAACTGGGGAAGAAGCAAGAGGATAATAGGTTGTGGAATGATAGCCAAAGTGCTATACACCTTGCAAAGAATTCAGCATTCCATTCAAAAACTAAACACATCAAACTCAGGTATCATTTCATTAGATCAGTAGTGGAAGATGGATCTTTGAAACTAGGGAAGGTTCACACATCACAAAATCCTGTCGATATGCTTACAAAAGTGGTGTCAAGAGAAAAGTTGAGCTTTTGCTCAACTTCAGTTGGCCTTAAAGAGTAAGAGGCCATGATGAGAATTTTTCAATCCTTGGTTGCAGTATGGTGCAATGGAATTAGTCTCTAAGTGGGAGATTGTTAGGAATGGAGCCTAATTATGAGGAGGCTAAACAGAGAAAGTTTCCGGATTTACTAGCGGGATGGGCGGGGAAAGTTTCCGGATTTACGATCGTTAGTCTACCGGAGGAAGTTTCCGGATTTACAACGGAGACGACCGGGGAAAGTTTTTTTTGTTTTTATCCCAAAATTTGATGTTGGGAACTCAATGTTAATCTTGGAATGTATTAAGAAAAGCAGTTTGTTTTTTCTGTTTTTTTCTTATATATAGTTGTGAGGAAAAACAAAGAAGACTATGACAAAGAAAATTACTGTGTTAATTCCTTGGAAATATAAAGAGGAAATTACAGCAGATGTTTGCTGTAGGTTGTAACCCTCTATTGCTTGGATTGAGAAAATAAAGGACTGAAAATTCTCGGTGGATATAACCCGCATTGGGTGAACCACGTTAAAATCGTTCTCTTCTACTGTGTGTGTTTGTCTAATTTTTTTTTAATTCTGTCGTTAAAGTTTGAAACACTATAATTGCTTTTCTATATAAATATATTTTATATAGTGATTTACTCTAACAATAAAAGATTTAACTAATTTCAATGTCTAAAAATTGTGTATAGATCATGTATACGAGTATTATATAAAAAGCATGTTGTATCTAAAAACATATATGTAAGGGTAGATTGATTTAAGAAACTTTGTTTTTAGGGGTAATTTAAGGATCATCAAAAGTTTTATTTTAAAAAGATGCAAGGATAGATCGATTTAAAAAGCCTGTTTTTAAATACTTTAAGGATCTTCAATAGTTTAAAATAGTTTTCTTTTAAAAAGAAAAGAACTTAACTGAGAAAAGACGAAAACAGTGTTTTAGGTAATTTGTTGTCTTTTTCATGACCTTTACAAAGTAATAATTAAAAACATAAGGAAAGAAATTATTATTTCTTTCACTTCTCTAATTTAGTTTTTAAATAATTTAGAAATATGAGTCTTCACGGATTTCAATTTTTAATATTAAAATTTTATTATAAAATTTTATTTACTTCGTAAACGATAAACGTCAAACTTATAATTTAAAAAACTCACAATTAAATATTTATAATTTAACTTTTAATAGTAATTTATTTAATTATTTAAAAATATATATACTGAGGGCCATAGAGTTCTAAACTTTAACTTAAATGGTAAATCATTTTCTAATGTAATTTTACCCATAAGACGCCTAGAATAAAATGTGCTTAATTTAACATGTTAGATCAGCCGTTGATGTAAATCAATCATACATACGACTATACCAAATACTTTATACCCTGGCTTTAATGGTCCGTCATTTCATTATCAAACATGTCAGAGGACACGTTCAAGCAGATCATATAAAAATAAGGTGTTGAAGACCTTTAAAACATAAACATTCAATGTACACGAGAATTTCTTCGTCCGTAAATTAAATTTGACTAGTGCGGTAAACAAACCAAGCATTCTGATGAATACTTTATTAATGCCAGAAATGTATCATGCTTAAAATCGGGATTATGCTGGATCTAGAAGAGTCTGCCTTAAATACAGTTAAATACAACGAGTCTGCGTTAAATACACCACTTATTTCGAATCCAAAGAAACATTCATACAAATCCAGAAGTAAGCTTTGAATATACCATCTTGAAGAGGGATTTTAAGAACAAAAATTTACCAACGTCTCAAATAATAGTAGAGAGATCGAGACAATTTTAAAGAAACTAAAACATCATAAACTCCATAGATTGGTAGATTATGCCTAAACAAGATTAAGCCTATTTTGGTCCTTGCAACTTTGAATGTGCAAGGACTCCCCTGATAAATAGTTGTTGCCTCCCTGCATGGCATACACGGGGAAGGGGCAAAATTCCCAACAGAAACTGAAAAGTGGTAATTCTTCACTTGTCAGTCACAATTTCCTCCTTCTGAGTCCAACAATGTTGCTTAACCCTGGGCTAAGAGAAAAATATATACAAAAAGATCTGGCATCCATAAATCAATTCATGTTAACAGTCAATCAGTCCATAGGAAGATGCAGATTATCGAGAACAAGAGAACAAGAAAAAAAGAAATCATAGCTGGAGAACAAAATTCGGAGCATCCTTCCTTGGCCCTGCAACTGTGCGATACACATATAGTTTGTCACCATCATTTTCTTCCCCATCATCTTTCTTTATTAGCTCTACATTCAACCTGGGCATCTTTTGTGCAAGGAGTCTACAACCCTCCAACGTAACATGGCAGGCAGACATCCATAATGAACGTATTGTTTCATAGCGTTCAAGACCTGATAGGAGGGCTTTGTCTCCAAATGGACTGTCTCTTATCTCAAGTTTCCTAAGCTTTGGACATCCCTGCAATAAATGTTGCATACCTCGATCACCGCTTCCAGCAAAGGCTACAGACAATGTTTCCAACTGCTCTGCATACCTACCAATATACTCAAATGTCTTATCAGTAAGCCAGCCTGAAACTGACAATCGCCGCAAATTCTTGCAAGTCTTCACGACTGCTCCAAAAGCCTCATCCATAGGTTCTTCTGTCAAATAATCAGGTTGATAGGGTTCCATAATACAAAGGCGAAAATGTGTGAATTTAGGGCAATTTTGAGCTACAGAAATAACTGCCGCATTTGTCATTTGCTTGCAAAAATATAAAATATAACAAAGATTAGGGCATCCCTGAGATATCGCAACAATGCCCTTTTCTGTAACGCCACTCATTTCATGACCATATGGATCTGGAACTGGATCTGGAAAGACACGAATTTCTCTCAACTCCTTACAGTTTGCAGATACAGCTTCTAGCCCTTTATCCTTGACAGTATCAAGAACCTATCAAATAAAAAAAATTGTTCCTATCAATATTCTTAAATTAAATTATTTTTTAACTGAAAAAAAACACCAGACTACTTCTCATATAACATAACGTACAGAAAAGAGACCACTAATGATTTGAATTAAAACAAGCATAACTCATGAACGCAAGAACAAAAATTTACCCAAAGCCGCTGCAGATTATGACAATTAACAACAAGGTTGGTGAAATCCATGCTTCCTATACGAATATAACTTAGATTTAAGAAGGTCAAGTTTTTGCACACAGAGTGCAAAACATGAAGATTCTTTGAAGCCGCTTCCCCCATAAGTGAGAGCCTTCTAAGTTGCCTACAGTTATCGAATCCAATTTCCAATTCTGCATATTGTTTCAACTCCTCAGAGAACGAACCTGTGCCCAACTCAATCAGTTGAGGAGCTTTTACAAGAAGGCGCTGCAATTGCTCCAAAGAAATATTTTTGTTAAGTTTTAGACTCTTTAAGGAGCGACATCTGGCAACTAGCCTCTCAAGTGCATCAAAATTGACTTCACACTGTAAGCAAGTAAAATTCAGTATCTCCAGAGAATTAAAGTTCTCAGGGAAACAACTCAACCAATAACCTCCCCGATCATCTATCTCATTCTCCTGTATATCCAACTCCGTTAGGTTTCTGCAATACAGATAGCAACAAAAGCATCAGATGACACCAATGTGAAGTGTACAATGTTCAAGTACAAAAAAAGCATTGTATTTTTAGAAGGAAAAAAACTTTGTGAAGCAGTGTGCAAATTGCCCCAACAAATACAAGGGATGGAAAGGAGGTCACAAAAAGAATACTGTACGTTTTTTCCCCTTTTCTTTAGAACTCAGAAAAACGTGAAAAATTATATTCATATCAAAATATACTATATACATTGTCACTTCTTTAAGATCATAATAACAAGGAGATTAAAACACAACAGTAAATTTTAAGAAGCTACTTGATGTTAATACTACTTAAATTGTTACTTGTTCCTTGAAATATACTTCTTGGTTCAGTCTGTTCATTCAAAAAGAAAAAAAGGACCTTTGAGCAAAACAACAACAAAACTAAATGTTGAGATAGTTGAAGAAAAAACATTTTGCTTGAGCACAGATTATGTTGCACATCCATGGAAGAATGAAACTTTAGGAAACAAGGATGTGCCCTGGCGTAGCTTTTAGAAAAGAAACTTCTATCTATGTTTATCTCTTTGAGAGAACAAATAAAGAATCTATATTCTTAGGCTCATCATTTTGATAAAAAAAAAAGGAAGTGAAATGTAGAAAAGAATCTATATTCTTAGGCAAGGAGGTACAAAAATTACCATTGGTCTATCAATTTTGAAAATGTTAAAGTATGCTTCTGGTCTATAGTATAATTTTGGATTATGTAACTTCTCCGTGCTTGAAAATTGCAATGTAATACAGCCTGCTAAAATGTCAATGTTCCAATAGTTCAACAACCACTTTGTCTTGGAGATTTATAAGAAAATACATTACGTCAACAGGAATGTCAAAAAATATAGAGAATTGAAACCATGTAAGTGCTTCAAGAAACACCATTTTAGCCTATGTAGGCAACTACTTGCATCTCAAAAGAAGTCACCAGGTGTGAGTAAAGAGATGATGTTTTTCAGGCAATTTTACTTTTTAGAAAGTGACTCTGCTCTTCATTTCTCTATAATGTAAGGGGAAAACAATCTTCAGTCTAAAAGCTGCCTATTCAGGTTGAATTTGTGATAAGGTTTATCTCCAGTTTAAAAGCCCCTTTTTCAGGTTTGAATTTGAGATAGGGTTTACCTCCAGTTTAAAAGCCCCTTTTTCAGGTGTAAATTTGAGATAGGGTTTTTGGAATTGCTGCATCTGAAGTTTAATGTGGCTAACATTTTTGAAGACGCTTGACCTACAATGTTGGCATATCTAAGCATCTTATGAAGTAATATAGAGAAACCCGTCTATCTCCACTACAATGCAGTAATGAAATTGAAAACTTTGAAGTTTGAATTTATTTAAAATCCCAATAGTCAAGCAAGGAAATTTTTGTAGGAAAGTTGACTGTTTTAACTCTCCAAGGACACTATGTCAACCACAGTACATTCAGGAAATCTGAAACCTTAAAGTTTGGATTGGTTACAGAGCTCTATAGCCAGACAGTGAAATACAGGCTAGTTGACCAACTCTTTCTTGTCCAAAAAAAAAAGTAAGAGACATGTTTTCCAGAATAAAGTTAATTGAAGAACATAAAATTTCCAAACAACACTCTTAAACTTTGGCCAACGTGACGACTTTGTGTACATTGTATATGGTAGATAAGCAAATTATGTATGAAAACCAACCAATTGACCAAAAATAAGATATTGGGAAGAGAGAGAGGAAAAAAGGAGAGAGAACCTTGCGGCATAAGGTTCAACTCACAGCATAGCAATTCTTAGTAACACTTCAAATTTTGCCAAATGTGACTGCTTTGTGGTTATTTTCTATAATAAAAAAAAAAAGGTAATGTAGTTTTTCTAGCGGAGGAGGCCATAGGATATATCCATAGGCCAAAGGCTATAGGATATATAAGAGGATCTTCATAGAAGATGTTGTTTACCAATATATGGTTATCCAACCATGCTCAGCTAACCACAGAGTTCCAAAGTCTTCACCATGCCACTGAGGTTGTACCAGCCAATTACATATGAATTATATCGATATAGATTGGCGAATTATATACGAATACAAGTTAATTGGGTGAAAATCAGATAGTAGGACGAGAGGGGCAAAAGCAAAACAAAAAATATTTTAAAAAGAGAAAAGAAAAACCTTGCAGCATAGCTTTCATCCACAACACTACATCAATTGGTAAAAGTCTCCCGAATTGAGACGTCCTTGCCCAAAGTTAAGGAAAAATCCAAAATTGTTGTTTAGGCACATGCAATTTTTAACACGACGAAGACTTGTTACAATTGAAATCCGAAAATAACTGAAATGCGGCAAAGCTATGAAGCCGACAAATTATGAAGACGCCACACCTAATCTCGGACTCGTCCTTTAACTTCAATCTCTCTGATTCTTTCGAAAACAAAGCTCAAAGAGCTCAATGCCCCGCATCCCAAAAATTCAACTAGATCTACTTCAAAGTTGAAAATTTCTACGAAACAACGCAAACTTCCAGTGTAAAGTTACAAATTTCTACAGAAAAATGTCAAATTTTCACTGAAAGTAGCAACAAAATCGAATAAAAATAGGGTTAAAAAGAAACCTGCAGTGGCTAGCGATGGCGGCGAGCCCTTCCGTGCTGAAGCCCTCACAGCTGTGCAGCCACAACCGCTTAAAGTTTGGAAACGCCCGTGCAATAAACCGAAGGCACTCGTCCGTCACGACCATGCGCTTAAGCCGGAGCTCCTCAAGGAGTCTATACTTCTCCGATATGACCACGAGCCAGGGCATAAGTTCGGCCCCCCAGCGCTGCGGCACGAGATTGAAGTCTGAAAACCTGGGCTTCCCCTTGAGCAAGATGCTCGTAAGCTTGGGAAACCGTCGGACCAAAATATCCGGCGACACGGCATAGCAGTTTCCGATATACACCCGGCGCCGGCTCCACGCCTCCGCCTTGTACCACGCCGTACACACCGTGGAGGCGCTCCCCCTATCCTTGCTGGATTCCACGAACCCCAACACGCGCTCCAGCACTTCAGACGAGAGGGCCCCGATAGTGGTCTCGCTCTCGCACTCGCTCTTCGCCCTCTTCGCCATCACGCTCTCGGGGTTTCGAACCCACAACCTCTAAAACTTTGTTGCTATTGAAAAAAAACAAAAAACAAAACAAAAAAGTCCGCTTGGTGGGAATGGATCCCACAACCTCGGCAATAAAAAATTCAGTCCCCCCCTCCCCAATTTTTTTTTCCACAGCACAGGCCAGCAAGCAACGATCGAAAGGCCAAAAGTGCCAAAAACGACGAGGCCGAATCCCCTGCAGGTCCACTCGCTGGCTCCGTTCACCTTACCTGGGCGCCGTTTTCACCTGGGGGCATAGGATTTTTATATGCGGGCCGGGGTCTCATGGGGATTTGAACAAAGAAAAATAATGGCACATCCAGCCTAGCACACGAAACCACAAACTGAGTGCAGTGGCAGAGGCGCAGTGGCTGCAGCATCTGTTGGCTGTTACCTGTCACTGTGGTACTAATCTTATTATACTATAGATTTTATCACTTGTTAATTATTGATTAAGATCGGAACCAGAAGCCAGAAATTTGGGCCTGGACACGGATTATTTTGGTGTAGGCGTGGCATCTCCTCGGATCGATAAGGAGATGTGCGTCCAGGGGTAAAGAAGCCCGGTGAGGTCAAGCGTGAATGAGTGAATGGTTTCCTTTTCAGAAGGGATGGGGTTTGACTGGGGATGGGGATAAGACAAAGAGGTGGTGGGGACTGGTGCCGGAAATGGAATGTGTGTTACTTAAGGGGCCTCGTGTTTAGTTCCCCGAGCGATAGGGCGTGATTGGGAAGAGGTGATAGATACGTGGTGGCCCAATGCTTATTTTGGGTACCAGCTTAAAAGACTTTAGACTTTCTCTAGATTTAGATTTAGATTTTTCTTTTTTTCCTGAATAAAATGGTTGATTTTATGCTATGGAAATGGTTTTCCACATCACTAATCATTAATTAGATATAAAGTAAAATGGTTTTTTTTAAATTAATGATAAATAAATTTAGATTTTAAAATGAATGGGGTCGCCAGTGATTAAATGATAATGTATGTCTATTAACCGAACCAAGTAGATGTTTCTTAACCCAATCAAAATAATAAAAAATCATTTAAAGAATAATGTTTATTTAATAAAAATGTTTTTAGTTTAAATTTTTATTTTTTTATTATTTACACTGTGATTTATAATTTTATATGTTTGAATAAATTTTAAAAAATTATCACTATTTAGGCCTTGGTTGAATGGTTGGGTATATAAATGATGTAGCCCACACACAGTTTTAAATTTTGAGGACATTACATAGGTTATGCTATCTAACTTGATGTGATTAAGTTGATGTAAAAGGGAAAGGATAATCTTTCAAAACCTTAAAAAACATTTATCACAAATTAATATATATATATATATTATAGTACTATATTATTAATTTCTAGGTTTCATTGATTTATCAAAATGTATATATTAGTTTAGATATAAAGGATATATATCTAAAAACGCCGAGAGTTATCAATCGATAGCGGGATTGATAACTCTCGGCGTTTTTAGATATATATCCTTTATATGTAAGCTAGTATATACATTTCGATAAATCAATGAAACCTTAGAAATTAATAATATAGTATTATAATATATATATAATAATATAATATATTAAGTCAATTCTAGTATAAAATGTTTTGGTGAATGTAACTCTATATCATTGTTCAAACCTTTATAGAAGCAGTCTCGAATGAATTTCTCGCTATTCGCAATTTATCAAAGCAGTTCAAAATCAATTGCGTTGTGAATTGTTTTTGGTATATTGCAATGGATGTTCATGTATTTTATACAATATTTTATTAAACAGTTGCAACGGTTGGTTTCGACTGTTTAAGTTTAAATATTTTAAATGTTTGCAATGGTTGGTTAGTCGGTTGTTTTAGTTTAAATATTTTAATTGTTTTTGTTAATGTCGGATTTTCTAATAAATAAAAATTGTTTACGGCGTGACATGTATGACCTCTTTGCCTCCCACCCCCTGTCTATCATTGTAGGAACGCCTCTCGACATAATTAAGATATTATTTTAATAAAAGTTTTTTTATATAATTTTAAATTATTTTTTTAATTTGGTTATATGACATTAAAATGGGTTGATCTTGTATTTCATTGACTATATAGTGGTAATACAATTGTTTGAAAATTGTGCATGTATTGGTTGGCATGATTAGAACCTAAGTTTTCTTCTCAAAAGTCTATGAATATAACCTATTAAACAATATCATTTGATATATAACCTTAAATTATTGTTAAAATTATATTTTTAAATTTGTTTACAAGTTTACAAATGTTACTTAACAACATCAATCTATTGTCTGGAAATCTTACGAATGTTATTTAACAACATCAATCTATTGTTTGAAAATCTTACGATGTATTACATGACTAGAACCTAAGCTTTCTTCTCAAAAGTTGAGGAATATAACCTATTAAACTAATATCATTTGATATCTAACCTTAAATTAATGTTATATTCATATTTTTTTAATTTGGTTTACAAGTTTTACATTAAAAATGAAAAATGCATGCCACTTAACAACATCATTCTATTATTATTAAATTGTGTAAATTTTGGTGTCAATATTCAAATCTTATATAATAATAACAAAGAATATAGTTTAATTTATAAAACAAAACATTACCTTTATATCGAGGTAATTAAACCATATCTAGCTTGACCTTTCATTAAAGATATTTTTTATTTGTCTTTCTATCAAAGATATTTACCATCTTTTTCGAATTGTTAAGTTTTCATAATCAAACTCCTTGATATCATATTTATTAAGACATACAATCTCACTCATATAAAATTTAAATTTCGCAAGATGAAATTCAACACAAGTGATTAAAATATTTGATACTCTTTCCCATATTTATAAATATATTATCTATAACAACTTGACACATGTCCCTAAGGGCTTGGTGGATTAGTAGTTGTTTGTATGGCCAGGCACTTACCAAGAAGACACCCAGGTTCAAACCTTAGGAGTAGCTTGTTTACAAAGGTAGTAGTTTGATTTGAATCCTCCGAGTGTGCGCTAGACTAACGATGATGGTACAAAATTTGAGTGATCGATGGTCCCCCTTATGTCGGGTCAACAACAACGAGGTGGAATAGGTTTGGTGGGAGCAACTCTTGTGGTTTGAACCCTGCACTTGACAATTACTAAAAAAAGTGTGGTTGTAACCAACTCTCCTAATAACATTTTTTAGGGGTCTTATTTATCCTTTAATATTCCAAGATATCATTTTCATTATCACTTTTCATTTTTGTTTGTGGGTTTAGCCCCACTTCTTGTTAATACTTATGATTTTTGCTTTTGTTATCCTATATCAATATCTGGTTAAGTTTATTTGTCTCTTCATTTTTGTTTCTTGAGTCTTCCTTTTTCTTTTTCTTTTTTTTTGTTTCTACCAACACTTTCATCTTCATCAATCTCTTCAATCTTCTCACACTGCTCATAGCGATACTTGTCATCCATAGGTTTTTCTTGCTCTAAAGGATATGAAGTGCAAAGAATAACCTCAGAAGCTCATTCTTATTTATATTGCCTTGGTAAAGTGCAAGGACTCTCTTCCATAACAATTACCTTCTTATGTTGTCTTAGAAACCTTAAATTGCTATGGATTTTTTCATCCTCATTTCTCTATTATGCTACTTTTGAAACCCTAAAGTGTAAAGGATAGTTTCTACACTACTTTCATTTTTATTACCAGGAGAGGATTTTATACTACTCAAGGAAAATGAAGATGATTTACCTACAATAAACTTGACCACTTCTATTGTCTTTGTTTTAGAATTTTTCTTCGCAACTTCCTTTGTACCTTTAATTCTTTCTAAACTGAACTTGCACATTGTACTTTCCAATCCCTTATATCCTTCTTTGTTTCTTCTAATGGATGATCAAGTGAACTTGCACATTATACTTTCTCATTCCTTATATACTTTCTTTATTCTTCTATCGAATGATCCAAGTGAGCCATGGTGACCTTTGTCATATGGTATTATAGATAGGCTTTCTTTACCTCTTATTTTGGAGTGGAATACCCTGATATAATCTAGCTTCTATTAGAGTATGATTTCTTTGCTTTGTCCTGAAATTTATCTCATGACCAAATTTTTATGTTTTTTTCTTCATAGTTTTTATTTTGTAATCTCTTGCCATGTGTCCAATCTTTTAACAATTATGGCATCAAAATATAATATTTTCATAATTCACTTATTGATCATATTTTCTCGATTCATATTTAATTTTAATGTCTTGTGGTAAAGGTTTTGAAATATCTATAGCAACACATATTCAAGTACGTAGTATGCTTTGGCTCCTTGATAGTTAGTCCCTCCTTGATGGATTCCCCTAGTGTATTTTCAATATTCTACAAAACATCCTTATTGAAACATTGATATGGAAGTCCAAAAATCCTAACCCACACCTCTTAATAGTTTAAGTTTTGACTTAAAAATAATAATTCCATGGTATTAAATAAAGGGTATTTCTCCCCTAAATCATGGACCACCACCCATTACGTTATCCTTGATTTTTAAAATAGAAAACCTTTAGAAAGAAAATTAACAAAGTGTGAGTGTGTAGTCGAGTTGGTGTGAGGCAGCCTTGAGGAACGTGATCTGTATGTTGTGGATCCACTCAACTCCGATTCAAATCACATTGGTTTACCATAAACCCTTTTGTCTCGAGGGGGACAACGCAACAGTTCAAGTTTTGGCTCTTCTTCGGGAGGTCTAAGGTTCAAACCACGATATGGGCGAGTGTGTGAGGGGGTGGGTGTGTGTCAAATTCCCTATTGATAAGCAAAGCTCTCGGCTTTACGAGTGGTTATAGTTGGGAGGCTTTATGAGGGGTTATGGTTGAGAGGAGACTACTCAGTCCTACGCGTTGGTCATAGGGGTTTGTCATACTAACCAAATAAAAAAAATTAACAAAGTAATTTGAATTCAATCCTCACTTCCACTTGATCTAATTTTGAATCTCCCATAACCTTAGTTAGTATCCATGGAACTTATATATTAACCCTCTACTTTTAATAATCATTATATCATGTTCGATCATCTCATCCTTGATAATTACTTTTGGTGTAACATATACTACCTAGATTGAACTTGTCATATATTCGTTCTTTAACATATTTACAAATTAAACATTCTGATTTCTAGCTAAGTCATCCTAAAAATTCTCATTAAGGCTTTCAAATGTGACTTTCCTTCCATGCTATCCAATAAAATTCACTCTTAACTTACACTTATTATATTAATATCAAATTACTATCACCATAAAATTGGTTTAAATACTATAATAAAACAATAACTAAGTAAAATTATTCTAATTCTGTAGTTTAATTTAAAAAATATAAATACTTCCAATTTAACTATATTATAATTCTTGTACACTATAAAGTATCATGTGATGTTTCTTTATAATACCACATTTGCACCATTTATCTTAGTGGAAACTTTAAGATTATAACATAGTTTATTATAAAAATAATTTATATTAAAATTATCTAGCGAGATAGATATTATAGTCGTAACACCATGATTTAACGTTACGATTGGAGCCGACTTGACCATGTAACCAAGTAATTACCAATTCTTTAAAAAATAAAATTAATAAGAATTAATAATAAAATTAATTTTAAGGAAATTAAAGATTAAATTCTTTAACATTCAATAATATTTTTTTATAATTTAATATCATGATCTTAAGTTTGCATATGTATATACATCACATTTTAAAAAAGCATTCATTTTTATGCCAATATTTTATATGTACAATTTCTTTTTCTCCAACACCTTTTACTTGTAATAATAAAATAAGATAATAACACCACCTTGATAAGGAAGCTAGATTTAGCTCTCCTATACATGAATAACCTCAACTAACTTTTAAGGTACAATGTAACATTAAAAAAATATGTTCCACTTATTATATTGATTACTTTAATTTCACTTTATATGTCTCCTTTGCTTTTATTTTTATATTTAAATAATATGTAGAAGTGGTTCGATTTCTTCTCTTCCTTGGCTTGTTTTCAAATTTCAATCTTTACTCTATATTATAGAGTATAAAGAAAAGATAAAAAATTACATTGATAGATCATTTAATATGTTTTTTTATCAATTTTATATTTTAAAAGATAATCTCAAATGGTATGAGTAGACGAACAAAGAAGAAGTAAATTGTTTGATGTTTCTAAATCCTTCTCGCATAAGACACATCTAAAGGGTCCAAAATATCATCTTCTTTGTAGGCTCTCTCTTGTAAGAATCTTGCTTTGAACTGCTAGCCAAAGGAATTTTTATGTCTTAGGAAGAGCCTCTAATGACCAAACATTCTTCCAAGGAAATTCTTTGGGAGAAGGAAATTTTGATTGTTCTAATTCCTCAAATTCCAACTTGACTAAGTATCTGCCATTCTTTGATAAATTCTAAACCACTTCATACTTTCATGTAAACATTAACAAATAAAACTCTTGAAGCATCTTTTGAAGTTCATCTATAATTTGTTTGAGTTCCTCTCCTTCAACCAGATTACTAAAAGAAATTCATGATCTAGAGTTGTTGCTCATAATAATATAGTATTTGACCTTTGGACATTTACATGCTAGAAATGCTTGAGCCAATGGTAGCCATTTTGAGACAGAGATAAGAGGATAAGGCTTTAACCAAGCAACAGATAAATAATTAGCATAACTCCCCTCATTGACAAACCATCTAATATATTTCTTTATCAATTGAAAACTCTTTCATATGAAGCTCTATGTTGAAAATACTTTGGATAGAGTTATTTTCCTAAATAATTTCATTGCATCAAGAGAACCTATATATTTTTGAAGTAATATTTTTGCCCAGTTCTTTCCTTGATCTCTGAGTAATCTCCACCCAAACTTTGCTCCTAATGCCAAGTTCATAAGTCTGCAATTTTGTAATCCTGCTCCTCCAACATTATTTCCTTTGCAAACCCTATCCCACTTACAAATAAAAAACCTAAATTTTTTCTCACAACCTTTCCATAGAAATTCTCTTTAAATTTTATCAATTTTTGATGCTATATTTATTAGCAATCTTAAAAGTGACATCATATAAATAGGGCTGGATTGCAAAGTAGTCTTTATGGGTTGTAGCCTTCCTTTCATGGTTAAGAACTTACCTTTCCAGCTTGCCAAGCAAGCTTTCATTCTATTCGAAAAAGGGATCCAAAGCTCCTTTTAATTTCCTTTATCAAACAAAGGAATGCCCAAGTAGGTTGATGATTAGTTTTAAACCCTAAAATATTCACAATAATTTGTTGTAAATCTAGGGTAATTTTAATAAAATAGGGTAATTGTAATTATATATATGTATACATATAGATATATACATATATATATATATATGTATATATATATATATGTATATATATACATATATATATGTATATATATATATATATATATATATATGTATACATATATATATGTATATATATATGTATACATATATATATATATATATATATATATATATATATATATATATATATATATATATATATATGTATACATATATATATATATATATATATATATATGTATACATATATATATATATATATATATATATATATTGGAGAAAAAGAGGTTGTACTTGGATCCCTCACCCTTGAAAAATCATAACTATCTCATTTAGAGCTTGAGAGTAAAAAATCAAATTAAATTCTTGTCTCAACTGAGTTGTTATAATTAGACACTTATTTCTTTTTCATAATAACTTTGAATTCCTGATTTTCATTTTTTAGATCTTCTTTAATTTTCTTTTTAAATAAAAATATTCTAAAATTCAACATCCTTATTAACATTTCTTGTAGCAGCCTTCATGATACCAAAACTCCAGCTCTACTGTCTACACACTACCTCTTAGTAGAGTAATATTTCTAAAAATTTGCACTACCATGTCTGTTAGTTTCCTTTCTAAAGCATAAGTACAACCATAAGAACTATAATAAATAGTTCATATGAAAACACATTAATGTTATAAAATACAACAAATATTACCAATGAAAAATATTAAAGTAAATCTTAATCATTATTTGATTCAAAAAATCAATATTTTCTTGACAACTTCGACTAAACTTACTACATATTCTAACCATAAAAAAGAGAATTTAACTTCACAATCCTCTATTAAAACCCCTCTATTGGCTAGCATATTTGCACATTTGTTCCCTTCCATTAATGTATGTGTAAACTAGATTTCTTCAAACTTTGTAGCAAGGTCTTGTATTTCCGTAATGATCTTGTATATGTTTCATGGAGCCTTTGCTTTCCTCAAAACTGCATTTAATATTATTAATGAATCACCATCCATCCATAATCTTCTATTTCATTTTTCTACATATTTTTTTTTTTGGTAATTATTATAGTAGATTAAAAAAGGGTTTTTATAGAGGATCCCAAAACCTTATGTACAAAAACAGCCTTGCATCATGCCTCCTGGCTTTATGTATAAGCCTATTACAGAAAACGTAACCCCTAAAAAACCCGATTACATAAGCAATGGGCCTAGGGCATCAATCCCTTGAAACCGAACACCAAAACGGAAATCCCGCCCAGCTGCAATAACGGTAAGCATGAAACAATCCTCGTCGACGGGAAACAGACAAATAAGAAAGGAAGTAGTTTGGAGATCTCGCCCAGCGGGGAGAAGTCGAAAACCACCATCGAGAAGATCCCGCCCGACAGAAGCAAAGAAAAACCGTTACAATAAAATCCCGCCTCGCGGGAAGCAGTCAAAACCACCACAAACAGTCCCGCCTAGCGGGAAGCAACAGGGAAATCCCGCCATCCGGGAAACCAACAGAAAATAAAGGATACCGCCTCGTGGGAAAACTGGCGGATTTGGCAGATCCCGCCCTGTGGAGAAACCATCCTGCCCACCGGGAAAACATTCCGTTCAACAAGAGCCATCCTGCAGGAAGCCGACAGCCAGCACAGAGAGGATCCAGCCCATCAGGAAGTGACCAAAGAGTTGCACCACAAAGAACCCGCCTCGAGAAAATAGAAGAGGATCCCAGCAGCAGGGACCAAGAATCCCGTCCAAGCACAGAGCCCGTCGAGGATTCACAAGAAAAAGGGGAAGTTGTCCAAACCCTAAACCATCACCTCCATCGCACCGAGAAACGCAGGGGACCAGATCCATGCGAATAACCTACAAAAAACCCCAGGGGGAAGCCTGAGGGAAAAAGGGAAGGGATCCCCAACCAAACAGGGATCCCTGGGAAGCACCAGTCCGAAAAAACAACCAAGGAAACCCTATCCGGCCGGGAGGGGCACAGATAGTGGAGAAGGATCTCCCCCAGGAGATCATCTGCAAACAACCACTCCCCGGGAGGGATGACCTGGGTTGAGCCAGGAACTGGGCAGGAACCAGGAGCCATGGAAGGGGGAGCAGGGGAGGGACCAGAGCCCTCCCCTCTCTACTTTCTTCCCTCACCCATTTTTCTACATATTTTTAACTCTTCCAAAGCCACCCAAGTTTCAATTTCATTATTTGTTTTAAATCCATTTTTAAAAAGTATTTTGTGACAATCTCACCCTTATTGTTTCTAATTATTCCTCTTCCTCCTATTGGTCCTAAATTTCCTTTAGATGCTTCATCAAAATTCAATTTGACCAACTCCACTTCTAGTGGTTTCCACTTTATATTATTTTTCTTCCTTTTGTTTCTTATATACCTAACATTATAATTTCATTTGATGACTTGACTCCATCTATCAAGGCTCTTTGATTCAATATTAGGGATTGGGTGAGTTGACAAGATTTATTTAGACCCTTGAGTTGATAGGATTTTTTTAGACCCCTCTATGGCTAAACAAAACTTCCTTTTCATTACCTCTAAACTGCTTTCCTTTCTTTTGAATATTTTTTATTTCTTTCTAGCCATACAGTCCCAAGTATTGTATCTTTTGATGTATCCAATACTCTTTCTAATGCCTCACTTTTAAAAGTGTTTTGCCATTGCTTTAACCATTCTTTAATTTTTCCATTCATCACTATGCATTTACCAAAAATATTAAGAATCCATTGTTATAGCTCCCAGACTATTGAACAAGTTCCAAGAGGTGGTCTATACTCTTCTATTTTTTTACATAGAACACATTGTGATGGGCCATGAAAACCCCTTTTTATTAGGTTATCCCATGATAAAATTTTCTTATGACCTACTAGCCATACAAACATTTTAACTTTTAGAATGCTCAAGCTATCCCAAAGTTTTCTCAATATTCTTGTGGTATTCCTATCTTATTGGTGCTTTACATTATATCTACTTCTTGTTGTGTATTATCCTAAGCTATTGAACTCCCAAAAAAACTTATCCTTGGCTCCCTTCACAATAATCATTATTGTTATTGTTTTGCTCAACTACCTCCTAAAAACAATGTACAATGTCCATTATATTTGTAAAAAAATCTTATTTCTATTTATATCTTTCTTCCTGATCCTTGTACATAATGTTTGAAACCCTATCACCATATTTTTCTTGAAGTAATCTCATCCATGGTTTCAAAATTGGATCTAGATTGAGTATTTTTTTATCACATCAAGTATCCATCCAAATAGAATTTTTTTCTCCAGTTCCCACCACCTATCTTAGACCTTTAATCACTAGATCAATTGATTTTTTTAAAACATTCCATAGTACAAAATCATCTAGTAGTGAGAATATAGTAAATATTAAGCTTGGGTCATTGGGCTTAATGTACTTAGAAGAATTCTTACCCGTTGTCTTTGACTCTCTTTGTACAATCTCCAAATTACTTTCCCCCTTAGAGATAAGTTTGCATCCATAAGAACTCTTAAACTAAGACCTTCCCTATTTTTATCATCACACACCTTGCTTCATTTCACCAAAGAAAATTTCCTTTTATCATGTAATCTTGACCATAAAAATGATTGCATAATATAGATTAATTTTTTTCTACCAATTTTGGCATAATATACAAAGGTATATAATATGTTGGAATGGACTATAAGACTTATTTAACTAGTTGCACTCTTCTTCTTAATGATAACCATCTATCTTTGCATGTTGGTATTTTATTTTGAACTTTACTTATAACTAGATTCCACAATTCTATCCTCAGTCTCCCCTCAAATAAGAATATCATTAGATACATTATCAAATTTACCTTCATTTGAAATAACCTACATACCCTTACTTTTATTCTAGCTAGAGTGTTTAGGAAGTAAATTTTGGATTTAGTCCTATTAACTTTCTTCCCTAACGCTATTTCATATTCCTTTAATAAAATATTCAAAGCTTTGGCCTCATTTTCACTACCATCCCAAAAGGGTTGTATCATCTACAAATTGTTGATGGGTGATGTTGTCAATGTTATGACTAGCCGTAAGTCTGTTTATTTGCCCATATTTGTATGTCTTATTCAAGTTTCTTTCCAACACCTCTACCATAATAATAAATATATATGGTGATAGAGGATCTCCTTGTCTAAGACCACTCTTGGATTTAAATGATTATGTTCCTAGCCCATTGATTAGCACATAATATGATACTATAGAGACATAAGCTTTAATCCATCTGAACTATTTCTTACCAAATCCAAACTTTTCTAATACTACAAAAAGAAATATCATTTTACCCTATCATAGGCTTTATTCATATCAATTTTTAAGATCATTGCTCTCTCTTTTCTAGAAGTTGCTAAATACATTATTTCATGAGCTACTATGATCCCATCTAGAATCTCTCTCTTTCACAACTCCTTGCTCTTCTAAAATAATTTTATCTAATAGTGGTCTTAACCAATTTGCCATCACTTTGGAGATTATCTTATATGCCATATTATATAGGCTTATGGGTTTAAATGAATCAAAAAATTATGCATCCTTCTTTTTTGGAATCAAGGTAAGATATGTTGCATTTATTTTATAAGGTATGTACTATTTTATCCTAGATTGTTCCATTACCACCAATAAAGAATCCTTCACTATTTTCTAGGTATTTTGATAGAATGCTACAAAGAATCCATTTAAACCTGGGGATTTATCCTTATCAAAAGAGAAAAGAGCTTAATGAACAACTTCCAAAGTAATAGGCTTCATTAGTTTATTATTTTCTTCATCTATTATAACTAAAGTTGTAGTAGTTTATCTTTAAGAACTTCAATATCCTTTCATCCTAGAATTTTCTAGTAAAACATTCTTGCCTTCTTTCTAATTTTTCTCTGATCTTCAATCCAAACATCTTCTACTGATTTAATTCTACTAATTCTAGATGCTAATCTCTATACTATTGTCATCCTACAAAAAAAGCTTTGTGTTTTTATCTTCTTATTTGAACCAAGTCTATATCCATTTTAATCTCCAAATTTTCTCTTCCTTATTCAAAATATTATGATATTTAATAAGCAACTTTCCTTCCTCTGAGTTTGGTTTATTGTGCTTATCTTTTTACAAATTTTAAAGTTTCTCTTCTAGTTCTACTTTCTTCTCAAAAATATCTTCAAAAGTATTCTTGTTCCATTCTTTTAATCTAAATTTAATTGATTTAATTTATTTTGGAACTGTATAAACCCACCATTTCCTAAATAATTCCATGTTTGCACTATCATATCAACAAATTGAGGATGGCCTTCCCACATTTTCTCATATTTAAAATATGATATTTTTTTAATTCACATACCACAATTTTAACTTTTACTGGCCAATGATCTGAACCAGTCCTTATCAAGGTATTAATTTTAGCTCGGGTACCTTCACATAGCCAATGATCTAAGAGTATGCATCAGGTTTTGGCATGTCCTATTGTTTTTCTATGTATAGCTATACTCTTCATACTTAACCTCCCATAGAATATTATTTTGAATAAAAGCTAAGAAATCTCTCATACTTTGGGTTATTTTTTTAATTCCCCAAACTTTTCATCTAGCTGGTTATGGCAATAAAATATTCTATGATCATGAATCGGGTTTCTTGATATTTACTTCTCATAAAGGCTTCAATACCACTCCATACTTATGATCTACTTGACTGAGTTGTAGGTCCATAGACATTAATAAGGATGAATGCATATCTTAAACTTCAAAGTAGCATGTGACTAATGAGGCTATCCAATGCCTAGTTTTATAAATAGTTTCACAAGAGGACCTAACTGGATTTCAATATGTTAGAATTTCCTCTATCGCTTCTAAATCCATAACATCCCATTCACATATTTCTAATATCGCTTTCATATAAGTGGAAACTTCTTGCTCAATCATTTTAGTTTTCTAGATACAAAGAATGCCATGTTTATTACTTAAAAAAAGGCCTATAATTCACCTCTGCTTTGAGGGGGTATTAGTGAAGAGAAATAAAACCCCGATAAACAAATTTTAGAAAATAGCAATTACAAAATCAAAGGAAAAATAGAGAAGAACACATTACACAAGAATTTATCCTGGGAAACCCTTTCGGGAAAATCCCCAACAAGAATATTTTCTTATTGTATAAACTTGATCATATTCAATACAATAATATCCTTTTGCTCGCTATTCGCTTGTGATTATATTTCTTGCAAATTCATTACCAAACCCTCATGCAAGTGCTACTTTATATACCAACAACACAAGAAGGGGTTTTACAATACCATGGGCACAAAACCATGGACCGACATTACATTAACCAAAAAACACCCATATGGATCTAAAAATAAATTAACCCCCTAAAAAAAATATTCCTAGGGGCTAATGCCCCACGACCCCAAAATAGGGGCTACCGCCCTTGTACCCCTGCTCGAGGCCCGACCTAACCCCAAAACTCGATGAGGAAATTTTTATAGAGTGTAAAGTCTTTTCAGAGTTAACCCCTCTTAAATAACATGGAAAATATTCAACATAATTCCAACAATTAGCATCCTTTATATTTTATGAGATGGTAATCATGTGTCATTAGGGGTTGTTGGTCTCTCCTGCATGAAGAACACAAGCTTATACTGAGAGGGGGGGTGAACAGTATAAGACCACTTTTTACTTTTTCTTCCAATTCAATATTATGTTGTGTAAAGATAGCAGTATCAATAGCAGTAATCAAAGCAATGCACAAAAACCATACACAATAGAGACACCACAATTTACGTGGTTCACCCAATGTGGGCTACTCCACGGAGAAAATATTTTACTAAAACTTTCTCAATCAATCTCTTTGGGAATCACTCCCAATTACAAAGTTTATGGATCTCTGTCCAAAGGAGATGTTGATCCCCTAATCTCAAGTTCATGGATCTCTTCCATAGGAGAACTCTTTCCCCTTCTGCTCTGGCTATGTGATCTTCTAGAAGACTCTGTCTCTCTGCTGCACTGACTGGTGGACCTCTCTCCACTTGAAGACTCCTCACTCAGATCTGTCTTCAACTGTGTTGGTTGTTGGATCTCTATCCACTGAGACTCTATCCTCTGTACTCTATCACCTCCAAAGCTCTATCAATAGGCTCACTAAGAACCTGCTCAATAGGCTCACACAGAACCTGCTTAACAAGCTCACACAGAACTTGTCAAATGCTGAATAACAAGCTCACATAGAACTTGTCCAAATCTGCTCTAGCAAGCTCACCAAGAACTTGCCCAAATCTGCTCTAGCAAGCTCACCAAGAACTTGCCCAAATCTGCTCTAGCAAGCTCACCAAGAACTTGCCCAAATCTGCTCTAGCAAGCTCACCAAGAACTTGCCCAAACTGCTCTAGCAAGCTCACCAAGAACTTGCCCAAAACTATCCACAAATCTGTCCCAACACTATCCTCAAATCTATCCCAAAGGCCTTCTCAAAGGCTCAATCAATCATGCTCAAGTAGTACTCAAAATGAACTCAACAATGAGTGGCAATCTCAACTCAAATTAACTTCATAGAAGCATAAAGAGAATTGTTAGAGACTCAATATGTTCTAATCTCACTCTCAACCCAAATCAATCTCAACTCAACTCAACTCAATCCAACAACCAACAACTCATAGAAGCATAAAGAGAATTGTTAGAGACTCAATATGTTCTAATATCACTCTCAACTCAAATCAACCTCAACTCAATTCAAGTCTTATAGAACCATAAAGAGAATTGTTAGAGACTCAATATGTTCTAACCTCAATCTCAACTCAACATAGAATGATGGAATAGTTTATTTTATAGAACTTGAACAATCACTTCACACATCACTTGACTAGGCTCAATCAACTCAACTCAACCAATCATCACAAGGGACAACTCTCTCTCACACAATCCTAGTCCAAGTATGTATCAACCAACTCAAATGTTTCCAACAATGCTCAACCACAAATCTCACATAACAATGATACTCATGTTCTTTTCTAACTCAAGTTCTTTCACAACCAATGGGCTTCAACAACTATGCTTATAAAACAAGGTTTAAACTCAACTCTCAAATCAGAAAAACCTTGAAGCATTCAACCAACCACTTTCGAAAAGGAAACCACAAACAATCCTTTTCCCTCCAATGATATTTCAGAAATCAACCACCATAAACAATCAATAGGAGAATGTGCCCATACCTTTTATGAAGATGAAAAAACCTCTTTGTAAATCTGCCACAATCACAAAATTCTTTTTCCAATCTTCACAAGGGTTAGTAGATCACAAAATAATCAACATTACTCCACTTTTCAATAATCATCACCAAGGCCTTTAATTGCACAACTTCCTTATCTCTCCTAAAACCACTTGTACCATAAAATAAAAAAAAAATATACCATAAAATAAAATAAATCAAAACATTGCATAACCTTTTCACTCCCAAAACCACTTATACCATAAAATAAAATAAATCACAATATTGCATACCTTGTCACCTCATGAAAGAATTAATCCTCTTGAAAAAGAACAAGGCAAACTTCACTTTTGGAACCCCTTTGCAAAATCAGAAATATCTCTTTACACACACCTTATTTCTCCTTCTAAATAAGTTAGTCAAATAGCCCTCGAAATAAGCTTTCCGACGATATATAATATGCCCACTTTCCGAAATAAATTGAAACCTTTACATATATATATGCCAACCTCCATTAATTGCACATAGGTCGGCCCTCCATTAATTTAAACTTAAACTTTAAACTTTAATATCTTCATCACCGGAGGTCCTTTTTCGATGAAACAAAATTCCACCTTGGCTTTTAAGAAAAGCCCTTTCCACATAAGCCCACCATGGTTTTAAATAAAACCTTTTATTTTGCCTGCCTTGGTTTTCATAAAAACCCTGTATATATCCATGCTCTCCAAAATATCATAGATGATTATCTATGAAGTGCTTTTGCCACCAAAACTCAATGTGACATCAATGATCCATGTGACATCAATGACAACATAAAATAACTCAAATTTCCAACAATCTCCCCCTTTGTCATTGATGGCAACACCTCTAATGCAAATCACTACAATCATTGCAAAAGCCATCTCTGAGAATCAAAGTTGCTCCCCCTGACTCAATACTCTCTATGGAGGCTGCTCCCCCTAACTCAATGCCTGCTCCTCCTAACTCAATGCTCTCCCCCTTACTCAAATCTCTCCCCCTTTGACATCAATGGCAAAAGGGACACCTATGGGGCTAAAAGATATGACTCTTAAGCTTAGCCCCCTCACCCCCTTCTCTCTTGAGGTGATTAATTTTGGGGTGGGAGTACTTTTACTCCCAACTGTTCTCTCAACCGCTCAAACGCTTCTCTTGGTAATGGTTTTGTAAAGATGTCTGCAATCTGATCCTTTGTAGGAACATATTCCAATCTTACTTGTTGCTCTATAACCTGTTCTCTTAAAAAATGATACTTGATTGGAATGTGCTTTGTTCTGGCATGCATTACTGGATTCTTCGAGATACTTATAGCACTAGTATTATCACACAGAATAGGAATGGGATGATCATGTTCTATGCTGAAATATTTAAGAGTCTGTTTCATCCATAATACCTGTGAACAACATGTTGTTGCTGCAATATATTCTGCCTCTATTGTGGAAAGTGATATTGATGGTTGTTTCTTACTTAGCCAAGAAACTAGGCAATCACCAAGAAAGAATGCTCCTCCACTTGTACTTTTTCTATCATCAATATCTCCTACCCAATCTGCATATGTGTAGGCTGTGAGAGTAAACTTACTGCTTCTAGGATACCATAGACCATACTCCATTGTTCCTTTGAGATATCTGAGTATTCTTTTCACTGCTGTCACATGTGATTCTTTTGGAGCTGCTTGAAATCTTCCCACTAAACCAACTGCCTGTATTATATCTGGTCTTGTGGCTGTAACATATAACAGGCTACCAATCATAGATCTGTATAGAGTTTGATTTGCATCAGGAGATTCATCATCTTTGCTTAATTTACACCCTGTGATCATTGGAGTACTAACTGGCTTACTATCTTCCATTTTGAATTTCTTCAACATCTCCTTTATATACTTTGTTTGTGAAAGAAATATCCCTTTTTCTAGTTGTGAAATCTGTAATCCGAGGAAAAAGGTTAATTCACCAAGCATAGACATTTCAAACTCATTAGTCATGTTTCTTGCAAACTCTTGACACATTTTATCATTGCTACCCCCAAAAATAATATCATCCACATACACTTCCACAATCATCAAATCATTTCCCTTATTTTTAATATATAGATTGCTATCAATTGTTCCCTTTTAGAAACCTTGCTCTCGAAGATATTTATCTAATCTTGAATACCATGCTCTAGGGGCTTGCTTTAAGCCATAGAGAGCCTTTTTCAATTTACACACATAGTCTGGCTTATCTGCTTGATTAAATCCATCAGGTTGTTCAATGTAAACTTCTTCTTCCAAATGACCATTCAAAAAAGCTGATTTGACATCCATATGATATACTTTAAAATTCCTATAGCTTGAAAGTGCCAAAAACATCCGTATAGCTTCCAATATTGCAACTGGTGCAAAGGTCTCATCAAAATCAATTCCTTCTACTTGTGCATATCCTTTACACACCAATCTTGCCTTGTTTCTGATGACTTGACCATCTTCATTTAGCTTGTTCCTGTAGACCCATTTAGTACCAATTACATTTTTTCCTTTTGGTCTTGGAACTAATTCCCAAGTCTTACTTTTTTCAATCTGATCTAGTTCTTCCTTCATTGCCTTAATCCAACATTCATCATTTTTTGCCTCTCTGAAATCCTTTGGTTCTATCTTGGATAATAGTGAAACATCTGCTTGTTCTGTTGAGCCTATGATTCCTCTTCTTGTCCGTCTTACATCAGGATTGCCAATGATCAAGTCCTCTGGATGATTTTTCTGAATATATCTTGATGTAGTTTTGGAAGGTATATTCTGCAAGTCTTCTTCATCTGAATCTTCACCCATTTCTTCCTGACAACTTTCTTCTTCTTCAAGAATATCTTCCTGAGGTGGCTCATTTATTCCTGTTCTTTCATCAACTCTGACATTTATACTTTCCACCATGGTATGTGTTCTTTTATTGTAGCATCTGTAGGCCTTACTTTTTGTAGAGTATCCAAGAAAAATACCTTCATCACATCTAGGATCAAATTTTCCCAAGTCCTTATCTTCTCTTTTGATGTAACACTTACTTCCAAAAATTCTAAAGTAGTTTACCATGGGAGGTCTTCCTTTCCAAAACTCATATGGAGTCTTATGTTGCTTTGTTCTAACTTGAGCTCTATTCATAACATAGACTGATGTACTGATTGCTTCCTTCCAAAATCCAACTAAATTTTTTGATTCATTTAGCATTGCTCTGGCCATATTCTCAAGAGTTCTATTCTTTCTTTCTACTACTCCATTTTGTTGAGGAGTCCTGGCTGCTGAATATTCTTTTTTGATTCCATGTTCTACACAAAACTCAATGAATTATGTAGAGATGAATTCCCCTCCTCTATCCGATCATAAACACTTGATCTTCTTTCCTATTTCATTTTCTACCATTTTTTTGAATACTTTGAAATGCTCAAATGCCTCTGATTTTTCTTTCAGAAAAACAACCCAAGTCATTCTAGAATAATCATCTATGAACAACATGAAGTAACTTTCACCTTGTAGACTTTTAGTTCTCATGGGCCCACATAAATCTAGTATGAATCAATTCTAATACCTTGGAAGAGGAATATTCTTTTGCCTTGAAGCTTGATCTTGTCTGCTTTCCATACTGACACTTTGCACAAATTGTATTTGAAGGTCTTTTTATCTTTGGTAGATCTCTGACAATTTGTTTGTTGCTTATCCTTACTATGTTATCAAAATTCAAGTGACACAACCTTTTATGCCATAGCCAACTCTCTTCTTCTTGAGATAAAAGACATTTTTCCCTTTTTATTTCACTGAACATGTAGAGATTGTTATTTGTTCTTTCTGCAGTTGCAACAAGCTTTCCTGATTTTGTTTCCCTGATTTTGCATCCTGTAGAGGAAAAAGTAACTGTGTACCCTCGATCACAAAGTTGACTTACACTTAGTAGGTTGTGTTTCAGACCCTCAACATAGAGTACACCTTGTGTAGTTGTCTTTCCATCATCCAAACTTAAAGTTCCTCTCCCTTTGATTTTAGTTGAAGCATTATCACCAAATCTCATAGATCCATTATTGTTCCCTTTTAAGGAAATGAACTTATTCTTATACCCAGTCATATGACTAGAGCACCCACTATCAATATACCATTTTTCCATATTGTAACCCAGTAGAATCTACCCTCAAGCTGTTAGTCTTTTCGAAGGAACCCGCTCTGATACCAATTGAAGAACACAAGCTTATACTGAGAGGGGGGTGAACAATATAAGACCACTTTTTACTTTTTCTTCCAATTCAATATTATGTTGTGTAAAGATAGCAATATCAATAGCAGTAATCAAAGCAATGCACAAAAACCATACACAATAGAGACACCACAATTTACGTGGTTCACCCAATGTGGGCTACTCCACGGAGAAAATATTTTACTAAAACTTTCTCAATCAATCTCTTTGGGAATCACTCCCAATTACAAAGTTTATGGATCTCTTATCCAAAGGAGATGCTGATCCCCTAATCTCAAGTTCATAGATCTCTTCCATAGGAGAACTCTTTCCCCTTCTGCTCTGGCTATGTGATCTTCTAGAAGACTCTGTCTCTCTCTGCACTAATTGGTGGACCTCTCTCCACTTGAAGACTCCTCACTCAGATTTGTCTTCAACTATGTTGGCTACTTGGATCTCTATCCACTGAGACTCTATCCTCTATACTCTATCACCTCCAAAGCTCTCCATCAATAGGCTCACTAAGAACCTGCTCAATAGGCTCACATAGAACCTACTTAACAAGCTCACATAGAACTTGTCAAATAATAACAAGCTCACATAAACTTTCAACTCACCAAGAACTTGCCCAATTCTCTAGCAAGCTCACCAAGAACTTGCCCAAATTCTCTAGACTCACCAAAACTCCCAATACTCTAGCAACTCACCAAGAACTTGCCCAAATTCTACTCTAGCAAGCTCACCAAGAACTTTCCCAAACCTACAACTCACCAAGAACTTATCCAAAACTATCCACAAATCTATCTCAACACTATCCTCAAATCTATCCCAAAGGCCTTCTCAAAGGCTCAATCAATCATGCTCAAGTAGTACTCAAAATGAACTCAACAATGAGTGGCAATCTCAACTCAAATTAACTTCATAGAAGCATAAAGAGAATTGTTAGAGACTCAATATGTTCTAATCTCACTCTCAACCCAAATCAATCTCAACTCAACTCAACTCAATCTCATAGAAGCATAAAGAGAATTGTTAGAGACTCAATATGTTCTAATATCACTCTCAACTCAAATCAACCTCAACTCAATTCAAGTCTTATAGAACCATAAAGAGAATTGTTAGAGACTCAATATGTTCTAACCTCAATCTCAACTCAACATAGAATGATGGAATAGTTTATTTTATAGAACTTGAACAATCACTTCACACATCACTTGACTAGGCTCAATCAACTCAACTCAACCAATCATCACAAGGGACAACTCTCTCTCACACAATCCTAGTCCAAGTATGTATCAACCAACTCAAATGTTTCCAACAATGCTCAACCACAAATCTCACATAACAATGATACTCATGTTCTTTTCTAACTCAAGTTCTTTCACAACCAATGGGCTTCAACAACTATGCTTATAAAACAAGGTTTAAACTCAACTCTCAAATCAGAAAAACCTTGAAGCATTCAACCAACCACTTTCGAAAAGGAAACCACAAACAATCCTTTTCCCTCCAATGATATTTCAGAAATCAACCACCATAAACAATCAATAGGAGAATGTGCCCATACCTTTTATGAAGATGAAAAAACCTCTTTGTAAATCTGCCACAATCACAAAATTCTTTTGCCAATCTTCACAAGGGTTAGTAGATCACAAAATAATCAACATTACTCCACTTTTCAATAATCATCACCAAGGCCTTTAATTGCACACCTTCCTTATCTCTCCTAAAACCACTTGTACCATCCCCCCAAAAACTACCATAAAATAAAATAAATCAAAACATTGCATAACCTTTTCACTCCCAAAACCACTTATACCATAAAATAAAATAAATCACAATATTGCATACCTTGTCACCTCATGAAAGAATTAATCCTCTTGAAAAAGAACAAGGCAAACTTCACTTTTGGAACCCCTTTGCAAAATCAGAAATATCTCTTTACACACACCTTATTTCTCCTTCTAAATAAGTTAGTCAAATAGCCCTCGAAATAAGCTTTCCGACGATATATAATATGCCCACTTTCCAAAATAAATTGAAACCTTTACATATATATATATGCCAACCTCCATTAATTGCACATAGGTCGGCCCTCCATTAATTTAAACTTAAACTTTAAACTTTAATATCTTCATCACCGGAGGTCCTTTTTCGATGAAACAAAATTCCACCTTGGCTTTTAAGAAAAGCCCTTTCCACATAAGCCCACCATGGTTTTAAATAAAACCTTTTATTTTGCCTACCTTGGTTTTCATAAAAACCCTGTATATATCCATGCTCTCCAAAATATCATAGATGATTATCTATGAAGTGCTTTTGCCACCAAAACTCAATGTGACATCAATGATCCATGTGACATCAATGACAACATAAAATAACTCAAATTTCCAACATTACAAATTACCAATATCATTTTGTTGTTTGGTAAATAGAAGTTCAACCAACTTAGATTGTGTTTCTTTTTCTATGTTTGCTCTCGCTTCCTTGTATCTCGCTTGTTAATTTGAAGGTTTTTTTTCTTGCCAATATCAAGAGGAGGTCTTATTATTCTATTCCTCAATATTATTTCATAACTTTCCTTTTCATTAGATTTATCCTCTTCTAGCTTTTCTACGAAAGCTTTTGACTTATCCTACTCATTTTCTAGTATTTTCTTGTTAATAGTAGAGGTATTAACATTTAACACTATATTTTCTCTATAACTTTACTTCTCTTGAATGGTGCATGGTACTCAAGAGAGTATTCAAAATATGATGAAGTACATTCCTTAGGTTCAACAAGAATATTCATCCCTAAATAAGGATCACACTGAGTAGACGGATCCTTGTTAACATTCTAATCTTGTTGTACCATGTCATCTAAGCTCCGGTTTATTTTTTATTCATAGGCTAAAACTTTAAAATAATTGGTATTTATTCCAATATCATTACTAGTCTCCATTGTTTATTTAATTTTATATTTCAAGATATTTTTTGGAAGTTGAAAACCATCATCATCCATATCCATTTGTAAGTTTCTCTTACATTTTTCTACATATGTTTATATTGGACTCTTCTTAGCACATGATCTCTCAATATGATCTACCTCATGACATGTTCAAAATATGAATGATATGTTTTTATAATCCATGGTTTGGATCTGCAACTTACCCCCATACTTAAGAATGGTTGATTTTGGTAAAAGTTTACTAATATCAATCATGACCAATTTCCAGGAATAAATAGCCAAGACTCCATATTTTGTAGTTTCAAAAAACATAAAGAATTCTCCTAGAGTGTTGTTTATTGCCGTAAAGGTGTCCGTTTTTCAAAATTTAATGGTCAACCCATACATCCTAACCTAGACTAGTACTAGAGATAAATTTACATTTTTAGGTACAAATTCTTCATACCAAAGGTTAAGGAAGAGTTTTGTTCTTCCCATAAACCAAGGACCCCATTTTAGGATTCAATCTCTTTCCTCCTTGGAATAAAAAATAGCTAGGAAGAAAACTTTAGGAAGAAAGGATAGATTCACTTCTATAGACTTCCATCTCCTATCAATCCATTTTCTTGGAGTCAAAGCTCTTGGCTAAGACCCATTACATTTACTAGATACTACCTTATCTTTGAGCAATGAGGATCATTGCTCTATGAGGTCCTTATTAACCTCTACTACTAGCAATGATTATAAGTATTTAGCTATAAATCAATCCATGGGAAGGAAACTATAACTCAATATCTACTAAAATTTACCAGTATATCCTATAGTGATTATATTATTTGAAAATAAACCTATAATAATATGCATACAAAAATTATAAGATAAGAAGGGATAAATAAAACTTAACTAAAATATTCTATGCCCAGATATAATGTTCTACCTTTTTGATTCCTTATCCCTCAATTTCTCCTCCCATCATTCGAACCCTAGCTAACAAATAGCAACAATTTTATTTCTCATAATTTGAAAAATTGTTACTACCCTTATTATGACTGACTAACTTCACAAGGTTGCGTCTCCTTCAATACTATTTAAATTTATTCATATAACCACTCATTTTAAAGTTATTTAAATTCCACTCAACTTGGTCTAATAATCATCTAAATCAGACAACCCTTTATAAAGATATGGCTCTTGAAAAATGAGAAATTTTTTTGAAAAAATGCCCTAATGTTGTCCTTTTTTCGTATGACCAATAAGAGTTAAAATGATGGTAAATGAATTCAAAAAAGATAATTTTTAATTATGAATAGATATGGTATTGAGTGGTACATATGCCCAGTTGCATACATACACTAATGGCTAGGATAAGATGTCCTCTCTTAAAAGGAAATATGGATTTTCCCAAGGTTCTAGTAAGGTTGGTCTAACCTGGTTGATTTATTCTATCAAATTATTCAATAATTTAAAGGAAAGTAAAGAAAATATCTAGAATATTCAAGGTCACATGTAACTATTACAAGGGTGAGTGATTAATTCATGTCATTAGAGCTTAAAGAAACAAAACTTCTGATTCAATTATTCATGTAATCATCAAAATATAAGCATTAACATCAAATATTACTTCCAAGAAACATAGAAAAGTAAGATTCTAGGCTTACTACCTTAAAATTATCATTGATATATCATTCATTGCATCATATTCATAAAATATTATAGCACATAACAATAATTCTTTTGAAACTTAAAAGAGTATAATCATGTAAAATGATCTTCATAAATGAAATTAGACTAATCTACTCCTAATCTAAGCAAGTTTCAAAAAATTCAAAAGAAAAGGGTTAGGGAAAGAAAGAAAACAAGCTAGTGTATCTTGAAGACGCTAAAATTTGTTGAAGCAACAAATTCTAAAATAAACCAACTTTGTCTTGATCAGTCTTTGCATAATCAAAGATCAAAGTGGTGCCATATTCAAAGGGGACATATACAACACACTAAAATTGACTCAAATGTAACCACCATCATCATGCACAAATTACACCAAGAATTCTAGCATATTATATTGATTAAAATGTTCAATAAGTACATTCAGATTTGCTTGCATCAGGTGATTGCAAGGATAATTCTCCAAGTATAATGATAAGGTTCAGATGTCCACCAACTACAAAGCAAAGAAAATTCTAAAAGGCCTATTGCTAAAAGTAGAATTTGACCCTTTGAAATGGGGTCTCAATGGCTATTTATAGCCTTAAAATTTCAAAATTTTAGTGCTTTATAGTGGTGTTTAGTGCTTCACAGCTATATTTTCTGTGTTTTACAATTGTAAATGAGTTGGCTATCTAAGTTATCTTCAACTAAGAAGATGAGGTGTCTAATTGGAGAATTCTCTTGATTCAGATCTTCAATTTTAGCCATGTATCTTTAACTTCTTCAATATTCTCTATGAATATTGGGTAGCTAAATCGTCATTCCAGGTGATTTGAGTTGTCATGCACAATTTGGCTAAGATCGGTCTAGGTTCATTCCCTTTACCTCATTTCATTCCTTTTGGTTCTCTCTTTCAACTTTTGCTCTTTGGTTTTGCTGCCTGCAACACAGAAGAAAAGCATATATTAGTTTGAATTTAATTAATTGATTTTATAAGGTTTAATTTATTTTAAATTTAGGTTTGAATTATTACTTAAAGCTCCATTTTAATTAAATGTCAAATGCTAAAGTCATTCTCTAAGGTTCAAAATCCTTTCATTTAATTATGTGTGAAATGTCTTCACTTTTAATTTTATGGCCAAAGTATTAGATTTAACACTAAGGTTTCATTTTAATTTTAATGTCAAATTCTGAAATTAAACACTAATATTTAACCAGGGTTATTCATAAGGGGTCAGTGTCGAAATCTATTTATAATAAGAAGGTGATTTTGTTTCGAAGGTGAGGCAAATGGTGTCCAAAGTCATGTAGAAGACATGGTGAATTGCACATTTTATTAATGAAAAAATATAACAAAACGATGAATTTATCTTAATATATAAAAAACATTGTAAATAATTAAAATGAACAGTAAAAGTCTACCAAAAACATAAAACTATCAACAATTGAATACTATTGGTAACCATAAACTATCGAAATCTACAAACTACCAGTAACTACAAACTATCGATAGTTGTAATCAATCAATAGCTAAAAACTATCGATAATAGAAAACTACCAGTAGCTGCAAACTATCGGTAATTGAAAACTACGAACTACCATTAGCTACAAACTACTAATAGCTATGAACTACCAGCAGTTGTGAACTACTAGTACCACAATATCTTTATATTACCTGCATAAAAAAACTACTGGTACCAACGATGTCTGCTCACTATTGGTAGCACCAGTTTTTGAATACTACCATCACCACCAATGAATTTTTACTATCGACACCACCATCGTCTACCTATCACTACAACCAGGGTCTACCTACTGTCGACACCATCGTACACACATCCTATAGGTATGCACCACCACGTGTTAGCACTACATCTCTTCAAGGAAATGTGTCAGCATTTTAGGCAAGAAAAGATCTATAAAAAGGCAATAACTTACCATTTCAACTTTACACAAACCCTTCCAAAGCCCTAGAAAGCCTTCCAAAGCCTACCAAAGACTCCAAAACTTATAGAAACCATTTGAAAACTTTACATATATTGTAGCAATGGCCACTTCACCCTCCATTTTTGCATCCAAACTTACATTCAAAAACCTTGTTTACCCATTAATATCCAATGTTCTTACAACGCCAGGTTACAACACTTCATAGGTAATAAATGTAGGTCTTCTAGGGTTAGTATCAATGCCAAAATACAACACTGACAATAATTTGCTACTTAAAATTGTTAGATGTTACAACCATGATGACTCGATCTTCAACATGGACATCGACAATAGGACTATTTCCTTCACTATCAACCCTACGAATGTAGAAAGGTTGATAGGGCTTCCCTACAAGGGTTGTCCATCTGTGACATCAAAGTTTGCCTTGATCAATGATGACAAAATATACCTCGAGATAAGCTTCAATCTCTCGCTAAATTTGTTGTCAGGTAAGTTTCCATTCCCAAATCTTTTGAGTCTCATCTTCATTACTTTTCTATAATTTATTAATTTTATGTTATATTTTTTTCATTTCATTCCATTCCTTCTAGTAGGGGCCTCCAATTTTTACTTTTCACCAACCAATTTCTTCATGCGATGATCGATATTTTCCAGGTGCGTATTATTCTATAGGATAGGTCAATTGATATTCTAATGTAAGTGCTTGCCTATTTGGTGCACTGTTTAGCACACAAAAAATTTTATTGGTAGACATTCATTTCAAACAAAATTAGATATGATCTCAGCAACACCCACTCAAACAGTGGAGTGGTTGTTCCCACATCAAATTTTCTTCTTGGTTTTTTATGAATCGTACTATAATATAAGGAATACCTCAGTGCCCACCTCACTCCACATAAAATTGAGGAATATTTATCTAATAGATGAAGAGGTGCAGGTAAATTGTAAATTTTTATGAACATACTTCTTGCTATTTTACCTATTTAAATTTTATTACTTAATTGATACTTATCGGGAAAGTGTGGATTTGGGCCAAATAATGGCGGGAAGGTGGATGACCGACACGTGGCTGACAGGAAGGTATAGATGACTTGCAAGTGGCTGGATTTTGGTGTCTACAACTTCAATGCAAAAAAGGGCAACCACCTCTTCCACTAAAAGAGAGGTCGTAATGAGGGGAATTCTACCAAAGGAGATAAGAGATTTCAACACTCAGTCAGAGCAAGTACAACCACTCCATAGGTTTCAAAAATGCCACAGGTCTTTTGCATCCCCTCATTCTCGTCCTACCATTTCATCAGTTGCACCTAGAGTGCACATTGATTTTGAAGAAGTTAGCCAACCCTAGAGAGGTAATGTGATAGATGTTTCAATGTAGTGTTAGTGTGTATTTACTATATTATTTCATTATTATATGGTAACTATTTTGGTTAGTATATTTTATTGTTAAGCATATAGTTGTTAGCATGTTTTTATTTAAGGCTCATTGTTGTTTGGGAGATCCGCTACATCCGGGCTAATTAGAGCCTCATTGTATTATTTATTCAACCTCATCAATGAATTATTGTTGGTTTGCATTACATGGTATCAGAGCGAGATGCATGATTTGAGCTGGATACTGGGGACACATGACTTGAGCTGGATACTAGTCAGACTACATAGTAGCAATTGGTAAAATTCATAGATAGCCCACATCTGCGATAGGGACTACTCCCACCATAACACTCTATCTGCATTAGGGACTACTCCCACCATAACACTGCCCCGGTTGACACTGGTATGTGTGGATAGACATCGGACTACTACCAAAAATTGGAAATATACATTGGGATAGGAACTCCTACATAGCTGATGTAAGCTACAGACCCCACGTGGGCAGTGGGTGAATGATGGACTATGAACCCTAAGAAGGGGAGACAACCACTAATGTGATGTGGCTGACCACTAAAAACATTGGACATCGACATATGGTAAAACCTGGATTCATACGTGTGAGGGGAGTACAGGTAGCATCGTCTACCCATAGGTAGACACTACCATAGAGAAGGTTTTTTTATTTTAAAGCCTCTCTAGTTTTACGATACGAAACATATGGGATAATCTCCCCAAACGAGTTGCAGCTATCAAACACCATCCAGAAGTGATACACAACAAATGATTATACTTGACAACAAACCACTAATTATCATGCAGATCCATTGCAGGATATAAGTTAGATGGACTCCATAAAGTCATAGCTCATCATTGTTGCCATCGCGTCCATCCAAGTGATTACAGACATCTACAGTTCCTTTCAATTCTCATAAACGAGATTGAGATATCGATTCCCCATTGTACCACTAATCATATCGATCTGTGGAGTAGTCTACCATGTCGAAATACATTGGATTTTAGGAGGGGAGAATCTATCTGAAATCAATATCAAAAAATTAGTGCTACGACGGTGTGTTGAAGTGCAAGAAATGAATCGTGCTTCGAAGGGATGCTTGATGTTTGGCCAAGCCCAGAAGTTTTTTTGACACAGACGATTGCAGCGAGCATGATGTAGATCTGTTCATTTGCTGAGCGATCACAAAGATTTTTTTTGCTCCTAAAGTGTTTGTATAGCAAGCATCACATTTTTTATTCTCAGGCTTGCGGTGTTCTCAGACAAACACTGCATTGACGGTGGTGTTCAAGTTTATCTAGCCTACGGTGAGGAGCCGTAGTTTGTTTTCTTTCCTGTTCGCAAGTGTCATAGTGAAATGGAGCATCACTCGCACCACCAGAGCGATGCCACAATAGGTTGACAATGCCACTCGAGCAGTGCCACCTGAGCGGTGCCACTTTTATGGGGAGACCTAGAAAAAGGTATATCAAAAGGGGGACCATTTGGTGATATAAGGAACCTTCACTATGGCTGCAAAATTAATGATTGATGCTCATCAGTTATCGAAAGGTCCTAATTACACACCATGGAAAAACAAGATGAAGGCTCTCCTTGTCATGGAAGACTTATGGGATGTTGTTTTTGGAACAACAACAAGACCTTCACCAGTAGCTAGATCAACAGTAGCCACAGCTCCAACTGCAGATCATAAAACATTTGACAAGAAAGACAGTAGATCAAGAGTGCTTATCTTGCTTGTTATTTTAGATGAAGTTAAACCTCACATAGCTAACAAAGAACATGGTAAAGAGGTATGGTATGCCCTTCAAACCATTTATGAGGGAAATAATGATTACACCATTCTTTACCTTCAATCTCAACTTCACAGTTTGAGTATGAAGCAGGGTGAGATAGTTGAACTCTTTCTATGCAAAGTGTCTGAATTGAAAGTGAAATTGAGTTCTTTGGGAGAAACTATAGATGATAAGCTCCTTAATTTATTAGTATTGAGATCTTTACCTGATTCTTATTGGGTGTTGATCATCTCACTTTAGGTGTCACAGAGAAAAGTTACCTTTATTGAGTTGGTCAATCTACTTTAGGAAGAGGAGGCATGCCAACTTCAAAGAGATAATTCTTCTAATACAACCCTATACTCCAACAGGAAGGGTTCTAATAAGAAGGGTAAGTTTCAGAAGAGAGAAAATTCTCACAAATATTCAAAAGGGAAAAAACCTCAACAAATGAAGAGATATTGCAAAATTTGTGACAAAGACAACCATGACACAAACATGTGTTGGCACAAGAATAAGCAACCTAAATAGAAAGGCTAGAACAAACCACAAAAAAAGAACAAGCAACCCAAGGTGAATGTTGTTGTTGAAGAATCTGACTTAGATTTTGAGTGGGCACACAAGGTGCTCATGACTACCACAACCTTCAAGCAGAAGGATCCTGTATGGTATGTCGATTCTGGCGCTAGTAAGCATATGAATGGCGAAAAATCATGGTTTGAATATTTTGAGGCCAAGGAGGGCAAAACTATCACTATTGTTGATGACAAAACCTACAAGGTTTAGGAAGAAGATACAATTTTAGTCACTCTTCCTGATGGCAAGTGTCAGATTGACAAAGTCCTCTATGTTCCAAGATTGGTGAACAATTTGTTGTCAGTCTCACAAATTATGGATAAGGATATGGTTGTAAAATTTTGTGTTGAGAATGGTAAGAAGTGTTGTTCTATTACCAGGAGGGGTAAGCACATTACCACAACTTCATATAAGCATGGCTTATTTGTCTTAGATGCTATCTCTACTACCCATGTTGCCATGAAAGTCTCTACAAAGGAGGCAAATTTCCTATGGCACAAGAGATATGGGCATCTTCATCCTGGGTACTTACTTGAGCTGAGTAAGTATGATATGGTAAAGGGTCTCCCTTCCCTTTCTTCCACATTGCCACTGTGCTCTGATTGCTTGGCAGGAAAGCAACATAGAGTATACCTTTTGAGAAGAGCTCTACACAAGCAAAGAAACCTCTAGAGTTGATTCACACTGATCTGTGCAGTCCTTTCACACCAATCAATTATGGGAGGAAGAGGTATTTTCAATTATTTGTGGATGACTACTCACTAAATATGTGGGTTTTCTTTCTCCAACTGAAATATGAGGCCTTTGGTTTCTTCCAGCAATTCAAGAAATTTGTTGAGGAGGAATCAGGGACTTCTATAAAAAACCTCCGCTCAGATCGATGGGGGATTTTACCTCTAAATATTTTTTTGCATTCTTGACTGCACATGGGATCACAAGATAGTTGACTACTACTTACACTCCTCAAAAAAATGGAGTTGCTGAGAGGAGGAACCGTTCTATCATGGAAATGGTTCATTGTATGCTCACAAGAGCTAGTCTTGGGCAACAATATTAGGCAGAAGCTATCACCACTGTAGTATATTTATTGAATAGGGCACCCACAAAGGCCCTAAAAGGAATGACTCCATAGGAAGCATGGAGTGGTAAAAAACCCTCCATCTCTCATCTTCGTATTTTTGGATGTAAAGCTTTCATGCACATACCGAAAGAGAAAAGGAAGAAGCTTGTTTTTCCATGGTGTGTAATTAGGACCTTTCAATAACTGATGAGCATTAGTCATTAATTTTGCAGCCATAGTGAAGGTTCCTTATATCACTAAATGGTCCCCCTTTCGATATACCTTTTGCCAGGCTGTTATACCATACAAAATACCTGTCCTTACATGAGGGAAACTATAGGTATTTTGAAAGATAAAAAAAATCACCCGCCCTTACGTGAGGGAGACTATAGGAAATTTTTAAAGATCATACGATACGTGGTACTTAGGCGGTACTAAAAGGGAATCATCTTGTTGATGGCACCTACCATAGAAAGTCATTAATCCTCATACGTGGGGCGTAACTTCCCCTAAACACTTCGGATGTCAGAACTTTTGTCAGGATTTATGCCTAAACACAAAAATGATTTGGGTAGTGGATGGAGTAAAAAAATGCAAAATGGCATACTTATTCCTCCTCGACGATTGATAGAGAACAAGCTCAAACGTCATTTTGGCAGCTATATTAGGTGGTGGATACAATAGCCCAATCATGACAACATTACCTATAAGTGTGGGCCAGAGGTATCACAAATACCGAACGTTGTAGTGCAATAAATTGCATGGATGGGTTAAAATTTTGGGTACTTAAGGGAGATTGATTTTATTTTTAATGAAGTAGTGCAAATGGAAAAGGAAAATTGCAACATACATAAAAAAAATTCCCACAAAAAAAAGAACCTAAGGTGTCGGTCACTGTCGAAAATGCACCTTTGTACAATATGCCAAATTGCTTTTTCAATGCTGAAAAAATTACTCACTATCCCCCCTTAATTTGTGCTCTTTTGAAAAAGAACTTTGCCCACCCTTCAATGTTGCAGAAAAAAAAATTGGCCCCTTTCTTTAAGTTTGAAAAAAAAAAATTCTAATGTCATCAAAAGAACTTTTCTAAAGTTTAATTAAATAGTTTTTCTAAAAAAAAAAATTATTTTAAATAGTTTTATTTTTAAAATAACTTTTCTTTTAAGAAAAAAATTAAAATTTAATTAAACTAAAGGAAAATTTAAAAATGACAGAAGAAAATTAAAAACAAACTTAAGAAAAAAAATATTACCTATTTTACCTTACAGGTGAGGGGTTCAGAGAGAGTAACGAAGGATATGGATATAGATGATGATAGGGTTTTTATGTCTTCAATGAATGAACATGAACCTGCTTCAGTACAAGATGCCCTTAGTGAGCCACAATGGAAGGCTGCTATGGATGTTGAGTATAAGTCTCTGAAAAAGAACAAAACTTGGGAGCTTGTCGATCTACCACACGAAAAGAAACCCATTGGCTACAAATGGGTGTACAAAGTCAAGTACAAAGCAGATGGGACAATTTCTAAGCATAAGGCCCATCTTGTTACAAAGGGCTATGCGCAAAAGGAAGGCATTGACTACGAGAAAACTTTTGCACCTACTACTCGGATGACTACCATTCGAGTTCTTTATGCTATGGCAGCACAGTATGGGTGGAAAGTTCACCAGATGGATGTCAAGAGTGCTTTTCTAAATGGTGATCTCCAAGAGGAAGTCTATATGACACAACCTGAAGGATTTGAAGTGGAAGGCCAAGAGCAGAAAGTGTGCAAGTTGGTCAAATCCTTATATGGTTTAAAACAAGCTCCTTGAGCTTGGTATATAAAAATGGATAATCACCTCCTGCAACATGGATTTAAGAGATTTCCATCAGATGCAAACCTCTATTTCAAGAAACAAGGTTCTGAGATAGTATTGCTTGTACTCTATGTTGATGATCTACTCATTACAGGGAGTTTAGAAACTATGATCTCTGTTGTCAAAAATGACTTGTGTAAATATTTTGAGATGACAAATATTGGACTTCTCTATTATTGTCTTGGTCTGGAAGTCAGCTAGAAGGAGCACTACATCAAAGTGACTCGGAAAAAAATATGCCCAGACACTGTTAGAAAAATATTGCATGACTGATTGCAAGCCAATGGCAACTTTGATGGAATCAGGGCTTCAGTTATCATGATATGATGATTCACCTCAGGTAGATGGTACTCTCTATCAATAGCTAATTGGGAGTCTCATATATTTGATGAACACTAGGTCAAATATCATGTTTGCTATCAACTATCTTTTGAGGTTCATGCAGGAACCTAAGACTACTCATTGGAAAGCAACAAAACGTGTTCTTCACTGTGTGTGGCACAATGGAATATGGCCTAGAATACAAGAGGAATGACAAATTCTTCTTGCAAGGATACACGAAATCAGACTATGCCGGGTCATATGATGATCGTAAGTCAAGGTCAGGATATATATTTCATCTTGGATCCAGTCCTATCTCTTTGCACAACAAGAAGCAACAGGTGGTTGCTATCTCATCTATAGAGGCAGAATATCGCGTCGCACGTGAAGCTGTGTGCGAAGTGATATGGTTACGTTGCATTTTGACAAGTATGGGTCATCCATAAAAATCTCCAATACACTTGTTCTGTGATAACCAGGGTGTTTTGAACCTTGTTAAGAATCCAATGCATCATGAGAAAACCAAGCACATTGACACACAATATCACTTCATTCGAGACAAAGTTCCAAGGCACCAAATTCAACTTCAGTACATTCCTACCAATGCTCAAGTTGCAGATATTTTCACCAAGGCTCTTGCACATATCAAGTTTGAGATGTTTCACAACTCTCTTTGTATTGGAAAATAATGTAATAAAGGGGGGATGTTAGTGTATATTTACTATATTATTTCATTATTATATGCTAACTATTTTTTTTAGTATATTTTATTGTTAAGCATATAGTTGTTAGCGTGTTTTTATTTAAGGCTCATTGTTGTTCAGGAGATCCGCTACATTCGGGCTAATTAGAGCCTCATTGTATTATTTATTCAACCTCATATCAATGAATTATTGTTGGTTTGCATTACATGTAGTTTATTTTATTACGTTAATTTTATTGATAGCTTCATTTACTATTTTTTTGATATGTTTTCAGGGAAACATCATGCACAACCTTCAAAATATTCATCTGGTATAATCATTTAAATTATTATTTTTTATTGGATAATAAGGGGTTGTACTCGGGTCCCCCTCCCTTGAAAAATTACATCTCTTATTTAGAGCTTGAGAGTGTATTATTAGATACACTTCTCATCTCAATTGAGATGTTATAGCTAGAAACCTACATCATTTTACATATCTGAATTCTTGATTTTCATTTTTTGGATATTTTCAAATTTTTGTATGAATATAATTACTCCAAAATTTAGAATCTTTCTTGACATTTTCTTATAGCAACCTTCAAAATGCCAAAACTTCATCTCTACTATCTATGTCTTGAATCTTAGTAGAGTAATATTTCTAAAACATTGCACTATCGCTTTACCAAAAGTCATAGCCCTTCATTTCTCTTTCCATTGTTTGAACCCTAGTTGGTAAATATTTGAAATTTCATTTTTCATGACTTGAAAAATTGTCACTACCCTTGTTTTGAATGGTTAACTTCACAGTATCGTATCTCTCTCAATATTGTTCAATTTTTTGCATATGATCACTCATTTTAAAGCTATTCAAATTCTACACAAGTTGGTCCAATAATAAGATAAATAAAATAACTTTTCATGAAGATATGGCTCTTAAAAGATGAGATATTTTTTAGGAAAAAACCCTAATCCTTCGCACTTTGCAATTTTGTTTTTCATGACTTGAAAAATCGTCATTGCCCTTGTTTCAAATGGTTGAATTCATAGGGTTGTATCTCCCTCAATTTTCTTAGATTTTTGCATATGACCACTCATTTTAAAGCTATTCAAATTTTGCACAAGTTGGTCCAAGAATCAGTTGAATCGGATAACTCTTCACAAAGATATGGCTCCTAAAAGATGAGATGTTTTTTAAGAAAAAACCCTAATCCTTCGCACTTTGTAAATTATTATTTTTCATTGTAAGTAGTCTTCCACAATCCAACCTTCCTAGCCTTTTGTTCAACATCACAACCTTCCATTGTAGCTCCTTCAGCTAACCTAACCTTCCACACTCCTTAAACCTTATCAGCGTTCCATGTTCCTTCAACCATCCTAGCCTTCCATCCAACATCCTAGCATTTCGTTGTAGTTCCTTCAACTAGCCCAACCTTCCACACTCCTTCAACCAACCCAACCTTCCACACTCCTTTAGCCTTGATACTCCAAATATCAACTCATCATTCAACCTTCCATGCTCCTTCAACCTCTAGCCTTCCATGCTCCTTCAACCTCTAGCCTTCCACACTCCTTTAGCCTCTAGCCTTCCATGCTCCTTCAGCCTCTAGCCTTCCATGCTCCTTCAACCTTTAGATTTGTTGATCATTAAAGCACTAGACCGTTTTCTAGACCCCTTAGGGGGCAACCCCCTAACATCACCTTTATCATTTAAATTATATTCTTGCTATATAAAATATTGATTTCAGTACTTTTTTAACAAAATTTCATAATATTTTTTGTATTTTTTGTATTAGCTCTTTAGGGGTGCAATTGGCTCCAACCTTGATCACCTTCTCGGGTTCTAGCTCCAAATGTTTATACTATCTCTAGTCTACTTTGATCTTATGGGTAATCGACCTATCATTTTGATCGAATAGACTTTCAAGTGTGATCAACCCCTTTGGGATTTGATTATTTTTTAGCTGAATCAATCCCTTGTGTTCTTCCACATCGAGGGTTATCTTCTCGATGGTGCTGGCTTTGTTTATCAGGAAGGTAATGATATGCTCATCGTTATCAAAAACTTGCCAATGGATATTCTTGTTAGGCACCGAAGGTCTGTAAACTAACCTCACCATTTTATATTTTCATATCATATTATCAGTTGAAGAAAATATAGTTCCAAGGGATGCCAAGAGGTCGAAATGCTTGTTCTGCTCCCACAAAATTGACTAGATTTTTAGTGTTGTGAAGTACTCAAATAGGTCCCACAATTTTTTACGATAGGATTTCAGGTAATATTGTTTTGAAATGCATCGGTTAGTAATTTGATTACCGATTAGCTCTAAAGATATGTAGATCTATAGCTATTTTATTCCTAGCTTCTTCACCTTCCTTAGCCCTAGGCACAGGGCTTTGTATTTAGCTACATTATTAGTGCAACTCCAAGTAAGTCTATAAGAATAGGTGCTCTACTTTCCTAAAGGATATATAAGGACAACCCCTACTCTGACGCCATTCTTACATCACGCGTCGTCAAAGAAAAGCTTCCACAGTTGATCAAAAATAGGGTCTTCATCACTTGGTACTTCGGCCTTTTTAGGCCTGGTGATCGAGTAGCACCCCATTCCTATTTCATTCATGGCATTGAAATCATGCATGGAAAATTCATCTTCTATGCGAAGCTCATCTAGAGCTTTCCCCATCAGGTCTACTTCATCAAATTCCTCAATCAGATTGACTGAGTCTACTTGCTTCTCTGCATCTTGGATTCTTTCAATATGAAAGGTAGAGGGTTTTTCATTAAAGATTTTAATCCTTTTTCCTTTGAAGGGAATTTCTAGATGTGAATAATTCAAGGACAAATAGCCCCCTAGTTTGGTGGTGAATTCCCTTGATAGGCACATACTAAAGTACAACTCTAGATCCACCACCACAACTTCTTGTATCATGGTGATTTATGGTATCTTATGCAACATGATCAGAATATCCTTGATCACCTCTACTATCTTCATCGAAGTCCCATCTAGTTGGAGCACCCCAAGACTAATCCTCGTGTACTCCATGCCCATAATATTACAAACAACCTTGGGTATTATAGTAGTTGTGGCGCTACAATCGATCATGCAATTATGCACAACCTACCCCTCTATCCTAAGAGACAGATAAAATGGTGGTGACCTATTATTCTTGGTGGTCGAGGTAGTCAACGTCTGAGTCAACATAGTCTGGGTTGGATTTTCCTTGCCTTTAGCAGACTTCAGTGATTCATGTAATAGATCTACTTGGCTGGGTAGCTGAAGCACATCAAAGAGGCTTACCTTAGTTGGAGTTTCCTTCAGTTCTTCAATGATACTATAGGGCCCTATACCAAACTTGCCTCCCTCCTTCATAGTTTTGTATCTGGTTTGATACTACTGCATGGATTCTTACTTGATCTCTTGTATCAATCTAAGGTTGGGAGGTTGAAGCTTGTGGTTGAGGAATTCTCCCTCTAGATTTTAGAGGTAATATATCCTTCGACAAGATGGGTCCCTCTGGCTTGGACATTTGGGCAAGCTCTTTTATTGGTGGGAGCTTCTTCTCACTTGGTATTTTGGAACTAATAGGTACTTTTAACGGTTCCATTTGAACCGGATCAACCTCAATGGGTTTTTTACTTAACATCATAAGAATGGAAACATATTCAATAGGGGAAATCATAAAGTACCAAGTACGTTGTCTACCAAGTACATTGTCTACCAAGTATGTTGTCTACCAAGGTCTACACATAGTTCAAATGGACCATGCAAGTCTCCTTACCGTGCGGGTCATTGCAGGTAGAGCACCAGTAAGCTTTGTTAGATAGACCAACTTCTTCATTATTTAACACCACTGCATTTCTTTCGAAAGGTTTACTAGCAGAAGCAACTTGTTCTCTAGTAATCGATGGAGGAGGGCAAATATCCTTAGCTGGAAACTTTGATAAGATTACTTACTTTTTAGGATGATGATCTCATTTTCTATTTCCATTATTGATGATCGCATATCTTGCAATTATTTGACCTAGTTCGGATTTGCAGGTGTCAGAGGTGCGAGCAATGGTAATTGTGCCAATGGTGCAGGTAATGTCGGTTATGGGATGGGAGCTAGAAGTTTGGGGATAGCATATGTGAGAATCTGTAGGATGGGTACCATCTGGTTCTAAGAATAACTAGAACTCCATGATAGAATGGGGTACATTAGGGGCATAGGCATTGACTGAGAGGATGCACTAGGATACAAACATTGAGGTAAATCTAAAAAAATTGGCATAGTAATTTTTGGAGGTAACTTATCGATAACATTCCCTATGCCTGAGTGTAGAAGGCCAAAAAGGTGTTGACATTAGTGTGTTGAATGCTCATGCTGATGTTCGAATGGAAAGCTCTTAGGTAGTAGAACATTGCTTGCTCTAGGGTGGACCAAAGGCCGTCAGTTTCTCTCTGCGAGGTTTGGGTGAACCTAACATTAAAATTAGCTATCTCCTCCTATGGGTATCATTGAATAGTGGTGAACTAATGCAATAGTAAAAAGGGATCTACTTGCTCATTAAAATATTTTATCAACTACTCAGCCAACTGGTCCCATGTGGTGATGGTAACATGTGGCAAGGATCGGTACCAGTAGAGGAGATTACCTCTAAGTGAGAGTACTAACAATCTCACCATAAAATATTCATCTATGATGTTGTGAATAGTGGCCAGAGAAGCCACATCTTGAACATGTTTATAAGATGTCTTCCCAGTACCATCATATGTAGACAAAGCATTTAGCGCTGCGATTGAGATCTGGTTTTGAGCCTGCAAATTTAGTGGTCCTGAATGATTCCAAGCCAAAAAATGCCTGGGAAAATTTTGTGCCATCTAGATCAGAGTGCTTGGTTGAGGGGGCAAGCTAGCTACGATGCTGGAAGGACTTGGAGTTTATGAAAATATACCAGCTACTTGCGAGGATGTCCCGACTAATGAGATAGTCGAGGGAACTACTCTAGGATGTTCTCCCAAAGCATCGATGTTAAGCTCAAAGAATTCAACTAAATATTTTGGATTTCTAGTCTTCAATCTTGTGATCATGAGGGAGAGGGTTTTTAATTGGTTTCAATATTCTAATGCTTTTGGATTCAATTGAGTTTCCAGATATTCTGATTTATCCAACAAAAATATGGACATCAAGTCTTAATACTTTTGAAGGTGGAACATTTTCTTCCCATCGGGTATGCTAGAAAATATTGGTCAAGAATCTACCTTAGGTATAGAATGTTTCATCTTTGTGTCCTAGACTTGACCAACATTGAAAGGCAGAAAGGAAGATATGCCTCCCATGCCAATATCCAAAGAGGGTTGGTTACCTTACTAACTATTTTTGCTTGTAGATTTAGAGAACAATAAATAAGTGGGAAATGACTAAAAGGAATGGGGATAGGGATGTAAACCAATTGAGAAGGAGTGATGAACTGATAGCAAGATCAAAAAATTTTAATCTCAAACCAGCAATGTTTCACGCAAAGACAAAATAGAAATCAAAACCAAAATTCCTTAAACATGCAGTTTCAAGGGATATTCCAGTATTCACTCTTTACCGATAGCTAAATCTAGGAATAGAATTTAAACTTTTCAACAATGAAATGAGTTTGACAAAAATAAAGGACAGAAAAAATTACACATAGAAGTGGATTAGAATCTGATCCAAGTTTTCCTTGCATTCATAGTAGAGCTTGAGTTTACAAAGCTTTCAAGCAAATTGCCCATTCTTAAAACATTGAATTTACTAGTTTTTATAGAGGATTTCACCTCTAAAACATTAATGCTCAACTGCAATCCATCATCGTGGTAAGAAGGATTTGATTTGGTAGCATTTCAAGAGTTATGGGTATGGCAATGTCTGACTCCATTGCTGGAAATATCACATCTCATCAATGTGGTTGGTAAGATTTACTGTTAGCACTACCTTAGTGACAAATATCAGATCGTCCTTACGCCCACCACCTTTGAACATATGAAGGCACACTCTCAAATTTGGGTTTCGATGCTGGAACAGTGCTTTGGGGTGGTTTCACTCAAAGAGAGGCACTAGGGGAGTTTCACTCCAAAGAGAGGCACTAGGGTATTTTCACTCCAAAGAGGGGCGAAAGAGAGTCTCGCCACCCTCTTTGAGAAAAATGTCAACTTAGAACTACGACTTCATGAGCATTGCGCTCAAGAAGTGGCCACGTAGATCATTTTGACTTTGACTATGCTTTGTTGGATGGGCAACATGGCAGGCCAGAACGGGACTTCGATTAATGGCATTTCAACCTTTCTTGCAATGAAAGGAGTTTTGTTCCATAGTGGGCGCAAGAGAGATTGGGCCCCACACAAGTTTCACCCAAACATAAGCCTAAAAAGGCTTTTTGAAGCCTTACTTTCTTGAAAAAACCTTGCTCATTAGTGGGGCTCACTATGAAATTTAAATTAGGTGCTACTATTTTACCCAACTTATGGCCTGAAAAGGGCTTTCGTCCTTTATATCACTCGAAACAATCCTTTGAAGTCATAAACGGGGCTTTTCTGGTGTGTGGGCACAAAATGGCTCACTTAGCGCATTAACGCGTGCTTATTTTTACTCATGACTTCAATGTTTTCATCCATGGTGCCCGTCACAAGGAGTATTTAGCATAATATTTTTATGGAAGAGCACTTGCTGTGAAGGACTGACAAAACCTAGCCTTCGCTTTATCAACATGAACCAAAAAATTTACTTGCATACTGAGGAAATATTGTTCTTCATTATTTGAACTTGGATGACAAGAAGATTAAAATAGAAGATTTTACAAAGGGGAAGGGGATTTTTAGAATGAGCTTCGAAGAAGAAGAAACAATGTTTTAAAAATTAAATAAAATATTTACAAAAAAGAACGTGGCAGAGATGCCAACAAGACCCCTCTCGAAGAGGCTAAGACATCTCATCATCAAAAAATTTCTTCTCAAAACATTCACATCAATTCTTTGTTTGAATCTTCTCATAATGTTAGTCTATTTTATAAACCCACATATGCTACCACTATGACCAGGAACATTGGAGGAATTCCACAAGTTCCTCCAACTAGTAGTACATCTCACAATCATGCTCAATTTCCTTCTTATTCTACTCATCTCAACATTCATGCTTCCATTCCACCAAATGTGAGTTACCTCCCACAACAAGATACCACACAAAATATTCCCTTCCATAACCCATATCATAACAGTGTTAATACCTCCAATATTAGCCAAGTTCCCTTTCAACAACCTACCTATAGCCCTCCCCTAGGGAATCTAGGGGTATTGCACAACAACAATATTGATATGCAAAGCTTGAAAAATATGGTGAAACAATTGGCTTCAAGAATAGATATGCTTCAAGTGCCAAGTTTCACCTACAACTATACAAAATGTGCAATAAACCCCTAGATCCTATCATTACCTCTAGGTCCTACCCTAAGCATTTTCCAATGTCAATTTTACCTATTTATAAGGGAAAAGAGGACCCAATTGAGAATTTAAGGATGTTTAGGACAACATGCTATGATATTATATATGATGGCATGTTGTTACTAAAGATGGTCCCTATGAGCCTTGATGGTATGGCATTAAAATGGTATTATCAATTACCTCATCATTCTTTGAGAAATTTTGAAGAGACAACATAATTGTTTTTAGAAATTCGAGGCTTATGTGGAGAAAAATGTGACTATAAAATATTTATACCTTTTGAAGCAAGGTAAGGATGAAAGTTTTTTGGACTTTTTGTCTCATTGGAGAAGTCTAGTTGGATGATTAAGATACACCTTGCCTCCTCAAGATATGTTAGAGATCTTTATTGGAAATTTACAAGAGCAAATATAATATGAATTGGAAATAACAACTATTACCTCTTTTTACCAAGTGATAGATCTTGCAAGAAGGGTAGATCAAGCCCTTATTCAAAGAGGAAAAATTAATCCAAAGAAAGAAGAATATAGGACCATGAAAGCTCAGTATAAGAACAAGCATGTAGTTTGTTATGGGGTAATTGATAGCAGACCTATATATAATATTTTTAACACCCTACAAAATATGGTGCTTAGCCAACCTCAAAAACCTCCACCAAGGAATTTTACAAGACTCAACATGCCTATTAACATGGTCCTAAAGCAAATTTTGGAAGTAAATATGATTGAGTTACCTCCCATAAGGTAACCTAAAACCATGACTAATTGGTATAATCCTGGTCAACATTACGAGTATCATAGAGTGGAGGAGCACATAACAAATTCATGTAAGAGGTAGAAACATGTGGTTCAATATTTAATAGATGTAGGTCATATTATTATAGAAGGTACTCAAACCAATCCTCTAACAAAAGATCAACTTCCTACTCAACAAGTAACCAAAACTAATCAAGACATGGGGATCCTCCAGGACCCCCTCCCTAAGCATGGGTAATGTGTCATATCATAATATACGACCTCCCTTTAATAATATGGTTGGTATGATAGCAATCACTACAAAGCAATAGGCTTGGGATTAACCAACTCAACAATCTTAGTAGGATATGAGTTCTACATCTAATCAACCTTCAAAACCACCCTTACTTTTGAAGAGTACCCAAAAAAGAGCACGAGAATAGAAAACCCCCCTTTAGTGTTGAAACCACAACCTAAAGTCTCCTTTGACATTCAACAATAGTTAGCTAGTACCCCAGCCAAGAAATTCCTCTTAGAACTTTTGCAAACTTCTCCTATTAATAGGGAAGCTTTGTTGAAGCTTCTAAGACAATAATCTATTCCTCAAGATATTTCCCCTATTGCTATAACTGATGTTGTAATCTCTCTTGGGATACATCATATCCCATTTTCAAATGATGATATTCCTTCCTTAGACCTATAAGGGGATTATTTCCTCTATATTACTACATTTATTAGGGAAATATTTATCAAGTATATTTTCATAAATAATGGTTCTTCCCTCAATTTATGCATTTATCATTTTTTCCAAAAAATTATATTAAAATAGGAAGATTTAAGTAAATCCTATATCATCATCAAATATTTCAACAACGAGTCCCAAGAGGCCTACGGTGTCATATCTCTCTCTCTCTTAGTATTGGACCTAAGATATTAGATACATTATTCTATGTGGTGTCTTGCCATACATCTTTTATTTTTCTTCTTGGATGCCCTTGGATTCATGCAATGAGGGTTGTGCCTTATACATTTCATCAATGTTTGAAGTTTAAATTCTGTTAAGATCCTGCTATAAAATAAACTCAAATAACACACTCTCACACAATTGCTTGGAAATAACTCACATAAACATCACATTAATATAACAGAAATTTGCATAAAGAACAATCTCACAATAGGATTGAATCGCAGGCCTCTTCGAGGGGGCAACCTCCTTCAATACTTCATTAATTTTGCAAAAGATGGTTACATTGGTGCCTTTTCAGGTATTTAAGGAGTTTCCTTCCAAGGTTGGCTTACATGCAAAATGCCACTTGGATTACATGCATAATGCCACCCGAATTACATGCATAGTGCCACTTTGAATTACATGCATAATGCCACTCGAATTACATGCATAATGCCACACGAATTACATGCACAATGCCACCTATCTACCATGTGTTACATAAAAAGGGTGCCATTTGTCATAGGCACTACCTAAGCTAAAACTTAGAACATTACAAAATATTAATCATGGGTACTACCCACGTTCACTAGGAATTATTACATCAAGGAAGTTATTACATTCAGGGTTAGGATGAGATCCTAAAATGCCCTTCTCCGTGAAGAAGCTTTGTCCTCAAAGCTAAAAATGAGGAAACTGTTGCTGGAGTCGATGGAGAGACTCCCATGTAGCATCCTCAGGTTGAAGTCCATGCCACTGAACCAGGACCTCTGTAATGGTACGGTTGCGCAGAGTGCGAGTTCGACGATCCAACAGCTACTTTGGTGCAAGTAAGATGGAGCCTTCTTCATCCAATTCGGGGAGTGTTGATGGAACCTGTACCTTGGAGCTGCCCGAAATGTAGGAGGAATGCGTGAGTGGAGGGCGCCCGTAAACTGCCTCAAACGGTGTGAGTTTGGTGGCGGTATGATAGGAAGTGTTGTACCACCATTCGGCCAAAGAAAGCCATTTTGCCCAATGAGTAGGATGATCGGAGGCAAGGCAACAAGGGTAAGTTTCCAAGCATTTATTAACAACCTTTGTTTGACCATCCGTTTGCGGATGGTAGGCTAAAATCATTTTGAGCTGAGTCCCCTGCAACTTAAAAAACTCTTGCCACAAATTGCTAGTAAAGGTGGGATCACGATCAGATACAATGGAGGTTGGCATGCCATGAAGGCGAAATATGGAGTCAAGAAAAATTTGGGCAATAGTGAATGTTGTGTAAGGATGGGTTAGGGCACAAAAGTGAGCATACTTTGAAAGGCGGTCCACTACCACAAAAATAACAGACTTGCCTCCATATTTAGGTAGCCCTTCTATGAAGTCCCTAGAGATGTCGACCCACACCGATCCGGTATTGGCAATGGTGGAAGAGTGCCCAGAGAGCGCACTGTTTCTCCTTTCATCCTTTGACCTGTGTCGCAGTCTGCCACCAAAGAGCGAATGTCCTGTTTCCTACCTTTCCAAAATAAGGTGTGCTTGAGTCGCTCATAAGGTGGTCTGATATTGGGAGGTGTACTATCCGACAATAATGGAATGGCATGGTCATGAGAGCAATGCGGTGGTAGTGTGGTTGGTTCTGAAAAGATGGCCTCTTGTTTGGGGAGAATCTGTTGCATGTCTTGTGGGATTTCACCCATTGGAGATGTGGATGGTTGGATGGAGAATAGTTGTGCAATGACCCCACGTGATGATTTTTTTAGCAATTTCTCCATGCCGTTTGAACTAATAATTTGAGGTGTTCTTGTCGGGGAGCCCTTGATGATGTGTGTTTGTCCGTTCTGGGAGAACTGCATCCAGAGTTCAACAAAGTTCCAACTGATAGTGCCCAACGTACTCAACCATTGGGATCCCAAAACAATATCACATCCACTCAACTGGAGGGCAAACATGTCCTGCTTGAGTTCATAGTCCCCTATCTTGATTCTAACATTGTGACACTTTCCTTTACAAGGTAAGGTTCCCCCATTGGCTACCATGACCTCAAAGGAATTACAAGTGTGGATATAGCAATTTGCCCATTGAGCAACTCTAGGGTCAATGAAGTTGTGCGTGCTTCCTGAATCCAAAAGGATGGAAAGACGTTGGCCCTTGAAAAATCCTGTAACCTTCATGGTTTGAGGAGTAGTAATGTCTGCAAGGGCATGGATTGTAATTGCTGTCTCAGGTTCCTGTTTCATTTCTGGAGGGTCCTCATCCTCATCACTCTCGTCAGCAGTATCAGGTTCTTCAACATCTATCAAGAACAATTTTTTGTGTGCACACTTATGCCCTTTGAAAATTTTTTCATCACAATTGTAGCATAATCCTTGGGCACGACGTGCATCCATCTCTTCAATGGTGAGGCGCTTGGGTGCAGCAGGTTTATTATCATCTAGGTGTTGGGCTCTAGGAGGAAATGAAGGTCTATTTTGAGGAAACTTTGATGGGTGTCTTTGGGCAGAGAGTTTAGATTCGGCCAAACGGGCCAAACTGATAGCTTCCATCATAGTTCGTGGTTTCAACATTTTTACTTCTGCTTGGAGTTCCACCTTCAACCCACTGATATAACAACTCTGGAAGAACCCTTCACTCAATCCTCTTGTCCTATTGGCCAATTTCTCAAATTGAGCTTGGTACTCTAGGACGAACCCCGTTTGTTGCAGTTTGGTCAAGGCTCCTGTAAAGTCCTCAAACTCACTAGGACCAAATCGAGTGAGTAGTTGGGATTCAAAATCCTCCCAAGAGAGATTTGGGTAGGCAAGATGCAACCATTGAAACCAGTGTAGAGCCTCAGATTCCAAGTTAAAGGAAGCCATCTGGACTCGATGAAATATGGGTACATTATGAAGTCGAAAGAATTGGTCAACCCGACATAGCCACCCATCAACATCCTTCCCACTGAATTTGGGAAAGTCCAATTTGGGCATTCTAAAGGGTGGATCATGGTCATGATTCCTTGTAGAACTCTCAGCTTGGTATTTCGATTTGGGTGGTTCTCTTCTCAGTTTGTTGTCTACTTCTATCAATGCTTCTTCCAAGCGATTGCTAGTGGCCTCATGCTCTAGGTGAAGACCTTGGACTTCTTCCCTTATGGAGTGAAAAGCCGAGTTCAAGTTCTCAATGGATTTTGTTAGGGACTCCAAGTGTTCTAGTTCTTTCTGGTGTCCATGGGTACCCTGGGCCATTTTTTTGACCTTTTGTGACCAGTTACTAAAAATAGAATTGAATTTTTAGGACTTAATATTTTTAGTAAGTGCCCAAAAAAGTGCTTGGGTGCTATATATCAAAATTATCAGTAGAAGGAGGTGGTCACAATGAGCTATATATCTCAACACTACTTTTGGGCACCCCAGAATCTTTTTTTTTATTTTTATTTTTTTATCTCCTGTTTTGCTGAGTCTAACGGTGTTTACAGATTCTGATTCTGAGCTATTGAGCAAAAGTTGGCTACTGGAGCACTATCTATAACTGGTCGTGTTTCACACTCAAGATTCTCTGTATTTTGTAGGTGACTGATATGACAGTTCTGTTCGACCCTGAAGACTGTGAATTCTCGCCCCGACCGTGTCGACCTCTCCGACTCGACCGACTCGATTGTGGATTGCCATTGTAAATTTTACTGTTATTCTCCAGACTTTCAACTTAAGTGTCACCCTCATGGCTTATCCCGAATGCATGTCCCTTCTATTATTTTTTTAGTAGAGGACTCCTTTCTCATATGCTCACTTTTGAAATGCAAGTTTACGAACATGGATGTTTGGATTTTTATTTTTATTTTTACATTTTTTACAGGTTGAAGTTTTAACAAAATCAGGGAATGCTAAGTATAGGAGTATGTACCACCCATAGGCCCTCTAATATACTGACAGTGATCGAACAATAGTGCTCGGACCAATATTTCAGGCCACTACTCAAGGAGGATTCCACACATACCCTTGAGCACACTACTTGCCTCTCTGACAATACGGGAGGGTAATCGTCCAGGATGCTGTCCCGTAGACTATGAGTAATACAAGGCCGAAGAGATTCCTAATGGCTAAAAGTTTGTTTAATCCTAGATGGTCTCCCGATATACCCGAAGATACGTGGGAGCTCAAGTCCGTGCGCGAGTTCTGTCTGAGGCCTGGGTATTGGAGCCTGATCGCCCCTCACTTCACTAGACGCTTTATGGGCTATCTAGCTTAGCCAATAACGACAGATCCTTCACGATATTTTAAAACCCCCGATACAGGGTTTCTACCTACTCAACTAATAATATATTTTTTTGTTTTTGGTCTGGAAAAAAAAAAAACACTGTATTTTTTTGGATTTTTTTAATAAGGAAAAACATAATGGAAAAAACACACGGAATTTATACCTAACAGGCGGATTGGATGGCAAGAATCATTGCAGTTGCAGTAGAACTTGGCCCTGGAAAGTGCTCTGATACCACTTGTTAAGATCCTGCTATAAAATAAACTCAAATAACACACTCTCACACAATTGCTTGGAAATAACTCACATAAACATCACATTAATATAACAAAAATTTGCATAAAGAACAATCTCACAATAGGACTGAATCGCAGGCCTCTTCGAGGGGGCAACCTCCTTCAATACTTCATTAATTTTGCAAAAGATGGTTACATTGGTGCCTTTTCGGGTATTTAAGGAGTTTCCTTCCAAGGTTGGCTTACATGCAAAATGCCACCTGGATTACATGCATAATGCCACCCGAATTACATGCATAGTGCCACTTTGAATTACATGCACAATGCCACTCGAATTACATGCATAATGCCACACGAATTACATGCACAATGTCACCTATCTACCATGTGTTACATAAAAAGGGTGCCATTTGTCATAGGCACTACCTAAGCTAAAACTTAGAACATTACAAAATATTAATCATGGGTACTACCCACGTTCACTAGGAATTATTACATCAAGGAAGTTATTACATTAAGGGTTAGGATGAGATCCTAACAAATTCAATGATCAATTTGTCACAATTCTGGGTAAACCTCATCCATTTCAATATTATTCAATGGTTGATCAAGATCGATATGATATTAATTTATGTCCATAAGTATCTTCATCTTACATCACTAAGAAACTTGAAAATATAAATGTGAGTAAGGAACAATTATGTTGGAGATATTACATTATTTGGTCCCCCTTGCACTATTAGTTTGATAGATATAATGTATATGGAAATATGAGAAAGAGTGCAAAATATCAAGAGAGTATGAAGAATCACATGATATCTGGCAAGTTAAGAGCTTTGTCTTTATTAGAGGAATATGAAAGGTTGCATCTCCCAGATGAAATAGAAGGGAGAGCTTTGTCTTTATTAGAGGAATATGAAAGGTTGCATCTCCCTAATGAAATAAAAGGGCAATAGTTAGAGAATTTAAAAGTCATAAAAAAGGAAATATTAAAGGTAAAGCTCCATACATTGTAACCAAGCGGTAACATCAATGTAATCTCTATATATTATGTTCATTTGTGTTATATTTCTTGAGATATTATTGTTATTAAGTTTCATCGTTAGTAGCATTGGTTTGGTATATCTTTAGATCATGGTTGAATCTTTCTATGAGTTAACCTATTCAAAAAGCTAATAGTGGTATAAGAGCCATAGAGATTCTGAGTGAAGGTACTAGGAAAATCATCACCATCCGACAACAAGGTCAAATAGTGTTTTACACAAGATAGCAAGTTGAAGAAAAGAACATGTTTGGGCAGCATTTCGAGAAGCAAAGGAGCTACAAAATTGAAGGTATTGGACAAAAAGTTTTGAAAACAAAAGGGTGAGCTAAATTAGAAAAGAAGTAAGCTATAAAAGATACCAAAAAGAGGTTTGCAAAGTAGTACTTAAAAGTACATTTTGTCTATGTGAAAATAGTGAATTTATCTCTAGTATTGAAAGCACCATATTCAAGTTTCAAGAAAAGTAAAAAGAGGTATTAAGTTTTATGTTTCCAAGTTGAGGAAGCAAGCATCTTCATCATATTTGAACCTGAATATTATAATAGCAAAAAGGCAAGTTAGATAAAGTAAAAGGAGTAATAAGGGAGATAAATATTGAGCACAAAATAGAGCCCTAAAAGCATGAAACACAAAAAGCATGAGAAAATTTTGATGTAAATTTTATTTGATTGCATGCATTTGTGAAGGATTTTAGAAAGTGGTTAGATAATGCCTATGTGGGTATGATTAAGCTGATTGTGTAGAGGAATTGCCGAGTTCGAAATTACCCCTCTCCAAGATTTATTTCTCTGTTTTATCAGTTTCTTTTACCTTATTGAATCTATATCATATCTAATAAGTAGAATAAACATACTAGAAGTGCCTTGTACAAGTGAAAATACATGGAATAAACACAGAATTTCCTCAATAGAATATCATTCAGCAGACTCTTGCCCACCTTAATCAAAGCCAACATCGTTGCTACCATGGCTAGGCTTGCAGCATAATTTTTTCCACACCAATTTTTATTTATGCCAATATTTTTATGAAAGGAAGGACTCTTTGAATTATTGAGGGGGCATTTCTAAAAATTGAAGATTGAAAAATGACCTGAAGAGCTCCAATTGTTAGAAATAAAATAGGTAGGTGCATCTATGATCAAAATTTTGCTACGTGTGCTTCATAAGGTGGTGTTGCATCATTTGACATCTTTTGGATGTGTCGGATGAATATTAATTATGTGGTCACCCTGTAATTATTTGGCACATAGTATACATTATAGTGAAATGAGTGTTATGTTCATTAATAATAAAATTACATTCATCAATAGGAGAGAAGAAGAATAACAATAATCAATCGTTACAGTCTATATGAGCATTAACATCCTAAGCTTAATTTGACTATTATAAGTGGTAACTAATTGGAATATTACACTAGTGCATGTGGCGATAGGTATTTTATGTAACAATAAAGAGCTATTACATGAGGCAAAGGTGGTAATGGTCACCTTTGAGAGGTAGAGATCGTAGATGAGCACTAGTGTGAGAGCATCACCAGGGGGTCCACGTGGACAACACAGTGCACCAAGGCAAATTTCACATAGGTGGACAGATCACACATTAGGTAGAGAAATTCACAACAAACATTCTAAGGTGAAGAGTCATTGAGAGCAAAGGTTGAGTGTGGTAGAAGGTAACTAAGTGCACAAGCACAAGAATAGTTCTTGTCAGGCCAAAGGTGGAGCATGAAATAAGAAAGGCACCAAAGGTATTTGATTCAAATTTAAATTTAATTTTTCAAAGGTTTAAGGAGACATAAGGGGTAAGATTAATTTTCCTAAGTTTGAAGTTAATTAATCTAATACATTATTGATTAATTAAATTAATGGAGGGATAAGGTAGCTAATTGAATAATTAAAACCTTAGAAGCATTATTAAACAATTTAGAAATATTTTTGAAGGATTTAATTTGAAAGTTTTTTGAATTATTTTTTAAATTCAAGTTATATAGAAATATTTGCAAATAATTTAAGATTGGAGGAATAAGGTATTCTACATCAAATTAGGAATTTTTACATTTGCAAATTTTCTAATTTCTAATTTTCTAAATTTCTTATTTGGGAGTTATAAGGACTTCAACATCAAATTAGTTTTGTGAAATTTAGAATTTAATCAATTGTTCAAAACCTAGGGAGTTATAAGGTAGTCAACTTCAAAGGAACATGACAAAGAAAAAGCAAATGAAAAAGAATACAAATGATCAAAAAATTGAAATACAAAGACATGAGATGTCAAAAATAATTAAAGTAGAAAACCTATGTTTCCAAGGAGAACAAATATACATTCAAGATGTCCAAGAAAAACAAATAGACATTCAAGATATTTCAAAAAGGTTGGAAAGATTAAAATGTCATACACAACACATGATAGAAGAAATTGAAGAACAAAAGGATATATCAATAATTGAAAAGAATGCCTTACAATCAATTATGAGAGAAGTCAAAGATGAAAAGTATTTAACACTTGGTAATTATCTAAATTCAAAGGTTGATGAGGCATACACAAAATTTAAAAGTAACTTGACATTACCTAGTGATATAGGAAGAATGATGTTTATCATATTTATTTCTAATGAAGAACTTAAATATAAGAATAGAATATAAGAAGAAATGACTAATTAAAGCATAAAAAAGCATGCACCATATGAATGATAAACAACTGAAAGGAAAATAGATGAAAAACATGATGTAATAAAAGAAATCAAATGACAATGAATCTGGTTGTATTAAACTTGTATTGATTTCTTTTAAAAAGGTGTTACATAGAATCCCCTTCAAGGATTTCACTTATGATACAATATTACAATGAAGACCATGATGTCTTTGTCCATCAGAAATAAATTTTCTTGGTGCAATCTAAGAGATTTTTGTGCCCACAAAAATATCTTCGGGAGTGGGTTTTCTTGTGATCATTGAGTGAGAGTTGGATCCGAGATCATTCGTTGTTTCAAACCCTGTAATCCTACATGCAATGAAATAAAAGAGGAATCAGTAGCATCTATGGGGTCCACTATGGTTAGGTCCATGTTGATCAAGAAGTAAAGTGAAATAAAGTGAATGCATGCATGAAATAACAAAGATCTAAGCTATTATAATAAGACAAAGTGCATAAAATAAAATATCTATAGCTAAAACAAACATGCAAGTGATGATCTAAGCAAATATGCAATAAAAATTGATGAAACTCATCACCTAACCAATATAATCTTGGGTTGATATGGTCTTGTATACGTACCATCTCAGGGTGATATGGTCACTGCTGCAAATCTACAACTCTTTGAGACCAAGTTTGGGTAATATTTGGATGACCCCAAGGTGAGTTTTGTCAATGAATGATTGATGAATATGAAGGCAAGTGCATGGATTTGAGCATCCTAAAGTTGTGGTATTGATCAAGTGAGGTTCGTGGAGACAGTGTTGAGACTAACGTGGCAACCTACCAATATTGATTCAAGCAGTAAGTAGGTATGGTAAGATTTTTGCAATACTTCGTTGCTTGAGATTTTAAATTGTAGATCCTCCAAACGGAGGGGAGAAGCCTCCATTTTATAGCCTCCTTGGCATGTAGCCAAAGAGACAAGTGGCAATAAGGGGAAACTTGATTACCACTTTTCAAGTGGTAGGGGTGAATGCAGGTCATCAAGCATGGTGTGAAATCAACCATTGCGTTGGGAGGTAGTCTCACTACCTGATTATTCCTTTTTTAATTTGTGTGTGCAACCATATTACATCGAGATGATCCTAACTTGGAGACCATCTCGGGTGAGACGATCATGCTTCCCATGGAGTAAAAGTACCCTTTTGCTAGGAAAAGACACCAAATAGCCATGAGGCTACCTTAGGTGGGTTAGATGGGTTAGAAGGAGGTATTTTGGAGAGTCTCCTTGTGATTATGCATTTTAGGTGTCTAAAATTAAATATTTGAAGAACAAGTTTGTTGATGAAACAAATACTTGAATAGTAGGCTTGTTGATATTACTAGTAAAGAATAAAAAGGGGAATTTTCAATACTTCAAAAATGCATACAAAGTATTCTTAATGATGCTAATGATTGTTATGAAAATTTTGTTACTATACCTATTAGTCTATGGAGAATAATATACAAAGGAATTATCACTCTAAATATTTCTAAGATGAGAAAACAAGAAAATGTTGAAGAAATAGGAAATAAGTCAGTAATGAAAGATGCTTCTTGTGATACAAATGACTTAAGGTCCATAATGATAGATTTATGTTGTGATTCTATAGAAGTAAAACCATTGATGATAGATGCATGTTGTGATACTAGTGATCTTCTTCAAAAAGGAAAATATGCAAGTTATGATTCTTGTCAAAATGAAAGAAAATATTGTGATGCAAAAAATACACTAGTGATTTAGAATTCATATCAAAGATAGAAGAACTTGTTACAAAAATAGATGCTACAAGTGATTTGAATATAGTTCATGATTATTCAGAAAAGGCTAATACTATCAGAAGTGATGTTGATATGGATTCAAATGATGATAGAGATAGTAATGCTCATAATTGTGTTGATATTGATAAAGATCAATCTAACAATACCTTTGGTTGTTTTGAAAAGCATACTACAGGATTTGGTTCAAATTTATTGAATAAAATAGGATATAAAGATACAGGTTTAGGAAAACATAAATAAGGATTGAAAGAACCAATTGCATTAGAAATAAGACCAAAATATAAAGGTCTTGGATATATAGGTCAGACTAGCAGTAATAAGCAAGGAACTAAATTTGTAATGGGAAATAGTAACATCAAATCAATGATAGGGATTGATAGAATTAGTTACAATAAAGGAAAAAATGGTAAAAATAATTTTATAATAGAAAATAAATGTAGTCATTGTAGTAAATATGGACACAAGATAGAGAATTTTTGGAATCTCCATAGTTGTAAAATTTGTGGAGGACAATCATTCATAAATGTTTTGTCTACAAAAATAAAATAAAGACTATAGAATAAAAGATAATTGTGGATGGATAAATATAGATGAATGGGATAAAATAAAATGTTGTATGGTTTCTACAAAAGAAAATCAAGTACAATTAAAGTTTGCTTGCATGGAGCTTGAAAGTTCCAAAAGATAAGTATTACCACTAGATTGAAGAAATACTAGTGAAGATAAGGATTAATACCACTAGGTTGAAGAATAACCAGTGAAGAATAAGTTTTAGAATTTTGAGAAAGAATCAATTCATGAAAGTATAAGATAGATTGAGTTTACCTATTCTAAGAATATATTAAAAATAGAAGGCAATATATAAGAAATTGAAAAGTAGATTAAGGAGACCCAAGTAAAGAGGTCCCATAGTAGATAGAAAGAAAGAAGACCCAAGCATAGCTTTGAAGATGCATATGTAGTGATGATCCTACAAGTATGATAATTTTTGTGGTGGATGACCTAGAGACAATGATAATCTAGAGATGACCTAGAGGCAGAGTTCTAGAGGTAGTGATCTCAAGGCAGTGATCCAATGGAAGTGACCTAAAGGTAGAGACCTAGAGGTAGTGACCCAGAGGTAGAACTAGTGGTAGTGACCTAGAGATAGATATCCAAAGGAAACTCAAATACATTGATCTAGAGGTAGACACAAATTATTTATCTAGCCATGACAAAGTTAGATTGAAGAGAAAGAAGAATTAGAGATTGAAGGCAAAAAGTCTTTCTACCAAATAATTTAATATGGGGGGTGTTGGAGATATTACATTATTTGGTCCTCCTTACAATATTAGTTTTATAGATATAATGTATGTGGAAATATGAGAAAGAGTGCAAAGTATCAAGAGAGTATGAAGATTCACATGATATGTGGTAAATTGAGAGCTTTGTCTTTGTTAGAGGAATATTAAAGGTTGCATCTCCTAGATGAAAAAGGAGAGTGATAGTTAGAGAATTGAAAATTCATGAAAAATGATATATTGGAGGTAAAGCTCCATGCATTGTAACCAAGTTGTATCATTAATGTAATATTTGTATATAGTGTTGAAGAACACAAGCTTATACTGAGAGGGGGGTGAACAGTATAAGACCACTTTTTACTTTTCTTTCCCAATCAATATTATGCAATGTATAGATAGCAATATCAACAGTAGTAATCAAAGCAATGCACAAATCACCACACATAATAGAGACACCAATTTAACGTGGTTCACCCAATGTGGGCTACTCCACGGAGAAAATATTTCACTAAAATTTTCTCAATCAATCTCTTGGGAATCCTTTCCCTATTACAATGTTTATGGATCTCTGTCCAAAGGAGACACCAATCCCCTAATCAAGTTTGTGGATCTCTATCCATAGGAGAACTCCTTTCTCCTTAGCTCGACTAGTGATCTTCTAGAAGAACTATTGCCCCCACTGCTTTGGCTAATGGATCTCTATCCACTGAAGACACCTATCCTCACTACCCTGGCTAATGGATCTCTATCCACTGGAGACTGGCATCCTCTATACTCTATCACCTTCAAAGCTCTATCTCAAATCTGTACTAAACATCAGTCCTTCGATCTAGCACAAATCTGCTCAATCTCTGTCTCTAGTCTAGCACAAACCTATCCTCAAATCTGCACCAAACTCTATCCTCAAATCTGTACTAAACATAGTCCTTCGGTCTAGCACAAATCTATCCTCAATATCTATCCTTTGATCTGCACTAAACATAGTTCTTCGGTCTAGCACAAATTTATCCTCAATATCTGTCCTCAAGCCTTAACACAAAGCTTGACTCAATCTCAAATCAACACTGCTAGATCTACCCCAAACCTTAACTCAAGGTTTGAACAAATCAATCAATCAACTCTGCTCTCAAGTCTTCTCAAAGACTTATCTCAAATCTGCCTTGTAAGCTTCCACAAAAGCTCACACCAATCTATCCACAAGTCCTCTCTAGAACTTGTCCAAATATGCTCAACAAGTCCTCACTAGAACTTGTCCAAATATGCTCAATAAGTCCTCACTAGAACTTATCCAAATATGCTCTCAATATGTATTGTAAGCTTCCACAAAAGCTCACACAAATTTGTCCACAAGTCTTCTCAAAGACTTACCTCAAATATGCTCAATAAGTCCACACTAGAACTTGTCCAATCTCATAGAAACATAAAGAGAATTGTTAGAGACTCAATATGCTTCACATTCACCACAATTCTCAATTACTTTTAATCACTCTTTTAGAAACATCTAGAGAATTGTTAAAGACTCAATATGCTTCAAATTCACCTCAATGCTCAATCACTTTCACTCACTCTTTTAGAGACATATAGAGAATTGTTAGAGACTAAATATGCTTCACACTCACAAACTCTCAATCACTTTATCAACTCAATTTAGAATATAGAACAATTTGTTTCATAGAACTTGAACTATCACATCAACACTTCCACTTGACTAGGCTCAACCAACTCTACTCAACCAATCACTCAATGAACTAATCCTTGCTCACAAACCCTAGTCCAAGCATATGAACACTCACTCAAATGTTTCCAACAATGCTTATCAATCAATCTCACATAACAATGATACTCATGATCTTTGCAAACCCTAGTTCAAGTTCACTCAACTTAATCACTTCAACAACAATGCTTATAAAACAAGGTTTTATCAACAACTCTTTATTCCAGAAAACCTTGAAGCATTAATTCAAAGCATACTCAACACTGTTTACCAAACAATCCTTTTCACTCCAACTTTGCATTCACAACATTCAACAATCACTCACTAGGAAGATGTGCCCATACCTTTTGTTTGATGTAGAAGTACCCTTAGGAAAAACCTGTCTTAATCACAATTTCCTTCTTTGCCAATTTCAATGGTTAGATGACAAAATATCACACTAACTCTCTTTCAAAATATTTCTCAAACACAAAAATAATCAATCCCAAATACACCTTATTACTCCTTGAAATTAGCAATCATCAAATTACACATAAAAATAATCACTCAAGATGCTCCTTATAATCTCCAATTTAATAAATCAAACTTTCAAAAATAACCCTTCAGAAATAATAATTGCCTACCCTTTTATCTCCCTCAAAACACTTAACAACCAATATTAAATTTAGGCAAAAATTAAATCTTATAAACCATCAAACATTCATTTTCCAACCTTGGCACATAAAAAATATTTTTATTTCCTTCAACCTTAGCACATTCCAAACAAAGTGACAAACCCAACAATCATCAGCGCATACCTTTGTTTCAACCAACAAAAGGGCCTCGGTGGGTTTTGAACCCGAAACCTCTCCGTTGAGCGCCTTACCAAGGTGCTAGCCCACCACGTGGGCTAGGCGCTCCCACGAGGAGGGGAAGGCACTTGCCTTCCTTTATTCCTCGTTGGCGCCGCTTTCAAAATGATGACCTCCTTCCTTGCAAAACATGAACCCCACGAGATTCGATCATGCGTCCTCCCTACCAAAAAATGTCTTAACACCTTACGCCATTGCCAGCTGCGCTACGTGACGTGTGTGCAGGGTGAAAGGAGCCTAGCTCCTACTTGTTCTTTCTTCTACCATCGAGGGTTTTTCAACACAAAAATCGTTGTGTTCTTTCTGCGCGTAATATAACATAGGCATTCAATTTTCAAAGCATGGGGAGTTTTTCTTAAGGCAAAGGTTTTGCCTATATATACTTGATGTCTTATTTTCATAATACATCGGTGCTCAAATCGAATTTAATAATTTGATTTATAAATTTAACTTTATAACCCTTTTTAGGGTTTATTTAAATTAATAAAAATTAATTTATAATTAAATTAAAATTAACTTATAATTAACTTAAGTAACATGAAAGTTAATTAAATTAATTTATAATAAAATTATATTAATTAATTTATAATTAATTTAAATTTCCTTTTAATATTATAATAAACTATTATAATATTATTTGCCTGGGCCTCTTCTTTGCCCTTTTGACCTCATTTGACTGCCTGGAATCAGGTCTTGATTAACTGAAGGTGGACTATCCTTTTGCATTTATTGGAGAATCTGAAACTGATGTTGCCCATTGAAACTGCCACTAACTAGTGTTGAAAGCTTGACATCAATGACCACTCACTCTTGACATCAATGACAACTCATCTACTCAAAATGTCCAACAATCTCCCCCTTTGTCATTGATGGCAACCCAAATTATTTTTACCAAAACTTGACCTATTTTCTTGTTCTGCTCCCCTTGGGACATTGCTCCCCCTGACTCAATGCTCTCTCCTTAAACCAAATATCTCCCCCTTACTCAAATATCTCCCCCTTTGACATCAATGGCAAAGGGTCACCTTTGGGGCTCAGGGCTAAGAATGAGTCTCTTAGCTTAGCCCCTCCCCCACCTCCTCTTGAGGTGGTTAATTCTGGGGTGGGAGTATTTCTACTCCCAGCAAGCATTGTTCTTTACCTTTGTCCTCTTTCCTTCTCATCTGATCCTTCTAATTTCTTTGACTGTTCCTGTTCATGTCCATGTTCCTGTTCCTATCCATATTCCTGTTCATGTTCCTATCCATATTCCTGTTCTTGTTCATGTCCATGTCCATATTCCTATTCTTGTTCCTATTCTTGTTCATGTTCATGTTCATGCTTGGTTCTGGAATGTCTGCTCTACACCACTTTGTTGTATGTCCATCATTATTGCACTTATAACACTTAATGCTATTATTCCTTGGAGGTGCAAATGTCTTGGGATTTCTCTTGGTGAAGCCATATTTGTTCCTGTCATGTACCATGTAATTCATTGCCTTGTGACCAAACTGATTACATGAGTAGCAATACCCATGGAAAATTTGTTTGTTCCTGAAGTTACCATACTCTTGTCTTTCATGTGTCCTGCACTATGAAGCCATGTGCCCAAATCTGTGACATGAGAAACATCGTCCATTGAAATTTCCTTGCCTTGACCTCATTGGTCTCTTAGTCTCTTTTTCTCTATGTTGGTTCATGTTCCATTTGTTTCTTCTTTGTGCATTGTTCCTTTCCTTGTTGAACTTTTTATTGTCCAACTCATCCTCAGAAGTCTCACTTTCTCTTACACTATCTTCTTCTGAAGTTTCTTATTCTTCAGAACTTGAGGTTGACACTTCTTCTTATTTCTTTTGGGACTGTTCAAAACCAAGACCTATTTTGTTTGTTGATCTTCTTTGTACCTTGATCATCTTATCTACAATATTTGAGCTCTTTCCAAACTTGTGTAGCTTGTCCTTGGATTTTTCTAATTCTTCCCTTAGTAGAGCTACTTCTTGTTCTAACCTTTCACATTCTAAGACCTTTGCTTCTAGCTTATCTTTGAACTTCTTTGTCTTAGCCATTGACTTGTTTAGATCATCTATAATCTTTCCTCTCTCTTCATCACATTCTTGAAATTGAATCTCAAGTTGGGAGTTTTGCTTTCTTACCTTCTTTAAAGTTTTAAGAGCATAAATAAGCTCTCCCTCAAGATCAACTCCTCCTTTTTCTGATTCTTCCTCTATTTGTTTGCCTTTGTCAACATCTTCATTTTATTTTGACTTGTCTTCTATAGGATCACCTTCTTCTTCTTCTAGTGCCATTAGAATATTCTCTTCTGGTCCTTCAAGTGCATCCTCATATTCATCATCACTGAAACTGAAACCATTCCTTGTACAACTATCTTCAAGATGTCCAAAATTACCACATCTAAAACACTTGAGAATTATTGGTGATCTTTTCTTAACTTCTTTTTTTCTTCAATCAAAAATAGGACTTCATCTTTATCATTACTTGAAGAACTAGCATCACTATCACTTGAGTACTTACTTGCCTTGTCTGCATAGTAGCTCCTTTTTATATTTGAAAGAACTTCTTTCCTTGTTTGCCTTGTCCATCCTTGCCTTTCTTTTGGTACCTGTATCTTTTCGATTCCTTGTTCTTATGATCCTGTTTTTCTTCATTATTGCTATTTTTGGCTTCTTGACAATCAGTTGCATAGTGACCATACTTTCCACAATTGAAACATCTAACATATTTTGCATCCTTAAATCTTCTTGAATCCTTATTCCTTCTACCATAATTTGCTTCTTCATCATTGGATGACTCATTGCTTGAATCTGACTTCTTGCCCTTTGTCTTCTTAATTTCTTTGAAGGTTGCTTCCTTTCGGAGATTAGGTTCCTCTTTTGTTCTTAACTCAAAAGCTGTAAGAATACCAAGTAACATATCTCTTGTCAAAATATCACCATCTTTTGATTCCTCTATAGCTGAAATATTTTCACTAAACCTTGTTGGGAGAGACCTTAAGATCTTATCACAAACATCAACTTCTTCAACCTTAAGTCCAAGTCCTTGCATGGCATTAACAACCTCATCTACCCAAATTAGATAAGTACTAATGTTTTCCTCATCCTTCATTCTTAATTCTTCAAATTGTCCTTTGAGATTTCATATCTTTGCCTTTTTCACACTTTTATCTCCTTCATATATGCTTTGCAACTTATCCCAAATTCCTTTTGCATCTTGACAATGCATAACTTTTATGAATTTTGTTCTATGCAAACCTCTCAAAATTGCATTCATTTCTTTTGAATTGTAATGTTGTAGAAGCTTACCTTCCTTATCTATAGGTGGATCAACTGGTGGTATGTATCCATTTCAACACCCCAAACACAAGGTGAATCTTCATTCTCATACTCCAAAATATATAATCACTTCCATAAAATATTGGTGTTGAATTATCTGAGGACCCATTCTTAGAATCCATTGTGTTCTTGAAAGCTTTTTCCTTCAAGTTGTTAAACTCTTCCGAAGGAATCCGCTCTGATACCAATTGAAGAACACAAGCTTATACTGAGAGGGGGTGAATAGTATAAGATCACTTTTTACTTTTCTTTCCCAATCAATATTATGCAATGTATAGATAGCAATATCAACAATAGTAATCAAAGCAATGCACAAATCACCACACACAATAGAGACACCAATTTAACATGGTTCACCCAATGTGGGCTACTCCACGGAGAAAATATTTCACTAAAATTTTCTCAATCAATCTCTTGGGAATCCTTTCCCTATTAAAATGTTTATGGACCTCTATCCAAAGGAGACACCAATCCCCTAATCAAGTTCATGGATCTCTATCTACAGGAGAACTCCTTTCTCCTTAGCTCTGACAAGTGATCTTCTAGAAGAACTGCTGCCCCCATTGCTTTGTCTAATGGATCTCTATCCACTGAAGACACATGTCCTCACTACCCTGGCTAATAGATCTCTATCCACTAGAGACTATCATCCTCTATACTCTATCACATTCAAAGCTCTATCTCAAATCTATACTAAACTCAGTCCTTCGGTCTAGCACAAATCTGCTCAATATCTATCTCTAGTCTAGCACAAACCTGTCCTCAAATATGCACCAAAATCTATCCTCTGATCTGTACTAAACATAGTCCTTTGATCTAGCACAAATCTATCCTCAATATCTATCCTCAAGCCTTAACACAAAGCTTGACTCAATCTCAAATCAATACTGCTAGATCTACCCCAAACCTTAACTCAAGGTTTGAACAAATCAATCAATCAACTCTGCTCTCAAGTCTTCTCAAATACTTATCTTAAATCTACCTTGTAAGCTTCCACAAAATCTCACACCAATCTATCCACAAGTCCTCTCTAGAACTTGTCCAATCTGCTCAACAAGTTCTCACTAGAACTTGTCCAAATCTGCTCAATAAGTCCTCACTAGAACTTATCCAAATATGCTCTCAATATGTATTGTAAGCTTCCACAAAAGCTCACACAAATCTATCCACAAGTCTTCTCAAAGACTTACCTCAAATATGCTCAACAAGTCCACACTAGAACTTGTCCAATCTCATAGAAACATAAAGAGAATTGTTAGAGACTCAATATACTTCACATTCACCACAATGCTCAATTACTTTCAATCACTCTTTTAGAAACATATAGAGAATTGTTAGAGACTCAATATGCTTCACATTCACCTCAATGCTCAATCACTTTCAATCACTCTTTTAGAAACATATAGAGAATTTTTAGAGACTCAATATGCTTCACACTCACAAACTCTCAATCACTTTCTCAACTCAATTTAGAATATAGAACAATTTGTTTCATAGAACTTGAACTATCACATCAACACATCCACTTGACTAGGCTCAACCAACTCTACTCAACCAATCACTCAATGAACTAATCCTTGCTCACAAACCCTAGTCCAAGCATATGAACACTCACTCAAATATTTCCAACAATGCTTATCAATCAATCTCACATAACAATGATACTCATGATCTTTGCAAACCCTAGTTCAAGTTTACTCAACTTAATCACTTCAACAACAATACTTATAAAACAAGGTTTTATCAACAACTCTTTATTCCAGAAAACCTTGAAGCATTAATTCAAAGCATACTCAACACTGTTTACCAAACAATCCTTTTCACTCCAACTTTGCATTCACAACATTCAACAATCACTCACTAGGAAGATGTGCCCATACCTTTTGTTTGATGTAGAAGTGCCCTTAGGAAAAACCTGTCTTAATCACAATTTCCTTCTTTGCCAATTTCAATGGTTAGATGACAAAATATCACACTAACTCTCTTTCAAAATATTTCTCAAACACAAAAATAATCAATCCCAAATACACCTTATTACTCCTTGAAATTAGCAATCATCAAATTACACATAAAAATAATCACTCAAGATGCTCCTTATAATCTCCAATTTAATAAATCAAACTTTCAAAAATAACCCTTCAAAAATAATAATTGCCTACCCTTTTATCTCCCTCAAAACACTTAACAACCAATATTAAATTTAGGCAAAAATTAAATCTTATAAACCATCAAACATTCATTTTCCAACCTTGGCACATAAAAAAATATTTTTATTTCCTTCAACCTTAGCACATTCCAAACAAAGCGACAAACCCAACAATCATCAGCGCATACCTTTGTTTCAACCAACAAAAGGGCCTCGGTGGGTTTCGAACCCGAAACCTCTCCATCGAGCGCCTTACCAAGGTGCTAGCCCACCACGTGGGCTAGGCACTCCCATGAGGAGGGGAAGGTGCTTGCCTTCCTTTATTCCCTCATTGGCACCACTTTCAAAATGATGACCTCCTTCCTTGCAAAATGCGAACCCCATGGGATTCGATCCTGCGTCCTCCCTGCCAGCAAACGTCTTAACACCTTCCACCATCGCCAGTTGCGCTATGTGGTGTGTGTGCAGGGTGAAAGGAGCCTAGCTCCTACTTGTTCTTTCTTCTACCATCGAGGGTTTTTCAACACAAAAATCATTGTGTTCTTTCTACGTGCAATATAACATAGGCATTCAATTTTTAAAAGCATTGGGAGATTTTCTTAAGGCAAAGGTTTTCCCTATATATACATGATGCCTTATTTGCATAATACGTCGGTGCTCAAATCGAATTTAATAATTTGATTTATAAATTTAACTTTATAACCCTTTTTAGGGTTTATTTAAATTAATAAAAATTAATTTATAATTAAATTAAAATTAACTTATAATTAACTTAAGTAACATGAAAGTTAATTAAATTAATTAATAAATTAATTTATAATAAAATTATATTAATTAATTTAAATTTCCTTTTTAATATTATAATAAACTATTATAATATTATTTTCCTGGGCCTCTTCTTTGCCCTTTTGACCTCATTTGACTGCTTGGAATCGGGTCTTGATTAACTGAAGGTGGACTATCCTTTTGCATTTATTGGAGAACCTAAAACTGATGTTGCCCACTAAAACTACCACTAACTGGTGCTAAAAGCTTGACATCAATGACCACTCACTCTTGACATCAATGACAACTCATCTACTCAAAATGTCCAACAAGTGTTCATTTGTGTTATATTTATTGAAATATTATCTGTAAGATATTGTTATTATTAAGTTTCATTGTTAGTAGCATTGGTTTGGTTTATATTTAAATTTTGGTTGAAGCTTTATGTGAGTTAACTTATTCAAAAAGCTAAAAGAATCAATGTTTCATCATAGGATCAAGTCAATCCTTTTTTTCAAGAGCCTCTTCTAGATCTTGCCAATCTACCACCTTCACTAAGGACAGTAGGTTTAACCTATTAGAAGGGTGAATTCATACACATTGACACATGTACATTTATCTTCGTAGGAGTCTCCCTCAAAGATAAGATCCATGGTAGAAACCCTCTTCTTGTATAGTATTCTTTTGCCCATTGTTACTTGTCCAATGATTACCCACTTTCCAAGAAAATCCTATCTAGCATGGGATATATAGGCAAAGGTTTGGGGCCATAACATAAAGGTATTCAATGGAAGTTGAGCTTTGTCCTAGGAGATTTGGTGTATGTTACATACCCAATAAAAGCCAACATTTTCCATTTGATGATGATGATCACCTTATTACTTATGCCAAATATTTGGATCATCAAGGTTTGGAGTGGAGTGATGATAATGAGGGACTGCCTTATACCACTAACATGTTGTTCTACAATGTGGTAACTTTGATGCACCCTAACTTGGTTCCCCCTAGGATGGAAAGAACTTAAAGAACCAATGAACATAATGCATCTAAAAATATACTATGAATGACTCTACATTTTCATTTTCTTATATTGCATTTAGCTTAGTTTTCATATTGCATTTGATTTGCTTGTTCATACTATATGATTACCTATCATATTTTGTATGGTTTTCTTGACATTCTATTCCACGTTGCATTGTTTTTGTCATATCATTGCATTTTTGCTTGACCATATTTACATGGTTGCTTGATCATATAGATTTTTTGGGACTTCGTGAGGATGGCAAGTGATGAAACCTAGTTAGGTCTTAGCTCACATACATTGCACTCATACTAGGGCTCTAATACCTAGAGAATCCCCAACCTAGGATCCATATCTGTGCATTTTTATCTTTACATTTTGTCCATCTCTTCTCTTTATTCTCTTATATTCCTTGACCTTGAAATTTTAAAGTGATCATCAATTTTCTCTCCAAGTCAAGGGATATAGTTCTTCTTATGTACTTTTTCCTTGAAATTTTTAATTGTTCTTTATCCTCCCCAATACAAAGGATGTATGTTCCTTATTCTCTCTACTTTTTCTTTTGCTCACACCCTCTCCTTCTTGATATTTCACCTATTATAGGGTTCTTGTGGGATAGGATAGATATTGCATGAATATTATTTATGATACTTATACAACCACTGACTATCTTACACATACCTCTTAGCTCTTAAAATTTAACTAAGGATGCACACACACACACACTCTATATTTCACTTATTTCTTCCCTTTTTTTTTTCTTTTTCTTCTAACACATGCACACACTCACACTACTTTGATGTGCTTTAATTTTATCATACATATTTTACACACACCACACCCCTATCAAGTAGTACTTATTTTGGTAAATCAATCACATCTCTTCACCCCATACAGGATAAGCTTCATGACCACATGTGAGGGGCAACCTCCATCTTGGTCATTTGTGAGCATACATCCTAGCAGGTACCTCTTCATATCTAGCCACTAGCAAGCAATACACCCCTAGCGGGTATCGCTCCACATTCAACCATCTTCATGGGTGTAAAACCCTTACAAGATAACTTCATGGCCACAAGTGAGGGGCAGCCTCCATTCAATCATTTATGAGCATACATCCTCATAGGATTTCACTCATGTTTTCTTTTCTCAGTGTCTTTCCTTTGTTGACCTTCTAGGGTTTTGCTTTTTTGCTTCTTCATTATCCTTCTATTTTGTTTCTTCTTTTTTTCTTCTCTTTAATTCATTTATGCATTTCACCTTGCATCCATGTTGCATCGCATTAGTTAGATTCACCCACACATTTCATTTAGTTAAATTTGTTGTGCATTGCATTCGTTATGTTTGTGATCATCATAAAAAAAGCAACCAATAATGCAGGTTAAACCTAATACAAAGTTGGATCTTTATCTTCTTGCATGGTGAAATTAAGTTTATTTTCACCCTTCCATTTTCTTCCACCCCTCCCTTTCTCTCTTTTGTTTGATCTTTTCACCTTGTTTCCCTATGTTTGCTCTCTTATTTTTGTGTTAACCATTTTGAGTTTTCCCATGAATCTTGCATTCCTTCCAAAACTCAATGGGGCACCTAACTTGAGAGGCATTAAAGTTCCTAATGCCTTGTTTTGCATGTAAAATATTTAAGTGTCGAGAATGGCAGATTTTTTGCATCGTCCATTTCTTCTAAATCAACCACCCCTTTTGTGTCCATTGTCTCTCATCCATAGGTGTCTACATATTTCTTTTATTAATTTATTAGGCCATAAATGCATCAAAGAGGGGGTAAAATGTAGACATAGAAAATTGACCCACCAAGGTAAGTAAAATTTTCCTAGAACCCTTGGGAGGACCCTAAAACTTGTCTAGGCACAAGTTTAGGCCTCTCTTCCCCTCCCCCTTCCTTTTTTCCCTAGTTTTTCTAAAATCATGATTGGCCCTTACATGGTGCGATTTTGGTAAGTTAGGGTTTTCTCTTAGAAAACCCTATTTTTTGGGCCAATCCTCAAGACATAGGCCCTCCCTTATATTTTCTCACTCTTTTACCTCCAAACCTCTTATAAATAGAGGGTTTGGATCCTATTTTTCTCCAGGAAAGAGAGAAAGTTTCTAAGTGATTTTTGGCTAATGATTTTCCTAGCAAGTTCTGTTCTTTTGACAAGCAAGTCTTCTAACAAGATCATGTATTCTTAGTCTTCTAGTATTCCGGTATTATTTTATTGCTGATTTGTTGCTCTTGGTGGACAAGTGTGGGAGCCTTAAGGAGGAATCTACCATTATTTGGAGGACTTCATTCTTTTGTCTATTATTTTTCTGCCACCAGGTTTATTCTTCTATTGTGTTACTTTTAAAATCATTTATTTTATATTTTGTACTTGAAATTTACATCCATTTCATCATTTTGCACTTTTGTATTAAAATTGTGGTCACCCCTTATAGGGCATGATTTTGATAGAACCTAAAATCACGATTGCTCCTTATGGGGCATGATTTTGGTTTTGCAAGTTTAGGGGTAAGGTTTTGCTCCCAAACCCTCATTTCCACTTGCATGTTTTATTTAGGCCATAACACTATTATCTACATCCTATTTTTTGCATTGTTTCATTTTGTTGCATCTTGTCTTGTTCATTTCCAAAAATATCAACAATCACTTTTGTTTTGGAATGATCAACTAAAAGGACCAAGGGGGCTTGACTATTGTGCCTCCAAGTTCATTCTTACCATGTCCTAAGTAGACCCCCTAATGTTGATCAAATTTTCTAAGGTTTTGTGAAACTGTTTTAGAGGTTTTGGAGCTATGGGATACATATAGATGCAAGTAAAAGCTAAGGTTAACCATAGGATAAAATAAGTGTTCTAAGTTAATATTTAGGCTATTTGTTATTTTATTTCTCTCCATTTCTTTTTAAAACCTAGATCTTAAATAAAAGATAAAATATTTTGATCATATGCTAGGCATTTAAAAGAGAAAAATCATATAGCTTGCATTCTAGGATTAATTTTATTTATGCATTCTCTTTAAACGCTTACTAAAATAAAAGGATCTATTTTATACAAGTTAGGGTTTTTTTGATCATTCAAAATTGAGAATCATTATAGGGTTAGTCCTTTATTGCTTGCATTGATTATTTTCCTTGCATTGTCCTTTCATTTATTAGCTTTGATTATAGATAGGTCAAGCATAAGTTATTACTTTAATATATACAACAAAAATCTTCACCCCAGACTTGGAGCAAGTCCTAAAACCATTCTTGGTGAACCCTTCGATCCCTAAGCCCTCGAGTGTAGAGAAGATAACACACCATTGCGATCACTTTGACTCCCAAAAAATCCAACCAAGAATCATACATGGTAGAAAAATTTTCCCCTCTTCAGTAGGATGAACTTAGATGTCCGACGTAGTCTAGAGTAAATGACATTTTTAATAGCACATCGGGTGGTTTGGATCTGTTCTCAAAAAATCCCAATGATTAAACCACTCATGGGAACTCATGTTGGTAAGCAGTTATGGAGTAGCCAACAATATAACAAATATGTTATAAGATCATAGCACTCAAATATAAACAACATAGCCCTCACTTTTTTAGATGGAGCCTAATCAAGCCACATTAGCATATTCATGCTCAGTTAGTTGAAATAGAGCAAGCTATCAAGCATGCATGTAGGCTAAAGGATGCTCTAACATAACAACAATCCATGCTCAAGGTAATGATGTGGAATTAACATAATGAGTTGTAAAACTATATATACTAGAATGTAATTGATTCTAGAGGTCAGTTCTTTAGTTTTTATAATTTTCATCAATGTATGAGAATGCTTTATGTCGTTAAGGAATAAAGACTAGATTATTGTTTAACCTTCTTATCTAAGGCTTTTGCTACAAGTGTATGTATGAATTGTTGATCATTTTTGTTTAAAGCTAGTTGAATGAATGCAATAGTAATTTTGCTCCTGGATTTCTTATTGGAATTTTATTCTCTAGTTTTGGAATGAGTAGCAATTGGTTAATTTTTCAATAGATGAATCATTATATAAGTAATAGTGAAAAAATGGTTTGTTAGGTGGTCTATTTATGACTAATTGGCATAATAATTTATGCATTATATTTTTTAATTTTGCTAAATTCATGCTATTACAATTCTAGTTATTTATCTTTTATTTCTTTCTGCTCTCTTTTCAATATCCTACTTTTATAGATAGCTAGTTAGGATCCAAAGGAACCGACCTATTCCAAAGGTTGATGTACAAAGCTTTACTTATTTTTGGTCTTCCAATCTTGATCAAAATATTAGGGCACAAAATTTATCCTTAGGTATATTTTTAGACCAATAGTTTGTGGCATACCTGGTGGGACGTAAACCTCACCACCCTAATAGACCAGATATTTGGTGATGCTCTACTCTAATAGATCATTTCCTAATCACCTAGTGACTCCATCCATATAGAAACCCATATATATATATATATATATATATATATATATATATATATATATATATATATATATATATATATATAATTTTAAGTTAACATTATAAATTTAGCTACTTTGATTCCTAAGCTATATGATCACAAGACAAGCAACTAGAAGGTTGGATGAACTAGTAGAATTTTTAGAACTACCCCCTCTTAGATTCAGAAGACAAGGTTCTAGTCCATCTTCTAGATATTCATCCTCCTCAAGTATATTAGAAGATAAAGAATACATTGAATCCTCAATATATTTAAATACATCATCATTAATGGCCAATAATCAGAATTCAAACTTTCCAAATTCGAATAATGCAGGGCTCTGAATTTTCTTAACCAAAATTCTATCCCTTAAGAAACACTAAAAGTATTACCTACATATGATGGTACAAAAAAATTGCTTATGAGCATTTATAGGATGTGGTTGCTTTAGCTACTATACATAATATCCAAGATGAATATGCCATGATAAAATTATTGGTCATTCATTTAAAGGGAAAGTGTTGTATTGGCACTAGATCCTATTAGATAATTCCATAAATTCATGGGTATAGATTGCAATCAAGTTAGTATACGAGTTCAATAAACAAGCAAATTCATTCTCTCTGCTAACACATTTCACTATAATACAAAGGCATTGATAGGAAGAAATAATGGATTTCAATATTAAGTTTAGTCATACATGGAAAAGAGTGCCTCAGGGTCTTAGGCCGATTGATGAACAAGCAATGTATTGTTACCTAATGGCTTTTAACTCATATTTAGGTATGGTAATAAGGTAGTCCAATGTATGGACATTCCTAGAGATCTTCCAAGAAGCATTAAAGGTAGAAAATGACTTAATTATTATAGGAATATTACCTCCTAATACTATAATGCCAATATTCCTAGAAATCCCTAAACAACAAACATAGGCACATGCAATAAACACCCATTTTCTAGCTACTTTTCCAACTATTAATTTCCAAATACTACCAAATCATCCAACAATGCAAATTTTATTGGTTCCTCCTCCTATACCTACATTACCAGTCCTAGACCCTCAAATGGTTGCCCTACAAGATATAGTGACAAACATGAAGACCTTGACAAATGAATTAACTATTATGAAAAGGCAAGAAGCTAAAAGAACGTTCCAACCCAGAAGGTTTCCATACGTGATAAAGGATCAAGTAGCCTCTACTAGCAAATCTACTGAGAAATCTAATAAAATGTACAATAATCAAGAAAGTGAGTCTCCTGCCACAACTTCTAAAGTAAATTATTGGTGTTCAATGTGTAATGACTTGCATAGTGAAAGCTCATGTATGTTGCACCAACATCATATTTAGAATATTGCAATCATGAAACCATAAAGAAGCCAAAAGGGGCAAGTAAATATGTTAAAGCAATTTGATCATAACATCATGATGTCAATAATTGAGCAAGTGGCAGTTTTAACACAATCAAGAAAGAAATTTTTGCAAGTAGATCCTAAAGAAATGGATCTCTTTAAAGTGCCTTCTACGCAAAAATGTTAGCCAAAAAAAGATAACTCTCAATCTACCCAATATACAATTCAAAGCCTACTTAGGAATAACAAAATCTAGTAAAGGAATTTGAACCTAAAGAAGAAGCTAGAGATAAGCTCTAGTATCCTTCTACCACCAAGCAATAAATATTTGAAGCAACTCATGAATACTAGATAAAATTCAATGAGCTTGGAAAATAATAGATGAAATGGCCAGAATATCATTGCTTCAATATGGTTGAATTAAAAAAGACACCATCCAAATATAGCATGTACAATGTTCTACTAATTTTGAGGCAAATTGACTTACTCTAAGATTCATTAAAATTCATAAAACATGAAGAAAATCACCAACCTAAACTCAATTTAGCTCAAGGAAACCCACTCTAGAAGTAGGAAAAAATAGGCCTTTACCATTCTATTTATCTCTATGCCTGGAAGGATGGATGGTGCATAATTATATGATAAATTCTAGAGTGGAAACAACAGTAATGCCCAAGTTTGTGTGTGAGATAATGGGTATGGAATATACTTGGAGTATCCCTATTATGTTGCAATTGGATGGTACTCCAATAAATAATATGGGAGTAATTAAGGATATACCTAAGATGCTACATAGGATGCCACAAATAAAATTCATTCAAGAGGTAATTGTGGTGGATTTAGAGCCTTATTTTAGAAAATGCCTTTTTCGGAGTTCATAGCTAAACTAAGTGGATATATGTCTTTAGATTATTCACATATGGAGATCCCATACAAAGAGAAAAGAGTGAAAATATTCTCTAAAAATTCATCCACCTATCACATAGAAAGGATAAAAAAATAAGATCAATAAGCTAACACAATTGTCATGATTAATAAATAAATTTATTTTATGGGGGGTATTATGGATGAATTGCAAATAGAATATCAATTCTCACTAAAATAGTTTAATGCCATGGTTGAAACGGAAATTGGCAAGAAAAAAAAGCTCCAATTAAGATGGACCAGGACTTGCAATAAAATGCATTGTGGAAGTTCTTCTTTGATGGAGCAAGATGTAAGAATTATTATGAGCCAATGAATAATATTGCATTGATGATCATGAAATATATACAAAGCTTAGGCTAATAATAGCCTATGATAAGCATGATAAATAACACCCCCTAGATAGTAGCTAACAACATATTAATTAAGCTAACCAAACTATTATAGCACTAACAATAATATACTAACCTACTAATATTCACTAACAAGAATATATTAGCGAATATAGGATAGAAAAGTAAAGTGAAAATATATTCTACCCAAGTAATAGGATAATTACTCTAACAAGAATGGTGTTAGAGTAGGCATAGTATTAATTTCACTCACTAGGGTATAAAATAGATTCTCATATAGGCTAACTTGGAGTTGCATAAACAATGCAATAGAATATGAAGTTTTATGCCTTGGCCTTAAGAATACCATGAAAATAGGAATTAAGCAACTATTAATCCATGGGGATTTAGAACTAATCATCATCTAGGTTACTATGTGGTATTGTTGTAAACAACATTATCTCAAAGCTTACAAAAACAAAGTGTGGGATCTACTAGAAAGCTTTGAAGCACTTAACATAAAATCAACCATTAGAGAGCAAAATGCTCATGTTTATACACTATATTGGGGTTAATTTATGTCCAATGTCTAATATAATACGTAAATCCAAGACAATAAAATTGTTGTGTAGACCATCAGTAATGAATAAAAACACATTTTGGAAAATATTTGACAACAATTAACAAATAAAACTAGCAGGCCACTAGACAATGAAGAAGAAGGTGATTTAATATAGTTAAAGAATAATTATATACCAAGGGATTAATCACCTTATAAAGTCTATTTGATAGTAGTGATCACTCGATTGCTCACAAAATAAAAATTGATAAGCAGGGGTACAAAGAAATTGAGATTGAGCTAGGCAAACCTCTTAAAGTTGGAGTACATTGCTTTGAAGATAAAGTTCATCAAATTTTGAATTTATGCAAGGATTTCGATTATATTATTGCATGGACTTATGATGATCTTAAGGTATATAGCAAAGATACCATTCAACACACCATTAAACTCACACGAACGTTAAATTTTTTTGACAAAAGCAAAGGTTGGTCAATTCAAAGATAGAGGGTTTGATGAAGCAAGAGTTTTTGAAGCTTTTGAATGCTAAAATTATCTATCCTATTAAGCACTCTACATGGGTAGCAAATATGGTGTTGATAAGGAAGAAAAATGGTGATATTCACCTCTATGTGGATTTTTGGAATCTGAATAAGGCCTCATTGAAGGACCACTATCCTTTGCCCCAAATTGACCAAATACTACACACTATAGCTAGAGAAGGGAGGTTATCTCTACTAGATGGATTTTCTAGTTTCAATCAAGTTTGGGTCAAAGATGAGGACTATTATAAGACCACATTTACTATCAAATATGAAACTTTTTGCCTATCAATGTATGCCCTTTGGATTATCTAATATTGGATCTACCTTTCAAAGGGTAATGGATATAGCATTTGGAGAATTGGTAAATAGAATAACAATGATTTTTTGGATGATATGACGGTCTTATCTCACCAAAAATATAAGCATGTTGAGCATCTCAGATTAGTCTTCCAAAAATATAGAGTTTGGTGTGTCATTGAATCCAAAGAAATAAATATTTTTTGTTCAAGAGGGAAAATTGATTGGATACATTGTGTTTGAAAAGGGTTAGCTATTGATTTGGATATGGTAAATTCTATATTAGCACTCCCATTACCATCAAATAAGAAAGGCTTGCAATCATTATTTGGGCAAATTAATTTTATCCAAAATTTTATCTCAAATTTTGCTCAAAATACAAAGAAGCAAGAAAATTTCACATGGATGGACATTAGAAAAATGCCTTCAATATTATTAAGAAATCTATTTATAAATATCCAATGGTAGCCAACCCAAACTATACCAAATATTCTATTCTTCATGTATTTGGATCAAAAGGAAGTTATGCAACTGTACTCATGAAAAAAAATGAGGAGAATGACAAGTGACTTATAAATTTTCTAAGTCACACATTGCATGACTATGAGGAGTGCTACAATTTTATAGAAAAATAAATCTACACTCTTATGAAGTCATTGAAGAAATTTTGGAACTTTATATCACAAAGTAAAACAACAACATATATAGTGCATGCAGATGTCCAAAAATTTGTTATACAAGGGGAATTGAGTGATAAACGGGTTGGTTGGGTTATAAAGATTCAAGAGTATGATATTAAGATCAAAATGACTAATCTTGTAAGAGGAAAAACATTGTGCCAGTAGCTAGTAGAGTAAGCATCATAGAATGTTAACATGTTATTAGAAGAACATCAAAGTTATCGGTCAAAAATCACACAAATAGATTAAGATACATGGATGGAGCATTTGGTGCATTTTTTGAATTCAACAAGTGTTTGGATGACTTTATAGCTTTCCAAAGACACATATTTAGATTGTAGGTGATGAACTATATAGTAATTGATGGCATCCTATATCGAGAAACTTTTGACAGTGTATTATTGAGATGCTTGCATCCATATAAAGCAAAATAGGTCTTAAAGGAGTTTCATGAGGGTTTCTCAAACAAGTATTATTTCAAATAAACTACAACAAAAAAAATCCTTAGATCTGGGTACTATTGGTCTATGCTTTTTTTGACACATTTAAAATAGCTAAATCATGTGATAAACACCATAGATTTATAGGGAAAAATAAACATCCAATAATTTCTCTTTAGCCGATAGTTTTAGAAGAACCATTCCAACAATGGAGATTGGATTTAATTGGGGTAATTAACCCTAATTCATCCTTGAGACAAAAATTAGTCCGAATAGCAAAAAACTACTTTACCAAGTTGTCTAAGGCAAAGGCTACTAAGCATGCAAATCAAGACACTATCATTGATTTCTTATAAAGGTTGATTATTGGATTTGGAATCCCATCCACGATAGTATCTAACAATGTTGAATCATTTATTGGAATGAAAACTATGGATTTTGCAAGAAAATATGACATCTACTGGAACACAACTTCAAATTATTACCCATAGGGCAATGAATTTGAAGAATCTACAAATAAAAAAATATTGAAGATAATTAAACTAAGCATTGATGACAATCCATGAAGCTAACATTTATTACTTAATCAAGCATTATGGGATGACAGGATAATGACTAATAAGACATTAAAAACTTCACCATAAACTTTGGTGTATGGAAAAAAGTAATTTTACCTATTAATTTAGAATTTCTAGCTTTGAAGTTAATTAATCAAATTAACTTAGAAGATACTCAACCAATGGAAAAAAAATATGGCAAAAATGCTACTAGAGGAAAAGCAAGAAAAAACTTATAAAAATTTTTGGTGTCATCAAACAACTATCAAACGTTGGTTTGATAGAAATGTGATGCCAAAATAATTAAAGGAAGGAGATTTCATACTCAAATGGGATGTGGATCAAGCCAAGCCAAGCGGGCATGATAAATTAGACTCCGTGTAGTTTGGGCCTTATTTAATAGCACATAATAAAACTTTAAATGCATTTGAGCTTCAATATTTACAAGGGCATATTTTACCTATACTAGTAAATGACTAGTATATAAATAATTATGCATAAATAGGTATATCACTTACTTGTGCATATGTATGTAGCTACACATGTAAATAAATGTATAAAAAAGCAGTATGCCAAAATTGCTTACAAGAAAAAATATTTGATTGGCCCATGGCATTCCTGCTAGCTACCAAATTTAAATTTTCTACAACCTCATTAGCTAGTGGAATGATATTCAAGATCATGTGTCATAATCCTCTATAGAAGCTAACCCTTATGAGCCAATATTTCTAGATACATGCAATCGTCGACATGTAGCTAATAACAGTTTGGCATAAAGTGGTTCTTTGTTACTCTTTAAAATAAGCAGAAAGTAAACCATGCACAACCAATGCATTTTACATTTTAGAGAGTAAGAAGAACCCAAGTAGTCTATGAAGGAAGTGATTGCAAAGCATAGCCAATTTAATATGGAAAATGGCTCAACCGAAGAAGAGTAAAAATGTGTAGAAGTCCACCAAGCAACTTCAAGATAAATTGGATAGTATTCACAACCCTATTTTGACAACTAAGTCAAAATTAAATTTTTTTAGAAAAATTACAAAGGATAAAGGAAAGAGATTAGGGATGAGCTACCTAGACTGCATGCCATAGAATTATCTATTATCATGTTATATACCTAGTCCAGTTCACCCATGTCTAGAGATGGTGAAAGTAGTTGTGCAGTTCTACTACCCAAAAACAACAATAATTCACAACTAGAAATAGGAGAATTTTCTCAACATAACAAAGGAGCAAATCAATAGGGATTTTATAGTAAGGCTGAACCAGATTGTAAGCCAAAAATGATAGATAAAAATGAACAAATAAGCTTTCTCACCAAACCTACTTTTAAAAATTCGTTCACAAATTTATTGGGAATGCTCCCAAATGACTATGTAGTAAGAACTATGAAACTGAAAATTTTTTAGGGCATGATACAGATGGTGTTGTCAATGCTATATATAATTTTGGGGCTAAAGATATATGTCATTGTATATTCATATCAACTATAATTGGCCTATGTAGTTACCAATATGCGCAAATACACTAGAACTGATACACATGCCCTTTTTTTCTTTGACTGGATAGAGTTTTTGAGTTCTAGAATATGTAGCCATTTAGTAGCTATCAAAACTAGCCAAAGTGAGGAGTTCACTTATCCATATTATCTAACCTGGCTAGTTTTATTCAATATGCCCTCAATCTTACATGACCTTGAGCTTCAAAAATGTAATGATGGGTAGATGCACCATGTTGTAGACTAGACACATGCTCTTAGAGAAAGTGCATTATACATATAATTTAATAGAAAATTTTTGGACCCTACACTTGCAAACATTTTTGGGCATAGCCCATGCCTCAACTTAGAAGCTATAGATAGGTTAAGAGGAAAGAAGCAAGAGTTAGGTGATTGGATTTTTTGGAAATAAGGCACAATAATTAGATTATAAGGTTTCTCGAGCACTCTATATTTGTTTATTTTGTTATGAACTAGATATTCGTATTGGAATTTTGTAAATAGATTGAAAAAATACAAGAATATTATGGGTTTGAAGTTAAAAAAAGTTTATCTTCAGCCTCCCTATTAAGTTTGAAGACAATAATGACAAAAATGAAGCAATCCAAAATTTTGGATGAAAAGTTGGGTTCTCTTCAGTTGCTTGTTGTACCTCATAGATGGCATTATGACCTAGAAGGCATATTCAAGGCTAAATTAGCAACTTTAAATAACAAGCCTTCTCCATTCGATCGTGTGTCAGTAGTTAATATCAAAATATTCAAAAATCTTGATGATAATCAAGAAGCAGACTTGAACATCAAGAAGATGCACGAGATGGCATTATGGAGGAAAAACCATGAACACACATGCATCTTCAACTTGAACCAAGAGATGCAGACTTGAACCATGAACTTATTCAAATTTTCTCATTAGGTCCACTCAAAACCTATTCAAATTTACTCAACAAGCTCACTCAAAACTTGTTCAATCTGCTCAATAAGTCCACACAAAACTTATTCAAATCTGCTCAACAAGCTCACTCAAAACTTGTCCAATCTACTCAATAAGTCCACACAAAACTTATTCAAATCTGCTCAACAAGCTCACTCAGAACTTGTCCAATCTCATAGAAACATAAAGAGAATTTTTAGAGACTCAATATGTTCTACACTCAATGCTCAATCACTTTCTTAACTCAATTCATAATATAGAATAGTTTATCTTATGGAACTTGAACAATCACTTCACACACCCACTTGACTAGGCTCAATAAACTCTACTCAACCAATTACTCAAGAAACAACCCTTGCTCACAAACCCTGTCCAAGCATGTAAAAACCAACTCAAAATGTTTCTAACAATGCTCAACCACACATCTCACATAACAATGATACTCATGTTCTTTTCAAACCCTAGTTCAAGTTCTTTGCACAACCAATGTATTCAACAACAATGCTTATACATCAATCTTCACATAACAATGATACTCATGTTATTTTACACAATACTAACTCAAGTTCTTCACACAACCAATGGCTTCAACAACAATGCTTATAAAACAAGGTTTTAACAACAACTCTTTGTTCCAAAAAACCTTGAAGCATGAACTCAAAACTCTTGAAAAGGAAAACCTAATCTAGTCCTTTTCACTCCAAAATTATTTTTAGAAAACCAATCAATCAACTCAACTAAGGAAGAATTTGCCCATACCTTTTTGCTTGACAAGGTGTAGATCTCACAAATCTGTCAACACTCACAATTACTTCTTTGCCAATCTCAATAAGGGTTAATAGATAATAATTTTCTCAACACGACTCAATACAAAATAATATAAAAAAAAATACATCTTATCACTCAAACTTTAAAATAATATTCAATACCCTCATAATAATATCTATGGCAAAAATCCTTTTACAAATAAAATCAACACTCACTAAAATTTAAAATCCTCTTATTACCTTATTACTCCAACTAAAAAATAATATATGCTCTTTTATAAATCACAATTCAACACATAACAATTTGCTATTCACTCCTTATTTCTCCTAACCACTAATTATTTATGCCTAACTAAAAACCTTTTAAAAACCCCTTATAACTCATTATGAAGGCTTTAATTAAAACTTTAGGCAATAAAAATTGTTTTAAAAAATTACCTTTGCCTCTCAACGGTTTTCGAACCCTTGACCTTTGCCTTCATGAATTCCCTAGTCATGGGCTCCTCAACCACATGCGCTCAACACACGTTGAGAGCTAAAAAGCTCTTTGCGCACTATATTCCTCCTGGTGCCTTATATGACAAACGTGAAAACTCAAACCTTTCCCTTTGCGCACACACTCCTAGGGATTCAAACGTAGGTTCGTCTCCCCACAAATGCCTTAGCAAAAACATGCGCTGCCAATGGACCACCGTGTCCAACTTATCTTGGGCACAAACCTTACTCTGTTATAACCCTTGCGCATAAGATGAAAATTCATTTGTCTTCTTCCTCCCCCAAAAATTCGAATCGCACATGCAATTTACTTTTTTGCATTAATTAAATTCTATGAGGGATAATTTGCAAGGTCTTTTGGCCTCCCTTTTATACACGAAGTTGCCATTGTCTTCAAACGTCGACGCTCCAAAATTTTTGATGACGTCGACGCATTTAACCTTTGTAATTTATAAATGATTTAAATTCCAAGGAATTTAAATTTTATAAATTATAACCTTTGGCTTTTAAGGCCTTCTCTTATTGCACAACTTTGTATTGATGATATTTATTTATAAAATTTAAATTCCTTTTGAATTTAAATATTTTATAAAATAAATATTAGACCTCCTTTGAACTTTGCAATAGGCCTCTTTGGTTATTTATGAAAACCCTTTTTAACTTATGCTCTCATATAATATTAAAATACTATGGAGCCCTTTTACCTTTAACTTTTGCACTATTGAAGATTCTTCCTGGTTATTAGTGACACCTTTGACAACTTTATTTCTTTCCAAATTCCTTGACGTTAATGATGACTTCATTTGGTGACATCAATGACAAATTTTGACTTAGGGACTCAAAATTTCCAACAATCTCTCCATTTGTCATTGATGGCAACCCAACTTCTTTTTACTAAAAACTTTACCTTTCTTTTATTTTGCTCCCCCTGGGACATTGCTCCCCCTGGCTCAAAGCTCTCTCAATTATCAAGTATCTCCCCCTTACTCAAATTTCTCCCCCTTTAACATCAATGGCAAAGGGTCACCTGTTGCATAACTTTATTATTATTAACATAAACCATTCACCAATATGCAAAAATATCAAATCATTCATCCACAATACATTATCCACAATAACAATCCACAAATGAGAGAGAGATAGATAATACCCTTAAGGTAGGGAAACACCAATAATAATCCTTAAGGAAGGAATAACTCCACAAGATCTCCCAAGATGAGAGATGCCACTTAAGGAGGGCAAAGTCCCATAAGCCACTTCGTGGGCATAGACGATTACATAAGATTCTTCTTCAATGATGATTACAATGACAAATATCTCTTCTTTATATATCCATATTCTTATTCTACTTTGGGGAGCCTACTACTAATATAATATTATATTATAATATAATATAATATTATAATACAATCAACCTTGGGTTATGTGTGGCCCATGCCAACCCTTATACAATATAATAATATATCCCCAAATATCTATTCCTAGGTACCCTACCATGCCACCCTCCTTACAAATGTTTCATCCTCGAAACATATGAAGAAACATGATAATATGATTTGCTAAGCAATGTTAGCAACTGGTACCAATCTCGATCATCCATCCATCCAAGTGAAACACGTTGATGCTGGTATGCCATTTTGTTACTTGAGTATCCAAATCTGCTTCGTTGGCTCCACGCTTTTGCTGCTGTATTTTGATAACTTGAATGATGGGTCCACTTTTTCCTTGATGCTGATGATCCACTCTGAAAACCAGGATCCCTATGCTTTCTCTGCCAAACACTGCCATAGTTGGTGCCCTTCTGATTCCATGTAGAACCATAATATTGTTGCCTTGAACCATACCTCCAAGATTGTTGCTGCTCATGGTGGTGTGGATGGTGATATGGTGCAACCTTAACTTGATGTTCTACCTTCTTTGACTTCTCAACATTTGGCTCCATTGTTTTAAATTCTTCTACACATTGTTCTTTCATGTTCCCTTTGTTTGGTGTGTCCTTGTGCTCTTCTATCAAAGCTTCCTTGGACTCTGTTACTATTATTTCCATGGACTCAATTGTTGCTACTTCTTCCATGGACTCTGTTGCTACTACTGCCTTCTTGGATTCTATTTTAGGTTCTTCAATTTGTTTCTCTACAACCACTTCTTGATTTTCCTTGGATCCTTGCTCCTTAAGCTGAGAAATATCCTGCAATGTTATCTTCTTTTTCCTGTACCATAACTTCATAAACTTCTTTTGCACATTAATGTTAATAGTACCCAAAGAATCTAACCAAGGATAACCAAGAACAATATCCTCATCATCCATCTCAATAGCATAGAAATCTGAATGTAAAACATATTTATCCATGGTGATCTTCAAATCTTCAAAAATCTGAACATGCTCACCCTCTAGCTGTATGTCCTTAATTTTTGTTGCTTGAACTTGCAACTTCTTAGCCAAAGCAATATTAATAAAATTATATTTGCTACTAGGGTCAATGGAAATAATAACCTGTTCCTTTTGAATGCTTCCATGAACCTACAAAATAGAACTTTTAGATTGAATTTAAACCTTTTTCTTTATGCTCTTGCTTTTGTAAATCCAACGATGTGACTTCATTCTTCTCATTATCTTCCTTAACATTTTCCTCTTTCTCCTTCTTGAGTAATTTTATTTCTTTTTCATAGTCTTCATTTTGTTTCTTGAAAACTTCCCATTCTCCTTTTATTTCATTCCGCTCATTTTGAATTCCTTGTAGTTTCTTTTCAAGGTCTTTGATGACATCCATTAGTCTATCTATATAATATGGATCCCATCTACCCAAGAATTCATGCTCTATTTCATCCCAAGTGTAATCATTATTCCTTTCTTTACAAAAAAATTTCAACCAAGACCAAGCTTCTCCTTCAAGACTCAATTGAAGGCTGATTTTCCATTGATAATTATTACAATGTAGAGATCTAAACTTTTTCCACCATTCTCTAGCATCAATATCATCTTCTCCCAAAAAATTTGGAGTGCCATTGTTCATGCCCTAATGCAAACTAGGGTTTTATGGAAATAAATATCTTCCCACTGATTTGAAGCTAAAAATCCACATAGACAACTAGATCTACAATTTTTCTTCCAAAAAAAATAAAGTGCACTTGATTTGCTTACCCGAACTAAACAAATTTCTCTTCAAAAATTCATGACTTGAAAATTCGTCACTACCCTTATTCTAGATGACTGACTTTAAAAGTTCATATATCTCTCAATACTACTTGATTCCTTCATATGACCACTCATTTTAAAGCTCTTCAAATTATGCACAAACTGATCCAAGAATCACCTGAATCGGATAAACTTGCATAGAGATATGGCTCCTAAAATATGAGATGTTTTTCCAAAAAAAAATTGCCCTAATTTTATAATTTCACAAAAAAATCCCCACTTTGCCAAAATCGTTGCTCTGATACCACTTGTTGCAGAAATTTATTATTATTAACATAAATCATTCACTAATATGCAGAAATATCAAATCATTCATCCACAATACATTATCCACAATAACAATCCACAAATGAGAGAGATAGATAATACCCTTAAGGTAGGGAAACACCAATAATAATCCTTAAGGAAGGAATAACTCCACAAGATCTCCCAAGATGAGAGACCCAGGGGAGCCACTTCGTGGGCATAGACGATTACATAAGATTCTTCTTCAATGATGATTACAATGACAAATATCTCTTCTTTATATATCCATATTCTTATTCTACTTTGGGGAGCCTACTACTAATATAATATTATATTATAATATAATATAATATTATAATACAATCAACCTTGGGTTATGTGTGGCCCATGCCAACCCTTATACAATATAATAATATATCCCCAAATATCTATTCCTAGGTACCCTACCATGCCACCCTCCTTACAAATGTTTCATCCTCGAAACATATGAAGAAACATGATAATATGATTTGCTAAGCAAAGTTAGCAACTGGTACCAATCTCGATCATCCATCCATCCAAGTGAAACACGTTGATGTTGGTATGCCATTTTGTTACTTGAGTATCCAAATCTGCTTCGTTGGCTCCATGCTTTTGCTATTGTATTTTGATAACTTGAATGATGGGTCCACTTTTTCCTTGATGTTGATGATCCACTCTGAAAACCAGGATCCCTATGCTTTCTCTGCCAAACACTGCCATAGTTGGTGCCCTTATGATTCCATGTAGAACCATAATATTGTTGCCTTGAACCATACCTCCAAGATTGTTGCTGCTCATGGTGGTGTGGATGGTGATATGGTGCAACCTTAACTTGATGTTCTACCTTCTTTGACTTCTCAACATTTGGCTCCATTGTTTTAAATTCTTCTACACATTGTTCTTTCATGTTCTCTTTGTTTGGTGTGTCCTTGTGCTCTTCTATCAAAGCTTCCTTGGACTCTGTTACTGTTATTTCCATGGACTCAATTGTTGCTACTTCTTCCATGGACTCTGTTGCTACTACTGCCTTCTTGGATTCTGTTTTAGGTTCTTCAATTTGTTTCTCTACAACCACTTCTTGATTTTCCTTGGATCCTTGCTCCTTAAGCTGAGAAATATCTTACAATGTTATCTTCTTTTTCTTGTACCATAACTTCATAAACTTCTTTTGCACATTAATGTTAATAGTACCCAAAGAATCTAACCAAGGATAACCAAGAACAATATCCTCATCATCCATCTCAATAGCATAGAAATCTGAATGTAAAACATATTTATCCATGGTGATCTTCAAATCTTCAAAAATCTGAACATGCTCACCCTCTAGCTGTATGTCCTTAATTTTTGTTGCTTGAACTTGCAACCTCTTAGCCAAAGCAATATTAATAAAATTATATTTGCTACTAGGGTCAATGGAAATAATAACCTGTTCCTTTTGAATGCTTCCATGAACCTGCAAAATAGAACTTTTAGTTGAATTTAAACCTTTTTTTATAAATCCAACGATGTGACTTCATTCTTCTCATTATCTTCCTTAACATTTTCCTCTTTCTCCTTCTTGAGTAATTTTATTTCTTTTTCATAGTCTTCATTTTGTTTCTTGAAAACTTCCCATTCTCCTTTTATTTCATTCCACTCATTTTGAATTCCCTGTAGTTTCTTTTCAAGGTCTTTGATGACATCCATTAGGCTATCTATATAATATGGGTCCCATCTACTCAAGAATTCATGCTCTATTTCATCCCAAGTGTATTCATTATTCCTTTCTTTACAAAAATTTTTCAACCAAGACCAAGCTTCCCCTTCAAGACTCAATTGAAGGTTGATTTTCCATTGATAATTATTACAATATAGAGATCTAAACTTTTTCCACCATTCTCTAGCATCAATATCATCTTCTCCAAAAAATTTGGAGTGCCATTGTTCATGCCCTAATGCAAACTAGGGTTTTATGGAAATAAATATCTTCCCACTGATTTGAAGCTAAAAATCCACATAGACAACTAGATCTACAATTTTTCTTCCAAAAAAATAAAGTGCAACTGATTTGCTTACCCGAACTAAACAAATTTCATCTTTTGAAAAATTTGCGACTTGAAAATTCATCACTACCCTTGTTCCATATGACTGACTTTAGAAGGTCGTATCTCCCTCAATACTACTTGAATTCCTTCATATGACCACTCATTTTAAAGCTCTTCAAATTCTGCACAAACTGATCCAAGAATCATCTAAATCGGATAAACTTTCACAGAGATATGGCTCCTGAAAGATGAGATATTTTTCCAAAAAAAAATTGCCCTAATTTTGCAATTTCACAAAAAAATCTCCACTTTGCCAAAATCATTGCTCTGATACCACTTGTTGCATAACTTTATTATTATTAACATAAACCATTCACCAATATGCAAAAATATCAAATCATTCATCCACAATACATTATCCACAATAACAATCCACAAATGAGAGAGAGATAGATAATACCCTTAAGGTAGGGAAACACCAATAATAATCCTTAAGGAAGGAATAACTCCACAAGATCTCCCAAGATGAGAGGCCACTTCATGGGCATAGACGATTACATAATATTCTTCTTCAATGATGATTACAATGATAAATATCTCTTCTTTATATATCCATATTCTTATTCTACTTTGGGGAGCCTACTACTAATATAATATTATAATATAATATAATATAATATTATAATACAATCAACCTTGGGTTATGTGTGGCCCATGCCAACCCTTATACAATATAATAATATATCCCCAAATATCTATTCCTAGGTACCCTACCATCACCTTTGGGGCTCGGGGCTAAGGATGAGCCTCTTAGCTTAGCCCCTCCCCCACCTTCTATTGAGGTGGTTAATTCCGGGGTGGGAGTATTTCTACTCCCAGAAGGCATTGTTCTTTACCTTTATCCTCTTCTCTTATTTTTTGAGTTTTCTGATTCCTCTGATTGTTTCTATCCATGTCCATGTTCATGTCCATGTCAGCATTCCTATTCCTATTCCTATTCATATCCATGTTCCTATTCTTGTTCCTGTTCACATTCATATTCCTATTCATATCCATGTTCTTGTTCATGTTCACATTCATGTTCCTATTCCTGTTCATACCTATTTTTGGAATATCTTCTCTACACCACTTTGTTGTGTGACCATCATTATTGCACTTATAACACTTAATGTTATTATTCCTTGGAGGTGCAAATGTCTTAGGATTTCTTCTAGTGAAGCCATATCCTCTTCTATCATGAACCCTGCAATTCATTGCCTTGTGATCAAACTGATTACATGAGTAGCAATACCCATGAAAAAGTTATTTGTTCCCAATATCTTGTCTTACATGTGTCCTGCATTGTGAAGCCATGTGCCCAAACCTATGACATGAAAATCATCTTCCATTGAAGCTTCCTTGTCTTGACCTCATTGGTCTCCTATTCTGATTGTTGTTCCATATGTATCTTCTTTGTGCATTGTTCCTATTTTTTTGAACTCTCTATTGTCCAACTCATCCTCTGATGTCTCACTTTCTTTCACACTATCTTCTTCTGAAGTATCTTCATCTAAAGTTTCTTCTCCTCCAAAACTTGAAGTTGACTCTCCTTCCCATTTATTTTGAACTTGTTCAAATCCAAGACCTATTTTTTTGTTGACCTTCTTTGTACCTTGACTATCTTATCCATAATATTTGAGCTATTCTTGAATCCTTTCATCTTGATCTTGGAGTCCTCTAAATATTCTTTTAGTAGTGCCACTTCTTGTGCTAACTTCTCACATTCCAAGATCTTTGCTTCTAACTTATCTTTGAACCTTTTTGCCTTAGCCTTTGATTTTTCTAAATCCTCTATGAGCAATCTTCTCTCTTCATCACATTCTTGAAACTGAATTTCAAGTTTAGAGTGTTTCTTCCTTACCTTCTTTATTGTGTCAAGGGCATAGATAAGTTCTCCCTTTAGATCATAACCATCCTTTTTTGAATATTCCTCTATTTGTTTACCTTTGTCCATATCTCTGTTTTATTTTGGCTTGTCTTCTATAGGATCACTTACTTCTTCTTCTAAAGCCATTAGAATATTTTCATCTGGTCCTTCAAGTGCATTCTCATATTCATCATCACTGAAACTATAACCATCCCTTGTACAATCATCTTCAAGATGTCCAAAGTTACCACATCTAAAACACTTGAGAATAATTGGAGTCTTTTTCTTAATTGGTTCTTTTTCTTCAATCATAAATAGGACTTCATCTCTATCATTGTCTAAAAAACTAGCATCACTATCACTTGAATACTTACTTGCATTATCCGCATAGTAGCTTATCTTTTTCCTTTGAAAGAACTTCTTTCCTTGTCTGCTTTGTCCATCCTTGCTTTTCTTTTGATGCCTGTATCTTTCTGATTCCATGTTCCTGTGATCCTATCTTTCTTCTTTAGAACTAAGTCCTGTTATGGTGACTGATGACATTTGTGCATTGATAATCCTATCTAAAGTCTTTGAATTTTCCTCAAACTTGTGTAGCTTTTCCTTAGAACCTTTTACTTCCATCCTTAGTGAAACTATCTCATGTTCTAATCTTTCACACTCTAGATATTTTACCTTTAATTTTTTAGCCATACCTTCTTCAATCCTTTTTGCCTCTTCAACCTTGATTTTGAAGTTGGTGAGGTCCTGTAGAAACTTTGCTTTTGCTTTCTCATCTTCTTGAGCTTGAAATTTTAATCTTGAGTTCTCCCTTTTTAATTCTTCAAGAGTAACCACAAGTCTTTCACATTCTATATTTTTACCTTTGACTTTTCAATCATACCTTCTTCAACTCTTCTTGCCTTTTCAACCTTATCTCTCAAGTCAGAGAGATCTTGTAGAATCTTTGTCTTACATTTCTCATCTTCTTGTATTTGAGCCTTCAATTCTAAATTCTCTCTTTTCAATTCAACAAGTTCCTTAAGAGTGGCTTCCTCCTTTTCTTTTTTGAATCTTCCTCTTCTTTCTTTCTTTGATCTTCTATAGGAGCATTTTATTCTAATACTGAAAGTAGAGTTTTTCTTCATACCTATTTTGATTGTCCCTGTTATCCTTTCTTGAACCAACCTCTAGGATTTCATTTCCAAAAATATCATCTTCATCTTCACCGCTACTGAACCCATTGCAATAACCTGCATCATGATCGAGTTGACCACAAAAAAAACATTCTTCACCTTCTTGTGGACAATAAGCTACATGGTGACCTGTATTCCTACATCTGGTACAAAACTTTATCAACCTGGTTGTTTCTCCATTGCTTGATTCATATCTTGAATCTATTTCCATTCTTCCTCCCAAAACAACAATATTGAATTCATCTTCCTTTTCTTTCATGACCATGTGTGTTATTTTCTTCTTGTGTCTCATGGTTCTACTTTTGCCTTTCTTTGCCATTTGTGTTCTTGTAAGATCTTCCTTCAAGTTGTTAAACCTTTTCCGAAGGAACCAACTCTGATACCAATTGAATAACACAAGCTTATACTGAGAGGGAGGGTGAACAATATAAGACCACTTTTTACTTTTCTTATCACAATCAATATTATGCAATATATCAATGGCAATATCAATAGCAGAAACCAAAGTAGTGCACAAAACATCACACACACATGAGACACCAATTTTACGTGGTTCACCCAATGTGGGCTACTCCACGGAGAAAATATTTCACTAAAATTTTCTCAATCAATCTCTTGGGAATCCTTTCCCAATTACAATTTTTATGGACCTCTGTCCAAAGGAGACACCAATCCCCTAAATCAAGTTTGTGGATCTCTATCCATAGGAGAACTCCTCCTCTACTTTGGTTGGTGATCCTCTAGAAGACTACTGCCTCCACTACACTGGCTTATGGATCTCTCTCCACTGAAGACTCTTGTCCCCACTCAGAAGACCTATCCTCACTACCCTAGATGATGGATCTCTATCCACTAGAGACTACTGTCCTCTCTGCTCTGTCACCTCCAAAGCTCTATCTCAAATCTACACTAAACATAGTCCTTCGGTCTAGCACAAATATGCTCAACAAGTCCACTCAAAACTTGCTCAAATCTGCTCAACAAGTCCACACAAAACTTGCTAAAATCTGCTCAACAAGTCCACATAGAACTTGCTCAAATATCTCAATAAGTCCACACAAAACTTGCTCAAATCTGCTCAACAAGTCCACATAAAACTTGCTCAAATATGCTCAAAAAGTCCACACAGAACTTGCTCAAATATGCTCAACAAGTCCACATAGAACTTGCTCAAATCTGCTCAACAAGTCCACACAGAACTTGCTCAAATCTGCTCAACAAGTCCACATAGAACTTGCTCAAATCTGCTCAACAAGTCCACACAGAACTTGCTCAAATCTTCTCAACAAGCTCACTCAGAACTTGTCCAATATTCTCAATAAGTCCACATAGAACTTATTCAAATTTTCTCAACAAGCTCACTCAGAACTTGTCCAATCTGCTCAATAAGTCCACACAGAACTTATTCAAATCTTCTCAACAAGATCACTCAGAACTTGTCCAATCTCATAGAAACATAAAGAGAATTGTTAGAGACTCAATATGTTCTACACTCAATGCTCAATCACTTTCTTAACTCAATTCAGAATATAGAATAGTTTGTTTTATGGAACTTGAACAATCACTTCACACACCCACTTGACTAGGCTCAATCAACTCTACTCAACCAATTACTCAAGAAACAACCCTTGCTCACAAACCCTAGTCCAAGCATGTAAACACCAACTCAAAATGTTTCCAACAATGCTCAACCACAAATCTCACATAACAATGATACTCATGTTCTTTTCAAACCCTAGTTCAAGTTCTTTGCACAACCAATGTCTTCAACAACAATGCTTATACATCAATCTTCACATAACAATGATACTCATGTTCTTTTGCACAATACTAACTCAAGTTCTTCACACAACCAATGGCTTCAACAACAATGCTTATACATCAATCTTCACATAACAATGATACTCATGTTCTTTTGCACAATACTAACTCAAGTTCTTCACACAACCAATGGCTTCAACAACAATGCTTATAAAACAAGGTTTTAACAACAACTCTTTATTCCAGAAAACCTTGAAGCATGAACTCAACACTCTTGAAAAGGAAACCCTAATCAAGTCCTTTTCACTCCAAACTTATTTTCAGAAAACCAATCAATCAACTCAACTAAGGAAGAATTTGCCCATACCTTTTTGCTTGACAAGGTGTAGATCTCACAAATATGTCACACTCACAATTACTTCTTTGCCAATCTCAATAAGGGTTAGAAGATAATAATTTCCTCAACACAACACAATACAAAATGATATCAAACAAAATACACCTTATCACTCCAACTTTAAAATAATATCCAATACCCTCATAATAATCTCTTTGGCAAAAATCCTTTTACAAATAAAATCAACACTCACTAAAATTCAAAACCTCTTATTACCTTATTACTCCAACTTAAAAAGAATATATCCTCTTTTATAAATCACAATTCAACACATAACAATTTGCTATTCACTCCTTATTTCTCCTAACCACTAATTTTATTGCCTAACTAAAAACCTTTTAAAAACCCCTTATAACTCCTAATGAAGGCTTTAATTAAAACTTTAGGCAATAAAAATTATTTTAAAAAATTACCTTTGCCTCTCAATGGGTTTCGAACCCTTGACCTTTGCCTCCGCGAACACCCTAGCCGTAGGCTCCTCAACCACGTGCGCTCAACGCACGTTGAGAGCTAAAAAGATCTTTGCGCACTATATTCCTCCTGGCGCCTTAAACGACAAACACGAAAACTCAAACCTTTCCCTTTGCGCACGCACTCCTCGGGATTCGAACGTAGGTTCGTCTCCCCACAAATGCCTTAGCAAAAACATGCACTGCCAATGGACCACCGTGTCCAACTTGTCTTGGGCACCAACCTTACTCCGCTATAACCCTTGCGCATAAGACGAAAAGTTGTTCGTCTTCTTCCTCACCCAAAACTTCGAATCGCACATGCAATTTACTTTGTCGCATTAATTAAATTCGATGAGGGATAATTTGCAAGGTCTTTTGGCCTCCCTTTTATACACGAAGCTGCCATTGTCTTCAAACGTCGACGCTCCAAATTTTTTGATGACGTCGACGCATTTAACCTTTGTAATTTATAAATGATTTAAATTCCAAGGAATTTAAATTTTATAAATTATAATTATAACCTTTGGCTTTTAAGGCCTTCTCTTATTGCACAACTTTGTATTGATGATATTTATTTATAAAATTTAAATTCCTTTTGAATTTAAATATTTTATAAAATAAATATTAGACCTCCTTTGAACTTTGCAATAGGCCTCCTTGGGTATTTATGAAAACCCTTTTTAACTTATGCTCTCATATAATATTAAAATATTATGGAGCCCTTTTGCCTTTAACTTCTACACTGTTGAAGCTTCTTCCTGGATATTAGTGACACCTTTGATGACTTTATTTCTTGCCGAATTCCTTGACATTAATGATGACTTCATTTGGTGACATCAATGACAAATTTTGACTTAGGGACTCAAAATGTCCAACAATTCTAGTAGCAGCATCACCATAATTGAAACTTCAATCCTTGTCATACTCCCATGAAGCACCAACATTCCCCCTACATAACTCCCCAGTATAGAATCCCCCTCCATCCACTATACACAAGAGGCAAATAATCCAAGAAAGCTTGACCGCTATAAAAATTAAAATCTTATCATCTAGTCCGCTGACTATTTTTATCACTTTTGGCTACTCCTACTCTATCCTTTGATTTTAAAAATTCATTATCATAGGCATTCTCCATCATCCAAAACTTGGAATATAATAAGAAAAAGTGGACAGAAGAGCAACAACAACAAGATAGAGCAAAAGATATGGGCACGTTGACATATGATGTAGTAGACATGATTATAAAAGAAATGGTGAATATGAATCCCCACTCAAATTTGAGGAAATCAACTACAAAAATGAGGCCAAAGGACTATCATATTGAAGTACACAAACATGATATATCTAATATTTTTAAAAGTAGATACACTTTAGGCCCTCCACACCAAAGCAAACACTATTTATACAAGGTCATAAATTAGACAAAAAGCTTTAAGATGTTGAGAAAAAGGTCAAAGCCCTAGAACAAAGGTTGAGCAAATAAAATATTGAACAAGATGCCCTTAGATGAGAAATCCAGGATCTGAAGCACATCATTGATAAGTCCCTTACAGAAGAGTAGTTGCAACAAAAGGAGGAGAGAATCTAGAGCTTGGAGGAAGATCTACAAACTACCAATAGTGAAAAACAATTACAAGATTCAACGCTGTAAGATCTAAAAGCTAAATTACAACAATAAGAGAAAGCCCTTGCTAATGCTCAAGAAAAGCTAAAGTAAGAAAAGGAGAAACCCCATGGCTAGGAAATATCTAGAGGCCTGCTCAAATAGATTAGAGGCCAATATTAGGAGAAAATCAAAGGGGCTACCCTGTGATATTTTCATCTCTTCATCAAGAAAATAAAAGATATTGCCAAGGTGATATTTGAGACAAAGAAAGAGTTTCCAAAGGGAGAAGTCACCTAATGAGCAAGCTTGTGGAGGTATAGGTAGCTAGAAAAATTATAACACATAAAGAGGAGCACCCTCATCTAAAAGGGAAGAAAAATAGATATCTAGAAGACTTTATATTACAAATTCATCAAGTTGATATAGGTAGTGAATTAATTTATGAAGGATATGAAGTACTTAGCATCCTTAGGAAGAGCTTTGAAGAAATGAGCAAAGTTGCTCAAGAAATCAATACATTTGTATCTCCAGAGCTCTAGGATGAAAAGGGATAATTTTACACAGAAGGGTAAATTAGCCAATTATTTAATAAATGACACAAAGATGAGAGCAAATTGAGTCATTACCAGAACCACTGATAATGGAGCAGGTCTTCACTTTATTTCATTGGCTTTCCTTTATTTTAGCCAAATATGAAGAAATGACCAAAATGTACAACAATCCTTCTTATAAGCACTACTATAAATTGCACATCCTTTTCAAGCTTAGAGGGTTCTTGTGCCTTCCCCAGATACATGGAATAAGATGTGCCAACTATTTCAAAATGCAACATACCTACCAACATAGTCTATGACATAGCAGGGTGAACCATTAGGCACATTCTTAGGGGAAGGACATGAACAATCAAGTGAGTCACTTCACTCTTAAGGAATAGGGAATGTGTAATAGACTTTTATTTGTATAGTGTACAACTTTTTGCATTCATTTTACTTTTTTATGACTTCGTTACCCAATGGACAAGTTAAGGGAAACTAACAAATGATGCCAAATATACATCATAAGACACTCTATCTTAGGTATAACACATGACAAATGCATAACAATGGAGCTAAAAGAGATTCAATTTTATAAGAGACATCAAATAAATCATGTGAGCATTTATTTTGCATAAGTTTAGATGGGTTTAAAAAGGCACCCGATCAAGGGCAGGATGGTGCAATTATGATAGATATGCCAACTAGCATAGTCGAGACTCGATACCTTGTTCTATATAAGGTCTCACTTATTCTTGAAATCAAAAGAAGTGCTCCTCTTTGTTGAGAATGAGTCTAAAGGGAGAAATGGATGTCTGCATGGTTGCAAATGATAGATAGAAAAAATTCCTATTCAACTATGTTAAAAATAAGAGAAAGCAAAAAACTGGTATTTTTTTGAGGTATCTTGCCTAGACTTGAAACAACTTCTAGATATGGTGAAGTTTTCTCATAGAGGTACAATTTTGTGGGGGTGTCCTTTTCTCTAGGTATCCCTATGCATCATCTCTCCCTCTTTTTTTTCCATCTTTCTTCTTTATTTTCATATAAATTGTTTGTAGCTTCAACTTACTTCAATATCCCTCTATAAGAATATTTCATATAATAATTTGTCCCTATCCTTATCCTCATTCATCATCTCCATCCCACTTTTTTACCTCCTTTTTACATTATTTTTATCTTTTATATGAATATACTTCTTCATCGTCTGCATTGTCTCATAAATCCATATCTTTTTCTTTTTCGTGCGGTAAATATTGAATGTATCATTTCTCCTTTTTCCTTCTCCTTAATTAGCTAATTTTCTAGTCCTGGTTGGCTTCTTTTCTTGATCACAAGTTTCAAAATTTAGAAAGGCTATTTGGGTCCTTAATTTCCATAAGTGAAATCCCTTGTGAGTCACCAATAATGTGGATAATTTTTATAATCACTCATATCCATCTCCTTATGATATGTCAAGTAACAACATGGGCATTATGTTAGCTATTAAGAGTAGTAAAAGTGGTTAAGTATGGATTTTTCCAGGCATTTTGTACTACTAATATTAGCTAGTGGGTACTAAAAGTCCATCGATTGGCAATGAAGCAACATTGTAAATTTGTCTAAGTGTTGAAGCTATCAAGAGGTTTTGTACCAATAAAATTATTAGTAGGGTACTAAGAACCCATCATGCAACAACCAGAAGGAAGAGTGAATTTTGTTAAGTATGGGAGCTACTAGGCATTTTGTATCGCTAATGTCAACAACAGGTTACCAAGAATTTGTCACCCAACAACCAAAAGGAGCAAATTTGGTTGTGTGGAGCTTGTTAGGTATTTTGTACTACTAATGTCAATAGGTGGATACCAAAAGTTCATCGACTAGCAGTGAAGCAACATTGCAAATTGTCTAAGTGTTTAATACATCAAGGTTTTTGTATTAATTATGTTAGCAGTATGGTACCAATAACCTATCACTCGATAGCCATAAGAAAGAGTGAATTTGACTAAGTGTGGAGCCTACCAAGCATTTTGCATTGCTGATGTTAGTAGGTGGGTATTGAAAGTTTATAACTTGATAGCTATCATGTGCTTCAACTTTTTACTAAGTGTGGAAGCTGCCAGGGATTTGGTACCAATAACATCAATTGGGGGGAACCAAAATCTCATCGCCCAACAACTATGAAGGACCTCAAACTCATCGGTTGATAGTGAAGTGGTAAAGCAAATTTGGCTTAAGTGTTGAAACCGCTAGGGATTTTTTACTAATGATGTCAACAAAGGGGAACCAAAATCCCATCGCTCAACAACTATAAAGGAGCTCAAATTTGAACAAGTGTAGAATTTGTTGAACCTTTTGTGTATCTAATGATAACACAATAGAATTAAGACATTGCTCCTAATAGGAAGATAATAGGATGAACTTAAATGCCCTACGTAGTCAAGAGTGTTAGATGACATTTTTAATAGCACATCGGCTGGTTTGGATCTATTATCAAAAAATACCAATGATCAAACCACTTGTGGATACTTGTGATGGTAAGCAATCATGGAGCAACCAACAACATAGAAAATTGTTAGAAGATAGTATCCCCATGTCAACATATTCATGCCCAGTTAGTTGTAACAAAGTAGGCTATCAAGAATGCATGCAGGCTGGTAGATGCTCTGACATAGCAACAATATATTTTCAAGGTACTATTATGGAATTAACAAAACAAGTTGTAAAACTATATATAGTAGAATGTAATAAATTTTAGAGGTTGACTCTTTAGCTTTTAAAATTTTCATCAATGTATGAGAACGCTCTATGCCTTTAAGGAATAAAGACTGGATTATTGTTTAACCTTCTTGTTTGAGGCTCTTGCTAAAATTATATGTATGAATTGTTGATTATTTCTATTTATATATAGTTGAATGAATACAATAGTAATTCTGCTCTTAGATTTCTTATTGGAAATTTATTCTCTAGTTTTGGAATGAGTACCAATTAGTTAATTTTTTAGTAGATGAATCATTTTTTAAGCAACAGTGACAAACTTGTTTGTTAGGTGGTTTGTTTATGACTAATTGACACAAATATTTATGCATTATGTTTATCAATTTTGTTGAATCCACACCATTACAATTCTAGTTATTATCTCTTATTTCTTTTTTCTCTCTTTTCAACCCACCACTTTTGTAGATAACTAGTTAGGATCAAAGGGAACCGACCTATTTTGAAGGTTGATACCTGAAGCTTAACTTCTTCGTGGTCTTCCAATCTTGGTCAAAATAGTAAGGCACAAAACTTATCCTTAGGCAGATTTTCAAACCAACAGTTTGCAGACCAAAAAATATAGATGGTCTGGGTCTTTAAAGGCTAAAGAAGTTAAATGAAGCACTATGAGGATTACTCGACTAGTGAATAACAAGGAAATATAATAGACTATGCGCAAAGATCCTACAACATAAGTACTCATATAGTGGGTATAGGTATTATATCCTCAACTCTAAAGGGCTTTGTAGAGGTTCACCTATTGAGAACCATATTATGAAAAGTTGAGAGCCGACCTAGAGGGGGGTTTAATGGAAAATAAGAAGAGGAGATGAAGTGGACTTCTAGGAGGATGCTTGGATCTAGGAGGATGCTTTAATTATGAATAAACCCCTAGCAATTTTGACGATCTATGAAACAAGAGTCCAAGACTATCATCATGTAAGGGAATAAGGGATTGGTTGGAAGGAAATTGGTTTGCTTGATTGCATTGAAAAAAAAAGGAAACTAATTTCAAATAGTAATAACCTCTTGGAAATATTCTAGATTGCCCTTGGAGAGAGGAAAGACCAATTGATACAAATCCATGACATGGAAGGTGAATATTCAGCCAACATAGGCTACAATCTGATCATCCCTTATTGGAACGATGATGGAGTGCCTTGGGGGAAGATATGGAATAACGATGATATCCCAAACTCTAGTATCTTTGGTTAATGTTGCATAGCAAGATCCTAACCAATGATAACTTGATGAAGCAAGGATGATAACTACTAATAGGCACATTATATGTAAAAGGGAGGAAGAAATAGTAGATCACTTCTTCCTACACTACCTATTTGTAAGGGAGATATGGAAAAGGCTCCTCCATAAAAATAAGCTAACTTAGATCTTCCTTTAGAGAATTAAAGACAAATACGGACAATGGAAGAGCCACTTGTTTATATAACATTAAAGATAGATACATACATAGATTATATAACTAGTATTCTTACACTTATCTATTTGTTACTTGTTTATAGATAGATTAGAGGATTCTATAAGACTTCCAATAGATGTTAGCTGGGGAGGAGTTTAGACATATACTCATATTAGGCATTTTTAACATTAAATCAAGATTTAGACTTTAATAATACAAAATAAAAAGAAAAACAAAATTGATATCTTATTTTAAAAAGAACTATAAAACAACCTTTTCAAAATCTTATCTTACTCTCTCTCTCTCTATATATATATATAATGACTAATATATAATTTTATGATCACCACAAACAACTAATTAAATATATCCAAGAAATAAGGGAATATCAATTTAAAGTGTTAAATAAAATTATTATACTTGATTAAAATAACCACCGTCCTATAGTAACACCTCGGGATAATAACACATATATTAAACACAAAATTAATAAAATAAAAAATTTACTTTTTATATATTGCTTACACTTGATATATATATATATATTATATATATATATATATATATATATATATATATATATATATATATAATTAATTATATAGAGAATTTTTATAAATTTTAGTTGTATTATAAATATTAGTATTAAAAAAAAATTATTTATTTATTTATATATAGAAATTTTTTATAAATTTTAGTTGATTGAGTAAAGATGAAGTTAATAAGACCCCGACAAGTTAATAAGATCCCAACATTTTACAAAATCAAATCAATTTATAGATAAATACTTTACCGATACTAATTAATCTATTTTCTAGTAAAAAAAAGAAGCATTTTCATTTGGCGCATGGAGTCAAATGATGAGCAAATGAGTGGAGGGTACAATGGCACCGAGATTAGGACACCTACCTAATAAAGTGCCCATATCAATCAAATTTAAATAAATGTTTTGTTTTCATTGTTTTTCCCCTGTAAAGTACAAATTGGTTTGCACCGTCCAAGCTAAATTGTTGACCAATATCATTATGGTGCATGGAAGATTATATTATAATAGAGGCACCAAGAGTGTGGATGTCTCACTAAAGATGGAAAGGTGGTAATGTCAATTGATTATGGCCCATGAAGAAATGGTATAACAATAATTATGGAATAAAGACACACTATGGTGTTTAGGGTGAAAATAAATATTAACAAACTGCAATGAAAGGGTACTCACCCATTAATGTTAAAAAAATGGTTTTCATTAAAGGGGCCATTGATATTTCATAAATCTTAGTATTATTTTTAATAATATATTTTTTTATAAATTTAATTTAAAAATGAAGTTAATAAAATATTAAATTATTTAGAAATTTGATTCAAAATAATTTATCAATAAATATTTTACTTCTACTAACCAACTTATCTTTTTTAAATTTAATAAACTTTTTTCAACATAACTATTTTTTAAGTAATCATGATGAAACTTTTTTACCATTATTTTAGATTTAATAAACTTTTTCAAAATAACTATTTTCGAAATAGCCATCATAAAACTTTTCTGCTACGATCATTTCCAAATTACTTCATCTTATCAATTATCACCTCTTACATGAACTATCAATTATCACCTCTCACCAATACATGAACTCTAATGTAGTTATTCACCATCGATGAAATTCATATGTGAAGGTGCTGCCCTTATCACTCTCTTAGAAGTATGGCATGAGAGACCAATTATTTTATCCTTTCCACATGCCTGAAATTCTTTTAATATTATCTTCCAACATAAGTAAACAACGTCAGCACATTAGTGGTAAAAACATGGGCTTTAATTTGGTACTTCCACACAAGGTGGAGAGATTTATATGTTATTACATATATCTATTGGTGCATTTCATTTGCACATGGACTTGATGGGATTTCAAGCAAAGTTATTTTCATGCGAGTTTATATCCATTTTACAAATATACACAAATGCCTTAAACTTTTAAAGTATGCCGTGCATGTAAGGTTTTTTGTTTTTTATTGGTAGCCCATATAGGTATCACACCACATGAAATCTTAGGCATCTTTGATTTGGTGATGCTAATAATTTAAGGATAGTTACACTTTACCTTCCATAGAGATTTTATAAAACAATAGTCATTACAATGATTGATACTTTGGGTGTTAAGAGTTAGGTTTGGTTTTCGTCTTATAATTTTTAATTTCCAGAAAAGTTTAGGTTTAAATTTTAGGGTATCCATGTTTGTAAAGGTAGTAGTTTGATCTGAATTTGTTAAGTGTATATTAATTTGACAACAACAATTTCAATCGATAGTCCATTTTACATCAAATTAAAGAACAACGAAGTGGAATAAAAGTTACAGGATAACAACCCCAAGATTTAAACCCTACTTGATATTAAAAAAAAATTATGAATATAATGGATTCCTTTATATAAAAGATAATAATAATTGAAGGCATACGTTGATCATCAAACACGTATAGGAAGGTAGCTTTGTACGATCTTCCTAAGCAATATAAGAAAGCTTTCTCATTTTATCATTTTATGAGAGTTTAATAAGAATCTTCTTTTGATTTTGTGTTTCAATATTTTTGGTATCGATAACACCCGAAAATCATACTTTCGACCGAGGCGGGAAAATGAGCTCTGGCGATTTTTTCCTCTGAACTAGGGTTTCTGGAACTTCGAAGAATCTTGGGCATCAGCTGGATTGCAAAAGCGCCTTCGGGGTATGGTGGTTCTGAAGGTTAGATCGGTGCCCCAGGAGGGTCCAATGGGGACTTCTCCGGCTCCTTTTCCAGGGAGTACCAGCTCTTACGCAGACTTGTTTAAAGAAAACTCCTCTCCAAAAAACGTCGAAGCTCAAAAAATGGCATACAAAATGCTCTTCACGGCTGCTGGGAATAGGTCGGCAGCACCTCGTGTGAATGGATGTTTGCTGCAGGCCGAAACCAGGCCAAAAATTGTCATTGAGCCAAGTATGGTTGAAGAATCAATCATCTACAGAGCTAATCACGATCTAATCTGCAAGTTCATGGGAATACGCCCTTCCCTGACTTTTCTGCACTCCTGGATCCACCAAAACTGGGAGCCTCACGGTGAGTATTCATTGTGGTTTATTAGCAATGGATATTTTATTATTAGCTTTTCATCTTTGGCCGATAGAAATAAGGCTTTCGAGTCAGAGAAGAAAAGTCATGGCCCGACAGGGCTATTTGTTCAGCCATGGAGAGTGGGATTCGATCCCCGAGTTGAACCTACTGCTGTCCCAGTATGGATCCGACTATATGCTCTCCCAATGGAATTCTGGAGTGAGCAGGTGTTGGCAAGGATTGGCAATTCTATTGGAAGACATTTGGGTGTTGCCAGAGACACACTTGAAGGGAGCATGGCGGTGTATGCAAGAATATGTGTGGAGATGGATCTCAGCCAGCCTTTGTCGACAGAGATGGAAATTGAACTGGCAGGTCTCTCCTGGATTCAACAACTGGACTATGAGGCCCTACCCTTTAGATGTAGGGTTTGTCACAAACATGGACATTTGGCCCATTTTTGCCCTATTAATATGAATGCTAAAATGGAGGCCCCTTTAGGAGTGCCAAACCTACCTAAAGAGGATAAGGCAACACTTAATAAAGATTCTAATAGGACCGTTCAGGGCCAGGAAGCTCAGAGAGAGGGTTTTGAACAACCCAGAAGAAAAATACGGACAAAGAAAAAAGAGGGAAAGGAGCAATCCCATCTCAGACCTGCCAATAGGTATGAGATATTTAAGTCACTGGTTGACGTGGAGGAACAATTTATGGAGGGCATGGAGGGTAGTAAGGAAACTTCTAATATTCTCGGGCAACTCCCTCTCTCTTCTCCTCCTGTCATACAACAGGTAGTCGAACTCTGTGAGGTATCACAACCAGTGTGCTCAGGTGCTTTGGTAGTGCATAACCAGGAGCAGACAGTATCTCAGGATGTCAGCATGGGAATACCAGAGAAAAATAGGGAAAGGCCAACTCTGGGGATAACCCAGGTAGAAAAAAGATCAAAAAACAGCAATTCTCAGGGAGTAGGTAGAAGATCCAATAAGGAGTTGCTAGCAGCCCAAGGAGACAAATTGATCACGGGAGGATCGGTGAGGACAATAGACTCTTATTGCTCCCAGGGTAACCAATGATTATACAATCATGGAATGTGAGGGGTTTAAACAGTAGAACCCATCAATCTGTTGTTCGAAGACTTTTAGAGAATCGTAATACTGATTTTTTGCTTTTACAGGAGACTAAGATGTCTTTAGATCTTATGTCCAAAATAGTCAACAAAATTTGGAGGGGTGCTGGTCATATGGATGTGGCTGCCCAAGGTGCCTCAGGGGGGATTGTTACTCTGTGGAACTCTCTTGAATGGTCTGCAATAGAACATCTTGCCTGGAGGGGGGTTCTCACTTCTCTTTTTAGGAATAATGTCACTGCGGAACATGTTCTAATCACAAACTTTTATGGGTCTCAAAACCTAGATGGTCAGAGGCGGTAGTGGAAGGCTGTGCATAACATGCGAACCTCAAGGGAAGATTTAGACTGGATTATAGCGGGGGACTTTAACGCTAAATTATCTTCTAGAGACCAGGAGGGGGGAACACCATTTTTGGACCCAGGGGACCGTTTCATGATTGCCCAAGTCCAGGCTTTGCGCTTGGTGGACATTAAATGTCCTGGCATTAACTACACTTGGACTAATAAAAGGCGGGAGCCACATAGCAGGAAGGTTAAGCTAGATCATTTTCTGGTTTCAGAGGAGGCGTTTGTAAAATGGAATATAAATTTTTAGATTTTAGAAGGCCCAGTTTTTGATCACTGTCCCATTCTGTTGGAAGGCGGGACTAGGATGGGGCAGCACCACAAACCTTTCAGATTTGAGAATTTTTGGCTTAGAAAGAAGAACTTCGGGAGAAAATTCCATAGTGGTGGGAAGAAGGCCGCCCAACTTATGGGAGAGCAATGTTCAGAATCCACAAACAACTACAATATGTCAAAGCTCAGTTGAAGTGTTGGAGGCGTGCTAATAAAACCGACTTCCAGGCCCAAAGAGCTCCATTGGTGGCCAGATGGGATGAGGTCCAAAAATAGTTCAGAGAAGGAGTAATTACAGACCAGCTCAAAGCCGAGGATGACGCCTTGCGTACAGCGGTTGAGGACATTGACAACCAGGAGGAGACCTATTGGAAGCAGAGAGCAAGAACCACCTGGTTATTAGAAGGGGACAAAAATACAAAATTCTTTCATCGGACTGCTTGTGCTCGAAGACAGATGAATAAGATGGAGGCCCTTCAAGATGAGAACGGTCATTCCTTTGATACACTTCCAGGTATACATTCCCATGCTATGGATTATTTTTCTAAGATTTTTAAGGAAAGTGTGGTACAAGATGTAGAGGCCCAAAATGAAGTTATTTCTGTCATACCTGCTGTTATTTTTGAGGATGAAAATCAGGCCCTCCTCAAACCCATTGATAGAGATGAATTGAAAACTGTGGTCTTTGGAATGAGCACTGGTAAAACTCCTGGTCCAGACGGTTTCCCAATTGAGTTTTTTCAGGCTTTCTGGGACTACTTAGAGGAAGATGTTAGGGTTGTTGTAGAAGAGTCCAGAGAAAATAAGAGAATGCTTAAAGCTATAAACCACACTTTCATTACCTTAATTCCAAAAGGGGAGGAGGGGGTTCATATTTCAGATTATAGGCCTATTGCCTTATGTAATGTGTTGTACAAAATAATCACAAGGGTAATGGCTGAGCGCCTAAAACCTCTTCTTCACAACATTGTCTCCTCTGAGCAAGGGGGTTTTGTTGAGGGTCGACAGATTCTGGATGGGGTGGTTGTGGCCCAGGAAGCAATCCATTCAATGCACACTTCTGGGAATAAAGGGATGTTCATAAAACTGGACATGTCAAAGGCTTATGACAGGGTTGAATGGAGTTTCCTGGCTAAAATGATGGCAGCCTTTGGTTTCTCTCAGGACTGGATAGAGTGGGTCATGAGCTGTGTCTCTACCCCGACTTACTCTGTTCTAATCAAGGGCCTTCCTTCGCAACCTTTTGGAGCTTCTCGGGGTCTGCGCCAGGGGGATCCATGTTCTCCTTATCTTTTTCTCATTTTGGCTGAAGGTCTTGGCAGACTTTTCTTGAGGAGAAGACAACAAGGTAGATTATTGGGTATCAGGGTGGGTGACGAAGTTTTAACGCACCTACAGTTTGTGGATGACATTGGTTTGATGGGAGTGGCCAGCTTTAGGGAAGCAAGAATGATTAGGGATACTCTTAATGTCTACCTCAGGGCTACTCAATAGGTCATTAATGACAAGAAATCCAAAGTGGTCTTTTTTAATCTGGAGCAAAGGCTTCAGAACAGAATTTTAGAAATCCTGGGATTCACTAGGACTTCTCTCCCAGTGGTTTACTTGGGGGTCCCCTTGCACTTTAAGAAGCTAAAATTAGACACATGGAGGAATCTGTTGGAGTGTATCAAGGACAGAATTAATCACTGGTCTCACAAGTGGTTAAGTTATGGTGGCAGATTAACGTTCTTACAGTCAGTCATTCAAGCCATGCCAATTTACAAATTCTCTATCCTGGCTGCCCCGTTTACAATATGGAAAGAGTTGGACAGGATGGCTAGAAATTTTTTGTGGGAAGGAGCAAAGGGAGAGAGAAAGTGGGCCTTAGTGGGCTGGGACAAAGTTACCCAGCCCAAGGTTAAAGGAGGTCTGGGTTTGAGAAAATCTAAGCTGAATAATAAAGCTTTGGCTGGAAAGTTGTACTGGAGATGGATCTCCCAACCCACCTCCCTTTTCAGTAGAATCCTAACTAGCAAATACCTGGGACAGGCCAACCCAATCGATGTTGCTCGCATCCCCCTGGATGGTCCTGGGTCCCTAGTTTGGCAGGCTCTCAAGGTAGGGTCTCAGGTTGTCAAAGACCGCTTATTTTGGAAAGTGGGAAGAGGGGAGAAGGCTCGTTTTTGGACAGATTCTTGGGATCAGTTCCCACCCATCATTGCTGAATTTCCAGAATTACTGCCAATAAAAGTAGCCATTGAAGCCAAGGGATGGATCCGTATTGAAAGTTATTTCACAACTACTCAGCTGGGGGAGTGTAAATTTAAGCAGTTCAAGAAGTTGGATGAGTGGCCCATTCCAATCCCTCCGGATTTGTTGCCTATCATGACTAAAATTCTGATAGAAATATTTCTTACAGGGGGAGACGTGGAGGATGAATTAGCCTGGGGCTTTGGGAGTCATGGCATCTATACAGTAAAGGACGGATATGACAACATTCTCCCAGAGCCCCCCCTCACACTTTTTAGGTTGAGGACTGGAGGAAAATCTGGCACTCTAAAGGCTGGCCGAAAGTTAACTTTTTTGCCTGGCAGTGCATGCACAATGGAATCCTCACTTTTGATAATCTCAGATCAAAAGGTATCATCGGCCCTTCTCAATGTGTACTTTGCTACAAGAGCGAGGAAACTGTTGACCATTTGTTGTTTGGTTGCCCTTTCACCCGACAGATTTGGCTGCGTTGGTTTGCTTACTTTAAAACTCAAGTAAGTGGTGACCTGAACCGGATGAATATCTGGGAAAAATGGTAGAAAGGTAGATTCAAATCTAAAGCTCTTCATTTTGGCTGGGAGCTTGGCTTAAGCTTTATCTGGTGGCAAGTATGGCTGGAAAGAAATGCCAAAATTTTTAGAGAAACTTTCACTGCTCTAGACGGGGTTTGGCAGACCATTTGGAGCAAGGTTACCGAAACTGTGGCTGTTCATGCTGAGGAGGAAGCCCAAATTGGCACTGGAGCTTTGGAAGAACGCCTTGAACTGCAAGAGGGACAGGACAAAAATTGTTGGAAACCTCCCCCTGAAGGTTGGATTAAAATCAATACTGATGGAGCTGCAAAAGGCAATCCGGGTAGAGCCGAAATTGGAGTGGTGTGCCGAAACCATGCTGGGACTGTGCTCTATTGGGAATTGCAAGGCCTGGGAAGATCCACTAACAATGAAGCCGAAGCCATTGCCATCAAGTCTGCTTCTATTTGGGCAGTGAAACATGGCCACCGCAGGATTATTCTTGAATCAGACTCGCAAATAATGGTTGGAGCTCTTGACTGCATGCGGAACTTTGATCTAAAAGCTTGGAGGTTGAGGGCTCTTGTTACCCAAATTAAAGAATTATGGAAGGAATTGGAGGACGTGATCCCAGTTTATGCGAGTAGAGATTTGAACAAAGCGGCTGACTTTCTGGCTAAGATGGGTGCGGAAAAGGAGGTTGGAGTTCAGTTGCACAGTGACATGGATATTGAGGATGAGGTGATTAGACAGGGTCTGGAAAGGTCCCTGAGCCATTGATCAAAGATAATGCAAAGGGAGGAAAGTTGCGCCATCACGGTCGCTGGAGGAAAGTTGTCGCGATATCGCGACATGTTGTGCCGTCGTGGTCGCTGGAGGATAGTTGTCGCGATATCGCGACATGTTGCGCCATCGCGGTCGCTGGAGGAAAGTTGTCGCGATATCGTGACATGTTGCGCCGTCGTGGTCGCTGGAGGAAAGTTGTCATGATATCGCGACATGTTGCGCCGTCACGGTCGCTGGAGGAAAGTTGTCGCGATATCGCGACATGTTGCATCGTCGCGATCGCTGGTGGAAAGTTGTCGCGATATCGTGACATGTTGCGCCATCGCGGTCATTGGAGGAAAGTTGTCGCGATATCATGACATGTTGCACCGTCACGATCGCTGGAGGAAAGTTGTCGCGATATCGCGACATGTTGCGCCGTCGCGGTCGCTGGAGGAAAGTTGTCGCGATATCGCGACATGTTGCGCCATCGCGGTCGTTGGAGGAAAGTTGTCACGATATCGCGACATGTTGCCATCGCGGTCATGGAGGAAAGTTGTCATGATATCGTGACATGTTGCATCATCGCGGTCACTGGAGGAAAGTTGTCGTGATATCGTGACATGTTGCGTCATCGCGGTCATGGGAGGAAAGTTGTCGCGATATCACGACATGTCGCTTCATCGCGGCCAAGGGAGGAAAGGTGTCGTGATATCGTGACATGTTGCTTTGTCACGGCCTAGGGAGGAAAGGTGTCGCGATATCGCGACATGTTGCTTTTTCACGGCTAAAGGAGAAAAGGTGTCGCGATATCGTGACATGTTGCTTTTTCACGGCCAAGGGAGAAAAGGTGTCGCGATATCGTGACATGTTGCTTTTTCGTGGCCAAAGGAGAAAAGGTGTCGTGATTTCGTGACATGTTGCATTTTCGTGACCAAAGGAGAAATGGTGTCGCGATATCGTGACATGTTGCTTTTTCGTGGCCAAAGGAGAAAAGGTGTCGCGATATCGTGACATGTTGCTTCATCGCGGTCGAGAGAGAAAATGTGTCGCGATATCGTGACATGTTGCACTTTCGTGCCCAAAGGAGAAAAGTGTCGCGATTTCGTGACTTGTCGAATTTTCGCGGCCAAAGGAGGAAAATGTCGCGATATCGCGACATGTTGCTTTTTCGCGGCCAAAGGGGAAAGGTGTCGCGATATCGCGACAGGTTGCATGTTTGCGGCCTAAGGAGAAGTATAGTGTCGCGATTTGGTGACAAACTGCATCAACTGTCCATGTCGACCCCCTGCTAGCTAGTTAATGGTTCAGGAGATTTGGCTCCATTGCAAATCTTCTTCTACTTCTGTAAGCTTGTGTTCTCTCTGATTTCGGATGGGAAGAGTCTCTTCCCATATTGTAATTGTTCTTTGTTTTAATACAAGTTTTTTCAAAATTTTCAAAAAAAAAAATAAGAATCTTCTTTTATTTAATAAAAATATTTTATTTTTTTATTAATAATTTTTTTTAAGGTTATATATATATAGTTAAAATAGATTTATTTATGCACCTGGTTGGAGCGTAATGGTTCGGGCTTTGGTTTTTTTGGGAGGTCCAAACTGCGGGGTGGACAAGTGTGTGAGGGGGCTTGTGTTAAATTCTTTACTAATAAGTATAGTTCTCGTCTTTACAAGGGGTCATAGTTGGGAGGAGACTTGCTCAACCCTATGTTGTAGAGGTTTCTCACAATAACCAAATAAAAAAAATAGATTTATCTATATTATAAATTATATAGTAATTATATTATGTTATTATAATAACTTCGTAATTATGTATGTATGGTTTGACAATATTTAAAGTTAAGCATACTTTTAGAAAGTTGAATTTAATTTATTTAATTAGTGTTATTTAATATTAAAAAAAAATATCCACGTGTTGCAGGTGAGTTGGAGAGGGTAGGGCAATATTTCAGGAGGTCTTTAGTTCAAATATCCACCTTACCAAATGCACATCGTGTACCCAAAATCCAGCTGATAATTTTGGTGCAATAAAGGCCGAACACGACTTTTGAGTGATTTTGACGGTGTAGAACCCCTTAGTCATGGTTTCTCATACCAAGACTGCCCCACAAGGGGTTTTTCGCTAAATTAAAAATATATATATTAATAAAAAAATATTCTTTATTAATTTATATAATTAAATTTTGATTTTTTAATTCATCTATATATATGAAAGTAGGATTTTGAAAGGGTTCTTTTTTCCTTTTACATCAACTTAATTGCATTAAACTATATAGCCTATTTGGTGTCTTCGAGAATTGAACCTTGGTGTGAGCTATATCACCCACATGTCTCAAACATTGAATATATAATTTTAATGTTTTATACAATCGAATTATTTTTTAAATGAGTTTTATTACTTTAATGTCAAATGTATATTTTACAAGGAATTGCAAATAACTTCTTTACATGATCACCACAAATTGTGATAAATATCACAACTAGTTAATCCAATTATCAAGGTCAAGTTAAGTGCAAGCAGGAGCCGATAGTAAGTGCAACTGCGAGTGCGAGCGCAAGTTGACATTTAGTGCAGCTGTGAGTGTGAGCACAAGTTAGGAGTAAGTGTAGCAGTGACTATGAACGTGAGCCAAGAGTAAGTGCAGCAACGAGTTAGAGCATGATTTGGGAGTAAGTGCAGTAACAAGTGTGAGTAAGTGCAATCAAAAGTGAGTGCAAGTAAGTGTAACCAAAAGTGAGTGCAAGCGTAAGCTAGGTGTAAGTGCATCAATGAGTGCAAGCATGAGCTGGGAGTGAGTGTGCAAGTCGAGAGCGAATGAGATCATAGAGGGAGTGTGAACCAAGAGGGAGTGAGAGCCAAGATTCAGTCATGGCAGAAGAGTGGCAAGTTCATTCGAAGTGCATCAATGCTTCAAACCCTTACCATGAATGTGTGGAAAATTATTTTCAAAAAATTGTTGAAGCCAAAGAACATCGAGAAAAATAATAGACAAGGGAAATTGTGAGCCAAGAGGGAGTGCAAGCTTGGAGTGAGTACGAGGCAGGCAGGAGAGAGTGCAAGGAAGGAGAGAGTGCGAACCAAAAGGGAGTGTAAACTAAGAGAGAGTGCAAGGAGAGAGTGCAAACCAAAAGGGAGTGTAAACTAAGAGGGAGTGCAAGCCGAGATTCAATCATGGTGAAAGAGTGACAAGTTCATCTAAAGTGCATTAATGTTTCAAACCCTTACCATGAATATGTGGAACATTATTTTCAAAAAAATTTTGAAGCGAAGAAATACCAAGAAAAAGAAGATACACGGGAAATTGTGAGCCAAGAGGGAGTGCAAACCTGGAGCAAGTGTGAGGCAAGATAGAGAGCAAGCTGGAAGCAAGAGCGAGTGCAGTCAAAAAGGGAGTATGAACCAAGAGGAAGTGCAAGCCAAATGCAAGCCCCATTAGCTATTGTGGAAGAAAAGTCATTTTTGAAAGCCCTAATGGGAAGTCAGGATGTCCTAGCTAGAAATTAAAATACCCTAGTGGATGTATGAAGGCCCAAGTTGGAGATAAGTGAAAGAGTGAATACATGGAAAGTTCGATCCAGGTAGCAAATGGTACACCATAAGTAAATATCAAGGATGAGATGATTGAAAATAATATAATGTTTCTTAAAATTAAAGGGCTAATATGTAAGTTCCATAGATCATGGCGAGGGTTTTTGGAGATTTAAAATTAGATCAAGTGGAAGTGGGAATTGAATTCAATTTATTTTGTGACTTTTCTTCCTAAAATGTTTTTTCGTCATCATATTTTATGGTTCAAATATTAGGGATAAAATAATGGTTGGTGGTCCATAGTTTAGGGCAAGAGATGCACTTTATTTGAGACCATGGAATGAAAATATTTCCATTGAGACAAAAACTGTTAAGAAGCTTCCAATGTGGGTTAGGCTTTTTGGAATTCCATATTAGTTTATAAATAAGGATGTTTTGAAAAATATTGGAAATACCCTAGGGGTATTCATCAAGGAAGGACCAACAACTAAGGAGTGAAAGCATGCTATATATACTTGAATAAATTTTTCTATGGATATTTCAAAACCTTTACCACAATCCATTAAGATTAAATCTGAATCACGAGAATGGGATCAACAAATAGATTATGAAAATATTGTATTTCGTTGCCACAATTATTTTGAGATTGGACACATGGCAAAAGTTTGCAAAGTAAAAACTATGAAGAAAAAGATAAATAATTCTAGCCATGAGATAAAATTCAAGATGAAGCAAGTAAATCATACAATAATAGAATCTAGATAAGGATATTCCACTCCAAAAGAAGAGGTAAATAAATCCTATCGATAATATCAATTGGTAGGTTTAGAATGAATTAAAGGTGCAAAAGAAGATGTGGAGATAAAATCCAAAACAAAGACAACAAAAAAAGTCAAGTTTATTCTAGGTAAATCATATTCATTTTCTTCTAGTAGTATGGAATCCTCTTCAGATAATAAAAGTAAAAATGGTGAAGATTTTATCCCTTGCACTTTAAGGTTTCAAGAGCAGAATAATATAGAAATGAGGTTGGAGGAAACTCATAAAAATTTAGGATTTTTAGAGAAAAATAAGAAGGTAATTGCTATAGAAGAGAATCCTTGCACTTAAGGTTCTCCAAGGAAATATAAAGAAGATTGTGCTTTTGAGGTTATTCCTTGCACTTTAGATCCTTTAGAACAAGGTAAACCTAAAGATGATAAGTCTTACTATGAGAAGTGTGAGAAGATTGAAGAGATTTATGAAGAGTGTGAGAAGATTGAAGAGATTGATAAAGATGAAAGTATTACCGGGAATGAAAAAAGAGAGGAAGACCCAAGAAGCAAAAATAAAGAGAAAGATATACAAAGGGATATTGATATGGGAAAACAAAAGCAAATATCACAAGTGTTAACAATAAGTGGGGCTAAACCCTCAAATAAAATAAAAAAATAACAATGAAAATAATATCTTGGAATATTAGGGGAATGAATAACCCTAAAAAAATGTATTAATAAATTGTGAGGTGGTTATAGATTATATATTTTTGGATATAGAAGCTAGGCAAAAAATATTTTAGCCATTCGTAGTGTTGAATTTCATATTGACAAAATTTAAATTTTTGAAGGCATTTGATTATAGGAGTTGGATATTCTTTAATTAACTTGTTAGAAATATAATGAGAGCAATGTAATGTTTTGTTTTCATAATGGGAGTGGCCCCCAATAGAATCCATGCATAGCTTATTAAAAAAAATTATCAAGGTCAAGTTCACTATACACATGACCTTTTATGTTTGCCAAGACTTAAAACCTAAGTCTTAATAATTAAAGACAACCACTCGACTCAACTTAGAGGATAAATGATATTATTATCTGGAAAATTAAGGGAATATACTTTTCTCCTTTGGAAGACAAATATGGTCAACTATAAGAATATTATAAGAAGACTCTTATGTAAAGTTATAAGATAATATGACAAGTGCAATTAAGAAGCGATCTTCACAAATATATTGCTCCATAGCTTTAGATAAATTCAAATAATGTAGACTTTTACAAGGGAAAGTTAAGTAGCAAGTAAAAAAGTCTATAAGGAAGCCCTAGTTGGAATTAAGAATTCCCTAGTTGAAGGCAATGATACCTTAGATGAGAGAAGTAATTTATTGTTGGCCAATAAAAAAGAAAGAATAAACCTATTGTAATTCCTATCCATGAAATAGATGATACACCTTGAGTGATTATCATATATGATATGTTCAAACATAATACAATGGTTCTTAAAAGTATAAGGTTAATATATAAGTTAAACATATGCTAGAAATTGTTTTTAAAAATTGAAAAATAGATTAAAAGGAAGCGGGCATTGAGTTTACATTATTCAATAACTTTTCGTTTGAAAGGATTTTTTCTCATCATCTTCTTCACTTTAGAATTCAGGATAAAATAATAGATGATAACCCATAGTTTATGGTGAGAGTTGGCTTGTAATTAAGACTATGGAGTGAGTAGTTTTTATTAAGACAAAATATCTTGACAGGTTTTCAGTATGGGTTAGAATTCTTCAACTCTTATACCAATTTATCAATGATATTCTAAAGAATAGTAATACTCTAGTGGAGTTTATCTAGGAGGCAATGACTTCTAAGGAAAGAAATCAAGTTGTGTATATATGGATGTGTTTCCATGGATATTTAAAAATATTTTCCAAAATACATTGTGGTTAAATCTAAATCAAGAAAATTGGTTCAACAAGTGGACTATGAAAATTGAATTATGATATTACAAATGCCATAAGACAAAACACACAACAAAAGATTGCAAAGTGAAATAATTGAAATAGAGATGCAAATGGTAGATCATGAGATAAACTCAAAACTGAAGATAGGTGATCATATGAACTAGTTGAAGGTGACTTAGATCAAGGATTTTCCATTCTAAAAATTGTTAAAGAAAGCACATCTACCTCGTCAAATGGAAAAGACCATCAAGATTCATTTAGAAAAAATACTAGAAGAAACTAAAAAGGATGAATAAATTAATGAATTGTGATGTGCAAGTTCAAATTTAAAATGAATTAAGAATGTAACTGAAAGCATAGAATTATTTTTCAAAGCAAATAAGATAGAAGAGGTTAACTTTGATTGAGGTAAAACATATTTATTTTCCTCACCTGGTAGAAAATGAATATGTTTTACCTCGATCAAACAAACTCATAAATTATCTAAAGCATGGATTAATTTTTTATCTAAGAGCTTAAATTGATAAATATGATTTTACCTTATACTCATCATCGATAGAGGAAATTTACAGAAGCACTCTAAGTGATGGGACCTCAAGCTAAAAAATTAAGATAGCCTCAAACCCATATATTGAAGCATAATGTGTTGCACCAATTGAAGTTTGAACATTGGTGAGGTAGGTCCAAAAAGCATGATAGATCTACAAATGCTAATCTTAGTTGTTCTTGTTCACAATCTTCTTTAAGATTTTTGATGAGGATTTTTTTTTTGATCAGTTAAATTTAAAGTGGGTTTTTATCAAGGGACCCAAAACCTGATTACATCAAGTCAAAAGATAAAATAATCAAGGCCACAGGAAGGCCACAAGAAAGGACAACAAAAAACTAGAGGAAAAACAAAAGGATTGCCAATCAGGACATCCTTACAGGACAAGCTAAAGGATAGCCTTACAGGACAAATTTTATTTTATTATTATTATTATTATTTTAATCTAAAATAGTGCTACCCCACCCAAATCATCCAAACACCATGTGCAAAAAGGACAAAGAATAGGAACAGGGCCATATCACCCAAACAACACGTGCAGAGAGGATTTAAAATAGGGTAAACCTGCTTAGATCAACATTGAAACATGGCCATCCCGCCCGCCAGAATTTGAAAAAACTTAAAGTGGGAAATTTAAACAAAATAGTCCCACCTAAAAGGATGAGGAAATGAAATAGGACCATGCCATCCATATCTAGGATTTTGATGAGTATTTTGATAGAAGCTTTGACATAACCATTACACTTAGGTGATTTGGAGTAAATATTTGTATTGAATATGATTTCTAACACAAATCTTCTTGATATCCTTGTTCTTGAAAGGGATTCCATTATAGAAATAATGATAGATAGAATATCATATTTGGACAAGCTGGCTCTAGATGAATTTAAACACATGGACACTTATGGTAGAATCCAAGAGCATTGCTTCAACCCACTTAGTAACATACTTAATGGTTATGATGATGAAATCATGTCCACTAGAGAATATGGGGTTGATTATTATGATTATGTCTAATCTCAAGGTGGACAAGGACTAAGGTGAGGTTATGGGTTGCAAGGCTTGGGATGGACCATGGATAAGACTATCACACTTTTAACACTTATCACACCAATTGATGAAATAATATGAATCCTTTTCCATGGTGGAATAATAATAATTGGTCCTTAGTAACTTCTTAGCAATTATTATGCCACTAAAGTTATCACTACAATATCTCTCATGGGATTATTTGATGGCCTATTGAGCTTTGTATTAATTTAAGCATCTTAGAAAAGTCCCATCAAGGCCACGATGGTACATGATATCTCTAACTATGACATCTATACAAGCTCTCTATCTTAGATTTTTTATCTCATTATTTTTCAATACATCAAGCAAAGTAGCATATTTTATGTAATAGATATCGTGATACAAATGATTGGCTACAAGATCACCCTCTAAGATGAATACCTTTAAGTAAAAAAAGGTATATTCTAAAAATTCTAGTTGTTTAAGTTTTTTGATGATAAAAAGTTGATTGCTTATATCCTAGCTTAAAAGGGGTAAGGGATGTTGCAAAAGATATAGCATCCACTTGATGGTTATTAGACCTAGAAATGGATTTGATCATGTGAGCTTGTTGAAAATTATAAACAATCGATCGATGATCTCTTTGGAGGGTTTAAGCTTCTCATCTTCGGTTTGATATACCTCATTATTTGATTTAAAAAAATTGAGAGTGACAAAATACTTTCAAGATTTAAATCTTTAAAGTTTTAGTGGTTTTAAGACCAAGGATATGGGATTCATATTCTAAAATATTACTAGTGTAGGTGAAGCTCAGTTTGAAGGACAATGGGATAGGTTAATCAATGGGGTAACAAGGATGATTCCTACCCTAGAACCTTTTGTACGTATAGAACTATAAAAGAAGAGGGACCAATGATATTATTATTTAGGTTTGGTTTCAATACAAAATATAAAATCATGAGGTAATTCAATCCTTCAAAGATAAGTAGACTAAAGAGGCACATATGGTAATTGATCAACTATGACCTAACCGCTAACTATTTTTTTGCTTATGAATTCTTAAATTGAACTTATTAAGAATCATAATACATTTAGTATATTTTTCTAACAAGTGCGGTTTGGATGTAAGATGTCATAAAGATTCAACCCTCATTATGATGTAGGTTTTATGGCTCAACATGTAGTGTCAAAGCTTTCAAAAAGCAAACACTACAAATACACTTAGTTTCTTGAAGAGGGTATGTTAAATATCATAGTTGACTAAAGTATTGGTCCTCTAACAGTTATATCCTATACTCTTAATCCCAAAGTGCATCAATTAACAACAAAAATTTCCCCAAGAAGAGGTGAAAATAGTCTTATACTAAATTACTCAAGTTATATTTATTTGATTATATCTAAAAAAACTAGCCATAAAAGACAATATTTTACACCCAATAATAAATTTGACAATCATGTCAATTCTAGGAAGAGAAAAATAATATTTGGTACAAGCTTTGTTTATGTCTCAAAAATCGCTAAATTTTTTGATGTTTCTAATTGTTTTAGCCATTAAGACCACATCAAATATCTAATTAGAATAGTCAATGAGTTTGATGAAACTAATATTGAGAAGTTATTGAAGCTCTTGTTTTCTAAAAAGTGTGATTTTAGGATGCATCTTATGTAGATTTTGTTTAATAGGATTGGCTTTGATATTGACTACTAGATGATGTACAACTAGATAAATATCTAAGCCAAGCATGTCAACATACAAACAAGCAAATATTTCCTTATATTTAATTAGTAGTTGCTTGAATTCTTCTTACTTTATGGGGTTAGGGTCTTGCATTATTTAAGAATTTAAGGATTTTCTATTGTTCCTACATTGTTGTCAATATTCACATATATTAAAATATATGACTCATATTTTAACTAAGTTGGGGCCATAAAACACTTATGCTTTCTAATCCAGTGCTATCAAGATCTAAGATTTGAAGATCTAATTTAGGCTCTTTGAAAAGAGACACATTGGCTAAGTTAAGGAAAGACACCTCAAAATAAATCTAATTACTAAGAACTTAATAAGTAGCTTCTTATGATCTAGAAGGAATTTAGACAATAATATTGTATTCCAAATCCCAAGATGATTCATCTCTTATAAGTTTAGGATAAACTAGGGTTATGTAATTTACACCATGATGGTGGTTGAAATCATTTGAGATACTACATGAATAGGACTCAAAATATTTATCATTTTATTCTAGAATAGTCAAATAAATTATGCTTGATGTAAATATCATTTCATAATGCTCTAGAGGAATAGACTTGTGTTCTCATCATTATCATATCTATCAATAAATTAAGAAGGGGTTCAACTTTAATAGGATTAAAACTTATTATGAACTAGCAAGGCCAAAATTTTTCTTCAAGAGGTTCCTTTATGCCTTGCTCAAGAAAACTAAGTTCCTTCCATGATAGCCCATATTGGCTATAATTTATTTAGCCATAGGATAGACATTGAACAAATAACAAGAGGCATACTAATGCTTATGAGAATATTATTTTTTTCCAAAATGTTTCTCCACAATAGTAGTTACAATGCAAACAAGAGAATAAGCCCCTATTGAACTATTTTGGCCTTATTTTTAGGATCCTTTATGGAAAAAAACCTAGGGTTATAGGGAAAGGCTACAATTTTGTTAAAATAAACACTTTTAGAGTAGGACTAGGGTTAAAACTAGGATTGGGGTGGTCTAGAAAAGTTAAGTGAACTGTATTAGAGATATTACATTATTTGGTAACATTATATATTTGTAAGTATGAGTTATATTTTATCTAATGTATGTGTCAAGTATATAAGACAAAAGTCATAGTTATTAGGTATCAAGTATACAAGTGAAGATACATGAGAGGTTTGTCATATGTGAGGAATAGGAAAGGATGCATCTCCCTGTTATGTGAGGAGAACAATAGTTCAAGTATTTAAGAGTCACTTGTAAAGTAATATTATGGAGATAAAGCTTCATGTATTGTATCAATCAAGAAGCTTGTATATTGTATTCAATAATATTGTGAGTATATTTTTGGTTGATATTATTATTTTTATGAATATTATGTTCATTGATATTGATTAGAGTTATTGAATGCTTTAATATTTGAGTTTGTTTAAGATCCTGGATATTGGGATCTATGATTTAATTTGGCTAAAATGCCATCAAACTCATGGAATTTATCATATAATTATCACTTTAGTATTGGTTATATTCATCTATATGAAGGTGTTTTCTATGCCACTTGGGATTCACCTTTTAGGAACAAGGATAGTGATTTGATTTTGACTTAAGTGAAAACACATATTAGCCTTTTTAGTTTGAAAATATAAAAGGTTTAGGGTTGGTTGGTATGCTATAGGTATTACCCTTGTATTTATACTTGATACATTGGTGTAGTGTAGATGGAATTATCCAACTAAAATAAGTACCTTTAATTATAACAAATTAAGACATTAGAAAATTGATCGAAGCGTAGCTCTTTTCTCTTTTGATAAGGATAAATCCCTAGGTCTGAATGGACTTTTTGAAAAAAATTATCAACATAATTGGGATATAGTGAAGGATTATTTATTGTTGGAAGTGGAATAGTCTAGGGTTAAATGCTTCATACCTTATAAAATAAATGCAACATATCTTTCCCTAACTCAAAAAAGAAGGATGTGGAATTGTTTGATTCATTTAAGCCCATAAGTCTATGTAATATGACATAAAATTATCTCCAAAGTTATGGTGAATCAATTAAGACCAATGTTAGAGAAAATTATTTTAGAAGAGCAAGGAAGAAAGGGAGATTGATTTTGGAGAGGATCATAGTAGCTCATGAACATATGCATTCAACAACTTCAAGAAAAGATAAAGCAATGATATTAAAACTTGATATGAGTAAAGCCTATGATAGGGTTAAATGGGATTTTATTTTTATAGTATTAGAAAAGTTTATATTTGGAAATAAATGGATCAAATGGATTAAATATTGTGTCTCTAAAGTTTCATATTCAATGTTGGTCAATCGGTTAGTAACAAAATATTTTAAAGCCAAGAGAGGTCTGAGACAGGGGTATCCTCTCTCACCATATCTCTCCATTATTATGGTGGAGGTATTGGGTAGGGACTTGAAAAAGGCTAACAAATATGGGCTAATAAGTGGATTTAATTCTAGTAATAACATCGAGAACATTACCCATCAATAGTTTGTAGATGATACAACCCTTTTTGGGAGGGCAAGGATAAACAAGGACAGAGTTTGGAATAACTTATTAAAGGAACATGAAAGAGCATTAGGGTAGAAATTTAATAAGATAAAATTCAAATAAAAAATTCTAAACACCTCAGCTAGAATCAAAACACGAATATTCAAGTTAGTTCAAATGGAGGTGGCAAATTTTCTAGCAACTTATCTAGGGAGAATGAGGATAGAATTATTGAATCCAGTTATATGTAAAGTTTAGAATAAACTACCAGTATGGAAAGGTAGATGGTTATCGTTAGTAGGAAGAGTGCATCTAATAAATTAGTCTTATAGGTCATTCCAACATATTATATGTCCTTGTATACTATGCCAAAATTGAAAGAAAAAAGCTTAATCTATACTATGCGGTCATTTTTATGGTCAAGGTTACATGATAAAAGAAAATTTCCTTTGGTGAAATCAAGCAAGGTGTGTGATGATAAAACTAAGGAAGTTCTCAGTTTAAGAGTTATTATAGATGCAAACTTATCTCTTAAGGAAAAAGTAGTTTTGAGCTTGTATAAAGAGAGTCAAAGACAATGGGAAAGAATTCTTCTAAGTAAATATATTGAGCCCAATGACCCAAGCTTAATATTTAATGTGTTGGAGAATATTACATTATTTGGTACTATGTGAAAGTAAACCATGGTATACTTGTACATTTGTAAATATTAGACTAGGATGTGAGTTATTAGATTAGGGTGTGTAATTTATATTTCTCTAAAATATGTGTTAATGTGTGATATGAGTCCAAGTGTTATGTAATAAGTTGTGCAAGTGTGTAGAATGTAAAAGTGTGCAAAGTATCATATAATAAAGTGTGCAAGTGTGTAATATATGAGAGTGTGCAATGTGTCATATAAGTAAGTCAAGAGTCATGTGTGTAGGTGTTAAGTATACAAGTGAAGATGTAAATTCAAGAGACATGAGAGGTTTTTCATATGTGTGGAATTAGAAAGGATGCATCTCTAGTTGTATTATGGAGACAAAGCTCCATGTATTGTATCAAGAAATGTATCAAGCAAATATCTAGTTGTATATTTGATTAATAAAAAATATTGTGATTATGTTTATTCATATTATTGTTATTTCATGAATGTTTTTTCAATGAGTTTATATAGGTTTTTATGAAGGGTCCTAGTCCCCTCATACCAAGTGGGGTTTGAACCTTGGACCTCCTAAATAGATGCCAAAGCCCTTACCACTGCAGTAAGCTTACAACTTTCAATGAGTTTACACATGATTTTATGAGGGGCCTCGATCCCCTCATATTGAGTGGGGTTTTAACCTTGAACCTCTCAAAGAGAAGCCAGAGCCCTTACCATTGCAGTAAGCTTACACATTTTCAATGATTTTACATAGGTTTTTATGAGGGATCCCAATCCCCTCATATTGAGTGGGGTTTAAACCTTGGACCTCTCAAAGAGAGACCAAAGCCCTTAAAACTATAGTAAGCTTGCAGCTTAAAAATAATTTAAGTTTAAATGGGTTTTTATAAGGGGTCTTGGTCCTCTCATATCAAATGGGGTTTGAGATTTTTTTTTGTGGAAAACATCCCAAAAGGGATGCCACTTTCGGGTAAGACCCAAGGAGGCAGGGGTATCCATTCCACCAAAAATGCCCAGGACTCGGACCTGGCCTACCACCTTTGACATACTCAAGGAGCAAACAAACACACAAAACCAATTTAAAAATAAGTAAATAACAACAAAAATAATAAAATAAAATAAAAAACATGCTCCTTGAGTGTGTCAAAAACAAAAGCACAACCAAACACGCACAATAAGATAAAAGAAACCACAACACAAACCACATAGAAAAACACAAGAACCACATAACAAAACACAAACAAGACAAAAACAACAGAACACTACAAAGACATAACCCAAAAAAAACATGAAAAATAAACACAACCAAAACCTAAAAAAAAAAAATAAAAATAAAAATAAAAAACAACCAACAACAGACAATAAACAAAAACAAAAAACATAGAAAACACTCACACATAAAAACACGAAATAACACAAACAAAGAGAAACCCAAGAACAAGAATGAAAAAAACACAAGAACAATAACAAAAAACAAAAAAAAAAACAAAACAACAAAAACACATGAACAACAAAAAACAACACAAAGAACACAAAAACAAAACAAAACAAAAGAACCCACCCACCTTAAAAAACTAAACAAAAAAAAAAAAAAAAAAAAAATTGAACATAACAATGACCTATCTAGACCAGAAGACTATTAAGGCAAGAATCAACAGAGGAAACAAAATAAAGAATAGAATGAGCTAGGGAACTAAAAAAAACTGAATGAACCAAAGAGAAGCAAAAAAAAAAACAAGAAGAAACTAGGTACCTTAGAACTGGAGCCATCCAAAGAAATGATAGAAAGAAGAGCTTCCCTAATTTGAGAAGCCCACCATATAGGAGGGTGGCCATAACAAGTAAGATCACCTTTGTCCAAAGCCCAATTAGCTAAAGCATCAACACTCTTGTTTTGATCTCTGACCACATGATTGTAATCAACTTTCAAAAATCCCATCTGGATTAATTGAATCTTCTCAATAATTCTTTTTATTCTCCAATCCACCTTATGATTCTTAGAAGGAGTCTTCAAGAGATTAATCATAAGTTGAGAGTCAGACTCAACTAACACCTTTTCCCATCCAACCTTAGTAGCCTCCTGAAGGCCTCTGAGGATACCATACCCCTCAGCAAGGTTATTGGAAAGAATACCCAAATTCTCAACAAAAGTAAAAACCAGGGAGCCATCTGAAAGTCTACCAATTCCTCCCACACTGGCTTTTCCAGGGTTCCCTCTAGAGGCTCCATCAGTATTGACTTTTCCAAAATCCTTAGGAGGAGGTTGCCAATTTCTAGTCCTATCCATCTTACTAATACTCACATTCCCTTTAAGTTGGTTGCCCTTAGAAGATTTAATCTTCAATATTTGCATCACTTGATCCCATATTTGGTGGGAGTTTTGGGGGTGATTAAGGAGTTGATGGACTGATTCAACTAAGTTGGCTATGGTCTTTTGCCAAATATAGTGAATATCCTTCCTATCTTGATTAAAAATTTGGTTGTTCCTTTCATTCCAAATATTCCAAAGAAGAATGGTAGAACCCATCCAAACTAACTGCCTAATAAAATGATCAACACCCTCTTGATTAGGCCAATCCCTCCAAAGCTGTTCAAAAGTAAAAAAATTGGACCATTGTAAGCCAAGTAAAGTGGCCATTCTCCTCCATAGCTCAGAGGCTAAAGTACACTCAATAAAAATATGGTTGAGATTTTCTACATTCTCTTCACACATTTCACATCTAAAAGGGCCATGAAAACCACGCTTCATAAGTTGCTCACCGGTAAGCACCCTACGATGCAATAAAAGCCAATTAAAGAACCTCACCTTAGGCCAGAGCTTTTGAGCCCACAATCGAGAAAATATGTCAGAAGAATGGTTGGGATTATTATGGCATAAGGTCAAATAACCTTGAGCAACTGAATACTCACCCTTAGTAGTGTTGTTCCATCCAAAACAATCTTTTTCATGGGACCAAGAGAGGGATCTCATATGAAGGATGCCTTGGATATCTTGTCTTTGCCTTTCTGGGATTTGAATAGGCCAGTCCTCAATAGGGATCCAATATCTACCAACCTTTGAATTACCAGTATGGTACCGATAATAATTAGCCACCTTTATCCAATTAGCTCGGTGAAGCTCCTCCATCCAAGGCCTCCAATCGGGAAACTGAGTTATCAAAGGCTTGTGACCATCCCAAGAATCTGTCCAAAAATTTGCATGTTGACCATTATGAATGATCCAAAATAATTTTTTCTTTATCAAATCCTCACCAATCTTAAGAACTGCTAAAATGGGAGAACCTTTGGTAGGAAGTTGATAGCGAACAAGGTCTTCAGGACTTTTGTTCTCAGCATATTTAGCACGGAGATTATTGGCCCAAAGAGCATTGGGGTTATGCAACATCCTCCAATATAATTTAGCAGCTAAAGCTTTGTTGTTATTAATTGAAGACCGGAATCCTAACCCCCTTCACTCTTAGGAAGACATAAAGTATCCCATTTCACCAAGGCCCATTTTCTTTTCTCCTTAGTACCACTCCAAAGGAAACGATGACTGATTTGATCCAATTCTCGAAGAACAACCTTTGGGATATTCAAAATGGAAGAAACATAAATAGGAATAGCTTGAAGGACTGATTTTACCAAGGTGATTCTACCCCCAGAAGAAAGCCACTTGTTGGTCCACTTTCCAATTTTCTTCTTGACTTTGTCCAACAACCAATTCCAATATTTATTTTTTTGCCTTTGAATATTTATGGGAATACCTAAATAAGTGATTGGAAGAGAGGTCTTCTTATATCTTAATTTATCCAAGACCATGGATTCCTGTCTAGCAGAGCAGTGAAAGAAAATAACTTTAGATTTGTCTTCATTGATCAACTGCCTAGTAGCCTTAGAAAAATAGCTAATGATTTGCTTAATATTAGAAGCTTCCTTAACTGTAGCTTTACCTAAAAGAGTAGAGTCATCCACAAATTGAAGATGAGAGATAGGTCTAGCTCCATGAGCAATGGTAACTCCCTCAAGGGTTTTGTTTTCCCTCTTTTTGGTTATAGTCCTACCCAAGCATTCAACAAGAATGATGAATAAATAAGGGGATAGCGGGTCACCTTGCCTAATACCTCTGGAAGCTGGGAATGACTGAGAAGGCCTGCCATTGATAAGAACTAAGTAGGAAACTGAAGAGATACATCCCATAATCCAATCCATCCAATCCTTAGAGAAACCAAATTGCCTCAAAACTTTGATAAGGAAGTGCCAATCCACTCTGTCATAAGCTTTGGATAAGTCTAACCGAATGAACATGGAAGGAGAATTTTGCATATCCATGGAATGGATGGCTTCCTGAGCAAGAACTATCTCATCTACTATTTGACGTCCTTCCACATAACCCCCTTGCTCTGGGGAAATAATCTTATGCAAAAGAGGCTTCAACCTTTCTGCCATGATTTTAGTAATGATTTTGAGAAGAACATTACATAAAGCAATAGGTCTAAAAGCTGAGATATGATCAACCTCTTGAGATTTTGGAACAAGAGTAATATAAGTTTTATTGATAACCTTCAAAATTTCTTTGGCTTTCCTGGCTTCTTCCACCACCTCTAATAAATCAACATGAAGGATATCCCAGAACTCTTGGTAGAACTCAATGGGAAAACCATCAGGACCTGGGGTTTTCCCTTTTTGCATTTTAAAAACTACTTGTTGAAGCTCATTGATAGTAACAGGAGCAGTCAAAATAGAGTTCTCCTCAGAAGTGATAAGAGAAGGGATTGCTTGAAGAACATTTTGTTGTGAAGCTGAGTCAAGAGGAGTAGCAACAAAAATATTGGAAAAGTAATCAACAACAATAGAGTTCATGCCATCCCAAGTATAAACAACATCTCCAGAATCTGATTTTAAGGAAGAAATAAAGTTGTGAGATCTTCGAGCTAGAAGATATTTGTGGAAGAAATTTGTGTTTCGATCTCCTTCTTTGAGCCATTGAATTCTAGATTTTTGCTTCCATAATATTTCTTCTCTTTTTTCCCATTCCTCTAACTGAGTTGTGAGTTTAATTTCATCTGCACTTCTCTTCTCTGTGAGGCCATCTAAATGGATTTTCTTATTCAAATTTTCAAGATGAGCAATAACTTCATGTTTTTTTATGAACATCCCCAAACTCTTTCCAGTTCCAAGTCTTGATTTTGGATTTAATGTATTGCAGTATTTTGGCAAAACAGAACATCTTAGTCCCATGCCTAGGTTTACCTTCCTTCCACCATTGTTGCACACGAGGTCTGAAGGAAATGTCTCTAAGCCACATTAATTGAAAACGAAAAGGAGAGAAACTCACATTGGTTTTCCACATTTCCACCATGAGTGGCCAATGATCCGAACCAACATTATTAAGAGTCTTCACTTTAGGAATGTGACCATGGATTAAGAAATTTTTAGAGAGCAAAAACCTATCCAATCTCTCCATTATACAAGCTAAGCCTTGCCTTCTGTTAGACCAAGTCATAAGGCCATTATCTGGTTGGATATCCACAAGATGGAGGTTTGCAATATATTCGCTCATGAGGTCGGTGCTTTTGTCCAAATTTCTATTTCCCCCCTTTTCTCATCCAGAGAGAGGATGGTATTGAAATCTCCTCCGATCAAGATCCAAGATTTAGGAAAATGAGAGATAATATGAGTAATATCCTTCCACTGTCTTCTTTTTCCTCCAAAGAAGTCGGAGCATAAATAGTAATGCAGAGCATAATCTGGTTGGAATGTCTACTTTGAATAGCTATAGCCAACAAACCCCAACTGCCAACCATATGGTGAATAACTACCTCTTTTGGGTCCCAAAGACAAGCAATGCCACCCGAAGTCCCTTGGGAGCTGAGGGAAACCACTTTTCCAGCTGGCCAAATTTTACTGGCAATTGAGTCCATATCCTCCATTGACATCTTTGTTTCTTGAAGGAAAACAAGATGTGGATGATTTATCTGAATCATTCTTCTAATTTCATTTTGTTTTGAAAGACTCCCTTTGAGTCCTCTAATATTCCAAGTGATGATCTTCATTAATACCAGGGCTAAAAAAGTTGGGAAGGGCATTAATCTTACCTTCCTCTACAAGCTTTTCACCTTCTTTTACCATATGATATTGATTGGTCTTGCGACCTACTTTTTGATTAGAATCCATCTTCAATTTTTTTCCCTATTTCTTGACTTATTCCAATTGAATCTGAGATGGCTTCTAACCTTGAAGAATGCTCGTACACAGCCAAAATTTTACTAGATGGTTCAACGGAGTCTATATTGGGACCTGCATTATTTGAAGTTTTGACATTTGAAAGATTGTTTTTCTTGTGTAAATTTTCTCCTTTTTTTTTGTTGAAAACCTTTGATTTGTTGGTTTGTCTCTGAGTTCTTCCCTTCATATTTAAATTGTGTTTCTAAGATTTTAGTTTCCATTATTTCCTCTTCCTCACTTGGGACATCATTTGTGGAAAGGATTTCAAACATATTAGCAGATGACTTTGATTGATCCTTCATAACTAGTTTTTTTTAGTGTTCTTCTTCTTAGGTATTTGGAAACCTGCTGAGTTTATATCTTCTTTCTTTTGATCAGGAATTTTATTTGGGCAAGCATTGGCCAAATGACCATATTCATGGCAAATTCTACAATGAAAAGGAATGTTCTCATAGTCCACTACTTGCTCCCAAGTGTCTTCCCCAAATTGTAATGTGATATTTTTAGGTAGGGGTTTGTCAAAATCCATTAAAACACAAATCCGAGCATAAATAATATGTTCAAAATTTTGAGTACAATCAGCAGTCATCATAAAAGTTCCTAAAGAGTTTCCAATTGAAGAAAAAATAGTAGGATTCCAAAATTCAATAGGGAGGCCAAAGAGTCTAACCCACACGGGAGCTATAGAAGGCATCTCTTCTTTGGCTTTAAATTTAGTATGCCAGGGCTTCATGAAAAGCCCTGCCCTTCCAAAAAACCAAGGACCCCCTTGAAAAATTTTCTCTCTATCTTCATTATTAGCAAATAAAACAAGAAAATAACCATTTGGATAAATAGAGATTTGTAACTCACCTTTAGTTTTCCAGCTTTTTGCAGCCCAGACTTTGAAAGCAGATAGACTCGGACGAAAACCCACGAACCGACAAATTAGTCCTCTTTTTTCCAAATCTTCAATGCCAGTCTGAATGTTACCCATATCAAGCTTAACAATAGGAGTTCCATCAGTTGCTTTAAGACATCCTGACTCCATTTTCCTGGGATCAATCTTAGGCATTCTTAGAGGTTTATGGGAAGCCCTAAGATTGATATTAGCATTGGGCTGAGGTTGTCCACCATGAAGGGCATCCCTAAAATTCATTTTTGGGACTGAGTCTTCGAAATTCTTACCCTTGACAGGGGTTTTCATAGTAGAATTATTTTGTGGGTGCACCTTAGCACCAGATTCACTTGAGATATGAGCCATTTTTTGATCAACTGCTTGAAACTTGTTTCGTGATCTCTTTAATCCTTGCCCTAGACGTCGTGGAAAGGTATGGTTTTCACTTTTCTTTTGTGCAGCAAATTGGAAGCCGTTGTCACTCAAGTTCATAGTATGATCTATTGAAAGACAAATTTCTAACCCATATTGGATCCCCTGCAACATTTCCTGCTAAAATATTGAGCATAAACCACAAAAATATTGGCCGCTAGGGCCCGAAGGCCCTAAAAACCAACCTCTGGAGCTGCTTGCACTCAACCCAGATGAAACCCTCGCATAGTCGCTTGCCAAATATCTCATTCACACATAGGGATGCGCTAGGATCTGTGTTGCTCCAAATGATATGAAAATTGGTGGAGACGTTCTAGGGTTTTTCAGGCATCTACCCTCAAAATTTTAGCTCAATCCGAGTCCGGATGAGTGAGATATGGCCAAAACGAGTTCGGTAGTTTGGGCAGTCCTACGAAAAATGTCTAATCAATTCGACCCTCAATGGGGTTTGAGCTTGGGTATTTGAATGAAAACCCAATAATTTTACCACTACGGTAAGCTTGCAACTTTTTCAATGAATTTACACAGATTTTTATGAGAGGTCTTGATCCCCTCATACTGAATAGAGTTTGAACCTTGGACATCTCAAAGAGAAGCCAAAGCCCTTACCACTGCAATAAGCTTGCAGTTGACATTATTTCATGAATTTTATATTCATTGATATATATATTATTCTATGAATGATCCTTCATATAATATATATAAGCTATATTTGATCCTGGATATTGGGACCTATGATTTAATATGGCTAAAAAGCCATCAGTGGTATCAAAGTCACAAACCCTCACTTTGTGTGGGAAGAATATGAAGGCATAAATTTAGAGATTATTGGAGAAGCTAGCATAAGATTTGTACTCTTGTATGAATTTAAAATAATATTGGATAAGATAGAATAAATGGTTGATAATAACACTCAAAAATTGAGAGAAAAAATTATAGACTATTGAAGTTATAGTCATTGAGAAGATAAATATACACTAATGAAGATAAAGTCAAAGTGAAGAAATAGATGAAAGCATGGGGAAGCCAAAAAAAAAAGAACTAATCCATAGACTATGATGATTTGATGCTCTAAAATTTGAAAAAGGAAAATAGAGATCCTCTGAACCAACATAATAGAAGAGTAAATTTGTGATCAAGTCGAGATAGAATCAGTAGAATAGAAAAGCAAGGGTGATAGTAGTAAATACCTACATAAGACAAATCACCATTGATAAGAAATATATTTGAAGCTAAGTTGAGTGGAGGACATTACAACAACAAGGAGGAAGAATATAAATCATATGAGACTGAGCAGCCGCATGAGAGCATAAGTGATAGTACCTGAAGAGGAGAAGTCTCTTCAAATTCAACTACAAAGAAGAAAATATTACATGTGAAATGTTCATGAATGAACATTATTCATCTAAAGTAATTGAGTGCCCTGACACATCTGAAGTGCCCTGACAAATTTAAAGAAAATCAAGTGCAAATCTAATAAGATGTAAAGTTTATAATTTGATTTTTGGATGAAAATCATTTCTATTTATTGAGTGCATAAATTTAGGAGTAATAAGGAGAAAATTTAAATAGTCATTTGACTTATGATTTAGGAGAAATAAGGGAATATTAAATTTAATATTGATTGCATAAAGTGAATGAGAGTTATAAGGAAATTTTTGAATTGAAATAAATTATGAATTAAATTGAAGTGATAAGAAGTAAATGAATGATTGATTGATTAAAGCTTGAAATTGATTAATAAATGAAAGGATGAAGATGGAATAAAAATTTGATAGATATTGAAGAAATTTTTGATTGATTGATAATTTGGGAGACATAAGGAGTGAAAATTGAAGAATTAATTATTTGAAGAATTTGATTATTGAAAATTGATGAATGCAAAATTGACTAATTATTTTTGCAAATTGAAATTTGAAAATTGAAAAAGAATTTGTGGGAGTTATAAGAAGTTGATAAAATTGAAATTTGAATTATTAAATGAGTTTTATTATGTCAAATAGTAATTTTTTCCTTTCTTTAAAATGATTTGTAGAGGGGAAAAACTACCCTACCGCATACGATTCTCAACTGGATCCACTAGGAGCCAAGGTAAATCATGGGGTTGTGTTATATTATCTACACTCGGGGACATGAAAGGATAGGTTCACCAAGAATGGTATAAGGACTCACTCCAAGTTTGAGGTGGGAGTGTTAAATGTGTCAATTAAGTAATCACCTATGTTTGGCCTTTCTATGCTAAACTATGAAAATAAAAGAACAATGCAAGACACACAAGATGCAAGAGGACAATGACTAACCCTAATATGATTCTTTGATTGAATGATTTCTAACCCTAGATTGCAATAATGAAATTCTTTATCTTTTGAGCAAGGGCACAAGGGAAATGCACAAACAAGACTAAACCCTAAATGCACATTGTATGCTTTTATTATTTTCAATGCCTAAAAAGCGATTAAATATTTTTCCTTTTTATTTGTAACCTAGATTGTGAACAAGAATAGCAAAAGCAAACAACACACAACCTAACAACTTTATCAAGGGTACTTATTTGATTATGGTGTTTGATCCAAGCTTTATCTTGCATACAAAATATCTAACAGTTTCAAACCTGCAAAATAACTTCACAAACCATGGAAAATTTGATCATAATTTGAGGGTCTTCTTAGGCTACTGTAGGTAGTAAATCCACCTCCTAGAAGAAGAAGAAGTGATTTGCTCAATTTTGACAATTTTGTGACAATTTGCTCAAGTTTTGTAAACCGTACAGTGGGGAGCAAATCGTACAGTCAAGGGAAAAATCGTATAGCTGGATTGGAAAATCGTACAAGGCACTAGAAAATCATACAAGGCGCACTGGAATTCACTCAAATGCAAAGGAAATGTAATTTCAAGATGAAATGGCGCATGGATTTGCTAACTAAGGTGTTAAACTTAGGAAAAATGCAAAAATAATGCATTCAGTTGTACATGGGTAGTTGTGAATAATGGATTGTCTCAGGAACCACTTTGGAATGGCCTGGACAATGTTATATAAGGCCCCATTTTCAATTTTGTAGGTCTGGCTACTAGTTTACTGGTTGCTAGAATAGAGAGTTAAGTACTTATAGTTGTAATTCTTGAGTTATTGCAATTACATTGAGATAGTTTTCCACATTGTAATCGAATATATAGAAATTAATGAGCATAAGTACATTGTGGATGATTGTGTATGATCCTGATAATGATGGATAATGAATTGTGGATTGATATTGTGTAATTGTGTTTTCTATCTTACTGTTATATGTTAGTTTTATGCATTGTTGCAACTTGTTTAGGAATATTGGCACTGGTGAATCATGGAGAATGATTTAGGAGCATGAGGGCATTTATAAAGACGTATTCAAGAGCATTGTATGATTTTTGAGCATAGAAAAGCATATGGAATCTCTCACCAGCTTGGTTAGGATGTTTTGCCTATGAAGGAGATTGCATTGTTTGGACTATTAAACCATTACAAAACATCCCAGAGAGATATTGGAGTAGTAAAGCATCTCAAATAATGCCATGTTGTACCATTATTTCATACATATCGTACATCGAATTTCATACAAATCGTACAAAGCACTTTTACCCGATTTGGTAAATCAGGCGATCGATAGAAACTTACCCAATTTGGCAGTTTTGGGGAATCGACTTGATCGATTACAAAACTATGTACGACAGCCTCCAAAATAACATCTATCAGTTTTTTTGAGTAAAATATCATACCATATTGACACTGTACGATTTGAGATCGTACAGTGTAGGTAATTAAGGGTCGTACAAGGAGATCACAGTTCGTACAAGGGTAGTTTGAGTGAGCATGAGACCGTACGATTTGGTAAGTGAGTTGGGTTTAGCCTACTAATCATTCTGACCTCTGGAAAACACCTCCCTACTAGGAATACTCCACCGTTGTGCTACATTTGGTATCGTTGCCTTATCGAATCTGGCATTTTTTGTTAAAAATGGGTCAAATTTGGACAAAGTTGAATACTGAGACTGGAGGTGATTTTTTTATGATGGACACCAGTACACGAAGTCATGGGAGATGAGAACCATGAGACAACATTCCAGTAAGAAGGAGCATGAGGATTTCTCAAAGAGGAAACATGAGTAACTCATATAAGAGTACGCATGAACCAGAGATAGAGCAAGTTTGGACATCCGAAGAAGGAGACTTTGAGGTATTGTTGGTTGAGATAGAAGACGAGGATATAGAACCACCAAGCATAGAGGAGAAGGTTGACAAATAAAAAGTGCAAGATGATGGAGAGTGGATGGTAAGGCCTGAGGAAGTGACAGAAGGGTTGCAAGGGGGTGTAGAGGATGGGAGTCAGGCACTAGAGCAACAGGACGCGAGGACTCAGGAGGACAGACCAAGACCATCTCCATCACACCAGCGAAGGAGGTCGCAAAGTGAAGATGCACGAGAATTTGGTCATCGAGTGGTGGGACAAAAAAAGATACCTCGAATTGACACTTCTGACGACAATGGGAGTAAGACACCTCCAAGGAGGAATCCAATAGAGATTCCACGAGATACCTCAAGTGAGAGTGACGACTCTCCTAAGATGGCTAATAGAGCAGCCAAACAAAGATGTCCACCATTCTCAGGTGAGGGTAAGGAAGACCCCACATGGCATATAGGGACTTGCATAACCATTTGGAGGGAAAATGGTGTAAAGAGGAAGGTTATCACTAGTGATGCAGTTTGTGACACTCCTCATAGTAATAAAAGAGGCAGAATATGGTATGACATGGAAGATGTTGACATGGAAGATGTTGACATGGAAGATGTTGTCATGGAAGATGTTGACATGGAGGATGTTGTGATGGAAGATGTTGTTATGGAATATTTTTCCCAAATAGAACAACCCATCATACACTCAAAATTCCCTAAGGAAGAATGGGATAGTACGATGTTGCAAGAGGGAACTATACGATCAATAGGTGAAATCGTACAGTTGATGGAGATTGTACGATTTCAATTCAAAGTGTACAATTTGAGATCGTACAAGAGGAAATCATACAAGATGAAATCGTACAGAGTAGAACCGTACAAGATGTTCCATCAGTGGTTAAGACAGGGTAAAAGGGAGTCGATGTTGAGTTGTTTAAGGAGGTTGAGTAAAGAACCCCAAAGTGCTAAGGAAGAGAAAAATTTGACTTTGATAGTGAAGGCCCCTGAACCCCATGAGGGACGCTATCCCTTGACCCTGCAAGGGGGTTCCCACCCCCTTGACCCCCATCATAGGTGGCGATGGGCGTTAACCATCATATTGATGATGTTGTTCATCTGGAGTGTGTTTAAAGTCACATGGTGGTGTAAGCTACATAATGAAGAGATGCCAGTTGTAGCAGACCTTTGGAATCGACGGAAGCCAAAGGAGCCTGACAAGCCATAATAGTACAGTGTTTAGAAGTGGGGTGAAAACCAGAAATGGCGACCCCTTCTAAAAAAAAAATAAAAAGAAAAAAAAAAATTGAAAAAAAAAAAGTGTGCCTTAGTTGTGAAAATCCCTCGGGACGCAATTAAGAAGGGCAAGGTTGAAAACCGAAAACGACGGCCTCTCCAGAGAAAAAGAAAGCCAAATTTTTCTAAGTATAGGGATCGTACAAGTGAAAAAATTATGATTGGAAATTGGAAAAATTGGAAAATCGTACAATTAACATGGACAAAATGACATGGGAAATCATACAAGAAGCCACATTGTACGATTTGGATCGTACATTGTATGATTTGACCCATGTCGTACGATTTTCAACTACCCATTTAATGCGGCATGCGCGGGAGAAAGCAATGGTTGGAGGAAAAAGCGGGGGAAAAAGACAAAATTTTTAAACCAACTACTGAGTTGGCAATCATCTAATGGTGGAGATGAAAAAGCATGCAATATGGCACCATTTTAGATTTTCTTGACGGTTAGGGTTTCAGTTAGGGTTTTAAAAACTCCTTTAAAAGGAAAGAAGATTAACAATTTCACAATTACCAAGCAGAATTTAAATTTTTTAGGAGATTGAAGGGGGAAAGCGTACAATTGATGAAAGAAGACTACATGGGTGATAAATATTCACCAACACTCTAAAATTGATGACCCATTTTAAATTTTTGTACCAGGGAGTCTTTTCAGCTTCAAGAAATTGACCCGAGAGAGAGGAATTAGGTTTTTCTCCATAAAAAGGGGGAAATTCAAAATTTTCAAAGAATAACAGCAAAAAGACGTTAGAATACGTCATTGTACGGATTTAGGAGTGGAATATTGTTGTTAGAGCCAGAGGAAGTAGAAATTGGTGGTCAGATTGTTGAAATTGCAAAATAATGGAAGGTTAGAACCCTAAAATAATGGAGGAATCTAGCAAAAAGCGAGCTGAGAATCATGGGGGAAGGAAAATAAAGTCCGTACAACCATACAATACAGCCAAAATTTTGTCAAGTTAAAGAAAATTGCGCCAGGGTTGAAGGAGTTGAGGAATTGCTGTCAAAAAGCACTAGAAGAGTAGATCGGGGCAATTCGGCAAATGGGTCGGTGAAGGATTCGACAAAGAAGATCAAAATTTCAAAATTTTCATCACTTGGGGTTGAAAAAGTTGTACTGTACGATTTTGGGAGCAGCCAGTACGATTTCCAAAAAGGATAGTGCAGTTCGAAGGTTTTCTTACCATTTTTGGTAGTTTTCAAAGGATCGTATGGAATTGTATGGAATCGTACAAATTGTAAAGGGGGGCAGCCAAAAAGTGACATCGTATGGAGTACTATCACCCTGTACGATTTTAGGTTGCAGTTGTACGATTTGAAGAAAGTATGACAGTTTGAAGACTGACGGGTTGGAAAAGAACTACAGAACATTGTACGATCCAGGAGCGGATGGAGGAAGGTAAAATCGCACAAGGGACACAGAACCGTACACTGTACAATTTTACAGGAGGTTGTATAATTTTTGGTATGCTTCTGATTGCAGAAGAGGAGGTTGAGCTAATCGGTGAGATGTTGAAGGAATGATCTCAACAGAAGAATTTGGACGTCGATTAAGGTGGATTGCAACTAATCGGGTGGAGAGATCACCAGGTCCATTGCATGAGAGAGAGGCATACCCACGACAACACCAAGGGTGATCAGTTTTAGTCCCATGAAAGGCGTGGTAATCATCCTTGGAGGAGAGGAGGACATAGGTCATGGAGGGGACAATGACATTGGCAAGCACACCTGGATAGAACACCACCGAGGCACAAAGAGGGAAGAATGGCCCAAGAAGTAACCTCACGGAGGGAATTGAGGAGTGAGGTGCATGTGCAAGAATAGGAAGAACACCTAAGCAGTGGATAGGAGTAATGTCAGGTGGAATTATCAAAAATTATATATGTACAGCATGGAGCAGATGCATGCAGGAAGTGGTGGAATGATGAGAATAACAGGGGTCATCCCTAGAGGAAGATATTTGAGGATGTGCATGTGGGAATAATTATGTAGATTCCATCATTCCACTGGATATTCTTCCAGAACTATCTCTTGCATATAGTTTAGGCATATAATGCAGCAACCCGAATTTCCTACGTCAATGTGGGCAAGAGGTCCATAAGAGTGGAAATTTTGGTAGAGGCTTTCCAAAAAATATTTGGGTTGTCAGAGGACGGTATGGAGATAGTGAAAAAGCTGGTAGACCCAATAGAGGCATACCCTCTTGTTACCACTATGACCAATGTCAAATCACTGATAGAGGTAAATATTTTAGGCATAGGGATGCATGAAATCAAATAGAGCCAACTACAAGGAGAACATTGGGCATGTGCAATGAATACAGTCATGGCTCGACTATCAGGGGATATAAGGGTGATGGAGATGCCAATGTGGATGGCACAATACGTAGAAGGTATCACCAAGGGAATTCAGTATGATTGGGGTACCTATCTGGAAAGAAGAATGCATGAGGCACTGACCAAGAGATCGAAGAATTTCATGATGGCCTTCCATGCAATTGGATTGCTACCGAATGTAGTCATAGAAGTGGGAATGCAATTCCCAGGGTTGATGCCACCTAGAGAAATCAGGTCGGACCAACCGATGATATTAAAGTGGGTGAAGGTCATACCACTAGCAAAGGCTACCCCAGAGAAACCATGAACAAGGAGTGAGTGACACCGGAGTGAAGCTCAAGGAGATACATCTCCAGAGGAGGATGTCGATGTACACCATCAGAGGAAATGTTCTAGATGGCTGGAGCCAGAACTAGAACAAGTACCAACACAAAGGCAACAGGAGCAACCTCTCATTCAAGAAAGGGAGAGAAGTCCCATACAAATAATGATGAGAAGGCAGTGGGAAATAAGGGCAAGCAAACTAGTTTTGGAAGTACAAAGGAAGGAACAATCGGACTCAGAGGCGATGGAACCGGATGAGTTGTACTGGACAGAGGCAGAGAGAATAGTGAAATCCCTAGAAATATTTTCATATTTTGAGAAGATGGATGCCTCTAATTTATTTAAGGGAATTGAGGTAGGGCAAGATGGTATAGCCACTACCCAAGATGAAGCAGGAGTAGGAATAAGTACCGCAGAGGGAGAGCCCAAGAAGAAGCCTCATTATAGGATTGTAACAGGAAGCTCTAGTAAGAAAGATGTTTCGGAGAACACATAAGTGCCATTGGAGAAAGAAGCACTTGTTTCTCAATAGTTCACAACAAGAGATGCACAAAAAATCCAAGAAGAAGAAGTGATAGAGGAACAACAGGTGGGCAGCATGGAATAGGAAGTAGCCCGAGAAAATACGAAGGAGCAACAAGGGGGCTCGACCGAAGCAGAAAAGGCTCAAAAACAAGTTGAACAACAACAATCTCAGGAGGAGATTGTGAATATTATGGATAGCGAGGAGGAGGAGAAAGTTGTAAAATAGTCCCCACCTCGGGAAAAGATAGATACAGAGGGAGCACTTCGAGAGCTGGGAGGAAGCTCTAGCCACCTTAGGGAGGAAGAATATTTAAGAACTCCTACAGAAGAAGAACTATGAGGCATGCAATCCAACTATCTTCTAGAAATACCGTGGTTCCAAAGAGTTACAATGGAAGAGGAGGCACGTGGAGTAGAAGATAAGGTGGAACACTTCTTTACTCAGTTAGGCCATGTGATGAATAGTTCCAGATTGGAATTTAGCATCGGCCATGTGGGAGAACTGAAGTTGTGGGAAGAACAAGTGTCTCTCGAATTGGAGAAGATAACAGAATGGGTGAATAGTGCGAAGCGCATAAGGAAGATAGCAGAAATTCATGCACAACATCCATGGAGGTTACCCAGGGAAGAGGTACCGACAATGTTGGGAAGAGAAGACTTTCTAGAAGGAGTGGTCATGAATTACAGGAAGGACCTGAGGATATATTTGGATAGAATTAGTTATCCAACCTGCCCCACCAATACGGTAGAATTTGAGTACAGGAGGGTCACTATCGGAGTGAACATCACCCTGAGGAAGTTGAACTTCCTAACACACTGGATAGAGTGGTTGAGCATTGGATTAGAACAAATCCATCAGCTCAAGGAGGAGCAGAAGGAAGAGACTGCAGCCACTCAAAAGGAATTGGTCACAATGGAAGAAGAAATGCAGAAGAGCCAAACTACGGTGGAAGAGAGAATAAAGAAGTTGGAGGAGGATCTATCAGGCCTCAGAACTGAGTCTGAATCCAGGATTAGCATGCTTGAAGAGGAGAAGTGATAGATATCACAAATGATAGAGGATAGAATCAAGGAGTTGGAGGCACAACTCAAAGTAAAATATGAGCAGATGACAACTCAGTTGGCCAAAAAGAATGAGCATATGGCTACACAAACCAAGAAGATAGAGGAGCTAACAAGGGATAGTAAGAAGCTAAATGAGATGGTCTTAGAGAAGCAAGCTCAGATGAAGATCAAAGAAGACCAGGTTCAAGCTTTGGAAGCAGATATTAAACACCACCTAGAGACCATTGATGAAAAGAATGAAGAACTCCAAGCGGTTGCCCGAGCAAAAGCTCATTGGAAGGAGAAGTTGAAGAAGAGTACCTCCAAATGAGAAAATTAGATGATGGACTTCATGAAAGCTATCGAGGAGAAGGCTAACCTTCACGGAGCCAAAGCCGTCAAAATGGGAAGCTATGCAACCAAGCTGAGGAATGAACGAGAGATGTACAAGTCACAGGTTAAGGACTTAATGGCTGTAGTAGTAGAATATGAAGCAGAGAGGAAGAAGCAGAATGAGTCGACAAGGACACCGACCAAAGTAAAGGGGAGGGCAGATGTAGGCAGCAAATCCACCTCCCATAAGAAGAAGAAGTGATTTGCTCAATTTTGACAGTTTTGTGACAATTTGCTCAAGTTTTGTAAACCGTATAATGGGGAGAAAATCATACAACCAAGGGAAAAATCATACAAATGGATTGGAAAATCATACAGGGCACTAGAAAATCGTACAGGGCACACTAGAATTCACTCAAATGCAAAGGAAATGTAATTTCAAGATGAAATGGTGCATGGATTTGCTAACTAAGGTGTTAAACTTAGGAAAAATGCCAAAATAATGCATTCAATTGTACATGGGCAGTTGTGAATAATGGATTGTCTTAGGAACCACTTTGGAACGACCTGGAAAACGTTATATAAGGCCCCATTTTCAATTTTGTAGGTCTGGCTACTAGTTTACTGGTTACTGGTTGCTAGAATAGAGAGTTAAGTACTTATAGTTGTAATTCCTGAGTTATTGCAATTACATTGAGATAGTTTTCCACATTGTAATCGAATCTATAGATATTAATGAGCATAAGTACATTGTGGATGACTGTGTATAATCCTGATAATGATGGATAATGAATTGTGGATTGATATTGTGTAATTGTGTTTTCTATCTTACTGTTATATGTTAGTTTTATGCATTGTTGCAACTTGTTTAGGAAGATTGGCACTGGTGAATCATGGAGAATGATTTAGGAGCATGAGGGCATTGATAAAGATGTATTCAAGAGCATTGTATGATTTTTGAGCATAGACAAGCGTATGGAATCTCTCACCAACCTGGTTAGGATGTTTTGCCTATGAAGGAGATTGCATTGTTTGGACTATTAAACCATTACAAAACATCCCAGAGAGATATTGGAGTAGTAAAGCATCTCAAATAACGCCATGTTGTACCATTATTTCATACATATCGTACATCGACTTCCATACAAATCGTACAAAGCACTTTTACCCGATTTGGTAAATCAGGTGATCGATAGAAACTTACCCGATTTGGCAGTTTTGGGGAATCGACTTGATCGATTACAAAAATATGTACGACAGCCTCCAAAACAACATCTATCAATTTTTTTGAGTACAATATCATACCATATTGACACTGTATGATTTGAGATCATACAGTGTAGGTAATTAAGGGTCGTACAAGGAGATCACAGTTCATACAAGGGTAGTTTGAGTGAGCATGAGACCGTATGATTTGGTAAGTGAGTTGGGTTTAGCCTACTAATAATTCTGACCTCTGGAAAACACCTCCCTACTAGGAATACTCCACCACTGTGCTACAGCTACTATAAGACTAAGCTTGGAGGTGAAATAGTCAAACCCCCTTGGTCCTTTTAGTTAATTATTCATAATAAAAATAACCTTTGACCTTTGAAACAAACACAACAAAATATGCAAACATGAAACAACAAATGGAATGCAAACATAATGGATGAAGTGCTTGAACAAAAATGCAATTTTAAAAACTAGGGTTTTGGGGATAGATAATTGTCCCCAATATAAATCGATATGAAATGCAAATGAATCAGAATGATAACTACAAAAAATGAACACAAACAGAGACAAACAAAATTTAAAGGGCACACAAAGTGAAGACATAGTGTTTTGGGATGAAGTGTCACCCAAAAACTAAGCTAGACCAAATCTGCACCCTGTAGGATATTGTTAGCTTTTAATGAATGAGTGCTCACAATAATATGGCCTCAAGATCAATAATAAAGTTGCAAATATAAAATATATGATAATGCTAAGTAATCAAGCATATAAACTCATAAACTACTATAGAAATCAACTCAAAGAATGCTAATAATAAATGCTCAATAAACTATGAAATCTTATTGAATAAAGACCTCAAATACATCATATTTCATCACTCTCCATTGTTACAATATGTGACTATCTATCACTCTTCATCACTTGATATATTTCCTTCACATCCATATACACATATATAGAATGGAATGTGACTCTTCATATGGAGGACTCTTGGCCTTCACTCTTCCTATGACTCTTCATCTTCCTACTCTATTGACACATGTACATAGGGACAACTATGCACATTTACATTGCCAAAATATCATTGCACACTTGTGCATTTATTTATTTATTTATTTTGAATTTACATTGTGGATTCGGTAGTCACCACAAATCCAAGTAGGCTTTCCAGATTTTATGACCGCCATAGTATTTTGCGTTGTCTGCCTTAGAAGTCACCACATAGATCTTCACGCAGTCCACCCCTATAACCACCATGCCATAATCATTTTAAACCTTTTATGCCACTAAAAAAACTAGGAAAGGGACAAGCATTCAATTTGACGAGGTCCAATATTTGAACCTTGGACCTTCGCCCCCTTACGGGGTTTGGTCGAACCAATTGGTCTACACCTCGAACCTACACTTGTACATTTATTACATTACATAAAGTAAATACTTTCATCCTAATCTAAGACACTCTATCCTAATCTATGGATGTACCCATGGTGGTACATTGGCATGTACAAAATAATGTAATATATTCCAACATCCCCCTGTATTACATTATTTGGTTATTGAAGACTTTAGTCTTCAATATGGATCTTTATCTTCTTTCTTGAACTTGTGCTCTTCTTTATCACTTTCTTTGTCTAGCTTCATGTTTGTATCCTAATCAAATAAATGATTAGTATTTTTATAAAATACTACATTTGTTAAAATATCTTTAGCTTCATGTTCTTTTGTAACATCTTCTAGTTCTTGTATCTCTTGGGCTAGGTGCCCCTTTTTATTTCCTTCTCTGTATTGATACTAGTGTTGGTATTGTCGCTACAGTGATATGTATTAGTTTTGATATTGTCTAGGTTGAGACAACCTATTTGGTTGACCTCCTGAGTTTGTCTAATTCCTTTGATATTGATTCCTTGGATTGAATCTGTAGTAGTTGGTACTATGTCCTCCTTTCTTGCAAACTTGACAATACCTGTCATTCCATTTTGTTTTACCTCTTGAATATGAAGCAACATTCCCTTGTGAGTTATTTTTTGAAACTAATGCATTGTTAGTCATTTCATCTGTAACTAAATTCTCTACTTCATATTCCTGTAGTATATTGACTAACTCATCAAAAGATGTATCCTTACTTAGAATTTGTAAGGATGTGACTAGGTGTTTGTAGCTTTCTAGAAGTGCCCTCAGAATGACTTGAACAAGAAATTTATCTTCTACTATATCACCTAGGGTTAATAACTTTCCTTTTATATCAACCACTCTTCTAAGAAATAATTCAATAGTTTCACCACTCTTGACTTTTAGAGAATGTAATTGTGTTTGTAGATTCAATATGGTGGCTTTATTTTTTCCTTCAAATATCTTAGTTAAGATATTCCATGAATCTGTAGAAGTTCTTGCTGAACTAATGTAAGGTTGTATATCATCTATAATTGCAAAATTTATTATCATAAGAGCTTTTGCTTCATCTTCCTCATATTTTTGTATTTCCCTATCATATTCAGTAGGTTTAGGTTTTGCTCCTTTAACTATCTCCCATAGCTTCTCTACTATCAAGATTGATCTTACTTTATTTTTCCATGAGGTATAATTAGGACCTTTGAGCAATTGGGATTCTGAAAGAAAGAATTTGTTTGTTGTCATGAGTAGACTACCTTATGACTCCCTAGTGTTTGAAAGATAATGCAATTTCAATCCTTTACAAATATTCAAATTTATGTCTCTAATAATTTTGAATTTAGAGATTATACTATCAAGTGTAATTTTGTCAAACACTTCTATGTAGAATTCCTTTTATCTCCCAAATTTAAGAATATAATATTTAATTCTAAATTTCATAAACTATGTTGATGTAGAATCCCTTATACCTCCAACTCTAGAAATTTAGAAATTTTGAAAATAATATTTGCAAGTTTTGTAATCCTAGTTTGATGTAGAATACTTTTGTAGCACCCTAAAATTGGCGCAGTAAAATTGGAATAATTACATTCACCTTAGTAAATAAATTTAAATTCAAATTTAACCTCCCAAACCGCCCGTTAACCGTCGAGAAACTTGTTTCCTCTTTTTTTGTGCCATTTTTAGTAGTTGTTTTGACCGTTTGACGATATCGTCTCCGATCAGACGATATCGCCCTGCATTTGACGATTTCGTCTGGACTAGAACGTCCAGACGATTTTGTCGCAAAACTGAATTTGCATAGTTGGAATCCATTCCAACGGGTCTCCAATCCGGGTAGAAGCGTGTCTACGCCGTTGGGACCCTTCCCCCGTTGGAGATCTCCCAAATTGGGATGATCTCCAACCTCCCAACAACTATCCTATGCCTATTTAACTCTAAAACTTTTCCTTCCCCAACCCCTAGCTGAATTTTTATGTAAATCAACTCCCTATGCGCTAAAACACTTCAAATTTGCTCTTGCACTAGTCCTATATTAATTTTATTGTAGGTACACCACTGGTTTTCAGCCGGAGCCAGCATCTATCGTAGCCGATGAACCTATCAAGATCGGAGGCGATCTCATCAAATTCGGGACGATCTCGTTTTGATGCGAGATGATTTCGACTGCAGCACACATCGAGGCAATCAGTGCCTGGAGTTTGCTCTTCTTTCTCTTTTCTCTGTCATTTTATGCTATAAATTAGATTGTCTATTCAGTTTTTATACTATATTGCATCTGGAGTTCATCCATTTTGTCTAGTTTGCATATTAAGATCATATTCTGCTATCTAAACACAATGATTTGCATTTACTTTTGTTCTTGTATATTGTTCAATACTCATATTATTTTTTCATATAGTTTGCCCCTATTTACAAAATAGAATTTCTTGTATTTCGTATCTGTTTGCTGTTTTGCAGGTCTCTGATGAATTCGTCTGACGAATTCGTCATATTGTAGACGATCCTATCAGGTTAGACGATTTTATCAAATTGAAGGCAATCCTGTTGAATTGCAGACGATCTAGACTGCTACAAGTAATCAAAAACTTCATCAGACTTCTAGATCAGGTAATCTTCATTGGCCTCCTGCAAATTCTCTGTTTTTGCTTTCTTTTCTGTTTGCTGTATTCATTTAAATCGCATTTTCATGTAGTTTAAGTTAGAATCATTCGGCCAAACCTAGGATGAATGTTTAAAAATAAAATGAACTCATCAAAACTCATTCCCAAAACCTAGGCATGGAAACTGCCACCAAATTTTTCCTGGTGAATCCACCATCCATCAAAAAATCACCAAAATGCACCTCCCTTGAGAGGCGGGACCTTCGCAAAGTCCTCTCATCCGAGGTACCGCATCATCCTTTTTCCATCCTCCTTCCGAGCGCGGATCCAATAGCCTGAAGGTAGGGATGCAAAAAATTTGGAGCGATACATTTTGGTGAACCCGACGTGAAATGCATCATAACCTTTTGAAAACAAAAGCAAAAGCAAACAAAAACAAAAAAAAAAAATTAGAACAACTAAAACTTAGATGCATTTTAAAACATTTAAGGTTCAAAATCATGTTTAGATGGTAGCTCCTAAAAAGAGGTTAGCAGTTACTATAAACGTAGTAAACCAATTAGCAGCCATAGAAGTTAATTTTGTCCTTAGTATCCCCGAAACAAGTAGAAATCAATCCTTGTGGGACGATCTTATCAGGAGACTTAGTATCATTTCATCTAGGTCCACACAACTTAAATAGATTAAGAGGCTAGTCTTGGATAGAATCCTGGATCCTCATCAATTAGTGTTCTATCATGAACTTCAGAGAGCTTGCCATAGGTGGTTAGCCTATAGGAGAGCTTTAGTATCTTCAGAGTTGTTCAGCTTCGAGGAATACCTCGAGAATGCAGACATTGTACACCGATTCCTAGGCCTTGTAGAGGACCAAGAAGTTGTTCTCACAGATAGGGAAAGATGGAATAGAGTTCCATGAGCTGTGCTATATCGAGAGTATTGCCATGAGCTTTACTTTTATCAACCAAGATCTAAAACAGACAATATCACCATAGCCCTTTTCATCAAATTCTTAAAAGAAAACTTTCAATTTGAAGAAGAGCATTTCATGACCCCTGAACAGCTTGAACCTATTAATGATATCCATAAGTTATTCATAGAAGATTAGTTCATCTACTTTCAGCCTTATTATTATTGTGTGCATTTATTGTTTCATTTGATGTCTTTATTATATTGTTTCAAAGAAAAACTAAAAAACTAAAAATCAAAAAAATAAATAAATCAAAGAATATAGTAAAAAACTTAAACATTTCATTTACAATATTGCATTAGGTATATATAAATATATACCTTTTAATTTGTTGCATATATATATATATATATAAATATAAATATATATATATATATATATATATATATATATATATATATATATATATATATATATATATATATATATTTGCTGAAATCAAAACTTAGCACCATGACTAAACTTAGGAATGGTAAAGAAATTTTAGGAGAAGGAGAAGATTGGCTACAAAATACAACTGAAAACCCAAATGTCCTTCTTGGAGATACAAATCCGGAAGGTGAAACTCTAGGACAATCAGATGAATACTTAGGTGAAGATAAGGAACAAGAAGGAAGTGTTAAAGAATCTTCATCCCCTAGAATAGCTCCAAATGGAGGCATCACTTTTGACAACGTAGAACATTTTCAAAAATTTCTTAATCAACATATCGACGTCCTTAATGTGGCAGTCTGTATTGATAAAGGGGAAATTAGTGATGCTCAAACAACCTTAGAACGGGCGCTTGATATGCAAACTAATCCCTTGTCTTTCATTGATCAAGAAAGTGATAAGGGTGGACCATCTAATGCGAATATGGTCACTATAGCCCAAGCCATGACCAAACAACAGGTCACCCAACCTCCTAAGCAACCTGTTACTCAACCTAAAATCACTCCCGCACAAAATAAAATTCCCTTCACTACTTCCTTCCTCCAAACTATTGAGCAAAATGCTTTAAATAGACAAAAATCTAAAACAAAGCCAAATACAAACTTTCAACAATCTACAATACAACACAATCCAACTTCAAAACTCCTCCATAATATTTTTCCTACCAATGTTTTACACAATAGTAACATGGAATCTAATCTGCATGTTCCTCTATCCTACGCCCATAACACTTATGGCAATGCCCCACCGAATCAATATGGGGGGCAAACTAGTAGTTTGGAAGCTATGGTGAAACAATTGGCTTCACGTATGGACCAGATAGATCCCTACCGTCCCTTGTATAATTATCGAGAGATTTGTAGCCAACCATTGGATCCCATAGTGGTAGCTCAACCATACCCTAAACATTTTCCCATGCCCGTCCTGCATATCTATAAAGGAACCGAAGATCCCATAGAACATCTTCGCATGTTTAGGATAGCATGTCACGACATATCGCATGACGACTTGCTATTACTAAAAATGTTCCCCAAAAGTTTAGGTGGAATGGCGTTAGAGTGGTATTATCAATTGCCCACTCATTCCTTAAGAAACTTTGAAGAAACAGTTGAGTCATTTGTTCATCAATTTAGTGCCTACATCGAGAGGCATGTAACTATTAAAGACCTATACAATTTAAAACAAGATAAAGACGAATGTTTTGCTGATTTCTTAGCAAGATGGAGACAATTGACAGGAAAACTGCACTTTGTGCTACCCTATAGGGAAATGTTAGACATTTTCATTAACAATTTACAAGAACAACTTTCTTATGAACTATCAACAGCTACTTTGACTACCTTCGATCAAGCTATAGACTGAGCTCGAAGAGTAGAAGATGCCCTCATTAGGAGAGGCCAACTTAGAAAGAAGGATGATGAGAAAACATCTAGAAATCAATATAAAAACAAACAAGTTGTTGGTGATGGAGTCATTGATGCAGAAATGTTGCTAATGTCAATGCAACAAAAACAATAGAAAAATTCATCTTGAAACCTCCCGATAAGCCTCCTCGAGAGTTCACTAGATTAAACCAACCTTTATCAACTATTTTACCTCAACTTCTTGAAAGAGGTTTAATCCAACTGCCAGCTATCCGGGAACCTGACCCAAGCATACCCGGATATAGAGCTGATTTGCACTGTGATTTTCATAGAGGTCCTGGACATTCTACCAACGCTTGTAAGAGATTGAAACATAAAATACAAGATTTGATTGACAATAATGAAATGGAAGTGCAAGCCTTCCAACCTAAACAAAACCCTCCTAATAATACTCAAAATACTGTTCCCCAAAATCAAAATCAGAATGCCAATCAAACTTTAGACATATTTCAACACCCTTTACCAAGACATGATAAAGAGGTAGCTAATCAAATTGAACATCATAATGTTCCCCCTCCTACCCGATATGTAGGAACCATTAGCGGGAAATTACCTGTTCAGGACTCTCACACATTCGACACAACCTTATCCCTGGTTACAACCAGGCCCTTACATAATTTTCAAACTTTTGATTCTAGCGATATAGAGTCAGATAGTGAAAGTGAAGTAGACACCATTCAATCGAATAGTTTTAAAAACGAATCAGATCCTATTCAACCTATCACAGATGCTAATGTTCCAGAAGAACCATTTCCCAGAAGAGTCACTACTCGACCTTCTTCTAATGAAGTCCTTCCTTATGAACAAGCCATAAACTCTCAACCGAGACCGTTTCAATGTCGTCACTATAACATTGTAGGTACCATCGGAGTCGTCACCCGACAACAAGCTCAAAATCCCCAACAAGAACCAAACCAGAACGATGGACCAGCTCCATTTGTTCTAAAAAATCCTAATAAAGGAAATAATGCTCCTATTGTTCAACCTAAACCCCCTTACAGCATTAATGAACAGTTGTCTAATACCACCGCCAGAATCTCCCTTTTAGATTTATTAAGATCCTCTCCCACCCATAGGGATGAATTGATGCTTACTTTGAGCCAGATGATGGTACCTCAAAACATCCAACCTGAAGCTATGGCCAATACTATCATCACACGAGAGATTGATTGTATTGACTTTCGGGATAAAGATATCCCACAACACAGCTTTACACAAGTATAATCCCTTGTATATTACAGCTTTAATTGGGGATGTAGTCATCAAACGAGTCCCGATTGATAATGGCTCATCTCTAAACATCTCGCACCTTTGACTTCTACCAACGATTTGGTTTTAGAAGTGATGAAATGAAGAAGACCGATATGATTATCAAAGCCTTTAATGACGAAACACAAGAAACGTGTGGAGTCATTACCCTCCCATTGCAAGTTGGTCCTAGAACCCTTGAGACAATCGTGTTTATTGTACATTGCCCAACGTCGTACAATATACTTTTGGGTCGCCCTTGGATTAACGCCATGCGAGCGATCCCATCAACTTTACACCAATGTGTTAAGTTTGAGTTTAAAAATCAGTTGGTCACTATTCATGGTGACCCTAGACCTTTTGATATGTGTGCATTGGCGTGAACCAGTTGGAGTGCAATTTTGCCCTGCTCCGTCATCCACATATTCTAGTTCTTCTTCATCTAAAACGCGTGAAATATAAACCCATCACTTCATTTATTCCTCCTCCATTAACTTCATCTTCCCATATAGATCAACCACCTTCTAAAAAAATTACTGTAGAACTTCAAAAAGCTCTTAAAACTACAACCAATTCTTCAAGTTCTAATCCCATAAATTCAAAACCTATAGACACATCTATCATACCTTCCACATCTCAAGACATAGGTAATAAGCCTTCTACATCTTGTTGAGAAGCAACACACCCCCACTGAAAAATGAGATTCCAATCCTCTAGAAAGCCCTGAACTTCCATTTTGCAGCAGGGACCCTCTTGATAATTTTCAGGTTTTAAATCCAAATTTGCTTGCCTCCTTTTTAAAGTTGTGCTTTTTCTTGCATTCCAGTTGTGTTATCCAAGAATTCACTTTTTACATGCTAGAATCATTCATGCACAAATAAAATCTTGCACCGGTACCGAGAAAAATCCGGAAAACAGCTTGCATAAATTCATGAAAAATCAAACTTTCCATTTTTGGTAGTGTCGCGATATCGCGACACTTCCATTTTCGGAAATGTCGCGAAATCGCGACAGGTAAATCAAAAAGCAGCTAAGTCATTTTAGTGTAGCGAAATCGCGACACTTTCCATTTTTGGAAGTGTCGCGATATCGCGACATTTCCATTTTTGGAAAGTGTCGCAAAATCGCTGCCGACCGGAGGAGAGAGAAAGAAAACGTACGGAAGGGCACGATTTTGCGACATGTCGCGAAATCGTGACATGTCGCATTTTCGCGGTAGGAGAGAGAAAGTGGGCTGCAGAATGAAAATCGGCTAAGTCGCAAATGTGTCGCAAAATCGCGATCAACGCGGTCAACGCATGCAGCTACGGGAACACGTCGCGATATCGCGACGTGTTCTATTTTCGCGGGTTGTTGATGGAAAAACGCTAAGTCCAAAAGGTGCAGCGCGTCGCTAACATGTCTCAAAATCGCGACATGCTTGAAAAAGTTGTGCGACAGCTAGCAAGAGGCGCGATTTCGTGACATGTCGCGAAATCGCGACATGTCGCGTTTTCGCGGCCGACGGGGAAGAAGTTGCCGATGAGCCGGGGACGTCGCGATTTCGTGACATGTCGCGAAATCGCGACATGTCGCAGATCGCGTAGGAGAGAGAAAGTCCCCAAATAGGCCAGAAGTGCATTCCAATGGGAAACAGAAGGCATCCTGGGGTAGCGACATGTGTCAAAGCGTGAGGCAGACAAACAGAAGCCGACATGCAAGCTTGCTTTAGGGTTTTTAGCCTGATTTTAATCTGTTTTTAATGTTTAAATGCTTCTGATTTAATGTTTATTAAAGTGCTAATATAACTCATCTTTTGTCTTTCATGCAGGATTCCATCTGGCACTTGCGGGACAACCGGGAAAGGCCATAAAGTCAAAGTTAAAGTGCAGATTTGATCGAGGACCGCCATGCTAGAGGAGAAGATGCCGGTGAGAGCATTCAATGACAAATTTATTGCAGAATTAATAGCATGAAGACAATTTCAACTCAGGGATGGCTTTACGGAGATCAGATCTGAGAGAGGTGGTGACTCATCCGGCTCACCAACAAAAATTAATGGAGGCATTTATTTGCAGTTGTGGATGAATGCAAGTGGCTTTAGATTTTATCTTCTCCATTTATGGCAGCTGACTCCCCTGATTTGCCGAAGGGTTAAGTTCTATCTGGACTTTGATTTTAAATGGATTTTTATTGTAAAACCCGGGTCCTAGGGTTTAGAAAGATAAGATTTGTAGTTAAAGAAGAAGATATTTCTGAAAAGATCAGGGTCTGTCCTGAGTCTATAAATACTTCTTCTCAATGTAATTGCGGGAGGCGGAGACTTAGAAATAAAAGGCTTATAAGCAATTTCTTGCAAATCTTGTGAAATCCTTTGTTTCTGGACTTGGAGTTGATGTGCTTTAGCTTTTCTGTGATAGCATGGCCAGGAGCCTAATCTTTTGCAGAGTGTGATAAGTGTATCTTCTTTTGTTATCCGTTCCATTTAAAGTTTGTTAGATATATGTTGTGAATCTGTATTATCAAGTTTAAATATGTTGTTAGGCTTCAGTTGTTCTATTGTCTGCTAGGGGAAATTACAGATTTGAGGTTAAGTTTGTTCTAATTGCTCTGTCTTCACTGTGTGAGCTAGGCTGCCGGTGAAAGATACCAATTTTAACCAACTGCCCTTGGATTTATAATTTTCTGCTAGATCTGTTTCACTCTGCCTTGTGCTCTTAGTTGAAAGTGATCTTAGACTGACTGGACACTTTCTTCTTTGATTTGTTCTGTTGTGAAGCTGATAGCATAGATAAGATTGATAGTTTAGGGTTTTACAGTTAATGTTTGATAAACTTCTCTTTTCGCCCTACCCTACCCTCTCTTTGTTTTCGGTGAATGATCCATTTTTATTTTCTTTGTTTGCCTTTTATTTGAATCTGCTGACCCATGAGAGCTAGATCAAAGAATTCAAGTTAAATCTGATAAACAACTTCGCAACTACTCGAACAAGTTCAGGAACCCCCGTAAGGTAACGAGAGCAGTCCATATTGAAATCTATTCCAGAAGTGGAAAAGAGTGAATAGCCATTCGACCCAACTCTGTAACTCGCACCTTGGATAACCAGCTAGATCCTAAAGTGAGTGGGATCCGTCCCGTGGGTGTCTCCGGGGCTTCCTGCCCATCCTTTCGCGGGGTGCGTATGAAAGCCGGACCAACACCTAATTGGCGCTAGAAGGAGGGCCGAGAACATCTCAGTTCAAGTTCAGTAGTCTGTTAAGAACTGTAAAGTTGTATGTGCTGAGTCTGGTATTTTATCTTTTGAATCCTTTTCCCTCCTCCTCAGCTCTTTTAAATTTTGTTGTTAGAGTTTTTGCCTGAACAGCGGGACTTAACACCAACACCTAATTGGCGCTAGAAGGAGGGCCTGTTGAACTCAGTTCAAGTATTGTAAGTTTGTGAGTGCTGATTTAAAATTCTGTGGTTAGAGTTTTTGCCTGAACAACGAGACTTAACACCAACATTTTAAAATTGGCCCAGTGAAATCCGGGCAGTATTGTAAGTTGTCAGTACAGTTTTTAAAATTGCCAGAGAAGACCTCAAGTTAAGAACAGTTTTATCTCCACTTGCAGTTATCCAATTACAACTCAGAACATCACTGTCAGCCAAGTAATAATGGCAAATTGGTTGGGCCCCACAGCTTTGAATATCCCGGGTATAGCCCATGACCTGCCCAGAAATCCAGAAAGGTATCTCCCTAGGTATAAACATGATGGGACAAGAACTGCAGAAGAACATCTGCTAGCTTTCAAAAATGCTTTAAAATTGTTAAATATACAGCATGAAGATGTTGCCTGCAGATTGTTCCCGTTCACTCTCCAGGAGGGAGCTTATGACTGGTTTTTAAACCTCACCAGAAATTCCATTACTAGCTGGGATGACCTAGAGAAAGCTTTTATATCACAATTTGGGGAAGTGATAGACCCCAGTGTGTTATACCAACAATTTTCCAACATCAAGAGAGAGTCGGGAGAAACTGTCGGGTCTTTCAATATGAGGTTCCAAAGAGCTTACGGTAGAATGATCGGCCATTACATCCCAAATGCAAATCTGGCCTTAGAAATCTACAAGAATGCATTGGATTCGGTGACCTCTATTTTCCTCAAGAGAGACATCAATATCACAACCCTGGCAGGGGCTTATAAAGAAGCCTTAATTCTTGAAAGACAGCTAGGGCCTCAAATTCTGAGCAGTCCTTTGATATCCTATGTTACACAGAACATGCCTATTTTGAACCCCATTCCACATCATGAGTTAGTGCCAACATGTCATGCTCTACCCAAGGAGACTCCGTTAACTGTGACATCCACTCAACATGTGCAAAATATAGAGAAAAGTTCTGACAAGTTCAAAGTGGAAGTGCTTGAACTGAACAGTTGTGATCTGGCATTACCCAAATCTGAAGTTTTTCCCGGTGAGTTAAATTTTCCTAGAGATCAAAGAAATATTGATATTTCTAGTTCACCCAAAAATAGTACAACCAGGGTTTCAGATTCTTTCACTTTTCCTGAAGAGACAGAAAGTCTTGTACAGACTCCTGTGGATGAAATGCAAGATTTTCAATAGTTCAAAATGGACAGTTATAATTTGAGATGTGAGAGTCCAGAACCTAACAATGATCCTTCCTCATCAGAGGATGATGAAAGTGAGATTCAATGTCACTATGCAGAAGTAATTGAGGAGGATAACATCATTGAGGATATGAGGGAACTTAAAGCTGACATCACCCTCTATGAACTCGCCTCGCATTGTTGAACAAAAGGTTAACTTGATTGAGGCTTACTCTGGACCACCTGTTGAATTTCAAGAAAAGGAGGAAAAGATAGTAAATATGAATGTGGTCAGCCAACTTGGAATTGATGAACCGTCTCAACATAAGCCTGCAACTTCTGAACATAATATCAAAGAAAAGGCTATAAACTGTGTTGATGCAAATATTGGAGTTTATAATTTGGCAACTGAAAAGGTGGGAACAGTTACAGCCCTAATCAATCACAACAATGATGTTTGGACATTGCACATTGATGAGGTTAAATCTAAGCAAGGCTCAGGTGAAAAGGAAAATTGTAAACATTCTGCTAGAGGGATAAAAATTGAAGTCCTGGATATTGAAGCAGTACAACAACCACAAAATGTTCAAGTTGTTAAGAACCAGGGCATACAGATAAAACATGATTTCTTTCAGTTGTCACATAATTTTGAAGATGTGGTGGTCCTGGTCTGTCAAGATTTTAAGGTATTTGATCCCTGGGGTTTTTTACATTCAATCCTTTTGAAAGAACTCTGCAAACCCTTCAATTAGAAGCATAAACATGTTATCATATGATTTGTTATTATATGATTTGTTTAATTTGAAGGAGTTGCAGATTTGTTTTTCAAATGGGACAGGGAAGACAATGAACATAAGTCTTTCCCAGATAGCAAATTTTTGAAGCACAGTCCGGGAGTGCATTTCGTCAATCAGGACCTGAAAGGTAATTTTTCTAAATTACTTGCACATGGTCAAAAAATTTTAAGGCACCATTTCTCTGCTTTCCCAACTGCTGCATTTTCTGAGTATGAAGGGAAGTTGTAACATATGTTTAGTTTATTTCATTTGCTTTAGTTGTTTATTTCAGTTTTTTAGTTTTATTTCTTTGTCTGTACAGTTTTAGCTTGTGCAGTTTATTTCTTTTGTCAGTGCTTTTTATTTCCTTTCTTTGTCTTTTTATGTCAGCTTGTTGTTTAAGTCTCGTACAGTCTTTTGTTTCAGTTTTATTTGCTTTAGTTCTTTATTGCGCTTCTTTTTCTTTGTTGTCTCGTATAGCTTGTGCTTAGTTTATTTCAGCTTGCTTTAGTTTATTTCAGTCGTTGTTGCAGTTTAGCTTTGTCATAGCTTCAGCAGCTTTAGTTGCTTTGCTTCAGTTCTTTTAGTTTGTTTCTTTTATTGCCTGTTCAGTTTTTATTTTCTTCCTCGCATTTCCTTTTCTTTGTTGTCTGTACAGTCTTTTGTTTTAGTTTTATTTTGCTACCTGTGTAGTTTTATTTTATTTGCTTCAGTTCTGTGCTTTAGTCTGTTCTGTGCTTTAGTCTGTACATTTTTATTTTTGTTTTGCTTTAGAGGCCTGTCTCTGTCTTTGGAAGTCTGTGCAAAGTCCTTCGGCTCTTAAAATTCTGTCCTTTAACCTCTGCTTGAGCAATCAATGAAAAGTCAGCCTGCTGAAAATTGTTTTATTCCGAGCTGATCAATCCACAATCCAATGCCCATTCTGTTCACCATTCTAATAGAGATAGTCTGCTTACTCTGAATAGTAGAACTATTTTGTTATTCAGGACAAAGGTAGAGAGATGATTGGATCTTGTGTCTTACTTGCCACAGTTGTTTTAATAATAGAAAAACTGCTATGCTGTTTTGTTGGAGGAACTCCCGGGGAATCCAAGAAAAGCTGGTTATAAGAGGGGACTATGGTTCATGCAATTATTTGGGTATCCACAGAGGCTATCAATGCCTAGACTGAAACAGTTCCAGATTGATCAAATGTTAAAAGAAAATTGTGATTTCCCTAAAAGCATTTCAGATATTGATATATTTCAGAGGGAGAGATATAAAAAAAAGAGAAAAGAGAAAAGAAAAAGAAAAGAGTTACATAATGAAGAGGCAGCCAATATTAGATTCTGCCCTACAGTTGTAAATTTGGGTCGTGTAAATCTAAAGGGTAACTCTGTCTAGGCTGTAAAAGGCTAAACTAGTAAACAGAGCTCTACTCGGTTTCCCCTTTTACAATCTAGAAAAGTTGATCATCCAAAGTTCATCATTCAAGCCAGTCATCCTTGAAGAAAGTTTTATACCCCTTGTAATTGCACATCAGAAATCTTCCTTGAAGTAATCCAGCCTAGTATGTCCTTGGGAAATTTTTAACAGCTAGCATTTAACAGTCAATTTATTGTGAAGAATGTCCGTGGCAAGGCATGATGCATGGTCTTTTTGTTTTGAAACCGGAGTCTTGGGTTCTAAAATAGTGCTACTATTTTACTCGTAGATATTGCCATTTGTTGAGAAGCAACACACCCCCACCGAAAAATGAGATTCCATCCTCTTGAAAGCCCTGAACTTCCATTTTTGCAGTAGGACCCTCTTGATAATTTTCAGGTTTTAAATCCAAATTTGCTTGCCTCCTTTTTAAAGTTGTGCTTTTTCTTGCATTCCAACTGTGTTATCCAAGAATTCACTTTTTACATGCTAGAATCATTCATGCACAAATAAAATCTTGCACCGGTACCAAGAAAAATCCAGAAAACAGTTGCATAAATTCATGAAAAATCAAACTTTCCATTTTTGGTAGTGTCGCGATATCGCGACACTTCCATTTTTGAAAATGTCACGAAATCGCGACAGGTAAATCAAAAGCAGCTAAGTCATTTTTGTGTAGCGAAATCGTGACACTTTCCATTTTTGGAAGTGTCGCGATATCGCGACATTTCCATTTTTGGAAGTGTCGCGATATCGCGACATTTCCATTTTTGGAAGTGTCGCGATATCGCGACATTTCCATTTTGAAGTTCCATATCGCGACATTTCCATTTTTGGAAGTGTCGCGATATCGCGACATTTCCATTTTTGGAAGTGTCGCGATATCGCGACATTTCCATTTTTGGAAAGTGTCGCAAAATCGCTGCCGACCGGAGGAGAGAGAAAGAAAACGTACGGAAGGGCACGATTTTGTGACATGTCGCGAAATCGTGACATGTCGCATTTTCACGTAAGGAGAGAGAAAGTGGGCTGTAGAATGAAAATCGGCTAAGTCGCAAATGTGTCACGAAATCGTGATCAACGCGGTCAATGCATGCAGCTACGTGAACTGTCGCGATATCGCGACGTGTTCTATTTTCGTGGGTTTTGATGGAAAAATGCTTAAGTACAAAAGGTGCAACGCGTCGCTAACATGTCGCAAAATCGCGACATGCTTGAAAAAGTTGTACGACAATTGACGAGAGGTCACGATTTCGTGACATGTCACGAAATCGTGACATGTCGCGTTTTCACGGCCGACGGGGAAGAAGTTGCCGATGAGCCAGGGACGTCGCGATTTCATGACATGTCGCGAAATCGCGACATGTCGCATAATCACGATAGGAGAGAGAAAGTCCCCAAATAGGCCAGAAGTGCATTCCAAATGGGAAACAGAAGGCATCCTGGGGTAGCGACACGTGTCAAAGCGTGAGGCAGACAAACGAGGCCGACATGCAAGCTTGCTTTAGGGTTTTTAGCCTGATTTAATCTGTTTTAACCTTTAAAGCTTTGATTTAATGTTTATTAAAGTGCTAATATAACTCATCTTTTGTCTTTCATGCAGGATTCCATCTGGCACTTGCGGGACAACCGGGAAAGGCCATAAAGTCAAAGTTAAAGTGCAGATTTGATCGAGGACCGCCATGCTAGAGGAGAAGATGCCGGTGAGAGCATTCAATGACAAATTTATTGCAGAATTAATAGCATGGAGATAATTTCAACTCAGGGATGGCTTTACGGAGATCAGATCTGAGAGAAGTGGTGACTCATCCGGCTCACCAACGAAATTAATGGAGGCATTTATTTGCAGCTACGGATGAATGCAAGTGGCTTTAGATTTTATCTTCTCCATTTATGGCAACTATCTCCACCTGATTTGCCGAAGGGTTAAGTTCTATCTGGACTTTGATTTTAAATGGATTTTTATTGTAAAACCCGGGTCCTAGGGTTTAGAAAGATAAGATTTGCAGTTAAAGAAGAAGATATTTCTGAAAAGATCAGGGTCTATCCCGAGTCTATAAATACTTCTTCTCAATGTAATTGCGGAAGGCGGAGACTTAGAAATAAAAGGCTTATAAGCAATTTCTTGCAAATCTTTGTGAAATCCTTTGTTTCTGGACTTGGAGTTGATGTGCTTTAGCTTTTCTGTGATAGCATGGCCAGGAGCCTAATATTTTGCAGAGTGTGATAAGTGTATCTTCTTTTGTTATCCGTTCCATTAAAGTTTGTTAGATATATGCTGTGAATCTGTATTATCAAGTTTAAATATGCTGTTAGGCTTCAGTTGTTCTATTGTCTGCTAGGGAAAATTACAGATTTGAGGTTAAGTTTGTTCTAATTGCTCTGTCTTCACTGTGTGAGCTAGGTTGTCGGTGAAAGATACCAGTTTTAACCAGCTGCCCTTGGATTTATAATTTTTTGCTAGATCTGTTTCACTCGCCTTGTGCTCTTAGTTGAAAGTGATCTTAGACTGACTGGACACTTTCTTCTTTGATTTGTTCTGTTGTGAAGCTGATAGCATAGATAAGATTGATAGTTTAGGGTTTTACAGTTTAAAGTCTGATAAACTTCTCTTTTTGCCCTACCCTACCCTCTCTTTGTTTTCGGTGAATGATCCATTTTTATTTTCTTTGTTTGTCTTTTATTTAAATCTACTGACCCATGAGAGCTAGATCAAAGAATTCAAGTTAAATCTGATAAACAACTTCTGCAACTATTGAACAAGTTCAAGAACCCCTGTAAGGTAACAGAGCAGTCCATATTGAAATCTATTCCAGAAGTGGAAAAGAGTGAATAGCCATTCGACCCAACTCGGTAACTCGCACCTTGGATAACCAACTAGATCCTAAAGTGAGTGGGATCCGTCCCGTGGGTGTCTCCAGCGGCTTCCTGCCCATCCTTTCGTGGGGTGCGTATGAAAGCCGGACCAACACATCTTATGCCCTTTCTGATGATCTTTTACCAGATTTATCTACAACCTTAATATTAGAAAAAATGAATGCTTTCATGCAAGATTCAAACCTTTTAAATCAATTACCGCCATCTCCTCGTACTTTGGGCCTCCCACAACCTATGGGAAGTACTTACCAAGTCGGGAGTTGCGCCTTCATTTACAAAGGATATGACTGGGGAAGAATCCCTCGGAATATCAAAACCCATCATGATGGATATGCTCGGTGCTATTTTACCAACGATTATATTAAAGCTAAACCCATGATGCTTAAAATGGGATATAAAGGGAAAGGCTTAGGACCTTTCCAAAATGGCATGAAAGAACCTTTCGAGGTAGAACCATGGCCTGCCCGATGTGGTGTGGGCCTATTACCTAGTAAGGGTCAACATTTTTCTTTTGAGGATGATGATCATCTCATATGCTATCAAGACTATTTGGATAGACATGTTGATTTGCCTCTTAAAAATTTGTCATTTTCATGCAACATGCTATCCATAGCATACCCTGAAATGATTGCTAACCCCGATGAAGAGTTGGAAGGAGATATCTTCCATGACGTCTCTGTTGAAGAGATGTTGTACAACGGGTTTTATTTTGATGGTTCTATACCAACCATAGCTCAACTTGAGGCCACTAACCCTCAGAACAAATTATCTAAATTAACTTTACAAGAATTACAAGAGTTGGGCGTTTCACCCGCCCCACCTAATTTTGAAAGAGATCTACACATGGAGGTAGAAAATGTCATTAAAATTAATATTGGAACTGAGGACAACCCTCACATAATCAACATTGGAGCGGAACTAAGTCAAGAAAAACAAAAACAATACATAGCATTTCTTAAAGAGTATGAATATGTCTTCGCTTGGACATATGAAGATATGCCAAGTTTAGACCCTTCTGTAGTCATGCACCATCTAGTGGTCCATCCGGATGCTAAACCTGTTAAACAAAAACTTAGAAAAATGCATCCCAAAGTGGCTCTGCTAGTCAAAGGGGAGTTAGAAAAACTCCTGAATGTTATCTTCATACAAGCTATTGATTATGTTGAATGGATCTCCAATGTAGTTCCAGTCACCAAGAAAGAAGCCACCAAAGTTAGGGTTTGCACAGATTTCAGAGATATTAACGCTGCATGCCCTAAAGACGACTTTCCTCTTCCAAATATGGATCAAATTATTGACTTCACTGCTGGGAGTGGGATGATGTCCTTAATGGATGGATTCTCCGACTATAATCAGATCAGGATAGCTCCTAAAGACCAGGCGAAAATAGCCTTTATTACCCCCTGGGGTACCTTTTGCTGGAAAGTGATGCCATTTGGCTTAAAGAACGCCGGTGCAACTTATCAACGGGCTATGACCTACATTTTTCATGATATGATGCATGATATCATACATGATCATGTAGATGATATTATAGCGCGCTCTCTTATTGAAGATCATCATTTAGACGATTTAAGAAAAGTTTTTAATCGATTACGAGAATATCTCATTCGATTAAATCCAACAAAATGTATATTCGGAGTTAAATCCGGCAAGTTATTAGGGGTTTTAGTTTCTTTACGTGGTATCGAAATTGACCCTCTCAAAATTGCGGCTATCACTGATATGCTCGCACCCACTAATATATCTGAATTATGAAGTTTACAAGGTAAACTTCAAGCTATCCGTCGCTTCATTGATAAGCTGGAGGACAAAACTGGCCCCTTTCTTAAACTCCTTAAGAAGGATGTCCGCTTTAATTGGGACACAGAATGTAGAGAAGCTTTTGAACTTCTCAAGCAATATCTCCTTAACCCTCCGGTGCTTTCATCGCCTAAATCTGATCGCCCATTTCTTCTATATATTTATGCTTCAAATTCTGCCTTAGGAGCTATGTTAGCTCAGCTTGATGATGAAAAATGAGAACGTGCTAATTATTACATTAGCCGCACCTTCATCAGTTATGAAACACGCTATACAGCGTTAGAGAAGTTATGTCTAGCAGTCGTGTTTGCTACGCAAAAATTATGACATTACATGCTTAGCCAAAAAATGTATGTCATTTCCAAATATGATCCTTTAAGATATCTCATGAGTCGACCTTATTTATCGGGTCGCACAGCCAAGTGGGTTCTTGCTCTAAGCGAGTTTGATCTCACCTTCATAGGATAGAAGTTTGTTAAGGGTCAAATCATAGCATATCAATTAGCTGCTGCACCCTTAGAGTTTACTCATCCCCTCATTATTGAGTTTCTCGATGAATGCCTTCAATTAGAGGCGGACCTTGTTGAACAATGGTCCTTATACTTTGATGGAGCCCGATGCATGAGTGGGGCTGGTGCGGGTATTATTTTAATATCTCCACAAAAACATCTTATTCCTCTATCCTTCAAACTAACCTTTGCTTGCACCAACAATACTGTTGAGTATGAAGCTCTAATCCTTGGATTACGAGCTGCTTTAGCGCTTAAAATTAAAAACCTCTTAGTTTTTGGGGATTCCCAATTGGTTATAAACCAAATTAATGAAGTTTATCAGACCAGATATGATAAAATTTGCCCATATAAGGCCTATGTTTTACAACTAATGGCCTTATTTGATCAAGTTACCTTGGAAGCCATTCCTCGAACTAGCAACCGTGCAGCTAATGCTATGGCCACCACTGCATCTCTCTTACCCTTGGAGTTAGACGATGAATATGCTACTATCATCATTCGTCGACTCCAGGAACCCGCTTCACATAAGTCATGCTTAGAGCCTTTGGATGTGTTTCTAATCAAGGAAACTACTCCTGAACTCTGGTATACAGACATATTTTATTTCCTCCAAAATGGGACTTTCCCTGCTAATTCTAATCGCAACCAATGTCGATTATTACATCGACGAGCAAGTCGATTTGTAATCATTGGCAATACTTTATATAGGAGATATTTTGAAGGTATCCTATTAAGATGTCTAAATTTAGAAGAGTCTAAATCAGCCTTGAGTGAAGCCCACGATGGATCTTGTGGAGGACACTTTAGTGGTAGCGTCATTGCTAAAAAGCTCCTTCGGATAGGATACTTTTGGCCTACCATGGAAACGGATGCACATGAATATGTGTGCCATTGCGACAAGTGTCAAAAACATGCTGACCTTGTCCATGCGCCTGCACAAGAGCTATAGGCTATTTCTTCTCCTTGGCCCTTTTCTAAATGGGGCTTGGATATTATTGGTAAAATTAATCCGGTGTCTTCTGATGGACATAAGTTCATCATAACTGCCACTGAGTATTTCACGAAGTGGGTTGAAGCTATGCCTTTAGCTTCCTGCACTGGTTCATAGGTCTCTAAATTCATTTTTAATCAAATCATCTGCAGGTTTGGAATTCTTGCAAATCTCATCTCTGACAATGGAACTCCGTTCAAAAATAAATATGTTAAAAAATTATGTCAAAAATATAAGATTCAACATTGCTGGTCTACTCCATATTATCCTCAGGGTAATGGTCAAGCAGAAGCTTCTAACAAAACCCTAATCAAAATTCTCAAAAGACTAGTCAATAAAACTGGCCGTGACTGGCATATTCAATTATATCCAGCCTTGTGGGCTTATCGAACTAGTGTTCGAACCCCCACGGGCACTTCACCATTTGTTTTGGTATATGGTGCCGAAGCAGTTTTTCCATTTGAATTGGAAGTTCCTTCTTTGGCTCTGCTACTTCAAGACACCGAAGTAGGAGATGAATATCGTGCTGGCAGACTCAGTCAGCTGGAACTCCTAGATGAAAAACACATCAATGCTTTAGAGCATCTCCGGGCATACCAAAACAAGCTTAAAAGAGCATATAATAAGAAAGTTCGTCATCGATCCTTTGAGATTGGCGACCTTGTTCTAAAAGAAAATAAAAAAAATACAAATGCAACCAAAGAACTTAAAGGTAAATTTGAGCCCAACTGGCTCGGACCGTACATCATTACTTGCAAAATTTGAATCAGGAGCGTATAAATTATCTACCTTAGATGGTAAAGAACTTAAAGAACCCATGAATATTTTACATCTCAAACGTTATTATGGATAAATTTGGTCATTTCATCATGTATATATTTGTTCAAAATCATTATCGTGTATTTCTTTCAATTTATTCAAAAAACCTCAAAAACATTCATAAAATCTTCAAAAATATTCAAAAATATTTATTGCATTTTTTAAAAGCACTTGTAAAGGTCCTTTTGCTCCAAAACAAAAATCAACATAAAAATCCAAAAACAGCTATATGCTTGACTCTTTCGAAACCAAAACAATATACAGAATAAAGAGAGAGTCAACATTCTCAAAACTTTCTCAAAATCATTATTTTCTTACAATTATTGCAATTCTATGTTTCAACTTATTTTGGATAAAACTAGCATTTATTTGGCATCCCTCACTTGCACATTCACACAATAAATATCTTGATTTTATCTGGCATGATAAGTTCACAAAATTCAATTAAATAAAGTTTGAGCATAGAGAATTGATCTTGTTATTTACTTAAACCAAGCACATATTTTCACAATGAAATGATTATATTTGTAATTTCCATGTTTTGCTACATAGTAGAACTGATTTCTTGAGTGAAAAGTTTCCCTTGCTATCCTATCATGCACATGGTCTAGAATATTTGAGAATTGGCAAAAGGACAAGCTCACCCCTACCCAGAATAAAAATCCCTTGCTCTACAGCTAATCTGAGCAAGTATCCCTAAAAAAAAGAAAAAGAAAAGAAAAATTCAAGAAAAAGAGAAAAGAAAAATGTTATGTCAGCAATGTTCCAAGCATTATCAAGCAAAAGAAATACAAAAAGAAAAATAAGCAAAGTTCAAAAGAAAGCAAGAAAAGCAATAAAATCCCTTTCCCTACCCTTTGAAAAGAAAATAAGGGTGAATGAGCTTGAATCCCTGGAATTCTCAATTATTCGAAAACTGTGAGGTAAGCCCCATAACAGGTGGTTTGTGCCCAACTCGCTTGGCCTTGGGTAACTCCTAGCGTGGCGATATGTCCGTCACATTAGCGACCTTCTTTTGTACAGACCTATGTCCGCTTATGGATTAGCTAGCTCTTGATAATCCGATCTACATAGTAGCCTAGTATGGTTATATGCATCTACATCATGGTTAATGAACACTTATTTGGTTTCTTCAAATCACTTGTATCATAGTATCTTGCTCAAAACTGGTAAATAAACAATGCAATTGCACACACATTTGTATTTGAGAGATTTTGTCTATCATTATGATAAATCAAGATTGGCAATGAATTCACTTATGCACATGGGATTCCTTATAAATCTAACTTTTTGTCTTCAAAATACTTTGAAATATTATTTTTGCAAACTTGTTTGGAATAAACCAAGTACAATTATTTACCACAAAGATAACTATATAATAGAAAAAATCAAAAATTTCAAAACATATCATATATAACTTATCGACTTTCGCGACGATGGCATAGTTCCAAAACCAAAATGGGAATTTTATGCTTAGCGCAAGTCCTCATTATCATATTTTATGTTCATCAAAAATTAATCATGCAATAAAACTATCCTTTCTTTGATCTTCGCGATGATGGTATAAGTCTATACCTACATATTCTATGCCTAGCGCAAACCATTGTAACAATTTTATTTCTTGATTTATCAAATATCATACAAAACATATGACTTCATTTTACACAAATTATGCTTTTGCGAAAGCAAATACATTTTTACTATGTTATGTCATTATGTCACCTTTGCATTTTGCAATGATGGTATAATTCTTAAGGAATTATTCACAAATTTTATCACACTTAAGAATTTATGCCTAGAAAAAATCATTTCACAATATTTCATGCATAATATTTTTATGGAAATCTGAAAGCAAACCATCATCATCATCATTTGCATCATTACAACAAAGTCTTAAGACAAGTATCTTAAGCACTCTTTTCTTTTAACAATATTTCTATCCTGGGACTAGCTTGACGACCGAGTGAGCAACGACTCCATGAAATGGTCTATAATAGCGACAATGTCCTTTGAAATTATTGTTAGAAATCTTTTTTATTTTTATCACATTTCATTACAACCAATCAATTTGTTACATCAGATTATTTCATTTAAAATATTTAACGCATGACATCCAAGTTATAATATTTTCCAAAATGACATAATTACATGAATCATCAATAAAATCATTACATCAATCAACTCAATCAATCAATCAAACATAAAAAGCATCATAAGCATCACATAAGACAAGTCATATGATCAAAAATATTTCATCTATATATATCAACAGAATATATACATCATCAACACTGGAATGGTATGCCACAATCTGTACCTCGACATACTCAATCCTCTATCAATACAAGTATAATACAATATCAATGGTAGTATCCCGCCCTCTAGCCTCAAGAGCCTCTAGAGCTCTCGGCCTCATCTCCTCCCCTGCCCTACGGAGGACGAGGTGGTCCCATCGCAGTATGTGTGGTACTGCGAGTCCTCATCGTCGACCGGGATGAGCTCCTCGTTGACCCTGTCTTGATAGGATCTGCTATGGCAGGTGGCACCTGTATCCTCTGGCCCTCTAGCACCGCCTGGTAGTATAGCGCCTGATAGAATGCGATCTGAGAAACCGACCGCATCAGCTCCTGAGTGCTCACCCCTCCACCTCATGCCCTGAGATGAGCATTCTCGTCTCGTAGCTGTGACACCTCAGCCTGGTGCTGTGCAGCTGCATCCTATAACGTCTGCACCTGAGCTCACAGACGATCTCTCTCTACCCGAAGAGTAGCCATCTCGCTACTCTCGCCAATATCCACACCCTTGCCCTTATCAGGCGATAGTGGCCTCTGTGGAGATGGGGGTCTCGCCTCCCTCCTCTCCCTCTCCCTCTGCCACGGCCTCTCCTGTGCCTGTGGCCTCCTCCGCTCTCCTCTGTCATGACCCCGGGCTGCATCTACCGCTGTCTGGCACCGCCTCCCTATCCGATGCACAACTACGTGGATCGGTCCCTGTGCCCTCATCATCCGAGGAGGGCGGATGCCTGCGTACCAGGCATCGTAGCCATCGGCTACCCCTGCGTCATCCCCATCCACTGGCTGAATGGGGGCATCGTCCACGTCCTGACTCCAGAATCGCTGCATATCTGGAGCCCCGCTAACTGTGGTGTTATCCCGGACAGTCCAAGAAAACTCATAATCCCTGAGAGATGGGATCCCCTGCTGTAGACCGAACTGTCGCAACACTCGGTCGTAGTGATGGAGCTCCACCTCTCCCCTCTCCATCCGTAGCCAGCAGACTCGCCTGATGCGAGCCAGCTCTTGTGCATCCTTTGCCCACCCTGGATGCTGCCTCCACGGCCTCCAGGTGATCTGGTCTGGGACCAAGTCATCTAGTAGTCTCCGGGACATCGGCAGGTCGATCCGTCACTGTGCCCCTCTCCGGAGCCACTAGTAGAAGACTCGGGGCCTCTCCCCATCAACCCCTGTCAGTGGAAGCCCTATCGGCCTTCGCACCGCAATGTGCTCCCAGCACCAAACCTGTAGGAGCGATGTCATGACCAGACATCGCCCGCCCTTGTACACAACCCCGTAAAGGATCCTGTACAACCGGCATAGAACAAAGCTGCCCCAAGAAAATCTATAGCCATGGTCACGCATGTCGTAGATCACATCTGCCAGCATCCATGGTACCCTACATCCGCTCTGGTGGCACAGCAGAAGTCCACCAACCACCCCAGCCAAAACTCGTGTCAGTGTAGATGCCCCAGGCATCTGGTGTAGTGCCTCGATGTTCACTTCCCCCTTCTCCAAGGCGAAGCTTGGGTCACCGCAGAGTCGTCCCATCGCGTGGCCCTGATTGGCCGTAGGTGTGATCATCCTCCCTTGTATGGGGATTCTAAGAATCCTCCATACATCCTCTAGTGTGGGAGTCATCTCCCCTGTTGGTAACCGGAAGCATGAAGAGCCCGGTTACCACCTCTCTGCTAGGGTCGTCAGTAGCCCCATGTCCGTAGAAACCTACGGCATCTCTGCCACATGCTGCAAGCCAGCCTGTGCCAGCAGATCCTGCTCTGCCTGGGTGAGAGTGGCCAAGTCGTCTCTCAGCCCGTCGTATTTCCACTCTCTGCTCTTTAGTAATCCTCTCTGCAAGCATAAACAATCAAAACAACAAACAATCATTAATAACAATTTTAGCAATCAATAATGCCACTTAAAGATCAAATTTTTGCAATTGATGATATCGCCCACTATTGGCCGATATCGTCCGAAATTTGAGCAAAATCGTCTCCGATTTCGCGTGTCGAAATCGTCTCTAATTTGAAGAAATCGTCCCTTTTTCACCGATTTCGCCCTTAGGCAAAATTGACGAACTTGAGACGATTTCGTCCAACTAGGGATGATTTCGTTCGGATGACGTCGATGGCCAAAAACGATCGCGATGCTCAAAATTCATCCTAAAATTCATTTACAAAGCATGTAAATTCAAATTAAATCAATCTAAACTAAGTTTAAACCCTTACCCGTAGACCGCGGCGGACCTCTGCAGATCTGTGCACTGTCTCTACCATTTTTTGCTCCAGAGCTCTAAAAACAGTAAAATGAACAGTAACAATGAATTAGGGTTTTACCCTATTTTTCTTAATTTTATTCAAAATAATTCATAAATAATTTTTACTTTTTCGCATTTTTACCTCAAACGTTCGATTTGGGTAAAAACACGGAGGGGGCACCATAGTAAGTTGTCGTACGATTCGACCAAGAATCGTCGCCTAAAAATGGGAATAATTTTTTGCTTTCTCGTAGATCGAGAAGAACTCATCTTTAACGCATTTTCTTCAGAAAATTCGCTAAAGAGGGGGCAAAATGTAGCACCCTAAAATTGGCACAGTAAAATTGGAATAATTACATTCACCTTAGTTAATAAATTTAAATTCAAATTTAACCTCCCAAACCGCCCGTTAACCTTCGAGAAACCCGTTTCCTCTTTTTTCATACCATTTTTAGCAGTTGTTTTGACCGTTTGACGATATCGTCTCCGATCAGATGATATCGCCCCAGATTTGATGATTTCGTCTGGACTAGAATGTCCAGACGATTTTGTCGCAAAACTGAATTTGCATAGTTGGAATCTGTTCCAACGGGTCTCCAATTCGGGTAGAAGCGTGTCTGCGCCATTGGGACCCTTCCCCGTTGGAGATCTCCCAAATTGGGATGATCTCCAACCTCCCAACAACTATCCTATGCCTATTTAACTCTAAAACTTTTCCTTCCCCAACCCCTGGCTGAATTTTTATGTAAATCAACTCCCTATGCGCTAAAACACTTCAAATTTGCTCTTGCACTAGTCCTATATTAATTTTATTGTAGGTACACCACTGGTTTTCAGCCGGAGCCAGCATCTATCGCAGTCGACGAACCTGTCAAGATCGGAGGTGATATCATCAAATTCGGGACGATCTCGTTCTGATGCGAGACGATTTCGACTGCAGCACACATCGAGGCAATCAGTGCCGAGAGTTTGTTCTTCTTTCTCTTTTCTCTGTCATTTTATGCTATAAATTAGATTTTCTATTCAGTTTTTATACTATATTGCATCTGGAGTTCACCCATTTTGTCTAGTTTGCATATTAAGATCATATTCTGCTATCTAAACATAGTGATTTGCATTTACTTTTGTTCTTGTATATTTTTCAATACTCATATTACTTTTTCATATAGTTTGCCCTTGTTTACAAAATAGAATTTCTTGTATTTCGCATCTGTTTGCTGTTTTGCAGGTCTCTGATGAATTCGTCTGACGAATTCATCAGATTGCAGACGATCCTATCAGTTTAGACGATTTTATCAAATTGAAGGCGATCCTATTGAATTGCAGACGATCCATACTACTATAAGTAATCAAAAACTTCATCAGACTTTCGGATCAGGTAATCTTCATTGGCCTCCTGCAAATTCTCTGTTTCTGCTTTCTTTTCTGTTTGCTGTATTCATTTAAATCGCATTTTCATGTAGTTTAAGTTAGAATCATTCGGCCAAACCTAGGATGAATGTTTAAAAATAAAATGAACTCATCAAAACTCATTCCCAAAACCTAGGTGTGGAAACTGCTGCCAAATGTTTCCTGGTGAACCCACCATCCGTCGAAAAATCACCAAAATGCACCTCCCTTGAGAGGCGGGACCTTCGAAAAGTCCTCTCGTCCGAGGTACCGCATCATCCTTTTCCCATCCTCCTTCCGGGCGTGGATCCAATAGCCTAAAGGTAGGGATGCGAAAAATTTGGAGCGATACAACTTTATTTCTCCAACCTTATCAAATTGCAAATATTTAACTAGTTTTGTAAACTTAAATGTGCAATTTTACAAAACTCCAAAGTTAATGTTTCAATCTCCAAAATAATCTTCAAATTTTGATAAAAGGCTTCTAAATATAATATTCAGATTTTCTAAGGTTTAACTAAAGCTTATCTCTCCAAAAAATACCTCTAAATTTTAACCTTAGATAATAATTCACTTTTTCACCTTATAACTCCTACTAAGCATAAACTTTCAACTTTAAAACTTAGTAAATAATACCTTTATTAATTCAGGTGCTTCCTCCTTGAATTTGCTCGATAAACTGACACTTTCACTTCTCTGGTCAACTTCCAACTCGGTCAAGATGCTTTTCCTCTATGTGCTCATGCTTGTGGTATGTGAGACTATTCCATCTCATGCAATAAATGAGCTCTCAAAAGACCTTTCACCTTCCTTAGTAATGCTCGTAGTCTATGCAGGATGAGTGATAAGTGTCACTAGAGTTCTTCCTTCACCTTCGTTAACATAGCTTGTGGTTGTGCGGTGCTTCTTCCATGTGACAAATGGATTTGCAATGCTCCTATGGCTCTTGAATGATATCAATATTTCCTCTTTCCTATGACAAGTGTCTTATACTTTTTCATCACTCCCCACATATTATGGGCTATTTGTAACACTTCTCTTGGCACTCAAAATTGTAACATTCTTTGGTGTTACTAGGCACTTGGTTGTGCATGTGATGAATGTCTCCTTCCTTGGTAAACATTCGAATTTGAGTCTTTGGACTCCTTGATACATTTCCAAAGAATGTAAATGCTCAACCTTGAATCTTTGGCCTTCTTGATATGTTTTCAAAAAAATGTAGCTTCTTCCTTTTGTAGGTTTTATTTTTAGAATTGCAGGTGCTTCTTCATCTTCCAATGGTATCTCTCAGATGCCTATTTTGGTGTCTTTTTCCATGGTATATTTAATTTCTTGGATGCTCCTTCAATGGTTGTTCGTCTTAACATTGTTAAGAATATTACCCACCTATTTTCTATTGTTACTCTTGCACTATTCAACAATGCTCAACTTGTGCAATATGGTGGTGATTTCGATAGTGAATCTTACCATACTTTTGGTGATTTCCTTCACCAATGTAATTTATAAGTTTGGTATTCTTAAACACCTTAGATCTACCTTTGATTTGAGGACTCTTTGATCTCAAAAATCTACTTTTCTTTGAGGGTTATTCAACCTCACTAAAATGTAGAATAGATCTGCACTTTGCTTACTATCATAAACAACATATACCAATCTTCTTATTGCTCCTTTTAAACTATTTGTAAGTTCTAACTCTAGCTATTATAATATGCATATTTCTACAAGAATAATGGTGTGCAATGGTGTCTTTTCCTTGGCTTAATGACACTCTAAAAAATTCTTTTTGCTAGCTCTTGATAGCTCTAAAATTGATGCTCTTAAAAAACTTCTAATATGCACTTTCAAAGTTTTTTAACACACCTTTTGTATATTATTTTATAGCTCCCTTCTTGATGGCTTGTTATCTCAAATCTATAGTAATACACCTTTAATTTTGCTACTTGTAGGCTCTTTAACTTGCAACTATAGTTGCTGCCCAAAATTTGCTTTCTTGTCCTCAAATGTGTGCTCTTGATCTCTATATTTTGCAGCTGCAAATGCTACCCTTTTGTTGTTCAAATATATAGTATATCTCCTCCTTATAGTTGCTAGATACACCTATGCTTTGCTATTCAAAGCTCTTCTGAAACTATCCTAAAACTTCTCAAAAATGCATCTTGCTTTACTCTTTCAATGTTGCCCAAATCTGTAGCTTAAATACTCTCTAATCATTGTTTACAAAATATTATTTTTGATGTCCATGAACCTTCGAATTTTTTGCTCTCTTTACTATCAAGCCTTCTCTTAGTTGGTTGTCCAAAGATGCTTCAAAATATTCTCCAGATTTTTTTCAAATTTCTTCAATTTTTTGTCTTGTGACCTTTCGACTTCTTCAAAAATAAGCAACTTGTGCTTTTAAAAATCAGCCTACAAAACCTTTGCGGCTATCTCCAAATCTCTCAAAACTATGACCTCTACAATGTTCTTTTTTTCTTTAAACTTCTTACCAAATTATTACTTCTAATATGACCTCGTTCTCTGTCTTCTTCCTCAAGAATCTGATGTCTTGAGATCTTTAAAATCTTCTAAAAATTTGGCAAACTTCTTGCAAAATATTTTCCTTTGGGCTTGTTTTCGGATGGCGACAATTATCTCATTCTATTCTAGTCAAGTTCTCCTTCTACTTGTAATATTCTAACATGAACTCTACTTCAAATCTTCTCCAATGGTCACTGCTTCTATTTCTGCAATAAGGCCTTCTCTAGCCTTCTTCTCCTTCTTGAGACCTCTTCTCTTGGGTCTTCTAATTCTAAAGCTACTCAAATATTCTTAATAAAATATTTAATAAAACCTTACCTTGGTTTCTTTGATCTTCCAATTATGGAATATCTGCAATGAGATATTTTTTCTTGGATCTCCAAAAAAAATTTCTTCTCAATTTACAACAGGACATTTTTGTAGTCCTCTTTATCTTCAATATTCAGACTTCAATATTCAATTTTTCAAAATTAGAAGTTCTTTAATATTACCTCTTCTTGGGTCTCTTCAATATGTAGTCTTCAATGAGAACCTTTTCCTTGGTTATTCTCAATCTTAAATGGGGTCTTCTTATTGGATCTACTTCAATATCTATTTTTATATAGCAAAGAGTTATTCCTTGCACTATGAAAGCACATAGAATTTCAAGCAATCAAATATGAAATTCTTCTTTATCAATTGTAGGAAGCTTCTCAACTTCTAAGAACTAATTTTTTGCAATAAAACTTAGACAATAATAATTAGATATATTCAAAGTTCTATAATAAATAATCTTCACTAGCTATCTTAAAAACTAGTGGAATCAAATCTATATTGAGTCCTAGTATTCACGAGTTTTCCTTCAACCCTGTGGATAGACTCTAGCCAAATACTAATATGGAATATTTACTCTCTCTCTATCAAACTTATCAATAGGACCTCTCTCAAGGGTCTCTAAATATTTTCAATGACAAGGTCTATCTTCAAGACCTATAAATCCTCTTCTATTCCAATTTAGCTCTTGGAATAGGTAACTCTGTTACACACCAAACATAGTCGGCTATGTTTGCAATGTATAATTCAATTATTATTAATAGGTTAGATTGATTTGGTTTTATATTATATTTTATCAATTAATTCATCTATGATTTCGTAAGAGGATTGCCCTCCTAGTGGTGAGGACCAACCCTCCTGAAGCGACGGGATTTCATTTAAATATTGTTTCATTTTTCATTCGAGTTATTGGTGTTTCTGATTGTTCTTATTGATTGTGAATATTTCATGGATTTGATATTGGTGGAAAAAAATAAATTATAACTTCAACAGCAAAAGCAGGAGTGCCTTCCAAGTGGTATCAGTAGATTGGGTTATTTTCAAACTCTGGGAGGTTGTTGTTGTTCCATTTTTTCATATCACAATTCCCAAGGTGGCCAATAGTACGTGGTATCTATTGTAATTTGGAGTCAGTCTCTCTACACATTCTCTAATGATGTAAACCCAGGTGCACAAATCGATAAACCAGCGCCTTCATTCCATATTTTATGATGTTAACGCATCCTCAAACACACCTATTTTATAAGGAAGAGATGTTACCAGATGGTTAGAATATCCTCACAACCTCATTTCCTCTACCATTTGGGCTGTCATCCTCTCGTTGGGTTGTCGTCCTTGCACTCGTGTTAGGTGGCTTGTCCTAGCTGTCATTGTTTCACGTGTCCTTGGGCTCCATTGAATCCTTGTCCTATCACTTTCTATCATGTGTTGTCTTACCTCCTATTGCATAACCCTAGCCTAGTGTCTATCAAGGTATAACATCATGTCTGGTGGCTTGTTCGGCCTAGTATCTGTCGGGGTATAAAGTCATGTCCTGTAGCTTGTCGGGTCTAGTCTATTGGGGTATAAAAATTATGTCGATTCTATAGCGTCAATTGGATGTAAGTATGATTAATCGATCCTGTGTTGAGTCTCATATCACAGCCAATCAGTGAATGGACCATGCTATACCTAGTTTTTAACCGGGAAGCTTCCATATTCAATTGAAATATAAATAGGAGTGCTAGCCATTGAAAATCAAGGACACCAATAAATTTTTTGCCCAAGTTTACCAAATTGTTTTGTAGAAATTAAAGGTGATACTTGTTAAGAAATACTTCTTGATAATTGCATGAGCAGAAGGTGGACAAAAGGACCAAATGGTCAGTTAACAAGTTCAGAGAATTCAAACGAAGGGATCTTAAAATTCACAAAGAAGACCTTCAAGACAAAAAGGTATACATTATTCTTCTCCTTTACAAATTAATAGTTTTGATACCGATCATCCACTACTTAACACCATGGCATCCAATCCTTCTCCTACTTCTTCCCATGATAATCTCACACATGAGGAAATAGGAAATCCCAATACCAACACCTCGACTATGCAATCATTAGTAGGCAACATGAACAAATTGACCATATTAGTGAACCAACTAGTGGAAAACAAAATCCAACCAATACCTCCTAACCCCAATCGCTACCATATACAATGGAACAATGAGGATCAGGATGGAGAAGAAGTCTATGAACAACAAAGAGGTCATAATTATAATACCTAAAATCCCTTCCATAGAAATAGGCATAAAGAGGAGTAAGATAGAGATGAAGTTTACCAACAACCAAGAGGTCCTAATTATGTCAATTTTCCATGTATTGATATGCCCACCTTTGAGGGTCATGATCCACGTGGATGGATAGCTAAAATGGAAGGAATTTTAGACTTATACCGAATTCGAGAAAAAAAAGTTCAATTTGTTGCCTCCAAGCTTGGTACTGAATCTTATCAATGGTTTGTATGGCTCAAATGTGAGAATGGAAATACCATCTACTAGGATGATTTCACCACACATTTTTGTAAAATATTTGATGAAGGATCCTCATATTCATACATGGTGTGGTTGTTATCACTTAAGCAAACAGGATTGGTACTAGAGTATATTTTAGAATTCACTAGTCTGCTTTCCTATGCAAGAAACTTAACATCCAATGTGGTGGTATCTACTTTTAGAAATGGGTTGAAAGAGAATATTCAAGTCAAATTTGACCTACAAGATCCATCCTCTTTAGATACATGTATAAGGATTACCAAGTTGGCTGAGAATAAGGTGCAAATGGGGACATCTATACGACGTGATTCATATGGTCATCCTCAATACCACAATAACTCTTTTTATAGAAATGATCAACCATCAATATATTTTTGCTATAAATGTTGCAATCACCATACAAAAGATCAGACATGTGTACCATGATAGAACTTTAAAATTGAATATTTTGATAAGGATGATGAAGAAATAGAGGATACCAGCTCACCTGACGGTCCCATAGAAGAAGACCAAATTGAACACGAGGAGGCCATAGTTGAGGAAGATACTATGGTAATTTTAGTACATGCTCTTATGGGTTTATCAGCTCACCATACAATCAAGGTATCAGGGTTCATTCGATAAAGGAAGGTAACTATATTAATTGATTTAGGAAGTACTCATAACTTTATTGACATAAATATTGCCAGGGCATTAAACTTACACATCAACTCCTCCAATCAAGATAAATTTCAAGTAGTAACTGTAAATGATGGAAGTGCTCAATGTATAGGTAGAATATCTTCAGTTTCATTACAAATGGGAAGTTATACTTGGCACGGTCCTCTTTTTGTTATGAATTTAGGAAATTCAAAAGTAATATTGGGAATCACATGGTTAGAACAAATGGAAACCATGATCGATTTTAATTACAAGCAATGCTTTGTTGAATGGAAAGAAAATAGGAAGACCATTCACCTCCAAGGAATTCCAACACGTCCATCAAAGATAGCAAGTTCACACAACATGGAAAAAATATTAAGAAAAGGTAGTTACAGATTCATTAGCCAAATTAATCATATGGAAAGGCAAGCACAAGATATGCCAAAAATCCAATCAAAATATTTACAAAACATTGTGGCCAAATATGATGAGGTCTTCCAAGAACCAAAGGGACTACCTCCCAAAATATCCCATGACCATGCCATACACCTTATTCCAGGATGCCTTCCTCATAATGACCATCCTTATCGATATCCCCAACCTCAAAAAATAGAAATTGAGAAGATTGTCCAAGAACTATTAGAACATGAAGTCATCCATCATAGCACCGGCCCCTATTCTTCACCAGTATTTTTGGCCCGTCGCAAAGACAATTCTTAGCGTATGTGTCCGTATTTTCATACCCTTAACAAAATCACCATCAAAGATAAATTCCCTATACCTGTCATTGATGATTTATTAGATGAAATACATGGTGCAATTTTTTTTACAAAATTGGACTTACGTTCGGGGTTTCACCAAATTAGAGTTATAAAAGAAGATATTCCCAAAACAGCTTTTTGTACCCATGAAGGTCACTATGAATTCTTGGTCATGCATTTTTGTCTCACTAATGCCCCATCCACATTCCAAAGTCTCATGAACCATGTGTTTCACCCATTCCTTCACAAATTTGTCCTAGTATTCTTCAATGACATACTCATATATAGTAAATCATGGAATGATCATTTGTTGCATGTGGGAAGGGTGCTTCATATACTACACAAGGAAAAATTATTTTTCAAACACTCTAAATGCTCTTTTGGTGTTCAATAAGTTGAGTACTTGGGTCATATAGTTTCTCAAGAAGGTGTTAAAGTGGATCCCAATAAGATAAAGGTAATTCAGGATTGGCCCTTACCTAAAACTATCAAGAAACTTCATGGTTTTTTGGGTCTCACGGGCTACTATCGCAATTTTGTGCGTAACTATGGAAAAATTACAACTCCTCTCACAACTCTTACAAAAAATGATGCTTTTCATTGGTCGAAAGCAGCTACTCAAGCCTTTGAGGCTCTCAAAAAAGCAATGTGTACTACTCTAGTATTGGCAACTCCGGATTTTCACAAACCATTTGTGATCAAATGTGATGCTTCAGGAACAAGTATTGGGGCAGTATTAATGTAGGAAGGTCATCCCTTGGCATTCAAAAGTAAAAAACTTTCGGGAATTTTTTTGGGAAGATCCACATATGAGAAATAAATATTGGCTATTCTACACGTAGTGGAGAAATGGAGACATTGCTTAATTAGTATTTGTTTCATTATAAAAACTGATCATAGTAGTCTCAAGCACTTTCTAGAACAACGATTTTCTTATCCAAAATAAAAAAAGTGGTGAACAAAATTTTTGGGATATGATTTTGTTATCGAGTACAAGAAATGGAAAGAAAACATGGCAACAGATGCATTATCCAGAAAATATGAAGATGAAGTGGTTATTAATGCTATTTCAGGTCCTTGTTCTCAATGGGTCTCTCAGCTATAGTAAGAATGGTTGTCCAATACTGAAACTGCTCAAATAATTCAAGATTTGTTGTTGGGTTCATTCAAGAACCCTCTTTTTTCCTATGAAGACAAGATATTAAGAAAGAAGAATCACATTTACATTCCACAAACTTCGACAATCAAATCAAGAATTTTAGATGAGTCACATGCTTCTCCATCAAAAGGACATTCAAGTTTTTTGAAAACTTATATGCAGATTAAATAATCCTTTTGTTGGAAAGGATTAAAAGCAAAGTTCAAATAATGGGTGGCTAAATGTGAAGTATGCCAATGCAATAAGGACGAAATAGTCAAATCACCAGGGTTGCTTAAACCATTACCCATTACAGATCATCAGTGGAAACATATTTCAATGGATTTTATTAAAGGTCTTCCTAAGTAAGAAGGCAAAATAGTAATTTTCATGGTAGTTGATCACCTCTCCAAATATGCTCACTTTCAAGCTCTACAACATCCATTTTCAGCAAGCAAAGTGGCTAAGGTATTTATGGATTCAATTTTCAAATTGCATGGAATACCAAAAAATATTATGGCCAAACGGAGGTATTTAACAAATGTTTGGGTACCTACCTAAGATGTTTTGTTCAGGATAAACAATATCAATGGAGTCATTCACTTTCCTTGGCAGAATGGTGGTACAACACTTTATACCATTACTCCATCAATATGTCTCCCTTTGAAGCATTGTATGGAATTAAGCCACCAACAATAGTAGATTATGTGCTAGGATCCTCTAAAGTGGTCCAAGTAGATGATTGGTTTCAACATCGATAGTCAATGCTCACCATTCTCAAAGAAAATTTGGCCCAAGCACAAAATCATGTGAAGCAGCAGCAAGAGACACATCGTTCAAAAAGACAATTCAATATTGGTGATATGGTGTTCCTATATTTTCAACCCTACAAACAATTGTCATTGAAGATCAAGAGCAGTCAAAAATTGGCTCCATGATTTTATGGCCCTTACAAAATCATGTTTTGCATTGGATAAGTGGTATATCAACTAGAGTTGCCTTCCTCATCTCGTATACATCCAGTATTTCATGTTTTCTGTCTCAAGAAGGTGATCGGACAGAAAGTACAATCTCAGTCAAAATTACTAGTACTCGATGAAGAAGGGCGTGTATATCTCCAGCCTAAAGCAATTTTACAAAGTAGAACACGCATGCTAAGATCTCATTACATCCAAAAATTTCTCATCAATTTGCAGGACCTACCTAAATAAGATGCCACATGGGAACCTGAAAGTATTTTCCAAACATTTCTAGCTTTGAGGACAAAGCTTTCCGAGGAGGGGAGCCATGTTACACACCAAACATAGTCAGCTATATTTGCAATGTATAATTCAATTATTATTAATAGGTTAGATTTATTTTATTTTGTAATATCTTTTATCAATTAATTCATCTATGATTTTGTAAGAGGACTGCCCTCCTAGTGGTGAGGACTAGCCCTCCTGAACTAGTAGGATTTCATTTAAACATCGTTTCATTTTTTATTCGAGTTATTGGTGTTTCTAATTATTCTTATTGAATGTGAATATTGCATGGATTTGATATTGGTGGAAATAATTAAATTATAACTTCAACAGTGAAGGCAGGAGTGCCTTCCAAACTCCTTAACTATCATTGGTTTTCCTTCAACACAGTGAGAAATGCTATCTTCTTTGGTTTCCCTTTCTAGAGGTAATTCCTTCAATGTTACTGGTCTCTTCTTAACCAGTATAAATATTCTCTACAACTAAAACTTGTGCAAGACAAAACCTTGTTGTAGCTCTAATACCACTATTAGATTTTAATGAATGAGTGCTCACAATAATATGGCCTCAAGATCAATAATAAAGTTGTAAATATAAAAGATATGATAATGCTAAGCAATCAAGCATATAAAATCATAAACTACTATATAAATCAACTCAAAGAATGCTAATAATAAATGCTCAATAAAATATAAAATCTTATTAAATAAAAACATCAAATACATCATATTTCATCACTCTCTATTGTTACAATATATGACTATTTGTCACTCTTCATCACTTGATATATTTCCTTCACATCCATATACACATATATAGAATGGAATGTGACTCTTTATATGGAGGAATCTTGGCCTTCACTCTTTCTATGACCCTTCATCTTCCTACTCTATTGACACATGTACATAGGGACAACTATGCACATTTACATTGCCAAAATATCATTACACACTTGTGCATTTATTACATTACATAAAGTAAATACTTTCATTCTAATCTAAGATACTCTATCCTAATCTATGGATGTACCCATAGTGGTACATTGGCATGTACCAAATAATATAATATATTCCAATATATATCGAGCATAGATTCGATAACAACATCGAAACAAGCACAAAGCACTTGATGATCAAAAGCAAGGCTTTCATCAAATTTGCACCCTGTAGCGAATGGGACACGAATTCATTTAAGAGGGCTTAAAAAAACCTAAAAAAAAACAAAAAGCAATAGAAAAAGGATTTAAAAAAAAATGTGAACTACTAAATACAAAGAAACACCTAGTGATCTCGCGAAAGAAGCAAGAACAAAGTTCAAATACCTCTCCTTCCAAGAAGACAAATTATCATCAATGTTTTCTCCACTTGCAAAATTACTAGGAACACCAATAGAAGAACACCAAAAGTACCAAAAGATTGCACAAAAATGCTATCAATATTACTTAAGCATAATTAAGATAGTTGAGAGTCACTTGGTAGATTTTTTGAATTGGAAGAAAAGAGGATACAATCCCTTTATTTATAAAGGTCTTGGAGGGCTAAAAAGGTAAGAAAAATGAAACTTAACCTTGATTAGGCTGACACCTCAAAAGGTTCGGCTAAAAATTTAAGTTTTTTAAATAAAATATCTAAATTTATTAAATTTACACCTCGTAAATTACCAGGCACGAATTCAATTAAGGTCAAGAAAAACAAGTCAAAACACAAGAAAACGAGATCAAACTTGCTTCTAGTAAGTTTAAGAACCTCTCAAAGAAAACCCAAGGAAAAATGACTCATAAGGGTGGGTCAAATTTTTGTGTCTACATTTTACCCCCTCTTTGATGCATTTATGGCCTAATAAATGCCTCAAAGAAAGATGTAGACATCTATGGGTGGAAAATATGGCAAACACAAGGAAAAAGGGGTGGTTGGTTTAGAACAAAGGGGTGGTGCACAAATAGTGTCATTCTAGACACTTTGAATATTTGACATGCAAATCAAGGCATTAGGGACATTAATGCCTCTCAGGCTAGGGTGCCCCCTCAAGTTTCAAGAGGAATGAAAAACTCCTATGAAAACTCGAAAAGGGTGGACTTAGAATAAAAGAGAGGTAGCAAACCAAAAGGTAACAAAAGGAAGAAAGAAGAGAGAGAGAGAAGAAAGACAAAAAAGCAAAGACAAGAGGTGACTTGCATTGATTAAATTTTCATTATTTGCTCTTTTTTTTAAAGCATGAGAACTATGAACATAATTAATGCAATGCAAAATGATCCTAACTAAAATTCATGAGCTTAACTAAATGAAATGCAATCTAATATGAATGCAAGGTGAAATACATGGATGAGCAGATGGAAAATAAGGAAAAGATGAATAGCAAAAAAGAGAATAAAGGTAGAAGAAGAAGAAAGTGAAAGCTCCAAAAGGTCAAAGGAAAACAAAAGAAAAGAAACAAAGTGAAACCCTGTGAGGATGTATGCTTGTAAATAATCAAATGGAGGTTACCCCTCACTAGTGGCCATGAAGCTATCCTGTAAGGGTGTGCTCGTAGATATGGTGGAGCGATACCTACTATGGGTGTAGTGCTCACTGATGGCCATGGAAAATGAAAGATATACTGATTGGGATGTATGCTTGAAAATGGTCAAATGGAGACTACCCCTCACTTGTGACCATGAAGTTATCCACTATGGGGTGCTGAGATGATATTATTGATATGCCAAAATGGGTACTAATCAATAGGGGTATGGTGTGTGCAAAAGGTGAGTGATCAAAGCAAAGCATAACATATGTGCACGTGCTAAAAACAATGAGAAGAAATGAATATGAATAAGAAGAATGGTGAATGCGTGCATCTTTCTCAAAATTTTTAAAAGTAAGAGATGTGCGTAAGATATTCAATGGTCATATGAACACCAAAAAGGATCTTCATATTGTATCTCATGAGGATACCTTAATAATAAAAATATCAAGAAAGTGTGAACAACAAGCAAGATTCATGAATGGAAGAAATAACATGTATCCTTGTCTTGATAAGAAGGATAAAGAAAAACATGTGAAGGATAAGGATACATCAGAATAATAATCCTTGACTTAGGGAAGATAAAAATATGAGCATTAAAACTTTCAAGGTCAAGGAATACAAAATGACATGAGCGAATGCAATGATGGAAATGCATGGGGGTGAACCATAGGTTTTAGGGATTCACTATGCATTAGAGACCTAGTGTGAGTGCAATGCATGTGAACTACGACCTAACTGGGTGTCATCACATGCCATTATCATGAAATTCCTAAAATTTATATGATAAAGCAGTCATGCAAGTATGAAAAAGTAGAAAATATAGAGGTATAATAAGCAGTGTGCAAAGAACAAAATATCAGGTAAACCATGCAATATATGATAGGTAGTCATGTAGTATGAACAAGTAAACCAAATGCAATATGAAAATAGAGAGTGCCAAGTTATGCATAGTATCTCTTTAGATGTATTATATTCATAGATTCTTTAAGTTTTTTACCATCTAAAGAGACCAAATGATAGGCCCTTGAACCAAACTTGGTTGTTATGATAAAGGGACCTAGCCAATTGGGCTAAAACTTACCTTTAAGATCTAAACGAGCATTGGTGTTCTTTTGGTTTTCCTTGAGGACAAGATCCCCAACCTCAAAAGAATGATTGCGAAATATCTTGAAATAAGATCACTTGAGCCTATTCTGATAGACTTGCAAATTCTCTATGAAATGAATATGTTTTTCATCTAGCAGCTCCAATTGATTCATACGATCTCAGCGATACTCATTGCCGATCAAGGTATCTTGCAACAAGATGCACAATGAAGGAACCTCTAACTTAAACAGAAAGACCACCTTAGTCCCATAGACAAATATGTACATAGAAGCACATGTAGGAGTTTGCACACTAGTGTTATAGGCCCACAGGGCTAGATAAAGTTGGATATGCTAGTCATAACCAGTCTTACTAACCAACTTCTTGAGGATCTTGATCAAGGACTTGTTGGATGCTATAGGTTATTTATTACCATAAGGGTAATACGGAGTTGACCACATGTGTTGAATATTGTACTTAGCACAAAGTTTGTGAACATCCTTCTTCTTGAAAGGAGTGCTATTATCCAAAATAATAATTGAAGAATCCTAAACCTACAAAGAATTTGGTTAAAGATGAACTTGGAAACCTGGGCTCTAATCATCATGGCCAGGGGTATGGCTTCGACCCATTTAGTGAAGTACTATGTCATTATCATGATAAAATTGTGGCCATTAGATGACATTGGATTAATATTCCCTATGATGTCCAATCCCCACTTGAAAATGACCAAGAAGAAAAAATAACCATAAGGTGTTGAGAAGGTGCATGGACAAGGTTGTCATGGTGTTGACACTTGTCACAACATCGAACATGATCACATACATATTTATCTATGGAAGGCCAATAATATCCCATTCGAAGGAGATTTTTGGAAATGGTATTGCCATTGAAATGGCCTCCACATGATCCTTCATGAGCCTCACTAAGAACTAGTTGGGCTTCATCGAAATTAATGCATCACAAGAGAATACCTTCAAAAGAATGTTGATACAAAGTATTGTTAATTATAACAAATTGGTATGCTATTTTACATAAAATCTTACAATGATTGTAGTCTAAACCATCATAAATCAAACCATCCTTGAGAAAATTAAAGATATCAGTATACCATGGCTCAGATATGGAAGCTCCAATGGTTAGAACATCTAAAAAAATAAGACTCGAACTAAGTGATGTGGGTTCTTAGAGTTGTCTAATGATAATTGACACTTGATCATCATCCAACTCCAAAGAAAACAAGGATGTAGTAGTAGCCATGACATCCACATGGTGGTTGGAGGATCTAGGGAAAGACTCCATGGTCACCCAATCAAATGTAGATAAAATATTGGTAATAATATCTTTGTAATTTTTGAGTTTATCATCCCGATTCTGATAAACATCATTATTTTGATTCACCACAAGTTTAGAGTCACCAAAGATGGAAATAACACTAACCTTCAAGGCTAAGACTACTCTAAGACTAAGGATCAAGGCTTCATATTCCATAGTATTATTCATGTAAGAAAAAAAAAAATTAAAAGAAAGAGGGATGAGCTATTTTTGTGGGGTAACTAGAACGACTCTAGCACTAGTGTCCTTAATGCATCAGGCTTCATCAAAAAATAGAGTCCAATACTTTGGTTCTTTGGCCTCTATGCCAAAGTACTAATTGAGAAACTCAATGAAAAAAGGATAGGAAACTTCTAGGGTTGCAAAGGCTAACTAATTAGCAATCACCTAACCCTTGATAGCCTTTTGACCTATGAAAGTCAGGTCAGACTCACTAAGAGCTAAGACCCATTTAGTAGCTTGACCCGAAAGTGGGGCTTAAAAATTAAGTAATGCAAAGGATCAAACTTCATAACCACTAATTTTTTATGGCTAAGCATGTAGTGTCTTATCTTCTAGGAAGCAAACACCACAACAAGGCAAAGCTTCTCTAAGGAAGTATACCGGGTTTCATAGCTAAACAAGATTCTATTGATATAGTAGATAGCTCACTATTTATTTTGATCATTATGTTGGGCCAACAAGGCCAACAAGGCTCCCAAAGTTTGAGTTGTGGTTGTTATATAAAGCATCAAATGCTTACCATGCATGGGAGAAACTAAAATAGGCAGGGAAGTGAGATACTTTTTTAGTTCATAAAAACACTCAAAATCCCATTGGAACACATCTTTCTTAAGAAGCTTAAGAAAAGGCTGACACTTATCAACTAACTAGGCTATGAAACAATGAATAGCTTGAAGTCGACCTCGCAAGCTATGCAACTCGATCAATGTGCGAGGAGGAGGCATGACAATGATAGTCGTTATTTTAGTGGGGTCCACTTCGATACCTCACCTAAAAATGATGAAACCTAACAATTTGCCTAATGTGACTCCAAACACACACTTGAAGGGCTTAATATGAACTCTGAACTACCGAAGTGTTAGAACCTTGTGGTTCTAAATAAAGATTTAATAAATAAATTAATAAAATAACATTAAATCAAATCACTTAAATCGAATCACTTTTTATGGTTTGAATCACTTTTCCACTTATAAGGGGGCTCCCTCCTTTAAAATATTAAATAATAAATTCTTTTTTCCTTGATGATTTGATATGGCTTCCGCTCATATCATATATAGACTTTTCAATCATGACTTTTCAATAATAATGAAATATATAATTAAATTAATAATTAATTATATTATTATTAATAATTAATTATATTATTAATAATATAATTAATAAATGTTAGGATGTAGGATCCTAACATGCCACTCCTCCTAGAAAAATCTTTGTCATCAAAGCTAGAACCTTCTTCTGATAATTTTCTCAAATTTATGAGGTGCTCGACACCAAAATATTTTTCAAGATGAATCCTCGAGAACACTCAGACTAGATAGAACCACAAGTTTATTACTTATGTATGCACTCACTATACTGTATTTTATTTCTCGTACGTGAACTAAATCGGTTTATACCATGGGCAATTACATCTTGTAGTCCACCAATGATCTCAGTGCACAGTAGGTTTAGGGAGGTAAGACAAAAAACTACATTCACAATAGGAGAAAGATTAATCATGGTCATTTTAAATGTTACCATATTCCTTTGCATGGAATTCACACCATATTTGAAAGGATGCATAGCAACTAGAAGACATTAGAGATTCACCAGCCATCATTGCAAGGAATAAAGGCGAGACAAAGATCTTGAACATAGATGCACATGCCTAGAAGATTAGGCAACAAAGGTAAGAGGAAGAGTTTTCATTGGAAGGCACAAATGAGCCATTGAAACTCACATGCTGGTTTGGAGGTCATCCATTAAATGAATCAGTGAAGGTGATAAGTTGGCTGACCATTGGAGGGGCACCATATTTAATAGCATTCGAAGCACCCAGGCAGAGATAAAGTTGTTGATAGCCACTAAGCCATAGTTCAAATAACTACACAACAAAACTGATGCAAATATTGGTTGCCAACACGTTGAGCTTACGCATTGTTCGAGACACGTAAATACAAATGGCAATACTTTGAGCTTGTGCATATTTCCTATGCTTTCATGCTATTTTTTTTTGTTTTCATTTGAAATGAGAACCTCCCTCACCAAGAAATGATGTATTGCGTACCAATAGCTTATCACACATATATTATCTTCGTATTTTAGGAATTTAATGTAAATGTTGTGCAAAACTATTGGGCTTCTCCTACTAAATTTATATTTTAAGGGGGAGTCAAGTTAAGCCTGCAACGGTGTGCCAATCCCTTGCCTGATATTGTAGCTATTATAATTTTTATTGATGAAGTAATTAGGGTGCATGTTGTCGGTACAGAGTGCTATTAACTAACATTTTTTATAATTTTAGGATTAGATTGGAGTCTAATTTTAGAATATACAATAGTGCATGGAAAATGTATGCAAATGTTAATACGCTATAACAGAAATAGACATATTTCCTAATTCATCTCAACTAATTTAATGCGTACTTTAGCATTCACGTGAACTTTTGCCATTGTTTTCTAAGGTTTCTTTAATTTTACCAGAAAGAGCATTGTACCACGTGTGGATTGCCCAACAGTGACATTATCTACGCTTTCCATTGCATGGTCGTGTTTCCCATTTTATGGTTTTTCACTTTCCTCAGGGCCTTCAACTTTGCATTGTTGTCAATGGAGCTGAGTTGCTACACCAAAACTTTGGTTGACTCAATGCCAATGACGACAAAGAAGGCATGGCTAGTTTTTTTTGGTGCATTACACTATTGTTTTTCTTATGGTTTCTTCCAAATTTGTTGAACTCAAATTTTAATGGAAGTAAACAACCTGTCATACATTATTGAAATATCCCTATCATATTTATTACACGGGCCTATATTATAGCTATGATGGGAGCAGAGCGCCCCACCAATATATTATGGTGGCAATTTGAGAATTGCACCTACGCACAGTGACGTAATGGGTAGTGTGTTGAAGCCTCCAACGATGAATATATAAAAAAAATTGTTATTAGATGATGCAAAAAAATATCCACTGCTCTCTACATACTTGGTATCTCCATCAATATCCATGTCATATGCATTAAATAACATCCAACAAAAAATGCAGAAGAAAAGGCTAAGGCTATCCATACCCATATGTTTCTACCAACATTCAAAAAGGATAAGTTGGTGATGAATGAGGAATATCCTCCTCTATTGGAAATCAGTAGCAACAGTGCATCTGGGGCTTCTATGAATGTTAGCTCTATTGCTTGTCATTCACCTACTCCATTAGATCTTTTTGGAGGAGGCCAAGGAGGTGGACAAACGACAATCATGTGAGAAAATTTTAGTAGCCCTGAATATTGTAGTATAACGGACATCCTTGGCCTTAGCACTGAGTTTATCTGAATAAACCATAATGCGATATAAATCACTCGCTTCATCTCTACTACCATCAAATGAATTGTATTATCGTTGTTTATTTTAATGTGAAGGAGTATATTTTTTGCAAATTCCATATATAATTCCATATTTTCCATGTCAATATCGTAGTATATGATTGGGGTTGTTCTAGGATTTAGAGCAGATTTTAGCTCATACTTTTATTTGCAAGGGTGACGATGAAACCAGGATTCATCACAACGATGAGAATCGATATTATTTGGATTTTCCCATTAATTTTGTCGTAAATTTCTCATTGTTTTTTGTATTGTAATGATTTGAACCACTAAGCTCATTATTGGAGAGATCTAGTTCTTCTAATTTGGCTTTCTCTTCTTCTCCTTGGGAAGAAGTAGATATATTGTAATTCGTATCTACGAAACTCACATCCCCACTTCTCAAGTCCACCCAAGTTTTGGTGAGTTTCCTTCGGTATGCAATGTCGCTCTAACATTCTTTTATTATGCTCCCAATATTGTTAAGGGAATTTCCTCAGGTATGCAATGTTGCTCTGACATTCTTCTACTATGCTCCCAATATTGTTAATATATTCCCTGACTTCTTTGTTGATCAATTCCACATGATCTTGCCCACACATGGCTCTGATACCAAATATTAAAACCTTACGGTTTTAAAAAAATAATAATAAATTAATTAATAAAATAACATTAAATCAAATCACTTTTGATGGTTTGAATCACCTTGCCACTTTTAATGGGGCTCCCTTATCTAAAAAATTAAATAATAAATTCCTTTTTCCTTGATGATTTGATATGGCTTCCTCTCATATCATATATAGACTTTTTAATCATGACTTTTCAATAATAATGAAATATATAATTAAATTAATAATTAATTATATTATTAATAATAATAAATAAATCATTTATTTATTAATAATATAATTAATTTGTTTTTGAAAAAATTATATTAAAACAATATCATTTACAAGTTGGGATGAGACTTCTCCCAACCTTAGCCAAAGAGAACACATGTTTACAATAGTAAAAGAATATTTGCATTGGAGCCAAATCTCCTAAACCATATCTCTACAATGGTTGTTCACCTATTTACAACTGTAAAAGAAGATCTACATTGGAGCCAAATCTCCTAAACCATATTTCTACAATGGTTGTCCAAATTATCTAAATACTATATTTGCTCCAATCTATCTAATCATCTCATCCTCAATAGTTGTGTCACTATGCCACTAAACCCCTACCTCCTTCTCAGTACCCATCTTAGCCATGAATTCTACCACTTTATTTAGATCTCTAATCACATAAACTAGAATCACATCATCTAATTCCCTCCACAATTCCTTAATTTGAGTGACAAGAATCCTCAACCTCCATGTCTTTAAAGCAAAGTTCCTCATGCAATCCAAAACTCCTACCATTATTTGAGAATATGATTCTAGGATTATCCTCCTGTAATATTTTTTTACTACCCAAATAGAAGTATATTTGATATATAAGGCTTCTATTTCATTGTTCGTGGTCCTTCCCAGGACTTACAATTCCCAATAGAGCACTGTTCCAACATGATTCCTGCAAACCACTCCAATTCTAGCTCTACCCGGATTACCTTTTGCAGCTCCATAAGTATTAATTTTAATCCAACCTTTTGGGGGTGGTTTCCAAATAGATATTTCCTAGCCCTCTTGCACTTAAAATTCCTTCTCCATTTTCCCTATAACAACCTGAGTTTCTCTTTAGCATGCACTTCCATAGTTTCTGTGACTTTTCTCCAAATGACCTGCCAAACTCCATCTAAAGATGAAAAATTTTCTCTAAAAATTCTACCATTTCTCTCCAACCACACTTGCCACCAAATGAATTTTAATCCAATATCCCAACCAATACAAAGATTTTTAGATTTAAATCTACCCCTATTCCATATTTTCCAAATATTAGTCCGGTTCAAATCACCATTAACTCAAATTTTATAAGATAAAAATCATATCTCCCAGATCTAATGCATGAATGGGCACTAAACATCAAGTGGTTAGATGTTTCCTCACTCTTGTAGCATAAAAAACATTGAGATGGACCAATGATTCCCCTACATCTGAGATTATCAAAAGTAAGAATTCCATTATTCATGAACTGCCAAGCAAAAAAGTTTAATTTCGACCAACCCTTTTCCTACCAAATCTTTCTCCAATTCTCAACCTGATATGCTTGAGGAGGAGGCTCTAGAAGAATCTTATCATATTCATCCTTCACTGTGTATATTTCAAGGCTCCCATAGCCCCAAGCTAATTCATCCTCCTCATCTCTACCTATGAGAATCATTTCTACCAAGATTTTAGTCATAATGGGTGTCAATTTAGGAGGGATTGAAATTGGCCACTCATCCAACTTCTTAAACTACTTAAACTTATAATCCCCCAACTGACTAGTGTTGAAATAACTATCAATTTTGACCCAACATGTAGTTTCCATGGCTATTTTTATTGGTTGCATTTCTGGAAATTCAACAATGATAGGTGGGTATTGATCCCATGAATCTGTCCAAAATTGTGTCTTCTCCCCTCTGGCCACTTTTCAAAATAATCCATCTTTCACTATCTTAAATTTAGAGTCTTCCACACTAATGAAACATTACCATCCAAAGGGAAATGACCCACCTAAATTGGGTTTACCTGTCCCAAATATTTACTAGTTAAAACTCTACTGGATAAAGAATTTGGTTTGGAAATCCACCTCCAGTAAAGCTTTCCAGCCAAATATTTATTCATTTACTTTGATCTCCTCAGTCCTAAACCTCCTTTTACATTGGGTTGGCTTACTTTATCCCAACATACTAAGGCCCATTTCCTCTCTCCTTTTACTCCTCCCCATAAAAAATTTTCTAGCCATCTTTTCCAACTCTTTCCATATGGTATGTGGGGCGGCAAGGATAGAAAAATTATAAATTGGAATGGCCTGAATTACTGACTATAAAAAGGTTAATCCACACCCATAGCTTAACCATTTGTGAGACAAATGATTTATTCTTTCCTTGGTACAATCTAAAATATTCCTCCAAAAATATATTTTTTAGTTTTTTTAAATGCAAAGGGACCCCCAAGTATACCACTGGGAGAGAAGTCCTCATGAATCCCAAGATATCTAAAATTTTATCTTGAAGCCTTTCATCAAGATTGAAAAAGTCCATTTTGGATTTTTTATCATTGATGACTTGGTTTGTGGTCCTAAGGTAGACATTAAATGTATCTCTAATCATTCTTGCTTCCCTGAAGTTGGCCACTCCCACCAATCCTGTGTCATACACAAAATATAGGTGAGTTAAAACCTCCTCACCCACCTTGATACCTATTAGCAAACCTTGTTGTCTTCTCCTCAAGATGATTCTACCCAAACCTTCAGCCAATATGAGAAAAATATAAGGGGAACAAGGATATCCTTGATAAAGGCCTAGAGTAGCTCAAAATGGTGGTGAGGGAAGGCCCTTGATTAACACTAAGTATGTCGGAGTAGAAACACAACTCATGACCCATTCTATCCAATATTGATAGAAACCAAAGGCTGCCATCATCTTTGACAAGAAGCTCCACTCCACCCTATCATAAGCCTTTAACATATCCAATTTTATGAACATTTCCCTATTACCAAATTTTTGCATTGAATGGATTGCCTCCTGAGCTAGAACCACACCATCCAAGATCTACCTGCCCTCTATAAAACTCCCTTGCTTTAAGGAGATGATGCTATGTAGAAGAGGTTTTAGCTGCTCAACCATTACCTTTGTGATTATTTTATATATGACATTGCATAAGGTGATAGGTCTATAATCTAAAATATGCACCGCCTCCTTCCCTTTTGGAATTAAGGCAATTAAGGTATGATTTAATTCTTTAAGCATTCTTTTACTACCTTTGGAATACTCTATAATAGCCATTACATACTCCTCCAAGTTGTCCTAGAAGGCCTAAAAAAACTCAATTGGAAAGCCATCTGGACCTAGAGTTTTTCCAGTGCTCATTCTAAAGACTGCTTTCTTCTGTTCCTTTCCATCAATGCGTTTAAGTAGAGCCTGATTTTATTCTTTAGAGATAATAGAGGGTATGACAACAAGAACTTATTTTTGAGCCTCTTCATCTTGCACCATACTTTCCTTAAATATTTTATAAAAATAATCCATTGAATGGAAATGCATACTTGGAATTATGTCAGAGTGTCCATTCTCATATTAAAGAGCTTCCATGTTGTTCGTCTGTCTCCTAGCACAAACAACCCGATGGAAAATTTTGGTATTTTTATCACCTTCTAATAACCAAGTGGTTCTTACTCTCTATTTCCAATAGATCTCCTCTTGGTTGTCAATGTGTTGTCAATGTCCTCAACCGCTTTATGCAATGCATCATCCTCTTATTTGAGATGCTCTGTAATTATTCCTTTCCTGAAGTGTTTTTGAACCTCATCCCATGTGGCCACCAATGGAGCTCTTTGGACCTGGAAGTCTGTCTTGTTAGCTCACCTCCATTGTTTTAGTTGATCCTTGGCATAATAAAATTGCTTGTGGAATCTAAACATTGTTGTCCCATACGTTGTACAACCCTCTTCCCACCACTATGGAATTTTCTTTCGAAGTTCCTTTTTTTGTAACCAAAATTTTTCAAATTTGAATGGTTTGTGATGTTGCACTGTCTTGATCCCCCCTTACAACAAAATGGAAAAGTATTCTAAAATTGGACCCTCCAAAATCTGAAATTTTATATTCCATTTCACAAATGCCTCATCTGAAACCAAAAAATGATATAACTTCACCTTCCTGCTATGTGGCTCCCTCCTCTTATTAGTCCAAGTGTAGTTGGTTCTAGGGTATTTAATATCCACCAAGTGTAATGCATGGACTTGGGAAATCATAAATTGATCCCCTGGGTCTAAAATTGGGGTTCCCCTTCCTAATATCTAGAGGATAATTTAGCATTAAAATCCCTAGCAACAATCCAATCTAACTCCTCCCTTGATACTCTCATGTTATGCATCACTTTCCATTGATGCATTTGACCATCTAGGTTTTGAGCCCCATAAAAAATTATGATTAAAACCTGCTCAACTGTCACATTGTTCCTAAAATGTGATGTGAGGACATCCCTCCAACCTATATGTTCTATTATCATCCATTCAAGAGAGTTCCAAAAAGTAACTATCCCCCCTGAGACCCATTGGGAAGCCACTTCCATATGACCAGCACCCCTCCAAAGTATATTTATTGTTTTACACATAAGATCCAATGATATTTTTGTTTCCTGAATAGTAAAAAAATATATTTTACATTTTTGTAAGTCTTCGAACAACAGATTTATGGGTTCTATTTTTTAAACCGCTAACATTCCATGATTTTTTAATCATTGGTTACCTTGAGAGCAATAAAAATCTATTGGTCTCACCGATCCTCTAGTGATCAGTTTTTCTCCTTGAACTACTTTCAATTCCTTATTTGATTTTCTACCCACTCCTTAAGAGCTAATATATTTTATCTCTTTCCACCTGAGTTATCCCTAGAGTTAGCCTTTCTCTATTCTTTTCTGCTATACCCATGATGACATCCTTAATATCGGTTGCTATTGGTTATACACTATCACCACCCCTGCAATATCTTATTACGGTAACTCATTGTACTCAATTACGTGCTCTAGTATGGGAGGAGGTGAAAGAGGGGCTTGAACATGGCTATTATTATTTTTATTATTCTCATCCACTCCTTCCATAAATTGTTCTTCTTCCTGGTCCACTAGTGTCTTGAAGATCTCATACCTATTGGAGGGCTTGAGTTGGGTTTTCTCTTTATCATATTTTTTATTTTGCCTTCTCCTTCTTTTGGGTTGTTCAAAACTATCTCCTTGTGGTTATTTACCTTGAGAAATGTTAGTTGTTTCTTTATTGAGTGTTGACTTACCCTTCTTAGGAATATTTTATATTCCTAGAGGAGCCTCCATTTTATGTTCATATTGTTTGGGCAGGATTGGGCTAAATACCCATATTTGTGGTAAACTCTACACCTGAAGGGCAATGCCTCATAATCCAATTGTTGAATCCAAGATAGTCCTACAAGTTCAAGTTCAACCTATGTTGGCAAAGGCTGGCTAAGATCTATTTCCATGCATAATCTGGCATTAACAATTGTGTTTCCTTCCTTTGTGTCTTTGGAAACACCCAAATTTCTTCCAAGGAAATTTTTAATAATTTCCAATACCTACTCACTCCAAAAATCCATTGGAAGTGCATACAAATGAATCCAAATTGGGATAGTAGGTTTAATTAGAGGATCAAATCCCACTCTCCAGGGCTAAACAAATAATCTTATCGGACCATGATTTATCTTTTCTGATTTGAAAGCCCTATTTCTATTGGCAAGTTAAGAAAAACTAATAATAAAATATACATTATTGATAAACCACAAAGAATACTCACCAAGAGGCTCCCAATTTTGTCGGACCTAGGAATGCAAAAAATTTAGGATAGGGTGAATACCCTTGAATTTACAGATCAAATCATAATTGGCTCTATATAAATTTTTTTCTTCTACCATCCTTTGCTCAATGACAATATTTGGCCTTGATTCTTACTGTGATAAGCATTCATTAACTTGTTGAGATGTTGATCTATTTCCAACAGTCATTAAGAGTATTTTTAATGCAGTTTTTTGTGCTTATGTAGTCTTTGTTGGAGATTTATTCTTTAACAAATCTGCAAAAGAACTTTGTCTCTCTAAAAGAGGATTTTGAGGTATCCCAATTGGGCCCTCATGGGGAAACAATCTTGTCCTTAATTCCACAACAACCAAAAATCTCTTCGACTACCCAATTGATGCCCTAGTTTTCTCTTCCAGAGCTCTCAAGTATAGTCACCTCGTTCTTCAACTCATTCTCTTATTAATAATATAATTAATTATATTATTAATAATATAATTAATAAATGTTAGGATGTGAGATCCACCTTTCAAAAAATTGTCTTGTATCATGAACATGATCCTATAGATGTATGGAATGACCCAGTCCACATAGTCTTGTAAAATATCATGCATCATATTGTGAAAAATATAAGTCATAGCCCTCTTATATGTGGCACTAGTATTTTTCAAGACAAAGGGCATGACTTTATAACAAAATGCACCCTATGGTGTGATGAAAATTTTCTTGGCCTGATCCTCAGGGGTAACTATGATCTGATTATATCCCAAGAAACCATCCATGTGTGAAAGCATGCCACATTTGGCAGTAAAATATATGATCTAATCTATGTTGGACAAGGGAAAATCATCCTTAGGACATGCTAAGTTAATATCTTGAAAGTCGGTACATATTTTTATTATTCCCATCTTCTTAGCTATAGGGATGATATTAGAGATACAATCAGAATAGTTGATAGCTTTTATAAAAATTAATGTCAAGGAGTTGTTGGAGCTCCTCCTTGACTAAAAGGGTGACCTTATGATGCATCTTCCTAAGTTTTTGCTTAACAATGTTAGTACTAATCTGAACTACCAAATGATGCATAACAAGGGAGGTATCAAGCCCTAGTATGTTGGCATATGACCAAGAAAAAACATCCTGAAAGTCTTTTAATAGATTGATCATCTACTCATGTTTATCCATGGACAAGGCTTTACCTAGCTTAAGGATTCTAGGGTCTCCATACAACCTATGTTAAAATGTATGGTCTCCTCAATGAGAATGGATGACTCATCCTCAAAAGGGTGTAGGTTGGAATCACTCCTAGTTGCTCAAGGTCCTTAGAGACATAGAATCAAATTCCTCTTGAGAACTATAAGACTCAACCTGCGCAACGCAAGGGATTGATCCATCAAAGGAGAAACCATTTTGAGGGATATCCTCATGAACCATGTCATAAAGAGTGTTACCTTCAAAATACTCCTTTGCGATCATAACTAATAGAGAGGGAGAGGATGGTCCCTCATCCTCAACACTCCACTCCAAACCTTGATGAGATATCCTTAGAAGAGGCTCTTGAAGAGAAGGATTGACTTGATCTTGTGATGAAACATTGATTAAAGGTTCCTCACTCATATTTATATTTTAAATTGCTTAGTTATATGAGATGAGGAAATTGATGGACATAAATGAAGATCAGATTGGGTTTTTTCAACTAGTGAACAATATTCAAATGGGTGAGGATCACCCAAAATGGTGACAAATTTATTTTTAAATTCAGAATTCAAACATTGGTGAAAATTAGAAGGGACAACCCTCAGTGCATGGATCCAAGGGTTCCTGAGAAGAATATTAAAATATGCAGGGAAAGAAACCATATAGAACAAGGTATCTAATATCTTGGGTCCAATCCTAAGGGGGAGAGACACAACGTTGCAAGCTTCTTAGGACTCGTTGAAAGTTTTTATGATGATGTTAGACTTAGTTATATATTCCTTTTTTAATCCAAAATTTTGGCAAAAATGATAAGTGCATAAATTGGGGGAAGAACCTGTTGGTCATTTTGTATTCATTGGGAATTTTGTTCAATACTTTGGGTTCAATTTTTGAATGTAGAGGCAGTATATATTTGTATCTTTTTGTGATGTTTTAAATAATTGTACATTTTTGGTGCATGTTCCAAATGTTTCTTTTTGAAATTCTCTAAAAAATATTAATGGAGAAATTTTTAAAAGAATGAAGAAAACAAGTCATGAAAAAGAACTTGGTTAAATTGCCATATTTTTATGTTTTCCCTTCTTGAGGGTCAAATGTCCCATTCACCATTGAAATGGGTGAACATGTTTAAAAAAAAAAACTTACAAAGGCAAAAGCACTAGAGCGCAATGTCACATTCGCCCTAACATTGGGACGAACGCGCCGTTAGCCCTTCTTAGGGGCGAACACATTTTGATGACATTTAGATTGAGCATGCGCCCGAACCATATTGTGTTCACCCTCGTTCACCCTTCCCATGGGTGAACCAATATTTTGGTGAATTAGGATCATGTTTGCCTTTCCTAAGGGGTGAACGTCCCATTCACCCTCTTCAGGGGTGAATGTACTTCCATTATAGTTGCACGTACGCCTTTCAATTTGCAATGGGGTGAAATAGATGTTGAGGAAAAAATAAGTATGGGCGAATGGAAATTTGGTCAAAGATGCTAAGTTTATGCATTTAATTAAGAAACCCTCAGTAACTCTATTTTTTGGATCATGAAGAGGAAGGCGAGAAGAAACAAGTTTTCATGATTTCCAATGCACCAGAGGTGCTCTAAAGAATTTAATATCTCTTTTGGCAATCCGCACACCTTCACCTGAGTTACAGATTTTTAGGAATTTGTCTTCTTAGGAGGATGGATTTTCAAAGAATTTGAGGAGGATTTTGCTGGTTTTGTCTTTGATCTCGGGACATTTTATTCTCCTATGTATTTAATGAAAGAGGCAAAAACCTCTATAAATACTAGACAAATTTCATTGTAAAATGGGGAGTTAGACATTTTGCGAGAGATTTCTTCGAGCTCTCTGCATTAATAGAAGGCATCAGACTTTTGAATTTGTGAGTGGTCTTTCGTATGGTTACTTTATGTGTAATGTGCTTCTATTTTCATTCGCCCATCTAGTTTGTTGTTATATTTAAATTATGTTATTGGATTTAAAGTTGCTAATGAGAAAGCAAATGTTGGAGTATCAATTTGATGGTTGCCATAGCAAGATCATGAGCTTATTCTATTCTGTTTCCTTTCATAAATGCTAACTTGTGCTTGAGTTTTTTCTTGCTAGTTAGTGTAACACCAACCCTGTACTTTGGCCTGTGGCCATGTTTCCCATTTCTTTCTGCATTTTTCCAATTTCTTTCTCGCATCCTTAGTCTTTTACCAGAATTTAGTTTGGGAGCCATCCCTCTCTGGATATTGGCATAGAGGACATTTCTTTCCTCCAGCATTTCAATGTTGGTCGTATCTAGGGTGTGTAAACACAAAATTTAGTAGTTAGGCAGATATTTGACCAACAATTTTTTGGCACTCCCGATGGGACAGAAAAAGTTCCACTTCCAGTAGTGTTAGCTTTAGTGTTCACCTTTCTGCTAAGATTAGAACATCTGGCGACTCAAATTTTATCCAGAACTCCGTAGGTGTGAGGACAACGAAATTTGTCTCTCATGAATACAAGATCGAAAGCCAAGAATTCCAATAATCGAATTGAGTTTTATGAACTTGATATCCAAAGGTTAGGAGAGTATCCTCAAATAGCCACTTTTTGATGAACGTCTTCACTCCCTCATATCCCATCCATACCATCTATTTCATCTTCTCGATTATCTGGTGTGTTTTCCGCTCGCGTAAGTCCAGTGATTACTGCCACCAATTTTCCTTAGCCTTTGCCTAGTACAACCGCTAGCGCTCCGTAGCCTATTCCCCATATTCTCATTCATATAGCCCAGAATCCCCCACCACACCAACAATAGCTCCCAAGGTAGTTCCCCGCATGGAACAGCTCTGGAGATTTGAATTTGCAGGCGCAAAATCCAATACCTCAGGCTGCTCTAGAGATTTGAATTTGATGCTATTGCTAAGAGTAAAATTGCTATATTGGTATCGATCCTTGCAGCCTGGTACCATTACTTCATGAGATCAGTTGGCATAATTACTGATTAAAAAATTCCATGAGCAAGCTGATCCATATTCTTTATTGCACCAGTTCACCATAATTCAAAGACATCCATAAGAAGAGCTTGCAGATTTTAATGTTCAATTTATGTGAAGCTAGCAGAGGGTTCTATATGGTTTACAGTCAATGCTCAAACAAGCAACATTTTATTACCTCTGAGCACTTAGTACTAATATCGGTATGGTGATGCATCAAGCCAATGTGACCACCTTCCTAGATCTGTACACACAAGCTCAAAAGGATGAATCTGACATAATTGCTATGGGCACACTTCCTCCAAAGGCAACAATACTTATTCTTCGTAACCTCCCATAATATATTTACTTTAATGCATTCTCATAGCCTATGTCGTCCATGTATCTTGTCCCTTCATGGAATTTAGGCCCCCTGCAAGTGGACCCTATCCCTGTCTCGTAGTCATCTGCTATGAGCTTTCCATGATTTCCTACTCCATCTGTACCTCCATAGCTATCATATTTTTCTCTTCTAGTATTGCCAACGCTTCCAACCCCTTTACCATTACCTACGCCACAAGTACCTTTGTCGTTACCAATGCCGACCCCGTTGCCTATTTTGGATCCCCTCACTGCATTGCTACAAGAAGTGAAATCCAATAATGTGGCTTTGAGGATGATATCTAATGAGCTTACAATGGTAAGGAAAAAACAAGATGAAGTTGAGTTTCGATCAAGAAGATTTCAGACTCCACAAATCACCTGAAAGCAAGCATCTACCAACAGGGGACTTGAGAAAAAAACCACGGTGCAAGTAAATGATGAATTTAATGTGTCTGAAAGAGCATATTGGTGTTCTACATGCAATGATCCCCATGATGAAGATACATGTATGGTGCATTTGGACTATGTTCAAACATTGGTGGAAATCTCCTCGGGTGGGTAAGTTAATATGATTTGATAAGTGGAGCATAATTATATGATGCCCTCCTTGGGGCAAGTTTCAGTCCTCACTAGGTCTAGAAAGAAGCCAGTGACTGTGTATCCCATGGAGTTGCAGCCTTTGAAATTACCTACAAAACCAAAGGCACGGGAGGAAAAGCGGTCATCTCTGGTGAAGATTCCTGATATTAGAACCAAGGGACCTGATGTTGTTAAGGCAAAATATTTGTTTCCTATGCAAGCTCAAGATAAAGAGCAAGCTAAACCTTCAAGTTCGAAACAAAATATCAAGCTAAGGAGAGACTCAAGTATCCTTCGTTAACTAAAATGCAAAGGGTAGAAGCTACGCAGTAGTACCGAGATAAGTATAAGTAGCCTCTGGAGGAAAAATACTCAACTACTTAGAGCTACAGTATTGTGGAAGAAATGAAGAAAATCATAGCAAGGATTAGCTTGTACGATGCATTGCATTTACCTAGGAAGATTGATCTATTACAAGAATCCTTTAAGACTACTAAGGACCAAAATAAATATTGTTCGCAAACATTCTTGGCTCAGGTGCTCCCCATTCCAGTCATAGGGAAAAATAGGCCTCCCCCATTTTATTTATCCTTGAGAATAGAAGGGTGGATCGTGCATAATTGTATGATTGAGTCCGGTGCTGCAACTACTATCATGTCAAAGGTAGTATGCGAAGTAATGGGGATGTAATATACAAGGAGTAGTCTAAGAGTGTTGCAGTTGGATGAAACTCCAGTAAATAATGTTGGAGTAATCAAGGATATTCTAATTGTGCTCCATAGTATGCCTCAAATTACTGTCATCTAGAAGGTGGTGGTTGTTTATTTGGAGCCCTATTTAAGCATGTGCCTTTCGAGGGAATTTATAGCTAAGCTTGGAGGCTATATTTCCCTATATTATTCACATTCGGAGATACCATTAAAGGGGAGGAAAATCTGTATTCATAATGAGAAGCCTTCACATTTTCATATGAAAAGATAGAGGAGGCAGAACAAGCCCCAGGCATGGTGAACATGATGACCAAAGAATTGGAGGAAGTTGATCTAGTTGAAGAAGCACTTGATGAGCTTCGCCTGGAGGAATATTTCCAACTGATGGATTTCAATGCTATGATTGGGACATATATTGGTTGTTATTCAATCCAAAATATAGAACAATCCAAAAAAAAGGTCCTTGAGTCACCAAAACTTGTTTCACACCAGTTGTGGAAGTTGTTCTTTGATGGTGCTTGATGTAAGAATGGTGCAGGGGCAGGCATTGTATTGATTTATCCTGAGGGGATACAGAAAACGTATTCCTACAAATTGACCTGGAGCTGCACAAATAACATGGTTGAATACGAAGCGCTATGCCTTGGCTTGAAGAAAGCAAAGAAATTGGGAATTGAATAGTTGCAAATTTTTTACGACTCCGAGTTTATTGTCAATCAAGTTACAAATATATGCGTGAGCAAGTAGAATTATTTGAAGGCTTACCACAACAAAGTATGGGATCTGCTAGAAGCATATAAAGCTTTGAATATTTAGGCTATCCCTCGAGAGCGAAATAGACATGCTGATATTTTAGCCTCCCTTGGCGCTAATTTTTATCCTACTGAGCAAGTGGTTCAGAGGTCAAAGATAGTAAGAGTAATTTACAGGCCTTCCATTCCAGATAATAATCTCTATTGGCAAGTGTTTGATAATGATGATAAAATAGTGAATTGTCTGCTCAAAGAAGATGCCAATGTCGATGATAGAGTCCTTGTGGAAGAAGAAAAGCAAGCAATGATTTAGTTGAGAAATAATCATATTCCTAAGGGATTTATTTCATTAGAGAGCTTGTTTGATCAGAATGATAGGGCTGATAAACATAGGATTAAGGTGGATTCCAAGAAATGTAGAGAGTTGCAGTTGGAACCAAGAAAGGTCATTAAGATTGGGACTGATTACGAGTTGGACGATATTGAAGGAATTAGAAATATGTGCTATGAATATCCAGATATTGTAGCATGGAGTTATCAAGACTTGAAAGGATATGACAAGAATGTGATTTAGCACACGATTGAGTTACAAGAAGAAGTTAAGCCTTTTCGATAGAAACAAAGTCCTGTCAATCCTAAGATTGAGATCCTTATGAAGGTAAAATTGTTGAAGATGCTTGAGGCGAAGATCATTTATCCTATTAAGCATTCTACTTGGGTAGCGAACCTGGTTCCTATAAGGAAGAATAACGGGGACATATGTTTGTATGTTTATTTACAAAATTTAAACAAGGCATCACTCAAGTACCATTATCCTTTGCCCTAGATAGACCAGATTCTTCATGTTGTGGCTAGCACCCAGATATTCTCGTTGCTAGATGGCTTCTCTGGGTAAAATCAAATTTGGGTAAAATATGAGGATCAATATAAGATGACGTTTACTACTAAGTGGGGTACATTCGCTTACCAGTGAATGTCCTTTGGGCTTTCAAATGCTGGTGCCACTTTTCAGAGAGCCATGGACGTCACCTTTGGTTAGTTGCTGAATAAAATCATTGTAATATATCTTGATGATATGACGGTGTTTTCACATCACAGGACAGATTATTTTACTCATCTAAGGTAAATATTTGAGATGTGTCAAGAATTTTGGATTTCCATAAACCCAAAGAAGTCAATTTTCATGTTTAACTAAGGTAAATTACTCGGCCATGTGATCTCGCAAGAAGGATTGGCCATAGATCCTGCACAGGCCGAAGTGCTCATGAAACTGTCGTTGTCCATTAATAAGAAAAACTTGCAGTCCTTCTTTGGGCAAATAAACTTTATTTGCAAGTTTATTTCTAATTTTTCTCAAGTCGTCAAGCCCATGACTGAGCTTTTGAAGAATAATGTTGAGTTTAAGTGGACAAAATCTAGGAAGCAAGCATTTCAAGATATCAAGGAGAGAATTACTCAAGCTCTAGTTTTGATTAATCTCGACTACTCCAAAGACTTCATCCTCTATGTAGTAGGTGAGTAGGAGAGTTATGTTGTAGTACTAACAGATAAACAAGATGATGTCAAGGAGAAGCCTATTGCTTTTTTAAGCTAGGTTATAGCACCACACTAGGAGAAGTACAATTTTATAGAGAAGCAAGTTTATGCAGTAATGAAAGCATTAAATAAATTTTGCCACTTTGTTTCTCAAATTAAGACTGTGGTTTACATTATTCATCCTGATGCTCGTAACTTTATAGTCCAAGGAGAATTGGGATAAAAGAGGGTCGGTTGGGTAACAAAAATATAGGAGTATGATGTGGATATTCGACAAATAAAATTGGTTCATGGACGTGCTCTATGTCAAGAGCTGACCAAAAGTGTTGTTGTTGAAATGACTAAAGCAAGTCATGAAGATGTAATATGTGTAAATCACACAGTAGGTGACAAAGATTGGACAGAAGAATTGATTGATTATTTTGCTTTGGGAAGATGTATGAACCGTCTTGATCCCTCACAACACTAATGATTCAGGTTGCAAGCACTTAGGTATGTGATGTTGTCTAATGGATTATATCATAAAATATTGATGGTGTATTACTCAGGTGTGTAAAGGCTTTTGAAAAGGAAAACTTTTTGGAGGAGTTCCATTCTAGGCTATCAAGAGGGCATTATGTAGGCAGACCCATGGCCTTGAAGATTATCCAAGTAGGTTTTTATTGGCCTACACTATTCGTAGATTCACACAAGATAAGCCAGTTGTGCGATAGTTGCCAAAGATATGTGGGTCATATCAAAAAAGGAGCATTACTGCTACATCCAATTTAGGTGGAAGCACCCTTTCAGCAATGGGGTCTTTATTTTATCAGTTTTATTGATCCACACTCTTCTACAGAGCACAAATATATCTTAACGACAATAGACTACTTCACCAAGTGAGCAAAATCCATACCCACGAAGAAGGCTAATCAGGAAACAGTGATCTCTTTTTTGGAAATCCTTATCACTCGTTTTGGTATACCATATTCTTTGGTAATTGATAATGGTACTCCCTTTATCAGAGCTAAAATTATAGAATTTGCTAGCAAATATGGTATTTACCTGAAGACATCCTCCAATTATTACCCACAGGGGAATGGATTGGCTGAGTCTACTAACAAAAATTTTCTATGGATTCTAAAAATGATGATGGGCAATAACAAGAGGAATTGGCATTTGTTATTGAACCAAGAACTTTGGGTCGATCGTATTTCAATAAAGAAGTCTATAAAGACCTCTTCGTATGCTTTGGTTTATGGAAAAGAAGTCCTCCCTAACCACATTGAACTACTAGTGCTCCAAAATTTGCAAATGGTCCAAGATGAATATGAAGAATATGATCCTATGAAAGCAAGGTTGGCATAGTTGTTGCAATTACAGGAAGAAATGGAGCATGCTTACCTAGATTTTGCCAAAAATTCTGCAGAGATGAAGAAATGGTTTAAAAAAAGACAAGTGACCGAAGTTTTCAGGTTGGTGAACTAGTACTAAAATGGAATGAGAAGAAATATAAGCATGGAAATCATCATAAGTTTGAGGCCATATGGGAAGGACATTTTTGTATCTCTATTGTAAACTCTACTAATTCTTATCATCTCTGCGACATGGACAGTTACGAGCTCCCAATTCTGGTAAACGGACTTCATTTGAAGGCCTATGTTATGTAATTGTGATCTTCTAAAGGTAACACTTTGTACATATGTAAATATTCTCTCTGTATTTTATGATTTTTGTATATAAGTGGATATATATATAGACATTCCAAAAACACAAAAAAAAGAGAAAGAAGAAAAACAAAAAAAAAAGGAAAGGAAAAGCTTTTTTGCCCCAAGAACGATTTAAATTTCTTCGTTCACCTAAAAATAAAGTAATGACAGCACATATTGAACTTCATGTCCGTCCTTTCAATGGGGTGAACAGGGCGTTCACCCAGGTTAAAGTGCGAACGTACTTTAATAATGTCACTAGGCAAAGAGAGAAAAAAAAAAAGGAAAAAGAGGGAAAATTTCGTTGGGCTTTGTTTTCCTTGAAATTTGCTTTAAAAAAGCAAAAATAAAATAAAAATAAAAATAAAGAAAAAAAACGTGACATTTTTAGAAGGGATGAAAAGCATGTTTGAAGTTTTTGAAGGGAATCCCATTTGATAAAAATCATGCCCGCAAAAATCTTAAGACGCAACCACCTGTATGAAAAGATAAAACACTTCCATGCAAATTTTAAAATCACTAAGGAATAGTTGAGTGCCCAAGCATTTTCACCAAGTGAGGGGACAATAGTTTCGGGGCATGTTGTGAAATAAATATGCCTTTGGGTTACGTGTCAGTAATCAAAAGTAGGAAGTGCCAGAATTCAATCATAGTTTCAAAGCATGGGAAGTGCTCAACTTTACCTTTCCAAGGTGACTGCAAGCATTAATTTTTGGTAGGCGAACGGCTAGGTTGGCTCCCCTAGTAATTTTAGGGTTCCTGGGCACACTTTTCTAGGTATGAATGTGCAGCGCAGAAGCACAACTTTCCAAGATAATCTAGTGGTGAATTAAAGGGAAGGGTGTTTTGTGCCTTGGAAATAGCGTATGAGAGGTTTTTCAAGGATTATTCCTCTCCGAAGACATGCCTGCATTTAATTTTGTAATCACTGCAGTAGCTGACATCACTCCTATAAATTTTTGAAGGTAAAAGGATCAAACTTGTTTTCCCTTATCATTTAAAAAAAAAAATCCTACTTTATTGTACCTTGCGTTTCCAGTATAGAAGAATTTTTTAGAAGAATTTTCAAAGGTTCTAAAGCAGAAAATTGTAGTCACTCAGCGCTTTATTAGATATAATGGGTAGATGCAATAAAGAGCTAAGTGAGGCATAGGAGGTTGTAGAGGCAAAGCCGACTAAGAAGCGAGAAAGAAGTTCTAGGGCTAAGAAATCCTAGAAGAATGACTATGTCGACCTAGACCCCTATAAAGATGAAGTGGTAGAAATCAAGGATTGTTTGATTACACACAAGGGGATCGATCGGTTAAGACAATAAGTTGAGACTGTGGTGAGCTAGGGGGTTTCATTTAATAGTTGGCTCACAGTGCCTCATAATTCACAACTTTCATGGTACCTATGTTCGCCCATGCACCCATGCCCTGAGTTGGTATAGCTAATTGCACAGTTTTATGATCCTTTTACCAAAGTTGTGCGAAATGCCCGAAAAGAAATCCTCTTTACAATTACACCGAATGAGATTCGAGAATCTTTTGCATGTGGGTTGAAGGCCCCAAGTTATGCAGTAAATAAGAAGGTTCATACAGTCGAATAGGAAGACAGGTATGTTTCCATGGTTACTATGAGATAATTTATGGAGACACAACTCATAAAGGAGTCGTAGATGGGGCAGCTTCCAAATTTGCCTAAATCACTTTCAGAATTTAAGAGCCAAGATATTTATTCTATGCTTGCTTGGATTTTTGGGTTACCCTCAGACGAGACAGTGCATAAATGATAGGCGGCTATGGATCAATGTATTTGCAAGGTGGAATTTTATTCTCCTGGTGCTATGAGATAGGGTAGAAATCCAATTTATTTTTATTGGGCTAGGTTTATTTCTCGAAGGCTTAATTCGTAGTTGTAGAAGTTGCAGGAAGGAAATTCTAAGTCATTTCAGCACACTTCGCTTCTAGTTTGGTTCTTTTTCTTTCAGATGCAGCATTGTTTCTCTTTTATCGTAGTAACACAGTCGTGCAAAAAATATGAGCCTTTACCTATTTACAAGTGGACTCAGGTGTTGACAAAATGAGAGTCTGTGTACAGCTTTAATAGCTGGTTTCTAGGGCCTACGATTGAACTATTGTGTGGAAATTATGATATGGCACCACGTGACTTGAGGGATGCCATTGTTTTAGAAGATAGGGGTGATATCTTTTTGCTCACTCAAGGCATGGTTGTTCAAATTTTTGGGTACATAGGTAAACCATTTTTGTTGCCTTATTTTGCTACTGTGCACATTTTTGCAATGGAATTTGTGCATCAGGAAGATTACGTCAATGACATATACGATGTTGGGCAAGGGAAGAATACAACCTGTACTATGCCTTTTAAGTTTGGGGGTATCAAAGTAAACTAGGTTGGGCAAAATCACCTTTTGACGGTGGCGCTTCAAGACCTAGGATTAATTGAATTGCCTCAACGATGGCGTTATGACCATCTCGATAAATTTTTAGAATTTATCAAGGCAAATACCTTTCATTGCTGCCCATGCCTAGATATTCAGAAGTGACATAACAATTTTTATGGGCCAGACATGAACTGGCACATAGATAAAATGTCCTCCCTTCCTCCATGGCATGATTATTATGAGCAGGAAGTGGAGTATAATCCTGAAAAAAATAAAACACATATTCCTTCTCCTGGTCTATTTCGAACTATTAAGGAAGCTAACCTGACATGGAGTGAGGAGAAAATCATGAATTGGTGGGTGATACGCATTCATCGCAGGAATCCATATGCTGTTTATGGGTTAAAACTTGATACTTAATTTTTCGAAGATTATGATAAGTTTGTGGAATCATATCAACTCAGTGCTTTCACCACCATTTTGTCGCAAAGCTTTCAACAGTCTGAAAGTGACAAAAGTGAACCTGAGCAGGAAGACCCAGTGGTTGAAGATGAGACTAAAAAGGAGGATGAAGAGGAAGAGCAGTATACTTTCCAAAGATGGTATCAAAGGGTGAAGCATTCTCAAGAGGATTCTCTCATGCCCAAGCAACAAAAATAGCCGATGGTACCCCCATTTCCAAAAGAGGCCAAACAGCCTCGAACCAACACAACCCTTACATCTACTGTTATAGCGCCCATGACTTTGGGTGCCACAATTTTTGTCGTGCTAAGTTCTATAGCCGCTTCTGTGCCGACGATGAATCCTTCACCCAATAACAAGCTCCCTACTTCATTTGTGTAGATATTTCCAATGGCACAGTAAGAGGAAGAGGAGCAGCTTTCCAAAGATTCACATGTCAAAATTTTGGATGAGGAAGTAGTTCTCGATGTTGGAGAGCCAGAAGGAGAGCAAGCAATGGAGTTAGTTGCACAACCTCCTCCATCAGCTGAAAAAGTGGCACTTACACCCCAAGGTATGTCATCTCTTCCCTCTTCTTCTCTCTCTCTCATGGAGCATGTAGTAGTTTCTTCTTTGGTCCCATCTGTTACATTTTTGTCCCTTCCACTCTCTATTTCTCCATCCTACAGTGTTTCGTATGTTTCATTTTCCATGGTATCCTCTTCTACTTCTACTCCTTCTGCTTTCAAAACCATTGCTACTCCTTTTGTTCCTGCTCCTTTGCCCTCCATTTCTTTCGGTTCATATGCATCTGGGTCAAATCCCTTTTCACATTCCCTTCCTTCGATCATCACTACCTCTACCATCATCATTGTTAGTATGCAAGATCCACCCAGGATTAGCGTAACTGTAGCTGCACTCGTGTCTACCACCTCATACACCCTTTCTCCCTCTTCCACATCCATTTCTCTACCTCTACCTGTGTCATCTGTGTCTTTTTGGCCTAACTGCTCAGAGGTTTTTATCCCTTTTACACCATTTTTGGAGATGTAGACTGTCCTAGATGTGCAAATAGCCCGAAAGTAGCCATATGTTGAAAAACTAAATCAGGCGCACCTGAGCTCTTCACAATGGTTGAAAAGTATGAGGTGAAAAGAAGCTTCGATGCCAGTGCGACCAATTAAGAAGGTGGCTTTTGATCCAATCACTAAGGAGGCTCATGTTACAACATTCACTCCATTGGTCCAGAAAACCTAAGAAGAATTACAGCTTGAAGATTACATTTCTAAGACTATAACTGAAGATCTAACGCAGATTAATCCCATTGAGAAAATGGGTAATATGTAGGTGGATATGAGCTCATTGTATTTGCACGAGGAGCACTATAAGGAGAGATATTTTGAGATGCAAGATAAAGTGCTTGAGCTTGAAAATGATTTGGCCAAGAGTAGGGTGACAATGGAGAAAATAGCCACTAAAAATGACTCTACGCAATCAAGTGAAGATACACTTGAAGGAGCGCGATGCCGCTCGAATTGAAATGCATAGTCTTCAGCAGCAAGTAGAACTCAAGAAGTAGCTTGAAGAGAAAGCCATGCCAGTTGCAAGATTTTTACGTGACAGCGTTAAGGATGCTTGCCTCTGCTCAGTTTAGAATTCTATAAAATTGGTTGTGCACATTGTTAAGGTACTACAGTACTTATAGGAAGTGTGGATACAGATTCATCTTGGGCAACAAACAATTGATTCCATGGAGGAGCTGCTTTCACCCTATATGGAGATGGCTGTAAAAATTTAAGCTTTTTTGAATACTACTTTGCATATTTGCCCTCTCAACGAGATGGATTATGCTTGGTCCCGAGCATAGATAACGCTATAGAGCTATTTTCAGTGCATAGACCTAGTAAGGGAATGGCGTGCTATTATTAATACGATTAAGCACGAGCATGTCATTTCTATGTCTCATTTTGAGACTATTGATCAGTTCAGTTTTACCACCTTTGTAGATGAGTGGGGCGAACCTCTTCCAATGGAACAGTTGCAAGAACTCTGGCATACATTCATTGAAGATACTTCAAAAAATGACGCCTTGAAAGAACCCCTTGCTGAAGTACAAGTATTACCTTTGATGGATAAGTATACGCGCTTGGATCTGTCACTTTACAAATTGGCTTAGCATTTGAAGCATCTTAGCTTGATAGATGTGCATAATTTTCTCTTCGTTTATGAGTCCCTCAGTGTTCATTATTTTTTTAGCATTGATGCTTCACGTGATGCTATTTGTACTTATGATATTCTTTCAGAGACCATTACAGAGCAAGAGGAACAATCAGTGGCAGATCGTGAGGCAGCGATGAAAGCAGTAGAGGATGCAAAGCATGCTGAAGTACTCAGGATTTCTATCGATAGAAGAGCAAGAATGCGTAGAGAAGGCGGCACAGAAAAAGGCATCCACAACAAAGAAGACAGATTCAGCTAAATCAGTTGCATCAGCTTTAAAAATGGACTCTGCATCCAATGGATAAAGGCTTGGGTTCACTTGCATCCATGCGAGCTGGATACCCCATGAGTCACCAAGATATGTTGGTCATTTTGTATTCATTGAGAATTTTGTTCAAGACTTTGGGTTCAATTTTTGAATGTAGCGGCAGTATATATTTGCATCTTTTTGTGATGTTTTAAATAATTGTACATTTTTGGTGCATGTTCCAAAGGTTTCTTTTTGAAATTATCTCTAAAAAATATTAATGGAGAAATGTTTAAAAGAATGAAGAAGACAAGTCATGAAAGAACTTAGTTAAATCGCCATATTTTTATGTTCACCCTTCTTGAGGGGCGAACTTCCCATTTGCCCTTGAAAGGGGTGAATATGTTTAAAAAAAAAAAAACTTACAAAGGCAAAAGCACTAGAGTGCAAGGTCACGTTCACTCTAACATTGGGGTGAACGTGTCATTTGCCCTTCTTAGGGGCGAATGCGTTTTGATGAAATTTGGATTTCACGTGTGCCCGAACCATATTGTGTTCTCCCTTCTTGAGGGGTGAACACCCCGTTCGCCCTTCCCATGGGTGAACCAACATTTTTGCATATTAGGATCACATCCGCCCTTCCTAAGGGGTGAACATCCCATTCGCCCTCTTCAGGGATGAATGTACTTCCATTATAGTCGCACGTGCGTCTTTCAATTTGCAATGGGGTGAAACATATGTTGAGGTAAAAATAAGTATGGGCGAATGGAAATTTGTTCAAATATGCTAAGTTTATGCATTTAATTAAGGATACCCTCAGTAACTCTATTTTGTGGATCACGAAGAGGAAGGGGAGAAGAAACAAGTTTTCATGATTTCCAATGCACCAGAGGCGCTCTAAATAATTTAATGTCTTTTTTGGCAATGTGCGCACCTTCACCCGAGTTACAGATTTTTATGAATTTTTCTTCTCAGGAGGATGGATTTTCAAAGAATTCGAGGAGGATTTTTCTGGTTTTATCTTTGATCTCAGGGCATTTTATTCTCCTATGTATTTAATGAAATAGGCGAAAACCTCTATAAATACTAGACAAATTTCATTGTAAAAGGGGGAGTTAGACATTTTGTGAGAGATTTCTTTGAGCTCTCTACATTAATAGAAGGCATCAGACTTTTGAATTTGTGAGTGGTCTTCCGTATGGTTACTTTCTATGTAATGTGCTTCTATTTTCATTTGCCCATCTAGTTTGTTGTTATATTTAAATTCTGTTATTGGATTTAAAGTTGCTAATGAGAAAGCGAATGCTGGAGTATCAATTTTATGGTTACTATAGCAATATCATGAGCTTATTATGTTTTGTTTCCTTTCATAAATGCTAACTTGTGCTTGAGTTTTTTCCTGCTAGTTAGTCTAACACCAACCCTGTACTTTGGCCTATGGCCATGTTTCCCATTTCTTTCTACATTTTCCCAATTCCTTTCCCACATCCTTAGTCTTTTACTAGTTTAGAATTTAGTTCGAGAGCCAGCCCTCTCTGGATATTGGCATGGAGGACATTTATTTCCTTCGGCCTTTCAATTTTGGTCGTATCTAGGGTGCATAAACATAGAATTTAGCAAATAAGCATATATTTGACCAAAAAAACCATTATCGATCAAGATCTGTTTGATAAAATTGTCTCCAATAAATGCAGTGGTATAGAGGTAAGAATCCCCTTGTAAGTTTGAGGAAGGAATATCATCATCCAAAATCTGATATGATGTATCCCAAGAGAACTTATAACATTAGCCATAGAAATAGGGGAAATATCTTGAGGAATAGATTGTTGTCTTAGAGGCTCTAACAAATCTTCCCTATGAATAGGAAAATATTGCAAAAGTTCTAATAGAGAGATCTTGGTTGGGGTACTAGCTCATTATTATCAAATTTCAAAGGAGACTTTAGGTTGTGGCTTCAACACTAAAGGTGGGTTTTTTGATCTTGTGCTCCTTTTTAGGTATTCTTAAAAACTAATATGGGTTTTGGAGGTTGGTTAGATGAAGAACTCATCTCCTATTGAGAATGTTGAGTAGGTTGATTCTATGCTTGTTTCCTTGTATTTATTGCTATCATTCCAACCATAGTATCATAGTGAGGTGACACATTATGATATGATACTTTCTTAGCTACTTACTGACCATGCTTAGGGAGGGGATCTTGGAATATTCCCACATATTAATTAGTTTTGGATGCTTATTGAGTAGGAGGTTGATTTTTTGTTGGAGGATTGGGTTGAAAACCTTCTATAACAAGGTATCCTTCATCAATTAGGTTTTGGACTACATGTTTCAACCTCTTACATTCATTTTTCATGTGCTCCTCCACTCTATGATATTCACAATGTTGTCTAGGCTTATACCAATCAGCCATAGTATCTAGTTGCCTTATGGGAGGTAACTCAATCATGTTAGCTTCGAGAAGCTGCTTTAGGATCACTGTCATAGGTATGTTGAGTCTTGTGAAATTTCTTGGTGGATGTTTTTGAGGTTGAATAAGCACCATCTTTTATAGGGTGTTAACAACACTATTAATAGGTCTACTATTTGTTACCCCATCACCAACCACATGCTTGTTCTTATACTAATTTTTAGTGGTCCTATCCTCTTTTATCTTAAGTTGACCTCTCTTAATAAGAGCTTGCTCTACCCTTCTTGCTAGATCTATAGCTTGATCAAAATATGTGATAATTCATAAGAGTTTTGTTCTTGTAAGTTTCTAATAAATATCTCAAGAATGTCTCAAGGAGGTAAGGTATATCTCAAGCATCCAACTAGACTCCTTCAACGAGACAAAATTTCTAAAAAACTTTTATATTTATTTTGTTTTAGCATATAGACATATTTCATAGTCACATTATTTTTTACATAAGCACCAAATTGTTGAACAAACATTTCAGCTGTCTCTTCAAAATTTATCAGAGAATGATTAGGCAATTGATAATACCACTCTAATTCCATGCCACCAAGACTCTTAGGGAATGTTTTTAGTAATAAAATGTCATCATATATGATATCATGGCATGTTGTACTAAACATTATTAAATTCTTAATTGGATCTTCCATTCCTTTATAGATAGGCAAAATCGATATCAAAAAATGTTTGGGATAGGGCCTAGCGGCAATGATAGGGTCTAAGGGTTGATTGCACATTTCTCTATAGTTTTAGGTGAAACTAGATGATTGAATCATGTCAAATATTGAAACTAATTATTTCACCACATTAGTTAAACTTTGCACTTCAGGATTGTTGTTATGCAATACCCTTAGGTTCCCTATGGAAGGGATATAGATAGGTTGTTGGAAGGGAACTTGGCTCATGTTGGAGGTATTAACACTTTTATGGTATGAGTTATGATATGCGATATCTTGTTGTGGAGGATAACTAACATTTAGAGGAACAAAAGCTTGAATGTTGAGATTAGCTAAATGAGAAAGAAATTGAACATAATCAGGAGATGTACTACTAGTTGAAGGAGCTTGTGGAAATTTTCCAATGTTGGTGGTCATAGTAGTAGCATATATTGGGTTGTGAACAATATTATCATGATGTGAAGATTCAATCAAGAGATCATTATGAACATCTCAAGGGAAAATGGTTTGATGATGAGATGTTCCAACTTCCTTGAGTTAGGCTTCCTCTTCCATATATTTATCCAAGGTATATTTATGATGCTTGTAGAAATTCCAAACATGTTCAAATTATTTAAAGATAAGGTTCCCATTGGGTCCTGTTGGCATTTTTTCCACATTTATTGTCATTATTGATTATGCATGCTTAAGCTGTGGCCCAATGCAATTTTGTGAGTTTCGATGATTAAAAGCAGTCCAAAATTAAATATTTTGTGGATTTCCAATGCGGTCAAGATAGAAGAACACCCAAGCTACCAGAATTGAAGATTTTATTTATTCGAAGCTGCTGTTCATGGATTGTTCTAACGGTTCATACATATGTTCGAGAACACAATTTAATGAAGACTGTCGACTCTTTATGGCATTTAATTTTTTGATCTTCAAGGCTACGATTAAGGGGATTATGTTCATTGTTTTTGTTGCACAAATTGTAGATCTCAAGGAGGTCCGTTGTAAATTTTAAATGCTGCACAGAGGTCGGCCCTCTATAAAAACCAATGTAAATCTCATTTGCAAGTATCGGGAGTTTTCTGCTAAAAGCTTGAAGTTCATTTGCAAGAATGAAAGAATTGGCCTTTGATTTTTCAAGCAGCTGTTTGTGAGATTTTCCTTTCTGTTATTTACATTTCTAATAACACTTATATTCCTTAGTTGTTGTTTCATTTGAATTCTGCATATTGGATTTGAATATTGCCAGTAAGGGAGTGAGTCCTGGAATGTAATCTTGGAGGGATTTTATGTGTACGGTTGTGAGGGAATTAAGTTGATATCTTCTGTTACTTGTTGTTGTTGTACTTTAAGTGATCTGTTGTTGTTCTTCCCGATCTTATAACTTCGGCTACGGCCATATTTCTCGTTTCTTTCCGCAAAGTTTTAATCTCTTTCCAGCAACTCTAATCTTAAAACAAACTTAGTTTAGTAAGGGAACCAGCCCACTCTGGAGATTGGTCTGGGAGCCATTTCTTGCTTCCAGCCTTTCAATGTTGGCCGGGTCGAGGGTGCAGTTTATATAAAAATCCTTTCCTGTGGCAGATTCGTGACCAACATTTTTTGGCACGCCCGGTGGGACAGACTTCTTCTGTCTCAAAAATATCCACATTTGTTAATACCCCGGAGGTCTCAAGATTTGATGAGCTGTCTTGGCCTCATAGCGGAGATTTGTAAGTTCATCTGGCGACTTTGCTGAGTTGAAGATCCGAATTTTTTTTTTTTTAAGTTCAAAGAATGTTCATTTGGCGACTCTGACTTAATGGTGATAGCCGTGATCCCGTAGACCACTGCCACAAAGGCGAGGGTTTTTTCTAGATGGGATGATCCTGGCCCTCTGAATCTCCAAATCCGGCATGAAATTCCCAAAGGTGCCCTGAAGGCCCTAGCAAAATATGATGGTACCGAAGGCATGGCTCTGGAGCATGTTGAAGATATTGCTACTTTGTCAATGATCCATGTCATAAATCATGAATATGTCATGATCAGACTTCTGGTTCAGTATTTGGAAGGAAGGGCATTACAGTGGTACAGACTGCTCAGGTGTCAAAGCATCAGCTCATGGGATGATCTAGCGGGAGCACTAATCAAAATATTTGACGAAGATCCCTTTTACAGTTCTTTGGATCTCTATCAGTTTTTAATGTACATCAAGAGAGCACCTCAAGAGAGCATCACGGAATTCAATGTCCGATTCTTGAGAAGCTGGAAGAGAATTCCAGAAAAGATGCGACCGACACCCACCCAAGCCCACCTCTTCTATGTTTGAGCTTTCCATTCTGGCATAGGTCTCCTCTTGCTGCAATCAGGTGAACAAAGGTTCTCGCAAATCTTTGAGGAAGCAGTGCGAGCAGAACAACTTTTGCTCTTATCAGGTAAATTACCGTGGGAAGAAACTCCATCACTTTCTCCAGTAGTTGCTGCTCCTGTCTATCCCGTGCAGTATTTTTCATGCCAGATCCCTTATACTGAGCAGAAACCTGAGATGCAGTTGTGTGGAGCTCAAGGGACAGATCTCATCCAAAGCCAAGGATTGGAATATGCAAGAACTTTCCTGGCAATGAACAATATGGTTGCTTGCAGTTTTCATAAGGAGATGGATCCAGAGGATATAAAAGAAGAAGAAGAACAGATTCAAGTTCAAGAACCTGAGCACAAGGAGGGCACATATTTGCACCTTGTTTGTATCCCAGGGCACGACACACAAGCATTTAGTCAGAACCTGTTAAATATGTCAGATCAACAGGTAGAGTCTGAAGAGATCCTGGAGAAAGGACTGTTGCTAGACAATTTCTGTGATCGGATCCAGGAGTTGGAGGAACCCATTCTTAGTTCACAACCAGAGAACCCTTCAAGATGGTGGGATTGGCTTCAGTCATTACTACAATGGGTACCTACAGGAGCCCGTCATATGGTAAATTTCTTTGCTACATTATTTTTCAATTGTGTGGGTACTGGCATGCATGATAACTTGCCCATGTCTGAAACATGGAGAACTTCAGGAAGAAGCCAGCCCAATTTCAAGGACCGACTTAAGTATGATCGGATCTGTTCAGGACACTGCAGATTTATCGGATAACTTTCTGAGACTGGGTGTCTGGTGGTGACATGCCAATCATGTCATGAACTATTGTATATAGTATAAAAAAAAAAAACAAAAAAATAGAAAAGAGAAAAAAAAAAAAATAGGTATTGTTTTTATTTGTTCATCTCGGCTCTTTTTGCATGCGAGCCGTCGGTGCCCTTTTTTTTTTTTTTGTTCTCCTCCCAGCAGTTGGTGGCTTTCTAGAAAATTCTTCCTTTCCCTTCCCTTTTTCTTTCCTTCCTTTCTTCATCTTCCTCCTTCTTCTTCTTTTTCTTCTGTAGTAAAAAAAAAAAAAAAGAGCCACGGCTGTTGTTTCTTTTCCCCATTCCTATTATTCCCGTTCCTTCTTATCCCTTTCTTCTAAGTTCGATCATTTTACGCATTTATTTACAGTGTAGTTCATTCTCATTCCACGGCCTTCATATTTCCATTTCCATTCCATAAGTTCATTTACTTTCCTTCCATATCCATTGCAGCTGGTAGTATAGCAGCATTCTGTTATTGTGTCTACCACATCACTTTATCACTACATAATTTCATCATATTACTATTCCATTTGCATTTCACCGCCTGCGCAATCACAAGATCTCATTCCATTCATTTCCATTCCATGTTCAGTTGAGACAAATGCAGATTTCTTTAACTTTTGATTATTCAGCAAAAGTTTCTATTGCAGCATTCCACTGAGATGTACCACAGCAGCCAGCTTTCTGTTCTAAATTTTTATGACTCTGTGCCCAATGGATTCAAGCCTAGGATTCTTGCATACAGCAGAACTGTATACCCCGCGAGCCACCAAGAATGTTGGCTTTTTTACCACATTTATTGTCATTATTGATTATGCATGCTTAAGCTGTGGCCCAATGCATTTTTGTGAGTTTCGATGATTAAAAGCAGTCCAAAATTAAATATTTTGCTGATTTCCAATGCGGTCAAGATAGAAGAACGCCCAAGCTACCGTAATTGAAGATTTTATTTATTCGAAGCTGCTGTTCGTGGATTGTTCTAACGGTTTCATACATATGTTCAAGAACACAATTTAATGAAGACTGCCGACTCTTTATGGCATTTAATTTTTTGGTCTTCAAGGCTGCGATTAAGGGGATTATGTTCATTATTTTCGTTGCACAAATTGTAGATCTCAAGGAGGTCCGTTGTAAATTTTAAATGCTGCACAGAGGTCGGCCCTCTATAAAAACCAATGTAAATCTCATTTGCAAGTATCAGGAGTTTTCTGCTAAAAGCTTGAAGTTCATTTGCAGGAATGAAAGAATTGGCCTCTGATTTTTCAAGCAGCTGTTTGTGAGATTTTCCTTTCTGTTATTTACATTTCTAATAACACTTGTATTCCTTAGTTGTTGTTTCATTTGAATTCTGCATATTGGATTTGAATATTGCCAGTAAGGGAGTGAGTCCTGGAATGTAATCTTAGAGGGATTTTATGTGTACGGTTGTGAGGGAATTAAGTTGATATCTTCTGTTACTTGTCGTTGTCTGTACTTTAAGTGATCTCATTGTTGTTCTTCCTGATATTATAACTTCAGCTACGACAATATTTCTCGTTTCTTTCCGCAAAGTTTTAATCTCTTTACAGCAACTCTAATCTTAAAACAAACTTAGTTTAGTAAGGGAACCAGCCCACTCTAGATATTGGTCTGGGAGCCATTTCTTGCTTCCAGCCTTTCAATGTTGGTCGGGTCGAGGGTGCAGTTTATATAAAAATCCTTTCCTGTGGCAGATTCATGACCAACAGGTCCCTGAGTAGGATCAGTATCATTGCCAACTTCTTCATTTTATTCCTTTTCTATATTATGATTTTCTCTATCAATCTAATCATTCTCTTGAAAAATCTTATCAAAACCCGAAAGCCTTCACCCACTTCTAAGTTTGGGAGCCATTAGGACAAAGATAAAGGATAGAGTGAAAAAGGAGGAACACTAAAAACTAGCGAACACACAAGATTTTTAAGATGTTTTTAAATGTTTTTTGGTCTAAAAAAATAGAATTAGTGGTCTTATTTAAGTTTTCAAGAAAACACAAAGGAAGAGGATTCTTATCTTGGACATTAAGATGTGTCTTCATGTCAGGTTCACCAAATATGTATAGGGGGGAAATTTCCCTGTCGTGTATGATTCTTGGTTGGATTTACTAGGAGACAAGGTGAACCGTGGGGGTGTGTTATATTATCTACACTCGAGGATACAAAAGGATAGGTTCACCAGGAATATTTTTAGGACTCGCTTCAAGTCTGGGGTGGGAGTGTTAAATGTGTCAATTAAGCAATCACCTATTTTTGGTCTTTCTATGCTAAACTATGAAAATGAAATAACAATGCAAGACACACAGGATGCAAGAGGACAATGACTAACCCTAATATAATTCTTTGATTGAATGATTTCTAACCCTAGGTTGCAATAATAAAATTCTTTATATTTTGAGCAAGGGCACAAGGGAAATGCACAAACAAGACTAAAATCTAAATGCACACTATATGCTTTTATTCTTTTCAATGCCTAAAAAGTGGTTAAATATTTTTCCTTTTTATTTGTAACCTAGATTGTGAACAAGAATAGCAAAAGCAAACAACACACAACCTAATAGCTTTATCAAGGGAAATTATCTAATTTTGGTGTTTGATCCAAGATTTATCTTACATCTACAATATCCAATGTTTTCAAACCTACAAAATTACTTTACAACCCCTATAAAATTTGATCAGAATTTGGGGGCTTGCTTAGGCCACTATAAGACTGAGCTTGGAGGCATAGTAGTCAAGCTCCCTTGGTCATTTTATCTAATCGTTTGTAATAAAAATGATATTTGATCTTTGGAACAAAAATAGCAAAATATGTAAACATGAAACAACAAATGGAATGCAAACAGAATGGATTCAATTCTTGAACAAAAATGAAATTTGAAAACTAGGGTTTTGGTGATAAATAATTATCCCCAAGCTAAACTGATATGAAATACAAATGAAACAAAATAATAACAAAAAAAAATAAACACAAATAGATATAAATAGACTACAAAGGGCATGCAAAGTGAATCCTTAGGGTTTTGGGATGAAGAGTCACCCTAAAACTAAGCTAGACCAAATCCGCACCTTGTAGGATATCGAGCATGGATTTGGTAATAGCGTTAAAATGAATGCAAAGCACCCAATGGGAAAAAGCAACGCTTTCACAAAATTTGTGCACTATAGCGAATAGTATGCAGATTCACACAAGAGAGCTTAAAAATCCTTAAATAGAAATAAAAGCAATAGAACTCGGATTTAAAATGAAAATGAAAACCACTAAATACAAAGAAACACTTGGTGATCTCATGGAAGAAGCAAGAGCAAAGGTGGAAGACCTCTCCTCCCAAGAAGATAAATTATCATCAAGGTTTTCTCCACTTGCAAAATCCCTAGGAACACCAACAACAAAACACCAAAAGCACCAAAATATTGCACAAAATGCTAGCAAGATCACTTAAGCAAAATTCGAAGAGTTGATAGTGACTTGGTAACTTTTTTCAAACTAGGGGAAAGGGGAATCCAATCTCTTTATTTATAAAGGTCTTGGAGGGTTGAAAAGGTGGGAAAATTAAAACTTAACCTTTATTAGGTTTATTCACCAAAAAGATCGACTTAAAATTTAGGTTTTTAAATAAAAACCCTAAATTTACTAAATCCTCACCCTGTAAATTATCAAACGCAAATTTGGTCAAGGTCAATAAAAATAAGGTAAAACACAAGAAAATGGGGCTAAACTTGCTTCTAGAAATTTTAAGAACCTCTCAAAGGAAACCCAAGGAAAAATGAGTCATTTGGGTGGGTCAATTTGTTGTGTCCATATGATCAAATTTTGCATCATGGAAAAACAAAATAAAATCAATTCTCATTGTTGATAAACTTTGGAAACTAGTGAATGGAACAAAAAACAAGCTAGAAGATGAAAGAGGAAAACAAAAATTTGAAGAAGATGATGTGAAATCCCCTATGTTAATAACATTTGGGATAATTGATGAAATTTTGCCATATATAAGTGAAGCACAAACTTTAATAAATTCTTGGGAGAAATCATGCAAAATATTTAAAGGAAATAACAAAGCAACTATATTACATTTGTAGTCACAATTGTATTCATTAAAGGTTAATAGTGGAGAGAGTATAGAACTCTTTCTTCGAATATTAGAAAAATTAATGATAAGTAATTAACTCAGGGATAAAAAGTAGAAGACAAGCTTCTTGTTCAAGTCACATTAAGAGAACTTCTAGAGAGTTTTAAACATTTAGTCACATCACTTCAAGTGCTAAAAGAAACCATAACCTTTGATAAATTAGTTAATGTTCTTCAAGAACATGAAGTGGAGAATTTAGTCAAATATGAAATGACTAATAATGCTTTGATATCTAAGGAAAATATACCAAGTAACACTATAGCATCATCACAAACTCATCCTAAATGGAAACAGAGATATTATCACATATGCAATAAAAAAGGTCATACTACAAATTTTTGTAGATATAATTTTTCGAGTCAAAAAAATCAAATGAATGGACTTTTTTAAAATTTTCAACCAAGGCAAAAGTAGCCTCAATACCAATATGGACAACAACAACAATGACCAAGATAATAAAATCAAAAGGGCAATTTAGTCCAAGAAATTCAAGAGGTACAAAAGGGCAATTTAGTCCAAGAAAATCAAAACTAATGGAAATGAAATTATATCCCTTACAACAAGTATTTTAGAGACAATAGATTAAGATAAAATTGAATAAAATAATAAAAATGAAAATCATTCAAAAAATCATAATGGCATAGATGTTTCAGATAATGAAATTAAAGTAGTTGGAAATAAGAAAGCAAAAATAGTTGAAAGGTGCAAATTAGAATCTAGATCGTTTCAAAATTGTGAATTATATGTAGAACCAAATAAAAATAGATCATGAAAATAAATTTGAATTAAACTATGTATGGATAAAAAAACATTGACTGGAACAGGCTCATAGATATGTTAAAATATTTTTATGGTCACAAAAAAGTCTAATAATTATTGCAGGAAATAGTTTAGAAAATAAACACCATAACTTCAAGCAGTGCCAAAGCTAGAACAAAAGAACAAAAACCATAATCATAGATTGAATACTAAAGTCTTCAAGCCAAATAATGTAATATAGAGGGGTGTTGGAGAATATTACACTATTTGGTACAATGTAAAAGTACCCCCATGGTAATTGAGCTAAGAAGAAGTGTAAGCCAAGAGGGAATATGAACCAAGAGGAAATATAAGCTAAGAGGGAGTGCAAGCTAAGATTAATTCATGGTAGAAGAGCAATAGGTTCATCCAAAGTGCATCAATGCTTCAAACCCTTGCCATGAATGCATAGAACATTATTTCTAGAAATTTTAAGAATCAAAGGAATGTTGAGAAAAAAAAAGGGCTATTACAAGCCAAGAGGGAGTGCAAGTTGAAAGTGAGTGTGAGTAGGAGAGAGTGCAAGCTAAGACCGAGTGCAAGTTGAAAGTGAGTGTGATCCAAGAGGGAGTGCAAGCCAAGAGCAATTCATGTTAGCTAGTAAGGAAGGAAAGTCATATTTAAAAGCCTTAATGGGAAGTCAAGATGCCCTAGTTGGAGATAAGCAAAAGATCAAATACATGGCAAGTTCAATCTAGGTAGCAAAAGTTATAATAAAAGTGAGTATCAAGGATGAGATGATTGAGCATGATATAATGATTCTTAAAAGTAAAGGGTTAATATGTAAGTTCCATAGATCATGGCCAGGGTTTTTGGAGATTCAAAATTGGATCAAGTGGAAGTGGGGATTAAATTCAAATTACTCGATGACTTTTCTTCCTAAAGGTTTTTTTCTCATAACTTTTTCTATTTTATAAATTAGGGATAAAATAATGGTTGATGGCCCATGGTTTAGGGGAAGAGATACACTTTATTTGATACCATGGAATGAAAAAATAATTGTTGAGACAAAACCTATTAAGAAGCTTCCAGTATGGGTTAGTGTAGGTCAAAATGACCACATAAAGAGAAATAAGGTGATGAGCTTTTGAAAACTTTGAAGTGTGAAGGATAAGCATGGTATAATGACTTACCTTAATGCCACTAGAAAAATAGCCTAAAATATCCTGAGTGCAAGAAAGTGTCATGATTTTGTGATAGGTCATGATTTCACTAGTGAGAAGGACCAAAAATACCTAAGTGTAGGAAAGTTTCATGATTATGTGATAGGTCATGATTTCGTTGGTGAGAAGGACCAAAAAGACCTAAGTGCAAGAAAGTATCATGATTCCATGATAGGTCGTGATTCCATTAGTGAGAAGGACCAAAAAGATCTAAGTGCAAGAAATTATCACGATTTCACAATAAGTCATGATTTCGGTGGTAAAGAGGACCAAAAGGGCCTAAGTGCAGGAAGGTATCATAATTCCATGATATGTCTTTGTGTCACAGTCATTACTAGCTATAACAAGCACAATATTATGTGATAGTTTTAGTTAACCATGGTCATTGCAAGATAAACAAAGATGGGCACATTAAAAGAACAACAGACGGATCATATTTTAGGCTCACCTCCACTACTTACCTGCGTGCATGGAGCAGTCAATCTGTAGTTAGATATTGAGTATTTTATTCCATCTTGGACCAATGATACTGCATGATTCTTATACCAACTTGACCACGTGGCATATTGTTATAACAACTTTTAATTAAGCTAATTTTATATTTTAAAATATTGAACCATAGAGGTGTTATAAATAAGAGCACTGACCTCTTGTTAAAGAGTCAACTCTTAGGCATTTATGAGTTGTATGGATTAAGAATTTTTGGAAGAATCAATGCAATAAATATCTTCGTTTAACCTCTGGTTCAAATATATTGTAGAACATGTATGTATGAATGGATGAATGTTTCTAATTTAGCTAAGTAAATGTGCATGATATTAATTCTACTTTTTGGATTCTTGTTCATGTTTATTTCTTAGTCCTGGAACTACTAATATGTAAAGCTAAACATCGATTAGACATTATTTTGTATATGATAAAAGATTAGTTGGTTTGTTAGGAGGTTATAATGATTGCTTCATTCCATGGTCTTATTTCATTTCTTGTTATTGCTTAATCTACACCATATCAATTTCTAGCCTTGGCTACATTTAAATATCTTTCAAGCACTATTTTCTCTCCCCCATTATATTTTTAGATAGTTAGAACTTCTTAAATGAACCAACCTTCTCTGGAGATTGAACCATTTAAACCTTATATTTTGATCGTTCATTCAATGTTGGCCATGTCTTGGGTGCAATAATCAACCATAGGTAGATTTTGGACCAATAGTTTTTGGCACGCCTAGTGGGACCAAATCCCACTACATACATAGGTTAAATATTTGGTATTTTTATTTGCTCTATCTAATTCACCTGGTGACTCCATTTAAAATATCAAACCCATAAAATCTTTATATCCAATTTCTGGTTAGTATTGAGATACATGAGAACCATATCAAAAGCTAGAAATTTACAAGAACCAATTGAGTTTCTGGAATTACACCTTGATAGTCTCAGAGTAAATCTTGTTCTATCTTCTAGATCAACCTTTGCCTCTACCATTATTTCTAGATCAAAAACTGCTATAAATACTCCCCTTGCAATTCCTCCTAGTACAACTACCAATGGATCTTCTAGTACATCCAATATTACTTCTGCAACTTTGGTCAACATAGTAGTAATAATGGCTACCAATCAAAATTAGAACATCCAACCCTACCCTATGTGGAAAACTATGGGTCCCCTGAATCTAACAGTTTAGAACCCCATTCACCAAGTAGCTTTAAAAGCACTACCCATGTATGATGGCATTGGCAAAACCACTTATGAACACTATTAGGATGTGGCATCACTGGCAACAATTCATATATTATAGAGGAAAATATTATGGTGAGATTACTAGTTATATCCTTAAGAGGAAAAATTGTGTATAGGTATAGAACTATCCTAGACCAAACTATAACCACATAGGCAGAGCTTGTCGATAAACTAGTAGAAGCATTTAATGAACAGGATGATCCTTTTTCCCTTCTCACCTAGTTTACTATTGTTGGCAATTTTGGGTACCTTGAGTACATTGCCCTTGCTTAAGTTTAGTTGTTGTCATTGATGTCAAGAAGCTATTGGTAGATGTTGTTTTTGATGTCGAGGAACTATTGGAGAAATTTGTTTTTAAGTCCAAGGATGTGTTTTTGTTGAAGGTTTCTATTGGTCATTAAGTCTCCAAGAAAATCAGAGTAGCCCAGTTGCCAAAAATCCAGAAAAAGATAAAGTAGAATAAGTTTCCAAGCTGCTGGAAAAACTATCGCGATTTCGCGACATGTTTGAGGAGAGAGAAAGTCATGATTTCGTGACATGTAGGAAGGCAGAGGCAAAGCGGGCAAAAGTGTCACGATTTTGCGACATGGTTGAGGAGAGAGAAAGTTTGGCCAAAACTGTCACGATTTCGTGACATGCAGGAAGGCAAAAACACAACGGGCAAAAAGTGTCGCGATTTCGCAACAAGTTTCGAAGAAGTTGTACGGATGCAGAAAGTGTCACAATTTCACGACAAGTTGAGTTGGCAGTGTTGAGTTGAAGGAAGTGTCGCGATTTTGCGACAAGTTTCGAAGAAGTCATACGGATGCAAAAAATGTCACGATTTCGCGACATGTTTCATTTTCGCTAGTGCAAACCAAGAAAAGGATGAAGAAGCAAGAGGTGTCATGATTTCGCGATAGAGTTGCTGATGACATCAGCAAAAGCTGTAGCATCGCGATTTCACGACAGCAATGGAGAATAAGGCAGTGAAGTCTAGAGCATCACGATTTCCTGACAAGATTAATGATGACGTCAGCAAAAGCTATAGCGTCACGATTTCACGACAGCAACGGAGAAGAAGGCAATGAAGTCTAGAGCGTCATGATTTTGCGACAAGTTTCATGATGACGTCAGCAAAGGTTGTAGTATCACGATTTCACAATAGCAATGGAGAAGAAGGCAGTGAAGTCTAGAGCATCGCGATTTCACGACAAGATTTACGATGACGTCAGCAAAAGCTATAGTGTAGCGATTTCGTGACAACAAACCAAATAAGGTGTACGAAAAACCAATGCGTAGCGATATCATGACATATTTGAGCTTCGTGTGAGAAAATCTACAGGACTGCAGAGGCGGTTGAAGCCGACGAAGTTAACCTTGGCCAACGAAGGATAAGGTTTTACAGCCGACGTATTAAAAGATTGATCAACCGACTAAAGAACAAGATTTCATCTTGAGATTGTGGGTATTAAAGGAGGACTGTTTGAGCATTTTTGGGTGTGGATTGATGTGTGCTTTTGAAGCATGGCGTTCGTAGAGTTAGTGCGACAAGCAAGGTTCACAATCAAAAAAGCAAAGAGCGAAGTCCGACTGCAGCATCAAAGTACGTTTCGCTGAATCTTCTAAGTGTAGAAGTTTGTGCTATTGTATACACGAAGTATGTGCTATTGTTTATGAGAAGACTGTACAAAGAAGATTCTGTTGTGATTGTGACTGTGTTCGCATAGTTTGAGTAATATAAAGAAAAGTGCGTGCAGTAGATGCTGCTATAATTGCGAATGGTTGTGAAGAACTAACAGTGATCAAATGCTGCTGTAAGTTGAGAAGAGAATGCTATTGTAGTTTAAGAAGACTGTGCTACTATAGTTGTGCAGACAGTGAAGAATTGTTTTCCAAACCAAGTGCTGAAAAGAACAAAGAAAGAGGACAGAATTGTCCCATACCGAAGGACTGTGTTTTGGTGCGAGAAAGAGGACCAACTTGCTGTGACAGAGTTGAGGACAGAGATCTCCGACTAGAGCAGGGAAGACAGGTGTCTTCTATGGAAAGAATTCCACTTGCTAAGGGCAAAAGAGATAGAGGTCTTCTAGAGGATCACTAGCAAAGCAGATTTAGGGGAAGGTGTCTCCTTTGGGCTGAGGCTCATAAACATTGTAATCGGGAAGGATTCCCAAAGGTTTTGATATAACTTTTAGAGGAAAAGTTTTATCCGTGGAGTAGCCCACCTTGGGTGAACCACGTTAAAATGGGTCTTTTATGTGTGATGCTTTCTGTCTTGTTTAATGTTATGTTGATGCCACTGCTATCTGAAATTAAAATTATTAAATGGTTTTATCTTATACTATTCACCCCCCTCTCAGTATAAGTTCATGTTCTTCAATTGGTATCATAGCGGGTCTCTCCAGAAAAAGCCTAACAGCTTGGAGAAGGATCTAACAGAGGAACATGTAAATTTAGAAAAGTTTGAATTCGATCTTAAGAGTGAATTCTTCTTGGCCTTGAGAAAGCTTGAGAAACTCAGGGAAGAGAATTCTATTCTTAAGCAGCATAGTCAAGAAAAAGAGATAGCAAGATCAGAATTGGCTCAACATATTATAGATTTCAAAATTCTTGCTGAAGAAGGGAAGAAGATTGAACAAGTTCTAACAGAAGTTCTAAAAGAAAAAGTAGTTGATTGTGAGAAACTAGAAGGAGAGATTATGTCTCTTAGAGTAAAGTTAGAACAGTCAACTCTCAAACAGAATTTTACGTGTGAAAATAAGGATGGCATCACCATGTATGAAATAGGATCTTCAAGCAAGAACAATCTTCATTCTGAAGAGAAATGGATTCCAGTTGATCGCAAGAAGAAAAAACTTCCAAGGCATCAAAACAGGTTACATAATACCTTCCATGGATATTGTTTTTCCTATAAAAAATTTGGTCACATAGCTATGCATTGCAATAAATCTCTGAAGAGTCATAGTAAGGAAAATGTTAACTCATTTGCACCTCTTATGAATAAAAATATCATGTGTTACAAGTGCAAGAATTTTGGGCATATAGCAAGGATGTGCAGCTTGGATAAATTTAGCTTTGAGGTCTCAAAAAGGAAGAATGTGATAGAATCTAAGTCAATGATAGTTCAAACTGCTTTTCATGCTCAAGAAAAAGTAGAAAAATGGTATCTTGATAGTGGCTATTCAAAACATATGACTGGAGAAAAAGGAAAATTTTTGTCTTTAAAAGAAGAAACCAGAGGAACAGTCAGTTTTGGAGATAACAGATCCACAAAGATCTGTGGTAAAGGAACTCTTAGTTTGGATGGGAAATCCAAAACAGAAGACGTGCTTTATGTAGAAGGGCTAAGACATAATCTACTTAGTGTGAGTCAACTTTGTGATCAAGGGCACATAGTATCTTTCTTTTCTGATAGATGTGAGATAAGTAAAGAATTAAATGGAAAGCTTATTGCTAAAGCTACAAGGACTCCAAAAAATCTTTACATGTTGAGCGAGATAAAAAGAGAAAAATGCCTTCTAACTCAAGAAGATGAGAGTTGGTTATGGCATAAAAGATTGGGACATTTGAGTTTTGATAATCTGGTCAGTATTAGTAACAAGGAAGCAGTTAGAGACTTGCCCAAAATAAAAATGCCTCATAACATCATTTGCGGTCCTTGTCAACATAGTAAACAGCACTGAGAACCGGTTTCAAATCGAAAGGGTATTCCTCGTCCAAACCCTTGGATCTTATTCATACTGATTTGTGTGGTCCTACCAGAACTCAGAGCATTCAAGGAGATAGCGATTTCATGTTGTTTATAGATGATTACTCGAGAATGACTTGGGTTATTTTTCTCAAAGAAAAATCTAAAGCTTTTGAAAAATTTAAAATTTTTAAAGAAATGATTGAAAATGAGACTGACAAGAGAATCAAATGCTTAAGATAAGATAGAGGAGGAGAGTTAACTTCAAATGAATTCATGGAATACTATGAACAACATGGAATCAAAAGAGAATATTCAGTAGCAAGAACTCAACAAAATGGAGTAGTTGAAAGAAAAAATAGAACTGTTGAAAATATGGCGAGAGCAATGTTAGATGAGTCAAAAATTTTAGATGGTTTTTGGAGAGAAGTAGTAAATACAGCAGTCCACATCATTACCAGGGCTCAACTCAGAGTCAATCATCATAAAACTCCCTATGAGCTGTGGAAAGGAAGACCAGCTACGATAAAACACTTCAAAGTGTTCGGGAGTAAGTGCTTCATCAGAAGGGAAGATCAAAATCCGGGTAAGTTTGATCCTAGGTGTGATGAGGGAATTTTTCTTGGATATTCCAGCAAAAGTAAGGCCTATAGATGCTTCAACAAAAGAACTCATATATTTTTAGAGAGCATAAATGTGACAGTAGATGAAAAGACAGGAATAAGAGAACCAGTCAAGGAACTCAGTGATGGAATCTGTCAAGAAGAATTTAGAGAAGTGTCAGATGAAGAAGAGGAAAAACAACAGCTGCTTCCCAAAACCCCTTCACGGTATGTTCAGAAACATCATCCCAAAGACTTGATCATCGGTGATCCAAATAGTAGGCAAACGAGAAGAAGAGTCATTTCTTCACATGAATCTGCAAATGTTTCATTGTTATCTCAGATTGAGCCAAAGAATTTCAGTGAAGCATGTACAGATGATTTTTGGGTACAAGCAATGGATGAAGAGCTAAATCAAATAGAGAAAAGTGAAACCTGGGAATTGGTTCCAAGACCTAAGAATAAGAATGTCATTGGCACAAAATGGGTTTTTAGAAATAAACTTAATGAGGATGGAAAGATTATCAGGAACAAAGCGAGGTTAGTCTGTAAAGGGTATGCTCAAGTCGAAGGTGTTGATTTCGAATAGACGTTTGCGCCTGTTGCTCGTCTTGAAGCGATCAAAATGTTCTTGGCCCTGTCTAGTTTCAATTCTTTCAAAGTTTTTCAAATGGATGTAAATTCTGCTTTTCTAAATGGAGTGTTGGATGAAGAAGTCTATGTAGAGCAGCTAGAAGGTGTGTCTCTTTCAGAATAGCCAGACTATGTGTGTAAACTGAAAAAGGCACTGTACGGGTTAAAGCAAGCACCCAGGGATTGGTACTCAAGACTTGACGGGTATCTTCATGAACAAGGGTTCAGGAAAGGCATGGCAGATTGCAACTTGTACATTAAGAATAAAGGTGATGATATGATTATCATAGTTGTTTATGTCAATGATATTATTTTCGAGGGAAATAATACTCGGATGTGCAAAGTTTTTGCCAACACCATGCAAAAGGAATTCGAGATGTCCATGATTGGAGAGCTGTCATTCTTTTTAGGACTGCAGATTGCACAATCAAAAAATGGTATATTTCTTTCTCAAGAAAAATATATCAAAGAGATGTTAAAAAAAATTGGGATGATGGACAACAAACCTGTATGTACTCCAATGATTACAGGGTGCAATCTGAGTAAGGATGATGAATCCCCAGCAACAGATCAGAAATTGTACAGATCTATGATTGGCAGTTTACTAAATAGTACAGCTACCAGATCGGATATCATGCAGGCCATTGGATTAGTAGCAAGATTTTAGGTAGCTCCAAAATAATCTCATGTTATGGCAGTCAAGAGGATATTCAGATATTTGAAGGGCACTATGGATTTTGGGCTTTGGTATCCCAAAGGTGGTAATTTCACCCTCATAGCCTATACAGATGCATATTGGGCAGGCAGTATTGATGATAGGAAGAGCACTAGTGGTGGAGCATTCTTTCTGGGAAAGAGTCTAGTTTCTTGGCTAAGTAAGAAACAACCTTCAGTTTCCTTATCTACAGCAGAAGCTGAATACATAGCAGTAGTGGCTGGGTGTACTCAAGTTTTATGGATGAAAACAACCTTGGAGGATTTCAAAGTTATGCATGAACAACCTATTCTTATTCTTTGTGATAATTCAAGTGCCATAAGTATTTCTAAAAATCCGGTAATGCACTCAAGGATGAAGCACATTTCTATCAAGTATCATTTTCTAAGGGAAAAAGTGCAAGAGAAGCAGGTCAAGCTAGAATATGTACCCACTAAAGAGCAAATTGTAGATATCTTCACCAAACCCCTTCCAAAATATATGTTTGAGTATCTAAGGGAGAAATTGGGAGTTGTACTCTCACCTCGATATTAATCACCTCATCAGGAGATGGGGGAGGGACTAAGCTAAGAGGCTCATTCTTAGTCCCAAGCCCCAAAGGTGACCCTTTGCCATTGATGACAAAGGGGGAGAGATTTAAGTAAGGGGGAGAGTTTTTCAAGAGAAGAGGAAAGCTTCAATTCAGGGGGAGAAAAACTTGGAGAGATTGAATTCAGTTTTGACTCTTGAAAGATGTGTTTTAGATAAGGATTGCCATCAATGACAAAGGGGGAGATTGTTGGCAATTTTGGGTACCTTGAGTACATTGCCCTTGCTTAAGTTTAGTTGTTGTCATTGATGTCAAGGAGCTATTGGTAGATGTTGTTTTTGATGTCGAGGAACTATTGGAGCAATTTTTTTTTAAGTCCAAGGATGTGTTTTTGTTTAAGGTTTATGTTGGTCAGTAAGTCTCCAAGAAAATCAGAGTAGCCCAGTTGCCAAAAATCCAAAAAAAGATAAAGTAGAATAAGTTTGCAGGCTGCTGGAAAAACTGTCATGATTTCGTGACATGTTTGAGGAGAGAGAAAGTCACAATTTCGTGACATGCAGGAAGGCAGAGGCAAAGCGGGCAAAAGTGTTGTGATTTCACAACATGGTTGAGGAGAGAGAAAGTTTGGCCAAAACTGTCACGATTTTGCGACATACAGGAAGGCAAAAGCACAGCGGGCAAAAAGTGTCACGATTTCGTGACAAGTTTCGAAGAAGTTGTACGGATGCAGAAAGTGTCATGATTTCGTGACAAGTTGAGTTGGCAGTGTTGAGTTGCAGTAAGTGTCACGATTTCGTGACAAGTTTCAAAGAAGTCGTACGGATGCAGAAAATGTCACGATTTCACGACATGTTTCATTTTTGCTAGTGCAAACCAAGAAAAGGATGAAGAAGCAAGAGGTGTCACGATTTCGTGACAGATTTGCTGATGACGTCAGCAAAATTTGTAGCATCACAATTTCATGACAGCAATGGAGAAGAAGGTAGTGAAGTCTAGAGCGTCATGATTTCATGACAAGATTCATGATGACGTCAGCAAAAGCTGTAGCGTCACGATTTCGTGACAGCAACGGAGAAGAAGGCAGTGAAGTCTAGAGCGTCATGATTTCATGACAAGTTTCATGATGATGTCAGCAAAGGTTGTAGTATCATGATTTCATGACAACAACGGAGAAGAAGGCAGTGAAGTCTAGAGCGTCGCGATTTCACGACAAGATTTGCGATGACATCAGCAAAAGCTATAGTGTAGCGATTTCTCGACAACAAACCAAAGAAGGTGTACGGTAGACCAAGGCATAGCGATATCATGACATGTTTGAGCTTCGCGTGAGAAAAGCTACAGGACAGCAGAGGCGGTTGAAGCTGATGAAGTTAACCTTGGCTGACGAAGGATAAGGTTTTACAGTCGACGTATTAAAATATTGATCAGTCGACTAAAGAACAAGATTTCATCTTGAGATTGTGGGTATTAAAGGAGGACTGTTTGAGCATTTTTGGGTGTGGATTGATGTGTGCTTTCGAAGTGTGGCATTCGTAGAGTTAGTGCGACAAGCAAGGTTCACAATCGAAAAAGCAGAGAGCGAAGTCCGACTGCAGCATCAAAGTATGTTTCACTAAATCTTCTAAGTGTAGAAGGCTGTGTTGTTGTATACATGAAGTATGTGCTGTTGTTTATGAGAAGACTGTGTAGAGAAGATTCTATTGTGATTGCGACTGTGTTCGCACAGTTTGGGTAATAGAAAGAAAAGTGCGCACAGTAGATGCTGCTATAATTACGAATGGTTGTGAAGAACTAACAGTGATCAAATGCTGTTGTAAGTTGAGAAGAGAATGCTATTGTAGTTTAAGAAGATTGTGCTGCTGTAGTTGTGCAGACAGTGAAGAATTGTTTTCCAAACCAAGTGCCGAAAAGAACAAATAAAGAGGACAAAATTGTGCCATACCGAAGGACTATGTTTTGGTGTAGAAAATAGGACCAGCTTGTTGTGACAGAGTTGAGGACAAAGATCTCCAGCCAGAGCAGGGAAGACAGGTGTCTTCTATGGAAAGAGTTCCACTTGCTAATGGCAAAAGAGATAGAGGTCTTCTAGAGGATCACTAGCAAAGCAGATTTAGGGGAAGGTGTCTCCTTTGGGCTGAGGCTCATAAACATTGTAATCGAGAAGGATTACCAGAGGTTTTGATATAACTTTTAGAGGAAAAGTTTTATCCGTGGAGTAGCCCACCTTGGGTGAACCACGTTAAAATGGGTCTTTTATGTGTGATGCTTTCTATCTTGTTTAATGTTATGTTGATGCCACTACTATCTAAAATTAAAATTATTAAATGGTTTTATCTTATACTATTCACCCCCCCCTCTCAGTATAAGTTCATGTTCTTCAACTATTATGCAGAAACACCCACAAGAAGAGATAGTTGATTTCAATATTAGGTTCAGTCGTACATGGAAAAGAGTACCTAATGGCCTCAGACCAACGAATGAGCAAGCAATGTACTATTACCTAAGGGCTTTTAACTCAGATCTAGGGATGGCAATAAGATAATCTCAAGTATTTACTTTCCCAAAAATCTTTCAAGAAGCCTTAAAAGTAGAGAAGGATCTTATTGCTATTGGAAGATTACCACCCAAAATGATAATGCCTATATTTCCAGAATTCCCTCAGGTCCCTAGTACAAGCACATCATATCCTACTTTAGCTCCTACAATAGATCTCCCAAAATGGTCTGGACTACCGACTCCCCTAGCAATACAAGCTCCCCTAGTATTTCCAGCTTTGCCTCCAATACCCACCTTACCAACACCTGATCCTCAGTTGGTAGTTCTCCTAGAAATACAGAAAACTATGAAAAATTTGACTAATGATATGACTTCAATGAAGAGGAGGGAAGTTGAAAGGAAATTTCAGCCAAGAAGGTTCCCACAGGTAACAAAATATCAAGCTTCAACCAACAAGTACCCAGAGAAGTTAGGAATAATGTATGCTAATCAAGAAAATGAACCTTCTACATCTTCAGTTGAATCTGATTATTGGTGCTCCACATGTAATGATCCCCATGGGGAGATTTTATGTATGGTTCACCAACATCATGTACATATGGTAGCTATTGAGAAAGCAGAAAGAGCTCATAAAGGACAAGTTAACATGATTAGAGAAACTAGTCATAATTTTATGATGCCATCCATGGAATAGGTTGTAGTCTTAACCAGATTAGGTAAAAAGCCCCTTCAAGTTGATCCCAAGGAGCTCAATCCCCTGAAAGTGCCCTCAACAACAAAAGTTTAGGCTAAAAAGGGAACTGCTCATGAACCTGTACCCCCAAATTTGGTTCAGAAGTAGAGGGTAGAAACAAACAAGAATGATGTACCACTAAAGGAAACTAAAACTCAAGAATAGGCAAGGGATAAATTGAGATACCCTTCCTTAACCAAGAGATAAATAATAGAGGCAACTCAAGGGTACAAGAATATATATGATCCACCTACAAAAGAAAAGGATAAACAACCTGACACACCTACCTTTAGTATAGTAGAAGAATTGAAGAAGACCCCTTCAAAGGTAAGCATGTATGATGCATTGCTGCTCCCAGGGTAGATTGATTTGCTGCAAGAATCTCTCAAGTCAATAAAGAATAAAACTAAACCTCACCCTCAATTGAATCTAGCTCAAGGTAATTCAATACCGACCATAGGAAAAAATAGGCCTCCTCCCTTCTATTTATCCCTGCAAATGGAAGGATGGGTGGTACACAATTGTATGATAGACTCAAGTGCAACAACTACAATGATTCCTAAAGTTGTGTGTGACATCATGGGAATGGAATACACTAGAAGTAGCCCAGGAGTGCTGTAGTTAGATGGCACTCTAGTCAAAACTATAGGAGTAATCAAAGATATCCCTATAGTATTGAATAGGATGCCCCAGATTATAGTTATACAAGAAGTAGTGGTGGTGGACCTAGAACCTTATTTTGGGATGTGTCTTTCAAGAGAATTCATAGCCAAAATAGGAGGATATCTCTCACTTGACTATTCACATATGGAGATTCCATACAAAGGAAGAAGGATTAATATTTTCAATGAGAAACCTTCTTCTTTTCACATTGAAAAGATAGAAGAAGATAACAAGCATGCAAATAATGTGTCAATAATTACTAAAGAGATTGAGGAGATGGATCTGATGGATGAAGTTCTAGAAGACCTCCAAACCAAAGACCAATTCTCTTTGGGAGACTTTAATGCTATGATTGAAATAGGGATTGGAACTTATTCAATTACAAAACCTGAAATGGTTGAAACTCCTATTTTACCAGAACAAGATCTCCCCACCAATCAGATCTGGAAACTTTTCTTTGATGGTGCCAGATGCAAAAATGGAGTTAGGGTAGGTATAGTACTAATCTCACCAATAGGGGATGAGAAGGTTTTCTCATATAGATTGACATGGAGTTGCACCAACAATGTAGTAGAATATGAAGCACTATGTTTAGGCTTGAGAAAAGCTAAAAAGCTAGGGGTCAAACAACTACAAATATATGGAGACTCAAAGTTAATCATGAACCAGGTCACAGAGAAGTGTGTCAGCAAGCAACATTACTTGAAGGCTTATCGAAACAAGGTATGGGATTTGTTTGAGGCTTTTGAGGCATTGAACATTAAGTCTATTCCTAGAGAGTGTAATACTCATGCTGATTTACTAGCATCTATGGGAGCCAACTATTGCCCTATAGCCAATGTTATACAGAAGTCAAAAATAGTAAGGCTAATATACAGACCTTCAGTCCTAGATAAGGACATCTTCTAGCAGGTCTTCGAGAATGATGAACAAATATTAGACTTCTTGATACATGAGATGAACTATTCAAGTGATCGAGCCTTAGAGGATGAGGAAGATGATGGGTTGATTCAACTCAAGAATAATCATATACCCAAAGGTCTAATAACTCTTGAAAGCTTGTTTGATAGTAGTGATCGGCCATTGGGCCACAAGATAAAAGTTGATAAACAAAAGTACAAAGAGATGCAGATAGAACCTAGAAAAGTGCTCAAAGTTGGGGGTTCAATGTTCAAGAAGGAAGTTAACCAAGTTCAAGGACTATGTGAAGAGTTCAATGATATTGTGGCCTGGACATATGATGATCTCAAGGTATACAATAAAGAAATGATACAACACACTATCAAACTTGAGCCAAGGTCAAAGCCCTTCCAATAAAAACAATACCATATCAACCCAAAAATAGAAGCACTAATGAAGTAGGAGTTATTGAAACTACTCAATACCAAGATAATCTACCCTATCAAGCACTCCACATGGGTTGCTAACCTTGTGCCAGTTAGAAAGAAGAATGGTGATATTAGACTATGTGTAGATTTTAAGAATCTAAATAAGGCTTCGCTAAAGGATCATTACCCCTTACCTCAAATAGATCAGATATTACATATTATTGCAGGGGAAAAGAGGTTCTCACTGCTAGATGGATTTTCTAGTTACAATCAAGTCTGGGTCAAAGATGAAGATCAACACAAGACTATATTCACCACCAAATAGGGAACGTTTGCATACCAATGAATACCTTTTGGTTTGTCTAACGCAAGGGCCACTTTCCAAAGAGCAATGGACTTAGCATTTGGGGAACTTGTAAATAAAGTAATAGTCATTTACTTGGATGACATGACAGTGTTCTCTCACAGAAAAGAAGATCATGTTGGACATCTCAGGATGGTTTTCGAGAAGTGTAGAGAGTTTGGTATTTCCTTGAACCCAAAGAAATCAATATTTGTTGTCGAAGAAGGAACTCTATTAGGACATGTTATTTCTGAGAAGGGGCTAGAAATTGACCTAAAAAGAGTGATAACTCTTTTAAATATCCCTTTACCATTGAATAAGAAAGGGTTGCAATATTTCTTTGGATAAATCAACTTCATGTAAAAATTCATTGTAGACTTTACACAAATAGTAAAACCTATGACTGAACTGCTAAAAAATAATGTAGACTTTAGGTGGATAGACCTGAGGAAAGAAGTATTCAAAAAGGTTAAAGAAGCAATTTTCCAAGCACCTATACTCATCAATCTAGATTACTCAAGGGATTTCATCTTGTATGCAATTGGTGAACAAGAAAGTTATGTTACAATTCTCACTCAAAAGGGAGAAGACAATGAAGAAAGGCCTATTGCTTTCCTAAGTCAAACTATGCAAGATCATAAGGAAAGATATAACTTCATTGAGAAACAAGTGTATGTTGTCATGAAGTCCTTAAAGAAATTCAAATATTTTCTATCCCAAAGCAAGACCCTGGTGTACGTGGTGCATCCTGATGTCAAAAATTTCATAATATAGGGAGAACTTGGTGAAAAGAGAGTTGGATGGGTATCAAAAATCTAGGAATATGATGTAGAAATCCACCCAACTAAGTTGGTAAGGGGTAGAGCATTATGTCAAGAATTGGAAAAAAGAGCTAGGATAGACTATGTGGCTTGTCAAGTGCTAGAACTAGTCCAAGAGATCAGACAACCCTTAGAGGATTCAGATTGGGTTGATGAACTCACAAACTACTTCCAAACAAGGAAATGCCCAAAGAACTTGAATGCTTCACAAAGAAGAAGGTACAATATGCAGGTCCTAAAATATGTCCTATTACCTAAAGGTTTGTATAGAAAAAAATTGGATGGTATCCTTTTGAGATGCATCAAAGATGATCAAAAACAAAAGATCCTGGAAGAATTCCATGGAGGCTTATCAGGAGGACACTATTCAGGAAGGACTACCACATTAAAAATACTTAGGATAGGTTGTTACTGGCCTAACATCTTCTTCGATGCTTTCAAGATTACAAGAGCATGTGAAGAATGTCAAAGGTACATAGGGAGAAACAAAAATGCTTCCTTACCGCTCAAGTCCATCCAAGTAGAGCAACCTTTTCAGCAATGGGGTTTAGACTTCATAGGGGTAATAGAGCCAAATTCATAAGCTAGACATAAGTATATTTTGATAGCAATAGACTATTTCACCAAATGGATAGAAGCAATACCCACAAAGAAAGTTGACCAAGAGGTGGTGATTGAATTTATTGAAAGTTTGATTACAAGGTTCGGTATACCTGATGCATTGGTCAGTGAAAATGGCTCATCCTTCATTGGAGTAAATATGACTTATTTTTCTAGAAAGTATGGGATCTACCTAAAGACTTCTTCCAACTATTACCCACAAGGAAATGGTCTTGCAGAATCAACTAACAAGAATTTACTTAGGATCCTAAAAAGAACTCTGAAGGATAACAAGAGGAGTTGGCATTCCCTGATAAATCAAGCACTATGGGATGATAGAATCACCATAAATAAGTCTATCAACACATATCCTTATGCTCTAGTTTATGGAAAAGAGGCTATCCTCCCCATACACATGGAGATACCAGCTCTAAGATTGCTCGATCAGAATCAAAGAAAGTGACCCAGTGGAAAATAGATTGATGCAAATTTTGCAATTAGAAGAACAAAGAGAACAGGCCTATGTACAATACCAAAAACATCTAGGGGAAACCAAAGGATGGTTTGACAGGAAGACTACCTTCAAGAAATTCAAGGTTGGAGACCTGGTCTTAAGGTGGAGCGAAAACAAGGCAAAACCAGGAAATCACCAAAAGTTTGACTCCTTTTGGGAAGGTCCATTTGAAATAATTGTAGAAAAGTAACATAATGCTTTCCAACTCTAGGATGAATAGGGAATAATTCAACCTATCCCTATCAATGGTTTTCATTTGAAACTATATTTTCATTAAGGAAATCCCACCCATTGTATTTTATGTATTATATGTACTTTTATGTATTTCTTTTAAAAATTATTGTGACTTCATGACATATCCTAAAGTTGTAGGTAGGAAAGAAGAAAACATACATGATTTCGTGACATGTCTCAAAGTTATGGTAGTAGTAAATAGAGATCTCCAAAAGGAAGAAACTGATGTGATTCCATGACAACTCATCATATCACGATCAAAATGGTCAAAACACTCCCAAGGGTCATAATAGTGCAAAAAGCAGGAAAACTAATTTTAAATTTCAAGAAACAAAGGGAAGCATGATGCCATAAATGCAACATCAATTATGATTCACTAAGAAAATGTGGCACATGAGTTGGAGCAGATACAATATCCAAATTGATTTGACAAAATGAATAACCAACTACTAGAGTAACTGCATGTTGCCCTAATTCCTATGCAAACACTATATATGGTCGAGAAACCCTAGAAACTTCCATTTCTTCTAGAATATTCTTGCAAAATTACTTTCCCTCACCAAAATTTTCTCTCACCCGTGCTTTCAAAGAAACTCTTACCAGTCATCAACTCGTATAGGTGAAAGTACCACAATGGTATCTTCATCCTCAATCGTTGGAGTCACAATGCATAATCAAGACAAAGATGCAAGAATCATAGATACAGTGGTCACATTCAAGGAGATTACATGGCTAAGGTCAGACATCGAAGATAGACTCCAAATAGGTATTACTCCATCTAGTCCCAAGACTTTCACCTTCCATTCTCTACTTTCTTTTTACATATATGACCTAGTACATCCATACCCCAAACTTGTACATACGATTGCTAAGTACTATGACCCTAAGAAAAGAATTATCTAGAGTAATATGGGTAGATACCTTTTTACCCTTAGCCCAGAAGCTTTCATAGCCACATTCACCATAGGATATACCCCTACCTTTAAACCCAAGGATTTTCACCTAAATGATCAGGCCAAGTATTACATCCCAAGCAAAGCCATGAGAGATTTCATAGAGCTACAAATGAAGAAGCCACCATCAGGAAGGAATTTACCTAAAACCCTCATTCCCCTCACTAAATTCAAGCACCAAAAGTTATACTCAATGCTAGTGGTCATAGCAAGGTTTCCATCAGATGAACAAGTCTATGGCTAGAAAATTACCACTACTCAATGTATCTGTAACCCCAAGTTCTATGATACCTCCATTATGGACCAGAGCACTAGGCTCATTTTCTTCAATTGGCTAGCCTTCATATACCAGCAAATCCATGAACAATTGACCAAAATAAAGAGAGGTGCCCAAGTTTCCTTTCGATACTTCTCCCACCTCACCTAGATTTTCTTTTACTTCATGTCGAAAGAAATGCATTTCATACCAGTAATAAACCAAGATGAGAAGGGAAGAAATTTACCAGTATATAAATGGACCTTTATGCTTACCACTTTCAAGACCTACTATAACTTCAACAAGGAGTTCTTGGGACCTACCTTGAAGCTTATATATGGAGAAATGGATAGACTATCTCCAATGGTGAAGAGTGTTCTACAGAACCAACATGCAGAAGAGGGAGACTGGTTCATATTGACACAAGGTGTGGTCATCATATTATATGGGTTCATCGAGAAGCCATTCTTGCTCTCTCACTATGTCACAAACTAGTTGTTCACATTGGAATATTGCAGATAGACCATGTACATAAATGATAAATTTGGTACAAGCATAGGTAGAAAAGGGACTTGCATCCTACCATTCAAATTTGAAGGTATAATCCTATCTAAAAATTGGCACCATGAACAAGTTACTCAAGTTTTGAGGGACCTAGGGCTGGTAGAGTTACCACAATGATGGAGGTATGACCCCATCAATAAATTTATAGAAATATTGGAAATTCTTAACAATAGTAAAAGCAAAAAATTCAAAAAAAAATCAGGGAGCACATAGAGTAGCAAAGGAATAATCATGAAGATGAAGAGTTGGAATGGCATATAGAGTAGATGCAACCGTTGCCCCCATGGCATGATTTCTATGAGCAAGTTATAGATTATGATCCCAAGAATAATAAAGATCACTTCTTAGAAGAAAAGACTATTCGAAGGATGCATAAGAACAAGAAATGGATGGAAGCCAAAATACATGCTTGGTGGGTCATGAGATGTGAAACTAATATGACTCCCTCAAGATATGGTATCAAGAGTGATGATGAATTTTCCCTCAGATATGATCGGCACTTTGAGACCTGGGTAGAAACCATTGGAAATAAAATTACCCTAAGTTTTTGTAGTACTCAAAAAGAGGGAACTACTATAGAAGGTACTTCTAAGGAAGTAAATACAAGAAAAGGGAAAACAATTTCCCAAGTTCCACTATAGATCACTACAACTACAACACCTTCCTCTTCTTCTACAAAGGGAAAAACAAAAATATACATGCAAGAACAGATGGAAAAGTATATAAAAGCACCTACCATAATGCAAAAAATGGGTTATGAAGGAGAGGGCCTTGGAAAACATGGCCAAGAGATCATTGAACCCATCCAGGTACAAAAAAGATCGAAGAGTTTAGCCTTGGGAGCAAGAACTACCAGAAGTAGGAGTTCAAGATCAGTTGCTTCAACATTTGTAGCACCAAGTGAAGATACACCTCCTCTGATCAAGGTAACACAGATGCAAACACAGCAATTAGAATAAAAAATAGACTCCGATGAGCTCCCTCTTATAAGAAGATCTAAGAGAAAAGCAAAAAGGGCATCTAAAGAGAGAGGACAAAAGAAGAGTAAGCAAGAAAATGTCATAGAGGAAGTAGTTTCCCTAGAGCAAGGAGATATAGAACAATCCCCTCAACAATTGGATGTAAGTGCCCCTGAGCAAGAGGAGATAGTTGAGAAACCACCACTGATGGAGAAAATACAAGAACAACCACCAATCACTGAAGAGATGCTACAACCTCAACAAGAGGCTTTAGGTATGGCAATTTCTTCCTCTCCTCTTCTTCTTTATGCTAATCCCTCAAAGGAACTCCCTTCCATTTTTAGTGAGAAAATTGTTCAATCCTCTCCCCCAGAGCATCCATCCTCACCTCCACAACATCCATCTTCACCACCATCATCCCAACCACCTCCTTCATCCATCCCAGCTAAAATAGTCCACACTTCATCTCCCCCAACTAAAATGATTATTGCTTCATCACTCCCATCCATGGTACCACCCTAGATCACCACTATACCCTCCATAGAAGTATCCATTGCATCACCCACAAGTGTAGATTCCACACTTGTAACAGTCCCATTCTCCCCTACTAGTCATTTCCCATTATTGTAATCCCTTCCCACCTCTTCAATCGATGCTCATCCTAATGTTGCAAAGATCAAGAAATTCAAGAAGACCAATAAAAGAGCCTATGACTAGTGGAATGAGAAATGCACTCAGTATTCCAAAAGACCTACCTACTACACAAAAATGGTGGCACTAGATCCAAATACCATGCAGAGGACTAAAATGAAGATCACACCCTTAGTGGATAAGCTGGTGGAAGACTTAACCATTGAAGATTACCAGGTTGAGACAGTGGTAGAAGACATCACTCAACTTCCAATGCAAGATGAGTATGGATATGCAAGAGCTCATCTAGAAACCATTTATGTACATGGGGATTACTTCAAGGAAAAGTGTAAATGGGTTGAGGAAACAATCAAAGAGCTTGAAGCAGCACTGAGTGAACAAAGTAATATCAAAAAGGCACTGAAGAATGAGGCTAAGAAATGGTAAGTCAAGTTTTAGGAGATGGCTAGATACAAATAAGAAGTAGAAGATGCTAACAAGTAAAATTAGATTTTGGTAAAATAACTCAAAGACCTCCAACAACAAATTCAAGAAGAAAGAACCAAAGCCATAGGGTTCTCAAAGGAGAAGGTAAAGTAGGCAAGAAAGGAAATGTTTGAAGATATCATAGAAATGAGCCTCAAAGTGTGGCCTGTATTACTCTATCTAAAAGAAGTGAAAAGGGTATTAGAGATGGTAGAAGATGAATTCAAAGAGGTTGAAGGCTTCTTGCGATCAAGATTGTCTATAGCCATAAATATCCAAGCTCTGGTCAAAAGCAAATATGGATGGATGGCAAGCAGAACCCCCAACCAAGAGTGGTCTAACACCAAGATTATGGCCAGATCCTTCTTCAAGAGACATAGGCTCATGAACCAAGGTTGGCAACTCATCCAAGACCTCAAAGATGAAACCAAGGGGATACTAAAACATCTGAGCCTAGCTGAGAAATATGGATTCTTAGGATTTTAGGGTGAAGATTCTAACATCTTAGGAGAAGAAGAACTCAAAGCTACCTTGAAAGTAGCCATGGAGGATGAATCTAACATAAATGAATGGCTAGAACCTATGCAATAAGAACATATCTTCAAGCTTGTACAAGATCTTACTCAGATCAAATCTTGCTTGTATGAGTTGATCTTGAAATCTAAGGCCTTCTCCTATGATAATGTCTCTGAATTGGAGTACATCCATCACCAATTCATAGAAATATCAGATCCCAATAGAGAAACCTAGGAACAGGCTTGCAAAGCCTACAATGACATTGCTAAGAGGTTGCAAGATCAAAGAGCTGATAATAGAACCCAGGTATATGAAGAAATTGAAGGTGAAGCAGAAGATAGATCTAAAGGGGAAATAGAAGAAGAAGTTGGAGGAGACACAGAAGTGGAGGAATACGAAGAAGCAGAAGGAGAGAAGTCCTTAGGTAATCAAAGAACTGAATAAAAAAGCCACCCATTCATCTTTTTGCCATCTCATCCATCCCTTTTCCCTCTAAAAATTTTCTATCCATACATCAACCCCAATTTATCCTTTTTGTTCTATTTTTTCTAAAGGACTCTACTCACCCAATGGATAAAGGCTCTAAGTTCTAAAATTTTGCTAGCAAACTACCCCAGGAGGCACCAATAATGTAGGTCAAAATGACTACATTAGGAGAAATAAGGTGATGAGCTTCTAAAAATTTTGAAGTATGAAGGACAAGCATGGTATCATGACTTGCCTCAATATCACCAAAAAAATAGCTTAAAATATCCTAGGTGCAAGAAAGTATCATGATTCTGTGATAGGTTGTGATTCCACTAGCGAGAAGGATCAAAAAGACCTAAGTGTAGGAAAGTATCACGATTCTATGATAGATCATGATTTTTTGGCAGAAGGACCAAAAAGACCTAAGTGCAGGAAAGTGTCGTGATTCCATGAAAGGTCATGATTTTGCTGGTGAGAAGGAAAAAAAATACCTAAGTGTAGGAAAGTATCACGATTCTATGATAGGTCATTATTTTTCTAGTGAAGAGGACCAAAATGGCCTAAGTGCAGGAAAGTTTCATGATTCTATGACATGTCTTTATGTTGCGGTCATTTCTAGTTACAATAAGCACAATATTTTGTGATATTTTCAATTCATCATGGCCATTGTAAGATCGACGAATATGGGCACATTAAAGAACAATGGATGGATCAAATTTTAGGCTCACCTCCACTACCTACCTATGCACATGGAGCAATCAACTTGCAGTTAGATATTGAGTATTATATTCTATTTTTGGACCAATGATACTGCATGATGCTTGTACCAGATTGGCCACCTGGCATATTGTTATAACAACTTTTAATTAAGCTAATTTTGTATTTTGAAATATTGAACCATAGAGGTGTTATAAATAAGAGTATCGACCTCTTGTTAAAGGGTTGGCTCTTAGGCATTTACAAGTTGTATGGATTAAGACTTTTTGGAAGGAGCAATGCAATAAATATCTCCATTTAACCTCTGGTTCAAATATCTTGCAGAACAAGTATGTATGAATGGATGAATGTTTCTAATTTAGCTAAGTAAATGTGCATGACATTAATTCTACTTTTTGGATTCTTGTTCATGTTTTTTTCTTAGTCCTGGAACTACTAATCTGTAAAGCTAAACATTGATTAGATATTGTTTTGTATATGGTAAATAATTGGTTGGTCTATTAGGAGGTTGTAGTGATTGCTTTATTCCATGGTCTTCTTCCATTTCTTGTTGTTGCTTAATCTACACCATATCAAGTTCTAGCCTTGACTACATTTAAATCTCTTTCAAGCACTCTTTTCTCTCCCCCATTACATTTTTAGCTAGTTAGAACTTCTCAAAGGAACCAACCTTCTCTGGAGATTGAACCGGTTAAGCCTTATAGTTTGACCATTCATTCAATGTTGGCCATGTCTTGGGTGCAATAACCAACCATAGGTAGATTTTGGACCAAAATTTAAGCTTTTTGGACTTCCATATTAGCTTATAAATAATCATGTTTTAAAGAATATTTGAAATACCCTAGGGGAATTCATCAAGAAAGGACTAATTATTAATGAGAGAAAGTGTACTATATACTTGAATATGTGTTGTTATGGATATTTTAAAATATTTACCACAATTCATTAAGATTAAGTCTGAATCAAGAGAATGGAATCAACAAATAGATTATAAAAATATCATATTTCATTGCCATAATTATTATGAGATTTTACACATGGTAAGAGTTTACAAAGTGAAATCTATAAAGAAAGAGAAAAAAATTATAGCCATGAGATAAACTTCAATACGAAGAAAGGAAATCATACAATAATAGAAGCTAGATAAAATCAAGGATATTCCACTCTAAAAAAAGAGGTAAATAAATCCTATCTACAATACCAGTTGGCAAGTGCAAAAGGAATTAAAGATGCAAAAGAAGATGTGGAGACAAAACCTACAACAAAGCCAAAAAAAGAGGTCAATTCTATTTCAAGTAAATAATATTCATTTTCCTCTAGTAGTATAGAATCCTCTTTAGGTAATATATGTAAAAAGGGTGAATATGTTATCCCTTGCACTTTAAGGTTTCAAGAGCAGCATAATAAAGAAATGAGGATGGGGGAAACCATAACAATTTAGGTTTTTTAGGGCTTAATAAGAAGATAATTGCTATGGAAGAGCATCCTTGCACTTTAGGGTTTCTAGGGAAACATAAAGAAGATTGTGCTTTTGAGGTTATTCCTTGTACTTCAGATCCTTTAAAAAAATAGAAACCTAAATATGATAAGTCTTACTATGAGAAGTGTGAGAAGATTAAAGAGATTGATGAAAATGAAAGTATTGTTAGGAATGAAAAAAAGGAAGACCCAAGAAGCAAAAACAAAGAGAAAAAGAAACCCAAAGGGATTTTTTTTTTGGTATATAAGATACTATAGCATTAATACCGGGTTTAATAGGTTGACCCAAAACCTTTTACAAAAATCAGCCCAGGGTTGTTGATGAACATATCCTTACTAAGGATCCTATATATGTAAAATCTACATGCCGCAAAATCCATTACATCCGGTAAGGCACATAGCTTGTTATCAAAAAGAAACTTCCCATACAAAATTTTGGGTATACCCCAAGAAAACACACATGCATCATAATTACAAAAAAGAAACAGACACGGATCCCTTCCTTGAGACAATGGAGAAACAAAAAGCTGTAGACACACATAGTAGAGTACTAAAAAAAACTCCCACAAGCTCTGTATTGATAGTTACTCTTAATAATTATTTGATAATTACTTTCTTCCATATATGACATGCTTTGGTACCACATACTATCTTGGACAATCAGCCTTGGAGAAGTGAACTTGCTGGCTAGATTTATGGTGGTGGCTATCTGGTGGTCCACGTGGCTTTGGTTTGAAGTCTTATATTTTCGTTTCTTTCCTTCCCTATGATTATAAACCAACCTCAAATTACTAATATGACTAGGATCCATGTTATCTGACATGTGACTATCCCCATTAGTCTTTGTGGTATTTCCAAGCAACATCCACAAAGACTGACAACTCAGATAATTTTTATTGTGAGTCCAATTCAAAAAATAGATGGGAATACTCCTAGCCTTCGAACTTACAATGCCTTACCTGTTGGTAAATTCGACTATCATTCTTGGCATTCTTGTTGAATAAGCTCCTCTACTTCACTTGGGACACCATGTTCCCATTTGAAAAGTCTATCACCATTGACACCCAAATTGGCCAGCTTATCAACAATTTTGTTAGCTTCCCGAAAGACATGTTGGGATTTTTTGTCCTATCTTCCCTGGAAAATGATCCTAGCCTCTTCAACAATTGTTTTAATCCTCCAAGGAGGTGTTTTCCAATTATTGATGATATTTATAACATGCATAGAGTCTCCTTCTATGATCAAGTTGCCTTCTAAGCCGTGAGTCATTTGAAGGCATCTCCACATAGCTATAGCTTTAGCTTCATTGTTCGTCCTTGTTCCCAAATATTTAGAAAATACAAACATCATATCCCCATTATGATCTTGCACAATGCGACCAATGCCTACTCTTCCAGGATTGTCCTTAGCTGCTCCATCAAAATTAATCTTAAACCAACCTTTAGGAAGTGGAGACCACTTAACATTGGCTTTGGGGTTGACTAACCTAGGCACAGACTCATCTAACAAGGTTAAGCTTAAATATTGAGCAATCGTGGTCTCCTGCAGATGAGGTTTACGACTATCAAAAGGGATAAGGTTCACATTCTCATTGGAAAAGGATAGGATCCTGGCAATGATAGTTTGATGATCATGGATAGACTCATTAAAGACTCTATGGTTCCTTTCTAACCACACCTTCCAAAGATAGTGATTGAGATAAATTTTCCACATGTATCTAAGTCTTTGGCTTGAAAAGGGGCAAGGCCACTAGATGAACAAATCAAGTATAGTGGCTGGTTTAACCCATGAAATATTGAAGGCCTGAAAATCCCCACTTAGGATAGTCAAGGAAAAAGGGCACTCAAGGAAAATGTGATAAATGGTCTCCCAATTACCCCTAAACAGATAACAACGATTAGTGATACAAATACCTTTATGCATCATATTATCAATGGTTAGAATTCTTCCTTGGATAACCAGCCATGAAAAGATTGCAATTTTTGGAATTAAATTTTTTATCCAAACTAAGTCCTTTTGGAGGAAAAAATCCTCGTCATCAAGCAGAAGCTTGTAAGTTGATTTAATAGTGAACTGCCCATTTTTCGTAGGAGCCTAGGTCACTTGATCTTCCTTGGGTCTCATGGGGATAAACTGTTGCTTGAGAATGTTACAAATATCATTTGATTCTTCTTGAAATCCCTAAATTCTTATTTGTTTCCACTTCATTCTACCTTTGTCCTCAACCATATAATCGAAGACTTTTCTACCAATGAGTTCTTCCGTGATATCTCTGATTCGAGCTAAGTTAGGATATTGCGTCAGTTTTTCATCCTTAGCCCACCTGTCATTCCAATAATTTATCCTCTCACCATTGCCTAAAACCCATCTTAAACCTTTTTTGATGATTTCCTTACAATTAAGAATTGCTTTCCAAAAAGCAGAACCTCTAATTGGAACTGAGTCACTTAGAAATTCCATATTTTGAAGATACTTTCGTTTGATGATAGTTTTCCATTCATTTTCTTCACCAAAAATGAGATGCCACGCCTACTTATCTAGTAAAGCTAAATTTATATGAGCAATTATCCTCAGACCTAAGCCCCCATTTTTCTTGGGTCTGCACACTTTGGTCCATCCTACAAGGTGTATCCTTTTTTCTCCTCTGATCCAGTCCATAAAAATTCTTTTTGGAGTTTCTCAATTTTCTGGAAAACCTTCATAGGGGCTTTGAAAATGGAGATGAAATAGACTGGAATGCTCTGAAGAGAGGCCTTAGTGAGGGTCAGCTTTCCTACTTGAGATAGAAGAAGATGACCTTTCCATCCAGCAAGTTTTTTTTTGAATTCTTTCAATAACCCTGTCCCACATTGACTCTCTCGAAGAACCAATGAAAAGAGGGAGACCAAGATATGAAGTGGGGAGGTTTGCTATATCACACCCTAAAATTTTTGCAATCCTTCCTTGCCTCTGAATGGGGGTTTTCAAGAAATATAACTTTCTTTTACTAAAATTAACTTTCTGACCAGCAGCGTCCTCATAGAGTTATAGGATGTATTTAATTATTTTGGACTCAACCACTGATGCCTTAGTCAATATAAGGGTATCATCGATGAATTTTTGGTGAGAAATAGCCCTAGTGAGAGATTTTGCCTTGATTCTCAATATTAGCCTTTAACTACAAGCATTTTTTATGGTTCTTCTTAAAGCTTCTACCACAATGATGAATAACATGGGGTTGATAGGGTCCCCCTGCCGAATTCCTCTATCACTTTAAAAGTAACCAGCAATTGTTCCATTAACTAGAATTGAGAACCATGCTTTAGAAATACATTCTTTGATCAAATTAACCCATTGGTGGTGAAAACCAAACATAAGGAGGACAACAATTAGAAAGTCCCAATTTAGCTTGTCAAATGCTTTGTTTATATCAAGCTTGAGGGCAAAAATAGACATGTTAGTCTTATGAGCAGAGTGCAAAGCTTCATGAACTGTGATAACTTAATCCAATATTGACCTGCCCTGGATAGAGATTCCCTGGCATGGATCTATGATGCAGCATAGAATATCTCTAATTCTATTTGCAATGGCTTTAGTTAGGATCTTGTAAGAAATATTGCATAGACTAATTGGCCTGAAGTCAGCCATAGATTTAGGGGTTTGCTTCTTAGGAATTAGAGAAATAAAAGTAGAGTTGATACCTTTTGGGATATGATTGCTTGCTTGGAATTCTCTGACAATATAAATTACATCCTCACTTACGATGTCCCAAAAATCTTGATAGAAATGAGGGGGAAAGCCATCGGGTCTCGGGGCTTTGTCTGGATCCATGCTAAACAAGGCTTCCTTAATTTCCTCATCAAAAAATGGAACTAGAAGCTTAAGGTTTATATCCTCATTTATTATGCTAAGAATGGATTGCAAGAGAATATCTTTGGCCTCCTCATTGCACTGCGATTCCTGACCAAGGATAGAATTAAAATAAGTTACTACCTCCTTTCTGATTTCTGTTAAGTCTTGAGTAATAGAACCATCTGCTTTTTTTTAAAAAATTATCTTGTTATTGCTTCTGTTTCTAAGCGTGGTGATGTGAAAAAACTTGGAATTTGAATCTCCATATTTCAACCAAAGAGCCCTTGATTTTTTCCTCCAATATATTTCCTCACAGGCCAAAATGTTATGAAACTCTGCTAGTTTTGTTCGTTCCTCCTACCTAGTAGTTTCATCAACATCACCATGTTGGATCCTCTGATCAATTATCTTCAAACTTTCAACAATCTATTTTTTATTTTCAAAAATGTTTCCAAAGACCTCTTTGTTCCAAGTTTGAATCTTTTCCTTAACAAACTTTAATTTGCCAACAAGTTTAAAAGTTGCACTACCCCTGACAGGCTACTGCCACCACTGACTTAAGTTATCTCTAAAACTAGAATGTTTGATCCACATAGATTGAAATCTAAAAGGTTTATTTATGGACAAAGAGTTAGGGATATCCAACAAAATGGGATTATGATCAGAGGCAATTTTAGGAAAGTCTTGCAGGGTATAATCACCAAACAAAGTTGTAGCCTCCTTTGATAGAAAAAACCTATCAAGCCTTTATTGAATGAGATGACACCCTATCCATCGATTGCTCCAGGTATAATTTGCTCCTCTAAGTTTTACATCCATCAACATGTTGGAGTTCACAAAGTCATTGAACTCATCCATGCTCCTAATAGGTGATCCATTTCCACCCATTTTGTCTGAAGGGTAAAGAGGAGTGTTAAAATCCCTAGCTAGGATCCAGGGGACATTATAGAATATTTCACTCAGATTGCCTAAGTACTCCTATAGTAGAGCTCTCCCTTGAATTGAAGTCGGGGCATAAATATTTGAAAGGATCCATGACCTGTTGCTATTTATTTTCTTAAATAAAATACTAAGAACCTTGTCATCTTTCTGAATAATGGTGCCTTCTACTATCCGGGGATCCCACAAAGTCATAAGGCCTCCAGATGCTCCTCTGGCTGATTTGCAAACCATCTCCCCTTGATTCCAGATTTTTTTTGCTATTTTTTTTATTGAATCTCATCAGTTTTTGTTTCTTGCAACATGATAATAGTTGGATTCACTTGATTTCTTATTGCACTGACTTCCCTGTGTTTGGGCAGGCCATTGAGGCCTCTCATGTTCCATGAGAGGAACTTCATTTAGATTGTTTGGGATTTCTTCCTCTCCCCCTCCCTTGAGGGGGTTTTCCTAATTTGTTGTCTTCAGAACCTGGAATAACCTGTTGAAACAAGTTTCTATGTTTTCCATTGGCAATATCATTATCATTTTTAATTTTTTGATGCTCAGCATTTGATATTCTCCCTCTTATTTTTCATTTCCAAAATATATAGGAGACTTCACAGTGCTCCTGGTTTATTTAGGACTAAACTAAGGGGAGGTAGTTTTTTGTAGAATTGGACTACCATATTCCTCAGTCTGAATATTTTCACATATCTCCACCCCTACATCCAAATCTTGTCCTTTTTTTCTATATTCCCCTGGTCTGTGGGATGGTCCCTCAGTAGGATTCACTTGGCTCCTAGTGATGATGTTAGGGAGATGAGATTTTTTATTTTCCAATGCCTTAATTTTCTTCCTAAGTTCTTCAACATTAGGGTTTGGCTTTGGGATGCCCACTGGGCTTGAAGCATTTCCAGCATTGGGGTTTAAGGATCCTGACTTGGATGTGGATTCTAGAGATCGTGCATTAAGGTTTGGATTTGTGATGCCCATGAGGCTTATAGTAATTTTAGCATTAGGGTTTGAGGATCCTAACTTGGATGGGGATTCGAGAGAGTCAAAAAGGTTAGCCTGAAGGTGCTGGGCTTCCATGTCTTCTAATAATCCTCCTACTCCTATATTGGATAGAATTGAAAATTTATTTGAAACTAGAGGATTGGAACTTACCTGAGTATTTTGGTTGCCAACAACCTATTATTTTCTTTTGTCTTGTTGGGACCCTGCACCCTCTCTTTTCTTTTTTTGGTAGACATATTTTTCCTGATTGAAATTGCCTCTGCCAGGGAAACTCCTCAAATTTCCTTTATCTAGCATTACCTGCTTCTGCTTTTCTCTATTCATTGCTAGGTTAGGGCATTGATTGCATAGATGTCCTTGATTTTTACATTATGCATAGAATGTCGGTCTATTCTCATATTCTATCGGCTATTTTCTATAGTATTCTCCATACTATAGCTCCACAAACCTTGGCAATTCATTATTCAAATTAGCATTTACACAGATTTGTGCATGAGTCATCCTTGTCCTGGCCAAGGTCGCATGGTCAATGGAGATCAGGTCCCCTATAGTTTTGGCTATGCCCTATAGCCAATATTCATTGAATAACTGGGTAGGTAGACTTGGGAGATGAACCCAAATAGGGGCAATGTTAATATTTTATTTTTTAGGGTCGAAATATTCACCCCATCGTCTAATAAAAAGGCTCCTTTTGCCTAGAAACCAAGGACCTCCTGTTAAAATGTAGTTAGCATCCTCTATATTGTTAAAACGGATAATGAAGAACCCTCGAGTTAGAGCTACCAACTCCAAGATACCTACAAGTCACCATTTACCCTTGCCTAAGCCCTGATAGTCTCCATGTTTGGCCTACCTCCCAAAAACTTGCCTACCAGGGAGAATTCTTCCATTAAAAGAAAAGGGCTCATGGAACTTGTCGGGGCTGACATTTTATTATTTACTGGAACTACGGTCGGAAGAGAGAGAACCTCCTTTCTTTTTCCTCTAAGAGTCTCAGCAAAATACAGCCACTTCTTGGGCCCCACATTATCCTTCGTATATTTTTTTTTGGGGTCTTTCTGATGAGGGTCAGACCCCCATGTGATGCCCACCTCCAAATCTGCCACATCCAGACTGCCTTCCTCTGGATCCTTGCTTGATCCATGCTCAAGGTTCCCACCCACCCCTTCCATACCTGCTCTACCTCTATCGCCTTGGATGAGATTCCTACCCAAAAAATTCAAACCCTCACTCCCGTCGTACCCACTAAACCTTAGCTCACTCATTCCTATTGCTGAAGGAGAACCTAAAAATTTATGTTTTAATGCTTGAACAACCACTATCAGTACCACTAATTTCCTTCATTTTGTACATGAAGAGCCATTTGTACCAACATAGACTTCTCCTTTTTTTGTTCTATTTTCTCAACCCAAAGGGATATTGATATGGAAAAACAAAAGCAAATATCACAAGTGCTAACAAGAAGTGGGGCTAAACCCACAAATAAAAACAAAAAATAACAATGAAAATAATATCTTGGAATATTAAGGGAATGAATAAGAATCCTAAAAAAAGGTATTAATAAATTGTGAGGTTGTTATAGACAATATATTTATAGATATAGAAGCTAGGTAGAAAATATTTTAGCCATTCATAGTGTTGAATTTCATCTTGATAGAATTTAAATTTTGAAAGGTATCTGATATAAAAGGAGTTAATTGTGGAAACTTAGCAGTTTGAGGAAGATGGAGAATATCTTTGATAGAAAGGTAAATTTGGATATGCTTTAATTAACTTGTTAGAAATATAATGAGAGAAATGTAATGTTTTGTTTTTGTAATGGGAGTGGCCCCCAATAGAATCCACACATAGCTTATTAAAAAAAAGCACCCCCATGGTATAATTGTAAATTTGTAAATATTAGACTAGGGTGTGAGTTAATAGATTAGGGTGTGTGATTTATATTTCTCCTAAAGTATGTGTTAATGTGTGAGATGAGTCCAAGTGTCATGTAATAAAGTGTGCAAGTGTGTAGAATGTAAGAGTGTGCAAAGTGTCATATAATAAAGTGTGCAAGTGTGTAATATGTGAGAGTGTGCAATGTGTCATATAAGTCAAGAGTCATGTGTGTAGGTGTCAAGTATACAAGTGAAGATGTAAAGTCAAGATACATGAGAGGTTTATCATATGTGTGGAATAGAAAATGATGCATCTCTCATATATGTGAGGAGAGCAATAGTCAAGTATTGAAGAGTCATCTTCAAAGGTTATATTATGGAGATAAAGCTCCATGTATTATATCAAGAAATATATCAAGCAAATCTCAAGTTGTATATTTGATTCATCAATAATATTGTGAGTATGTTTATTCATATTATTGTTATTTCATGAATATTATATTCATTTATATTGATATTATTTTGTGAATGAGCCTTCATATAATTTATATGATTTATATTTGATCTTGGATATCAGAACCTATGACTAAATCTATCTAAAAAGCCATCATATTACAATATCACTACCAAATGGTTCTGCACTATGGAATGATTTAAATAAAACAATTGATTTAGTGATTAAAGATCTAAGATGGGTGGTGGGAAGTGGAGAAAAAAATCTATTTGGATGGATACTTCATATGATAAAAAACCACTCAATCTAGATCCAATTTTGAAACCATGGATGAGATTACTTCAAGATAAATATGGTGATAGGGTTTCAAATATTATGTACAAGGATTAGGAAGGAAGATACAAATGGAAAGAATATTTTTTACAAGTATACAAGACATTTATGCTAGAAGATAGTTGAGCAAAAAGATAACAATAATGATTATTTCAAGGGGAGTTGAGAATAAGCTAATTTGGGAGTTGAATAGCTCAATACAGTACACAACAAGAAGTGGATATAATGTAAAGCACCAATAAAATATGAATATCACAAGAATATGGAGAGACATTTGTGATAGCTAGAGCATTCCTAAAATCAAAATTTTTGTTTAACTAGTAGTAAATTGAATCGGTCCCAACTGGTGATTGAATTGGGATAAAGTGTGATGTACCATTCTAGAGCCTTTCCTCTAAAAGATGTTGCCAATAGCCTTAGAGCCATATTTTACTCTGATATGTTGTGAATCATGCACAAGCTTACAACATGATTAAGGTGCTCAATGGTGGTAGTGAGGTCTTCACCCATGAAATAGGTGAGGGACTTTTTGGTTAACTAGGGTATCTCTTACCATGTTCCATTTGGTGTTGGAGGTGCCAACAATCCTCTGTCATTCCACATTGAGAATGTTTTGGGGGGTGGAAGTGGTGGTGGAGTAGTCATGTTATGGCTTTGGGATCTCCTCCTTCATGGAATGGTTGCAACTATGGATGGTAACCTTTATCACATTTTTCAAGCACAAGATCCCAACCACCAAATTTTTTCTGGTTTTCTCTAGGCTCTTTCTTCAAGATAAATTCACAAAGTGAATACAATTTCTTATTTCTCTAAAAGTAGATATACTGAGGTCTTCACCCAAACCTTGGTCTGGTACCTTCAATAGCAACTTCTTCTGGTATTTGATCTAGAGTAGATTCACCTAGTGAGAAAGAGGTGCTTCAGTAAGTGAGGAATAGACTAAGATCCTCACCAAGTCTCAGCCCTACTCCTTATTGTGGTTATAAGACTAATTATGTGTTAATGAGATCCCACAATGCATGTTATTAAATGGTTATCTCCAATTGTCCTCGCCTAGGACAATCGCACCTCACATCGGAGCGACAAAGCAAGCTGCAACTATTGGAACAAATTAACCAATTTTTTGGATTATATTGTAAATTCACCTAAATATAAAGGTGAATAATAAAATGGTAAGACCCCAAGGTCTTACTATAAAATTATTAACAAATTAATGTAAATGTAATCGCAGGCCACTCAAAGGGGGCTCCCTTGTAATCGCTTTGCCACTATAGGGGGCTCCCTCCTTAGAATCTATGCTTATTATTCTTCTTCTTGGATGATTTGATATGGATGGCCAACCTAATATATATATCTACCCTATGTTGGTTAAGAGACATTATGGTTCACGTATGAAGAGACGTGATGTTTCACATTATGAGTTAATAATATAATAATTAAATGATTAATAATACTAACTAATAATGTTAGGATTGAGGATCCTAACATGCCACCCTCCTTAAAAAGATCTTTGTCCTCAAAGCTAAAAGTGAGAAGCTTTGTCCTTTGTTTTCCAAGAAGTATTTGTTTAATTTCTTGGACTCTTTTAATGGCATCCTTTCGTATGCAGGGATATCGAGAAGGATGAAGCATTAGTAGGGGGTTTCCAAGAACAATAGCTGAATCTTCCTTAGGTAAATCATGATGACAATGGGAGGGAAACCCTTGGGGTTCCTCAAATACTTTAGAATGATGCATCAAAAGTGATGGTAATGATTTCATATCCTTTTTTAGTTCCTTGGTAGAGCCAACGGAGAAGGAGTGTGTGGTCACTCTGTGTTGGTTCCGAATAGGTTTGGTCATATGGCAAGAACTCACTATTGGTGAGGAAGGTATGTGTAGGTCTTGTAGAGTGCATGTTTGGCTAGCATTGATCACTTTGGGTATGTCTACCTCATCCTTGCTTGGTACATCAATCACTTCTTGCACATCAACCTCATTGTCTTCATTGCGGTGAGTAGGTGCACTGTTCGCTTCGAACACAACTACCTCATATACTCGCTCTATGGAGAGAAATGGATCAACTTCCTTTAATAAATACAATGTTAGTGTAGCACATTTATGGTGGGGTCCAAATTGTTCATCACAATTATCACAGTCCTTTTGCTCATTGTTCCTTCATCTCCTCAAAGCTAAGATGTTTAATTTGTAAAGTTCGATTAGATTTGGGGGTTGTGTAAGTGCTTTGTGCCCTTCCATTATGCATAGGTTTGGGAGCGATGTAAGTGGTCGAAAATTTTTCCATAAGTGGTTTCCCTAATCGTTGTTGTGCATTGATTTTATCTTCAGCTAATTTTGCCAATCCATAGGTCTGCATCATGGTATAGGGATTGAACCTTGTTACCTCCATTCTAATTTCCTCTTTTAATCCCCTAATGAAGCAATTGATGAGAATTAATTCATCCAATATTGTGTTGTGTTTGGTGATATCCTCAAACCAAGTTTGATACTCACACATAGAAGTGATTTGATGAAGATCTTTGAGAAATTCCCACATGACTGGGTCCCACATGGCTCTGATACCAAATGGTAAGACCCCAAGGTCTTACTATAAAATTATTAACAAATTAATGTAAATGTAATCACAGGCCACTCAAAGGGGGCTCTCTTGTAATCGCTTTGCCACTATAGGGGGATCCCTCCTTAGAATCTATGCTTATTATTCTTCTTCTTGGATGATTTGATATGGATGGCCAACCTAATATATATATCTACCCTAAAGCTACGTTGGTTAAGAGACATGATGGTTCACGTATGAAGAGACGTGATGGTTCACGTTATGAGTTAATAATATAATAATTAAATGATTAATAATACTAACTAATAATGTTAGGATTGAGGATCCTAACATAAAATTAGTTATCTAGGATATAATAAAAATTAAATAGATAGGTTAGAGTAATATATATTAAGATATATGACTAAAATAAATATATTTTATTCAGCTCTAGGTCAAAGGTGACATGGCATGAAACTTGAGTGTGGTGGCATGTGTGGGGCATATAATGGCATGTGGCATGAGTGGTGGTATGTGTCATAAGTGTGGTGGCATATGACTTGAGTTTCATAGCACACAAATATTTGGATGAGGACATGTGGCCCCAATATTGAGTGGTATCATAGATGTGGAGTTGCATGAGACACTTGTCTCATACACTCCATGTTGTGGATTTTTTCCTCCATGATTATTTTCCAATAGGATGATAGCCCAAATTTATATATTTTGGATAAAATCCTTACTTCTAGAAGTTGGTGATAGGTTGGTGAGAAGTTGTTAATTGTTGTTCATTATTCCATAGGAATTCTTGTGTTGAGAAAAAGAGCCAACTATGAGGAAAATACTTATATATTTTGCTAAAGAGAATACAAAGTGGAGATATGATTTTGGTTGTGGTTTTTCCCTTCACAGGGCTTCCACATAACATCGATGTCCTTATATGGTTTGCTTATTTTGATCTTATATTTCATTTTAAATATTAATTGTTATAATTCTATGCAATTTACATTTATGTAATACATTTTATGGCATACTAATAATTTTGTTGATTAAGTTAATTTAATCCATTGCATTTGGGGGATTTTATTTTCTTCCTCCCCCTTCATATGGTATCAAATCTTAGTGTTAATTCCTAGGGCTATTATTCTCTTTGAATCTTTCTATTTTGAAACTTAGGGCTATTTTGGTATATATATATATATATATAGTTTTTTTTTCCTCAAGTTTTTTTGAAACTTAGTTTGTTGGAATCAGCTTGATCTATACATCCTCTATCTCTAAAGGCCTAATTTCAAATTTTGACGTTTAAGGGGTCAAAATTTCCAAAAACGACGATGTCCACATTTTGGTTTTTGCTAAAAAAAACTAAACCTTCTACTTTTTCAAAAAAAAAAAAAACCTAACATCATTATCTCCTCCATGTAGTTCTTTTGAGTCTATTTTTGCAAGTTTTAATGGCAGATTTTGAAAGTTACAACAAAAACATGATTTAGCCCTTTAAAACCCTAGTTGCATTTTTAATTTTTTATTACTCATTGTTTTGAAAAATAAATGCAGATCCTAAACAACCTCATCAAGATCTATCAAAAAAATAAAAATAAAAAATTGACAAGTTTCCTTTTTGACACAAATCCCTAGGTCATACAACCTGTGTAAGGACATGTATGGACCTATATGGTTCAGTTTGGTATAAAATTTCTACCAAAATATTTCTTTGCTATTTTTTATTTTATTTCAAGTTTTTTCAAAAAGAGAAAAATTTTAATTTTAATTTTAAAAAATCATTAGTTTTTTTTAATTCAAAAAAATTCCACAACACTTTTTCATGGCCTAGATCTGTTGTTTAGATTATTTTCGAGTAGTAGATTTACTTTCATTCTTTGTTGGTATTTTTTTAATTCAATTGTTTTGCTTAAAAGACAATTTTTTAAGGCCATTTATTCACATAAATTCTCATTAAAATTGTGTTTAATTTTATAAATTTTAAATCTAAAGGAGGGTCTTTTTTGCATTGACTTGAGGGTACTTTGTGTAGACATGAAAATGCACCCTGCAAGTGAAAGATAAAAATATGCAAGAAAATATGTATTGATCAACAATGATTTTTTGAATACAAAGGAAGCCCTACCAAAGGGGCTTTTAAACAATGTTAATATTTGTGAAATGAAAGGGGGATGGACCCCTTTTTACAACAATGTCCTCAGTGCAATTTCTTCTCATGCCACGATCTAGTTGTGGGTGGGTTTCTTTGTGCTTGTTGGACCACCCTAGTGCTCTGCCAGATGTTGCATACCTACATACATGCAAACTAGATCAGATCAGTAACATATGATGGGCCTCCCTTGCATGAGGTCCTTGTTAAAGCAAAAGTAACAAAACATTACAAAACCTATTTAGATGTTCACAAAACCTTGATAAAAGTTCACAAAACTAAGAAGTGAAATGCTTTATACCTTCATTTACCTGCCTACTAAGTGGATGCTCTTTTTTATGTGTTTTTGGGTAACCGTCAGTGACGAGTGGCTTTGTGTAACTAGAGGTGATGGTTGGCTTTGTGTAACTAGAGGCGATAGTTGACTTTATGTAACTAGAGGTGATAATTAGGAGTGTGTAACTAGAGGTGATGGTTGGGACCAAGTGGTAGATGGGGCAAGATGCCCCTATTGGAGGGTTCTAGTGGTTCCTGAGCATTTCCTAGTGTAGATGTGATGGTAGAATATCGTTTGGTCTAAACACATTTGTTGGTAAAATTTCATAGTCAACTCTCCAAGAAAACTCCATGGCAACCATAGTTGGTCTCTTCAAGATTTGTGGTGATGGCAGATGGATTCTTCAAGGCATTAAAGGGGGTCTGACCAAATTTTGGTAGCATAATAGTAAGCTTTCCTCCTTTAAATGATGGAAATAGAGAGATATTTATAGGAATTTGATGAGGTGATGGGTAGGTGACATGGAGACTAGGTGAAAGCCATGTGGGTGTGCAAAGGCCAAGAAAATTTGGGGGATTCCACTTGGAAGAGTGTGCACCCTCCAAATTTAATGGCTTTGGGTGGAGTGAACTCTCACCCACCCAAATGCCATAAATTGGCCTAGGGGAGAGTGAGGGGCATGGGGATATGTGTGCCTTAGGAGTTTCTCATGGAATTTTAAATTGCTTAAAATATGACATGGAGGGTGAGGAGGACTAACCCATTAAATTTACCAAATTAATTCCCTTTGACTTGGAGCTTTTCTTGCATTTTTAAATTATCCCACTTTGGAGGGAAATATGGGTGGGGAGACAAAGTGGAATAAATGAGGGCTATTGGTGGAGATTATGGGTAGACCTAGGGATTTGAAGGGGATTTTTAAATTAGTGTGCATATCCCTTGGGATTTGAATGGAGACTTAAGCTAGGGTTAAGATGCCAATGAAGGGCTTAATGAAGGAATTAGATGCCTAAGAAGGATTATGAGAAATTTGAGGGGTAAGGGAGGAATAAATAAGGGGGATTAGGTAGAAATTAGGAGATTAGAAAGGGATTAAAGGAATTAAGTAGAGTAGGAGAAAATTAGGGAAATTTGAAGAATTCAGGAAATTAGTGGAAAAGGAAAAATTAGAGGAAAATAAGAGCTTTAGGGAACCCTTAGAAGAATTTAAGTAAAATTAGAGGGAAGAAATAGAATTAGAAAGGCTGGCTAAAACTGAGAAGTAATTATGGAAATTAGAAGGAAAGAGGGGAGAATTAGAGGAATTTAGGAGAAATTAGAATGGACGGGGTTAATTTAGAAGAAATTAGGAAAATTAGAAGGAAAGAGGGGGAAATTAGAAAATAAGAACAAGACTTAGATTAATTTAGGTAAAATTGGATAAATATTGGACACCTGGTAGTGGTTTTGTGATAATTTGGATATTTTGGTGAATTTGCGATGATTTTAGGGATGATTTGGTGGTTTTGTGGAAATTCTATTGCAAATGACTAAAATTTTGTGTTTACACTTTGTGTGCATTTAAATTTCATATAAAAAACACATACTCTTTGCATAAATTTTATTCTCAAAAGATCTTTGTTACTTGTCATTTGTATTAAGTGGAGTCTTTAACAATTCTCCCTTGTATTTATTGCAAGTAGTGCCCTTGGTTGTGATTGAAAGGGCTTCTTTATTGTATTGTAACTTGACATAAAGGCATTGTACTAAGGGGGATTTTTACATTATCATTATAATCACTAGTGGCTCATTAGTCAAGGCCACTTAGTGAAGAGTGTGATTTCTTTTAAAGAGTAATGATCCTAAATTTAATGGTAATTGTAACTTTTGTGGCATTTTTTGGCCACAAAAAAATTTATTGCTACAAGAAGGTAACCTCCCAAAGCATAAAAAACAAAAAGGGAGGTAAGCAAACTAATAATGTTGCTTTAGTTCATGCATTGACTTCCATTTATGATTAAATAGACCATAATTCTTGGATTATTGATTTAGTATACACTAATCATATGTCTAATTCTAAGTCATATTTTACTTCATTAAACTTAGATTACAATGATGTAGTTACTATTGGGGACAATTCCCAAATTGTTGTAGAAGGAATTGGCAATATTAAGTTAGATAAAGAAGTATATAATTTTGTTTTATTTATTCCTAATCTTGCAAGTAACCTACTTTCTGTAAGGCAATTAGCTTCTCAAGGAAGAAGCATTCAATTCTATGAAAATAGGTGCATCATAAAAAAAATATATGGAAGAGATTGTTGGAAAAAGTGTTCTTTCCAACAACTTGTATGTATTCTCTCCACATCTAGACATGTATGTTGATAATAATTCTAAATTGTGGCATAATAGATTAGGATATCTAAACTATAGAAGTATAATTGATATGTTTAAAAAAAACATGGTAATTGATCTTCCTAAAATTTAAGTTTATGGAGGACTTTGTGAGGCTTGCAATTTATCCAAGCAACCTAGGACTAAGTTTGGTGAAACTTCTTTTAAATCTTCTTATAGATTGAAATTAGTCCATTTTGACCTTATGAGTCCATTTCAAGTTAAATAATTAAGTGGATATTTATATTCTTTAACTTTTATTGATGATTTTTCAAGGTACGCTTGGATTTACTTTTTGAAAAAACAAGTCTCAAGTATTTGAATATTTCAAATTTTTTAAGGCACTTTTTGAAAATAAAACCTCTTCCTCCATAAAATTCTTAAGGACTAATAATGGAGGAGTGGATGTGATTAATTATTTTAACTCTTATTGTCTTGAAATGGGCATTTCAATACAATTCACATGCCCATATTCACCCCAAAAAAATGGGGTTACTGAGAGGAAAAATAGGTCCATTACAAATATGGCAAGGACTTTCCTCAAAAATTTACCTAATTTCTTATGGATTGAATGTTGTTTTACTTATGTATATTTGCTTAATACGTGTTCCACTAAGGCATTAAATGGAGTCACTCCATTTGAGGCTTGGTTTAAAAGGAAACCATCAATTAAGCATTTGAGATTAATTGGGTGAATTGCTTATGCACATCATAATAATTCAAATGATATTGGAAAATTAGATGATAGATATTTGAAATGTGTGTTAGTAGATTATGTAATCAATCCAAAGGATATATATTATATAACCCTAATAGTAGGGCTATCTTTGTGGATAGAGATGTCACATTTGATGAGTCTAATTTATATAAATCTAGTTCTTTTAGCATTGATGAAAATTCTCCCTTAGAAAATCTAACTCAAAGACCAAAATGGTTAGAGAAAACAACCAAAAACTCTCATGTTGGTCAAATGTACATATATAGAACTAGAAGCCAAAAATCAAGTATAACCTTAATGGCTAAAATTTAAAATTTGAATGAACCTCAAACCTATAATCAAGCTAAAAATGATCCAAATTGGATCAAAGCTATGGAACAAGAATTCAATTCTCTTATCAAAAATGATACTTGGGATTTAGTCCCAAGGCCTTCTAAGAGAAATGTAATAGGTTGTAAATGGGTATTTAAACTTTAGTTAAATTCTTTAGGAGAAGTTGACAAACATAAGGCTAGATTAGTAGCAAAAGGTTTCTCACAAAAGTATCGAGTAGACTATGAGGAAACTTTTTCTCTGGTTGTTAAAATACCTACAATTAGATTAATAATAGCATTATTTTCTACTTTTAATTGGAAAATTTATCAGTTAGGTTTAAAGAGTGCATTTCTTAATGGTAACTTAGATATTGAGATTCATATGGAGCAACCTCAAGGCTTTGAGAACTTAGAAAAGATAAATTATGTTTGTAGATTAAATAAATCACTATATGAACTTAAGCAAGCTCCAAGAGCCTGGTATGATAAGGTTTCCAAATATTTTTCTTCAAATGGTTTTAATAAGTGTTATTAAATAGATTTGAAATAACTAACATGGGTTTATTACATTACTATTTAGGCATGCAAATCTACCAACAATCCCATAAGATTATGATTTCTCAATCTAAGTATATATTAGAAATCTTGCAAAGGTTTAAAATTAAAAATTACAAATGTGTTTCTACTCCTATGGTTTCTCAAAAATTTTAAATTAATAAAGATTCTAAGCTTGTAGATAAAACTCAATATAGGTAACTTATTGGTAGTTTACTCTATCTTACAATTTCTAGGCCTCGTATTGCTTATGCCATTAATGTAATGGCTAGATTTATGCATAAGTATTATGATATTAGTCTTAATGTTGTTTATAGAATACTTAAATATCTAAGTGGAAATATTAATTTAGTTTTGGAATATTTAAGTAATTCTCATGTAAATTGGTTTGGTTATTGTGATAGTGACTATGCTATATAATGTTGAAATAAAATTCACAAGTGGATATTGTTTCTCCTTGGGATCAGGTGTGATCTCTTGGTGTAGTAAGAAAAAACCAACCATAGCACTCTCCTCAACTAAGGCTGAGTATAGAAGTGCTACTCTAGCATGTCAAGAAGCCATTTGGCTTCAAATACTACTAAAAAAAATTGGGTTTAACAACAATAAATCTATCACAATATTTTCTGATAACTAATCTTCAATAGCTTTAGCAAAGAATCATGTTATACATCAAAGGACAAAACACATTGATATTCAAGCACACTTCATTAGGGAGAAGGTATTTATGGGACAATTAAACTCATATATTGCCCCACAAATGAGAATATTTATTATATTTTCACAAAACCATTAATAGAATCTAAAATTTCTTACTTTATAAATAAAATAGGCCTAAAAGAATTATCCTCAAGGGGGAGTATTGCATAATATTATGTGATGTTAATTCTTTTAAGTTTTTTAAAAAATGTTTTTTGAATTCTATGTTGATGAATGTTATTTTTTCATGTTAATGAAAGTTTCCATGTTTATGGAATATGTGTGTGTACCATTTATTTATCCATGTTGATGGATGTTATTTTTCCATGTTAATGGAAGTTTCCATGTTGATGGAATATGTGTGTGTGCCATTTATTTATCCATGTTGATGGATGTTAGTTTTCGATGTTAATGGAAGTTTCCATGTTGATGGAATATGTGTGTGTGTTATTTATTTATCCATATTGATGGATGTTATTTTTCCATGTTAATGGAACATGTATACCACTTGTTTATCCATGTTGATGGATGTTTTTTTTAATATGTGTGTGTGCCATTTATTTATCCATGTTGATGGATGCTATTTTTCCATGTTAATGGAATATATATATATATATATATATATGTCACTTATTATTGATGTTATTTTTCTATGTTGATGGAATATGTATGCCACTTGTTCATCCATGTTGATGGATGTTATGTTTTCCATGTTGATGGAATATGTATGCCACTTGTTTATCCATGTTGATGGATGTTATGTTTTCCATGTTGATGGAATATATATATATATATGCCACTTATTATTTATGTATTCCATGTTGATGAAAACCTTATTTACATGCCATATTTTATATATATGATTACGCTATGTCATGTTTTTCTTTTGTAGATCCATGTTTATGGATGGTGCCTTGCCTATTGCCACACAACTTGGAGTCTCTACCATGCCATTGTTGAAGAAGTCTTTGCCAAAACGTATGCTCCTCTGTAAATTGATTCTTTGGAACCTTGCCTCCTGTAAAATTGTATTTTAATCCAAAAATTAGACTAAGGGGGAGTGTTGGAACAATTAATACAATTTTAATATTATATTGTAAATTCACCTAAGTATAAAGGTGAATAATAAAATTAGGCATATAGGCTTTAATATAAATTAAATAGATAGGTATTTAATTTTTCTTTTTCAATTGGTTATATGGGATTGAAAAGGGCCCCACACATATTACATGATCACAAAATAGTGATATTACAACAAATCTTGGATATTATCCATGTATCGCTTGGCAATATTTGAACCTTGATATCCTCCTTAAATGTTGAGGAATCTAACAGGTTGAGCTAATGTCACTTGATGTATTTAATTTATATTTAATATACCTAGGTTAGACTAATATATTAAGGTATATGAATAAAATAAATATATTTTATTCAACTCAAGGTCAAAGGTGACATGGCATGAGACTTGAGTGTGGTGGCATGTGTGGGGCACATAATGGCATGTGGTATAGGTGTGGTGGCATGTGTGGGGCACATAATGGCATGTGGCATAGGTGTGGTGGCATGTAACTTGAGTGTGGTGGCACACATAAAGGTTTGGATGAGGACATGTGACCTCAACTTTGAGTGGTGGCATAGAGGTGGAGTTGCATGAGACACTTGTCTCATACACTCCATGTTGTGGAGTTTTTCCTCCACAACTATTTTCCAATAGGAGGATAGCCCAAATTATATATTTGGGCTAAACTCCTTACTTATGATTGGTTGTTATTAGTGGTGATTAGTTATGATAACTTGTGATAGGTTGGTGATAAGTTAGTCATAAGTTGTGGTTAATTGTTTTTCGTTCTTTAGTAGGAATTCTTGTGTTGAGAAAATGAACCAATTGTGAGAAAATTACTTGTATATTTTGTTGAAGAGAATACAAAGTGAAGATACAATTTTGGCTATGGTTTTTTTCCTTCATAGGGTTTCCACATAACATTAGTGTCCTTATGTGGTTTGCTTATTTCAGTTTTATCTTTCATTTAAATTTTTTTTAATTCTATGCAATTTTAAATATGTGTAATATATTTTATGGCATACTAATAATTTTGTTGATTAAGTTCAATTTAATTTTCTGCATTTGGGGGATTTTATTTTCTTCCCCCCCTTCACGAGATCATGCGGTTCAGCTCAATTAGGGATATTTGAGAGTTTTTACAAGTTTGGATCCTTGTTAATATGTGATATTCAAGGCACTTTCTACTCTACCAAGAGAAAAGAGATCCACTAAGATATCCTTACAAAAACAAGCTCGAACGCTATGTACCAGCAGTGAACACTTCCTCTCCTTAACATAGTGAAGAGAAATCGAGGTCTATTAGTTATATGATATGTGAGCAGGTGGGTCCCACAGGAGAGCCAAGCTCATAAGTGATAATCAAAAAATAGATGTAGACCCCTCACACACACGTACACTTAGAACACATGATATTCATGTAAAATAATACAAACACATATACATACACTTCCATGGTTCTGTAGACAAAGGCTAAAAATTAGATACATGCTTTTGTGTATATATAGATGCAGGTAAACTTTTACATAGATTGTGTCAAAAGCGGGGGTTCAAAATTTCCCGCAAGTAGCTCAAGGTTGCTATCATTTTTACAAAGAGAAATGAAAGCCTACAAATACATGAAATGTAAACTTGCCAATAAACTTTACTAAGCTAATACTACTGCTATTTATAGATTTACAAGGGAGTATTTTCCCTCCAAAATTATCTACAACTAGATTTTATAATCATATCTACTTTTTCTTAGGATTCTTATTATTGAATGATGTACTTCCTTGATCATAATGATTGATAAGCATAGGATTGTCAAATCCATACTTCTTGAATGCATGTCCTAGATAATAACTGAGGTCATATTTGGGTAGATGGACTTTGTCTATTCGATCAAGGAAGTCATTAATTTGCTAAGCTACCCTTGTTGCTTGATTTTACTTTAGTCATATGTGTTTGCTTGGCCTTTCGATATATCTTACAAACTGATCGAGAGTTTCCTCAATCATGTTCCACTATCACTCATAAAACCTTTGATATCAAGTTTATCCCAAAACCAAGATCTTTTGGTGCTCTTTTGGTGATCTATCAAGACTATCTCCACATGAATATTTATAGAAGTCTCAATTGTCAAGAGTTTTTGTAGGCTTGATCTCCCAGACTTAGACAAAACTTCGATCATTGGTTATCAAAGTTTTTCCTTAGTCATGAATGGGTAGTGGTGAACCATTACAATTTTAGCAGCTCATAGGGGACTTCTAGCCTACTGGAAGGAGAAATCAAAATCACCTTTATCCTTGGGCTCAGAGTCAACTTTTTTTTTTGGCAAAAACAATAATAAAAAGGATAGCTCTTCAAGTGGATTTCATTTACTAGTATAGGAAGAACATCTTCCTCCATGGTTTCCAACTCAAAAATATTACCTTATTTATAGTTGGAAATAATATATGGTCCTTCCCAAAATATGTCAAATTTTGTGTGGTTTCTATGCTTGCTTTTATGTTCATCCCATTTGAGGACCATGTCTTCTACTTCAAAAGTTTATGGGATAGACTTTTTATCAAAACACCTCTCAATTGATTTTTGATGTCTTTGCAATTCCTTCGTAGCTTCTCTCCTTTGCTCTTTGATTTTTAATAGTTCTCTCATTTGTATTGTTATTGGATCATTTTCCTACAACTCCTATTAGTATAGTAGTTGAAGCATAGGAAGTTCTATGGAGATAGCAAACCTGGATTTCTTGCCATAAACCAAGTTGTAATTTGAATAGCTATAGCCCTATTTGGAGTGATCTAATCATCCCAAAGGACTCTTTTTATATGGAGGTGCCACTACCATTGACTTTTTATTCCTATCCTCTTTAGGATTCTTAATAATTTTTGTTTGTTGATTTAGCCAAATAATTATCTTGGGATTAATAGCTAGAAGAGAACTTTAGATAGATATTATGTTGGAATGTAAATTGAATGAGTTCTAAACTTGTGAATGCCTTGGCATTATCTGTTATTATTGTATTTGGAACACCAAATCTAGTTATGATATTTTCTAGGAATTCTATGATTACTTTTCTTGTTGCTTCCTTTACAAGGATTGCTTCAACCCATCTAGTAAAATAGTTTGTGGTTGTTAGAATCCATTTGTGTCCTTTACTTGATGATGGATTAATCATTCCAAAAAATTCTAGTCCTCAATATGTGATATATTCCTCCATAGTTATGGGTTTCAAAGGCATAGAGGCATTCTTCTCTTTTCTTGTGTAGAATTTTCATTTTTTGTAGTTTCTCACCCATCTATGAGCGTCTGAAAACATGATGGGCCAATAATATCCTACTCTCATTATTTTGTTTGCCATTGTTTGGGCTAAAAAATATCCCCCAACCAACCCCTAATAGAATTCTTGTAGTATGTTTTGGACATGTTCATCTTTCACACACCTGAGCGAATACTCCATCAAAGTTTCTTTGGAACAAGACTTCTCCTATTACTGTGTAATGTATATTTTATAGGTGAAAAGCTCTTCTTTGAGCTTTATCAAGGTTTGGAGGGCATTATTCTATTTGTATATATTTAATTCTTTGTTCAATCTAGTTTGGTTCCTTCTCTTATTTATTTATTAGGCATTCATGAGGCTTTGTTTCTTTTCTTTCTTATTTTGCCTCATTCCCTTTTATTATTCCATCTTTAGCCATATCTTGGCAAAGTGCTCTTCCTCTAATTAGTCTAGTTGTCTTGATCTCTATATTATATCCTAGGATTTTGGTAATCCATCAAGCCCTTTTCACTCATTTCTTCACCCATTATATAATCTCGTATGCTAGAATGTATGATGAAAGCAATGATTCCGTTGTTAGAGATCATGTGCCTAAAATAATTTAGTCCCCTCCTTAAGGCATACACTTATTTCTTTATAAAATTATACTTTTCATCATATTATTTAAGTGTCTGCCTAAAAAATACCATTGAGAACTCCTATTGGTCCTTATCCTTTTGCGTCATTAGTGTTGTTATACTGAGCTCTCCCCCATATGTATGAACAATAAAAAATTTATCAAAATCTAGATTTATGAGTACTGGAGCATTTGCAATAGCTTTTTTTTTTTTGAAAGACCTTTTTTCCTTCTTTCATACATATAAAGGGGCGGTCCTTTTTTATCATTAGTGTCATGGGTCTGACTATTATTGTAAAATCTGACATAAATTTTCTAACAAAGTTAATCTGTCCAAAAAATAATTACAATTATTTTTTGTGTCAGGGTAATGAAAGATTCATAACTACTTCAATTCTATTAGGATATATAGCAATTCCATATTTGGATACCACATTTCCTAATATTTTTCCTTGTGGCACACTGAAAATACACTTCTTTAGGTTTAAATAGACCCCAAATTCTTAATATTTTTGAACTATTCTTTCAAAGTGCTCAATATATTGTTCCTTCTTTTTTGAGAATACTGTGAAGTCATATAAATAGATCAGTATTATTTTGTTTATGATATTATAAAAAGCAATATCCATAACCCTTTGAAATGTTGCTCTAGCATTAGACAACCCAAAAGGTATTTTTGGTCTTCATCCTTTACCTAGACCTAATTAAAACTAGAAAAGCCATCGAATAGCAAAAATTTCTTAGATCTTGCTATTGTTTGAAGGATTTTCTCCATTGAAGGTAGGGTATAATATCGTTTAAAGAGGCCTTTTTTAGATCCCTAAAATCCACACAACCTGATTTCACATTTTTCCTTTCTTACCAATACTAGGTTAGAAACCCAACAAGTGTGCTTAGTAGGATATATGATTTTTTATTCTATCAACTTTTCCAACTCCTTTTGCATAAGAGGTTCACTTTTTTTATTAACTGGTCTTTGTTTCTATCTAATTATCTTGGCCCTCACGTCCAATTCTATTTTATGTTGGATAAAAATTTTGGCATCTCTTCCTTTGTATTGTTGGTATAATATGATCAGTTGTTCCTTCCCTTTCTATGTGGCAATTTTTCATATCTTCAACATTTTTCTAGGTGCTACTTCTATTTCTTGATAATCTTTATTTTCAATGGTAAACCCCTTTCTTCCCTTGAATTTTTCATCTAGGATAAAAATGGATTCTAAGGTGATTAATCCTTTTGATGTTTTGTTTGAAGTTAACTAAATAATCTAATCTTCATACATTTCCTCTAATCCTAGAGCAGTTTCTTCGATGAATTCATCTACTTGTTATAGAAACCAAATAGTTTTTCTTCATTTTCAAATAATTGCCAACTTTCTTGGTTTTCAGGCACTACTGGCCTCACTATTGTCTTTGTGAGCTAGTGCTTTTTGTATATTTGATTAACCAGCTTGAATTGCAAATCGATATTTTCCATTCTACTTGTGTTTGTATTATGTTCTCTTAGAATTACTTCTATATTGATTGCATCAAAATACTCCATTAGATCCCATATTCTACTTCTATAGGATTTCATCAACTTATTTTTGGTTAACCATTGAGTTCTAACCTGTCTGATGATTAGTTCGACATCATCAAAAATTTGAAGCATCTTTATTCTTCTTTTTTCTACCATTTAGAGTCCTAGGACCAAGGCTTCATATTCTACTTTGTTTCTAGAACAAGTGAACTGCAACTTATATGCATGAAATTATTTCATCCCTATTGGGGAAATAAGACATATTCCTACTCTACTCATATTCTGCTTCTGGCACCATCAAAATATAACTTCCAGATTCCTCTTGGCTCCTTTTTTTGAGATGTATTTGGGATAGGAATTCCTTCTTCCTAAATTATATATTCCCATACATGTTTGATTATAACAAATCCTACAATTTTGGGTGTCATTTTATTGTTCTACCCATATCCTTTCACTTTTATGTGGACTCCTATTAATTTTTGAAGTTAGCCTATCCCAAATTGGTATGACTACAACAATATTTTTACCATATTTTGTTAAATTGAGCAACCCTAGTACAAAAATATATATTTTTTATAGTCTTTTGAATTCCAATATTTTCCTCTTCTCCTATTTTTTAAGGTTGGGAGTGTTTTATTCTTACCCTACTTATAATTGTAGGCCCTTACTTACAAGATGTGTTGCATATCTATACATAATTATTTTGTTCTTTTGTTATACATCCTTTCTAAATTAAGTTTTCTGCTATTTTTTTGTTAGCAAACCTTGTTATTTACTCTTGTGATATTAGTATTTGCTCAAAAATTCCTCATTGACAAGGTTCTCCTTCTAACTCTAGGTCATTTCCATAATATTTGTTGAACTAGCCCATCCCTTTTTGCAATTCCCCTAAGAATATAATGAGGCTTCTATCATCTAGTTGAAATCTCCCTCATCTACATTCAAAGCAATAAGAAGGGTTATTGGGGGTTGTGGATATATAGTTTGTTGATCCCAAAAATAGGGCAATAGGGGATGTAATGGCCTTAGAGGTAATATTCCTATTTGTATTAGATAATTCTCAGTTGTGATAGCTATTTTGTATATTTTTGGTATGGAATCCCCTCTAGTTTTTATCAACATAGATATTTTAGAATCCAGTGCTCTGAGATAGAAGTTTTTTTACCAAACCTGGTGGTGGACACATGTCTTCTAGTATTTTGTACCAATATTTATGGAATTTGAGGTTGAAATCTTCCACTACCTCCATAGGATCCCTTTTTATTGTTATCAACTATTGTAGGAGCGACAACTCATTCATATTTTTCTAAATATATCAACAAATATATTGTTGAGCTAGTCTCAACTGGTGATTGAATTAGGCTAAAGTGTGATGTACCATTCTTGGGTCTTTCCTCTAAAAGATGTTTCCAGTAGCCTTAGAGCCATATTTTGCTTTGATATGTTGTGAATCATGCATAAACTTTCCATATGATTAATGTGCTCAATGGGGTTAGTGAGGTCTTCACCAATGAAATAGGTGAGGGACTTCAAGGATGACTGGGGTATCTCCTCCCATGTTTCATTTGGTGTTAACGACACCATTGAACCTCTGTCATTTAATGTTGAGAATATTTTAGGGGGTGTAAGTGATGGTGGAGCAACCATGTTATGGTCTGGGACTTTCCTCCTTCATGGAATGGTTGCAACTAGGTATGGCAACCTTTATCACATTTTTTAGGCACAAGACCTTGATCACCAAATTTTTTTTTATCATCTCTGGGCTCTTTATTTAGGATGGAGTCACCAGGTGACTGTAATTCTTACTTCTCTAAAAGTAGAAAGACTGATATCTTCACCCAAACCATGATATGGTACCTTTGGTAGTGGATTATTTTGGTATTCATTTTAGAGCAAAGTTATCAGGTGAGAAAGAGGTACTTTAGCAAGTGAGGAACCAACTAAGACACTCACCAAGTCTCATCACTACTCCTTATTATGATTTTGGACTAATGATGTGTCACTGGGGTCCCACTGGGCATGCCATTAAAATATTGTCATCTCTTATTATCCATGTTCAGGATAATCATACCTCGTATCAGAGTGACACAATAGGCCATAACTAAGAGAATGAATTTTAACTTAATGGGGGGCCTCCAAGAGTTTTTACAAGGCTAGCTCCTTATTAATATGTGATCTTTGAGATTCTTGCTAATATATCAAGGAAAAAGGGATGTGAGAAAGTAAAGGAAAACTCAAAAAATAAAAGAAAAATGGGGGCTATGTGCCAAGAGATCCACTAAAATATTCTTGCAAAAATAGGCTTGAATACTATGTGCCAACGGTGAACACTTCCTCTCCTCAACATAGTGAAGAGCAATCAAGGTCTACTAGTTATATGTATATGTGAGCAGGCGGGTCCCACAAGAGATCCAAGATCATAAGTGACTCAGTTTAAAAATAGACATAGGCCTCTCACACACACGTACACTTAGCACACCTAATATTCATGTAAAAGAATACAAACACATACACTTCCATGGTTCTATAGGCAAAGCCCAAAAATAGGCACAAGCTTTTCTGTATATAGATGCAAGTAAAATTTTACATAGATTATGCTAGAAGTGAGGGTTCGAAATTGCCCAAGAGTTAATCAAGGCTGCTACCATTTTATAGAGATAAATGAAAGGAAATCCAATAAATACATGAAATTCAAACTTGTTGATAAACTTTACTAAGCGAATACTATTGTTATTTATAGATTTAAAAGAGAGGATTTTCCCTCCAAATTATCTGCAGCTCAATTTGACAATCCTATCTACTTTTCCTTGCTCTTTTGATCAATGAATGATGTACTTTCTTGATCATAATGATTTATTAGCACATGACTGTCAAATCCATACTTCTTGAATGCATGTCCTAGACAATAACTAAGGTCATCTTTGGGTAGATTGTTTTCATCTATTTAATTGAGGAAGTCATTGATTTACTCAGCTACCCTTATCGCTTGATTTAACTTTAGTCATATGTGCCCCCTTGGCCTTTTGATGTCTCTCATAGATTGATTGGGAGTTTCCTCCATTGTGTTCCACTATTGCTCTCAAAACCTTCGATATTAGGATTTATCCCAAAGATAAGCTCCTTTGGTGCTCTTTTGGCCATCTATCGAGACTTTCACCACATGAATATTTATAGAAGTCCTAATTTTTGAGAGTTCTTATAGGCTTTGTCTCTCAAACTTAGACAAATATTCAATCATTGGTTATTAGGGTTTTTCCTTAGTCGTGAATGAGTAGTGGTGAACCACTACATGTTCTTTGTAAAAAAGAGAAGAGTATAGACCATCTCTTAGGACACTGCTCAATAGTCTAAAACCTATGGCAATGGATTCTTAAAATGTTTTGTAAATACATGGTGATGAATGATAGAATTGAAGGATGGTTAAATTAATGGTAAAGCACTTTTGAAAGTGAGGATTTACAGATAATATGGGATATATCAAAAGATACAATACTTTGGATTGTATAATTAGAAATGAATAGAAGAACATTTAAAGGAAATAAAATCAATTTAGAGGTAATGAAAAGGAATGTTTGTTTAGCCATAGAGGAATTTAAAGCAGCCCTATCAACTCACCCAATCCCTAATCTAGAAGTAGAAAACCTTGATAGATGGAGTCAAGTCATCAATTGGAATTATGATGGTGGATACAAGAGAAACAAAAGGAAGGAAAAAGATATAAAGTGGAAACAACCAAATGTTGAGTTAGTCAAATTGAATTTTAATGGAGCATTTAAAGAAAATCTAGGACCAACATGAGGAGGAGGAATAATTAAAAATAATATAGGAGATATTTTATCTCCTTGCACTTTCAATAGTGGATTTAGGATAAATAATGAAGCTAAATCTTGGGTGGTTTTGGAAGGTCTAAAAATATGCAAACAAATGAAATTCAATAGACTATGGATGGAAGGTGATTCATTAATAGTAATAAATGCAATTTTGAGAAAAGGAAAGGCTCCATGGAACATACAAGAGATAATTGTGGAAATAAAAGACCTTGGTATAGAGTTTGATGATAGGGATTAATATTATATTCTATAATATTACCCCTCATCACATGGATCATGTTATATTACATTTAATACTCAAACATATCATGCCTATTAAATTTTGATTGTAAAGTTAGACATGCCTATAAATATATTTTTGATTAACACAATTTGAAGTTTTCATTTGTGCCATTTTGTGTCATCTATTAAGAGTGTTTTACACATCATTGGTATCAAAGTTGAGTATTGGATAGGTGAGTATCCTCTTTCTCTAGGCCATTATGGTTTAAAAGAGGAACGAGAAAACCACCAAGGGATATTGGCATTGGGTGAACATTCTTTCTTTTTCTGTAGACATCTTCAAGAACTTTCGTTCATGAAAACTCTCAACTAGGGTCCCTTTGACTCTGACCCTCAACTAGTTGGGTCCTTTTGACTCCAACCTTCATATCGTGACCTTCATTAACAATTTTTACCATTTTCTTATCAAATTTGTCATACAACTTCAACTACTCCATGCAGAAATGGCTGCACTTCAATAATTCCATGCAACAATGGCTACCAATTTTTAGCAGTTTATAGCTGAAATCCTTTATGTTGTTGCCAAAGAACCTACTATTGATGATCTTGTTCCTACCAAATATCTCATTGAAGAAGATCAATATTCCACCCCTGATCCAAAAATTGAAGAAGTTACAGCCACACCTGGATTCGAACCAGGGTCTCTAGGTGAGATTCCTAGCATCTTTCCATTATACAATGTGGCTTCGATTGCTCCTAATGCAAATCTAATTTCTATTGAAGCCCTTGATGTAGATCCAGTCCCTCCAGATGCTGCAAATCCAATCTCTTTAGAATTCATTGCTACCATTGTTATCATGCCTACATCTCATTACCATCCACCTTTGCCAATCATGGTCTTCACCAATATGCCACTTTCTAGTGTTGTCTCCACATTTTCTGGTCTTAATCCACCTACCAATCCACTTACAACCAATTTTTATGATAGTTTTTGGATTTCATATCCACACAACCACAATGCCAATGATTCACCATTTTACGATGAATATCTCCTATTTTTGAGTGTGGCTCTATAGTGTCTTTATGACTTTTCAACATTTTCTTGCTCATTCAAGCCTGATCCATTGTTTTTCGGCATTTATCTACCATATTTTGATGATGACATCTCTTTTCAGTCTAAAGTAATCACTCAATTCTCCATTGCATTTATTTCGTCATCGCGCACATTTTTTCCTCTTGATTGCAACCTTATGTCTAGCGTAACCAATCATATTTTTGGCGGGTTTGCTTTATTTCCTGGTGATGAGCTACAAGAAGATTTTCTACCAACTTCCACCTCGAAACCATGGTGATGACCATTTGATCTCGGTGGTTGTTGCACATACTTTCGACCACATTTTCATAAATTAAATTAAATTTTTAATTTAATTTAATTTTTCCATCATTAAACTACATTCATTAATGCATTCATTAAATTAAATTTTTATTTATTTAATTTAATCAATAACCGCCATAACTATCATTTAGTGCGCATCAAAACCAAACTTTTCTTCCCTTTGGAATGCATTGGAGTCCAATGCTTCTACGGTGGGGAGGAATGATAGGGATTAATATTATATTCTATAATATTACCCCTCCTCACATGGATCATGTTATATTGCATTTAATACTCACACGGATGCATATTAAATGTCGATTGTAAAGGCATACATGCCTATAAATATATTTTTGATTAATGCAATTTGAAGTTTTCATTTGTGCCATTTGGTGTCGTCTATTAAGAGTATTTTCCACATCATTTGAATAAATAAGGTTTACACATACGTTAAGGGAAGGAAACAAATGTATAGATAGGTTAGGTAATAAACATGTTTTAATTGAGGATCATGAAGTTAAATTCTTTTTTCCATGGTTAAAGGAAGTAGTAAGTTTAGCTAAAGTTGACAGGAAAATGTTGACTACCTAAATCAAATAATTACAAATATTTGCTTTAATGTTTTCTATTGGTAATATTTTCTTTATTTTATAATATTAATGTGTTTTCATATAAACTATTTATTATAATTTTTATGATTGCACTTATTCTACAAGAAGGAAACTAGCGATCTAGATATGGTAAAGCATACTAAGATAGTGTGATGTTTCAAAAACATTACTCTATTAAGATGCAATGATAGATAGTAGAGATGGAGTTTTGGTTTTGTGAAGGCTGATATAGGAAAACATCAAGAAGGATGCTAAAATTTGAAATATTTGTATTCACATAGAAAATTGAAGAAGAGCCAAAAATGAAAATAAAAAATTCAAACATTTTATGAAAAATATGTAGGTATCTAGCTATAGCAACTCAATTGATATGAGAATTGAATCTATTTGTAAACTCTCAAGCTTTAAAGGAGAGATTTTTTATTTATCAAGGGTGGGGGACCAAAGTACAACCCCTTGTTCTCTAGCAAAAAAAAATATGGAACTACCCAAATCTCATGGATCCAATGCCTACTTCAAAGAATGTTATAATACAAGTTGAATTTCATGAATTAGAAAAGTGTATTAAGGGTTATAGGACCAAAATTTAAGGATAATAATATTACACCATAAGCCTATTATCAAATCCCCATATGGTAATATTATATTTCTTAATGTCATCCTTATTTAGATCAAATGACCAAAATAATTAAGTATAAATATTTAGTCATAATCCATTGTCGACCATGATCTTTTTAATAAGCTTATCAACATCTTGGGTGGTAATATAAAGAAGTGGATTGTTCGTTTGGGTTGAATGATTTATGATATCATCCTCATAGGACATGTTGGTATGATCCACCCCTTCATTCTAACAATGGATGTGATTCATTTAGATCAACTACTCAAGGAATTGTTTATTAATTTAAAACTTTGACCAATATATCTTTGTAGATTGAATATAAATGTAGGAGATTTATAATTGATATTTTGGTTGTTATCTACCCAAGTTGTTCTAGCAGGTCATAGGTTATTTTAGATTTAGCTTTAGGTTGGGGCTAAATGATGAGAGGAGGTCTACTTGGTGGATTTGATGAAATTTGATCAATTGTGTTCTTTAAGTTTTATTGTTTCCTAGTTAATACACACATATGACCAATGAAATAATGATCTTTGTTAGAGAATATTACATTATTTAGTACCTTGTAAATACTTTGTAAATACCTTATATCTTGTCAATATTTGGTTTAATGTAATCATTAGGTTTTTGTCATTATTAAAAGGTTAATAAAATGTTTCTCCCATGAGAAATATGAAGAGTCATATCGATCGTAAATTTGAGAGGAGCTAAAGAAATAGTAGAAGATGAAATGTCAAGAGACTATATGTAAAGGTTGTATGTAGGGATGGCAAGTGAGATTGCATTGTATTGAATTGCATTGCATCATTCAGTATTGTAATGCATTGCATATTTGTATCATCCACTTGAATATAGAGTGTTTATTTATTTGAGTCATGGCATGAATATGTGAGTTGCATTCTTGTATGAAATATTGTTTGTAATCATGTGAGAGAATTTTATTGTTTAATATGAGTTATTTCCTTATATATGGTGAAATTATATAACCTTACATGGAGATTTGATTATTGAATAGAACTCATTTTCCTACATGTGGTACCAAAGCGGGAAGATTTCTTCGTGAGATAGTGTGAAGTGTTTGTACAAGAAGGACAATTGTTGTAATCCAACAACAAGCCCTATGTAATTTTATTGCCCAAGTTTAAGCCTCCTTCTGTAGTTCTAATATTATTTTTTAAATCTTGCATCGTCTATCATTTGTTCTCCCATTCTACACTTATTTCTTCAATACAAAATCTAAATTTTTTGTAGCATTTTGAGAATATTATTTACCTTGGAATGCATGCAGTGAGTGTTGGGTCTATTTTTTCTAATTTGTATGCCCCATATGTGATTATATTATCTTTGAACGTCTAAGAAGCCCAAAAAATCCTTGTTATCATGTCATTGAATATTATGCAAACCCAAAATCCCAAATAGTCCTCTCCAATAGGAGCACCCTGCGATGTACTTAATTCAATAATTATTCGTTATTCCCTAAAATAAAGAAATTTTGCTTGCATTATTTCTATGTTTAAATTTTTTCTACTTGTGAATGAAATCCCCTATGTACTTGAACTCAAAGGAATATAAAATATTGGCCACCTGGAGAACATTTGTTGTAAATAAAACATAATAAAAATGGTGAATAGAGTAACTTATAAGCTACAATTTGAAGATAAATTGGATACCCTAGGTAATGTCAGGTTTGAGTCAAAGTGATAAAGCATCAAAGTTTGAAAATTACGCCTTAATTTATATTAGCTTGTTAGCTCGATGAATTATTTGAACATGGTACTCAATATAAGGTACACTTTTATAAGTAAATACTTTTATTTACTTTCCATAATACACTTGGTGGAGATTTGGCTAGTGCAACTTAGTTTAAAATTTTAGAAGGCTCATCTTTTACTCGAAATTTATGAGATTTAAAAAGGAAATATTTAAAGGTATTTATTCAAAGGAAATATTTGAGAAGAGGAAAATTTAAAAGAAGATAAAAGGAAATTGGTAAATGTTCAAAAGATTGATATTTTTCATAAGAAATATTGAAAAGTGAAAAGAAGAAAAATATTATTGGGTCCATAAGAAATTTTAAAGTGGACAATTTTTTGAAAATAAAAGTTAAGGGGAGAAAAAATCAAAAGAATTGAGATAAAAAAATAAAATGGACATTAATGTCTTAAAGACCACATTTTATTTAGGGGTTCCACATTTATTTGGAAGATTGGAAAACAATTGAAGGAAATAGTTTTTAAATACAAGGAATCCCAGCCATGTCAAATACAAAAATCTTTCTCTCAGAATCTCAATTACTTAAGGGACCAAATTTCACTCCTTGGAAAAATAAAATGAAATCAATACTTGTAGTTGAATTACTTTGGGATATAGTCATTGGAGATGAAACATGTTTTAAATATGTTGTCAGCAAATAGAAATATAAAGAAGGGGATGCAAAAGCACTCATGTTAATAACATTTGGGTTATCATATGAAATACAAGCACATATAAGTGAGGTTGAAACTTCAAAAGATGCTTGGGATAAACTTTGCACTATATTCAAAGGTAGAAATGAAGCCACTATTCTTCACCTACAATCACAACTATATACACTAAGAGTTCAAGATGGTGAAAATATAGAATAATTTATTAGAAGAATAATAGACTTGAAATAAAAATTATAGATTATGCTAGAAAAAGTTGAATTCAAGATTTTAGTTTTAATTGCACTAAGAGTACTTCATGATTCATTTAAAAAATTGGTTACATCTCTCCAAGTATCAAATAGAAAGGTGTCAATTGAGGAAATATTTAGTATTCTCCAATAATATGAAGTAGAAAATCAATTAAGAGATGAGTTATCAACCAAAGCTCTTATATCAACAAGAACATCACAAAGTAACACAAAAAATCCTTCGATTTCATCCTCATCACAAAGTCAACCAGAATGGAGAAAAATATATTGTCATATATGCAGAAAAGGACATAATACCAAATTTTATAGATTTATTTCATAAAATTAATGGAATCAAGAGCGTAGAACTTTCTAAAGAAATCAACAAAGGCAATAGCAATCAAATCAACTATAATATATATAAACACAAAAACAATATTCAAAATGGTAAAATTAAAAAGAAATTATGGTTCAAGGGGCACAAAAATCAGAATCTAATTATGAGGAAGAATACAAATCAGCACACAATGTTCTTATAGTAAAATAAATATATAAATAAAATAATAAAGAAGAAGTGAATCATTATTATATGGCACCAAAAGGTAGTGAATATACTCCAAAAAGTGATTGTGAAGGAAATGCTCCACAAAAATAGTATCAAAAATAAGAAAAAATAAAGAAATTGAAAAATATACTCATGATGAACTATGCAAATGAAATATTTTAGAGGCTTGATATGGGGTGTGATTTGAAACCCAATATGGTAGATGTATAATATGACATTAAAAATATAGTATAAAAACATATAAGTCAAGTACCACTAGTGATTTAAGCAATTTTTATGAGAAAAATTATATAGAAAATGTTTGTGTTGATGTTTATATTAAAGATGCAAAAAGTGTTTGTAAAAATGAAGCCCAAACTATTAGTATTGATGATAATTCAAATCTTGGTGATACTATAAGAATTGTTGATGGAAACAAGGATAGCTCTAGATGTGTTGATAGTTTGAGGTATACAGATAATGACAAGGATAGTGATAGTTAGAGTTGTGTTGATGAATATTCAGATATTGATAGTCATGATGGTTTAAGATGTTCTGAATATATTAGTATAAATTATGAATATTATTATGATGATTTATGGCATTCAAATGGTATTATAAAATAGTGTAATGATGATTTTGATATTTTTGAAAAACACAAAAAATATTGGTTCAAAATTATTAAGGAAAATAGGATATAATGGAATGTATTTGGGAAAATATGGATAAATAATGAAAGAACCTTTTGTACCAAAAATAATTCCAAAATATAAAGGCCTTGGGAATACTAATACTAATATTGTGGTAAGGATTAATTTTATGATAGATAAAATGAAAACCAAATTTGTAACATGTACCAGTTGTAGTCGTTGTGGTAAATATAGACACATGCTATAAAAATGGTGGAACTTCTATTATAGTTCTTTTTGTAAATAAAGTAATCACTTCCAAAAAAATTGTCAGTATGAAGAAAAAAACAACACAATAGATGTGAATTATGGATGGATAAATGTGATAGAATGGAATAGGATAGTAGAAATGTTGAAGTGTTTTTACAAAAGGAAAAAGAGTTTGTTAAGCATAAGAAATGATTCATCCATAAATAATATTTTGTATCAAAAAGGACCTATAGTGGGGGGCCTGAAAAGGAAATGGCATTTGAGCATGCAATAAATAAGAGATATGATAGTTCATTGATTGACCCAGAGATAATTTCCAAGATAAAATCAAAAATTTAGAACTAGAAAAGCAATAGCCATATCCAAAAGAACCAAAGCCAATAAATCCAACCCAAAATAAAGCCATAGATTGATCTTTATACCAAATAATGTAATATAGGGGGTGTTAGAGGATTAAATTATTTGGTACCTTATAAATACTTTATAAATATATTATTAATATTTGGTTTCATGTAATCATTTGGTTTTTTCATTATTAAAAGGTTAATAAAATATTTCTCCTATGAGAAATATGAAGATTCATATCTATCGTGTGTTTGAGAGGAGATGAAGAGATAGTAGAATATGAAATGTTAAGTGACTCTAAGCAAAGGCTATATGTAGAAATGGCAAGTAAGATTACATATTATTGCATTGCATTGCATCATTTAGTATTGTAATGCATTGTAAATTTGTATTACCCACTTGAAGATAGAATGTTTATTCATTTGAGTCATGGCATGAATATCTTAATTACATTCTTGTATGAAATATTGTCTATAAACATGTGAGAGAATATTATTGTTTAATATGAGTTCTTGCCTAATATGGTGAAATTTTTTAACCTTGCATGGAGATTTGATCATTGAATATAGCTCATTTTCCTTCAATGTTTATAAGAGGTATTATTATAATTGATTTAAAACTTTGATCTCTTTTTCCCTTACCAGTATGGTCTGAAAATTGGTTCTTGAAAATATCTAAATCTTTATTAGACAAAGGAGATAGATTAGAATCATAACTAACATTCACAATAATTTGGAAATTTTCAAATAGTTATTTTTAGAAATTATTACATCATAGTCCATGTTAGAATGAGAGTGGTATAACAACCCATCACAAGGACTATGCATCCACTAAAGGATAAGGGTAGTTGCAAGACTAGTTAAAGGTTTGTTCTACCAAAATTGGGCATGCAATGTATTTAAATATCCATCATTTCATAATATAAAAAATTAAAGCATCTAAGCATTAGTAGTATCAATGGAATCAAAGCAAGTGGAAGAAATATGAAACTCTTCTTTCCATCCATCCTCTTTGCTTTGATTTATAGAATTTGTAAAAAGCACTCCGTTGAAAGTGATCCTAGGCAAATAACCCTATAAAATACCAAAGAAGGTCTAACCTCTATTGAAAGAGGTAACCAATCTCTCTATAAAGAATTCCTACAAAATATTTTAAAAGATCAAAACTCTTGATAAGAATGGTTTTAGATTAAAAAAAAAAAACATGCCAAAAGACTCTAGCAAAGGTAAAAGTGATCTTAGGATAATAAATCCTATAAAATATCAGCTAAAGTCAAGAAAAAAAAGTAATCAAGATACTCGAACTGGCCATTGGCAAGCAAAAATGAGACACCAAGGCTACAAGACAAAAATCATCAAAAGGAGCAAAGATATTAATGTCCCTTATTTTCAAAAAAGTAAAAACTAATTACAATGTGCACATGGGCATGATCTGCACATAGGACAAATCAACAAGGCACACATGGGTAATAATATTTTAATCCAAAATATATTATTTTCCAATGTTGTAGCATTAGTTTTATTCTTGGGTGATTTGTGTCTCAACAACTTGAGGAATAAATTATAAAATATATCAAATATAGAGAAATATTTAATAAGCACTCAAGAAGAACATCAAGTCATCTCAATAGGATACCAACAACAGTTTTCTTGATATTCAAGTTCAAAAAAATGTCAAACAATAGACATTCTCAAAAGCGTTGATATTCTCACCATAAACGATAACAAGCAGATACTTCTAAAGTTTCATCAAGGAGTTTCATAAACGATGATATCTAACAATAAAATAGAAGTAGTAGATACAAAAAGTATATAAAGACACTCTCTAAACATGGATAAAGCATATTTTCTTAACCAACCAGGAAATATTAAACCCGACAAATATAGTCAGTGAAAAGAGGATATCTTCAATAGCAAATTGGGACACTACCTCAACGTTGTCACTAGAGTCACCTCTAAGGGATAAAATTGATGTATCCCATCATAGGAGTCGATGACATCTCCTTAGAGATTTCAATTCATATCTAAAATGTATAATCCTCGAGGAAATATCTCTTATCTTTAACATTGGAAAATATAACCAAAGAGATCAAAGACATTAGAGAGCACGTCAAATTAGATCAAAATAATAAATACCAAATCATAAGCAAGGGAATAGCACATGACAAAAACCATTCTTATCAATGGATAACTTTAGGATATTTTTATGGGAAAAATACGACTCAAAAGACTTTATTTGCTCTAAATGAGCTCTGAAGAAGATATTATTGGTTCAAACAAAAAATCATAAATTCATAGGTGGCAACATCATTTAAAGTTAGCAATGCCACACTATTTTTAAATTATTACCACCATATTATTGACACGTGGAAAAAATTTAATCACAAGGATTAAATTATCCCACATTCTTAGTGGGAAAGGAAGTCAAAACCATTAAATTATTGCTTCTTCCTTTGTTTGATTGTAGGTGAAAAGGAAAGGCACACATAATATTCAAAATACAACAATATTTTGAATAATGTTCTTTAAAAAATTTGATATGAGAAAAAAACTCCACCTATACTTTTTCCTGACAAGACACAGATTGTCTCACAATTCGAGGCATCCATTAAATCGTGAGTATAAAATTCTATATACTTGTTAGAAATCATTTTTTGAGCTAACCTGGTGGAAGTAATTTTTTTTAAGTTTTGTGAAAGTTTGATATGTCTAGTGGTGCACCAAAGTACCTGTTGCTTGATTCCCAACTATCAAGGAGGAATAATTATGTTACTTGGAAGACCAAATTCATAACACAACTAGAGTTTGGAGAAGTATGGGAAATTGTACATGAGATCATTACCTATCCTGATTGTAAAAACCAACCAAAATCAATAGAAGAAGAGATATTATTTTTATAATAAAGGTTCATAAGGAACCCAATAGTTCAATTTCAGCATTTACAAGGCTTACCACATTTGATTTTATGTTGTTGCAGACACCACTCAAGTGTATAGGAGTGGCCAACATCTCGTATATTTTGGGGTTCACCTTACTAAACCTCACAATTTAGAAAAAACACCAAAGTGGTCCCCCCACCCTGCCTAAACCTTCATCAATATAGGATATTTTGACCACAACATAGGGATTATCCTTTAAGGCCCATATCACTTAAAGGGAACGTCTACTCCCTAATACTTCCATAAGTCCGTCTATGGAGAATATCTTGGCATAAAGCCTTGGTGCTTAGTTACCACACCTTCATGGGCTAAATAAGGTCATCACCAATCCTTTGGTAATGAGCATGGTTCCTAACCTCACTATTTATGGTACCACCACAACTAATAATCTGGCTATTGCATTTTTGCAACTCCTTCCAAATTTGTGAGTTCCTAGCTATTGCATTCCCGTGACTCCTTCTAGGACTCACCTCTACCTGGTTATTGCATACCCACAACTCCTCCCAGGTTTGGGTTAAATATTTGACTCAAGGATACCCAATAGGGATCTAGAACACCACCCCAAGAATACCCTTCTTGGATTCATTTAACCAAGATTATCATATCTATCAATTACATAATGTGCCATATTATAAACATGCTTAGTTATAACCAAAAGCTAGCTACATATTTTACTATGAGTTGCATAAAAGATCATCTTTCTTAAAATAAAACATGCATGAATTTTGAACATAATACTAACAAAAGAAATATTTTTTTCCTTGGAAAAAATAATACCTTTTGTTTTAAAGTTTGAAAAAAACTACAAAAGATGAGTAATTTATATTTTCATTTAAGTTATATTAAAGACATAAAAATTGCAAAGTGCGAAGGATTAGGCTTTTTTCTTAAAAAATGTCTCATCTTTTATGAGTCATATCTTCGTGAAGAGTTATCTAATAATCTAAATAGATTTAAAATGAGTGGTTATATGCAAAATCTGAGTAATATTGAGGGAGATACGATCCTCTAAAGTCAACCATTCGGAACAAGGGCAGTGATGATTTTTCAAGTCATGAAAAATAAAATTGCAAAAATTTGAATAACTTTAAAATGAGTGGTCATATGCAAAATTTCGAGCAATATTAAGGGAGATACAACCCTGTGAAGTCAACCATTCAAAACAAGGACAGTGACAATTTTTTAAGTCACGAAAAACGAGATTGTAAATATTTTCCAACTAGGGTTTGAATTATGGGAAGAGCAATGAAGGGCAAGGACTTCAGTGAGGCAAACATTCTAACTAGAAAAAGAATTTTCAACTAAGTTCTTATTTCCCTTTCTTTATCTTAGAAATTGTGCATGAAAAATTTATAAATTTTTTATTAAATATTATATTTTCTATAGAACTTTCAAATAAATTTCATTAGATTTTGAGTTTTATTTTCCTTTCCATGGATCGATTTATAGTTAAATCCTTAGAATCATCCCTAGTGGTAGAGGTTAGTGAGCACACCTCAAAGAGATCCTCATTGCTCCAAGATAGGGTAGTTTTTTGTAAATTTAATGGGTATTGGCAAGGGGCTTCAACCTTGAGAAAATGGATTGATAGGAGTTGGAAGTCTCCAAGAGTGATTGTATCATTTCTTCTCAAAGGTTTCTTCCTAGAAATTTTTTGTTCTAGGGAAGAAAGAGAAAGAATCCTAAAAGGGTGTCCTTGGTTTATGGGAAGAGCAAGGCTCTTCCTTACCCGCTAGTATGAAGGCTTTTCAACTGAAAATGTAAATCTATCCCACTATTCTAGGTTAGGATGTTTGGGTTACCCATTGAATTTTGGGAAATGGATACCTTCAAGGCAATAGGCAACACTCTAGGATAATTCCTTAAGATTTCAGATACAACAAAATATAGATTTTTGGTTGTTTATGCTCAAATATTGGTCATGATTGATATAAGTAAATTTTTACTAGAATCAATCATTTATAAGTATGGGGATAATATGTGGATCCAAACTATAGATTATGAAAGCATATATTTTATATGTATAATATGTCATGAGGTGGGGTATACTGAGATATCATGCCCTAAGAAGAGACCAACAAAATTATTTGGTGAAAATCGTAAGAGAAATTTACAAATGGTTATGGATAAAGATGGTTTTCAAATTCCAAAAAATAGATCTATAAAAATAAAATAAAATGAATAGTGGAGACCAATAAGGAAGGATATTGGAAGAAATTTCAATTTTTTTGAGGCTTTAGCCTATGAAGAAAAAGTAGATCAAAACTTAGAGGACACGGTACAACAATTTCAACATATTAGCAAGGAACAATCTATTCAATATGATCCTAATTTAAGGAAGAACATTCTCGATGAACCTAAGGAATGTGTCTCATCAGATTTTGAAGACTCTCTTGAAGTACCATGCAGCATTCAGGAGAAAATAATTGGTGAAGAATGAAGAACATGTGCTTATACTGAGAGGGGGGGGTGAACAATATAAGATAAAAATTTTGCTTTTTAATCCAAATATTAGCATCAAAAATATTAAAGTATTAAACATCACACAAAGCATCACACATATGAGAGACATGATTTTACGTGGTTCACCCAATGTGGGCTACTCCTCGGAGAAAATATTTCTTATAAATTTTTCTTAAATAAATTATTTTGGGAATCCTTTCCCTACAATGTTTATGGACCTTTGTCCAAAGGAGATACCAATCCCCTAAATCAAGTTCATGGATCTCTATCCACATGAGACACCAATCTCCTAATCTATGCTCTGGTTGGTGATCCTCTAGAAGACCTCTGCCTCCACTGCCCTTAGCAAATGGAACTCTATCCACAGAAGACACCTATCTTCCCTGCTCTAGCTGGAGATCTTTATCCTCAAATTTGTCACCTCCAAAGATTTGTCTCAAATCTGCACTAAACACAGTTCTTCAATCTAGCACAAATATGTCCTCAATATTTGTCTTTGATCTGATACAAATCTATCCTCAAATCTGCACCAAACTTTATCCTCTGATCTATCCTTAATATATTCTTAATATATGTTCTCAATATCTGTTCTCAAATATATCCTCAATATTTTTTGTAAGCTTCCACAAAAGCTTACCCAAATCTGTCCACAAGTCTTTTCAAAGACTTACCTCAAATCTGCTCAACAAGTCCACACTAGAACTTGTCCAATCTCATAGAAACATAAAAAGAATTGTTTGACTCAATATATTTCACACTCATCAATGCTCAATATTTTTCTCAAATCAATTTAGAATATAGAATAGTTTATTTTATAGAACTTGAACAATTACTTCACACATTCACTTGACTAGGCTCAACCAACTCTACTTCAACCAATCACTCAATGAAACAATCCTTCCTTAAAAACCCTAGTCCAAGTATATAAACACTAACTCAAAATATTTCCAACAATTCTTCATCAACCAATCTCACATAACAATGATACTCATGTTCTTTTCAAATCATAGTTCAATTTCTTCACTCAACCAAAATCTTCAACAACAATGCTTATAAAACAAGGTTTTAACAACTCTTTATTCCAGAAAACATTGAAGCATTAACTCAACACACTCAATAAGGAAACCCTAATTAAGTCCTTTTCACTCCAATCTTATTTTCCAAAAAACCAATCAATCAATTCAACTATGGAATAATATGCTCATACCTTTTTCTTGATGATGAAGGAACCTCAAATATCTGCCACAACCACAAATACTTCTTTTCCAAGCTCAAAGAAGTTAGAAAACTCTCTCAAAGATACAATGCAAATATCAAACCACACATACACCTTATTACTCCATCTTAAAGAAAGCATCCATCAACATTTACAAAAATGATTAACCAAATACACCTTATAATCTCCCAATTAAAATAATATTCAATACCAATAATAATGTCAAAACAATCTCCTTTTCAAAATAACTCAAGGGCAATAAATCTTCTCAACACTATAAATATTCAATAGACCAATATGTCAAAAATATTTTATTCAAAAATAAATCCAACTCCTTATTCCTCCAATTAACCAAAAAATAATGACTAATTAAAAACATTTTTAACTAACCCTTTTAACTCCCTAGGACCTTATGTCAAAACCTTAGGCATCACAACACATATTAAAAAATTTATTACCTTTGCCTTGGTGGGACTCGAACTCACGACATCGTGTCTACCAGCGCCCTAACCACGGCTCTAGCCGCCACATGAGCTAGGCACTCATTTGGAGAGCAAGAGCACAACATGATCTATATTCTTCTCCACATGCACAAAAATAAAAAACATGCGTCGCTTCCTCGACGCTTCAAAAAACACACACACCAAATGCTGCCATTGCGAATTGATCACGGATCACTCTACCCACAAACACCTTAGCACTTCATCCACTTACCACTAGGTCATGTTGCCTCGGTGGATATGATGGTTTAGCCCACGATAATCTTAACCCTTTAGTTGGTGCTTAAGACAAGGTGTTTGTCTTCTTCCTTGCACGAATTCTCACAACAACAATTGCACACCTTATAATTTCGAACGAAGGATGATTTAAATGCCACTAAGGCATAAAGTATATATACTAATTTCTTTTTTGGTATCCCAAGAAAGAATGCTCCTCCACTTGTGCTATCAGTGTGAAATTTTCACTCTTGGGATACCAAAGCCCAAAATCCATAGTCCCTTTTAGATACCTGAAAATTCTTTTTACCGCTACCACATGTGTTTCCTTAGGTGCTACCTAAAACCTTACCACTAATCCCACTGACTGTACTATATCTGGTCTTGTAGTTGTAACATACAATAAGCTGCCAATCATAGATCTGTATAATCTTTGATCTGCCTTTGGAGATTCATCATCCTTACTCAACTTGCATCCTGTGACCATGGGGGTACTTACCGGTTTACAATATTCTAACCTGAATTTCTTTAACATTTCTTTTATATACTTGGCTTGTGAGAGAAATACCCCTTTCTCTTGATTGTGAAATCTGAAGTCCAAGAAAGAAGGACAATTCACCAAGCATAGACATCTCAAATTCATTTTGCATGTTCTTAGCAAATTCTTTACACATCTTATCATTGTTTCCCCCAAAAATGATGTCATCAACATAAACAACCACAATTAGTAGATCATTCCCTTCATTTTTGATATATAAATTATTGTTTGCTATTCCTTTTTTGAATCCCTATTCCTAAAGATACTTATCCAATCTTGAGTACCATGCTCTCGGAGCTTGCTTTAGACCATACAATGCCTTTTTCAATCTGCATACATGATCTGGTTTATCTTCTAATATGAATCCCTCTGGTTGTTCAATATAAACTTCTTCTTCTAGAACACCATTTAGAAATGTTGACTTGACATCCATCTGATATACCTTGAAGTTTTTGAAACTTGAGAAGGCTAAAAACATTCTTATGGCTTCAAGTCATGCAACTGGAGCAAATGTCTCATCAAATTCAATTCCCTCTACCTGTGCATAACCTTTGCATACTAACCTTGCTTTATTCCTGACCACCTGTCCATATTCATTTAACTTGTTTTTGAATACCCATTTTGTGTCGATCACATTTTTGTCCTTTGGTCGTGGAACAAGTTCCCAAGTTTTGCTTTTCTCTATCTAATCTAATTCCTCATCCATTGCCTTAATCCAAAATTTATCCTCACTTGCCTGAGTGAAGTCTTTTGGCTCAATATTAGATAGCAAAGAAAAATTTGCTTGTTGAGATGGTGTTATTATCCTTCTCCTTGTCTGTCTTTCATCTAGATTCCCAATGATTTGCTCTTTTGGATGATGCTTCTGTACATACCTGGATGGAGTTTTGGGAAGAAGTCTTTGTGTTTCTTCTTCTTCTTTATCTGATTCCTCACAAAACTCTTCTTGACAACATCCATCTTCTTGATACACAATTTGTTGAATTGGTTCTCTTGAATCTATCTTCTCATCAATTGTTACATTTATACTTTCCACCATAGTACGTGTTCTCTTGTTGAAGCATCTATAGGCTTTACTCCTTGAGGAATAACCAAGAAAGATTCCCTCATCACATCTTGGATCAAACTTGCCTAAGTTTTGATCTTCTCATCTTATGTAACACTTGCTTCCAAAAATCCTGAAGTGTTTTACAGTGGCAAGTCTTCCTTTCCAAAGCTCATATGGAGTCTTGTGATGGTTTACCCTCATTTGAGCCCTAGTGATTATGTATACTGCTGTGTTGATTGCTTCTCTCCAAAATCCATCTGAGAGCTTAGACTCATTTAGCATAGCTCTAGCCATATTCTCAACAGTCCTATTTTTCCTTTCAACTACTCCATTTTGTTGAGGAGTTCTTGTTGTTGAATATTCTCTTTTGATTCCATGTTGTTCACAAAACTCTACAAATTCATTTGAAGTAAATTCTCCTCCTCTATCAGATCTCAGACACTTAATCCTTTTTCTAGTTTCATTTTCAACCAATTCCTTAAATGCTTTGAATTTTTCAAAGGCCTCTGACTTCTCTTTTAGGAAAGCTACCCAAACCATTCTGGAATAATCATCTATAAACAATATAAAGTAGCTCTCACCCTGAATACTTTATGTTCTGGTAGGACCACACAGATCAGTATGTATTAGACTCAATGGCTCAGATGACATATATCCTTTTGATTTAAATGTTGTCCTAGTTTGCTTTCCATGTTGACAGGGTGCACAAATTGTGCTTTGAGGTCTTCTTATTTTGGGTAAATCTCTGATCGCCTGTTTATTGCTTATGTTGACTATGTTGTCAAAATTCAAGTGACCCAATATTCTATGCCACAACCAACTCTCATCTTCTTGTGATAGAAAGCACTTTTCCCCTTTGATCTCATTGAGCATGTATAAATTGTTTGGGGTTCTTCTTGCATTGGCAATGATTTTTCCAGTTTCTGATTTTCTTATCTCACATCTATCTGGATGGAAAGTAACCATATACCCTTGATCACAAAGTTGACTTATACTTAGAAGATTGTGTTTTAACCCTTTAACATACAACACATTTTCTATTTTTGTTTTCCCATTATCTAAACTTAGAGTTCCTCTTCCACCAATCCTTGTTGATCCATTATCACCAAAACTTACTGATCCTCTATTGGTTTCTTTTAGTACAATGAATTTGTCTTTGTCTCCTGTCATGTGACTAGAGCAACCACTATCAAGATACCATTGTTCTTCTTTATCCTGAGCATGAAGGGTTGTTTGAACTAACATTGATCTAGCCTTAACATTTTCCCTTTCATCTTTCCTAGTTGTTGAAATTGTTTTTCTAGACTCAGGAAGTATCATTTTACACCATCTAGCCTTGTGCCCAAAATTATTGCATTTGTAACATATAATATCATCATCCATAAGAGGTGCAAAAGAATTGAAATTTCTATTGACATTGTTTCTTGCATGATTAATACAGTGTACAACTCTATGACCATATTTATTACAAGAAAAGCAATGACCATGGAAGAAATTATGTAACCTGTTTGGATGCCTTGGAGTTTGTGGTGGAGTATTATTTCTCTTGTGATTAACTCTTATCCAAGGTTATTCTTTGCTTTCTTCCTTTCTGATATCCTTTTCTTGCTTATCCTTGTTTGAAGTTTCTACTTTTTGAAGACTTGATTCCTCTTTCTGTTTCTCATACTCTACATCTTGTAGTGCCTTGGTCCTTTCAACTTCATTCCTTAGGTAGACAATTTTTGCTTCCAATATTTCACATTTTGTTTCTCTTGCTCTTAATAGATCTGTCATATCCTGCTCAATTTTCTTTCCTTCTTCCACCCTTATCTTGAGTTCTATGAGATTTTGTAGAAGTTCCATCCTTGCTTCTTCATCCTCTTGAATTTGTTCCTTCAAGCTTGAATTCTTCTCTCTAATTCTTTCCAACTTTCTGAGAGCAGCAAATAATTCCTCTTTTATGTCAAACATAGTCTCCTCTTCATTTTTTGAAGTCATGTGTGTTACTTATGGATCCTCCTCCAAGTTGTTAGTCTTTTCATGGAGAGACCCGCTCTGATACCAATTGAAGAACATGTGCTTATACTGAGAGGGGGGTGAACAATATAAGATAAAACTTTTTGCTTTTTAATCCAAATAATAGCATCAACAATATTAAAGTAGTAAACATCACACAAAGCATCACACACATGAGAGACATGATTTTACGTGGTTCACCCAATGTGGGCTACTCCACGGAGAAAATATTTCTTATAAATTTTTCTCAAATAAATTCTCTTGGGAATCCTTTCCCTACAATGTTTATGGACCTCTATCCAAAGGAGACACCAATCCCCTAAATCAAGTTCGTGGATCTCTATCCACAGGAGACACCAATATCCTAATCTCTGCTCTGGCTGGTGATCCTCTAGAAGACCTCTACCTCCACTGCCCTTAGCAAATGGAACTCTATCCATAGAAGACACCTGTCCTCCCTGCTCTAGCTGGAGATATCTATCCTCAACTCTATCACCTCCAAAGCTCTATCTCAAATCTACACTAAACATAGTCCTTCGGTCTAGCACAAATCTATCCTCAATATCTGTCTCTGGTCTGGCACAAATCTATCCTCAAATCTGCACCAAACTCTATCCTCTAATCTATCCTTAATATGTTCTCAATATCTATTCTCAAATCTATCCTCAATCTGTGTTGTAAGCTTCCACAAAAGCTTACCCAAATCTATCCACAAGTCTTCTCAAAGACTTACCTCAAATCTGCTCAACAAGTCCACACTAGAACTTGTCCAATCTCATAGAAACATAAAGAGAATTGTTAGAGACTCAATATATTTCACACTCATCAATGCTCAATATTTTTCTCAAATCAATTTAGAATATAGAATAGTTTATTTTATAGAACTTGAACAATCACTTCACACATCCACTTGACTAGGCTCAACCAACTCTACTTCAACCAATCACTCAATGAAACAATCCTTCCTTACAAACCCTAGTCCAAGTATATAAACACTCACTCAAAATATTTCCAACAATGCTTCATCAACCAATCTCACATAACAATGATACTCATGTTCTTTTCAAACCCTAGTTCAAGTTCTTCACTCAACCAAAAGCTTCAACAACAATGCTTATAAAACAAGGTTTTAACAACTCTTTATTCTAGAAAACCTTGAAGCATTAACTCAACACACTCAATAAGGAAACCCTAATCAAGTCCTTTTCACTCCAAACTTATTTTCCAAAAAACCAACCAATCAACTCAACTATGGAAGAATATGCTCATACCTTTTTCTTGATGATGAAGGAACCTCAAAAATCTGCCACAACCACAAATACTTCTTTGCCAAGCTCAAAGGAGTTAGAAGATGATAAGCTATCTCAAAGATACAATGCAAATATCAAAACACACATACACCTTATCACTCCATCTTAAAGAAAGCATCCATCAACATTTACAAAAATGATTAACCAAATACACCTTATAATCTCCCAATTAAAATAATATTCAATACCAAGAATAATGTCAATACAATCTCCTTTTCAAAATAACTCAATGGCAATAAGTCCTCTCAACACTATAAATCTTCAATAAACCAATATGTCAAAAATACTTTATTCAAAAATAAATCCAACTCCTTATTCCTCCAATTAACCAAAAATAATGATTAATTAAAAACCTTTTTAACTAACCCTTTTAACTCCCTAGGACCTTATGTCAAAACCTTAGGCATCACAACACATATTAAAAATTTTATTACCTTTGCCTTGGTGGGACTCGAACTCACGATGCCACCTCTACCAGTGCCCTAGCCGTGGCTCCAACCACCGCACGAGCTAGGCGCTCATTTGGAGAGCAAGAGCACAACGTGCTCTATATTCTTCTCTGCATGCACCAAAATAAAAATCACATGTCGCTTCCTCGATGCTTCAAAACACACACACCAAATGCTGCCATCGTGAATCGATCGTGGATCACTCCACCCACAAACGCCTTAGCACTTCATCCACTTGCCACTAGGCCACGCTGCCTCGATGGATATTACGGTTTAGCCCACGATAATATTAACCCTTTCGTTGGCGCTTAAGACAAGGTGTTTGTCTTCTTCCTCGCACAAATTCTCACAACAACAATTGCACACTTTATTATTTCGAACGAAGGATAATTTAAATGCCACTAAGGCATATAGTATATATACTAATTTCCTCCTTTAATTTTGAATGTCGATGCCTTCGAAATTTGAATGATTAATTTATAAATTATTTAAATTCTTTAGAATTTAAATTTTATAAATTAACTTTTAAATCCTTTTGGCTTTATCAAAGCCCTTTTTTATTTTACCACTTTGTATAAATAATATTTATTTATAAAATTTAAATTCAATTTGAATTTAAATATTTTATAAAATAAATATTAAAACCTCCTTGGGCTTCCTTGGGTTTTTATGAAAAACCTTTTATTTTTGCTCAACCATGGTTTTAATGAAAACCCTCTTAACATATGCTTCCACATAATATTAAAAATATTATGAAGCTCTTTTGCCTTTAACCTTTGCATTGTTCCTCTTGACCTTTTGACATCAATGGTAGCTTATTCCTTGACATCAATGACAACTTCATTCCTTGACATCAATGACAACTTTGACTCAAAATGTCCAACAAAGAAAATGAAATTTTAGAAGTTAATACCTCTCCCTTAAATAAGAAAATACCAAAAAATGAGGAGGTAAGTCAAAAGCTTCAATAGTAGAGTCAGAAGAGGATAAATATGTTGAAAAATAAAATTGTAAAATAATTTTTAGGAATAGAATAATAAGACCTACTCTTGATATAGGCAAGGAAAAAAGAGGAAAACCCTCAAATTATCAAGCAAGATCTAGGGAAGCAAGAGCTAACATAGATAAAGGAACACAAACTAAGTTGGTTAAACTTTTCTTTACCAAACAACAAAATGATATTTGTAATAGGAAAGAGGGGACAAAAGCCCCTAATGAGACATGATTATTATCTCATGGAATATAAGGGATGCTAATTCCCCCTCAAAGCATAGGTGTATTAGGGACCTATGTTTAAGTAATAAACCTAATATTCTCTGTATCTAGGAAATTAAAATCATAAAAGAAGTTTCAAAAACTATGAAAGTAATTTGGGCAAGATGTGAATGGGATGCTATGGATTCTGAAGGAGTAATAGGGGGAATTCTAACTTGTTCGAATCCTTATAGAACCTCTTGTGTAACCATTCATAAAACTAAGCATTTGATAGCTATAGGCCCAAAATGGCCACATCCTTAGAAAACTTTGAAAAAATTATTCTAAGGTATGAAATCTCCAATCCATTGAGGACATAGAGTATTTTGGAGTGGATCCGGGACAAGAGTTCTCCAATCCACTCAACACTTAGTTTTTTTGCCATAAAAAGCTAAGCATTCGATTCCTCTCGATATCTAGTGTAATTGGCAGCGGATTCTGGTGAGGTTTCCAATCCATAAAACTTTTGAGCTTTGATGATGTCAATGCGATATAAAGTGCAGACTGGTGATTCTTCTTTCTTTCGTGTGCTCCAATGACTAAGTGTTGATAAGATGTATTCCATTGAGTTCCAAGACTAAGGTGGAGCGGAATGGCGACAAGAAGGTCGGAAGCATTGTAAAGGTAACAGAATGGTGATAAGGGCTATTTACACTACTTCCAGTGCAGATTGGCGATTTCGTAGTCAAACTGAGTCAGAAGTGACATTAGTATATTTTTTTGAGCAAATTACGACTTTCATTTTATTTTGCAGATGTGAGAAATAAGTTAGATGATTTGAAGGCTAAGTGAGTGGATTAACGACAGACTTCGTTCCACTCGTACCCCAATGCATTTCTCACCGAAATTCAATTTCGTTGGCCAAAGCCATCAAAGCTTACGTCAGCATTGATAAAGTGTGGAATGGCATTTTGTTTCTTCCTTGTTGCTTTGTAGAGCATTTTTTATATTTAATCGCAGCCATCTGCTAATGGAATCGATGATTGAGATTTTTTTGACACTATTACAGTGTATAAAGGTAGATTCTTGGTGGATCAAAGAACAATCAATTCGAAGGCAGGAAGGTGAAGCGTCAAAGGGTTTTCATGAACCAAGAACCAAGAACCAAAGTGGTTGTAGATCTACGGTGGAATGGAGTTTCAAAGAATAGTGAATGGTCCAGATTTAGTTTCTAATGGCCTAAAGCTCAACTGCCATCATTGGACCAGCAAGTTGCAGAGTCGAGCTGCCATGGTGGATTACTTCCAATGGATTTCTCAGACTCCATGAGCAAATGAGATAATGCCAACGTAGCTCTTTGATCTATAAAATTTTAAATTCTTGTAATGTCTCCTCTTATTATTTCAATTGTAAACTATAAATAGAGGTCGAACCCTCAATTTTTAGGATTGACTCTAGTGTGTTTGCTTGCCCTACTATGTAAATATTTTTGCAAACTAATGGAAGGAGCATTACTTGGATTTTTGACTCGAGACTCGTTATCTTTGATATCTTTCATTCAAGAGGTTCAAAGCTATGAATTGCATTTCTGTCAATGTTGTAACGGTTAGTTCATTCCATTTTTATTGGATTACTAGTTGTTAAGGTAGTTGAAATATATTCATAGTTAGATCTGTGTTGGTAGGAAGTTTATTTCTGCAAAGTCTGATTATTGATCTATTCTTCTAAATTGGATTGTCAATATATTGGATATTGGAATTGCTTCTTGGGACATATCTCTATTTTATGCTTTATTGTATGAAGATTTCATGGTTTTGGGTGCTGCTAATCTTGAGTGTGGGACACCAAAAATAGTTTGTTAGAGGTTTTTCCTGTGGATGCCTATGTTGTTAGCCTATCCAACCACTATTAATGCATATTTCTCTAACCCTAAACCTTTTTCTAACCCTATTCCTCAAACCCTTATTGAGCTTAATTGAGTCAACATCTTACTAAGTTGACAAGGAACCAACCTACTCTAGAGGTTGGATTGAAGTAATCTTTGGTCCATCCAATGTTGAGTGTTGAGCTATGACTATCGAGTGCAAGCCTGGATAGAAAATTGGAAGATAGACAGTTGTAGTGTCAAGTAAAACTTGATGACAATTTAGTGCCCAACAGTTTTTGGCACGCTCGGTGGGACCTGTTTGCAAGAAACACTAAAACCCATCATATGCTTTATTGTTTTATATTTACCCAAAGGAATCAAGATTTGGTGAATTATCTTGACCTTGCTAAGCGGTGATCAAAAAATTCACCTAGTGACTCCCTGGTCTATAAACCCAAAAAAATTATCCCTGTAGACCATAGTTTTTCATGTATACCAGGTCATTCAAGAGGAATAACCCAGACTCCTTTTTCTACTGTGAGCTACCTTATAGAGGGTCTACTATTATAAGGAATTTAAATCAATATTTTCATTCAGAAGAAAATCCTCCTGAGGAGAATCCTACAATTAATCCAACAACACCTCCAACAGGAGCTACACCTAGAAACATGGCACAAAATGCAGTTCCAAATCAACCCTTGTAGAAGTACCCTAACTGGAACACAATTGGCCCCCTTAGACTAGCCCAAATGCATGACATTCCCCAAGCTATGTCTAAGGCCATTCCCACCTATGATGGATCTGGTAAAACTGCATATGAGCACTGCCAAGATATTCTAAATCTGGAAGCAATACACAATATAAAAAATGAAGATGTTATTGTTAGGATTCTAGCCCTATATTTTAGAGGAAATATTCTACATTGGTTTAGGACCCTTGAAGACAATACTATTACCTCATGGGCAGCATTGGTTGAGCCCTTTGTGGAGGAATTTAATGAGTCTGCTGATCCTTTTTCCCTCCTTAATCAGTTCACATCTATGCAGAAACATCAGCAAGAAACTATTTTAGATTTCAATTTAAGGTTCAGCAAAACCTGGAAGAGAATTCCCCCTACAGCTAGACCAGTTGCAAGCCTTGCTTACATGTATTATATCAGAGCCCTTGGATCAAAGTTAGGCCTACAAACCCAACAATATAGGGTGGAGACCTTTCCATAGGTCTATAATGCAGTTGTTCATGCAGAAAATGTCCTTATTAATGTGGGAAGATTACCTCCAAAAGTTGTGTTGCCCTATAATTTGGAAACCACTAATATCCAAAGTCAAACTACTACTTCATATTATATGGACCCTCCTCCTTTGTCATCCCCATTTCCATAGATGACTCCCATTCCTTAGTCAAAAGCACCATCTACTGTAGCTCCTTTCCCTCCACTTCCTTCTCAGATTCCACAAGAATCTTTTGTCATCCTTGATATCCATAATACTTTGAAAACTCTTAGCAACAAGATGAATTCAATGGAGAAGAGAGATATGGAGAGGTCTCAACAAAGGAGATTTCCTTATGTGAATAAAGATCAAAGACCTAGTCCTAGCAATAGTACTGGGGTCAGAGTAAATGCAACATATGAAGAGCCTGAGTGTTCTTCATAAACAAGTCTGGTGAATGTATGGTGTTTAGTGTGCAATGATCCTCATGACTCACAATCTTGTGTTATGTACCAACACCATGTACAATAGGCTATGGAGAAAGTAGAAAGAAATCAGAAAGGAAGAGTGAATATGCTCTGGCATCCAGAGCAAATCATGGTTGGAAAAGATCTTGATGAGGATGGACCTATTGCTGTCATGACAAGGTCAGGCAAGAAAACACTGCAAGTTGATCCATAGAAGATGGGTCAATTTTAGGTCCCCTCTCAGAAGAAGAAGGATCCACCTCCCCAAAGTAGTGATACTTTCCCTATTCCCTAGGCCAAAGAAAAGGAAGTCAGTCTTCCCAAGATATTTGAGAAAGAAACTGAAGGAGATAGAATGAGGTCCAAGAATGAAGCCCAAGAGAGGCTTAGGTTCCCTTCCATTACCAAAAGATAGAGAATTGAGGCCACTCAACAATATAAGAGAAAATATGGTGAGCCAGAAAGAAGGCCTGAGAGACCTACCTCTACCAAGTCTGAATACAATATTGTGGAGGAAATGAAGAAGATACCATCCAAAGCTAGTCTATATGATACTCTCTTCATTCCTAGCCAAATAGACCTGCTAAAAGCTTCTCTGAACAAATATCCATAGGAAAAGTAGGCCACCACAATCCTCAGCATACCCTCTAAAAAGAAAGAAATGTCCCCTACCACTTTAAAGAATAAACCCCCTCCTTTTTATATCTCTCTAAGGATGGAAGGTTGGGTGGTCCGCAATTGTATGATTGACTCAGGGGCATCTACTATAGTCATGCCTAAAGTAGTTTGCGAGGAGATGGGTATGGAATACACCAGATCCTGCCCTAGAGTTCTACAATTAGATGGGACACCTGTGAAGATAGTGGGAGTGATAAAATATGTCTTGATGAGGCTACATAGAGCACCTGAGGTAACTATAGTGCAAGAAATAGTAGTGGTGGATCTAGAGCCTTATTTTGGCTTATGCCTTTCAAGAGAATTCACTACAAAGTTGGGTGGATGCATGTATATGGACTATTCCAGCATGGTTATTCCTTTCAAAGGAAAGAGGATAAGAATAACACCTGAGAAGCCTGTGTCTTACCACATTGAAAAAATTGAAGAGGACATGTGCAATCTCACTCCTCTAGAGGAATTTGAATTTGTGGATAACTTTGAAGAGTTGGAAATTGAAGATGAACTACCTTTCAGGGAGGATTATAGTCAATTTGGGACAGGTATGGGCACATACAATATTTTTGCAAAGATAGAGAAAAGAGTTCCTGCTATATCTAATCAGTCCTTGAGAGAAATAGAAATATGGACCATGCACTTTGATGGTGCCAGATGTAGAAATGGTGTTGGTGTTGGTGTAGTATTACAGTCCCAATCAGAAGGGACAAAGAGTTTCGCCTATAGGCTAACATGGTCATGCACTAATAATGCTGCTGAATACGAGGCTCTATGCCTTGGACTGATGCAAGCTGAAAGCATGGGCATCAAGATCTTAAACATATATGGTGACTCTAAATTGATTGTAAATCAGGTAAGGGAAAGGTGCAGCAATAAGCACCATTACCTGAAAGCATATAGAAATAGGGTATGGGATTTTATGGAATCCTTTCATGCCCTAAACATTAATTTTATTCCTAGAGGAAAGAATACCTTGGTAGATTCCTTAGCAGTAAGGGGAGCTAACTTCAACCCTTCTATAGACATAGGAGTTAAGAAGGACAAAGGGATCAAAATGATTTTCAGGCCTGCAATGCCAGATAAGCAAATTTTTTGGTAGGTCTTTGAAAGTGATGAACAAATCATTGATTTTCTGGTGAGAGAAGCCTATTTATCCACTATTCAAGAGGAAAATCTAGAGGATATTGATCAACAGGATGTCATTCAACTCAAGAACAATCACATACCTAGAGGTTTGGTTACTCTAGAGAGCCTGTTTGACAATGAAGATAGGAAAAATATCAGATCCATGGAAGTCAATGAGAAAATCTATAAAGAAGTTGAAATAGAAAAAGAAAAGAAGCTCAAGGTTGGAATCCGATGTTCTCCAGAAGAAGAGGAGGATATCAAAGCTTTATGCCTAAAGTACCAAGACATTGTAGCTTGGTCATATGAGGACCTCAAAGTATATGACAAGAAGGTCATCCAACACACAATTGAGCTAGAGCCTAATGCAAAACCATTCAGGTAGAAATAGAGGCCTGTGAATCCTAGGATCAAAGCCATAATGAGAGAAGAACTATTGAAGTTTCTAAAGGCTAATATCATTTATCCAATCAAACATTCAACCTGGGTAGCCAACTTGGTACCTGTAAGGAAGAAGAATGGTGACATCCGCCTGTGTGTAGATTTTAGAAATCTCAATCAAGCATCACTTAAGGACCACTACCCCCTCCCATAGATTGATCAAATATTGTATATTGTGGCAGGAGAAGAAAGGTTCTCACTACTAGATGGTTTCTCTGGATATAACCAAATTTGGGTGAAGAATGAAGATCAGTTTAAGACAACATTCACCACAAAATGGGGAACCTTTGCATATCAAAGAATACCTTTTGGGCTATCTAATGTAGGAGCCACATTCTAGAGAGCAATGGACTATGCTTTTGGGGAGTTGATTAACAAGGTCATTCTAATCTATTTAGATGACATGACTGTGTTTTCCCACAACAAGCAAGACCACTTGGCACACCTAGAACAAGTCTTCCAGAAGTGTAGAGAATTTGGCATCTCCCTCAATCCTAAGAAGTCATTTTTTGTAGTTCATGAGGGAAATTTGCTAGGCCATGTGGTCTCCAAAGAAGGTATGGCCATTGATCCAGATAGAATCAAATCCATTCTTGCTCTTCCACTACCTGTGAACAAGAAAGCCTTGCAGTATTTCTTTGGTCAGATAAACTTTGTCAAGAAATTCATCTCTAACTTTGCTCAGAAGGTGAGGCCTATATCTGAACTACTGAAGAAAGATGTAGATTTCAAATGGACTGAGGTAAGAAAGCAAGCCTTTGAAATCATCAAGCAATCCATTGCTATAGCTCCAGTGCTAGTCAATCCAGATTTTAGCAAAGACTTCATTCTTTATGCTTATGGAGCTGAGGAAAGCTATGCCTCGGTGCTCACCCAGAAGAATGATGAAGGAGAGGAGCACCCCATATTATTTTGGAGCCAGAATCTTCATGAATACCAGGTTAAGTATAATTTCATTGAGAAACAAGTATTTGTTGTAATGAAATCATTGAAAAAATTTAGGTAATACTTGGTTCAAAGCAAGACCCTGGTTTATGTGGTTCATCCGAATGTAAGAAGCTTTATTTTACAAGGAGAACTGGGAGATAAGAGAGCTGGTTGGATCACTAAGATCCAAGAATATGATGTGGAAATCCATCCTACCAAGCTGGTAAGAGGTAGAGCCCTATGCCAAGGTCTGACAGAAGTAGCAGTTTCAATAGAAGTGATAGCTTGTCAATCAACAACAGATGATCAGACTGAAGAATTATAGTCAGGTGAATTAGACTGGGTAGATCAGATGACTAAGTACTTTCAAACTGGGGTATGCCCTCCTAATATTAATGCATCATAGAGAAGAAGATATAGACTTCAGGCTTTGAAGTATGTCTTACTTCCAGAAGGTCTGTACAAAAGAAACCTTGATGGAGTTCTCCTTAGGTGCTTAAAATATGATCAACAACAAAAGGTCATAGAGGAGTTCCATGGAGGACTATCCAGAGGACACTTCTTAGGAAGAGTAACAACTTTGAAGATTATCAGAGCAGGCTATTACTAGCCTACCATATTTGTTGACACCTTCAAAGTCACTAGAGCCTATGATAAATGCCAGCGACATGTGGGAAGAACAAGGAATGCATCATTTCCCCTTAAGCCAATTCAAGTGGAAGAACCCTTTCAACAATGGGGGTTGGACTTCATAGGAGTTATCAATCCACATTCCTCAGCTGACCACAAGTACATTTTGACTACTATAGACTACCTCACCAGATGGGTAGAAGCTATTCCTACAAAGAAATCAGACCAAGAAGTGGTGATAAATTTCATGGAAAGCTTGATTTCAAGGTTTGGTGTTCCAGAAGCCTTGGTGAGTGATAATGGACCAACATTCATAGGAGCCAAATATATTGAGTTTACCAGCAAGTATGGCATTACCATAAATAATACTTCAAACTACTACCCCCAAGGAAATGGACTTGCAGAATCAACTAACAAGAATCTATTGAGGATTTTGAGAAGATCATTAGAGGGTAATAAGAGAAGTTGGCACCTATTGCTGGAGCAAGCTCTATGGGTAGATAGAATCACTATTAAAAATTCCATCAAGACCTCCCCTTATGCCTTAGTATATGGCAAAGAGGTAGTGTTACCTATTCATTTGGATATTCCAACACTCAAGCTGATAAACACAGAAGAGGAATCTGAGCAAAATCCAGTGGAAACAAGGTTGACACACCTGCTATAGTTAGAAGAGAAAAGAACTCAGGCATATGAAGATTTTCAAAAGCATTCAGTTGATATCAAGGCATGGTTTGACAAGAAGGTAAGGTTCAAGAAATTCCAAGTTGGAGATTCTGTACTCAGGTGGAATGTTGAAAGAGCTAAACCAAGACATCATCAAAAGTTTGAATCCTTCTGGGATGGCCCTTTCAAAATAGCAGAAGTTAAAGAGACCAATGTTTTCCAGCTTGAAGACCTCGAGGGAAACATACAACCGATTTCGATCAATGGTTTTCACCTTAAACTCTATTTTGATTGAAATATAACTCATTGTAACATATGTACATACTTTGTATCATATTATTTTTTCATTTTATGTCAAGTTTTCATTTTTTGATAAAATTTTATATAAAAAAAAAAAGAGAAAAATTTTGCTTCAAGAAAAAATCAAAGTAACGAGTTGCAAAATAAGCTAAGTGTCAGCAAAAAAGCAGCAAGTTCCCATTCCGCCCTCAAATGCACTAATAAAGAAGCAAAACAATGCATGAGTTCCAATCCACTCTTAAGGAGACTAAAGAGGCAGTGGATTACAGCAAATTTACTAATCCAACAGAGTTCATGACTACTTTTGAGTAGAAAATGAATTTCGTGCCACACCGCTTCCTAAAAGGGCAAATATTCATAAATTAATGCATGAGTTTCCCACGTCACTCTAAAGGAAAAGAAAAGGATGAATAACATCATGAGTGTAGTAAGGTTTTTGAGTTTTAGCCAATCAAAAAGTAGCATAACATCTCCAAGCCATCGAAATGAATGATTTTAATTTGAAAAGCGTGCAAACGGATAGTTCTCGTAGTGACCACATTAATGGTAGAAGGTGTGCATGCATGGGCAATTAAAAGTGCTAAAAAATGCAGAATATATTCATTCAATGAAAGCAACACTCGCTAAGCAAAAAGGATCAGAAGAATAGCTGAGAATTATCTACAAACTCTAGAGAGAACATTCTGAAAATTGCTTGCGAAAATGGCTCCAAAGAAGGCAATAATAAAAGCATGAAGCTAGAAGGCAGAAAATGAGAATTTTGTGAAGGCATTCATGTCATTTTTTAAGAGGCTTTAAATGGAGGACATAGCTATATTTTTGCTTAAGCTTGAAGCAGTTTTGAAGGAGTAGCGGAGATATTTGTGTTTCCAGTGTGATCTCGATATGAATCATTACCCTCTAGGATGTCCATGAAGTTTTTAGAGGGTAGTGTTCATATGGAAATTATTCTTTGAAGCATTTTTTGAATATTAGCAATTTTTTGACTCTTGATGCTCAATGGATAAGACTCTGAGTTCAATGGCTTTACAAGCAAATCCACCTAGGAGGCACCAGAATGTAGGCCTAAAATGGAAACATCCTTAGAAAACTTTGAAAATTGTATTCTAAGGCATGAAATCTCCAATCCATTGAGGTCATAGAGTATTTTGGAGCGGATCTACAATAAGAGTTCTCCAATCTACTCAACACTCAGTGTTTTTTGCCATAAAAATCTAAGTACTTGATTCTGCTCGATATCTAGTGTAGTTGGCAGCGAATTCTAGCAAGTTTTTGAGCTTTGATGACGTCAGTGCGATATAAAGTGTGGATTGGTGATTCTTCTTTCTTCCACATGCTCCAGTGACTAAGTGTTGATAAGATGCATTCCATTGAGTTCCAAGACTAAGGTGGAGCAGAATGATGACAAGAAGGTTGGAAGCATTGTAAAGGTAGCAGAATGGCAATAAGGGCTATCTACACTACTTCTAGTGTAGATTGGCGATTTTGTAGTCAAAATGAGTTAGACATGATGTTATCATATTTTTTTGAGCGGATTGCAATTTTAATTTTATGGTGTGGATGTGAGAAAGAAGTTAGACGATTTGAAGTCTAAGTGAGCAGACTAACGATACACTCTGTTTCGCTCGAACCTCAATGCAGTTCTCATTGGAACTCAATTTCATTGGTCAAAGTCATCAAAGCTAATGTCAGCGTTGATAAAGTGTAAAATGGCATTTTGTTTCTTCCTCACTCTTTTACAAATAATTTTTAATATTTAATCATAGCCATCCGCTAAGAGAGTCAATGATTGAGATTTTGCTGATACTATTACAGTGTATAAAGGCAAATTCTTGATGGATCGAAGATCAGTCAGTTTGAATATGGAAGGAAAGCGAAGCATCGAAGGGTTTTCAAGAACCAAGAACTAGAGAAGTTACAAATATATAGTGAAATGGAATTTCAAAGAACAACGAATGGGCCAGATTTAGTTTTCAATGGCCTGAAGCTCAACTACCATTACTGAACCAACAGGTTGCAAAGTTGAGCTATCATGGTGGATTGCTTCTAGCGGATTTCCCAGAATCCACGAATGAATGAGATAATGCTAGTGTAGATATCTGATGATCTATAAAATTTTAAATTCTTGTAATGTCTCCTCTTATTCTTTCAATTGTAAACTATAAATAGAGGTCGAACCCTCAATTTTTAGGGTCGACTCTAGTGCGTTTGCTTGTCCTATTGTGTAAATACATTCTGCAAACTAATGGAAGGAGCATTACTCAGATTTTTGACTCAAGACTTGTAATATTTGATATATTTTCTTCAAGAGGTTTAAAGTTGTGAATTGTATTTCTATCAATGTTGTAATGGTTAGTTCATTTCATTTTCATTGTATTACTAATTGTGAAGGTAGTTGAAATTTATTCATAGTTAGATCTATGTTGGTAGGAAGATTTTTTTTGCAAAATTTGATTATTGATCTATTTTGCTAAATTGGATTGTCAATATATTAGATATTGGAATTTCTTCTTGGAACATATCTCTATTTTATGTTTTATTGTGTGAATATTTCATGGTTTTGGGTGATGCTAATCCTGAGTGTGGGACACAAGAAATAGTTTGTTGGAGTTTTCTATTGTATATGCCTATGTTGTAAGCCTATCTCACCATTTTTAATGCATATTTCTATAACCCTACTTATCAAACCCTTATTGAGCTTAAATGATTCAACATCTTACTAAGTTGACAAGGAACCAGCCTACATTGGAGGTTGGGCTGAAAGCAATATTTGGTCCATCCAATGTTGAATGTTGAGCTATGACTATCGGGTGCAAGTTTGGATAGAGAATTGGAAGATAGACAATTGCAATGTCAAGTAAAACTTGATATCAATTCAATGCCCAACAATAGCCTCTTTAGTCACTTGCTACTTTGCAGATATTTGCTTCATCCTTATCAATGTCTATGGACCTACAACTCAATCAGGTAGATTAGAAGTTTGGAGTGGGATTGAAATTTGAAGCCTTTATGAGAAGTAAAGACCAAGAAACCCAATTCATGATCATTGGAGATTTTAATGCCATAACCAAGTTGAATGAAAAATTTGGGGGAATTAGGAAATTGACCCAAAGTATGAAATATTTCTCAGCTTTTATTCAAAACAACAATCTATGGGAAGTTGAGTTTGAAGAAGACAACTATACTTGGACCAACAATAGGAGAGGCCAGAACCTAATAGCAAAAAAATTAGATAGATGCATTCTCTCATATCATTGGCTAGATGAAGGAACTTGTGCTAAAATTAATACCTTAACAAGGATTGGTTCAGATCACTGGCCAATAAGAGTTAAAATGGTGGTAAGTGAATTCAAAAAAATATCATATTTTAAATATGAGCAGATGTGGGAAGACCATCCTCAATTTGTTGATATGATAGCTCAAACATGGAATTCTTTAGGTAATGGTGGGTTGTATGCTCTTCCAAACCAAATTAAAGCTATGACATCTAGATTAAAAGAATGGAACAAGAACACCTTTGGAAATATTTTTGAGAAGAAAGAAGAACTAAAAGATAAACTTTCAAAATTCCAAAAAGGTGATGAAAATAATACAAGCTCAGAGGAAAGGGAGTTGCTTAGTGAATATCATAATATTTTGAGTAAGGAAGAGAAATTCTGGAGATTAAAATCAAGACAAACTTGGTTAAAAGAAGGAGATAAAAATACAAAGTTTTTTCATAGGATGGCTATAGTACAGAGATCATCTTCTAGAATTAGTAGAATTAAATCAATAGAAGGGGTTTGGATTGAAGATCAAAGTGAAATTAGAAAAGAGGTAAAGTCATTTTATCAAAATATTCTAGGTTCAGAGGAGACCGAAGTTCTTAATGATAAACTTCTTCAAGATGTTCCTTCAGTTATAACAAATGAAGACAATAGGAAACTGATGGAGCCTATTACTCTAGAAGAAGTTCATTTAGCTCTTTTCTCTTTTAATAAGGATAAATCCCCTAGGTCCAGATGGGCTCTCTACAACTTTTTACCAACATAATTGGGATATAGTGAAGGATTCTTTATTGGTGGTAGTGGAACAGTCTAGGGTAAAACAATACATTCCTTATAAAATAAATGCAACTTATCTTACCCTAATTCCAAAAAAGAAGGATGTTGAATTGTTTGATTCTTTTAGACCCATAAGCCTATGTAATATGGCTTATAAGATTATTTCCAAAGTGATGGCGAATAGATTAAGGCCATTGTTAGACAAAATCATTTCAGAAGAGCAAGGAGGATTTGTGAAAGGGAGACAAATTTTGGATGGGATCATAGTAGCTCATGAAGTTATACATTCAACAACTTCAAGAAAAGAGAAAGCTATGATCTTAAAACTTGATATGAGTAAAGCCTATGATAGGGTTAAATGGGATTTTCTTTTTGTAGTTTTAGATAAGTTTGGTTTTGGGAAGAAATGGGTTAGATGGATTAAAGCTTGTGTCTCTACAGTTTCTTATTCAATGTTGGTCAATGGGTTAGTGATAGAATATTTTAAAGCCAAGAGAGGCCTTAGACAAGGAGATCCTCTATCTCCTTATTTGTTCATTATTATGGTAGAAGTTTTGAGTAGGAACTTAAAGAAGGCTTACAAATATGGGCTTATAAGTGGACTTAAGGTTAGTAATAACATCGATAACATCACCCATCAACAATTTGTAGATGATACAACCCTTTTTGGAAGGGCAAGGATAAATGAGGCCAGAGCTTTGAATAACTTTTTAAAAGAGTACGAAAGAGCTTCAAGGCAAAAAATTAATAGGACTAAATCCAAAATTTACTTCCTTAACACTCCTGCTAATATCAAAGCAAGAATTTATAGGTTGCTTCAAATGGAGGAGGCAAATTTACCAACAACTTATCTAGGGATGCCTTTATTTGAGGGGAGAATGAGGATAGATTTATGGAATCCAGTTATTAGTAAAGTTCAAAATAAACTTCCAGCTTGGAAAGGTAGATGGTTATCATTAGCAAGAAGAGTGCAGTTAATTAAGTCAGTCTTACAAGCCATTCCAACATATTATATGTCATTGTATTCTATGCCAAAATCAGTTGAAAAAGTTTAATCTTTATTATGCGATCCTTTTTATGGTCAGGTTTACATGATAAAAGGAAATTTCCTTTGGTGAAATGGAGCAAGTTGTGTGATGATAAAACTAGGGGAGGTCTTGGTTTAAGAGCTCTTACAGATGCAAACTTAGCTCTTAGGGGAAAAGTTATCTGGAGATTGTACAAAGAGAGTCAAAGACAATGGGCAAGAATTCTTCTAAGTATGTTGATCCCAATGACCCAAGTTTAATATTTACTGCATTCTCTCTTCCAAATGGTTCTGCTCTTTGGAATGGTTTAAAAAATCTATTGATCTTATGATTAAAGGTTTAAGATGGGTGGTGGGAACTAGAGAAAAAATTCTATTTGGATGGATACTTGGTGTGATAAAAAACCACTCAATTTAGATCCAATTTTGAAACCTTGGATGAGATTGCTTCAAGACAAATACGGTGATAGGGTTTCAAACATTTTGTACAAGGATCGAGAAGGAAGATACAAATGGAAAGAAGATTTTTTTACAAGTATACAAGACATTGATGCTAGGAGGCAATTGAGTAGAAAGATAACAACTATGATTATTTTGAGGGGTGCCAAGGATAAATTGATTTGGGAGTTGAATAGCTCAGGAGAATACACAACAAGAAGTGGATATAATGTTCAACACCAACATAATAATAATATCACTAGAATATGGAGAGATATTTGGGATAGCCCAAGCATTCCTAAAGTCAAAATGTTTGTTTGGCTAGTAGGTCATAGAAGAATTTTATCCTAGGATAACCTTATGAAAAGGGGTTTTCATGGCCCCTCTCAATGTGTTTTCTGTAATAAGGAGGAGGAGAGTATTGACCATCTCTTGGGACATTGCTCAATAGTCTAGAATCTATGGCAATGGATTCTTAATATGTTTGGTAAATGCATGGTGATGAATAGCAGAATTGAAGATTGGTTAAAGCAATGGCAGAGCACTTATAAAAGTGAGGCTTTACAGACAATATGGGATATATCAAAAGATACAATACTTTGGACTATATGGCTAGAAAGGAATAGAAGAATATTTAAAGGAAAGGAAAGCAGTTTAGAGGTAATGAAAAAGAAGATATGTTTAGCCATAGAGGAGTCTAAACCAACCCTATCAACTCACCCAATCCCTAATTTGGAAGCAGAGAGTCTTGATAGATGGAGTCAAGTCATTAAATGGAATTATGATGTTGGGTACAAGAGAAGCAAAAATAAGGTAAAGAATATAAAGTGGAAACCACCAGATGTGGAGTGGGTTAAATTGAATTTTGATGGAGCATCTAAAGGAAATCCAGGACCAACAGGAGGAGGAGGAATAATTAGAAATAATAGAGGAGAGATTTTGTCTCATTATGCTTTCAATAGTGGATTTAAGACAAATAATGAAGTTGAAGCTTGGGCAGCTTTAGAAGGGTTAAAAATATGTAAACAAATGAAATGGAATAGAGTATGGATGGAAGGTGATTCTCTCATAGTAATAAATGCAATTTTGAGGAAAGCAAAGGCTCCATGGAACATACAAGAGATAATTGTGGAAATTCAAGATCTTGCTAAAGAGTTTGAAGAAATCAGGTTTACACATATATTAAGGGAAGGAAACAAATGTGCAGATAAGCTAGCCAATAGAGGGGTTTTGATTGAGGATCGTGAAGTTAAATTCTCCTTTCCATGGTTAGAGGAAGTAGAAAGTTTAGTTGAAGCTGACAAAAAATGTTGATTGCCTAAATCAATTAATGATTAAGATTTACTTTAATGTTTTCCATTGGTAATATATGTTTTATTTTGTAACAATAATGTGTTTTCATTTAGACTATTTATTATAATTTTTGTGGTTGCACTTGTGTTTCAGGAAGGAAACTAGCAATCCAGATTTGGTAAAGCGGACTATGATAGTGCGATGTTTTGGAAATATTACTCTACTAAGATGCAAGGCATAGATAGTAGAGGTGAAGTTTTGGCATTGTGAAGGCTGCTATAGGAAAATGTCAAGAAAGATGCTAAATTCTGGAGTAATTGTATTCATACAAAGATTTGAAAAGATCCAGAAAATGAAAATCAAGAATTCAGACATTTTATGTAAAATGATGTAGGTTTCTAGCTATAGCATCTCAATTGAGATGAGAAGTGTATCTATTTGTAAACTCTCAAGCTCTAAAGAAGAGAGATGTAATTTGTCAAGGGTGGGGGACCCGAGTACAACCCCTTATTATCAAGCAAAAAAATTAATAAAAAAGAGCTCAGCATAATCATCCATAAAAGTATAAGTATCCATAAATAAATTTATGCTAACATACAATTCTCCTTTCTTTCTATAATGAAAGCTTCATCCAAAGAGATCAAAAATAGCTTAAGAATTCATTCTTTTCAAGTTATGCAACTCATACAATATGTAAAGGTTTTCAAACCTTTAACAATTCATAATAAAGTAATTAAATAGTTAGTTACATAGCAAAACTCTCATTTACATATTTGTTTTTAGACAGGTTTTTATGTTTTATTCTATCGCCTTCTTTCCTGCCTGGCGGGATTTTTGAATTTTTTTCTATGCGGTTTTCCTCACTACCTTCCTGAAGGTGTTCCTCAAGCCTTTCCTGATGTCCATCCTTGGACGTTTCCTCTTGAAGTTTGATGTAATCAGGTTTTGGTATCCTTGATAAAAACCCACTTTTAATTCATCTTAACATACCAAAAAAAAACTCTCATTTACATAGCAACCCCTTTTTTTCAAATGCACTAGGGCAAGTACACCCAAAGTCCTTTGCACCATATTTTCTTTGCAACCCTCTTCATGAAGAAAATCCAACAAGCTTTAAAGAGATATTAGGGATCAAGACAACTCTTAATGCAATGCAACTTAATATGCTCTATGTATATGCAACCATCCATGCAAAATATAATCCAAGCAACAATGAGAGAATCCCATACTTCTCTCTAGAAAGGTTATCATATCTACACAAGACTCAAAACCTTTATAAATATTTACTTATGATCCAAATCTCTATGCAACCATCCATGCAAAATATAATCCAAGCAATAATGAGAGAATCTCATACTTCTCTCTGGAAAGGTTCTCCTATCTACACAAGCCTCAAAAAACCTTTATAAATATTTACCCACAAGCCAAAGCTCTATGCAACCATCCATGCAAAATACAATCCAAGCAATAATGAGAGAATCTCATACTTCTCTCAATAAAAGTTCTCATATCTACACAAGCCTTAGAAAACCTTTATAATTTTTTACCCACAAGCCAAAGCTTATTTTTTTATTTTTAATCTAGCAATAAGATATTTTTATTTTCTTTAATAATCAAATAAGAAAGCAATATTACAACTAAATATTTCTAATTTTCCTTAATCATTAAAGACTAATCAACAAGGTAACAACTTAAAATCAAAGGTCTTTATCTTCTTATTTCATCACCAAACAACATAGCATACCTATCTTTTACTACTCCAAGACAACTTAATTAAAGTATGCTTAGCATATCTCTATTCATTATATAATAAACATGATAACTAAAAAAATGTGCCTAACTTTCTTCTATCAAAGAATTCCAATCAACATATAAGAAAACCATGTTTGGCTTTCCTATTTCCTCCCAAAATATAAAAAGGCATCCAAATTAAAACATTAACTACAACACATAACCTGAAGATCCTGTCCAACACAGAAGAAATAAAAGCTAAATATAGAACCATCCCAAAAATTTGCAAGACTAAGGTTAAGGTAAAAAATAAATATTTCAAAAACTTTAATATACTGCCAATGGCCATATGTCTAAAAAAATCAACATTAGCACAAAATATGCAGTGCTCAGTCTTAATGCAACCACAATGTCAACTAAGAACTCTTTGGAGCTAGTTACACCTGTAACTCGATCGAGCTCTCCTATCCATTATTGCATGTACAAACGTCTAAGACTAGAGCAACACAAACAAGGACTCTATACATAGCACACACATAGACGTTTTAACCCCAAGACTCAACAATCAACTACCTGGGTGAAACATGCAGATCTAAATGCATCAAAGCTTACCTTGGAATAAAATTCCAAATATATTACCATTCAATAAGCCCAAGGTGCACTACAAATTGTAAATCCAACATTGCAGTGGGGAGAGGGGGTTTACAAATGGTAGCAATACTACTACAAAAGGATACAACAAAAGTCTATGTTTGGAGTCTAATATATTGATAACTTTAGCACCAAACTTGAGCTTTCATCGAATGGCTTGCAAGCATTAAACTAAAGCATGACATAAACAAATAGTACATCCAAAGAGAAAGATCCAAATAGTGTTTCCAAGTAGCAATCATAAGCAAGATAATACCAATAACAATTACCAAGCAAGCAAGGGATAACCAAGTTTACTCATTGTTTCCTCTCATAGGCTCGGTGTTCACTAGTGCAACTTGCTCTTCGTCCTTCTCAACCTCCACTTCTCCTCCACTGCCAACAACCATTGGAGCAAGGGTCTCTCCTCCCTTATAGCCTCACCTTCCAAGATGTGGGAGGTACCAAGAAGTCTCCAAATTATTGTCTACCCATCATGTTTTCAGCCAACGCTCTCTTCTTGGGTGTTACACACAATCGAACACCGACGTTCTTATACTTGATTTGATTACTAAGCATTATGTTTTTAATTAATTATCCACTAATATTATCCACAATGATTCTTATTTTTTGTAAAACTTTGCAATAATTAAGTTAATTAATTTTTTTCTTTTAGTTGAAGCTTTGAAATCTAAATTCCATCCTTAATATTATTACCTTTATCCACAGGTAAATTAATTAATTAATTTTTGATTAATACCAAATGCTAATATTATTTAGTAACACAAGTATTAATAATATCAACCATATTAATACTTTAAAGGTATAGTTAAATAAATCTATGCTTCACAAACATAAGCAATACAAAGCCTTTCCAAGTAGACAATATTGCACACCATTGTTTTATCCTTAAGTAGGTGGCTCTTTTAAGATAGCCATTCACTATCACCAACATATTGAGGAGACTCATTACACAAGGAACTTCTTGGCCCAATGGTGTGACCACACAACAAGTAAATGTAATGCATCTACATGAAAGGTATTTTGTTACCCCTTTTAGTTGTCGATGAACAAGTCATCAACCATCATTTCTTAAGTTTCTCTCGACTCTGGTGGTTGTCCCATATCAATCCACCAATGAGAGTACCTGGTCCTACAACTATAGAATCCATCAATAGTACCATATTCTAAAATGACATAATCAATCATTAAATACACTTTTATATCATGAAATGAAACTATGTATTAGATAACGACTCCACAATACATAATTCAAATATAAAGCATAAGTTCTACTAAGGAGGGTTGTTATATTGATACAAGAGATGAAGAGTAGATAAAATTTGCCAAGGCAGATAAAATGGAACAATTTATCATCATGTTTGGAGTAGTTGACAAAGCACATCCATCTATTCAAGATTCTACCAAAACTAAAGATGCATGGAAGAAACTTTAGACAATATTTGAGGTAAGAAACCAAAATCAAATCTTATTTCTTTGAAGTCAACTTCATTTCCTAAAAATGAAGAATGGAGAAAGAGTTAAATCTTTCATGAGGATAATTGTTGAACTACGAGCATCACTACAAGTATTGGGAGAAAAGGTATCTAACAAGACACTTGTTCCTATTATTTTGTGATCTTTCTCTTCACAATATAATGTACTTGTGACAACTTTTAATATCACTGAGCAAACGCCAACTTTTGAAAATTTGGTAAACCTATTTCAAAAAGTAGATGCATAACATACAACATAAGAAGAAGAAGTTATTATTACAAATAAAAAAATAAATCAACCATTTAGAAGAGGTCTAAGACGTCAACAACAGATAACTAATTCTCACATGCAAGAAAATAACAAAGAATTGATTCTCACACGTAAGGATATCAACAATAGAGAAATAATTTTCACACATAAAATATGTGTGAACTTTATGATAAAAGTGGCCATATAGTGAAGAAATATTAGCATGATCCATTCATAAATGGATCTTCTTCACAAGATATGCATCAATAACAAGACATGTCATCATTAGATAAGAGAAATCTAATTTGTAAAAAGGTATAACAAAGTAGTCTAGTCAAAGAGAACCAAATAAGAAAATAAGAAAAATATCACAAAGAAGAAGAAGGAAATGTATTTATAGCACATGCTTATCTAAGTTAGCATAATCATGTTCGAAATGACTCAGAAACAACCTGTTGTGGCTAATCCACAACACACCCCAAAATTGGGGACCCACTTTTTTTGCAGGTTTTCATAGAAAATCTCAGTGATCCAGGTGCTAAAAATGAAGAAAAGGGGCAAAATGCACAAGTGTAGAAAGTGTCGCGAAATCGCGACATGTCGCTCCGTCGCTGCTAAAAAAAAAGAAAAGTGTCGCGATATCGCGACATGTCGCTCCGTCGCTGCTGAAAAAAGAAAAGTGTCGCGATATCGCGACATGTCGCTCCGTCGCTGCTGAAAAAAGAAAAGTGTCGTGATATCGCGACATGTCGCTCCGTCGCTGATGAAGAATGAAAAATTGTAGCGAAATCGTGACATGTTGCTCCGTCGCGGCCCAAAGAGGAGAGAGAAAGGCAGAAGGAAAAACTGTAGCGAAATCGCGACGTGTCGCAAAATCGTGGTCAACATGGTCATCGGCAGCAGGTGGGTGGAAACGTCGCGAAATCGTGACGTGTTTGATTTTCACGGCTTGAAAGCGGGCAGAAGGCACAAGGTAGAAAATGGTCACGAAATCGCGACAAAGCTGAGACAAAGGTGCATAGCTTGAAAGGCGTCGCGAAATCGCGACGTGTCGCGTTTTTGCGGTGCAAGTGGATAACAAAGCCGAAGCAACGAAATGGTAGCGATTTCGCGACGTGTTTCGCCAAAGTGTACGGATGATTAAAATGGTCGGAGAGAAAATGATTTCGACGTGTTTTGGCAAAGCGTACGGATGATTAAAATGGTCACGATTTCGCGACGTGTTTTGCCAAAATGTACGGATGAAGAAAATGGTCACGATTTCGCGACGTGTTTCGGCAAAGTGTACGGAACAAAGAAGACGTCGCGAAATCGTGACAGAAAATGAAGACCACGCCCGAAGCAGGAAATGGTCACGATTTCGCGACAGGTTTCGGCAAGGCGTACGGAGAACAAAAGCGGTAGCGATTTCGTGACAGGATTGCAAACGAAGCGTACGGATGATGAAAGCGTCGCGATATCGCGACATGTCATGATTTCGTGACATGTCACGTTTTCACTGAGAAACCAAAGGAGCAAGGCTACATGCTATTTTTGGTCATGATTTTTGAGGAACCGTTACGAAACTACAGGGAGCGCTGAACACGTGGCAAAAATGCATGAGGATCAGAGTAACGCTTCTGATCGACAGTTACTGGCCGTAGAGAAGATCAAGCGTTGCAAATTCAAGCGAAGGGTTAAAACACCAAAAGGCGGGAAGCTGAAACGAAGCATCCTGGAAACTGAAACGAAGCATCCCAGAGCAGCCAAGAGCAGCAACAGAAAGTTTAAATAGCAGAAATGTAGATTGATACAGGGCTAGAAATTGTAAACTAAAAAGCATTATTTTGTGGAATAAAGGAGTTATTTGGCAAGAGTAACTTTTGTGTGTGAAACCAAAAGGAGATTGAAGGCTAAGACTACTGTTTTACTGTATATCTTTCCTTTGCATTATTTTGTTTTGTATCTATTTGTTTACACCGTAATGCGGGTTGCGATAGGTGAATGACAAAACAATGCAAATCATTATTTCCTTAGAGTCTAGCATCTGATTTAATTTGACTGTGTTTATTACAGGTCTGTTAGGTCAGGTTGTTTTAGAGCTTCATCTCATAACTTGGGGTTTTGTAGGGAGGAGATTGCTAACCAGATTAACATCCTTCTTTGGTTTTCCAGCTGATTCGAATAAGAACATTTCTGATTCAGTTTCTGATATATTTTAATCTCATTTAGAAGCTAATGTTAAAATAGTAGAACAATTAAATAAAAGATAAAATGAATCAATTAACACTAAAATAAACCGCATGTTAATTTCATTAATGTCAGAACTTAAAAGGATTTTCTTTCTTTTGTTGCATGATTGGTTACTTCAACAAATTAGGGTTACAGAGTTTGTTGTGAATCAACAAAGGCCCCTTGTTAACAGTTACTTGCAGGATCTGAACTATTCTGGATACAGTCATTTATTTGCATTAAATCAAAAGTGGTTTTAAGCATATATAGGTCTGTTTACAAGAAGCTTGGAGAAATTAATGAAAAATAGCATATTTCTTTGCAAGAAAGAGTCTTCTGGTATAAGACTCCAGTTGCGTGTTCATTTTGTAACAGGACAAAATATTCACTCAACATTTTGGCGCTAGAAGGAGGGCCTTCTTTATTGCTTTGTGATTTTTGATTTGTTCTAACAATTAATGTGGGTAGTTTTGTTTCCACTTATTGTGCTTGCAGGTATAACAGTTGGATATTATATTTTCCAAGCAAGTTGAGAGGAGTCTTTTGGGTTTTAGAGTTTCCAAGCTGGCCCAACCTGAGTACATTGCTACTAGGTCCAAAACCACAGGGGAAACTATTTTCCAAAGCCTTTCTCCCACTGCTAGGAGGCCGAAAAACAAAGCATTAGAAATTGAAATACCACCCAGTATACTTGAGTTAGGGATTGCTTTAGACTCAAGTACATCCAGTGGGCCTGAACCTTTAAGTTCAAGTGCGACAGTAACACTCGTGATATCTGTCTCCATAGTTCCAAGCATTCCAATTGTTCCCATAGGGTTAACACCTTTGAATAATATGGCCCAACAACAACAACAACAACAGCAGCCACCTACCCTCTGGTACGGTGCACAAAGTTCCCCTTTAGATATTCCAGGGGCAGTCCATGACCTGCCTAGAAACATTGAAAGGGGATTACCCAAATTCTTGCACGATGGTCCCACAACAGTAGAAGATCATGTTCAAATCTACAAAGATTACATGTTTAGGCAAGGGGTTACTCACGAGGATGTTGCTTGCCAAATTTTCCCTGCTAGTCTAGACCCCACGACCAATGAATGGTATCGAAATCTTCCAGCAGGGTCCATCACTTCATGGGCCCAATTAGAAACCGCTTTCATTAGCCAGTTTAGAATGTTATTGGATCCCTCCATAATCTACAATTTGTTCGTATCATGCAAAAGATTACCTAATGAACCCATACGAACATTTAACCAGAGGTTCCAAAAACTATACACGAATCTGACTCGTCACTTTGCGGTAGATCCTGCAGTCGCCTTGCAATTATATTTCGGAGCCTTGGATCCTTTAACGTCTTTGTTGACTAGAAGGAACCCTCAGGTTACGACGCTTCCTTTGGCCTATGCAGAAACAATGACTCTCGAGCAACAGATGAACCTGCCAGGAGCAGGATTGTCTCAATTGACTGGGATGGGACAATATGGTCCATACAGTCAATTTGCCATGATGAACCAGTTAATGGCACCACAGGTTCCTATGATGAATAATTTTCAAACACCCACCCAAGTGGCGCCATTTCCCAGTTATCCGAATGCCTCCGTGCAAACGCAGGGATTAATTCAAAATAGCCCGATGGGTTTGCCTGGGTTCGGCATGGGCAGCAATTTGTTGACCTTGCCGGGGTTTGCTCCGATTAGCACACCAAGCCCAACGACCTATCCAACAATCACTCCTATTCAAAGTGTGAATCCAGGGTGGAATCCTCCTGCCCAGACCCAAGCTATTCAAAGTGTGAATCCAGGATGGAATCCACCTGCCCAGACCCAAGCCATTGTACCTATTCCAGAGGTGGCTAATGCAGAAAACACAACTGGACCCGGAATTACAGTGCCTCAACCACAAGGGTCCGAATCCGCCATAGAAAACATGAAGGAAACCTTGGCCAAAGTTTTGGTCACGGTGGGAAATGTCAATAAAAAAGTGGACCAAGCCATGGGTCATAACCGGCCTCATAACCATAGAGGAAAAGGAACCTACAACACGCAGCCGAATAATGGGCGAGTACCCAACCCCGTAGCCAATCAGGCAGATGTCTCGAAAGATTTTGGAGAATCGGGACCTTGTGACAACGATTGTATGCACTGTGGCCACGGGAAGCATGAGTCTATATTGACTGAGGTTATACATTCCCAAGAAAGTGAAGAAGAGGAGGATGTGGAATTTTTTGGAAACGAAGATGAAGAAACATTGGAAGTCCATGCCAACAAACGTTTTGGGAAAGGAAATCACAAGTATTACACTAGGAGTTCTAAGGAGCCCAAAACTTCCTCTACTCCTCCAAGCAACCAATTACTCCCCCTTGATTTCAAAGGAGATGTCAATCCCCCTCCTCCATCCAAAGTGGAAAAGTCTAAGATGGTGCAAAATATGTCAAATCCAGAAAAACCCACTTATGACTTGGTAGAAGACATGAAGAAAACTAAGGCCAATGTCTCAATGTATGACATGTCCCGATTATTAGGCCAAGAAGTAAGTCCACCAAAAGGATTAGATCCATCTGCCCAAGTTCATGAAGCTAAAAGTGCTGAGTCCCGATTGGTTTTACAAAAGGAAAAATGAGATATACCTCCTTTTTTGATAACCATTAGAATTGCAGGTAAAAACCTGCACAATTGTTTAATAGATTCAGGGGCCTCGGCTACCATCATGCCCTTAGAAATCTATAAAAATTTGGGATTTACACCAAAACCTTCTAGAAGCAGGGTGGTGCAGCTGGATAGATCAACCATGGAGGCAGTGGGAGAATTGGGGGATGTTCTTATTCAGGTCAATTCAGAACCTAGGGTTCAACATCACATAGACATATTGGTCCTCGACATTCCTATCAAGTATGGCATGGTTTTGGGAAGAGATTGGAGTAAAAACCTGAATGGTTACATTGTGACAGATTCTTCACATATGTGGTTGCCGTGGAGGGGAGTGGCCAACCAAATTCGGATTGATAGTGAGCCTAGGCTCAAGGAGATGATCACGGAATACAACAAACCGAATGAGATCCAATACATTGAGCTAGAGCTGGGAGCATATTGTTTGGACATAGAAACACCTGAAAGTTCCCAAAATGAAAATATTGGGTGCAACGTTACTAAAGGACATCAGGACATTTGGACTTTAAGATTTGATGGATCCAGGTCCAAACAAGGAGCAGGAGCCGGTGTTGAATTGTCATGTTCGGATAAAGAGCCTATGTTCGTTGCATATAGACTGCAGTTCCCTGCCACCAACAACATGGCAGAATATGAGGCCTTGATTCTCGGACTTCAATTGGCCCTTCGAAAGAAAGTTAAGTATATCAAGGTCCTTGGTGATTCGGAACTGGTGGTAAAACAAGTGAAGGGACAATATGTGTGTAAAGATAAGCGGCTCAGACTTTATAGAACCAGGGTTAGAGATTTAATGGATGAGTTTGATGCCTTTAACATATCTTTGATCTCTAGAAAAGGCAATCGTCTGGCAGACTCTCTAGCCGTAGCCGCGAGTATGTTGAAACCAGTGGATCATAAGAAATGCAAGAAATTCTCCATAGAACTGGTCCCTTGTCCCTCGATACCAGATAATGTCATGAATTTCCAAGTGTTTGATAGTGACAGGCACATATTCCATTTTGTCACTAATTCTGGTATATTTGAAAAGCAGGTTATAGATGAAGATGAAAGGGATCTAGAGGAGGAAGATTTGGAAGAAAAGGCTATTGGAAAATGCAATAAGATGCCAGATGAGATGGCTTCATTAGAAAAAACTTTCGATATCGGATATCAACCAAGAGAGGGTAAAAAGGTTCCACCTCCCAGAGAAGCCTGTGATTTGGTTAACATTGGAAGTGCAGAAAACCCTCGAGAAGTATTTATAGCAAAAGCATGTACCAAACAGGAGAAGGATTCCATCGCCAATGCATTAAAAGAATACATAGACTGCATAGCTTGGAGTTATAAGGAGTTGAAAACCTATGATCAGAATGTCATAATGCACACGATTCCATTGAAGCCAGATTCCAAACCCTTCAGGCAAAGACAGAGGCGAGTTAATCCATTATTAGAACCCTTGATAGAGAAAGAGGTGAAGCGACTGTTAGAAGCTAAGATCATCTTTCCTGTTAGGCATTCCACATGGGTTGCTAACCTGGTCCCCGTGAGGAAAAAGAGTGGAGAAATAAGGTTGTGTATCGATTTTAGAAATCTTAATAAAGCCTCCCAAAAGGACAACTACCCATTACCCACCATTGATGAAATACTCCAAAAGGTAAACGGGTCGGAGATGATGTCATTCCTGGATGGTTATTCGGGATATAATCAGGTTCTTATCCATCCTTGTGATAGGATGAAAACTGCTTTTACCACAAAGTGGGGCACCTTTGCATATAGGAGAATGCCTTTCGGACTATTGAACGTAGGTGCCACCTTCCAACGAGCTATGGACTTTGCTTTTAAGGGACTAATAGGTAAGTGCATCATCGTCTATGTAGATGACATTCCTGTCTTTTCTAAGAACAGGGAAAACCATGTCAGGGATCTTAAGAAGGTCTTTCAAAGATGCAGGGAACATGGCATTTCTCTCAACCCAAAGAAGTGCATTTTCGGGGTGACGGAAGGAAAGTTGTTGGGGCATATAATATCTAAGGATGGAATTTCCATTGACCCTGAGAGAATAGAAGCCATACAGTAGATTCCTTGTCCCAACAACAAGAAGGGGTTGAGATCATTTTTCGGGAAGATCAATTTCGTCAGAAAATTTATTGCAGATTTTGCAGAGATAGCAAAACCTTTGAACGACATGTTAAAGAAAGAGGTCCAGATCAAGTGGACAGATGAAAATAGAGATGCTTTTAAAAACATCAAGGACGCGATTTCTAAAGCCCCGATTTTAGTGAGTCCCGATTATACGAAGCCGTTCTATATCTACACATTTGCTTCAGATCACTCCTTTGCGAGTGTTTTAACTCAGAAGAGGGAAGGCAACATTGAAAATCCTATTGCCTTCCTGAGTAGTCCTCTCAAAGATGCAAAGCTGAGATACTCCATTTTGGACAAGCAAATGTATGCTCTAGTTAAGACTGTGAAAAAATTCAAGCATTACATAGTCCACAGTAGGGTCTTTGCTATCGTCCCGGATCCTGCAGTCAAGGCCATGTTCATACAGAATGAATTAGGTGAAAGACGTGGTAAGTGGGTTTCAACTTTGCAGGAGTTTGATCTTGAGATTCAGTCGATGAAGATAGTGCGGGGACAAGGGTTGGTTAAGGCAATAGCAAAAAAGGATCTCGCGATTTCATGTCAACATTACGAAGTCGCGGATATTACCAAAGATGAGTGGTATACAGATGTGGTGTATTTTCTTTTAAATGGTAAATGTCCACCGCACTTGAATTCTACTCGACGAAGAGCCTTGCGCTTGAAGTCTGCTAATTTCTTAATTAGATCCGACACGTTATACAAAAAAAACCATGAAGGTATTTACCTTCGTTGTGTTGACCAAAAAGAGGCAGTGCAGATTCTCGAGGAATTTCATGGTAAACATGGAACAGGACATGGGTCCGCCAATGCCACCGCCCATCAGATCCTCAGAGCCGGTTATTATTGGCCTCGACTATTCAAAGATGCCCATACTCATGTGAGGTCATGTCATATATGTCAAACTGCAGCCAATAGAGACAGGGGTGCTGCCATGCCTTTACAATCCGTAATTGAGTCTAGACCTTTTGCGCAATGGGGCCTGGATTTTGTTGGGATTATCAGTCCCAATTCATCCGATTCCCACAAATACATTCTGACAGCTACGGATTATTGCACAAGGTGGATTGAGGCTATCCCCACCAAGAATGCTACGTCGGAGGTTGTTATTAAATTCCTAGAGGATAATATTGTCACTCGGTTTGGGATGCCTAACTCAATTGTAAGTGATAATGGTTCAGCTTTTTCTTCTTTGGAATTTGCTAATTGGGCATTTGACAGCGGTGTGAGTTTAAAGTTCTCTTCCAATTATTATCCGCAGGGTAATGGATTGGCCGAATCATCTAACAAGAATTTGTTAAATGTCATAAAAAAGTTGTTGGAAAGAAATCCGAGGGACTGGCATAACAAGCTTAAGTTGGCTCTTTGGGCTGATGGAATTAGAGTCAAAGAAGCAATAGGAACATCTCCTTACCATCTGGTTTATGGACAAGATCCCATTTTTCCTACAAATCTCAGGGTTACAAACGCCGCATTTCATGAAAGATTATTGCGGAACCGATGATAAACTTGAGTCTAGACTAACACAATTAATGCATCTGGATGAAAAAAGGGATGAGGCTATGCTTCATTTTAGTAAACACCAGGATGTAGTAAAGAGATGGTTTGACAAAAAGTCTAGGGCCAAGGCCTTTAGAATATCAGATCTAGTGTTGTTATGGGACAAAAGACATGAGAGGAAAGGGGATCATGATAAGTTTGACTACTTATGGTTGGGTCCGTACCAAGTTTCAGAAGTCCTAGGGGAAAACAGTTTTAGACTAAGAACCTTGGATGGAAAGGATTTGGCATTACCTGTCAATGGGTTGCACTTGAAACACTACTTCCAGGCTTGAGGCAGCTGGGTTTTGTATTATATGTAATTATGCTGTGCTTTGTTTCTTTTGTGTGCAGATTGGATATTTAAGTTGTGTGTTTTTGACGTGTTCAGGTTTTTGTATTAATGTTGTGCTTTGTTCTTTTGTGTGTGCAGGTTGGACATTTAGGTGGTGTGTTTATTTGACTTTTTTGATTGTCTTATATAAAAAAAAAAAAAGGGAATAAAAGTTTGAAATGTTAAACATATGCCTAAGATTGGGAGAATATGAAGCATTGGAATTATGTTGTAAAAGCTCCACATATAACACAAACAGTTAAATAATGTCGTTTGGGGCTTGTGATGCATGAAGTAGTCAGTTTTACAAATTATGGTAATACTTCATCTGCAATTCAAAGGGCAATGCATTCATAGTACATCTCACTTTGCATATTCATGCCATCTTAGTTACATGTGCATTTCAGATACAAATCATTAAAGTGTGTTAAATCCTCTTAGGGTTGTACTATAACATAAATAAAGAAAAATCCTAAGGTTGGAAACTGAGCCCCAAGATATCTAGAACCAAGCACAGTTTGTACACATTAAAAAAGATCTTGGGCAAAATGATCAAAACCTTGCTTGGAGGAAAAGGGTCAAGCGAAAGGAATATTTCATGTCTATCCTATTATGCAACATGATCCTTAAAATAGTGGTTTTTACCACTTCCATTAAGCTTAAAGCCTAAAATCAGAGTAGTAAGGATAGGGTTAAGTCCTCATCGAACTTAGGTTGAGGATCCAACTCCCCAAAGCTTTGATTTGACCTACATGGAGTAGTAAGGATAGGGCATAATTCTCATCTCGCCTAGGTTGAGAATCTGATTCCCCAAAGCTCCTATGTCTCATTTCATGATAAAACTTGGATTGGAAGGATCGTACTACTTGTCCTCTGCAAAGGATGGGTAGTCATCCCCAAGGTTCAAGTAATAAAATTAATATTCTCTATTTTCATCTAAGACTTGGATTGGAAGGATCGTACTACTTGTCCTCTGCAAAGGATGGGTAGTCATCCCCAAGATCCAAGAAGTAAAATTAATGTTTCCCATCTCATCTTTATATTGGATTGGAAGGATCGTACTACTTGTCCTCTGCAAAGGATGGGTAGTCATCCCCAAGGTCCAAAGAAAGGAAGTTAAGTCATGGATTATGGGGTTAGGTATGCCCATGCATGACAACATGTCTTGTCTAAAAAACAAGACCACTGACTGTTCAAAGGGTTAGACTAGCATGACCATTTCTTCCATAATTGGTTAAATCATTTTGCTCAAAGTGAGGTAATGAATTCCAAATCAGAGTAGTAAGAATAGGGCTAAACTCCCATCTAGATCAGGTTGGGAGTCTGATTTCCCAAAGCTCTGATTTCACTTTCACTTACACATGGGTTCAAGATAATAGTGACTCATAACCAACTTTGGGATCTAATAAAACAATTCATTATACACATGGTTGATCCTAAGAGGGTTTGACAATCTTGAATATTTGTATATAATATTAGAAGGTCTATGCATTTGTAAAAGCAAAATCTCTAAGCATATTCATTAGGTTTCACAAATCATCTACAATCTCACACATGCATGCATGTAAAACTGACAATGAAATGTTGATCAAGTCCAAGCGATAAGGAATGAAAACAAATAACACACACCGAGCTAATACTAATGATTCTGATGTTTCATGTACTTCTGATCTATCGGTATTTGTTTATCTTTTATGTGCTAACGCTTGTATCTAAGCTCATATATTTCAGGTTGGGTTCTCACAAAATGCTCTGGAGCATTTGACAGCAGAGTCGCCATTTGTTGTGGCTAATCCACAACACACCCCAAAATTGGGGACCCACTTTTTTTTGCAGGTTTTCATAGAAAATCTCAGTGATCCAGGTGCTAAAAATGAAGAAAAGGGGCAAAATGCACAAGTGTAGAAAGTGTCGCGATATCGCGACATGTCGCTCCGTCGCTGCTGAAAAAAAGAAAAGTGTCGCGATATCGCGACATGTCGCTCCGTCGCTGCTAAAAAAAGAAAAGTGTCACGATATCGCGACATGTCGCTCCGTCGCTGCTGAAAAAAAGAAAAGTGTCGCGATATCGCGACATGTCGCTACTGAAAAAAGAAAAAGTGTCGCGATATCGCGACATGTCGCTCCATCGCTGCTGAAAAAAAGAAAAGTGTCGCGATATCGTGACATGTCGCTCCATCGCTGCTGAAAAAAAGAAAAGTGTCGCGATATCGCGACATGTCGCTCCGTCGCTGATGAAGAATGAGAAATTGTAGCGAAATCGTGACATGTTGCTCTGTCGCGGCCCAGAGAGGAGAGATAAAGGCAGAAGGAAAAACTGTAGCGAAATCGCGACGTGTCGCAAAATCCCTGGTTACATTATATTGTAGAGATATTTTTCCTATATGACTTGGATAAAACCAATTTTCTTGATGGTTTTTAAGATTGGTTGTGTTGAGTGAATATTTTTTCCTGTTACAAAATGAACACGCAACTGGAGTCTTATACCAGAAGACTCTTTCTTGCAAAGAAATATGCTATTTTTCATTAATTTCTCCAAGGCCCCTTGTTAACAGTTACTTGCAGGATCTGAACTATTCTGGATACAGTCATTTATTTTCATTAAATCAAAAGTGGTTTTAAGCATATATAGGTCTGTTTACAAGAAGCTTGGAGAAATTAATGAAAAATAGCATATTTCTTTGCAAGAAAGAGTCTTCTGGTATAAGACTCCAATTGCGTGTTCATTTTGTAACAGGACAAAATATTCACTCAACACAACCAATCTTAAAAACCATCAAGAAAATTGGTTTTATCCAAGTCATATAGGAAAAATATCTCTACAATATAATGTAACCAGGGACATCAAAAACCTAATCAATCGCTACAAGACACTAGAGAACCAATAGAAGAACAAAATGAATGATCAAACCTTGCAACTTCAAATAAGGAAGATTCAAACTGAAGATGTGCATTATGAATGTGATTATTCTCCATTTGTAGAAGAATTTGAAGTAGAAGCAAGTGAAGAGAATGAGGAATCAATGCATAAAGCACTTAATATTCAAACATTAATAACACACCAAAGAAAGAATGAATATATTTCTTTTCATAAACGTCTAATTCAGATGAACAAATCTAAGACAAAGAAGAAGCAGAAAGTGATTGACCTCACTACATCAAGTGATGATCAAAACATGAAATAGAAATAAGTTAGCACAAAATACATGGTAATGCAAGATAAATAGTCATGACCAATCAACTCAATAGTTGATACAAGATGCATGATTTATCATGACAAAAATCCTCCACAATAATACATTGAAGGAGGCACATACTTATTGCATTGAATATATTTAAATAAGTATTTGTAAAAAGTGTGTTTTTGGAATGCATGATCAGTTGAACCCGATGCTACTAAGTATTATAGAATAAAGTATGCATTTAGAGGGGGATTTATCTCTTTCAAGTCTATAGATTCTAGCATAACCCTAAAAATTATGTTCCTCCAAATCATTGGTCAAGAGACAAAGCCAGTGCTAGAGCAAGAGCTAAAGTCAAAGGTAGAGCTAATACTATGATGTAATAAGAGGGATATGTTAGTAATTATTACATCATAGTCCATGTGACAATGAGTGTGGTATAACCACCCATCACAAGGACTATGCATCCACTAAAGGTTAAGGGTAGTTGTAGGATTAGTTAAAGGTTTGTTATGCCAAAATTAGGCATCCAATGTATTTAAATATCCATCATTTCATAATATAAAACATAGAAGCATCTAAGCATTAGTAGTATCAATTATTAGACCATAATATTTAGTACCATACAATTTTTGGTTTCATAACCATTGGTTATATGAAAGGCACAATAATCATCAAGTTTGAATAAGGAAGCATTTTCTCTTCCTAGGTCAACGAGCTTAACGACTGGGAGCTCTATCATACTAGATCTTAAGAGATGAACTAATATGGGTTCTAAAGTTTCATATAATATACAATTTTATCCTAGGTTGGGATTATATTTGGGTGCTAGACTTCCTTAATATGAGCTTGGAGAGGTTTTCTACAATATTTATGTTGTTGGCATTATGATAATTTGTTATATCGTTAACAATAATGTGTTTATCCTTGTATTATCTTATAGAAATGTCATTATTATTGGGAGAGATATTTGTATCATCCTTCCCACTCTTAATTTTTAGTTGACCTATTTTTATGAGTTCAACTTTAACTCTTGGCTTGGGAGACGGTTGCCTCAAATGTTGAAACATTTACCATCTCAAGACAAAAGGACTATTGATCATGTAAGTTAGAGATAGAGATGTCTAATAAGTCTTTTTGATAGGGGGGCATATTACATCCTCCCTAGTCAAGCACTCAATATTTCTAAGAATTTGGATAGACTTTCTTCTTTGATTTATTTATGTTGGTATAAGTCATTAATGGTGATCTTGTCCTCTATGTACACAAAAATTATGCAAGGAATGACTCTATCAATTCTTTATATCTCTTAATAGAATGGCATAGTAATTTATAATACCACTCTAGGGATAGGTTAATAAAAATCATATGAATTATTTAAGGATTAATCCCTCATTTAAACAATGTCACTATAGACTATATGAAACAACATGAGGTGGTTTACAAGATCTTCTTTCCTCTTGTAGAGATAGAATTTAGGGGTTTCAAAGTTTAGGGAAAAAATATATAGAGTATGGATGGATATAAAGTTTGGTTGCAAAATTCTTCATAATAATACCATTAACTAAGGAATGGGTATTGCATAGTAGCCATTTGTTGTTTAAGTTGCTCTATCTATGTGATAAGAGCTTGTTTTTTCGTAGATATTGGGCTAATATTTTGAAGATTAGAATGAGATGGGATGATTGGATTTTGGAATTGAGATGCTTATTAGAAGGAGTTAGTAATGGTTTTATGAGATAAGGCTCTAGGAATTCCATTAAATAATCCTAAAGTGTTGGGATAGTTTTGCTAAAGATAAGGGAAATTAATAGTTGAACCAATATTTTGGAACATTGGTGGAATATGATTTGGGTTTGATGTTATGATGGTTTTCCACTTGAAATCCCAAATGTAGGAAGAAAATTAAGTTTTTGGTTAAGAAAATAATAGGTATATCTAATAACATTTTTTAAAATTAAAGGAACTTTATTTTCCCTAACCCTAGAAGGCTAAATTTAACCTCCAAGAGAAGGCATGCGATTTTCAGACATGGTGGCAACATCTAAAGAGGTTCAACTTGTCTCACATTTTACAACTAAAATTATTATGGATGGTATTACAAAGGCATTTTGGGTAGAAATATTGGGTATTAACATGGTAATATTCCATTATCCAATATTATATTTTTAATACCATTAGGGTATTGAGGAAGTTGGGTAGAAATTGGTAATGTGGAGATGGAAACTTTAACAAGAGATACTATCTCTCGAGAGGTTTTAGGTGTATGTGTTAGAATCAAAAGTGATTATACAATATTATTCATGAATGAGTACATATAGGGAGATATTAGGGTTTGGAAGAGATTAGGGTTTTTAGAAAGTAAACCCTAACTCTAACCCTAAAAAGCAAAATACATATTAAATTAGGCAAAGTGCACTTTAATATTTTAACATCCCCCTTTAATGTGCACTTTCCTAAGTATAAAATACTCATTCATATTCTAATATCCCTCCATGATGAAGCTCATCTAGAAGGTGTCGATCTATGCCAAAAATGCACCTTTATACAATAATGTGAGCCATCCAAAAGTTATGCTAAAATAGCCAAGAATCTGATGTTGAAAGCTTGATGTGGTGTTGCCCAAAGTATCAAAAGTTTCCTTATGGTAACCTTATCATCCTACCAAAATGTAACTAATCTCTACATCCGCCAAGTGCTATAGAGAATATGACTAGGTACAAGGTTCACTTGCATCGTGATGTTGGAAATCTTGCTGATGAGCCAAGCTGAAAATCACTAATCCACTAAGAGACAAACCACTAAAGGCAAATACAACTCCAACTGTAGGAGTACCCATGTGATATCCATGATCACATCAAAAAAGGGCCATGGTCTTGTGAAGAGACAATGACAACTCCCAAACTGGAGTACCCGATAGATTCCCATGATCGATAAACAATACCTCCTATTGTAGGAGCACCCAAAATCATAATGGAATCTCAAGAGGACCATGGTCGTGAAGAAAGTCTACTTCCAAAAATAGTCTTTGATGACAAAAGTGGATTAAAGAAGTGTCGGGTTCAACCGATAATGCACTTCCTATACAACAAACTTTGAGGCCCAAAAAAGCATATGAATTAGCCTCAAAACTGAAAATGGACACCTCCATTATGTCCTGCTCAAAAAAATCTTTCCAATAACTACAAACATGAATATCTTCGGATCTGAATGGAGCCTCAAAACTAAGAAAAATAATTAGGCTCACCGGTAGCAAAACAAAAGAGGCTCATAGCCTTTACAATTTGAGAAATAGAATATTCCTAAAATATTCTCACATAAAAAACTTCAATAAATGGAAATAATCCTAAAGCTTAAAGCCCTAAAGATAAAAAAATAAATAAAAATTACTATTTTTGGCAAACTATTTTTCGTCATTTTTTGTAATTATCATTTTCGATAATTAATATTTCGTTAAACGATTGCCATTTTTAGTAATAACCATTTTTGGCAAAAAATTATTTCATCAAAAATTGTCATTTTTAGTAATTACTATTTTCAGAAAATTGCTTTTTTCGTCAAAAATTTCCATTTTTAGTAATTTGCAAAAAAAAAAACTCGAATTGACATGCAAATTAACACACAATGTTGTCCAAAACCCACACAACCATGGTCTTGGTTGAACCCCATGAAGAGCACCTTTCATGTTGTGGATTTTTAGGTTTTCATCTCTTGTACTTCATATTCGTAGACGAGCACCTGTTATTATTCGTATTCCATCGTCGAGTCCATCGACATGTATGAACTTTGTCAATACTTTCTAGGGACGAATGACAAAGTGCACTATAATATCTCCCTTCGATGTCAAAGGAATAAATATCCAACATTTCTTTGAGTCTCCCATGAGTCACCTTCATTAGCCCCTTTGTGATTATATCAGCAACTTGATCCTCATTCTTAACATACTTAATGACAAAAGTTTTGTCATGTACCAAGTCTAACAAAATGATGCTTCAACTCTATGTGTTTGGTCCTTGCATAGAAAACTAGATTTTTGGACAATTGTATTGCCCCACTGTTATCACAAAATATTTTGGTAGGCTCATGTTGAGTCTCACCAAAATCCTTCAATATTCTCCTCAACCAAATCCCTTGAGTACAAGCTAAAGTAAGGGCTGCATATTCAGCTTCAATGGAAGACAAAGCCACTATACTTTGCTTCTTGTATGACCAAGAAATCAACCCACTTCCCAAGGTGAAACAATACCCTGTAGTAGATTTTCGGTCATCAATAGAACCTCCCCAATCTGAATCAACATACCCAACCAGCCTTGAATATTTTATTGATCTATAGTGTATGCCATGATCAAAGGTTCCCTTCACATATCTAAAGATTCGTTTCACCGCTTGCATATGCCTTTGAGTTGGTAAGCTCATAAATCGGGAAACTAGTGAAACTGCATAGGTAATATCAGGTCTTGTGAATGTAAGGTACATCAATCCACCCACCATACTTTTGAAAGTCTTCTCATCAACAAGAGGACTTCCATCCTCTTTCATAAGCTTCTCCCCACTAGAAATAGGAGTATCAACCACCTTGCAGTCTAGTAATGAAAATTTCTTCAACATGTATTGGGCATACTTGTCTTGGCATATGAATATCTCATCTTCTCTTTGTTGTACTTCCATGCCAAGAAAGTATTTCATTTTTTCAAGATCAGACATCTCAAAATCACTCTTCATGCTCTCCTTGAAGTCTTGTATCATAGATTTGGAATTTCTTGTAAAAGTGAGATGTAAATATTTGGCTCATTTTTGCTCCTTTCAAAGCCATTTTTAGAGAACCTTCCTTCTATCTTTGAGTACCAAACCCTAGGAGCTTGTTTCATCCCATAAAGTGTCTTTTTCAACTTGTATATCCAATGCTCTTTACCCTTTATTTCATAACCTTGTGGTTGATCCACATATACCTCTTCTTCAATGTCACCATTCAAGAATGCACTCTTGGCATCCATTTGGTGAACTTCCCATCCTTTCTGAGCATCAACTGAAAGAATCAATCTAATAGTATCATGGCGAGCCACAAGAGCAAAAGTCTCCTCATAATCTACTCCATATGTTTATGCATACCCTTTTGCTACTAGTTTAGCTTTGTGTTTGTCTATTTTTCCATCACTATGGAACTTGGTCTTGTAGACCCATTTTGTACCAATGACATCCATGTCACTAGTAGGTTGAATGAGATTCCATGTCTCATTTCTCTCAATGGCCTCCATCTCAACATTCATGGCCTCAACCCATTCTTTCCTTTGACTAGCCTCTACATAGTTCTTTGGTTCACTAGAAATGCAAGATAAGGCATAGTAAGTCATTTCATCTTCAATATATTTAAGATTATTACCTGATTGAGCTTGAATTCTTGTTGTTCTTCTTTGATAGTTCTGATCCAACATCTGACTTGTTGGATGTGAAAGCAACAACCTTTTGTTTTTTACTTGTGTTGAAGTTGGTGGTAAACTAGTCTCTTGGGAAGAACTAGTATTGTTGCCATTAACACTAGGAACTAGTGGAGTATCTTGATTGACCTCCATTTCTCCATCAAAATATTGTCCCCCTTAACTAATAACCTCTGCATTTTTTTGGTTATGATTAGCAAACACATCATTCTCAAAAAATTTACAATCCCTAGAAACAACAGTTTTATTACTAATAGGATTGAAAAACTTGTAAGCCTTACTATCATCACTATAACCTGTAAAAATGTGAGGCTCACTCTTGGGGTCTAATTTTTTTCTTTTAGCATCATCAATGTGTAAAAATGCTAAACAACCAAATACTCTAATATGAGCCACCATGGGCTTCTTACCATACCATGCTTCATAGGGTGTCTTGTTTTTCACTACCATTGTGGGACTTCTATTCAGGATGTAGGTTGTTGTTTGCACTGCTTCAGCCCAAAAATTCCTCTCCATCTTCTTGTTCTCCAACAGGGTTCTTACTGACTCCATTATTTTTCTATTCTTTCTCTCTGTAACACCATTCTGTTGTGGTGTATAGGGAGCAGTAAAATGCCTTTTTATTCCATGCGAAGAACAAAAATCTAGAAATTCTTGTGAACAAAATTCCCCACATTTTTCAGTTCTTAACACCTTGATAGAACAACCTGATTCCTTTTCAGCCAATTCCTTTAATATATTTAAGACTTATAATGCCCCATCTTTGGTCTTCAAAAATAAAACCCACATTAGTTTGTTAGCATCATCAATAAAGGAAATAAAATACAATTTTTTTCCTATGCTAGGATAAGACATAGGCCCACATAAATCTGAATGTACCAATTCCAATTTCTTGGTAGCTCTCCATTTTTTGGTTGGAAATATTTCTCTATGATGTTTTCCAAGTATACATGCCTTGCATGCTTCCTTCAATTTGGATTCAATCCTTGGAATACCATCAACCATATTGTTCTTAAAAAGAACATGCAAACTTCTAAAATTTAAATGACCATATCTAGAGTGCCACAACATGCTTGATTCCTCAATGGTAGAAAAGCAAGAATTCTGATTTAACATATTTATTCTCAATGGAAATATTCTATTTTTTGACATAATAGACTTTCCAATCAATTTGTTACCTTGCTTTTTATCATATATCAAACATTCTCCATTGTCAAAAAGTAGTTTGAATCCTTTCTCTACTAGTTGTCCAACACTCATGAGATTGTGCTTCATGTTTGGAGCCAAATAAATATTATTGATATCACCCTTTCCATGCTTTGTGGTGATAGGCATACTCCCTTTCCCTTCGACATGAATCACCTTCCCATCTCCTAAGTGAACTTGGCTCTTGAATGAACCATCTAGCTTGTTAAAATAATCCTTAAAATATGACATATGGTTAGAACATCCTGAATCAAGAAATCACATATTTCTTTTATCATACAAACCTGAATTACATCAAAGAGAATAATTAATTTGATCATCATTATTCTCATCTTGGTAAGCCTTTTTCTCACCCCCATCTTGGTTTGCTTGATTTTTGGCTGCTAGATTCTTGCAATATTTTATCATGTGACTTGGTTTCTTACAATAATGATAAGTGATGACCTTCTTACCCTTCCACTTTGAATTTGATTGGTTTTTCCTTTCTGATCTGAACTTTGAGAAAAAATTACATTCTAATTTGTGGGCTTTTATTTGGTTTAGAAACCCATACTTTGGACTCTAGTGCATGATTTAATTAATTTGAATAAATTTTCATTTTATCCTCATGGGAAAATAAATAACCCACTAACTTTTCAACCTTGATTTGGTCCATATATTTATACTCCTCAAGTGTAATAACAATATGAAACCACTTTGGAGTTAGGGATCTCAAAATCTTTCTTACTACTACTTTATCTTCCATGACTTCACCATACACTCTCATTCTATGCACTATATCATTTACTCTAATACAATAGTCTCCAAAATTCTCATCATCATGCATTTTCATATTTTCAAAATTGATTCTTAATGTTGAGAGATTTGATGCTTTTAGCTTTTTTGAGCCTTGATATGATGTCTCCAAGGTAGTCCATGCCTCATGTGCATTCTTACAACCAGCTATCCTTTGGTAGATGCTTTGATCTATCGCACTCTGCAAGTAGAAGAAAGCTTTAGCATCATTCTTTTCTTCTTCTTCTAATCTGTTCTTTTGATCTTTAGAAAGAGATTTCAAATCCTTAGGAGGAGCATATGGCTGAACTATACTTTTCCAAACTTCCTTCCATACAAATATCCTCCTCATTTGATCTCTCCAATACTCAAAGTTGTCTCCTTTGAATGTAGGTATATTTAAGGATGTACTATTTGTTTCCATGATAGCAAATGAATAGCCACAAGTATTTCTAATCCAAACTCTTGTAAAGGATGTTGGGAATCAAAAATATTCACCCTCTCTTGTTGTACCTATACCTGCAAATTCTTAAATCACATACACAACCTTGCTCTGATACCAATTGTTAGAACCAAAAGTGATTATAAAATATTATTCATGAATGAGTACATATAGGGAGATATTAGGGTTTGGAAGAGATTAGGGTTTTTAGAAAGTAAACCCTAACTCTAACCCTAAAAAGCAAAACCCTAACCCTAAAAAGCAAAATACATATTAAATTAGGCAAAGTGCACTTTAATATTTTAACAAAGTATGTAGACATCTTAGATACCTTTATAATTTAGCCTTTCAATTATTAAGGATATAGAACATAGCATATAATAATTTAAAGGTTATCCCCATTTATCATCTTAGGTTGGGCTATAAGGGATGAGATATCAAGATCCTTGATTTCTTTGAAAGTAGGATTCTTGTAGTCACTTAGGTAGGGATTTTTCAAATTTTATTGAATTAAAAAAGGTGGGTCAATGGCATGGGCTACACTCCTTGTAATGTATCTATTTTAAATCATCTTAATAAAGACCTATAGGGATTATTAAAGAAGTTGGATTTAGGTTTAGATGATCTAATTTAATGTTCTTTTAATTTTAGATAGATAAATGTGACTAATATAAGAGGGCTAGAACCATTATAACTCCAACCTTATCACTCTAACTTCCTATATACTAAACCTTTGGATATTCCTTAAATGTATCTAAATACCAAGTCCTTTTGAGATACCCAAATCTATTTGTATACCAAGACCTTTTGATGTATTATCAATACATGGAAGATAAATGGTATGTGAGTAGTATAATGGGTACATATAAGAGAAGTGGTACTTCAGATCAAAGTGGGTATGTGGTGCAATATGGTACATGGAAGAGTCTTAGGTTTATTTAAGGCCTAGGTATTGGAGCATATCACCCCTCGCTTCACTAGGCACTTTATGGGCACACTAGCTTAGACAACAATGACAGATTCATAAGATAGAAAAAATAAAAAGAAGATGCTAAAGAGAAAAGAGATAAGTTTTGGTTTGTTAATCCTCTAACTCCTTTAGTATTCATAATTAAAAATTATAATTAGAACCTAAAAATTCAATGGATCCATGTGCTCGCATCAATTTCATTAAAATGTATGCACTCCAAGGTGAAGATGGGATGGGCAAATGCTTTATTCTAGGTGCATGGGATTGCACACCTCAAATGGATGGGTTGAACATAAGTTGAAGGCTTAGACTAAAGAGAGGGGGGTTTATATCTTATTCTTAAGCTACGAATACATAAAGTTCTTTATAAGTGTTAATTTAAACAAACAATTATAAATTTGAAAGCTAAATACAAGTCCTAAACAACAACATGGAATTCAATTAATTACAATGAATAAGAAACAAAACCCCTTTTCTTTTTTCTTTTTGAAACCAAATAATTTAGAGATAACATATAATATGCTTTTCGAATTCAAATATGATAAACAAGAAAGAGCAAATTTTACCTTTCTTTTATTTTTATTTGTAAATGATTTAAAGAGAGATCACATAAGCTATTTCTAAATTCTAGATATAAAATATAGAAATCACAACTATTTTAGACTCCTTTGATGTAGCATGAAATCAAATCTATCTCATTTAAGACTAATAAAAGTGTAAAATATTTATAGTGCTAACAAAAGCACAAATACAATTCAATAATATTGTTAGTCTTACAATGACACTGAGAGGGGGGGTGAATCAGTGTAGCTCTTTAAACTTGAATTTACAGCTCTTAATACCGCAACAATTAAAACTTATTACTAGATACAACAAGTATAACAAAAGAGCATCACACAACACAAGATTTAACGAGGTTCACCAATGTGGCTACTCCTCAAAAATTGACCGCTTGGACTACCATCCAAATCCAGACCTTTGCAAAGCACCAACTTTACAATCAATTTACCAAACACCCACTAGAAGGAGCACCAACCCCTTATTTATCTGCACCAACGTAAAGGAGCACCAACCCCTGATTTACAAGCACCAACTGGAAGGAGCACCAACCCCTGATTTATCTGCACCAACAGAAAGGAGCACCAACCCCTGATTTACCAACACCAACTAGAAGGAGCACCAACCCCTGATTTATCTACACCAACAGAAAGGAGCACCAACCCCTGATTTATCTGCACCAACAGAAAGGAGCACCAACCCCTGATTTACCAGCACCAACTGGAAGGAGCACCAACCCCTGATGCCAAGCACCAACTGGAATTAGCATCAACCCATAAGTTTGTCAAAATACCTTTGCTTTTGCAAGACCCTAACTGGTCTTCTTCACCTTTGCGTTCTCTGCACACTATGCTTTCTCTGTGCAATCACAACAGCACCTAGTCAAACTTCAACCTTTTTGCTCTCTACGCACTCTACTCTCTCTACACAATCACTTCGCACACTCTGCTTCGTTATAGTCGAACTTCATGATCGTCTTCTCCCTTTTGTACACTCTGCTCTCTTTGCAAATTTTGCACTTAGCACGATTCGACACGACTTGCTCTCTGCACACAACGACCGTATTTCACACACATTCGACCCTCTTCAATTCTCCAAACAACCCTCCTTTTATAACAATATTTTTTATGATGAAAACCCTAATCTTAGTCGGCTGTAAATCCTAATCTTAGTCGGCTTTCATAACAACTGTAAACCCTAATTTTAGTCGATTGTCATCGGTCTTCATCGGCTTCAACTCAAGAAGATGTTCGGTTTATCCATCGCTTGATGATTTCATTCTGGACAGACCCTGTAACCGCCATACTGACTTTTGATCACTCTTCATATTTTAGCAGTATGAAATCACTCTATAACTGCCCTTGTAAATGTCGTAGTGATGTCGGTCCACTGTCATACTTCTCATTTCAGTCGGGTTCTCCTTCTTGACTTGCGCATTTATGACCTATCATGAAATCGTGACATTTTTGCCTTTGTAGCTTCTTTTGTTGTTGTTGCCATGAAAATACAACATGTCACGATATCGCGACACTTTCACCTCCGTACGCTTTCTCTATTCTTTTGTCATGATATCATGACATTTTTGCCTTCGTAGACTTCGTATTTTCTTTTGTCATGATATCATGACATTTTTGCCTTCGTATACTTCGTCTTTGCTTTTGTCGTGATATCGCGACACTTCTGCTTCCATAGACTTCGACTTTGCTTTTGTCACGATATCGCGACACTTCTGCCTCCGTAGTCTTCAACTTAGCTTTTGTCGTGAAATCGTGACACTTCTGCTTTCGTACTTAGCTTCTTTGCTTTTGTCACGAAATCGTGACACTTCTGCCTTCGAAGTCTTCTTCTCTGCTTTTGTCATGAAATCATGACACTTCTGCTTTCGTACTTTACTTCTTTGCTTTTGTCATGAAATCGTGACACTTCTACTTTCGAAGTCTTGCTTTCTGCTTTTGTCATGAAATCGTGATAGTTTTGCTTCCGTACGCTTCCTCTCTTTCTTTTGTCATGAAAATGTGACATGTCGCGATATCGTGACACTTTTCAAACTTACTTTCTCTCTCCTATTTTAGTCATGAAAATGCGACATGTCACGAAATCGTGACACTTTTCTTACTTGTTCTCTTTCTTCGAACTTGTCGTGAAATCGTGACACTTTTTCTTGCTTTCTCTTTCTCTTCCAACATGTCACGAAATCGCGATAGTTTTTCCACTTGCCTTTTTCTCTTCCAACATGTCACGAAATCGTGACAGTTTTTCCTTATTTTTCTCTCTCTTCCAACATGTCACGAAATCACGATAGTTTTTCCTATTTTTTCTCTCTTCCAACATGTCACGAAATCATGACAGTTTTTCCTACTTTTTCTCTCTTTTCCAACATGTCACGAAATCGTGATAGTTTTTCTTGCTTACTGTATATGTCGCGATATCGCGACACTTTTCTTACTTGTCTTTTTTCTTTGATCTTTTGCATATGGGCCACTTCGGTCTTCTTGGAAAATCACTTGTACATACTCTGAATAACCTTTGAACTCCTGTCTTTTGCATCTGAATAGCTTTTGAACTTCCTGTCCACTGCATCAATAGATCTATCTGACCGTGTTGACAACAATGACAATATTGTTGCTGCACCTTGCTCAACAATCTCCCCTTTGGAATTTTTGGCAACACATGTGCAATTTCCTGTAACTCTTCTCCCCCTTTGACAATAATACCAAAGGGCTACCTGCAGACTCCCCCGAGTCCATGCACAACATTCTCGGGCAAAATTTATTACACTTAGCAAAAATCATGAACATGAGCAAAAAGATAATCAAATACTTAAATGCTCCCCCCGAGAATGTGATCCCCGTAGCTAGTCAATTCTTGGGAAGTGTGACCACTCCCAATTTATTGCGAAGGTACTCAAAAACTTCCTTGGGCAATGGTTTTGTGAAGATATCTCGCTACTTGCTCCGTAGTTGGAACAAAATCCAACTTAACCTCACCTTCCGCAACTTTCTCCTTCAAAAAGTGATACCCGATAGCAATGTGTTTTGTGCGTGAATGCATAACCGAATTCTTGGAGATGTTAATGGCACTGGTGTTATCACACTTACCTGATATTGGCTCACTGAAGCTAATACCAAGATCTTTCAGGGTTTGTTTCATCCACAATACCTGCGTACAACATGTTGTCGCTGCAATATATTCTGCCTCTGTCGTCGATAAAGAAACCGACTCTTGTTT